>OX297854.1:106631017-107881017 GCA_946477585.1 Cheilosia urbana
AAGTGACATCGATAAGTCGTTCAACTGCTTTTTTTTTTTAATGCCCAGTTGCCTGGCACTGCGACCTGAAAGATCTTTTGTATCAATGAAGTCGTTCAACTTGCACGCACACCAATTTATTTTGCAGGCCTTTTGATTTGACACAAGCCACAAAAGCCAACTGCAAAAAGTAGAAGTCAAATAAAATCCGCGACGCGCATAAGTGATATGGGTAAATGGGAAAAATACCAACATTTTCCACTATTTTTTAAAGGCTTCTTTCTGGGCAACGGTTTGGGCGATTAAAGCAAACCAAATTCTGGCAACCCTGTTTGTCATTCGTTCAAATCAAAGGAAATCCCTCTGTCACCCAAATTAGCAAACCAAATTTGATCTTATTGATTTATCCATATAAGGTTCACTTATACGACAAGCGATCATCTGATAAAGGCCGAATCAATGAACTGATAATGAGTTGCTAATGCTTTGCTGATTGTGGTTGCTGTTCGCGAGGTTGTCCTGTTTCACCTAATATACATCCATTGATCCAGATTATCCAAATTCACTTATGAATAATTCCACTTATTTGCATGCCCGCCGCACTCGCAAAATTCAGGACCTCACAGCTTGTAGACTTCGAAATTAGCAAAATGTCTGACTCAGCCGCGAACAACTTTCTTCCTCCTCCATTTGAATGCTGTCATAAGCGCTACGCACGATTATAAGCACCCAAGTCATAAAGATAAACATTTAAAATTACCGCACACAAAATCAATAAACGCTGCCATAAAGCAAAGGCAGTGTTGTCAAAATTAGACAAAGCACCATCAAATTCAGTGCGCGTGTATGTCACAGCTTGACCAAAAGCAGAGGGTGAGCATTTTTATTACGGCGCTTAATGGAATGCAATGCCCTGCCTTGGAGTAGCAGCTTCGTCATCCTTTTCTGATTGTGTATTATTATACTGTCCGCATACTGTTCTTTGTATAGTTGAATTATCTGTTGTTGTATTTTTATTTTAAAAACAATAACAACTGTTATTACGAATGATTTATATAGACAGCCGAAGTACAAAGGCCTCCAGCACAAATATTGACTCATGTCTTTGGATACATGTTCAAACAGAGTATACCATTTACATCGAGTCTTAATAAGGGTTTAGAAAGCTTAACTCATGGTAGGGCACCTGCCCTTTTGGCCAAAACAAGCGCCCCCCATCTAACATTGTATTTTCTAATTGTAGAAACCAAATCAGCTTGCACCTTGAATGGACGGAAGGTATATATCTATAGTATGTGGTTAGCAGTATCTTATCAAAAGTAAATTAATATAACTACATACGTGGATAAGATAGGCGTTTTTTTTTATTTTTTATTATTTAGCAGTTTTTGTTTCGATTAGTGACTTTCCGAGAATGCCGCAATGGCAGTTAGTACGTTCGTCGAAACAAAAACTAAATAGAAGGCATAATTTGTTATCACTTGCGGTGGTGGTTTGGGCCCAGGGCGTAATTGAATCACATAACTTAACCGCAAACTAGGTAGGTAATGTCTGGTTTGACAGCAGGTAGGCAGGTGGCAATAGGGAAGCGAGATGGTTTGCGGATATATCTCTGTTTATGGATTATATATCGGATTGTGTTCTTCACGATGTATACAGGAAATATTTTGTTTACGTTGACATAAAAGGCTTTTTAAACCTTAATGGCGAATATTTCGATTGACTGTATCAGGATATGCAAATTTAAGATGATTTACTTTCTTATTTACTTAAGGTGGCGCTACAGTCCGGGGTGGACCTGGGCCTCAACCAATACGCCTCTCCAGTTAGCGCGATCTTTGGCTAACTGCCTCCAGTTGCGCACTCCAAGTTGGTTGAGGTCCCCTTCCACTTGCGCGCGCCACCTAAGGCGAGGTCTTCCTCTACTGCGTTGTTCCTCCGGGTTGGAATCGAAGACTCTCCGGGCCGGAGCGTTGGTGTCCATTCGCTCTACATGTCCTAACCATCTTAGACGACTATTGCGTACTTTTCTGACCAGGTCGATGTCGCTGTACAGCTCGTAGAGCTCGCTGTTAAATCTTCTCCTCCAAATCCCGTCAACGCAAACGGGACCAAAAATCACTCGAAGAATTTTGCGTTCGAAGCGACCAAGAAGATCCTCATCCGTTTTTGCTAGGGTCCATGCTTCTGCGCCATAGAGCAGGACAGGGATGATGAGAGTCTTATACAGAATCTCCTTAGTGCTTCTTGACAAGGCCTTACTAATCAATTGCCGTCTTAGGCCAAAGAAACAGCGGTTGGCAAGTGTGATTCTTCGCTTGATTTCTGAGGTGATGCCATTTTCAGAGTTAATAGCGGAACCGAGGTAGACAAAGTCCCTAACTACCTCGAAGTTATAGCTGTCTATCGTGACGTTCTGTCCGATTCGTCGATGTTGTGTGTCCCTTCTTGTTGACAGCATATATTTTGTTTTACCCTCATTCACCACTAAACCCATTTTTGCCGCTTCTGTACTAATACTAGCAAACGCTCCAGTAACAGCTGTGTTCTGCCAACAATGTCAATGTCGTCAGCGTATGCAAGCAGTTGCACAGACTTATGGAAAATTGTGCCTCTGGTGTTGGCTTGTGAGTTTCGCACAATCTTCTCAAGAATGATGTTGAAGAAGTCACATGACCGCGCGTCGCCTTGTCTAAATCCTTTTTTGACATCAAAGGTCTCGGTGAGATCGTTTCCGATCTTTACGGAGCAGCGAGCATTCTCCATCGTCTTTCTGCACAATCTGACAAGTTTGGCAGGGATGCCAAAACTAGACATGGCTCTGTATAGCTCGTCTCTATAAATGCTGTCATACGCGGCCTTAAAATCGATAAAAAGATGGTGAGTATCGATCTGGACTTCTTGGGTTTTCTCCAGGATCTGCCGTAGTGTGAATATTTGATCGGTCGTGGACTTACCGGGCCTAAAACCGCACTGATAGGGACCTATCAGATCGTTGACGAATGGTTTCAGGCGTTCATACAATACAGCAGACATGATCTTATACGCAGTGTTCAGGAGACTGATGCCTCTGTAGTTGGCGCAGTTTAGAGGGTCTCCTTTCTTGTGGATCGGGCAAACGATGCTGAGGTTCCATTCATCAGGCATACTTTCCTCTTTTTTGGAGACGAGTTGGTGTTAAGATGATTTATATATATAAAAAGCTCTCTCCGCGACCACTGAAACATCCACTGTGGTCGTTCTTTTCTATAATATCTCTCGCATTCACTTTTAACATGGACGAACGATTCAAGCAGCAAACACACTTTCAGTTTAAAAACACTTTTTCATTTTTAAACAATAAATAATACAAATTTTCTATATTGTAGTAGTTTGATGAGCTCGTTCGCATTCCCATGGCTAAAGGTACGTTCACAGTGTACGTCACTATAGTTTTTAAATATTTGTTGAATTAAACAATTTTTTTTTTTTTGAGAAATCGTCGGGAAGGACAAAGAAACGTTTACAAGACAAAGAGTTTGTCCCAAATAAACCGTGATGGTAACCGTGACAGCTGCTGTTGACTTGTATTAAAGGTATAATTCAGAGACAGTACTGAGACCACCAACTTCGGCCGATTTGCCGTTACTTTGCCTAAAACTATATTTTTACGGAGTGGCTACGATTTGGTGCGCTAGTATTGTTGCACAGACATTCGTATTGACAAATGTCATGTAACTTCAAAAATTCCGGCTTACTAACACACTCGCAAAACATATGAGCCACTTCCCCTGTCGGCAAATTTGCTGTCAGCGTTTATAGAATTTTATCAGTAAAGTAAATAAATTTGGAAATTATTCGTTACGTGTGGATAGTATTTTTTTTAGGAATAAGTGTTCATTTGCTTAGATTATTTATGAAAAAAGAACAATCTAGATTGATTGAGGAAAAATAAAAATATTTTTAGCAATTTTTCTTCAGTTATTTCAGTTTTTTTAAAAAAGAAATCAAAGTTAATGATATTCAAAAGCGGAAAATACACAACCATGTTTGTCCATATATATTTCTAGTATATTAGGCTGCTTCCACACCGGATGGAACAAAATGCCTTAAATGAACAAAACTCTTTTTCTGTGTGTTTCGGCAATTTAATTACACACATTTAAATACGCGCGCCCACGCTGAATAAGGCAAAACAAAGCAAGAAAACGAAATAAAGCGTTTTGTTCCATCCGGTGTGGAAGCTCCCTAAAACATCTCATTTAGATAGTTTTATTAACCAAACCGATTATATTAATTACCTTTTAGAAATAGGTATATGATAAAAAATAACCAATAGCTTTCAGTTATGTTAAAATATGGTATTCCCGAACTCTATCACATTCCCCCACGGTTGGCAGCGGTTGGCAGCATTGATTTTATATTCTTTGTATGTTTTTGCATGTCACAAGGATTTTAAATTAACAGAACACCGAAAGGAAAACAAAATGGCGAATTTGAAAAAAAAAAAAAAAAAAAATTAAGGTGCCAGCGGCAAGAGAATTGTGAGTTGGGATTTCACGTCTCATTATGGTTTGTCCCTGATATAAAATATACTTCTTGTTATACGTGTTTCTAGAGTGGATTCTGATTTCAAATCGAGGAGCGAAATTCAGTTCTAAGAATAACAAGAAGAGTATTTTTTTTTGCCAATGGAATGGTTTCAGTAGTGATTTTCGGTCCCTCGCGGAAGCTTCTTTTTTCCCAATGCAAAGCGACATATTATGAAAAATGGCACGGCATATACAAGGTGGCGCAAAAATAACCTTCCGATGTTTTTTGGCTGTAATTTAAAAAAAAAAATGAAAAAAAAAAAATAAATAGTCACCAATATTCCGCGTTCTGAAGCAGTGTAGCGTAACATTGTTTATTAACGTGTATTTCGCATGTGTTTACTACACAAATGTCAAAACAGAACTGACATTAGGGGCCAATCGCAAAATTTATAGCATTTTCTGATAGGAGGATTACTTTTGCGCCACCTTGTTTAATTAAAAAAGAGTTACAGAAAAGTCTTTTAAATGTGTGATAAACGCGAAGAATTTGATTATTTATTAACAACATGGATTTATTATTTTTTTGTGGATTTATTCGTCTAGCGATGAAAGTGAATCGGAACTTCTTTTTGATGAATCCGAGTATGAAGATGAGTTTGTACTGTCTGAACTACTACAAGCTTTCGAAAAGATTCAAAGCGACACTAATAAACAAACACTCCGAAGAATTACGAGATTTAAAAAAAAAAATTAAGCTAAAAGTTCGTGCTTTAAATATTATTTTTGTTAATAAGAACTCGTTTTCAGGTTTTCAAGAATCAAGTATTCGGCGTAAGGATAATAATACTCTCCATGACTATTTTCTTTTGATACAATAGATCTTTCAGGTCGCAGTGTCAGCCACATGGGCATGGGACTTATTTAAAAAAAAAAAAAAAACATTTCCTTACATTATTGCCAAAAATTTACAAATATGTGTGTTGACTTTAAATAAGTAACGTATTAGTAAGGTTTAGTCAAACTTCGTCCCCTTATGCAAAAGTTGGGGCAGAAGAGATCCAAAAAGAGAGCAAAACATCGCCCTTAAATAAAAAACATGCAAATATTAGCCCAAGAAATTTCTTTGAAAAAACAATTTCTAACTGACTTTTTATTTGATTTCATTTATATTTTGTTCTTGTATAGCCTTAAAATAGATGTAAGAAGCAAAAGAATTGAACTTTTTAATTCTGCAATAAAAGAAATTCAAATCGTTGTCTTATATATAAATCTGTGCTTTGTTCTACTGACATTTGAATATTCCCGCCTAGAAAAAATGCACATTTCATTTCGTTAAGGGAATTCTCTCGCAATGAGAGAACTGTGACATATTGCTTAGATTGAACTAGAAAGTATGGGAACAGACCTTATTGCGAGAAACAGATTAACACAGCGACAGCAACAGCAACAGCGAACTTAGAACCAATGTATTTTGATTACTTTGAACACATTAGCACAGCAACATCGACAGCGACATCAACGTAAGAGCCAATCCTAAATTCGCTGTTGCTGTTGATGTCGCTGTGTTAATCTGTTTCTCGCATATGTCAGGTAAAAAATTGTCGTTCACACGGTTGGCATAGATGTTTGTTTACAAAATATTTGCAGATCCGTTTGCAGGCATTGTCAGACAAAATCCAAAATTGTATTTCTCATTCGGTGGTGAAGTCTTGATTGAGAAGCACGTAATAATAGATTTTTTTTTTAAATGGAACTATGTAAAAGATGCAATTGCGATTGTTTTGTCCGCGTACGTACGTGTACGACTTTACGCAAAATTTCTTGTGAAATTGAGAGCTTACGAGTCAGAATTGTATCGCAATTTTTTGCGCATGGATTCCGAGCAATTCCATTATCTCTTAACTTTGGTGGCTCCGCGTGTCCAAAAGCTTTCAGAGTTGAAATGTGAGTGAAAAATAAAAAAACACTTAAGCCAATTGTAATAAAGTATCTAATCAGCAACTTCCTGACGAAAAATTAAACAACAAAATAAATATAAGACAAAAAGCAATTAAAAATTATCATAAGCATTTCCAGATACTTTCCCAAGCATCATAAAACAAAATGTAATTAGAAAGTTTAATTTAATTTTAATTTTAATTGCTTAATACAAGCGTGTACAATAAATAATATAGAATCTTAAGACTAAAATACAAATAGGTACAGATATTGAAAGTACAATCGCAAACATAACACATAAGCGAATAATTATATTATTAAATAGGAATAAAAAAAAAAATATAATATATACATTAGATAGAAGGAAATGAGATGTTAATGGTTAAGGTAATTTGTGAAGCGCATTTTTTAGAGTTGCTTTGGTGCAATTTACGTCAAATAAATTTGGTAACATGTTAGCTTTGAAAAGCATTCTTGTTAAAGGCTCGTGTTGGCCATAGTCAGTACGGTGATGGGAAAGGCGGAAAAAAGGGAATTGACCGTAGGCGTCGAGGATTAGTGTTCAATGAGATTCTATGCAGTAGATGTGGGCAATCGATGTTACCAGATAGTAACTGATGAACAAAGAGCCTGTAAATTGAGCAGCTTTAGGCGATTTTCGTAGGGAGGTAAATTGTGAGGGTCATCCCAGTCAAGCCCACGTAAGGCAAAACGAATGAATCTACGCTGGACAGCTTCGATTCTCAAAATATGAACCTGATGGTAAGGTGACCAGACTTGGCTGGAATATTCGAGAAGTGGCCTTACAAACGTCGTATAAAGGGATTTAGTGACATATGGGTTAGAAAACTCCTTCGACCAACGTTTAACCAAGCCAAGTGCAGAGTTAGCCCTGCTAATTATGTTGTCGATGTGACGACGTTAAGTTGAGCGTCGCAAATAATGCCCAGATCATGAATAGGTGAAACCGTGGAGACAGACTCGTTGTTTATGAAATAGGATCTTTGATTCAGGGGATAACGTTTACGAGAGAAGGTAATGGCTTGACATTTATTCACGTTAAGTTCTAAACGATTCTGTTGACACCAGGTGTAGAAGTTGTCAAGGTCAGATTGTAATGAGAGAGAATCGGCAGCGCAGGAGATTTGTTTAGAGAACCTCATATCACCTGCATAAATATCCAGGTCAGAAAGTAAAATGACACGTACTACATCGTTTATTGTCAAGTTGAAGATCAAGGGTCCGAGATGACTACCCTGCGGTACACCAGAGGATGCAATGATTGGCTTGGAAACAGAAAATCTAAAGGATCATAACCTAAAAATTTCTAGATCCTTTTAGAAGTATTATTAAAAAGGAAAGGGTTACAAACTTTCCTGGATCCTTTTTTTGATTATATCGACTTGTTCATCCACGTACATATTTGGAATTATTCAATTCACACATTTTGCACCAATCTACAGAATAATGCAAGGAAAATTTCACTGAAACTTCGTTTTGTTCGTTCAAATTATGAAAAATATTTGTCTGCAAATGGAAAATTTACAGATGTCGTAACCACAGCACATCTGGCCAATAGCAAATCAGTCTGCAAATGCATTTAAAAGTAAAGAAACATACCAATTGTGACCTATACTATTGTTTGTCTGCAAACAACTGTCAGATGTCAGAAGAACTGACTAAACTTCGAGAGGTCAACAAAATCAAAAAAATGCAAAGCAAAGACAAACAAACTGTATTGCAGTTGTCAAACTCTGTTTTATTGAATGATTGATGGTTATTTATATTACAACTGCTTGTCGCCTCTAATCAGTTGCTCATGAACAACAGCTGTTACAGATTCAAACAATCACTTAAAAAATCGTCTCATGACGAGTGTCTTCAGGTTAGGTTAGATCGGCTGCCAGCTACGAGAGCCAGCACACTTAGACCATTAGAAGGTCCATTGTGATACCGCTGGATCAAGAATCCTAAATCCTCACTCGAAAAAAGCAATTTGGGCTTCTAATGAAGCGAAGTAGAATTCTTACGTCGGTGTTAACAATGTGGCTTGTGCCGTTGAAGTAGAAGGGCCCAAGGTAAAATTTCCTCCTCTGAGAGAGAGCGGGACAGGTACAGAGAAAGTATAGGGTAGTCTCCTCCTACACCCAATAGATGTAAAAGTTAAACTGCTCCGCCATCTCTAAAAGAGACGATCGACTTCGGCAGTATCGAGCTATACTTTTGAGTTGTTTGAGACGGATTCCAGGGATTTGATATCTGCTTGACCTGATCCGGATGTCCTTTGCAGATATAACGTTTTTTTTTTTTGAGTCAGGATAGGACCTAGCCATTAGTTACGCCTGAAACACGCTACAGTGATTTTGAAAACGGATGGAGAGACTGATATTAAGTCTGTCAGAGAAAACACCGCCACCCACCCCTTCGTCAGTGTAAAAGTGAACCGACTTGTGTTCCAGAAAAACTGCATCCTCCCAGAACGAAAACAGTCTTTAGTTTGGAAACAAATCTGTTGTTCTCGACACACAAGAAGCCACAATAGTTAGGTTTTAGGTTTTAAAACAGAGAGCTAAAAAAGCTAATTGAAATTTTCCAACCCACTTGTTTTTTCTACAAAATATACTAGTGACTCCCGTCAAAAGAACACATCTAAATGGGCTCCTTCCTCCTGCGATTACTGCGCATTCCACTTCCATGAACAACGATACGATATAAAAAGAGCTATGAAGGAGTATACAACGTTTTAGACGTCATTTTAATGCACACGCAAATGTGACAGTTTTTCAACCACAAAAAAAAAAAGTCTCTCTATTCAACTCTTCCACTTCTTGTCTTGAAGGAAAAGCATGCGAGCATTTCCATAAACAAGAAAACTCAAAAAGGGAAAAAAAAACAAAACATGAAAGCCCACTTAGACAGACACATTAATGCATTTATTGCAGCGCAGAGTCCTTGCCATGAGCCAAAGCGACTTCCTCTACAAGAGACATGAGTTTTAATTAAAAAAAAAAAAAAAAAAGCAAGAAAAAATGTCAGGCGTCCGCCATTTTTCGCTCTGACCCGTTTGAAAAGAATTTTCCATTTCTGGCAGTGAAAGCATCTAGATTCCTAGATTCCCAGGTTCTTATTCAATTTGAGGTGAGTACACGATAAATCGCTGCCAAAATCTAAAGCAAAACTGAAAAGCAAAAGAAAAACTTTCCAGGCACCAAGTCTGGCACAAACTGGGGTAAAAGCGGAAACCATTCATTTCTCTCGCATTTTATTCATTATTCAACCCCACGCAGCAAAGAAGCTCACTCCATTGATGGCACTATAGTCCCAGGCTCAGCCAACCCTCCCTTGCTTGTTGTGCTGTTTTTTGTTGTTGTTGTTTTTGTTTAGTTTTTGTGACTTGCTATGTTACCGACCTAGATTGAGGTTGTTTGCCTCTTGAGCGCGTGGCATTTGTAGCGCGCTTAGTTAGCCGTTGTCTATAGGAAAAAGTTCAATGCCACCAAAGGATTCTCGACTTGAGGGCGGTCAGGGACTGACTTTCGCGTTTGGAACTTACAACATAAAATTGCCGCCCTGATTCATTGTGGATTTCTCGGAAAAATCAAGCGAAAAAAACGACAAGACATGCACAGATCCGCCAGTGATTCATATAGCCGCCGCGTGTAGAAAGAGATACATACGAGCACACTCATCTGTAATTAGTATTCCAGTTAAGTGATGGTGAATGGTTATGAAGTGATTGCATGATCGCAGCCATATACTGCAGCTCTGGAGGAATCGATACAAGTCTCTTAGTCTTGCATCTGGCTGTGTGCTTGGATGTGGAGTTTACTGATGCGAGAATGATGCTGCTTCGCCGCCGCACACAATTTCAACGATGAAATTTTGAAACATTATACACTGTTCAGTATGTTCACTGTTCACCTACTGACCAGCTTTTGAGTGGCGGAGGCGGTTCAGCACGAGAGTGCCAGCAAAGTGTTTGGTGTAAATTTGTAAGATTGCGTGGTCCAGCCACTCTCCACCATATACATATGTCTCTCCCACTCCGATTACAATCAATGCATAAACGATTTGAGGAAATAATAAATAATCGTACTTCACACAAGTAGGTGCGGGGAGGCACAGAAGTGTTTGATCTCACTAGACGTGGACAATGCGGAATGCACTTAGGAGGGTTTCCTGGGTTAACTAAATATATACATTTATGTGCTTGAGACGAAGTGATAACACAGTTGTTGGTTTGGCAGAGCAAATATTGCTATCGGCCGAGTGTGCCTGTAATTGGAGCAATATGAGGTGGTTGCACTGACAGTTGTGCGCACACTGGAAATGTGTCTTTATGAGTGAAAATTATTATTCGCTACATCCCCGTGTAGATCAGGAAAATTTACAAGTCATCTTTACAACATAAAGACAAAAATCTTAAAAAAAATTGCTTCACGCCCGTATTACAATTTCAATAAAATCTATTACAGTCGTGACAACGTCAAAATACTTCCGCGCATTTGGTTAATTTTCCATGAACTCCAGCGCCTTTTGTTTATGAATTGTTTTTTTTTTTTATGATCGACTAGAAGTCTTAACCTAGCTTATGAGCAACTACGTGAATTGTCGCACGATTGTTAAACAGCTTAATTATGTATATTCTTCCGTTTGTTAAGGGCCAGTTTACAACTTGATACTGCCAGCAATATTCCCGCTGTTTTAAGTAATTGAAAAGATACATCAGAGCTGACATCATTGAGCATACCAAAAAAAAAAAAGAAGCGAGTGTGGCAGTAAAGTTTGGAGGACAACCAACGACTAGTAGTTTATGGTACGTTAGAAGGTTTGCATTCAGGTGTGAGTACAAACGAAAATCCATCAAGTAACTGGCCGCATTGTGAACCAGTTGGTGTTTCTGATGATGTATAGGAGGTTTGGGCACTCATTCGGTAACTTTTTAGACGATTAAAACGATAGACCTCCAAAACTAGCAATTATGTGCAAAATTTACGAGTTTGAGAGCTTAATCCAGTTCATTTTCCACAAATGTAATGATCAATGAAAGCTAACAATAGTAAAAAAAAAAAAAAACACAGAGAGTGTGCTTGTGACCACACACCAGATGTGAAACTTCTCTCGATAAATGTGGATGTTGAACTGTATTGTTTCTTTATATTATATAATCTCAATACAGCGCAGTAGATTCATTCATTAAAAAAGTTTTCATAACGCAATCCAATCCAACGTTTTCTATTTTTAGAGTTTTGTTTGCATTCCGATTTAATTTAATCAACTGATTCAGTTGTCTAGTGTTTGTGAAAGACCTAGCTTATTACTCCCTAGGTCAGCGTGCCCATATAAGTATTCACTATCAGAATTAAGTTGAAAGAATTGAAAAAATGTTTAAATCTCGGTAACAGCACATCCTATCGGGTCCAAGACTATCCTATCTTTCAAACTGCAACCAACCATATACACCCAGACAATTTTATTGAAATCGGTTGAATGTTTTATAAGATCGACAACAGCGCCACCTATCGGGTCCAAAACGGTCCTATCTTTCTAACTGTAACCAACCATACATACCCACAAAATTTCATGGAAATCGGTTCAGTGGTTTAGGAGATCGACAACAGCGCAACCTATCGGGTCCAAACCTATCCTCTCTTTCAGACTGCAACCAGGGTTGCCGTTAACTTTAAAAAAAAGTCACTAACTCGAACCTAAAAATCCACCAGATATGCTAAATTTAAAAAAAAAGTCACTAGAAAAAAATGTTTACATACCTACACATGAAAAAAAAACAAAAAAATCAATTTTAACAACATTTTTATTTTTAACAATTAGTCAAAAACTTACAATATGTAAATTTTATGTTAACTTACAAAAAAAAAAAAAAAAAAAAAAAATTCAGTCTCAAAGTTACAATAAAAAAACATTCACATGAGAGCGAATTGCTTTAATTTTTAATTTAGCTGTTTAAACCAATTGAGAGTCATGTTTTTTTAGACTAGATTTCAGATTAATTAAATATAGGTAATGGTTTTGTCATAGAATAAATAGCAATTTTCAATTTATAAATACAGTTCGCCTATTCGCAGTTCGCTCTCATGTGAATAGGCATTTTCATTTAGATCGATTTCATCTTCATCACTTTCATTTACCTCAGGCATTTTAAAAATTATTTCTTAAAAGAACATTTTTAGGAATTTCGTAGGTAGGTATTCATGACAACTTCTTTTTGTATTTTTAGTTGATTTCTGATGAGCATTATTGAGTTCAAAGTTTTTGTTGACATTTTATTTCTCAACTTATTTTGAACTATGTTCATCATACTAAAAATGCGTTCCACTTCGGCATTTGAATATGGAAGCGACATTACAGTTCGAGCAAGTTGGAATAATATTGCAATTTGCAAGTGTCAAACTCGAATACCATGGATGTAACATCACCAGGGGCGTAATAATTTAGAAAAACATGTTTTTGCAAAAAGTCACTAGAAAAGTAACTAAATTTTTTTAGTGACAAAAAATAAATTTTTGTCACTAAACTTTTAAAAATTCCACTAGATATAGTGACAAAGTCACTAAAACGGCAACTGTGACTGCAACTAACAATATACACCCACAAAATTTCATTGAAATCGGTTGAGTGGTTAAGGAGTCGAGAGCGGCGGCGTAGTGATGGCAACAAGCTAATTTTCGCCGGCACGCCGGAATTTCCGTCTCATTCGAATCGATTTTACTCCCAGGTTGCGCCAATAGATGTTCCACATGAAAAATTGTCGAAGAATATAACTTATTATAGTCATCAATGATCCTGTTAATTCTTCTTTGTTTGCGAGGTATCAAAATCCTAGAATACGTAGGGGCAGAGTGGGCAAATGTTTGACTTATGGGTAAATATTTCTCTTCCATAAGCAACAGATTTGATCAGTTTTTTTTTTTTTTTTTTTGCAATATTCACCACTACAGGCAGGATAGAACCTGGGGATGCAGCCCCTCCATCTTCAGATGGATGTATACCTATTAATTTTTCGCGATTTTTAATGTCCAATGGTGCGACACGGCCACTTTGGAATTGGGCAAGCCTGTGTGAGACCAATGACCACGTATGGAGCGATTGCAAGGTCCAAAAGAATCATTCTGCCCGCTACGGGCAAGACAACACCCAATAAAGTGCCAAGACTGGCATTCCTATGTACTACAGGATTCATGAGAACTTGCCCAACTGCAGCCATGGAAGTGCTGAATCCTTTGGCACCTTATTTTGTTATGAAATGTGCAAGTAAACCGATTCTAACAACGACAAAAGGATAGGATGAATAGGAAGAGGAAAAAAGACCACATCGAAGCAATTTGATGAACAACTGATCAAAAAACAACCAGTAGGTAGTGTTCCTTAAACATCGATAGTTTAACATTTCGAGTATCGATAGTTTTATATGTTTACGATTTTCTAAGGACGGGGTTGTAAATTTGTCCATAATTTATTAATAAAACATTTAAAAACATACATATTTCATTCTTGCATACAAAGTTCATCAAACGGTAGTTTTAATTTGCAGTAAAGAGGTTACCTAGCTCTCTTTTGCCAAAGTTTAGTTATTGTTTGCTCTTTTTTATTACAGCATCATAAACCAGATGTACATATATCTAGACAAGACCGATGTCTATACACTGCAAAATATTGGAAGACCGAAGCAGCTGTGGTCAAGAAATGTATTAAATAGACTCGCATTGCGGTGACGCACCGCACTCATAAACGAATTCCGCAACTAATTTCTGTTGGAGAATATCGGAACCTAGCTGTCAAAAATTTAACAATAAAATGCACTTCATCGCACTTCCACGTAATTTGCCAATATGCGTTACAAAATGTCGGAACAATTCTCCGAACACTTGTTCCGAAGAAAACCTCGCAGAAAAAATCCTCCGAATCGTATAAAATTTCAGAATTTTCCGTTCCGACGGATACCTCGCTAGGGCCGATGGTATGACCATATTTTGACAGAAGAACTGTCAGAAATTGGCATTTTATGACCACTTGACATACAGTCTAATCTTAACTTTACTTAAAGGTGCCTATCTTTATACGTAGAAAAGTAGTACTCCTATTACTGAAGTACTTTTGACGTATGAATATCAGTACTTTACTTGAGTGTAAAGGTGCTACATTTTTTAATAAGTAAGAAGGAAATGGGTGCTTTACGTATTCTTATGTACAGCTGGTATATAACTGAGTTTTTGCCCAATCGCCTATCCTTTGTCAGTGAAAATGAAGTACTTCTTTTACGTACCTACATGTTTCACCGGTTTTGTCATCAGTATGTACTTCTACATTGCTTGAATATGTGCTCATATTATATGCGTTTCGATAGTATCGATAGTTTTTTTGAACAATCGATAGTATCGATAGTAAAAAATATCGATACTATCGATAGACTATCGATGTTTAAGGAACACTACCAGTAGGTATTGGGCTTTCCTACAGACGATACCTTACATCAAACGATTTCATTTCCGAAAGAACTTTGTTACCAAGCTCAGAAACGAAAAGGATCTAGAGTAATGAATCCACAATACACAATGGACCTTACCAATAAACATTTTTAGTTCCGAATCTAAATTTTAGTAGTTCACAGTGCGCCGTACTGCTCATAAAAAATATTGCCCCGTACTAATAATAAGTCACAGTTGCGGAACTAAAAATGTTATTGGTAAGGCCAAGTAGCTATATTTTATATATATTTTCCATATAAATTCTGCAATTGTGAACTTCCGTAAATTTAAAGACGAGACTAAAATTTGTTATTAGTAGGGGCAATATTTGCTGACACGCAAAAAAGTGGTAGAAAGATGGTTGAAGAACTAATGAGGAAACTCAAGAGGGAGTATTCAAACGTATCACGAAATATTCTGAACAAATGGGCAAAAGTACCATCATATTTCAGGCCGAAATCTATGCTACACAAAGATGTGTCCAAATCAAACCCAAAGATGTGTCCAAATCAGACCCAAAGAGACAGAAAACCAACTGTGATGTAGGTCTACTGACAGATAGCGAGAATTTAGTTGATTCCTACATCACTAAGGTCCGTTTAAGTTCCACTTTAAATCTTATGTGGTAGTTTAAGAAATAGAAAAAGTAGCCCATAAGATATTTAAGTAGAACTTAAATCGCTATGAGAAGTAACAGAAAACGGGCCTAAGTGAAAACTTGTATGGAAATGCCAGCAAAAACTGAATACTGGGTAAGAGGTACAAAATAACACGTAACAAGAAAGACATTTTCATATGTCGTAAGCCAATCTGTGGAATCACTATTCGGTCCTCAAAAAAGAATTCAGGAAACTAAAGGGAGAAAACAGATCAAGAACCCGGCACAACACTCAGGGATCATATCAGATGAAAAAATGCGCAGGATTCGTGTTGACTGTGCTCTCCTATTGTAAATATTACTAAAGATTTTCCCATTGTGGCTTAATACCACGACTACACTACGTTTTCGATATCACCCGTAGGTGCGTGTTATGTCACAAACATGAAAGAAATGATGTGTGGATGGATCTAAAGTTACTTACACTGGAACTTAACCTCACTAGCAGTGATGCCATTCTGGCATTTTTAATGCTAGATCTAGCATTTTCGAAGATTTGAAAGCATTTTCTTAAAAAAGAAAAATGCCAGATGCTGTTTTAGCATTTTTTTTGGATTATTGTATTTTTCGATATTTGCTCCGGAATTTTTGTCATTCCCGTACCTTAAGCTGATATACAGTGCATCGAAGTTTAAGATGTTTCCCACCATTTTTCCACGCATATGAAATGTGAACGTGCGTGTCTATTGGGTACGTGGAGATAAGTATCAGACCAAAAACATTAATGTTAAAAAGGAACCAGAGAGCTCTTCTATAGAAAAAAAAAACTCTATGTAACAAAGTCAGTCGTGGAAAGTACCGACATATAAAAGTACACTAAGTTCTTACTTTATTGAGGTTTAATATGAAATATTCGAAGTAGAACAATACTGAAATAACTAGAAATTAAGAGAGACATTTTTTTATTTAATCACTATTGACTTAAATTTGGTGGGTTCACTGATCAAGTTTTTAAAACCTTTCGAATTGGCGTAATAAAAGAAAACTTGCCAGGTAAGCCCACCAAATTTCAGTCAGTAATAAGTTCTTAGAAAAGTCATGAACTTTGAAGTTGCATGTATATTTTCAAAATGATAATAGCGTCGAATAAAAAATCCTAAATTTTCGAGCTCAACCAAATTTCATTATTCTACAGCAATCGGAAGTCCTCCATATCATTGACAACAATTCTGAGAAAGTGGATGAATAACACGTCCCCTTATAAAGAAACCTCAATTATTCCTTTGATTGCCCCACAAGACATACCGCTGTGCAAAATTAGAAGATTTCACAATGTCGGGGAGTACTCCATAATTTTGATGATCTGTCAGTCAGTCAGTTACGGTTTTTGTGATTTTTTAAGCCCTTTATTTCAGGAACCACTTATGCTGAAAAATTTACTGAGGCGCTTGTGCTTGATCAACTTAGAAAATATTCCGAATTTGAAGTTTCTGACTTCATTGATACTGAAGATAGAGGATAGTCAAAAATCGCCTGAGTTTGTTCCTGTAAAAAGGGTGTATGCTAGAACTTCGCTGGGTACTACCATGCCCTTTGATACATGGGCTTATTAATTGAGACATGTGGTGAAGGATTTATTTATCTATGGTGGATCTCAAACACCAAAAAAATTCACCCACTGTAGTTACTATTGATATTTGTTTCTGAAGACTGATACTTTAATGTTTAATAAAAAATAAAATTCATTGTTTTAAAAAAACATGGTTTTTATATTTTGTATGGTCGAAATTCTTAACTCAAAATATGGATAAGTAAAAAAATGCATTCAGATGAATTTGAAAATATATGACAAAGGTATATTTTTTTTTTACTTTTTTTTAAAGCTACCGAAAACACTTTTTTTTTGTCTAGCATTTTTATTTTTTGTCTTCATACATTCTAGCATATTTTTTTTTTCCAATCTAGCATTTTCTTTTTTGAAATTCTGGCAACACGTCACTAGGACGTTATAGCAAATAAAGCCGGCAAAGCGTTTAAATGCCTAAACTCACTGCGAGCTTCGATACTCGTTCAAGCACCACAAGACAGGTAGGTCCTCTTCTGTACCCTAAATGTGAACGTCATCTTTGATTGGACGAAGAAGAAACAGTGGAGCCTCAGTGGGTTCTTTTTTTCTCGGAGAAACATTGGTTCTTGAAGAATTATGTCAGAACATCAATCTAATGGCCTAAATGCCACATATGACCACGCCGATTTTGACAGATAAAAATGCCCAAATAGCATGTGTAATCGAACAATAAGCACGAATGCCGGCATAAACCCTATATGCCCATATGCACTTTATTGAAATTTCGTTGTGGCATTGCTGGCATTTTTGATGGAACAAGAATTATTTGTCATCGGTGTTTGAGTTCGTGGGATTGTGATTTATTTTCATTTTCGTTCTTTTTTCTGGAAAAATAGCAAATATGAAATGAAAAAATAACAAATGCCTTAAATGACCACCAAGACAAATATGACCATATTGGTTATTTTGGTCATATAGTCTAATATACAGTTTTGATAATCCTGGCATTTTGGTCATTTGACAGCTAATCTGGTCATTTGCCTGTTGGCATTCATATGTATAATTGGCATACAGTCTAATCTTAGCTTTACTCGTGTACATTTTTTTATAAGGGGCATGAGTTTAATTTTTAAGTCACATGTCCTATGTCAAGTAGAAATTTAGTGCTACTCCAAATCAGGATAAATGTAATCGCCTTTTACGTGCCCAATCGTAGTGTTGCCAGCAATCTTTCAATTCAAACAAAGAAGCGACAAAAAGTCAAAATTAAATAAGCTCAAAATTATGCAGCTCCACACCCGAAATCCAAGGACGTGAGTCTCTCGAAACAAGATGAAAGACTGAAGAAAAGTAGGTATACACCTTTGCGTGCTGGTAGTGCCCAAAGTAGGTACATAACTGAATACAAATTTCCATGAGTTGTCAAGTGGAGTCTGTTGAAATAAGGAAGTGCCTTTATGTACGTCTACGCGAAATTGATTTATGCACCTTTTAACCTAGTCAACTAAAAAAGAACAGTTTTGACTGATTTACGAGAGTAGTAGGCATAACAATCAGCAACTCTGAAGCTCTGACATGATTGCAAACACAATTGACGAGATAAATGCACAATCTGGTCGCAACGACCTTGATGGGAATTGCCTACTCAGATGTGAGAACTCGTGGATTTTGATTTAATTTTGCAGTTCACATCCATAATCCATGCACCATATATTATGTTCAGTAAAGAGCTCTTTCTACAAGCATTTTGTATGGGAAGCAATAATTGTGAAGCGCCCTTTGTATGTTTTCTTCTGTACAATTTGCACAATTCTCTGACTCACTCCCATCGTATAATAATTCTCGTTTGCATAAACAAAATGCACAAAAAACAATTGTAATAAAACTACGAAATATAAGCCCAAACTCACCTTCAATGTTGTTTCTTTGTAATTTCGGTAGCCCCTGGTTTTCTATTTATTCGCACTTTGTGTAGTATTTGCGTATTCAACAAATTATCATAGACACAACAGCAAAAAAAGTTGACACAAATAAAACAATTAAGACCCACCAGCAAGAAAAAGTTACGAGAGGATCACAAATAACTTTCGCGTTTTACTTTTTTTTTTGCGGAATTAATTTATTTTTGTTATCTTTCACTCGTTTGCATGGAATTCTCAAAAAATCGAAGGTGAAATCAATTTACAATTTTAGGACAAAATTATAATAAAAAAAAATATGTCCCGATAAAACGTTCTATTGGAACAGACTAATTAAGATGAAATAAATAATATACGGCGATTAGAAAAAAAAAAGAAAAGATTTTCACATTTTTCCCTTCTCTGTCGAATGCGCGACGACGACGGTTTTTTCTCGGATTTCTTTTATCTTTTTATGCGTTCGGCAGTTTCACTATAAGTTTGTCCACTTTAGAGTTGTTTTCCACATGATTTGCGTCGAGTTGAAATCCTTTTTCAATTTGCACAATATACGTATTGTGTCCGAGTAAACGCGACGATGTGAGTTTTTGTGCGAAATTTTTTTTGGAAGGAATTTAGCATTTTCTTTAAATGCAAATAAAGCACACACTTTTTAAACACAGAATTAGAAAAGAGAGAACGGCAGGAGGAAGGAAAAACAAAAATGAAAATTTTTTGACGTTCTTCGCGTTGACATTCGAAGGAAAACTTTTAAAATGTTTTATTTGTTTTTTTTTTTCTTTGAAGTGAAAAAACCAACGAACGTCCTCTCCTCGTTGGACAGAAGTGATTTTGCATTGGTCTCACTGTTTGTCACTGTCTGGCGCTGGTGTTTCGTGTTCAATTCGTTCGTGGCACCTAGGTCGGAGAGAGCGAGAAAGGGGCATTGAGTGCAGACTGCAAGTTTAACGAAGAAATGAAATGAAAATTGGCACTGTCACTCGGACAATGACAGTGACAGTCAGGTGGGAGGGAGTGAAGTTAGCAACAATTATATTTATCCGTACATTTGTGCTGTTGATGAAACATGGAAGTCGGTTTTCGTTGAATTTGATTGTGCAAATAGTAGGTACCTATACCCAGTCGATATTTTTTCTAACACATGAACCACTTTTTTTTAGGCGCAGTGGCTTAGTGGTTAGTGTGTTGGACTACTAAGCGAGGGATCGAGGTTCGAATCCCGCAAAAACCCAAAAATTCCAGCTTAGGGTTTTTTCCACTGCGGCACCTCTCGTAAACGTCTGACAAACATCCGAGAGTATAATTGTCTTGAAAGAGCTTCTCGATTAGCCGTTTGGAGTCGGCATTAAATTGTAGATCCCTTCCATTCGTTCCAAAAAGGAAAAACTCACACAAAACGAATGGTTGCGAGAAGCTAGGCCTAGGGTCCCTCCGTGCCTGTTGCGCCAACTATTTATTTTTTTAAACACTTTTTCAATTGTGCAGGCAAATGTAGGCCATACCATCGAACTTATTGCAAAAATAGCTGATTACTTTAAATGAATTATCCCCGTTACATTATTTAAGTTTCAAATGGACATGCAATACATACTACAGAGGCATTTATCTAATTAACGACAGTGGAAAACAGTTTTGTGTGTAGGTAACCCTAAACTCTATTGAATTTTAATGTTAGAGCACTGACAATTTCGATAATTTTACTTGGTTCTAGAACTAGACAAACACTTTTTAGCCTTAAGTCTCCGAGCTCTCTTTTGTTTGACAAAAATTTGATGCAATTTTTGTAAATCGGAATATTTCAGCAATTTGATTTAAGATAAATTTAACGGGCTTTCCTCAATAACTATCCTCATACACCAACCCAAAGATAATGGAATTTAAAAGAGATGGATAACTTTCCAGTGGAAAGGCGCTGCCTACAAGCTGTTTTCCAGAAAAATTCATAAAGTCACGCATACATGCTCATTTCTATGATAGTATAAGTGAGTTCGTGAATTCACCCGCAAGATGGCGGAAAGTTGGTGAACTCACCACCGAAATTCATAAAATTTTCAAATATCCTGGAAAACTGGTTTGGGCATGTTCACTAGGAAAATTTGAATTTTGACGGTTGGCAGTTAATTTGCTTGCAGTGAATATATAATTAATACGTTTCTAACACTTTGACACTGCCTTTTATCAAGCATGGTCAATACAGTTACGAATAACAATTCCAATTCCATTTTTATTAACAGAGTAATTAAAAAAGTTTCTCGTAAAATTGAGCACTAGCAAATTCAAATTCAATTAATTTGCATATAAATTTTAAATGCAAAATGGATAACGTTTTAGTCAATTAGTAATCTTTCAAGGCTGTTATAATTCGGCATAAAATGTTTGTATTGTTTATTATTTATTATTTCAAAATTTCAAAACCTCAATACTTCGTTGTTCTACATTTTAGTACTGCACGTAGAAATAAATTATATTTTTTTTAGGTTAAATATCGCAATTTGTAATGTTTATTATCAACATTTTTATAATTTGAAACCCTTGCACACCGACTACTTCTTAAAATATATAAATCCATTCCTGTAAAAAATTAAGTATTGTCAATAAATAATTTCACATATAAAAGCAGTTGTTCCTTCCAGTCGGACTAATACAATGGAGATATACGAAAAATCGTATATCTTACGAACAGACCTATATGACGTGGCACCGCGTATGGTGAATACAACATTAAGGGCCGGTCTATTCACAGCTGGTTAGAGCCTTGGTTACGTTAGTTACCGCGGATTTAGGTTAACCCATGATTATAAATCAGTGATTGATAACCAATGAGTATCTGTTGACCGTTTTTTCACTTCGGTCATCAAACCATATCTTTGCAACAAATCGTTCCATTTTTCCATTTGGTCATTGACGGAATCCATGGTTATATATATATATATTTTTTTTATTTTTTTCTTCGGGTCTGTTTGTTTTTGATAAGTAATTTATTTAGGTAAGTATTTTATTAATGTATTTATTTTTTGTAAACTTAATAAACACAAAAATTAATGTCATAACCAAATAATACAGGCATTTTTTTAGAACAAAAGAATGAAACTTTGTTTTTATGAGTCAAAAAGCATTTTTTTTTTTGTGAACAAAACCGAAATAAAGCCAAAACCAATAAAAATATATTGCAAATTAACAGGCCACATGTTGATTTAATCAACGACAATGCAATTTTCTCGTTCTCACAATATTTTTCTTAACTCGTGTGCTTTATTCAAATCTATTAGAACTGTCATATTCTAAGAAATGTTGAAAATAATCTTACTTCATCCTTTGCATCCATTATTTTGGCGTGTTGTGTATTCTATACTTATGTGTCAGTTGAAAACGTCAAAGAAACCGATGTGAAAGATTTTATTGGTTCACTCCACCTTGCGTTCTTCCTTCATTCTTTTATTTGCATTTTTCTTTTTGTTGGCACAATATTATAAATTATACAAAAAGTTTTTGTATATCAGCTACGTCAAAATGAATACCTACGTAGTCCTTAAAAAATCTTGAACAAACGAAACTGCAGAAAATCAGTGGTTAATTAAAAAGATGCCCAAGATTGAATACTCCGGGCCTTAATATATTTGAATATTATTCAAATATAACTCACCACACTGAATTTTGAATGGTGGCCGGTCATTGGTCGATTTTTTTTTTCTTGTAGCTCAAAGCTCACACGTATTCACAGACAGGGATTGCAATTACAAAAACAACAATGTAAACAAATGGGTTTTGGGGGGATAGACGTACGAAAGATATCCATCTCTTTTAATTCTATAATCTTTGCACCAACCTTTCTCCACACCCTTTCAAACAATCGGTTCTATATTCAACGGACACCAACTTCATTGGGGTACAAATTCAGTTGTCAAATTCTGACAGTCAGCTGTCACTGTTAGTTTCTAATTGCAAGTTTTTTTGTTTTCGAAATTTTCAAAAAGTAAATTCACTGCGATGGCTGGACGTGAAGCTGTAAAAAGGGCTGTACAACAAGTTCGTCCGATTCTTTCGGTTGACCGTGACGAAGCGAGGAAGCGCGCCCTCAATCTGTACAAGGCATGGTATCGCCAAATTCCCTATATCGGTATGTATGATACCTCCACCATCTTCCTAGGTTATGTGCCGAGGAATCGATTGTTATGTAAACGTTATTTGCTGGAGCTCTAGTGTTCCCAAATTCGACTATTTCCAGTTATGGACTACGACATCCCCAAGTCGGTGGATGAGTGCAGAGCCAAATTGCGCGAGCAATTCATTAAGAATCGCCACATAACCGATATTCGTGTTATTGATATGTTGGTTATTAAGGTGAGCACGTCGCATAGTTTCTGCCAAGTGGATGTGTTATTTGTTTATGTCTTTCAGGGTCAAATGGAGCTGAAGGAATCCATCAACATTTGGAAGCAAAAAGGTCACATTATGCGCTACTGGAAAGAATCGGAGGAGCCCAAGCCAACAGATTTCCTGTCGAAATTCATTCAGGGACACAATTAGATGGGGCTGCGACTTTGTGATTTAGAATAATGAACTTGTAACAACCGATAGAAACGATAACGTCAGCCATTAAATGAATTGTTTAGTTTCTAAGCAAGTTTGTTGTTTTGTTCTTTGGCAAGGGAGTGACTGGTGCGAGTTACTGGTTTTGCATTAAAATTAAACTTGGTGTTCTTCCGTGATTACTCATTGAAATAGAAGAAATCACGTCAATGTGTTCTTTGCATCTGCATACAATGTTGAAGGAATTTTAAACAATTCATGTTCATGGTCAGTTGCTATTGCAGAAAGAATTGGTTTTTATTCATTTTCCACTTAAATTCGAAAATGAGGTACAAACTTTCAGGCTTTACCATTTACGGTTTCTTGACTGGCTTAGATAGGTAGGGCACAACCTACACAAGAAAAGCTTTGAACTGTTGTTGGTGTCTCCCCAAAAAGCAAAGTGGTTTTAGAATTGTGGAATTTGTGGAAGGGTGGAAGACCTAAACGTCCGGGGTTGCACCATCAAAAGTCTAATCAGATGGAAGAGAGTATACTCAGACGCCCCACGCAGGCAGGTTGAGTATAAGAGAGGGGGTGCCAAAAGACGGCAGAGTTGCGATCTTGAAGCGTAAGCTTAAATGATTAACTATCGACTATGTGCAGGTGTTGTATGAACAGAATTTAGAGTCGGAGTAAGGTATTGAAAGGTATTGATTTAACGCCTTTTTAACGTAAGAAAGTTTGGGCTGTTCTTGTAAAGAGTAGCGACAAGATATTATATAAATAGACTTGTTGGTTGAACAGAAGATTCTCCTAGGAGATCCCTCACAGAGAAGCATATAGGTTAGTAATAAGGTCGTATATTTATGTATTTCTTCTTCAAAAAAATAACGTTGTTCATTCATTCTTGTAGTTGAAATTGCTCAGTGGCTTGCAGCATGCAGAATTTAACACACGAAACCGCCAAAGCAGTCTAAAGTCGTATGACGGCCCCAAGACTAAGACGGCCCCAGTCATTGAATAATAATTGTAATAGAATCTCAACTCAACATAGGTACGATATCAAAAACTTAAAATGCTTATGTACAGGTCACAACGATTTAAGATATCACCTTAGCATAGACATATTCGAATCCCCGAAATCCTGACTGTGTGGTGGAGGATTAAATAGCTGGACATACATACACTTTCTATGTGAATGGAAAACCCTTTACGGAGTGAGGAGGACTTTTCCTTCTCAGGGCAACAAAGGGTGTAGCAAGTGCGTGTTCAAACAGAGTAGAGTTTCACTATAAATGCGAAGGGTACACACGACCCAGTCGTGCACCTTTTTCTCAAATTGTTACTTTTATTTTAGTGAATACATTAACACCATACAACTAAAGTGACTCGAATGAGTGTCACGGGGAGCTTTGAAATTGTTAACACGAGGTTTCAGAGGTAACTATTGCTATTGTACTTATCTACTGGAAGATTAGTTGGGCTGCTATCGAATGAAAAAGAGCTTTAAAAGGGTTCTTAGTGAGAGTGTATGTACGCAAGAAATAAAAAGATTGAAAGAAAATTGACTTGCAAGATTGACACAAGCTAAGGCTATGCTGTATGTACTTAGATAGTAAGCAAAACAACTTTTATGGTGGAATCTGCTAACCAACGTACGGCAATCAAATCACTTTATCATTGATATTGGAGCAGTTTCCGTGTTTTGCCTAAGAAAATGCTCTATAACAGTTCCGAGTGACACATTATGTTTGAATTACAAATTTCTGCAAAGAATGCGAAAATACTACTACGATGAATATTTTTACTAATCTAATCAGTCAGTCAATGCTAATGGGTAGAATATAAACACATTTTATGGTACCTACTTGATTTATTTACTTTGTCAATAAGCTTACCAAAGTCCAGTTTAGTTTTGGGTTTATACCTGATGCTCATGTAGTTATTGTTCGAAATGTAGCTAAGTAACAAATTGATAAGCTCATTCATAGCTCTGGGGTCTAAATCGATGTCAGTGGATACTGGATAGAAGACCAGGTTTTCAATGAAATAACTCTGGTACTTGTTCGTGTGTTCTGCATACAAGGTTGGTAATACTTATTTTTGAGTCATCGTATAAATGGTTTTCTTGTCGTTTGTGTGAACGTAGTGGCTTTATGGTTATTGTGCTCCATTATAAACACAAACAAACATTTTTTTCAATGCCTCAGGCATTTTGCGAGCGTTTGACGAATTTCAAACTGTATAATACTGTCCTGAGAGAGCTCCTCAATTCAGACGTTAGGATTAGGCATACAACTCTAGTTCGATCTATTCGTGGCAAAAAAAAAAGAAAAAGAAAAAAATGACTCACAATCAAATGGTTGCGAGGAGATATTCCTAGGGAACATTGCGCTAAATACTATATTTACTTACTCGGCAGGCAAACCGGAAAGTAGTGAAGTCTTTAGGAAATTCTTTTAGTATAATGGATAACTTCCGCTTGATCTATGCCCTGATACCAATGCGCGAGCTTAAAGTTTGTTTCATGTTCAGTCAATCGAAAACGAACGAAATTTGAATTTTGAACAAAGAAGCTAGGAGTAGGTAAACCTATGTTCGTTTAGCAGGTTTCCTCCTGACCATTTCTGTTGAAAAAATATTGTTGAATTGTCTGCGAATTTTTGTTGATAGAACTACAATAGAAACATTTCATTTGAAATTTCATGATGCTCCAAAGGCGGAAGCCATTTTAATTTTTATCGAGCGGTAAACAATGATAGGGTGGGCTTCTGTATGATAGAAACGTTAAATCGTTTACTTTTGCACGAACGTTTCGCTTTCGAAAACGAAAGGAATTTTCGATTAGATGAAAGCTTTTTTATTGAGGTGCAGAAAAAATACATTCGGAGTGGTGCTGTTAAAAGCAAAAGCTCCTCGAACGCTGTATGGCGTTTATCTAATGTGTGACCAAAAATCAATATTTCACTAGCTTGACGTTCTCAAATGAAGCTAAATACTTAGGCCCTATTTTTGATAGAAAGTTAACCTGGAAGCCTAACATCAAAGAAAGAGTTAAGAAGGCCACTGTGGCACTTTTCTCTTGCAAAAAAGCCATAGGGAACAGCCCCGCGTCACTCACTGGTCATAAGACCAATACTCACGTATGGTGTGGTTGTCTGGTGGACTGGTTTGGAAAAAGCGATTAATCGCGATAAATTAAGCAAAGTCCAAAGAACGGCTTGCTTGTGCATCGGCGGAGCTCTTCGCAGCACCCCCTCCGCTACACTTGACATCCTGTTTCATCTGACACCCATTGACACCTTCAGCAGGCGAACGGCAGCTTCTGCAGCCGTACGCCTCAAAGCTGTTTCACAATGGACAAGCAAAACAACTGGCCATGCCGCTATCCTCAACAACATTAGGAACCTTCCAGAAAACATCGACTACACCACACCAGAACTACAATTTGATAAGAACTTCCAGGTCTCCATTCCTACTAGATCATTCTGGGAGGAGGAAGCTTCCGTGGATGATGAATCGATCCATTTCTTCACAGATGGTTCGAAAACTGTGGACGGTGTTGGTGGTGGTGTCTTCTCTAATAGACTAAATCTTAGTCTCTCCTTCCGTCTTCCTGATCACTGTAGCGTTTTTCAGGCGGAAATAATGGCGATAAGAGAGGCCTTATCTTGGCTAGGGAAAACGTGATATCTGCTAAAGATATCCGTATCTTCTCTGATAGTCAAGCCGCTATCAAGTGCCTGGAATCAGTCTCCACGAATTCTATAACAGCCCAAGACTGTCGCTCGTCTCTTAGAGAGATGGCGGAGCAGCTCAACATTCACCTTTGTTGGGTGCCGGGGCATAGGGACATCCCAGGTAACTGCAGGGCTGATGAACTCGCCAAACACGGAACTACAATATCTCTGCTTCCAATTAAGGATTCCTCAGGTATTCCAATCGCTACTTGCAAACTCAAAATAAAGCTGGACGCTATCGAAAGAACAAATCTTAGGCTCGACTTGTCTAGCGACAAGACAAATCTGGCCAAAGCGTGATATAAAACGTTCTAGGCATCTGATCTCCCTCGATAGGAAGCATATTAGTGCTACAATAGGTGTCATCACGGGACACTGTCTTATCGACAGGCATGCAAAAAGGCTTGGCGTATTCTCTAACGATTTTTGCAGAAGCTGCTTTGACGAAGAGGAGGAGGAAACTATTCTCCATCTTCTCTTTACTTGTCCGGCTCTCTCACAAAGACGAAAACTCCACTGGGGAGCGTTCTACTTTAGTGATCTGAACGATCTAAAAAACATAGACATTCGAAATCTACTACGCTTCATTAGAAGCTCCAATTGGTTCAACGAGTAGGAGGAATGAATACAGATTCACGTGGTATCACAAGGGACCTTATAATGGTCCCTAACCTAACCAGTTAGCCGACAGCCATTTTAACCTAACCTAACCTTCCTATCATTTGTGTTATTATTTAGAGTGATGGCATACTTTCGAAAAGTAGTAAAAGAATAGCATAAATATATATAAAACATAATATAAATAAAAATTATATTTATGAAGATAGGAAAGTGTAAAGGGCCGCCGAGAGTTGCGTTGCCTAGGCGCCCGACAAGGTAAATCCGCCCCTGTTTGTGCGCTTTCTATTTAAACTTCATTTGTATCGCTCAGTTTAGATTGTCGGAGATAATAATACGAGTTATTATTAACAATAGGCGTCATATTGAAATGGTGATTTATGAATTCTTCGTTTTCTTTGCAACAAAAGTAAGTTTTTTTTTTTTTTTTCTAGAAATAAACTGGAGATCTTGCGACGTTCCCTTTTAGAAGTCATAACCATATAGCCCATTCGAAGTGAATACTGAGGAGCACTTTAGTCAACTTTATATATTTCCAAAACATCTCTTTATGGATCTTATAAATGAATTAAATATTAATCATGAGTCATTCATGCATTTAGGCATAAGTTATAGCTGTCATTGAAATGCATCATTGGAACAAATCAGTGGAATAATGGTTTACTTTTTTTGACAAGTCAGTTATAGCAATCATTGAAAAGTTGCTGTCAGTGGAAGGACCTGTCAGTGAAACTAAACAGAGAAAACTCCAAAAATCGAAAAGCAAGTAAAACTGTTTAATACTCGGAATTATGGGATTGCATAAAAGAAACAACATGTAATGAAATGTTATTATTATTATTATTGAAAATGCTCAGTTTAATAAAAAAAGAAAAAGTAACAGTACAAAAGAACAACTTGCAATAAACAATTCCAGGTTTCGAGGTTGGAGTTGTAAACTTATGTAAAAGCGCCATCTGTGCTTTCAACGTATGAAGGTGTTTGCCAGACGCACCCATTGACGACTACTTGTCAGACGCACCCATTTCGACGACAACAGCTGCACCCAACTTAACGACGAATGTGGGATGACAGCTGTTGGGAATTTAAATAGTTGTTGGACGCCGTCGTTTTCTTGGATAAGTTGATAGTTATTAATAAAGATTTTAATCGAGTGTAATCCTCTAAATTAATAAATAAAACGTGTTTAAAACTCAGATGTGGGGTCAGAATATCACTGGCCTGTGAAATAAAATAAAATTTAATTAAAAATTCTGATAATAATTACATTAAACGTGTTAAAATGCCGCGTGTCTTGTCAAAACAGCAGTTGGTAGAAGCGCTCAGGGAAGCTGGCGTAGAATTCCCCGAAACAGCTACCACGGCCCAGTTAAAGAGACTGCACCACAGTGAAGTCAACAAAAGCAACAATTTATCTGCGGCAAGCGAGGAAGATGCCGATGCCGATGCCGATGCCGATGACGTTGCCGATGACGTTGATACCGAAGCCGACGATGCCGAGGAACTGAGAAGTGCCGCGTTGGATGAGGAATTAAGCGAGCTACGTAAGCGTCTCGAAGTGCTGAAGCTGCGGAAGCAGATTAAAGAGTTGGAGAATGATGCCGCCCCTCCTGCCGAACGACGATCGGAATTTGGCGAAATTGAGCACGCCATTCCAAAATTTGATGGCGATGATGTAAGCCATTCGGTAAAACATTTTTTCCGTGATTTTGAAGAAATTATGCAGACGGTAAATGCCGATGAAAGGTTTAAATTATTGAGCTTGAGACGTTCACTAATAGGAACTGCTAAAGTGTTCCTACTCTCGACGGTGGCGCTTAATTATAGCGAACTGAAGGCAGCACTATTAAAAGAATTCGACATAGCTGTGTCTCGCCAGGATGTGTACAGAATGCTAGCCCTAAGGAAGTGGAAAAAACAAGAAGAGTCGCTGCATTGCTACATTCTAAACATGCAGGCGATTGCCAAACGATCCGACATTGGTGAAACGGAGATCATTGACTTCATCATAGACGGGATGGGTAGTAACATATCCAATGTTAATCTGCTGTTAGGTGCTCGTACCATCGACGAACTGAAACAACTCGTTAATCGCTATCAGCAGAAATATTTGATGGAAAGTGCTACGAGTACATCAGGATGTATTTCTAATGCCGTATCGACGAAACCTGCCGCTGTAACCAAGCCGAATGTTAATAGAAATGCCGTACTATGCTTTAATTGCTCACAGACGGGGCATATTAAACCATACTGTCCACACCCTTTGCGCCGAAATGGGTCGTGTTTCCGATGTTGGGAGATGGGACATGACCACAGGACGTGCCCGAACCCGAAGAAGATGCTGTCTGCCGCTGCCGTTCCGAAGCGTAATCAACAAGTTGCTGCCGTTTCGAAAGTAGGGTCTGATAACGATGAAAGTTTAAGCGAAGTAGTTGGTGCTGTAAATTGGGTGAGTGTCGCTTTTGAAGTTGATTTGGCAAAAGATGTAGAATTCATGAAGTTCCTTTCTCTTTTTGATACGGGCAGCCCAACTAGTTTTATAAAGTCTTCGTATGTCCCGGTTAAGTTGCTGCGACGATTGAAAATTCCGAAATCCTCATTTTACGGGGTGGGTGGAAACAAATTAAATGTTTTAGGAGAAATGAAATGTAAAGCAAAATTTCATAATAAAATAAAGACGATAAAAATTAATATTGTCCCAGATGAAAGTATGGCTCTACCGATTATTTTTGGACGTAATTTTTTGTATGCTTTTAGTATCCATTTGACAAGAGTAAAGGTTAGATACTCTAAAGAAAAGTTGGTTGCTATAAATAGAAATAATAAATTTGTTTTGCCAAATGAACTTCTTACAACTCTTAATAGATATAGCCTCATCGGGAATAAGTGTTCGCTAGTTGGTAATAAACCAGAAAGATTTGAAATGGTATTGGAAGTTGAGGCAACTGAGACTAATTACGAGTACTATAAAATGCCGGATATATTTAATATTGAAGTTGTGTCTGACGAATTAGATTTGAATATTGATCATAAATTGGGTAAATTGTGCTGTGCCGAACTGAATAGTTTAATTATAGATGCTTATGTGTTGCCGAAAGATATTGAAGTAGAACCGTTAGATTATGAAATGAAGATTCATCTGACTGATAATGTTCCGTTCCACTGTTCTCCCCGACGACTGTCTTACTTTGAAAGAACTCAAGTGCAGGCAATAGTGAATCAGTTGGAAAAAGACGGTATTATTAGACAAAGTAACTCGCCGTATGCGTCTGCTATTGTGTTAGTAAAAAAGAAGAACGGAGAACTTCGAATGTGTGTGGACTATCGTGGTCTCAATAAAAAAACCATTAGGGATAATCAACCTTTGCCGCTTATAGAAGATTGTATAGAGTATCTTGAAGGAAAACAATATTTTACGCTCCTAGATTTGAAAAGCGGATTCCATCAAGTTAGGGTTTCTGAGGAATCTATTCCTCTTACTGCGTTCGTTACTCCAAATGGCATGTGGGAGTATTTAAAAATGCCGTTCGGGTTGAAAAATGCTCCGGCCGTTTTTCAGCGGTTTATTAATGTTATTTTCCGAGATTTAATTGATTCGGGTAAAATAGTTGCTTATATGGACGATATATTGATTGCTACAGCAGACTTTGAGGAACACAAATTATTGCTAAGAACCGTTTTGAGACGTATAACTCAACGGAATCTTAAACTAAATCTCTCGAAATGCCGGTTCGGTCATACGGAAATAGAGTATTTGGGATACGCCGTTTCTTCGCAAGGTATTGCGCCAAGTGATTCTCATATTGCCGCTATTAAAGAATATCGAGTGCCGACTAATCAGAAACAATTGCATTCTTGTATTGGGTTGTTCTCTTATTTCAGACGATTTGTGCCGTCATTTTCCCGAATTGCAAAGCCGTTGCAAAATTTATTAAAGAAAAATGCCGACTATGATTTTGACAAACCATGTTTGGACGCTTTTAATGAGTTAAAATGCAGACTAATTGAAGCACCGATTTTGGCTATTTATAGTCCTATAAAGGACACAGAACTGCATTGTGATGCCAGTTCAATTGGTTTTGGTGCTGTCTTGCTTCAAAGGCAAGATGATAGAAAATTTCATCCGGTGTCTTACTTTTCTAAGACAACTTCCGCTGCCGAATCTAGGTATCATAGCTTTGAACTAGAGACGCTTGCTATAATTTATGCTTTGAGACGATTCCGGGTATATTTGGAAGGAATACCCTTCAAAATAGTTACGGATTGTAGCTCGCTGACGATGACATTAGAAAAGAAACAAGTTAATCCACGGATTGCCCGCTGGGCCTTAGAACTTGAAAATTATAATTATAAAATTCAGCATCGTAGTGGTATATCTATGGGACATGTGGATGCCCTTAGCAGGTGCCAGGTTGCTGCAATTTGGGATGTTGATGATACGGATTTTCAAATCCAAATTGCGCAAGGACGGGACAAAATAATTATGGAATTACGGGATCGAATGGAGGTTGAAGAAGTCAAAAACTTTGAATTGAGGGATGGACTTGTATATAGAGTGAAGAGAAGTGGAAGAAAGGCATTATTCGTGCCGAATGAAATGGAAGATAATGTTATACGGTTGATTCATGAAAAACTAGGTCATCAGGCGCTGGAGAAATGTTACGATAAGATTGCTATGCATTACTGGTTTCCGAGCATAAGACGAAAGATTGAAAGATTTATCCAAAATTGTATTAAGTGCATTATGTACGCTATGCCGGTCCGTTCTAGCGAGAGGAACTTGTATAATATTCCTAAAAACCCTCTGCCGTTTGACACAATTCATGTGGATCACTTTGGTCCCTTGCCGTCCCTTAGTTCGAAAAGGAAGCATATTTTGGTAGTAATAGATGCTTTTACAAAATTCGTAAAGCTATATCCTACGAACTCGACGAGTACAATAGAAGTAATTTCCGCATTAGATAAATACTTTCAGTATTATAGCAGACCGCGACGCATTGTGTCAGATAGAGGTACATGCTTTACCTCTTTCGAATTTGAGGACTTTCTAATAAAACGAAATATAGAACATGTAAAGGTTGCCGTGGCTTCACCCCAGGCAAATGGGCAAGTCGAAAGAGTCAATCGGGTTATCAAGTCTATGCTGGGAAAATTGAGTGAGCCGGTAAATCATGCCGATTGGTCGAGTAAGTTACTAAAGGTGGAGTACGCTATTAATAATTCTATTCATAGCACGACGAAGAACTCACCTAGTATGCTATTGTTTGGTGTTAGCCAAAGGGGTGAAATAATAGATGAAATGACGGAACATCTAGAGGAAAAGATGGCTTCCGAGAGCTGCCGTAATTTAGATCAAATTCGTGCCGAAGCTTCAGGAGAGATTGATAAGTCTCAGAAATATAATTTAGACTATTTTCTTAGGCACAGTAAAAAAGTTAAAGAATATAAAGTCGGTGATTTTGTTGTTATGCGTAACGTTGATACTGCCGTCGGGACGAATAAAAAGTTTTTGCCGAAATTTCGTGGCCCTTATGTCGTATGTAAGATTCTCGGACATGACAGATATGTATTGCGGGATATTGAAAACTGCCAGTTGACTCAGCTTCCGTACGATGGTGTTGTTGAGGCGAATAGAATGCGAAAATGGTTGTTAGACCGAAATGAAGAGGCTGTTTCTATTGAGAGTCCAAGTGACCCTCTTGCCGTAGATATAAGTTTGGAGTAATATGTAGAGATTATTGATAAGTATTTAGTTTATCTTTTGTTCGAGGTCGATCAATTGTCAGATTGGCCGAGTTGTAAACTTATGTAAAAGCGCCATCTGTGCTTTCAACGTATGAAGGTGTTTGCCAGACGCACCCATTGACGACTACTTGTCAGACGCACCCATTTCGACGACAACAGCTGCACCCAACTTAACGACGAATGTGGGATGACAGCTGTTGGGAATTTAAATAGTTGTTGGACGCCGTCGTTTTCTTGGATAAGTTGATAGTTATTAATAAAGATTTTAATCGAGTGTAATCCTCTAAATTAATAAATAAAACGTGTTTAAAGAGTTGATCATTGAAAGCAAAACTGACAGCTGAGAACAGAAAGAGAATCGAACACATCAGTGAAACGATTGGGTTCCAAATTAGAGGAACAAAAATCAGCTGTTCATTGAAATCAATTTCAATCAGTGAAATAATAAAAGTGGATTTAAAGAAAGGTTTTAATCAGAATTAAGTTGTTTTTTTCGTAAAAAAAATTCCACAATTGATTAGCTTTATTTTGATACCAAGTAAAGCCAATATTGTTTGATTAATCGTCTTAAAATCGTAAATCAAAATTTTCAATGATGCATTTCAATGAAAGCTATAACTGGGGCCTTAGGGTCTCTGAAGCCCTTATTATCCGAGCATATTCTTCGTTTCCATTGTGGGTCTCATTTAATTTATCTAAAGTTCTACACAAATGAAACGTCTGTAATAACAAATTTTTCATATATGAAGAGATTCTAACATTTGTTTTAATTTGTTCATAGATCGAAAATCGAATTAAGCGTAATCTTTTGAAAAGTTTGGATTAAATATCAGCAAATCTACGTCTCACAGAAAAAACATTGACCCCCTGGTCAGAAAAGTTCGCATCAGTCAACTGGTAAATGTAGAGCGAATGGATGACCGATGACACCAACGCTCCGGCCCGGAGAGTTTTCGATTCTAACTCGGAGGGACAACGCAGTAGAGGAAGATCACGCCTTAGGTGGTGCGCGCAAGTGGAAGGGGACCTAAACCAAATTGGAGTGCGCAACTGGGGGCAGTTAGTCAAAGATCGCGCTAACTGGAGAAGCGTATTGGTTGAGTCCACCCCGGACTTTAGCGCCAGTTAAGTACTTATTAAACGTTTGCGAATAGGGAGACGAAAACGAAAGCAGATGCGTGAAGCAAATTTTCGCTTTCGCTGGATTTCTTTCATTTTTTTTTTACAGAATCACATTGTATAATCAGCAGTTGTCTGTCAACACGTTTGAACGTTTTCCCCTTACAGATTATTGTTTTCTTTTGTTTTGTACTGTTTTAGTATTTTTTATGTCTCAGTTCCGTTTTCTTTCAATTTTCTGTACGATTGAGAAAAGTCGATTTTCATCACTCATGTCGACCCTGATTTATTTTATTAAACTTTGAACGTCCTGTGCCTTAATTTTGTTCGGTTTCTTTCCGCAATGTCGCTAGGGAACGTTCCGAATTCGATTTGAATGTGTAAGTGACGAGCGTGACCATTGTGCAATTTGGTACTTATTTCGGCGACCCTGATAAAATTTGTTGCTAATTTGTCCCTTTTTTTAGTTGGAAAAGGCACCTCGAAATTTTTTCAAAAGCAGTTACCTTCTCCTATTTCTAAATAATTTTGAAAATCTATGTAAAAATTTAGCTGGGATTTAAGTTAATGTTTGGAGAGAAAAGTTGGAGAGCAGATAAAATTTAGTTTAGCTCGAGCAGCGTACTAAACTTAAATCATCAAGACTTTAAGCGAAACGGTTTAAATGACTAAGGAGAAAATGTTATATAGGTACCTACCTATTGATATACCTACAACTAATTAACAAAAATAGATCCACCCGGATGCAATGTATGCTTTTGCAGTTGAAAAATATCACGAAAACGCAAACTAACTCCAATAGTTTTCAAACTCAAATGCACTTACATTGGTAAATCTGAAGCAACTGTAAGAAAAATCCAGTCTTACAAAAGTACTCTATTTATCGTACCAATCGAACATAAAAAGTGACCAAGAGAATACCACATCAAAATAAAATATTCTCCTATGTTTGTGGAATTTTAACAGTTTCTTTTTGAAATGTTGTTCAATAGGTGGTGCTGTTGTGAGCCTACATGAATGACTGTGCTTATTTCGAGAACCACTGAACGGATTTGGATGCAGTTTTCACTGCATTTCGCGGGAAATGATTTAGCGATTTGTTATTTACTTAGTTAATAAGTAAGTTTTAATAGGAAAACTCTCGCCATTGTTGGTTAAGAAAGTGTTTAATAAAATTCAAAGAATTGAGTGTCCCTTTTTGGTATGACAGGATATAGGGTGATTTTTTAAGAGGCTTAGAACTTTTTTTAAAAAAAAACAGAAAAAATGAATGAAATATTTATTTGAATCGATAGTTTGAACCTTGCAATTTAATGTTTAAAGATAATTTCATGCAAATGTTGACCGCGGCTGCGTCTCAGGTAGTCCATCCGCTGAGTCCAATTTTGGCATACTCTTTCACACATATCGGCCGGTATCTCACGAATGAATGCATGGATGTTGGCTTCCAGTGCGTCAATCGAAGGGGGACTGTCCCTATACACATTAGCCTTGACATCCCCCACAAAAAATAATCTAATGGTGTCAAATCGCACGATCTAGGCGGCCAATTGACCGGCCCGAAACGTGAAATTAACTGTTCACCAAACTCGCCTCGCAATTGCGCCATTGTTTCGCGTGCTGTGTGGCATGTGGCACCGTCTTGTTGAAAACACATATCATGCAAGTCAAGAACTTCCATTTTGGGCAAAAAAAAGTTTGTTATCATCGCTCGGTAGCGTTCACCATTGACAGTAACGCTGCGATTCGCATCATCTTTGAAGAAATATGGCCCAATAATGCCGCCGGCCCATAAACCGCACCAAACAGTGGCTTTTTCGGGATGCATTGGTAGCTGTTGCAATGCTTCTGGCTGATCTTCACTCCAAATGCGGCAATTTTGCTTATTTACGTACCCATTCAACCAAAAATGAGCCTCATCGCCGAACACAATTTTTCGATAAAAAAGCGGATCCTCGGCCAGCTTTCCAAGAGCCCATTCACCAAAAATTCGGCGTTGTGGTAGGTCGGCTGGCTTTAGTTCTTGCACAAGCTGTATCTCAAAAGGCTTTACGCACAAATCCTTCCGCAAAATTTTCCACGTAGTGCTGTAACAAAGGCCTAACTGCTGGGAACGGCGCCGAATCGACATTTCGCGGTCTTCTGTCACACTAGCTGATACGGCCGCAATATTTTCTTCACTACGCACAGTACGTAAACGTGTTGGTGGTTTAATGTCCAACAAAGTAAATTTGGTGCGAAATTTGGTCACAATCTTCCGAATAGACTGCTCAGAAGGTCGAGAATGCCGATCATAAAATGGAAGCAGCGCGCGATGAACATTTCGAACCGAGCACGAATTTTGATAGTAAAATTCAATAATTTGCAAGCGTTGTTCATTTGTAAGACGATCCATGGTTAAATTGCAAACCAAACTGAAGCTGTTTGACAGTGACACAAGGTATTAAACACACGTCAGCTGTCAAAACCAGTGTTGCCAAAACCAAACCAGCTAAAAAATCACCCGTTATTTCACTTTTGCAAATATTGTATCACAGCCGGCAGAAATCGGTCTGACACCCATTCCTACATCTTCGATACAATGTGTGAGACGTCTAGCGGTCAATTAAACGCCTAATAAAATTATTACTTCAACGGTAAAACTGATGCTACCTGTATAGCATAGCAAGGTGCAAATTGCGGTGCATAGTCTAAAAGTCCGCAAACTTATTCACTTTGAAATGTGTTTTCTGATCGCTCTACTAAGTGGCATCGTATTTACATATAGTCCGGGGTCAACCAATACGCCCTATGTCATGAAAAAAACAACAATCTTTACTTCGCCGTGGAAAAAAAAACAAGCTTTGCTTAAGAAGGCAGAGCTTTGATTGTTGTTAAAACAACGACAACCGAAGTCTCCCAATACGATAAACCTACATACTGCAATTCCACCTAAAGGCCTATTTCCCTTTCACTGCAGCAGGTACCTATACCTCGCCTACCTCAAGTTCAAAGCCAAAGTCAGCGCGGCTTATCGAAAACATGAAATTTTCTAATTTCTAAGTGAAAATTCGTCGCGTGACCAATTGTCACCATTCCAGATATGTAAGTGCATGAAACCGCTTCCGATCAAGACCAATCGTATCCACGTAGCCATACGTGATCATATTTTCTTTTCCCATTATCTACACACGTACAATCTGAAGTACATAGTACGCAGTAGGAGACAGTAGTTAACACGGCAGCGGGAAAGCGATAACAGGCGCATTTATACCACCTTACAGTTGAAATAGATAAAGCGTCCCTGAAACCTGAATACGAGTACTAGTACAAAGAGTGTGCAACGTCTAAGTTCATTGTTTATATACAAACAGCGCGTGAATAAATTTTTATTCAAATAAATGCGCGTCCTCCCGTATGACAAGTGAGTAATGATCCCAACATGAGAGCTCTCGCAATGAATCATATAGCTCCGCACCTGCTTCAAGAAAAGCGCTCTGACGTCACTCGCTATACAGGCTTAAGCTTTTAAGCCATACCAGTCGCTTAGACAACTATAAGCCATCCAGTACACATTGTGGTTGTGGTGGGTGTCGTCGAACGAGCAATGTCTCATTCTTAGTATAGCCGCGTTCGCAGGTGGTCTAAATTTTCCACAGTTCTGTAGACGTTTTTCGAAAAAAAAGCTCTCCCAAGCAGACCCTAGATTTAAATCACTTTCAATTGTGTTTCTGCATTTTTCTATACAATTTCAGTTTCAGTTTGTGTATCGCGATACGACTTTCAACCCCGATAAGATATAATCCTCATCTTATCACATGACTATACCCACATACATAAAAGAAACAATACACACCGATGCCCCTCTCCATTTAGGGGTTAAAGATAAACAAATCGATTCGGTTTGGATTCTTCGCAATTTTTGAAATCATAGACGTGCGTTCGCAGTAATCAACGGCACGGCACGGCATACGTACGACTACGGGTTACGAGTCACGACGAGGGTAATAGAAGCGCGCAGTTCTATAAAAATAAAGAGAGCAAGAGAGCTAGTTTTATATTTTGTGGACTTTACCAACCATCCCCGATCCCCTGAAGAAAAAGGTGAGTCAACCCCTAATTGTTGCAAGTGTTATTTTTATTTTATGTACGTATATCTGTTACATAGTGCGGTCTGTAAAGTGTGCCACTTTTGGCCCTGGTGCAATATTCTAAAATGACCGCAGTAACAGAGTGTGTAATGTATCCGGCTACCATTTGAACCAATATAGTTATCTGCACTCTGCAGTGTTGTGGTTTAGTTTTGCGGTTTCATTTTGCGAAATACGAGTATATACTGAGTTAGTTGGAGATAGTGGCAACAATTTCGGGAGTTTATCCACTAATCAGGGACCGGAATGACTAAGCTCAGGTGCCATGCGAATGATATCATGTGATTGATTTTCGAATACACTTGGTCTATAATTTTGACGGCCGTATAAATATATTTATTGAATGGAAACAGAAATCCTAATCACCAATAAATTATTTTGTTCCCTGTTGTTGTTGGGTATATTATTATCTGAGAGGTAATCCAGCGAACGGATAAAACCGTTGAGACTCCCATCCAGGGCGATATAAATAATAATAAAGTTGAACTCAGTATTGTTATCAAAACAATTGGATAGAAATAAATATTGCAGTCAAATTGTTTTTTTTTTACCCATTGGCATTGTTAACTTATCGACGGTAGGGACGATGGCCAAAGTGGTGCCGCCATAAACTTGGTCATGATTATTAATAGAAATTGTGAGATAGTAAATAGTCGTGGATATTGATTAGTGTGTAATTTTTTGTTAAATGCATTATTTCGGAGCCTACGAGTTCAGGAACCGAAACGAGCACTCCTACTCATACGTGGCAGTGTTTGATTTCTGCTTCGGCGAAATCCGAAGGCCTTGCAGGTCGTTCACGCGATTCGGTGCCCGATTGAAGATAAAACAAATATTCAGTAATACAGCGACATGGATATGTCAAGCTTGTTAAAAGTTGGCAGTAAATAGTCGAGGCTGAGATCAGATTTGGTTTTTTGCTCTGCAAATGATGGCGCACAAGTAGATTTCGAGTCAAATTGCATCACGAATGTCAAAATTCGTCCATCTTTGGGAAACAACATTTTTAGTTTCTAAATGTTGACCAAATATTCGTTTGAAATTCATCAGAAGGCGAATCTTTTCATCCTTATGAGACGATAGGCGAGAACAGAATTAACTTTTGTATTGCAGTGGTTAGTGCACTGGATGAGCGAGATGTTTTAGGCACAACTCCCAGAAAAACATGAATTTTATCCCAAGGTGTTTACACCTTTCGTGAAAGTCTGACAAACATCGGAGAGTATAACCGCCTTGAGGAAGTGATCAAAAGTTTGGTTGGTTGTTTTCTTATTTTATTAGATAAGTATAGGTAAAGGTCTGAGAAGAAACGGTTCATCAAATACAGAAAACGGAATAGTGCTAGTAAAATTCAAAAAAATTGGCATTGGATCTTTATTAGAATTATTTTATTATCCTAAATATGTATTTTGATCAAAATCTTTAGAAAAAATACTTTTTTTATGTATAGGGAAAAACTGAGTTTGCTATTCAGTTAGAAATGACCATATTACCTTATAAATTAATATTTGTTACAATCCTATAGTTTTGGAAATAATGTACCTATGTCCAAATTTCAAAAGTCCTTTACCTACTCGATTTGAGTAAAAAACTGGCTATATAGTCATGTTAACCTCACCTACTTAAGCTTAAATATCGATTTTGGTTGAAATCGTTAGAGCCGTTTTCGAACAAATCAAACTGGTACGAACATTTTATATGAGAAGTACCATTAATATTGAGGTTACTTGCACAAAAAAACGACCCGAACTGCAAGCCCCAAGCTCCAAATCCGAAGTTTGAACGAAATCCGGGCAGCCGTTTCGGCTGTAGGAATAGGCACAGACGGACAGAATTTTGCGACCCAATTTTTTGAGTTCCCCTATCATCGTAATGTAAAAATTGATCAACATCTCGAGTTCGAAATTTTCTACGAATACAATATTTTTCTCTTACTACGTAATCGAGAAAAAACAAATTTAAAACAGTTGTTTAAAAACCCAAAAATTCAAATCCAATTTTAATAGGATGACGTTGAATATAGGATTTTACGAAGTATGTAGAAGGAATCAAGTTTAAGTGAATCACGTTTGAATATCAATCAAACAAAATCGCTTAAAGTTATGCAACGGATAACAGCTGACGTAAGTAACATCAATCAATCGATAAAGTATGATTTGAGTATTTACACGCATTCTAGAAGTAACTCTTCAATTAACGTACCGAAAAGCATGTGGTTCGAGTATCTTTTCACGAGCAATTTCGGAGTAGGGGGCATTACCCCTTTTTCGTCTCAAATATGTCTTTGTGTCCCAAATATGACCATATCTCTGTGTTTGCTAGGGGTTTAATTGGTTGCACCTTGCAAGAATATATCAATGCCAGGAATTGTATCTTTTTACATAAAATTATAAATACTCAATGTCCACCTTACTTGTATAACAGACTTAATTTCACTCGCTCCTCAAGAACTATCAGCCTTATTCCCTCCCGTTGTAACTACCTTTACTCTTCACGTTTATTTTTCATTTATACTGTCAGACTTTGGAATTCTTTACCCTCTCAAATTAAAAATATCTCAAATCCCTCATATTTTAAAAGTGCAATCCTACAACATTTTCCCAACCCATTCTACCAAAATTGAACCTTTCATTATCACCTCCCTTCCTAAACTCAACCTCTCCCTCCGTACTTCACCTCTTAGATTAAGATCCATAAATGTTTAATTAGATTTAAGAATTTTCCATTTTCTTGAAGTAAACGAACTAAGTACTATAAAAGATTATAAATCTTAATGTACAAACCAATTATTTGAAATAAATTGAAATTGAAATTGAAAATTCAACATACGAAAGGGGAACAGTAAAGTCACCTTTTATACAATCATCTTTTCACTTACAAAAAGAACCAGTCTGGTAAAAATCAGCTTCCACTTTGCCTATTCTTCTGTTTCAATGTTTGCGAAGCCATAGTGAACACGTGCATACGAAGTTTCGTACAAATTTCACAACTGAATACAGCTATTTAGCGAATTTATTAAATAAAATATTTGATAATATTTCGTTAATTTTATTTATTTTAATCGAAAATGAAAACTAACTTGTTGATGTTACCCCTGCCCCTCCATTTACTTACTTACTTACTTAAGGTGGCGCTACAGTCCGGGGTGGACCTGGGCCTCAACCAATACGCCTCTCCATTTAGCGCGATCTTTGGCTAACTGCCTCCAGTTGCGCACACCAAGTTGGTTGAGGTCCCCTTCCACTTGAGCGCGCCACCTAAGGCGAGGTCTTCCTCTACTGCGTTGTCCCTCCGGGTTGGAATCGAAGACTCTCCGGGCCGGAGCGTTGGTGTCCATTCACTCTACATGTCCTAACCATCTTAGACGACTGATGCGTACTTTTCTGACTAGGTCGATGTCGCTGTACAGCTCGTAGAGTTCGCTGTAAAATCTTCTCCTCCAAGTCAACGCAAACGGGACCAAAAATCACTCGAAGAATTTTGCGTTCGAATCGACCAAGAAGATCCTCATCCGTTTTGCTAGGGTCCATGCTTCTGCGTCATAGAGCAGGACAGGGATGATGAGAGTCTTATATAGAATCTCCTTAGTGCTTCTTGACAAGGCCTTACTAATCAATTGCCGTCTTAGGCCAAAGAAACAGCGGTTGGCAAGAGTGATTCTTCGCTTGATTTCTGAGGTGATGTCATTTTCAGAGTTAATAGCGGATCCGAGGTAGACAAAGTCCCTAACTACCTCAAAGTTATAGCTGTCTATCGTGACGTTCTGTCCGATTCGTCGATGTTGTGTGTCCCTTCTTGTTGACAGCGTATATTTTGTTTTACCCTCATTCACCACTAAACCCATTTTTGCCGCTTCTGTACTAATACTAGCAAACGCTCCATAACAGCTCGCTGTGTTCTGCCAACAATGTCAATGTCGTCAGCGTATGCAAGTAGTTGCACAGACTTATGGAAAAATTGTGCCTCTGGTGTTGGCTCTGAGTTTCGCACAATTTTCTCAAGAATGATGTTGAAGAAGTCACATGACAGCGCGTCGCCTTGTCTAAATCCTTATTTGACTTCAAAAATCTCGGTGAGATTGTTTCCGACCTTTACGGAGCAGCGAGCATTCTCCATTGTCATTCTGCACAATCTGACAAGTTTGGCAGGGATGCCAAAACTAGACATGGCTCCGTATAGCTCGTCTCTATAAATGCTGTCATATGCGGCCTTAAAATCGATAAAAAGATGGTGAGTATCGATCTGGACTTCTTGGGTTTTTTCCAGGATCTGCCGTAGTGTGAATATTTGATCGGTCGTGGACTTACCGGGCCTAAAACAGCACTGATAGGGACCTATCAGATCGTTGACGAATGGTTTCAGGCGTTCACACAGTACAGCAGACATAATCTTATACGCAGTGTTCAGGAGACTGATGCCTCTATAGTTGGCGCAGTTTAGAGAGTCTCCTTTCTTGTGGATCGGGCAAACGATGCTGAATTTCCATTCATCAGGCAGACTTTCGTCTGACCAAATCTTGGAGACGAGTTGGTGTATGCTCTCTACCAGGTCATCTCCCGATGCCTTAAACAGCTCGGCAGTTAAGCCGTCCGGTCCAGCAGCTTTGTTGGACTTAAGCTTAGATATTGCTATCCTCACTTCATTTTGGTCAGGTGGACGGAAATCTTGGCTTTCATCGTCCAGGTTGAATGGCTCGTTCTGCCTGACAGCGGAATTTGTGTCATCTTCACCGTTTAGCAGTCTGCAGAAATGGTTTTTCCATGTCCTCAGCACCCTCCATTTAGTCCTCCATATTTCGATAAAACTTTTTTTTTAATGTTTTTTAAGAATCAAAAAAAGGCTACAGGTTATATCGTTTCTTGCTTATACCTACTTACTCCTACTTTTAGGGGGTGTTTTTGACGAAAAGATCTGACATAACCAAATTAGAATATTATATTGTATATATTTAAATTAACGAGGGCAAATAGCTTAGAACCACTTTCACTGCATTAACCAAAAAATATTCCGTAGTTGCTTTTATTTTTCGAAATCATTTTCCTTGACTATCCATGACTTTCCATGACCAATATGAAGTTCTCTGACCATTTTTTTTTACAAATACAGCAAACAATACAAAAAAATGTATACACTGTCACTGTCTAATATGTAGATATGTATTTTATTCAAACTGGAGACTGGACTTGAACTATAATGATCAGTCCCGTCATAAAGTAGGTAAAAAAAATAAATAAATAGTTGGCGCAAGAGGTCCGGAGGGACCCTAGGCCTAGCCTCTCACAACCATTCGTTTTTGTGTGCGTTTTCATTTTTGGAACGAATGGAAGGGATCTACAATTTTATGCCGACTCCAAACGGCTAATTGAGAAGCTCCTTCAAGACAGTCATGCTCTCGGATGTTTGTCAGACGTTCGCGAGAGGTGGCGCAGTGAAAAAAACCCAAAGTTGGAATTTGTCTTTTTGCGGGATTCGAACCTCAAACCCTCGCTTAGAAGTCCAACACACTAACCACTAAGCCACTGCGCCTACGTTGTCATAACGTAGGTATGCTTTTGTAATATGGTAAATTAAATCAAACCAAGAGGTAGCGATTCTTAAGCTTACAAGGGTACAACGTCTCGCAAGATGTGGTCTCCTAAGAGCCATGCGAACCTGCCCCATAGCTGCCATAGAAGCCATAAAATGACTAACATCCTCTACATAATGTATAAGTTTGGCACAAAAGAATGAGGCAAGTCGTGGTGAACACCCAGAACTAATGACTTTGTTCTCCGAAATTGGAAAACTTACCAACAACTTTATGATTCAATAAACGCTTTTCTTTGGAGATCCCCAACAGAGATGCATGAGCCGGAAATAGCCTATCCAACTTCCAGATCAAAACGGAATGGTTCTAAAATGGAATCGGAGAATCAGCCGTTTGAGCCAGTTTTTATGAACGAATCATGGCGTTGCATAAAATGTGTCAACTGATCGCAACCATATTTAGTTGGTTTTTACCCAGAGATGGCGTAGTAAATCGAGTTAACTACACGCCGGATTTATTTTATTTACTATCTGCATTTTTGTTACATGTTCTATGTACCTACTTAGAAAAAGTTTAATTTCAATAGAAATCAAAGCGGACCAGATTTGGAATTTTTCAGTTAGTCACTTTGACGGTTCGATCTGACAGCGCTAACTACATTTTGACAGTTAGCGTTACCTTTGATACACGTAACAAATGGAGTAACTAAAAAAAAGACATTTCTCCCATCTCTGGTTTTCCCGCACAAACAAAATTTAACTTATGTCGTTTTCCATTGAGATAGGGAAAAAACTTTTTTCAGATTCAGAGCAGTTTTTCTGCTCTCGAAATAAGCTGGCTGTAAGATTTCATGTTCCATTGGCCGCAGAAAAGGCACTTTTTTCAGAGTAAGAGCAATTTTACGAATCTCGATTGACACTTACTAACACTAACTACATTTGTATTACAAACTACATACAAAAACATTCGTCAAACTTTAAAGTTTTTAGACGACAATTCTGGGAAAAATAGAGAAAAATTTACATTTGGCTGCTGCAATGTGTATCAACATAATCTGAATGGATTATTTAAGAACAGAGGGCTTACGCACAAATGCAAAGAAAGAAAAATCCCGCTTTATGTTCCATTGGGCAAGAAAATTCCTAAATCTGAGAGCAAAACCTGAAAATCCCAATGAAAACGTCAGTAACTATTTAAAAAGAAAACATCGAAAATTCGCAATCATTAGATTGTTTTATGTAAAAAATGTGAGCTCAAAAAATATTCTGATTGAGCAAAACAGCATACTTGGAATTTTCGTATAAATTTCTGACACCGGTCTGAGTAAAAGGTCAGTGGCGCCACTTTGCGAATATAAATTAACAAAAGATGGAGTTAACTCAAATCAGTTTTCATCCATATGAAGTTTGGCAAATGCCTCGATTTTGTTTTTTTGTTAGTACCTTATTAGAAAACAAAAAGACTTTCTTCAGAGAACTGTAAAGCCCTGAAAAAAATTAAGAAATCTTCTGCAAATAACTTTATTTCCTTGATGAGCTTAGTATAAGACACTTTCTGACGTAATAATGAAAAACTCACACAAAACATGGAAGGGATCTACAATTTTATGCCGACTCCAAACGGCTATTGAGAAGCTCTTTCAAGACATTTATACTTTGTCAGACGTTCGCGAGAGGTAGCGCAGTGGAAAAAAAAACATAAGTTGGAATTTGTGTTTTTGCGGGATTCGAACCTGAGGCCCCACGCTTAGTAGTCCAACCCACTAACACTAAGCCACTACGACTACAAGTCTTTACTCATTGAAAATTCAACGCTGAAGCGTTACGAAGATTAAGAGCAAAAAAAAAGAAAAACCTTTTCGTAAATAAACTGAATTTTTAGAACCTTTTTTTTAACCCGATAAGGGGATGGAGAAAAGTCATGTGGGTATCAGATACTGTTCAAAGTCAAACTTCGAAGGCTAACAGTAATTACATGAATAATCGATAGCTCAAGTTTTTGGTTGATTTTTGATGGAACGTTTAGCTGAAAAGACTTCAAATAGGAATGACACTGAGACATTTTGATTTCCAGTTGTCAGGGAGAACATACCTACATATTTGTGAACGTTGGCATTAACTCAATCAAGTGTGTTCCCCATCTTGAAAGCGCTACGAGTAGATTGATTAATTTGTGTGTGTGTTTCTTACTTAATCACTCTTGTATTTATCAGCGCTGTTATGCATTGATAAATGTGGCGCACAACTCTAGATAAAGCTGCAACGTTCTGGACAAGATACTTATTTACTATTTGTAATAAGGGGCTTATTTCAAAAAAAAAAAAAAAAAAAAAAATTAAATTCCACTCTTGACTACAAATTTACGACAGCTCACAATTGCGAAATTTCTATGGGAAATAAAACTATTGTGAACTAGCTTTAAGTAAAGATAAAAAAGTATTAGTGAGGCTATTTATGATTTGAAAGATGATAGGTTATGGCGGTTTTGTTGTTCGACATTGCGACACACAATGGGCCATCTAAAACTGCCTATTGTGACCTACAAAATATGTTAGGCCTAGGCAATCGCCTAACATATTTTGTAGGTCAAAATAGGTCTCAATAGAGCCAGTTCAGATGGCCATTAAGTGTCACAATGTCCCACAGTCAATTCCACCTATTGTGACCCACAAAATACGTCAGGCGATTACCTAGCCGAACATGTTTCAAAGGCCACAATGGGAAAGTTCATATGGAAAATTTCAGAATATTGAGCTGGTAGGTAGTAACATTGCGTGATACCAATAGCAAATTTTAGTCTCGACTTTACATTTACGGAAGCCCACTATTGCGAAATTTGTATGCAAAATATAGCCACTGTGAACTAATAAAATTTAGAGTTTAAACTAAAAATGTTTATTAGAAAGGCCCATTAAAAATGTCCATTAGTTAAGGCTATTTGACTCACATCATTCACCTTGCTACATCTTTTGTTGCACAGGTTTTCAACTCGAAACGCGACCTTTAAAAATGCCAGCATCGGCGATAGTTAAAAAAAAAAAATTACGTTGAAAATCCAATTTGAAAGTACTTTGACTTTTTTTCCAGTTACTGGTTCTTCTGACATCATCGCCTTTAAGAGCGTGGGCCGAAAAAGCGCTCTTAACTACAAAGACTCGCTTCCGAATCGAAATGGGATAGACTTTAGGGATTTGTATGAGCTTTTGTGAGGATGAATAAAAATGATCACATCACAATGGCAAGCATTCGTAACGAAAAGAGTGGAGCTAAAGGGCTCTATCCCATAGAAAGACAAATGGTACTAATGTCTACTCCTACTTGACTTTACAATTATTTAATGTCGCCATAATATCATGTCACATTCATCAATTTACACCTCAAATGCTCGCGGGTATATCATACCTAACCTAGCCTAGGGTCACCAAAAGCATTTTAATTTCGTTCTCTCTGGTATTTTTTTTTTTTTTTTTGTTATTATTTTTTTTCTTTCTCTCTATTTTTGTTTATCTCATTTTATTGCTGACTCTTGTTGTCGTTACCTTGGGCGAGGTTTTTTTTATGGATAGCCATAGCAGGCCTTAGCTGCGAATGCAAATGCCCTAAAATCGGACAAACCAAGGTTAATGTAAGTTTGATTATTAAATAAACCTCGATAATTTGACGAGTCCAGTGATCAATTTCAAAGGGATTCATTTTTGTGGCATTTATTTTTATCACTTCCTTATTTTTTGTTTATGTGAATATTTGGCAAAATGGATTTGCATTGCAAATATTTTTGCTGTGCAAAATTTATCCGGTTTGCGGTGATTCTATGCAAAACTCTTCAATTTCTGATACGGAACTTGCGGCATGTGTTCCTGACTCTGTTTTAATTAGATGATAACGAACACAATAAGCTGAAGGTAATTTAAATCGATTGGTTTAATGTGTTTTTGTTTACTGTCTGAATGCAACTATGACATTTCGGACAATTTCAGCTCAATCAATTATTATAAGCAACTGGTGGGAATGTGAAACCAGATTACGTAATCTAGCCATGAAATTAGATCATTTTAGAAGTTGGGCGAATAATTTTGAACTCGAATTTATTGTGTGGTGGAAATTTTCGAGATTTTAAAAGTGCGCCGTAGATTCTAATAATAAATTTTAGCCCCGACTTTAAATTTACGGAAGCTTAAAATTGCGAAGTTTGAATGCAAAATGAAGCCACTGTGAATTACTAAAATTTAAAGTCGAAATTAAAAATGTTTATTGGTACCTAAGTTTCTGAGAAAAAGAACATCTTGTAAATTCCATCACAGAAAGCTTCTAAATGCAGATATTCTGATGCGGGCTAAGCTGGTGAAAAATTCAGTTTCATTCATGTGAAATGTATAACTCTGGTTGTGAGAAGATAGGCCAAAATTGTTGAAATATTTTATCGACTTCCTGTAGCCAAGTTCACGTTGGCGTTGGTTCTGTTCCATAGGAGATCACTCAAAATGTAAAAAATTGCATCGCCATTTAAATGACCACTGTAAGTGATCACTGGATCACTGCAAGCGGTATCCAGGAAAATGAGATCGCTGATGAGCTTGCCAGGGTGGATTCAGAGGAAGAATTCTTAGGACCTGAACCTGCGTTGGGTCTGCCTACATCGGTGGTTAGGTCATCCATTGATACTTGGGTTTCTCGCGAACATGAGTGTCGGTGGTGTGGCTTTCCTTCTGTGTCTCAGGAGAATTGACTGTAGACTGTTTGTGGGTGTCCTTTCGGGCCACCAAGCTTTTGCCAAACATTTTAATGTTTTAAGCTTGAGCGTCTCCACCATCTGCCCTGCTTGTGGTGAGAACGACGATACAGCGGAGCACTTCCTCTTTAGCTGTCCTGCCTTTGCTCGCATCAGGTGGCGGGGCTGACGTGGTGAGTGCCGAACATCTAAGCTCTTGAACTCCTTCTCATCTTTCTTCGAAAGACGGGAAAACTAAGTACATAATAAAGTTAGGTCCATGTGGACCCATTGTGACGCCCTTGTTGGGGGTTAGCTGATATTGTTGGCGATGATTTTTGTTCCCTCTCGATTACCTTTATGTAACTACTGTTTAGTAAGCATCCGTTGCTTGCAAACTATTTTAAAAGGAAAACCAATTCAAAGGCAAGAACTATTGTAAGGTGTCTGTTTGGCAGTACAATGGACCAGTGCTCCATCGGATAGTATTAACCTCCGATAAAGAAAGAAAAAAAGAAAAAAAACGGCATGAAGTCGACAGATATATGTTCCTACGTTCCATCGAAAATAGGGTTTGAATTAAGACTCTCTACGAGCTCCCAAAAGGCGACATTTTGGAACAAAAAAATAAAGAACTGTCAAGCAATTTATCTCTAATTCAGGGTTCTTCTAGTTACCGCTCACTGAAAGTGATGCATTTTGGTAAAAATATTTAATGCCGTTTTCGGATAACCTAAGGAAAACTAAATTTTTAAAAAATGACGTTTTTCAAAAATCCATTGCGTGGTTAATTCGAGAAAAACTCAGTTTGCTGTTAAGTGAGAAATGACAATATTACCTTCGAAATGAGTCTTTGTTACCATCGTATGGACCCTTTTCGAGACATGTCAGAATTTCAAAAGTATCGGTTTTCGAGTTTTTTTTAGTCAGAAACTGAGTATGCAGTCATGTTAACCTCACCTACTTAAGTTTATATCGATTTTGGTTGAAATCGTTAGAGTTGTTTTTGAACAAATCAACCTGGTAGGGAAATTGTATACGGAAGTACCAGAAAGTTAAAAATGATAGAGAAATCCATTTCCCCTCTTTTCACTTTTTTCGTAATATTCTACTTGCCGAATTTTGACTTACTGAAAAATGAAAACTGATGACTATGTGACAGCTCAAAAGTTTGACAAGCAAATTATATTTACTGGGGACGTTCAAGTATCTAGTTTAGTAAGTATGCAGCTGTCTGACTGGATGTATCTCGGTTTTGATTGGCTGAAACCGATCATATGAACTGCTGTTTCAGTTGACGTTTATGGAGGGGTAGCCGACGAATCTAGTCAAAAAAGTTTTGAGTACTAAGTTGACAATTGGCATATGTGGCTGACGTGACGTTCCCGACTAATCAAGTTTTTGCGTTCAGGTTACATCTTATCGAGACCAGTCTAGTCGAGTTAAGATAACTATTCTTGAATGAGCCCATTGTCGTCTTCAACAATGTCAGAGGAAAAAGTTGTAATTGAATTGAATCGACGCTGCATTTTCATAGAACGTTTGTTTATTTTACGATAATGTCAAAATGACATTTCTTAAACTATTTGTAAGAAAATCGGTCAGGTAATTCTTTTGAAATTGAGAGATTTCTCTCCCGTTTTTGAGATTTGAGATTTTTCATTTTCCTATGCTGAAAGTACACGAACGAACCTTATAAAGGGTGGTTAAGTTTTAAGGGCCGATGTTGATTTTGAATAAAACACAAATTATTTAGGAAATGATTGTGATTTATTTTTATTATGATAATATTGGTATGGTTCAACTATGTATGGAACAAAATATCGGCCAAATGGCCGCCGTGACCTCGCCGGCACACCTCCATCCAAATTTTCGATGACACAGAGGCATAATTGAGGTTCTATGCCGTTAATGTGCCGATTTATCTCATACTTTAGCTCTTGAATTGTTACTGGCTTATCGATATACACCTTTTCTTTCAAATAACCCCAAAGAAAGAAGTCCAACGGTGTCAAATCACATGATCTTGGCGGCCAATTGACATCGCCACCACTTGAGATAACACGGCTATTGAATTTGTCGCGCAAAAGAACCATTGTTTCGTTAGCTGTGTTGCAAGTGGCACCGTCCTGTTGAAACCACATATCGTCCACATCCATATCATCCAATCCGGGCCATAAAAAGTTTGTTATCATCTCACGATAGCGAACACCATTCACAGTGACTGCCCGACCGGCCTCATACTGGAAAAAAATACGGCCCGATGATGCCGCCAGCCCATAAACCGCACCAAACAGTCACTCTTTTTGGGTGCATTGGTTTTTCGACAATCACTCTTGGATTATCATTCGCCCAAATGCGGCAATTCTGCTTATTGACGAATCCACTGAGGTGAAACTGGATGATTAAATTGACTGAAAAAATCACGAAGTGCACGATATGCATTTTGATTTCAACGCCCATTTTCATAATAAGCCTGAATAACTTTAACGCGTTGCTCGATTGTGTACCTTTCCATGGTTCAAATTGAGTTAGTTTGAAATTCAGAAATGTCAAATGAAATTCAGAAAAAACTAGACGTTTAGGTGTGGTTCACATTCAACATCGGCCCAAAACCCAAAATTTAACCACCCTTTATAAGCATAATTCAGCTGGTAGTTGTCAAATTGGCTCCCGCGGAGAAAGTGTTGCCAAATTCGAAAAATAAACTTTCAACATCCTTCCTTCATAAATGGTTTCTTATTTTGACAATCTTTCAAGTTGCTGGGGGAGTGTATCGTTTAACCGTTGGGGTTACTTATGGTCAACCGGTAAACCAAAATGATTTGAGACTAACCGTCAGCTTTCAAAAGTGTTGCTGTATGGTACTGGTAGTCTATTCATGGGAATTTATTTTCCATTCAATGATTGTCTGGAAGGAAGTTTCGCTATGAGCTACGACACAAAAACAATTCTCACTAGCTGGGACACAAACCTGAAGTACTCATAGGAATGGGCTTTGATGATCTCTAAAGTCTGTTGTTGTATCCTCTCTGTGTCTGTATAAAATCGAACACTTCACTAAATTCGGCTTATACAAGTTGGCGCAAAAATAACCTTCCGATGTTTTTTGGCTGTAATTTTTAAAAAAAAAAAAAAAAACTTTGATTCCGCGATTATTCCGCGTTCTGGAGCAGTGTAGCGTAACATTGTTTATTAACATATGTATTTCGCATGTGTTTACTACACAAATGTCAAAACAGAACACATTAGGGGCCAATCGCAAAATTTATAGCATTTTCTGATAGTAGGATTACTTTTGCGCCACTTTGTACTACTCTCTGTTAGCGCAACACTTATAGTCACAATCTAATCACGCTCTTCGTAGCTGATTAGATGCCTGGTATCAAATGTCATTGTATGGCTGGCTTTATAATACCATAAATACATCTGCATGGATTGCAGCAATACCACGTAAGCGTCATTGAACTGAATTTTCCACCTCTTAAACTAAAACCGATTAGCGCTTTTATTAACTCACCATTATGGCACACTACTTGGGATGCGTCCACGGTATTTAAAATTTTGCCCACGCATGTCCAGTTCATGGCTATAATATGGCTTGTCTCACGTGCATATTATTTGATGAATGGCTGGTGACATTGTATGTCATCACTCACAGTAAATACCATATCAAATGATTAAGTAATTGGCGGACTTTTTCGCTATTCAGCACAGAATGCATAATGAAGGCGGCTGCCACTGCCAGGTGAGTGCAGTATGCCCCATCCCGCCATGGGTTGTAATGAATTCCCTGAAGATAAAAGCACACTACCATCAAGTCACTTAATAGAGACATTTGGTATTGTAATAACAAATTCCAGTCACCACAATTAGTCATACCACGTTTTTCGTTTTCTTTACAGAGACCAACACCACACATCCAAACATGTCTGACATCAAGCCAAAACTGATTTTGCGACCGGGATTGAGCCCCTCCGATAAGTCGCCATCGCCATCAACCAAACTTATGTTAAATCATGGCAAGCCGAACTTCACCATCAACCGATCTAAGTCAAGGGTAGATTCGCTGAGCCCCCCCACGCCGGTGACACCCAAAGCGTCTCAGATGGTCCTCAAGAGCACAACACTCAATGGATATGTGAAGCCGGCTACTTTGAATATTCCCAATCAAAACGAGGCACACCAGGTAGTCCTGAGGAAGACAAAGCTACCCGAGGCGAATGATAAGCCATTAGGCGAGGACGAAGAGGTGAAAAGGGTGGTTCTGAGACGGATAAAGCTTCCAGAGGTCAATGACAAGGCGGCTGTGCAAGACGATGAGCCCGAGTTCATCAAGGCTCAGAGGAGGATCGCCGAACGCCTGGCCAAGGAGAACAACCTGGACTTTGAGAACCGCAAGAGTGGCTATTTTACACACGTCATGATGTCACCAACCTCCAGCAAGACCTTCGAATTGCCAGCCACCCAGAGTGGAAAAATCCAACAGGCTGACGTGTTGGAGGTAGTCGAGGTCCCCGCAAAGCCGACAGAGACGGTGTTGGAAAATGGCAGCAACACTGAAGTTGTAGCGGAGCCAACTCAAAGCGGCGATCTAATTGAGAGCAATGGAACTGGCGACAAGGATACGGACATTGTTCAAGCCGCCAAGGCTCTCGTAGAGGAGGTCGTACAAAGTGTACCTGCAGACAATCCTATCGCACCAGTGGCTGCGGAAGAACCCGTTCAAAACGGCATTCATGCCACTGAAAATGGCGAAAAGAATGCAGTTGCAAATGGCGACCAGAACGCCATTACAAATGACATCCAAAATGGCGACAGTCACAAAGAAGAGAACGACCATGAGAGCACCACGCCTGCGCCAGTGGATGTCAACTTTGAGCCAAAAACTGTAACTTCAGTGGCAAAGGAACTGTCAAACGAGCCCAACAACTACCCAGACACGGTTGTAGTCACCAAGCAAGCGGAAGCATCCGACAAAGACCAACAGTTCATAGAGGACATGGCCAAGCTAAAGTTCGACATAACCAAAGAAAATCTAGAAGTAACACCCACTTTGCGCCTGAACAGCGAAACGCCTGTTGCTTGAGCGAGTTTCTTCTTTATTTTTCTGTCGGTGCCTGCACATGAGCTGTATTTCCTATTTTTACCCGACTGGTAAAATAATTGTTATTAATTATTTTTGTGTTATTATTTAGCTGTTTTTTTTTTTTAATTTTTTTTTCTGCCAATAATTCGTTTTTTTGTTGTTGATTGTAAATACTGTTTATTATTTAATTTGTAAAATGCCATAGCTGTCAACAAAAATGTGTTTGTTTTTAAATGACAAATCAATGAACTGCTATGCGAGAAACAGATTAACACAGCAACAGCAACTTTGACAACTTTTTAGAACCAATGCATTTTAATTACTTTGAACACATTAGCACAGCAACATCGACAGCGGCGTCAACGTTAGCTAATCCTAAATTCGCTGTTGCTGTCGCTGTGTTAATCTGTTTCTCGCATAATTGTTGCTCTTTTTTTGATGAACGACGATAATTGCTGTTTTCACTTTTCTTCTGTCAGATTTTTTTTTCCATTTTCTATCACTTTTCGTTAGGGTTTTGGGAATATGCCGATCAAAGTGCAGATTTTTGTCCGATCGGCGAATCCAGAGCCGTAGCCTTGGACATATCAAAGGCATTTGACCGAGTCTGGCATAGAGCCCTATTAGGCAAGTTAGCGTCTTACGGATTACCACAACAACTCTGCGGATGGATACAAAATTTTCTTCTGGGAAGATCGATCCAAGTTGTTGTAGATGGTGTATCATCCAATTCGTTTGCTATAAATGCAGGAGTGCCCCAAGGATCTATTCTTTCTCCAACTCTATTTCTTCTCCACATCAACGATTTGCTTGGGTCGACAAATAATAATATCTACAGCTTTGCAGATGACAGTACTCTCATATCCTCCATCTCGAACAATGGGCCTGTGAATACGGCTACATCACACAGTCAGAGATGTGAACAAATTAATTCTCTAAATGATGATCTGGACAAAATCTTGCAGTGGGGAAAGGACAACTTGGTTGTATTTAATGCAAACAAGACACAGCTCACAACATTTTCCAGAAAAAATGCATCAACAGTTCCTCAGATCCAAATGGATGACCATCCAATACATCACAAGGACTCAATGCACCTTCTAGGAGTTACAGTCAATTCAGGAATCACATGGCAGAACCACATATCCAATATCCTATATCGAAAGATCGGCGTCCGCAAAGTTGAGCTACCTATTTAGAGCAAAGAGGTACTTTAGCCCCAAGCAACTTCTCCTTCTCTACAAAGCACAGGTTAAACCAGGCTTGGAATATTGTTCCCATATATGGAGCTCGGCCCCAAAACATTCACTTAACCTACTTGATAGCATACAGAGACGAGCAGTTCGATTCATTGGAGACCCTACACTCACATCGAATCTACAACTGTTGGTGCACAGAAGACAAGTCGCTGACCTATGCTTGTTCTATAGGTACTTCCATGGTAGATGTTCTGAGGAACTCAAAGACATTATCCCTCGAAATGCAACTTTTGGGCGCCCAACAAGACAGGCTGCTAATGCTCATGACCATACAGTACACTTGACAACCGCGAGGACATCAACTTTCAAAAACTCCTTCTGTTACAGGACAAGCAAACTTTGGAACTCGCTTCCTGGGGATATATTTCCAGAAGACTACAATTTGCAGCAATTTAAGTGCAGAGCAAACATACATCTGCAAGCATCTCGGGGCGCTATAAAAAAAAAAAAAAAAAATTGATTACCAAGAGGTGTCATGAACGATTTTTGATTGACAACAACAGGTGACTTAGTGAGCCTTTGATTGATGGACAGATTATATAATTTGATTCATTTTATTTATGATCACATGTTTAATGTGTGTTTTACGCTTTTACCTCGATCGGAATGTCAGTCAAGTAAATGATAATTGGGGAAGTTTGCTGTTGTCGTCTTTTTTTTATCGCTGACAATAATTATTAGTATCATGATGTATTAAATGTATGGTGTGTGGGATTATGGGAGCGGTGAGTTGTCTTGGAGGCGCAGTAAACTTGACTAGGGAGTGGAATTGCGGCACTGGTGACAAAGAATCGGGCGGGAGTAGTTAGAATGGAAATGGTTGGTAAACAGGAGGCAAATACTTCGATCTGATTTATTTCATTGCCTGTGGGTGTCACTTATAGCTTTTTGAAAGTTGTCTATGTCTTCCCGTTAGAAGTTTTATATATAGATAAGCCTATCAATTATTTCTGTTCTCCATAAAGCTTTTGATGAATCAAAGTGATTTACATTTGTTTTATTGTTTTATTGAGCACCTATGCCAGCAGTAAATCAAAGTAAAATAGACGCAATGCTCAATAAAACAGTTCACAGCCACAGTGTGATAAATTGCTGTAAATTGTGAGTGAAGATACTTAATACTTGATAATAAAATTGAACACGGCATTCGTTTTTGGGTAAGCAACATGCTTAAAAGTAGGAAAATTAACTGCACTCTGGGGCGAAGTTCAGTCAGAATGTCAGTAACCAGAGGGACCCCGCAAGGTGGAGTATTATCACCTCTTGTGGGTACTGGTTATTGATGGCATTTTGAAGAAACTAAGTTCTATGGGGATAAGTGTCACAGCGTATGCAGATGATGTGGTTGGTTATCACTGTTCACGGAAAGTATCTAAACACTCTAAGTGAAATCATGGAGGGTGCTTTAAGGATGATTAGCCAGTGGGCAAAAGGGTGTGGGCTCATTGCCAACCCATCCAAAACGGAACTAGTACTCTTCACCCGAAAGTACAAGATACCGCACTTCAATCTTCCGAAGCTGGAAGGAGTAGAATTGCCCCTATCAGCCAGTGCGAAGTATCTAGGGGTCATCCTGGACAGGAAACTAAACTGGAATCTAAATGTGGGGGAGAGAATAAAAAAGGCATATAATGCTCTCTTTACTTGCAAGAAAATGGTTGGTAAGACTTGGGGTCTGAAACCTGTTATGATGCATTGGCTATACACGGTGGTAGTCAGACCCATACTCACATATGGCGCACTAGTGTGGTGGAGGCCATTAAAAGGAAGACAATAGTGGGCAAAATGGCGACCGTGCAGAGGGCGTCATGCGTAGCTATAACGGGTGCACTTCGGAGTACTCCCACAGCAGCGCTAGACATTTTTCTGCATCTTATTCCATTAGATTTACATATAAAACAACTAGCAGGAAATAGCGCCTTAAGGCTCAATGCTCTAGGCTACTTCAAGGATGGCAGTTTCGGACACTGTTCCATATTATCAGAACTGTTGCCCGGTAATCAGATACAAACGGATGAAATCTTCCCATTGGTTGATCTCGATATTCCCTACGATGTATCTTATCCAGAAAGGGATGAGTGGCATTGAGACAAGGTCACCAAACACTGTGAAATAGCAATTTACACAGACGGCTCGAAAACAGGGGAAGGCCCTGGTTCTGGCATCTACTCTGTAGACCCACAACTAAAAGTGTCTATACGGCTACCGGATACTAGCAGTGCCTTTCAATCAGAAGTTTTAGCCGTTCTGAAGGCGGCAGAGCTTTTGCAGATGAGATCTATATCTGGAAGGGATATTGCCACCTACATCGATAGCCAGGCTGCACTCAAGGCACTGGAATCCCCTAACATCAATTCCGAAATAGTCAGGGACTGTCGCACAATGCTCAAGGCATTATGCAGTCAGAACCAAGTAAGACTGTGTTGGATGCCAGGACACTGCGGTATAGCAGAAAATGAGGAAGCTGACGAACTTGCGAGAAAAGGAGGGGAACTAGGTACAGAAGTGGAAGCATGGCCCAAACCACCTCTGGGTATACTAAAAGGTAAAATCAAAAACCAAACCGAAATGAAGGCTGATCTAAGGTGGTCAAACATCACCGGACATAAAGTGTCCAAGGCACTTTGGCCACAACTCCACAAAGAGTCTAGGGAAATTCTAAAATTAGGTAGGGAACAACTCAGAACATTGGTTGAAATCCTGTCAGGGCACTGTCTTCTAAGAAAACATGCAAAAAGACTTAGACTGACAGACACGGATACTTGTATATTCTGCGACGACCTGCAAGCCGATGAGGATATCAAGCACATACTGTGTGAATGCGAAGCAGTATCTCGCAACCGAAGGAAGTTTTTGGGTAGGTACTTTTTCCAACAGCTGGAGGAGATTGACCACACAAATTTCAAAGGGCTACTCAATTTCTGTAAGGAGATTAATTGTTTTTCAAGGGAAATTGTTTAGGTTTTGTTCACTGTTGCTTACTGCAATTGGTTCCCCAGGGATCGCGATGGGCCCTTATGGTGCCTAGTGCCGTATAAGATCTAATTATCTCATACCCCTTTTTTACCTAACCTAACCTAACCAAATAATAATATAATAGGAGCGATTCCTTTTTTTGTCAGACACATCAGAGCTCGAATTTGTGTTTCTTTCTTCGTTCAAAGAAAAACGCATAATAAGTCAATGATTGAGAGTCACAACTCTTTGAACACGTCACTGAAAACGTGTCAACATGAACTACCTGTACCTACTGCGGTGAAGCTAATTTTACTTGGAATATTATGGCTAATGGGAATATCGGGAATGTCGAGTTGGTTATTTGTAATTGCGTGCAGAAGATCCAACTTTACTTTACTTTACTTTGAGTAAAAGGGTTCATTCAAACACTCCTAATAGTCCTTTAGTTCCAACGTTATTCTTTCTGCAGAACTAATATCATAAAAAAAAAATAACGCATTTACGAAATAGAGTCGAATGAACTGAGAACGATAAATAGTTCTAGTTTGTAAAGTCTGCACTGATGAGATTATGAAAAAAGTGCAAGATAAAGCTGAGTTTTTTTTTTAAGTTGAGATATTTTCTATCATATTCAGTATTCGATGTAATCCGTTCGAAAAACAATTCCGATACGAAAGTCAAAACTGATCGGAAAGCAAATTGCGTTTGAAGTATTCGTTTCGGAAGAAAATAAATGAAGCATATAAACGCGTACATTTCACATTAATTTTTCCGCAGCAATTAGTTGTTGGAGAGCTTCGGAAAAATGTGCCGTATTCCGTATAGCTGTCAAAGGTAAGTGGTCTAACGCAGTTCCTCGATAGGAAGCTTAATTGGAAGCCGAACGTCAATGAAAGAGTGAAGAAAGCAGCTAATGCTTTCTACGCATGTAACCGCATCTTCGGCAGGAGGTGCGGACCAAACCCCAAAAATAGTCCTGTGGATGTACACGGCAAACGTCCGGCCAATACCCACACATGGCAGCATAGTCTGGTGGCAAGGCGCGGGCAAGGGAACCAATCTCAAGGCAATGACATAGATACAAAGACTAGCATATATAGGGCAAACCAGCGCGATGAGAACTACACCCACAGCTGGATTGGAGGCAATTCTCAATCTGACTCCTCTGGACCTTTAAATGGAAGAATCTGCTACCAAGTGCCTTAAGGGTTAGTCAAACTAATACCTGAAACCCATGCAATTTTGGCCACGCACAAATTCTAGGGAAATGCGTTAGGAACGTTGTCACTTCTGACTATATGTCACCCAATCTGAACTTTGATAGATCATTCTCCTACTCTTTTCCGAGTAGAGATGAATGGAATGCAGATGAACCCACAAAGGGGAAATCGGTATCCATCTACACAGATGGATCAAAGATGGACTGTGGGACCGGCGCCGGTATATTCTGTGAGGAATTAAATATACACTGCTCCATTAGACTTCCTGACAGCAGCAGTGTCTTCCAAGCAGAGGCTCTGGCAATCGCGGAAGCAGTCCGAATGGTGTCATTGTTGGCAATACCACGTAATGATATTACCATTTTCATTGACAGTCAGGCGGCTATAAAGGCAATTTCTGCTATTGAAATAAAATCCAAGCTAGTTCATAGCTGTCGCGAAGAGCTCAAGGTTCTCTGCTCGCAGCACTCTTCTAATCTCTACTGGGTCCCTGGACACAGTGACAAAGCCGGCAAAGAGATAGCTGACGAACTGGCGAAAAAGGGTCTGCAATGTATCATGATAGAGCACTACAGTCGATCAAGCCTCCACTCTGTGATCTCATAGAACGAGTGGAGAACAAGATTCGTATGAAAACCAATAACAGGTGGAAAAACTAACTATCTGTAAGGTATCTCGGAAGCTATGGCCATTGTATGACAGAGGTCGAACGATCAAACTTCTATACAGTTTGACAGGTCATCGCTGTTTAAGCTGGTAGGGGCTCTAACGGGTCAAAACTTTCTAAGGTTCTTGATTACATCAGGATGACTGGACGACGACGTCGGGTAAATACATGAAGGAGAGACATGTGCTAACCATCTACAGCACCAACGACCACCCCCACAAAGACCTAAGTGTGGTATAGTAGGGTCTACCCTGCTCTACCAACTCGTTTACCTAACTTAACCTAACGCAGAAAATCGAATGGAATTTCTCCGATTTTGTACAAATCGGAGAAAATTCCGTTCCGAACGGATACCTCGATAGTTCTGATTATGTTTTCAATGTGGAAAAAATAGTCCCCAACGCAACTACTTAAAAATGTTATTTAGAATAAACAATCAGAATCTGAATTATTTTTATTTTGCGAGACAAGTAAATTATCCCTTAAACCAAAAACGCATCGAAGAACTGACCAATGCGTACTTCACCGCGCGTTTTGATGACGCCTCTTAAATTAATAAGATTCAACAAAAGTGGGTGAAAAACTTATACACACAAAAAAAAAAAATTGCATTGAACAAACATTTAAAAAAAAACTTTATAAAAGGGAGAACTTTTTTTTTTTTTTTAAGTTTTTCACCTCCTTGGACGCTTCTGTTGAATGTTATTCATTCATTGAATGAATCGCGTTCACGTAAGAATTATTTTAATAGTTTTTAAAGTGATTTGACACTTTTAAAAACTGCGTCAAAGTGTGGAAAAAACCGAGAAAAAAGTGTGAAAAACACATGTGAAAATTACGTTGAAAAAAAGCCTCAAAAACATCTTAAAAAACTCATCGAAAGCGAAAGAAATGTAGCCAAGACAACATGGAAAACACTTGCTTCGTTATTTAAAGTTTAAACATTTTTTTTGAAGTAACCAAATACGGTAGATGGGTGCAAAGAAGTGTGGTCTATACCTTTAAAGTTTTCTTACAAGTATAGCAAAACAACAGGGATTCCTTTCGCAATTTTTTGCTTCTCCTTTTGTGTGTGACTAATGATGATCTCGATTCAAAGTCGTTATCAGCAACTTTTACGAATAAATCATCTGTAAAAGTTTGAATTATAAAAAGAGAAAACATCGTGCTTTAGAATGACACTACACATTGGTCTTATACATACGTCAAACAAGGGTGACTATGTAGCACTAGGCTGAGATTTTTTACTGCGTAGGAAATTCGCAAAATCATAGCTACAACTAAATCAGAATCTTTGCGATAAGGATGAGTATAATGGTGCAAGGATGAGAGGGACATTTATCTGTGAGATCGTGGAAACGCTATACTACGTAAGTCCTAACAAATTGTTTGTTGCTTTTGTTTATTGTTTTTGGTTATGAATATGAGAATAAGAAGTCAATATGCAGATTTGACTAAAGCTTTTTCAAGTTTTGTTTTAGCTGAGAAAATGCCTGGGAAGTCAGAAAGACAATTTGTGTGTTGTTGCATGTTTCATTAGCAGATTTTTTTTTTTTTCAAAGTCAACTTCGTGGGATAGTAGCATTCATATGGACCAGGTAGTTCCGAAGTCATGGAACAATTTTTTCGCTGATTTTTGCCCATTCAGATTCCAAAATCAGTAGTGCTACGTTTCTCTTTACGGTCATTGGCTGTTTTCAGCTGAAGCTGCAACCTACGTTGACTATACATTATTTGTCAATTCTTTGGCGAAGAGGAATTTCGAATACCCAGCTCCCGACATGGATGAGCATTTCCATAAAAAAAATAAATAATAGTTACCAATATTAAAATCATAATATCAAAATCTGGAAATCTCGACTTGTAACGTTTTCAATCTCGTAAGGGCCACGGGATAGCCATTAGGGGATGAACTCCATGGAGAAAAATTAAGGACAGTCCAACAAGCGAGAGGTACCCTCATAGAGACTCTCTATATACAATGCCACAACTATTCATGAGACAAATTAAAAATTGTGCTCAACAAGGATGGTTGAAGAGATGAAAATCTATTCAGCTTAACAGAGTTTTTAACTTTAGTCTCAGACTAGCGAAACCCCTGCACACTTCGTAGTGCTAAATAGAAATGTAAAAAAATCAAATTCAAATTCATTTAAACCATAGATAATTTAATTGTAATGCTCTGTTGTGAGTAATTGAATGCTCCTATGTTGCACAACATTTTTCGTTTTTTACAGGAATCGGATATTGTACACTGCATATCAATATTCCTAAATTTTCTAACTTTGGCTTTGACTGTCGAAGAATAGCGGTTGCAATTTTTGTTTGTATGAGATGCGCCACGCCCCTTTGTCCAAGATTGACCAACCTTTACAGTAACACTCCCAGGACAATACCTATGATTATTTATCTGTAATTTTAAAATCCATCGATTCATCGGTGGTTTTTGAGATATAAGACTTGAATGTATTTTTGTATGGGCGGTGCCACGCTCTTTGTCCAATTTTGACCAATCTTCACAGGTACACTCCTGGGCCAAATCCGAAGAGTGTGTATAAATTTGAACTTAATCTATTCGGTGGCTTTCGAAATTTAAGATTTTTATTTTTTTTTGAAGTGAAACTTCTTATGCGACTTCCAACTCAAGGTCGCGTTAAACGTTTAACGCTAATAAAAGCATTGGATACTCAAAGGTGTGGGGGAGGGGGAGCAGTATGCGACGTGAATGTGTATGTACTATGTAATCAACAGCGACAATGTGTTTCTGAGGAAATGCGCAGATGGCTGTTGACGTGCGCTGATGGACGTATGGTGGTGTATATAGAAATTGAGTTCAAGGTTTTTGTTTTAATGGTTGTTATGGTACCTACGTTGATACCTACAGTAAAGTATTGAAGAATTCAAGAAGTAAAGACGATATAGGTGAATTATGTTGTTTGATTTATTGAAGTGAAACTTCTTATGCGACTTCCAAAAGGGTTGTGTTAAACGCTTAACGCTAATATAAGCATTGCATACTCAAAGGTGTGAGGGTACCGCTCACGCTTCAGAGCATGTAATGGGGAGTGAGTTTATTGGCACCAAATGCTGGGAGAGGAATGTTCTGTGGTGAAGATTAATTTCCAAAAATAATGACTAAATCGGCAATTAATGTCTTGTTGAAGTGAAACTTCTAATGCGACTTCCAACAAGGTTGCATTAAATGTTTAACGCACTGTTGCGTTAAACGTTACACGCTCCTGGGGAGAGGGAATAGAAGGAGACAGAGCGAGAGTGAATGCGTGGCACTCGAACGCATGCGCAAGCGTTAGCAACGAGTAGCGTCCTCATTATTTCATTTACTTGTTTTAGTTTGATTTTTTGATACACATATAATTTAATAGGGTAGTGTTTTTGAAGTGAAGCTTCTAATGCGACTTCCAACATTTCGTATCTTACTTTAGTTGTCATAATCCCATTGTAAATGCTATAAATTTGGATATTTCTCCACTCGAAAATGATAATTAAAAGATGCGATCAATTGTGAACTGTAAACAATGTTAATAAAGTTTGTCTTAAAGAAGCAATATGATTTCACTAAAAATCAATTCCTACCCCTTCCTATTTTCAATTCCACATTACGAAGTTTCACTTCTTCCGCGCGGAGGGACTCCACGCACTATTTTTTTTTTTTTTTTGTGTGTGGGCGGTGCCACGCTCTTTGTCCAATCAGCACACGCTCATAGGCGCCTTCCTTTTTTTGTTTATATGGACAAAATCGGATGTTGACATAACTCACGAACGCGTTGACCAATTTCGTTCAAACTGTAGATAAACTGCACGACCATGCAAACAAACCCTAAAAATTTGATCGAATTCATTTTGACCGTTCGTGAGTTATAAAGTCACAACACTTTTGCAACACTATTTTAAAGATATCTCAGACTCAAATGAAAATATGCGCCTATAGTTCATAAAGCCTCAAATAATCGACGATCCACCACTGAAGCGAACTGGTGAGTATTTAAAACAAGAAAAGGCAACGAGTACTGAATCGAAGCGTAAAGTGGAAGCTAGGACTTGTTTCCATTGCACGGAGCCGGGAAGCCTTTGTTCAAATTGTCGCTTTTATTTGGTTAATGGAGGAAAAAAGGAAAATCCTTGTATCACATTGTAAAAGGAAGAATCAATATACGTAGCGTTTGCCAATGTTTATAAAAAATTGTACCTGAAATAAGGCCAAGCGACATAAGGCCAAATCTGAGAAATCTCTTTGGCAAAGCTTTATGCCAAATTTTTAGATTTATATCGCTTAGCCTTGTCACGGTGACAGCACCATACAAAAATCAGAGTTCGATCATGACATATGACAGACGTTCCATCAGTTCTTTAGATAAGTTTGAAGATATAAGCATTACTTTTGATTATGGAAAACAAACATGCTCATGCGGAGGCCATGGGTATGTAATTGGTAGTAAGAAAGAAGGCCTTGGATTCACACTTCATGACGTATTGTTTCTGCCGAACTCAAATGAAAGTCAAACCGGTGTAAAAGTTGGTCGGTCGGTCTAAAATGGTTTTACTGCTAAATTTGCCAAACATAACCTGTCGACTTATCGATTCATCAGTTAAAGATGACTAGCTAAAGATGAATGTCTATTAAAATATAAATGGGAAACTTTAGGTCGGAAATAGACAAAGAGGTCACACATAATTTTGGATGCGAGATAAATACCTAACCGAAAAAAAAGGTGATGAGTTGAAGGATGATGATGGACCCTATAAACCAAAGTCTTGCAGTTAATGGGAGCAGCTTTAGTGAGTAATACAATGTTAAACAACTGTTTCTAAAACTGATATATGTACAGTCAATGTTAATTTTATTATATAAAGTATATACTAGCTGCAGCATTGCCATGCTCTTAGCTGGAAGATTTTGTACAATCTAGCCGGCTGTTTTTTTTACCTGGATACGATTTCTGTTTGAATGTTTTTAAATTTTTCTTGTCATTTATTTTCAATCATCATGCAGAAGAACACAATTTTCTTTAATTTCATACTTTGCCTCTGAGCTTGGAAACATATCCCACTAATGCAATCAACAATTTTATACGTTTGCATTGACACACGTATGAACTTGCCTTTACTAACTTTAATACTGTTTTAACTTTGATATTCCGTCCGAAGTTACAAAAAAAGTTGCTACACGAATATTAATTACAAAAGCAGCACATCAGTTCACCCTTAAGCCTACCTTCGGACATACTGTAAAATATAGAGATTCTTTTGTGAGTCGAACAACACGCATGTGGAATGCATTGCCTCACAAGGTTTTCCCTCCTCATTACAGCCCACAATTGTTTAATACCAATGAAGCGCGGTTCCCCATACAAACTTCCTATACATTTTGCATTTTCTTTAAAGAAAAAGTTTTTTTTTAAAGGGCCTATTTCCTTCTCATTGTTTTTGTGAATAGTTTAAAAGGAACACCAAGTACTAAACTGGTTGAAAATTACGTGAGTTATACGTAAACGCACAAAATATCAATTTTCTTTTATATTTATATATAGATGAGTATTTCACGGCAAATATTTAGGTTCAAGGGACGTTTAAAGCGTGCAAAACTTGTTCCAGACTTTTTCAAAATCGTTAAAAATCGTTTTCCGTCATATTAATGCATTAAAAATAGAAAATCCATCCCTGATAAGAATTATGAAGGTTCAAGATGATTTGAACGCGGCCTTTTGTATGCAAGACGCTTTCAAGGATACAAATTATTTGTATGTTCCAAAAAAAAGACAGAGATTTTGGCATAACATTTTTAACGATCGGGCCACTATTTAATTATATAATTAAATCGGAGAGATTGCTCACCACCCTAATTATAGATAATTTAGATTAAGTAGCTTAGGTAGTTTTAAGTATAGTTTTAAATAAAACAATAAAGAAGAATTTTGGGATTTATAAAGTTTCTTGGAAATTAAGAAACAAAACAAATTAAAGATATTACATATATAGATTTAAGGCCGAAAGGCAAAAAGTTTTAATTAAGTTTAGAGCGCTCGCTAGAAAGAATATTATAAATGAAAAAAAAAAACGCATTGAAAATTACTGATGTACGCTGCTTACCTGAAAGTTTAAGATAAGGCTGCTCTATTGGATAACAACAAACTCTATCGAAGTCTTATTGCAGTATTCGACCCTGAAATAGATACCAAGTTGGGCAGAAAAATCCAATGGAAGCTGATTGGACTGCTGCAAAAAGAAGCACACGCTACTGCTTATAAAGTTTGCTTGGGCGGTGTTGATGCCTTAAATCTGGGTGATTAAGCAAGTGCTGTCTGGGCTGGTGACTCTGTCAGTAGGTGATCAATATTTGATCGTCGAGGGCTAGTCGATGACACAATTGTGTTACACTTTCGTCGATTACTACGTACCTACTTATATAGAACACACCACTTTACGCAACCGCCTCTCTATTATAAGGGTTAACACGAACCCTCGCAACAGAAATTTGCTTACTGTTTTACCAACATTTTCAAGAGAGGGTTCGCCTAACCAACGACTATAAGTCCATGACTCAACCAAACACTTACAAGAAAATGCGTTTCCAAAAAACATCTACGTTCACCCCTAAAAGTTGCAAATGAACATCAACCTCCCAGTCTCAATCGAAAACTTCCTCAATTTGCAAGACCCTAGCCTAGCCCACCAACGAGAAAAAAATAAAAATAATAAACAAAACAAAAGTGTTCCATGTTCCATCCACCGCATGTGCACAATACGCACAAGTGTTGTGGTGGATCCCATTTCTCTATGGCAGCCGTTGAGGGTTGAAAACAGAAAACAGAAAACACCTGTCCACTGTTTCATACCTGCCAGCCTTGGTATTGTTGTGGCCAACTACTGGCAAGGGTTGTTTACGTTTAACCCCAACGTTGAATCGATAGGAAACGAAACGCCTGAGTGAGTCCACTATACAAAAACGACCTCGAAAACACCCAACTGTCTGGCACTTAGTAGTCCAGTTTGTGAGTAGCTGTGTCAACACTCAGCAGAGTTTGAATGCTAATTTATTCGCTCCACAGAAGAGCGACACTTGAGGTCTCTTTAGTATGGATTTGAGTTTAAAAGGATCCCAGGTGAGAGTGTCCCGTGTAGAGGAGAGCCTAATTCCAACTAGTGACCTATTGACAGATTAATTTAGTGTCAAGACACAGGCCAAAGTCGTTGAATGTTAAGTACACGTCAGTCCTACAGCGACCTGGTTCTGCTTCGGTGTTCCGCAGAGGGTGTGCGTCTCCGTTTTTGAAGAGGCCGCAGTCAGCGGATGCAAAGTTCTCCCGTGGAGGTTTCGGTGGAGGGCATTACCTGGAAGCCGAGTGCAGTGGAAAGTTGGTTAAAAATGTGAGTGAAAGTTGCGTAACGTGTGTATCCTTGTAACTGAGTAAATTTGTTCCCATTAGAAGCGGTACTTATCGGTGTCGTCGTCGAATCTGTTGAAACTATTGCTGGAGGAGCCGATTAAACGTTCGTGGCTGTGCAGGGATCAATCGGACGACCAGCACTCTGAGGCGAGTACAACGCAGAAGAGTAGCAGCTTCAACAACTTGAGCCGAAGTCGAAGGGATTCGCTGGACGTGAGCAGTCAGGAAGGGGATTTTACAACATCGACGAGATCTTCCATCCATCAGCAGCCACAGAGAATGAATCCGTCGTCGTCCCTTTCCAATTTGTACAAGGAAAAACCATGCCAATCTTCCGACTTCTGGCACTCGAAGAAGCCTGATCTTCCCGGCAGAGTATCCTTCGGCAAATCAACCGATGCCAACGACATTGACGTCTTCAGTGACTGCGACAACGACAAGCAATCCTTTTTCTCCTACGGTGCCAAAAAGACGGTCCACTTTGGCGCCAGTAGCGAAGTGCAAGCGCAGACTTTTGAATACCCCAAGTGCCCGTCGGAAAACTGCTCGTGCAGCACACGCAGCTCGTCGACGGCCAGTGTACACGACTCACCGAAAAAGTCCGATTACCCAAACCAACCGTCTAGTTCCACAGAAACCGCAGCGGAAAAGAAGAACTACCTAGAGACGTCCAACAATCGGGGGATCCCCGAACAGGACAGCGATGTCATCCGTCAGTATAAGAACGCAATTGGCCAGCAGTCTTCAGAGTGCTCTTCCATAGTTAAGAATATTCTTCAAGACCTGGAGCCGCCGCCAAAAACCAGCCAACAACTCAACAACATGGAGCCATCGCTTAGCCACTACACCCGTCTGGAGAAGCAGAACAACTTGTCCGAGGTGAACAGCAAGAACTCAATGGTGGAGATGTATAAACAGACTAAGAGGAACCTTGTGCTTCCGACTAGCTCTCCGGATGCCGCCTCCAGTGAGTCTGTCATCAACAACTACCTAAAGGTGGCTTCTTCGCCGATTGTCCCGAGCAAAAAGCGGTCCAACAACAGGCCCCCTTCGGTCAGCAAGGAGCGAAGATCGAAATCGGCTTCAGCAAGTGAACGGCTCGCCCAGCACAGTACTGTGAAGACAAAGTCGAAGGTGCTGGGGGGCTACCGCGAGGACTCCAATTTGGACGAGTTTCAGTTGGACAAAGTCGACAGCTGGATGTCGAGCCAGGCACCCGCTGGCAGGGCAAGCGAAGATCTCGAGAAGTTTTCTAAGGACAGCATAGATGGGGATGAGGAGTCCTCCATACAAGAGAGCTCTCAGGGGTCGAAGTCGGACGACAATTCGCAGGACGATTCGACATACGAGGAGATTGTGTCCGTAATCAAGGAGATCGAGGAGGACAAGAAAAAGGGTGAGTGCAGAAGTCGCCATACTTACTGAAACAAATTAATGGTGCAAGCATTTGAATTTTAGATAACCTTGCTGAGAGGACATCGGACGCGGAACTGAAACTGAACGCCATTGCTCAACCGGATTACGGTGAAGCTGAGCCGTGCACTTCAGCATCTTCAACGATGGTCAAGTCGCCCGATAAGTACCGGTATGGCTTGAGAAACGTCGTAAATAAGATCGGCGGTATAAGATCGTTTCCATTCACAGGGACATCCTTAGCTACTTGGACGACGTGGAGAACAGTTGCGACAAGACTTTGTTGGAGACGCGGCGGTCCATTCCGGAGTCAAATCGATCGGAAATCGAGTTTGTTGTCGAGCCAGATATCGCCGAAGACGTTCCCAAGTAAGTTTTAAGAAGGGGTGATCAGTTTGAAGTCAGTTTTGAGTTTACCTCGACCGCGCTAGGATGCCGTAGAAAGATCGGTGCGAACACAATGATCAGTGATCAGTAAGCTGAAGATGAAGGATCTTCCATATAACTAGTCTTGGGCAATTGCAAATTCGATCGACCTAAGACCGGGTTGGTGATCGATAATACGCCTGGTCGCATAATGATCAAGCAAAGAGGCCGCGAAAGGATCGATAAAAATCACATGATCAGTGACCTGACTGCGACGGATTGTGCACAAAACTAGGCAGATACCTGGCTAATTGTTGCACTTTCGATCGGAAATAATTAATGAAAAGATTGGTGATCAGTTGAGACTTAGAACGATCTTGCAAAGATACCGCGAAAGAGTCGGTGAAAATCACACCTTCAGTCCTTTCGATGGAAATAAGATCAAGGCAGAATTCGGTAATCATGTTCAGTGCCTTTTATGAGCCGACCCATCTTTATTTAGTTTCCTATGCACTGTGCAAAACAACGAAGCAAAATTCGATCAGCTCACTGATCTTTAGATCGTCGTCTCGAACAACAAATCACTAATGCCGAACACAAAAATGTCTGTGACGAGGGGATCAATGATTCGAAAACTAGCAGAACCTGATGGAATGAGGTTCTGTTTCGCGTGTAGAAACGGCTTAATTTCGAGAGAATCAAACCTGTTCACGGATGAAGAGGTTCGGATACTGATCGGCAGTCGCTCTAAGGATCGCTAAGCATACGACTTTTCTAAAAGGAATGCAAGAAAATTTCCCTAATAATACCAAAGTTGTGCAAACGTACAGCAAACAGTGCTAAAACCATGGACAAATTGCTTGATCGTTGACGAGCAATATATTTTGTATCTTTTTAACACAATACACAAAATCGAAAACCTCCCATTATTTCAGACTCTCAGATCTGCTGATGCTTCCGAATCACCAACTGGCCCGTCGCGTAATCGGCCTAAGCCTTCGTGCCAACGAACTTGCCAACGCAGTGCTTCTCTCCAAAGAAAATCTGAACAAAATCCGCACCGAAAAGCAAAAGGGACTTCGTAATGAGAAGCAAATAACTGCAAATCGTTTAAAGGAGCAAAAGAAACACTTTGAGGGAATAGTCGCCCGTCATCAGGGTTTCATCGAGCAGGTAAGCACTTAGAGGGGATATCGGATATACCATGTACATGTACACTCATCCTTTTATCCACTGTTCATAAATGCGCAGCTCCTTAAGGACAAGGGCTCCCTGTGCGAGAAGGTCGCAGCGCTGACACGACGTCTTGAGAGCCAAAACCAGGCGTGGGAGCACAAATTGGAAACTGAAGTGGCTCGTGTCAGGGAGACAACCCTCGCCGGTGAGAAAATTCGTCGCGAGCGATGGGTGCGCGACAATACAAAGAAAATTAAGGTGAGTAGGATTTTTTCTCCTGGCAGAGTTCTTCTTTCAATTTTATTTCAAAGGAACTCACTGTCAAAGGCCTCGAAATGGAAATCAACAAAATGACGTGCGACCATCAGCGCGAAATGACAGATTTAAAGCGGATGCACCAACAGCAGCTGTTGGACGCTGTTGAAGAGGCACGTCAGAAGCACGAACACATCGAGAACACTATCAGGGAGACGTGTGCCCAGGATCGCGAGTCGATAATCGAGAAGGAACGCGCAGCGATTAGGGAGCGATACGAACGACAGCTGGACGAGGAGCGCACCACCTTCGAGGAGCAAAAAGCGAAAATTTGCGAAGACTTTGCGGCGGAACGTGAACGCTATCAGGCGGAACTGAAGGAGAAAGATTGTGAAATGCAGCGCAGGAAGCAGGATTGGCTGCGCGAGAAAGAGAGTGCGGTGGAGAATGCCACCTCAGAGTTGGTGGAGAAAATGTCAAAAATCGAGGAGAAATACCAGGTGATAATTGGACAGGGACACTCCTCATAATTTGTAATGACATCCTTTCTTTTCGCATTTAAGAACCGCGTCAACTCCATCGAAAAGCAGTACGAGTCAGATTTCCAAATCTGGAAGAAGGAATATGAGAACGAGTGCAAGATGCGCCAAGTGGAGAGTGAAAATGCGATTCGCCAACACTATCGAGCGGAAAGGGATCGCCAAATCGATGCCATTGTCACACGAATGGACACCGAAGCCCTCAAGAACCAGGAGGAGTTCGAAGCCAAAATGGAGTATGCCCCTCAATATAATAAAAACAAATTACCGAGTCAAGATTTGATTACCTAATTGCAGGCGCCTCAAGGAGAAGTACGAAAAAGATATCCGTGAAGCGGAAATCGCCGACAGATCTCTACGGGAGAAATTTACAGACACGAGGACCCGTCTGGCCGAGTCCGATGCTCAAGTGCGCAATTGTCAGGCGGAACTCAAACAGTTGCACATCGAACTGGACCACAGTAAGAAGGTTAGTTGGGTGAACGCCTGAACACTGAACGCACCCCAACCATAATCACATTTTAATGAATTTTGCACGTCCTCTATAGATGTGCAATGAATTTCTGGAGGAACGCGAGCAGCTGCGCGACAACGTCCGTTCGGAGATAACAGCCGAAGTGGCCACTTTAAAATCGGAACGCGATAATGAAATCCAGAGGATTCACAAAAGGTAATTTTACAACTTGTAACAGAGCATTTGCCGTTACTAATTGGACTGCTTTTTGTTTTTCATGTTTTTTTTTTTCTTTCTTGTGCAGAGTTCAACAGGCCATCGAAAAGAAGGACACAACAATTGAATTACTACAAAAGGAGAACGGTGCGCTGCGCGAGAGATGCATCAAGCTAGAGGCAATTATACGCCAGCAAAGGAAGGACTATTGTGTTAAATGAACAATTTCCGTCATCTCTGTGGTACGACTATCCTGAACCTTGTATCACAAAAATTAATTTTAATTCGAGCGGTTGGTGGAGTTTTTTTTCGCGCTCGCTTCCTTTGACTTTAGCTTCAGCTTCAGCTTGAGATTACAGATTTATGTGCGAGAAGAGGATTGAAGGCGAGAATAATTAAAAAGATTAAAAAGCTTATCCTTTCGAAAGTATTTCGGTTTTTTGTTTAATAATAGTTTGACGAGTTGTATACAGTCTGATGGAAATGATGTGTAACTTCTTCCGGGCGATGTGGTCGAAGTTAATGTGATTTACAAAAATTAATGGCTGGTGGATATTTTTTTAACTCTACCTTGAGGTGGAAGGAGAATAACGAGAGAGAAGAGAGTTGACAAGGTGAATCCTCATGCACTTGTTTGACTATTTAAGTCCCTGGAAATTCAAACGCTCTATCCCATATCCATTCCTTGCAGATAGTGGTGTAGTTTTTTCCCTTGAAATATCAACCGAATGGGCCTTCGAAATTGACTCATGATTGTAAATAGGAAAAACCATAGGTTTTATGAGGACAAATTTGTTGCTCGAGTTTAGGCGCAGACTTCTGAAAAATTTAACGAGTTGTAACGACTAAATGTGCGCCTTGTTCCGAGCATCATAAATTCGTTCATATTTATATGCGAGAAGAAAGATCAAAAACCATGGACACAATGTCCAACTGACTTCACTTCATCGATCGTAAATATTTAAGAAATATAATTTTTTAGTCGGCGCAGTGTTGGACTACTAAGCGAGGTCCCAAATTCTAATCCCGCAAAAAATAAAAATCCAACTTAGGGTTTCTTTTTCCAATGCGCCACCTCTCGCGAATGTCTGACAAAAATGCGAGAGTACTACAGCCTTGAAAGAGGTTTTCAATTAGCCGTTTGGAATCGGCATAAAATTGTAGATCCCTTACAATCGTTCCAAAAATGTGTGAGGAGCTAGGCATAGGGACGTGTGGCGAAAACTATTTATTTATTTATTTAATTGTATTTTTTTAAACTAAACATTGCAATATCTGTTAGGTACTGTTTTGTCTGCCAAATTTTACAAAAACCTCTCTAGCGGTTTTGACCAAATACATGTTAAAAATATTATATATTCTAAATAAGATCCCGTACTTAGTTTTTCTTTAAAAAAAATCGAATTCAATCAGTTTTTTAATTGTTTCTCAAAAATGACTACCCGTAAACAAATCACAGAATTCATATTATCTACTACTAACCAGTGCCACTAATCTATTCCAGTAAAAAATAAAGTGCACGACTGGGTCGAACAAAACTTTCTCGTTCATCAAAAGTTTTGTTGGTTGTTTTCTTATTTTATTAGATTGGTACGTAAAGATCTGAGAACCAATGGTAGGTAATAGAAAGTGTTCATGAAATATAGAAAAAGGAATACATAGTGATAAATAAAATTCACTTTTAGTTTTTAATAGTTGAAGCTCTAGAAACAGACAATAATCGCAAGTTCTTGTTAGAGATTTATAAGCGCCTACTGTACTATTTTATAGCTTTTACACTTTACAAGTTTTTGAGTACAAGAACAAGTTTTGTAGGAATTTCTGATTTTTTATCTTTTTGCGAATGATTTTCTTTTTGACTGGAATAGATTAATGACGCTGGCTTAAGTTGTCAATGATTGGAAGTATTGTTCGTGATAGATCGATATCTTTACATATAAATATATATATGTATGTATATGCAAGAATTCAGAGACTTTTTTTTGAATTTGTATTAGCAGTTATTAACTGAATATCACGATGAACGCGTGTGGGCTGTGAGGTGCAAATGAAGTGGGATACTCTGATTGATAAAACTCCAAGTGGTGGGAATTTATTTAAGGTGCATTTTTAAAATGGTTGAAAAAAGTACAAGTAGGTAATTTTGCTGAAAATAAGTTTTGCGTTGCGGTTTTGCATTTCTAAAAGCTGTTGCAACTTTGAATTTTAAAGTGCGGTATTAAGTTTTAAAAATATATAAGAACAGAGATCGGCTTTTGGGTAGCCATTTTTGAGAAATAATTAAAAAACAGATTTCTTCGATTTTTTTGAGAAAAAGTTAGTACGGCATCTTATTTAGAACACTGATATTATCGTTAATATGTATTTTATATACACAAAGGAACATGGCGGTCACCTGATCATCAAACCGTCAACCAAATTGATCACGTTGCGATCGACGCAAGGCACTCCTCCAGTATTCTAGATGTCCGAACTTTCCGAGCGGCCAACATAGACTCGGACCACTACCTTGTTGTAGCCAAGGTACGGATGCGGATATCCAAGACGCCACAACAACGAGAAAATACTGTGAGGAGATTTAACGTTGGACGACTACAAACGCAACAAACCGCCAGAACCTTTGCCGATCGCGTATCCCTCAACCTCTCGAGAAGTCCTATGCTGCCAGCATCAAGTGCCGAAGACCAGTGGCGCCGATGCCAAGAAGCCATCAAAAACGCCGCAACTGATGTGCTCGGTTTCACCAGTCCACCCCCCCGAAACCCCTGGTTTGACGAAGAGTGCCGGCAAGCACATGCAGCAAAACAAAGTGCCTACGAAGCGTCGCTGCATAGAAGGACGAGAGCAGCTCGTCAGCTCTACGAGCAAAAAAGGAGGGAAGAACATCGGCTTCTCCGGAGAAAAAAGAGAGAGCATGAGAAGCGCGCGATCGAGGATATAGAGAGGTGTTACTCCAGGAACAATGTTCGGAAGTTTTACCAAAAGGTAAAAAGAACGTGTCATGCCAACAAGACCCGAACGGAGACCTGTAGAGACGAGCAAGGAAACCTTGTAGTAGAGTCACAGTCGGTGCTGAGGACATGGAAAAACCATTTCTGCAGACTGCTAAACGGCGAAGACGACACAAATTCCGCTGTTAGGCAGAACGATCCATTCAACCTGGACGATGACAGCCAAGATTTCCGTCCACCTGACCAAAATGAAGTGAGGATAGCAATATCTAAGCTTAAATCCAACAAGGCTGCTGGTCCAGACGGCTTACCTGCCGAGCTCTTCAAGGCAGCCGGAGATGACTTGGTAGAGTGCATACACCAACTCATCTCCAAGATTTGGTTAGAGGAAAGTATGCCTGATGAATGGAACCTCAGCATTGTTTGCCCGATCCACAAGAAGGGAGACCTTCTAAACTGCGCCAACTACAGAGGCATCAGTCTCCTGAACACTGCGTATAAGATCATGTCTGCTGTATTGTGTGAACGCCTGAAACCATTCGTCAACGATCTGATAGGTCCCTATCAGTGCGGTTTTAGGCCCGGTAAGTCCACGACCGATCAAATATTCACACTACGGCAGATCCTGGAAAAAACCCAAGAATACCAGATCGATACTCACCATCTTTTTGTCGATTTTAAGGCCGCATATGACAGCGTTTATAGAGACGAGCTATACAGAGCCATGTCTAGTTTTGGCATCCCTGCCAAACTTGTCAGATTGTGCAGAATGACGATGGAGAACGCTCGCTGCTCCGTAAAGGTCGGAAACAATCTCACCGAGACCTTTGATGTCAAAAAAGGATTTAGACAAGGTGATGCGCTGTCATGTGACTTCTTCAACATCATTCTTGAGAAGATTGTGCGAAACTCACAAGCCAACACCAGAGGCACAATTTTCTATAAGTCTGTGCAACTGCTTGCATACGCTGACGACATTGACATTGTTGGTACAACACAGCGAGCTGTCACTGGTGCGTTTGCAAGTATTAGTGCAGAAGCGGCAAAAATGGGTTTAGTGGTGAATGAGGGTAAAACAAAATATATGCTGTCAACAAGAAGGGACACACGACATCGACGAATCGGGCAGAACGTCACGATAGACAGCTATAACTTTGAGGTAGTTAGGGACTTTGTCTACCTCGGCTCCGCTATAAACTCTGATAACGACATCACATCAGAAATCAAACGAAGAATCACACTTGCCAACCGCTGTTTCTTTGGCCTAAGACGGCAACTGATAAGTAAGGCCTTGTCGAGAAATACTAAGGAAACTCTGTATAAGACCCTCATCATCCCGGTCCTGCTTTATGGTGCAGAAGCATGGGCGCTATCAAAGGCGGATGAAGATCTCCTTGGTCGTTTCGAACGCAAAATTCTTCGAGTGATTTTTGGTCCCGTTTGCGTTGACGGGTTTTGGAGGAGAAGATTTAACAGCGAACTCTACGAGCTGTACAGCGACATTGACCTAGTCAGAAAAGTACGCATCAGTCGTCTAAGATGGCTGGGACATGTAGAGCGAATGGACACCAACGCTCCGGCCCGAAGAGTCTTCGATTCTAACCCGGAGGGACAACGCAGTAGAGGAAGACCTCGCCTTAGGTGGCGCGCGCAAGTGGAAGGGGACCTCAACCAACTTGGAGTGCGCAACTGGAGGCAGTTAGCCAAAGATCGCGCTAACTGGAGAGGCGTATTGGTTGAGGCCCAGGTCCACCCCGGACTGTAGCGCCACCTAAGTAAGTAAGTATGTATTTTGATCAAAATCGTTAGAGCGGGTTTTGTAAAATTTGGAAGACAAAACAGTACCGAAAATTGCAATGTTTAGTTTGATAAATACTATTTGTTAACTACATAGCTAAAAACCGATTATAGGTTACTATACGCGATATAAGAATTAATTGGTTTTTAAAGTTTTATCGAAGTCAAAAATGGGGTTTTCGAGATATGAGCGGTTTTTAAAATTAGCGGTTTCGGTGATTCGAATTGAGAATTAAGGACGCAGCAATTTGAAGAACATCAGTATTACTCTAAGTTTGCATTTTGGTCAAAATCGTTATTGCCGTTTTCTGGTAGGTAAGCCAAGAAAAACTAAAGTTTAAAAAAATTACTTTTTTGAAAAATCGATTTTACGATATTCCGAGAAAAACAGAGTGCCATTAAGTTGGAAATGACCATCTAACCTTAGAAAATAATTTTTTTTACAATCGTATGGACCGTTTTCGAGATATGTATGTCAAAATTTAAAAAACACAGTTACTCGAATTTTTAACTAAAAACTGGGTATGTAGTTATGGTAACCTCACCCACTTAAGCTTAAATATCAATTTTGGTTGAAATCGTTAGAGCCTTTTTCGAGCAAATCAAACTGGTACGAACAGTTTGTATGGGAAGTACCATTAATATTGAGGTTACCTTAAAAAATAAAAAATGGCCCCGAGCCCTAAGCTCACAAACTCCAAATCCGAAGTTTGAACGAAATCCTGTCAGCCGTTTACGCTGTAGGCCTGCCGGACAGACACCAAGACAGACGGGATAGAATTCTGCGACCCACTTTTTTGAGTTCGTCTATCATCGTAATTTCAGAATTGATTAACATCTCGAGTTCGAAATTTTGTACGAAAACAATATCATTCTCTTACTACGTAATGGAGAAAGTTGAAAAGAATTGCCCTAACAGTTCAGGAAATAGAAACACCTGAAAAACTCTGCTTTTGTATTTAAATTTTAAGTACAATAAGCCTTACAACTCTCTAACCAGAACCTGCAGTCGTTTTCTGTTACTGAGAGTGAGTGAATTTTGTTAAACACTACCTATAATTACATTTTATGTACTTCTTCTTTTTCTTCTGAACTTTTTACCTTCCTACCAAGTAACTTAAGTAACTTAACCAAACTTTGATAAACGACAAAGTTTCGTGCGACCCAGTCATGCACTTTACTTATATATATTATAAAAGGACAAACACTCAAAAAAAAAAAAAAAAAAACGATCATCAGATTTCTTCATGTCACCAATCTCCCATCTTCAGCACAGATGGCTAAAAACCTATCGAGTGCCTGCTAAAGCCCGTTCTGAAAGGGGCAAAGGATAGCCACATCATTAGTGAAGAGCATATTGCAAAATGTGGGTAGGATTGATCAATGGGGCGGGGCACCTTTCATATGGCAAAGTATGGCTGTTAGAATTGAGAAATTTGAAACTGAACATATATTGAATATTTAGGTCTTTAGGTAGATTAAAAACAAGTATCCTCGTTTCATTGGAGTTTGGAGTTAATGCCCATCGCCCTGTCGGTTTCTCGTTTCATTGGAGTCTGGAATGACTGCCCAACGACGTGTCGTCTCTTTTTTGTTTCGTTGGAGTTAAGAAGTATAGAATGATAACCCAACACCCATCGCTTTACGTTAGATTCGGAGTTAGGAATTACACCCCAAAGACTAGTCGTTTTTTTGTTTCACTGAAGTTTAAAATGACAACCCCAAAGCCATGTCGCCCTTAAGTTTAGTCGGAATTCCGGATTGCAGCCCGACGACCGGTCGGTTTTTCGTTTCTTCGGAGTTTGGAATGACTGACCAACGACGTGTAGTTTTATAGTTTCGTTATGGTTTAAAATGACAACGTGACAGCAACAGGGCGTTCTTATGTGTTACTTGGAGTTCAGATTACAGCCCCACTACCAGTCGCTTTTTCGTTTCATCGGAGTTTGGAAAAACAGCCGAACTAGTTGCTGGTTAGTTTTTGGAGTTTTGAATTACGGCCCAACGACATATTTAGAGTAATGTGCCATTTCTTTCGAAGAATTCAATTTTTAAATTTCTGATTTCACGGTTAATATTGCTGGCAAATTTGTAGATATATTATTTCATGATCGAAGTCCAGCCTTGGAATTTAAAACACTTTACAAAACAGAACTTACAATGTTTGTTATAGCCATACGTAACACGAAACCGTAAACATGTTCTTCAGTTTTTTTTGTATACACACAAAGTAGGTACCTGCTCATCTCATTCATAAAAGCAACAGACAACAAAAACAAACCGGAAAATATTATGAAATCGAACCAAAAAGGCAGAAAAAGCATACTACAAAACCCACCCCTCATCCACACTCTAAAATCGGAAAGGGAAAGCATCATAAAACAGCAGTGCAAATGGATACGCATTCACTTAGGTGGTTTGCCCTTTAAAAAATAGCAACTACCAGCGCTGACACCATTGCAACCGCCACCATTGAGGTTTATGCGCCAGCCAACTGACCTCTAAAGTCTAAACCAACGAGTCGATAGTCTATCGATAGATTTTTACTATCGATACTATCGATGTTTCAAAAAAATTATTATGGATGGATTCCAACCAGTGGTATTTTATTTATTTGTTGTAATTTCTTTCGTAGGGAAACATATTTCCAACGGATTTTTTGCTATGACCCCCTAAACGTAAAAAGCTGAAAAAGTTGTGACACTTTAAGAGCGGCGTTCTTACCCACTTAAAGCACCTTCAGCTAGTAGTACTGAAGTCTGTTGGGGTGTACTCCAATAAAACGCTATAGTGACCAAATTGAACGTACCACGAAAATAAGCAGGACGTAATTTTTTCCTCTCAAATGCTCAAATTGATTCAATTTTTTTAAACTTTCAAATTCATCGCATCACTGATCACTGCCATCAGTTTCGTTTATTTCTACACACGCCAAAAAGTAGACATCAATTTTGTCATCAATACAAATTTCCCCCCATGTACCTATGATACAATCAGCCTCAAAAATGTGCCATCTGAACTGATTTTGGGAGTGGGGACTGGGGACTGGGGATGGTGCTTCTGTTTGTGTGCATGAACCGATTAAATCTCGTATGCATGCCCAACCCAGAGTTCATCCCTCCATCCCACGGAGATGTGTTCGGTGTTCGCTCTTGGTGCATATGCACTCGCAGTTATTTATAGCCGCGCTCGTACTTATGTGTGCATTTCGAAACCACACGCACGGGCGTTAAAAAGGGAACCTGAAATAATGCTGAATGTACGTACCAAGTCAATAGGCCTTTAATTAAATTTATTTCAATTTTGGTGTTCCCTCATTTGTACACACACAGGCTAATGACCCTGCAATCCAATAGAGCGGCCAAACAAATGCGTTTTGTTTATATACGGATCTGTCATAGGTACATGTTTTTATAATTAATCGACACACCAAATCCCAGTGAAATATGCGCTTTTGGTAACAAATTATAATTTCGGCGCTCGTAAGTGTGTGCAAACAGAATTTTGGACTACAATTTCAGCCCATCTAAATTTGTTGATAATGACAAATGATACACAGAACAGAAGATAAAGAGAGAATTCTGTCGGAATGAAATGCATATCTGGGAGGTAAATATTTACTCAGAATGATGGTGGTGGTGTGAGTGTTTGTTTGTTTTCTGTTCCCGTAGAATGGAATTGCGCGTTTTCTTTTTTTGCGAACCGATAAACCAAAACCATTCTGTGGGGAATTGGGTCAAGACTGATGTTGTAGAAAGGTGGCACTGAGGTGATTTGCGCCAATTTAAGATGTGCAGGTGCGTCATTGAATGCTACTTTTGAAGGAATGGTTTGGCCCTAGGGAAGGGAATGCAATCAAGCGTCAGGTGCCCCCTCTTTTTATTTATGTAGAAGGTGCTTTCAGGATTGCTTTTTGGAAGAAGAACGTCATAAAATAAATTAAAAAGATTAGTTTGGCCTTCGTTTTGCGTGTTTTCAATAAAACTCATTTCAAATGGAGGTTGTCAATTTTATTTTTAACACACAGAGCGCATATGAGATAGGTACCTAACCTATAACCCATAACTTTAACTACTTATAACCGACCGAGTGACTATGAATTGATTTGGGAAGTACATATGTTCATGCGGAAAAGGGCGACTAATAATCATTTTTTAACTGTCGGCTTGTATAATATTTTTAAGGTAAAAATATGCAGTTTTATTCACCACTGTGAGTTCGAAAAATTTAGCCTGGACACTAAAAATGATAATTGATATCGCGGACTGTTTTTAGGCGGATATAGGAAATGAGTTCTAAGAATACTTTTGGTACTTAAAAAAGACCATGCGGGGTGACACAAATCATCAAGTAGATAGGTATTCGTCTGCTTAAAAGACCACAGTAGACAGTATTCGGAGTTGAATATCAGAACAGAAGAAGAGCGCATATTATGATGATATATGCCTGCTTGAAGGACCACTAACTTCTGGTAGGACTCTGCGACTTATGGCTAAGCCTTTGATATATAAAAAAAAAAAAAAAAAACTGGCCAAATGCGAGTGTCACTCGCGCACTGAAGGTTCCGTACTTCGCTAGGGTTGGAAATTGCGGAGATTTTCTTTTTACCCGACTGGACACAGGGAGGGTTATGTGTTTCGCGCGTATGCTATGTACGTTCCTACGTGACGCCCTGTAGCCCAAACGGCTTGACCGATTTTGAAGAGTGAGGTGTCATTAACTTGGAATTCTTTCCCGGAGTGTCATAGGCTAAACAAATAAATATAAAAATATTGACGTAGTCAAAATAGTTCGAAACAGAAGTAGACAGGTACCATGCCTCAGGAACCCATCAAATATATTCCTTACAGACTTCGAGAAGGCAAATGCACTTGCTCTCACTTTTGAGCGTAATCATTGTATATCGCAAAACTTGAGTGATATGCATACAATTTCATTAGTAGATAGCGCGGTTCAAACGCTCAGATCTTTAGAAATAGATTTACCGGTAGACGCCTATGTATGTGATGATGGTATCGAGTTTTTCATAAATAACTTGGTAACAAGAAAATCTGGAGGGCTAGATCTAATAAGAAATGTATACCTACATCAAGGAGTTACCTAAAATCGGTGTCAAAATGTTGACATATGTTATGAACGCTTGTCTAAAATTGCAGTATTTCCCACTTAAGTGGAAGCTTGCAAAAGTGACACCGATATTAAAAGCGGGAAAGCCCCCAGATGATCCAAATAATTACCGACCAATCAGTCTACTTAGTAATTTGAGCAAAATTTATGAGAGGCTTCTAAAAGAGAAAATCACTAAATTTACTGAAGATAACCATATTCTGCCCGATGAACAATTTGGGTTTAGGCGCTTCCATAGCACTTCCCATCAAGTAATGAGGATTTGCAATCATGTAAGAAGTAATCGGTTAGTAGGAAAATCAACTGGCATGATTTTAGTCGACATAGAAAAGGCTTTCGACTCAGTTTGGCATAAAGGTCTGATCTTCAAAATGATTAACCTCAATTTCCCACCTTATCTGTGCAATATAGTTCTAAGTTTTCTGTCTGATCGATGTTTTGAAGTGCATGTCAACAGTGGTGTGTCTAATTTAATACAATACAAGTCAGGAGTACCTCAGGGCTCAGTTTTGGGGCCTATACTTTACAACCTGTGTACGTCCGATTTTCCTGAATTACCGGGGTACGAAGCGGCTATCTTTGCTGATGATACGGCGTCGGGAACGTCACTTTTTCTACGTCAGCCATATACCCGAACTGTCAACTTAGTGCTCAGCCACGAATTTCCTGACTAGATCTGTCGGATACCCCTTTACAAACTTCAACTGAAACAGCTGCTCATTCATATGACCGATTTCAGTCAATCAAAACCGAGATAAGTTTAACGTGCCCGTTCTTCTTCAGGCGCCGGAAATTGTATGAGATCATAGGCTTGTTGACAATATTTTTCCCACACGCGAGCCAATTGGATAAAGAAGAACTTTGAATTAAAAATTGTAGTAGGTATCCGTGACACTAAAAAAAAAAAGGAATTTTGGAATTTCATAGCAATTGCTACGTTTTAGTCAAACGGATCTGAGTAAAAGATAATTTGCGCCGCTTTTCGAACAAGTCAGAAGTCAGTGTTAGCTCCAATCAGTTTATTCAGACGAAACGTAGCAAATGCTTCGATTTTGACATTTCGTTTGAGTAAAAGCAATTGCTACGTTTTATTCATACCATAGGTACTCATTTAATAAAGCGACTGCAAAATCACCACCCCCCAAAAACCATCTTTAGCATGGTAAGCAACAGAATGTCCTTCAAATAAATCAATTATTTTAGAAAGAAATACCTACCAATCACACTCTCACATTATTCACTGCGCAAAAAAATGCTGCAGTCGGTATGCATCACCATCACCAATACCACCACCTATTCAGCAACATGTTGCTTCATGCTAAAGCAAAGAAAAAAAAATTACTAGCACCACGTCAACCAACCAAACGCAGTCTAGGGCTACCTCTGCTCTGCATTCGATCATCTTCCACATTACGTCACCAGTTGAACTTCCCTCGATTGCATTTATAGAGAAAAAAAACCTACTTCAACCTAGTTTGTGTCTTTCCATCCTTCTCCATCCATCCACACAACTTGTTTTCCCATTATTAATCTCCACTGTATTACTCATCGTTGCTCTTCCATTCCTCATGATGGTGTAAGGTGTATTGGTTGGTATCCCCCGGCAGTTCCCCCTGGACTACACCGGCCTTCTAACACCCCTCAATGTGTATCTATGTGAGGCTACTCTATACCGCTCCAGCTCTAGGTGGGTCAACTGGTCTCCACACTGTCGGCCAGAGAATACACAACTCCTCAACCCTGAAGCTCTAGGAGTGAAACTATCTATATCTATATAGTCCGACTAACTCCTTCTCCACTCTCAAGCCAGATAGGAACTTGTGCTTTGCGGAGTACCCCTTATACATTTTTATCGTCTTCGTTTCATTTCCACAATATTCAATTCGCGTTTTTCTCATAAAAAAAAAAAAAAAAAAAAAAAAAACACCAACCGACCGACACCGAAACGAAGTACAAGAAAATAACACATCACAGAACACACCAAAGGCAACAACAAAAATTAAAAAAGAACACACTAACAACACAAATTGACTAAAAGTATCTGAAAACTGAAACTGAATGCTGAAACGCCTTTTGGATTGGGATTTGTTGGATTCTCTGTTGTTTTTTTGCGTCGTAGTCTACCGAGAGTAACCTAAGCGTTCGTTTGGTTATTTAGTTTACAGTGTATCTCGCGTTGAAGACGTTGGTTGTCGGTTGGTCGTGTATCAAAAATCAAATAAAAATAAATAAAATAAAAGTGAAACAGGATTTTCTAATTTTAACAACAAAACCTACCAAGAAAAATATCTGGAAATATGTTCAGTTCATTCACAGGTAAAGGATACAATTGGGTTTGCTTTTTTTTTCGTTATTCTTTTCGGTTTCGGTTTATTTACACCTACCCCCCTTTTGCACAGTGGTGTATAGTAATTTGGACTCATTTTGGTATTGACCTGCATTTTTTTTGTTGTAGGTACTATTATTTCCTTAATTTTTATTGATTTTGTGTTTGAAAATTATGTCATCCCTTTCGCCGTCATCACGGACTTCGAACTCCTTCGCACCGCCGTACAAGTTTTATGTTTCGTCCTTAGTCATTTTAGAGCATCCATTGTTTCATTTAATTTTAACCGTTTCGCAATTTTTTGTTAATTAATATTTAAATCAGTTGTGGAGGTGTTTTTATTTATTATTATTATTTTTTTTTTTTTTCAAGTAGAAATGTTAAGTTTGCATTATATATTTAATTTTCTTGAAGGAAAGAAAAGCTTCTGACGCGTAGAAGCTCTTCGTGGTGGCATTTCGCTCTGTAGCTGTATGTATTAACTTTTCAAGGATATCCGAAGAGCTTCGGTGGAATTTTCCACAATTATACAAAACAGATGACTGTTCAGGATATAGGCTATAGCTATGTCCTGCATAAATTATACCCCCTCCACATACTCGTCTGCTGTGTGGGATACACTGTTCTCTTTGTTTATTTTCCGATACCATTCCATTCGGGAGGTACACTTCTTTTCTATTGCGTCATTTTTATATTGGTGCTTGATATGGGCAGTGCTGTTATAAAACGTAACGTGTACCTAGTTATTTTGAATTTAAAAGTATTTTCTAAAATTCGTTGTGCAATTATGAACGGTTGTGTTGTTTTCATTGTGGTTCCTTGCTAAGTTGATTGTTGTCAGTGACCAGGGGTGGGGGGGGGGGGGGGGGATTGGTTTGTGATGGTGTCAAAACAACAGAGCGAAACCTGTTTCGCCGGTTAACATGTATAGTAAACTATTTCACAGATATTAAGTCATCAGTTGAAAATATTATTCTTTATTGGAGATTCTATTTGCAATGACTAGGTATGACGGAATTAATGACACTTCCCAGAGATTGAAATGCTGAGGTCAAGTAGTGGCTTATAGCGATGATAATAGTGTCGTGACAATGTATATAAAATGACGACGGAGCGGCGAATTGCCTTGCAAAACAGTCAGTGGAAGTTTTTCTCTGTCGACCGGATCGATATAAAGGTCGCCGCTTTTAATCGATGTGGTGCGTGTGGAGGGCTGTACCGACTAGTGTGGGAGTTCCTGTTTCGAAGGGAAAGGCTTCCCACAAGATGTTGAAAAGTCATTAGAGTTGTTGTAAATTTTTAACAAAAACTCTGAATACCTCGAGGCCATTTGTCGAAATTTTACAGACACTTTACAATCGTTTATGTTTTTTTTTTTTAGTACAAATTTATATTGCAAAGTGGACTACGAGTAGATAACTTCTGGCGAATGTGAGGACGAAACATGTTCCTGTTTTAAAATTTCCTGCTGTGTCAAATGGCAGAATACTCCATATATGAAAAGACCATTTTAGACCTCGATAGGGATGTGATGTGAGTCATAAAATTCAGATGAGTACTGAATTTTATCCAAAGCGTCAGGAGTTAAGACCACTTAAACTACCCCTTACATTGCATTTGCATTACAAAGTGGACGTACAGTTAATATATATATTTTTGGACTCCAAGAGCAAGTTATTCTTGTTGTAAATCATTTCGGTCCAATTTTGTAAAAGCTATTGCGGCTCAGCAAACCCACAAAACTGTCGATATGACATTCCTATTCGAAAAATATTTGGAAATATTCCGAAGATCGATCGAAGAACGATCCAATAAAAACCAAGAACGACTTGATGTCAAAGTGGCAATAATCAATAGAGAATTTTCACCTCGCTTAGGACTTTAGGTAGACAATCTTTCGCCATGATATCTCCAATAGTTTTTGGTGATGATCTCCAGCAAAAACTTCTGATTGGCAGTATCAACAATGATGGCACGATCGCCGTTTAACGACAGAAAATCTTATTAAAGCTCCCTTGGTACGTTGAGCTGATCACTTGCTTATAACAAGCTTCTTGTTATCGGTCCAAGGGCCTCTATTATGACTTGCGGTTTCTGGAAATATGTGTCAGCATTGCAAATATCTGAATATGTGAATTTCTGAAGCTAGGCTCGTACCTTGATCCCAGGCAAACAATTTTCATATACCCTTCTCCTCTTACTTCTTGGTATATAGAATATCGGTGATACTGAAAATGTCGCATATTCCAAGGCATATTCCAAAATCAGTAAAAAACAACATCACCATCGCTTGTGTTTATATTTTTAGTATTTTATGGAAGTTGAAAGGTCTGAATAGATATGGGCACAAACAAACCAACAAGTGCATAGACTGAACTAGCAATCCGCCAACTTATTTCTTAAACTCCGGAACCTGCGGTTCCTAAACCTGGATAATCAGTTAGATACCCTTCAAGCGATTTTTTATTTTTTTATTTAGTCCCATGCCTAGTTGGCTGACACTGCGGCCTGAAAGATCTTTTGTATCAATGGGCAATGGTTAATCTAAGCGACGTACCACCTCCCTGATGAAGGTCAATAAGTCCTTAGTTGCAGACTTCAATAAATCTGCTGGTGTACGAGCCTCTCTATTAAAGACACGTTTTGTTAACCAATGAAAAGCCGATCAGTCACAAGGGAGAATGTGTTCAGAGGATTCAACATCCTCCAGACTTTCCAGCGATAGAACACTACGAAAATAGCTGCCTCTTGTTAAATGTTTGACGGGTCAGGTACACAGGTCATGGCAAGTGAAGGTCTCGAAAAAAGCGTACAAACATTTTCTTAGATGTTTTAAATTCTAGAAAGTACATATATGCTTTAAATATGATTGGAGTTACACAACTTAAATTTAAGTCCTTTTCTGGCACATGCACTTGCCAGACCTCTAGGTCTGGTTTTGATAAGGTCGGTGTCTGAAAAAGATCCGAAAATATTTTCAAAAACTTCTAACTTCTACCTAATTCTACATTTAGATAAAACCAGCAACTTTTCAAAATAAATAAATTGGAAATCCCTCTGTTGTGCAATTTATAAGTTCGTCGTTTAGAAACATCCTTTTAATTTGAAGTTCATCTCATTCGGTTTTTGGTTAGCCCAACACACCATTTATTCACAAAAGTAAATAAAATCTCTCTCCCGCCGATTGCAATCTGCACATAAACCGCCATTACTCTTGGTCCATACATTTTTGTTTAAAAAAACCGAACAAAACATTCATTTTCCCTCCATTCACACAGACCACTTGAAAGCACAAGACCGAAAGAAAAACACGCACCCACAGCTTCTCCCCCCACTCATTCCCACCGTTTGAATTAATTTAATAATTTAATAATTTCTATTTTCAATTTTTTTTATTACTTATCAAAATAAAAACAAAAAATATTTTTTTTCTATAATTTTTTTTTTTTTTTAACTATCACGCAGACAGTTCAAAATGTAAGTATATGCGTAAATAAACTAAATCTATGGTAATTACATTTTAGAAAAAAATCTTTGAAGTAAAATACACATGACGTATAGTAGATTATATTTTTTAAGAGTTTTTCTTGCCTCCCCTGCATTAGATACGAGTAGTTTCCCACTTATTTTTGAATAAAAATTCAAGTAAAACTAGCATTTTATCAGAAGCCGAAAATTCGTAGATAGATTATTTATTTTTTGTTTGTTTTTTTTTTTTTTCATACACACACTTTGTTTTGTTTCAAAAGTTTGTATGTATTTCCATAATCGGCCACGCCTTTGTAGTCATTTTGTTCGCATATGGTAATTAATTAGCCCCAACGCTCGTGCTCTTAAATTCTTAGGCCAATTTACTCGTAGTCCCACTCACACTGATGGGTGGGATGAATTGTACATTTATTAAAATTTATTTTTAACCCACTTTTGGAAGACATATTTTTGAATTGTTTCGTTTCGAATTGAATGTTGCATTGTCGAGGCATGAGTTAAAGAAGAACAATTTTAACAAGCTATATCTAAGAGTGTTCTTGAGGTTTTTTCATAAGTTTATGCACATTCCGTGAAGTAATTGATCGGTTACACATTTTGAGTAAACATTTACATTTACCGAGGTAAATAATTTTTTTTTTTTTGTCGTTCTCAATTTGTTACAGCAATGCAAGCGATGGGAATGGAAAATGAGTCAGAATTTTCAGTGATTTACTCTTGAAAATATTGCTAGTCTATAAATAGATGGGAAATTGAATACACTTTCGGAATATGTATGGGTATCGAGTTTGCATTAATGGGAATGTCGAAAGCCGATACTGGTTATCGAATGTGTGGTTACGGCGAATGGGTCGAATTTATGTTGAAAATTAAGACGTAGCTCGGATTGGATTTATGCTTACAGATTACTGTTTTAAATTTAAAGCGAAAATTGTTCAGAATGACAAGTTTCAAAGGTGGAACAAGAAATGAAACTCAAGAAAAAATTGTCAACAAAAATTATTATTAGGCGCCGATCACCAATTAAGGCGAGAAACGTTTCAACAAATCGCTTTTTCCCGTTCAAAGTGAGGATATTTTTGCTGTCATCTGATAGGTGCCTAAGTTATTCATCTACGAAAGACTTCGAATCGTCGCATAACTAAACGAACTATCAAAAGGGGTCTACAAAGGAACCCGAGCCGAAAAAGGGGTCTCCACATAAAATACTTACCCCCGTATTAATAAACACTGTGTAAAAGTTATTAATTTGTTACTCAGCAGTTATGTCCAATTTTTGTATGCTATCTGACGTTTGCTAACTAACTTACTTGTGCACATTTTTTTTATTAATAAGGGGGTAATATAGGAAAAAAAGAAAAAAAGCAAAAGAGCAACAAAGACATTTATTTTTAACAAAAAACATTTTTTCTTTTTTTCATTACGAAATACTTTTTTTCATTTGTTTGCATATGCTTTCGTTCAATCTTCCCTTATATAAAAATGAATGTCTGTTTGTATGTCCTTTATAGAATCCTAAACTATGCATTTGATCATGTGATGATCCTTAGCAAAGTTGTTGTGCATGAGCCCGCGAAGGTTTCTGAGTTGGTACGACCAATTTGGGACAAAGGGGCGCCCATACAAAAAAAAACATTAAAAACCTTATATTTCTAAAGCCACCAAATCGATTGAGTTCATATTTCAACACAATCGTAGGTATTGGCCCAGGAGTATACCGGTGAAGGTTGGTCAATATTGGACAAAGGGGCGTGGCACCACCCATGAAAAAATGATAAAATTAAAAATCTTATATTTTGAAATCCACCGAATCCATTGATCCAAATTTATTGCCGTGACAGCTCAATTTATGTAAATTGTGAAATTCATTTAAAGGACTTTAGTGAAAAAGCGAAAGGCTGACTGATACGAAAGAAATTGAGTAGCATGTGCATTGTGCATGCTCGGAATTATTATTTTCATTACATTAACGAATTTTGGCGGAACGAAGTTCGCCGGGTCAGCTAGTAAAGAATAAAATCTTACTCAAACTAAAAAAGGGGCAACGCCGATTCACAGTATTAAGTCGATTTTTAAAGCGAACGAAAAATTAATTCCGATGACACTATTCGAGACTTGAATGTCAGGCCGACTGAGGCATAAGACCCATATATGGCCACCTCATATAAATACAACTCGTCTACGGGACAACTGAACTACAGGCCAACATATCTTCCAACATTTTTTTTTTTTTCTCCGAGGAAGGTGGAAATCTTATAGAAGACACTATGAGGACACTCGGCGCGTGTTCATAGTAGTGTGAGATATTTACTCACTAAAACCACCTCCCAAAAATGCAAATAAGTTATGACTTATCAAGCAATTTATTTATCACGAAGTTATATACGTTTGGCAGGCAGCACTCCGGTGAAGATTTTTGCTCGTTCCGCAGTTTTAACGTGGTTGATAACTATCGGACTAAGTCCGAAGGTTAAGTTCGTTGTAGACGCCGCAGTAAATTGTTTTCATCGAGAATTTCACGGACCGTGTTATTAATGATGCGTCCTAATAATCGATTTCTATGATTTCGAGTGCACATTTTCGTTTCATCCTTAACTGTGGGAATTCCTAGGTCTCTGGAGATCTTCATTTCTAATATACCACGGTGCACTCACGAATGATCTTAGTACTTTATTTTGAAAAGTTTGTAAAATGTTTAGATTTGTTTCGCTGGTACAGCCCCATAACTGTATACCATATGTCCATACAGGCTTCATCACTTGCATATATAATAAAAGCTTGTTCTCGAGGGTAAGCTTGGAATAATTTCCGAGTAACCAATAAAGTTCTCTATATTTAATTTTAAGTTCTATGCATTTCTTTTTTACATGCGGTTTCCACTTCAATTTTGTATCGAAATGCGTTCCGAGATATTTGACCTCTTTTGCAAACGGAACTTGTATCGTATTTATAAATACAGGCAAGTTATTTGTTTTTGGTGGCATGACCCTTAACCTTTAATTCGACCTGACCGAGTCTTTGACAAGGTATTTGCTTGCTAAGGTGAAAGTTACTTCTTGAAATCAGGGCCAATACTACAAACAGATTGATCAATTTATAAAATGCATAATAAGTCAAGCACAAGCCTAGCACTGAGTTTGGAAAACAAAAATCTGTGAATTATAAACGATCAGCATAAATCAATTTCAATTCAGCCGATATCAAAATACTTGCTGGAATAACCTTGGTCATATTTGTCTTAATTTTTATGGCTTATATCCACTAAAAGAGATGACACACAAAAAGATGAGCCTATCTCTAGGGACGAAACTGAAAATACTGCTCGTGATGATCACTGTATTACACAAATCATACGCAACAACTTAAACTATGCCATCTGCCGCGTCTTCTCTTCGTTGTTTAAGGGCTTTCCCCGGTTTTTTATCGTTATGAAGGGGTCAATCTGTAATCCTCTGCCATTATCATCTGACTTAATAGAATAGAAGCTAAGGGTTTCGCAAACCGCAAGACCACTCTTCCTCCTCCAAAACGATATTGCGTGCTCTGCGTCTCCGTCTTCATATGGCATGCAATCCTGTCCGAACCTTTGGAGGATTTCTTGAAAGCCACGTGCTTTCAGAGAGGAACTGCATAAGGTGGTACTGTCAGACCCTTTCATAATGGGGTCAGCGCAATTTCATTTCTGCTGGATTCGTCTTCATTTCCTTCTGCATATGACCAGCAATCCTGTCCGAACCTATGTAGGATTTTTCGAAAGGCGAAGAGTCATAAGTCCAGGGGACATAAGTCCATAATAGACTTTTGTCCCCACTTCTCACTGATTTTGGACTTATATGGATATTGGACATATTCCATGTTGAAAGGGTACAATATGCAACAGGTACAGCATTTCTTTAAAAACAGAGCATGTTAGCTGGGACATAATTCCATACAGATGTGCTATGGACTTATGTCCCGCTACGGTGGATGTGGATTATGTAGGATTTTTCGAAAGGCGAAGAGTCAGTAGTCCAGGGGACATAAGTCCATAATCAAAAAGTGGACTTATAAGTCCATTATGTGAGGCATAAGTCCACTTTTTGATTATGGAGTTATGTCCCTGCGCCTTTTCGAAAGCCACTGCATTCAGACAGGAACTGCGTAAGGTGGTAATGTCAGCCCCTTTCATAGGGGGATCGGCGTAGTTTAATTTTTTCTGCTATCTCAGTTGGATTACCAAAATGCTGCAGACGTTGTCCTCTCCTAGGCATTTATGCTTCGATCTACGACGGTCTATTGTCGGTTTGCAAGGTCGGGTCACTCCGGCTATAACACTGGTTTTCTTGTTTTAAGTAACGTCACTATCAAATTGTGCGAGAGCAAGCAAATGTGGCATCTGGCATCAGACTGTACCTAGGTCTTGATCCTCCGAGATCATGTTGTGGATGTAACTGACCATGGTAACCACGGTCCACGGTACCTTTACGCGATGAACATCGACATACAATAGCAAGGTTCCACGCCAAAAAATGTCACCCACCAAAGTTGTTTCACGTATAACATCATCATAAGTCTGTTGCTTCAACTTGCTGCTAGTGGTTCGTGACTATCTTCTGAGTTCTGACGAAGTATCCCCTGCGGTGACAATGATTTACTAGTTTGCCTATCAGAAGGCATTTTTAACACTGGTATCCTCACCATGACCTTCTCCACAAGGCCGATTGCATTAGCTGCTGTATCTTTTTACGCCTTTATGATGACGATGATGTCTTCTCTATGCACTATTTGGCCTGCCAAATTTCGTTATCCTCGTTTAATTTGTCGCACTGCAAGCTGTCCATTGAAAGTCTGCCATATCCGCTCTATGGTCTTTCCTCATGTGCCATGTGCCTACAGCAGACAAGTGTTTTGGTTGGTCCGATATTGATGCTCCGGGTGATTTGTTTCCTTTTTGGTAGCAAATAAATTGAGGTTTTCATGGTTCAGCGAAGATTGCTTCGCACTTTAAGGTTTCTTTGAACCACATCCACAGCCAGCACAGATAAATAGATTTGTCGGTTTGATAACAAATTGAAATAGCTGCTGCTGACGATCGCTCATACTGAACTGCTTTTAATTAATGAAGTAACTTGCCGCCATTTCTCCCAAAAAAAAATAGTTCCCAAATGATAAGAATTTATGATGTTGCCTTAAAAATCACGCACGCCACCCTTTCTCTGTCGCTATGTCAATAACTATCCACAAATCCTTATTTACGATGCCCTATTTCCAGTATCACAAACTATCAATAATCCGAAACGCGTCCATAAAGACCCCCAAACACCTGCACGGTAGACTGTTCTCGCGCAATAAAGTGATTAGTATTGGTGTCTAGGATTTGTTTTGGCACCTTTAGCGTGTATCTAATTGCGTTCGCCGGGCACGTTTCTCACTTATGAGAACGTGTCATATGGCAAGGCACCTTCGATTCACCATCAGTCCTCAGCTCACGCCATGCCATGGCTTCTCCAACTTCCGAAGCTCATCAATTTTTCCTCGAATTTCTGTTTTTCTATTCTCATTTCGGATGCTATCGCCGATGTTACCTTCCGAATCAGCTGATGTCCATCGACATGTCTTTCCTCGGTCGACCGTAGAGAACATTATATACCTAGATCTACTGTGTTTACTTTATCGAGTGTTTGTAGGTGTGCGTGTTAGCTGGTGTACTAGCCTTGAGCCAGGTGGATGACATCATGGAGTGGAGCTCTATCCATACCTGGTTTGAGGCTGGGAGGCTATCCAACACACAATAGAGGCGTCGCAGTTTGGTGATTCTGGTCGGAGGTATGTGTGGCAAACAGCTCTGGCTTTGGAAAGGGTACCGAGCACGCGATGTTGTATACCCGTTTAGTTGGGAACAGTGATCGGATTACGTTTTATTTTTCCCTACATGTGGTTATTTTTCTATTTTTATACCTACGTCGCACTGTGCGACTTTTGCGCATTTTAGCTCTATACATGGGGATTATGATTATGAATATCGTTTGGGTTTTCATTTTGTTTTTGTTTTCATTGGGCGCATGCTCTCAACACGTGAATTGAGTAGCGAGTAGCACGCCTAAGCGTTGCACTAGCGACCATAAAAGTTAACTGACTTTTCAGTTGTGCTAGCATATGGATGTGAACCAATAAAGATGGAATGAGTCATAAAATTCAGTAGGAGCATAAAAGGTTTTATGAGGCAGCGCAGTTTTCATTAACATCAAAGTTGGACTGGGTCAACACCAGGAGCGGCCACGTATCACCAGAGTTCATATATGAAGTGGGTTAACAAAGTATGAGATGGTTTTAATGACGCATGTACCTAATAACAGGCATAAGTTGCGTTTTAAGGTAGAACGGCCAAATTCGAAATGGTTTCCTATTAAAAACGACACTGAGAACTAAACAAAAGGAATTAGTTATAGGTACCTAATTCCTTTAATAATTTAAGTCTAGATTTTTATGAAAAGTTTCGAAATTTAATTGACCTCGGTGTCGGTTATGTACAAGACTGTGTTCTTATATAGAAGCTGAGGCAACATCAGCAACTACCTACCTAGTTGTTGGTTGATCAAAAGTGTATAAGACTCCTTTTTGAGGTCTGCAATGATACTTCACGACTCCTTTCAAGACCTACAGTCTCGCAAACAATTCGGTGGACTCTAATGACCGAAAAAATAAAAACTTGAATAAATTTTGTTCTTTGCTTGCTCTGCAGTTATTTTATATTTTAAATGGAATACCTAGTCGAATCTAAAAAAGAATATAGAATATTTTATTAATCGATATGAATTAAAAGAATTAAATGTTTAAAAATACTAAATTTCTCTCCAAAACTACGCACGAACAACTTCCAGAATCGATCTCAATCGCACTTTTGTTACACTTGTAACATTGTGGCAACGCTGGTCACGAGTCACGAGTAGTTCCTCTCTTGGCTCGAAACATTAACTAAGTACATAGGTAGGTAAAGGTATACACAGTTCGCGGGTGTAGAATACTCAAGCTCTAAACTCTCCGCCAACAACTCTATACCGTCAACAACAACCAACCCGTATCCAGGTAGGTACCTAGAGGATGATTTCCGACTTGATCGAATTAGATCATCATAAGAGGATGCCTGACGGATGGCACTGACTGCAAATCCCATCTTTCATAAATCTTGCTGGGGACATACTTATATGCGTGTATCGTGACCAAACCATAAGCATAAACCGCCCTTGTTCGGAGAAGTAGGTAGGTATACATAGACATACCTATTTTCTTGATGAAAATGTCCCCCACTGTGCTACACTCCGACTACCTACCTATATCTAAATAAAACAAATTCTTCGAATAGGTACCTACATGTCCCCATAATGAACATGGCCTCAGTTCAGCAAGCTGGCATCCGTACTTCCGTACTCCTAACAAAAATCACGAATCTCTTGATTCTATTAAAATTCCTTTCCGAACCACAATAAAATGAAATTAGTGCACTCCAACGGCGAGCTTCAACTTGACCTCCGCTATCTCTGTACTGTAAACGAATGCTATGTTATGTGATAGTGATTGCAGCGGCAACCCCTACAATATAAATTACGGTATGCCCGCACAATCAAAGTGAAATTCCAACTCAATTACTAAAATCAAAATGGGGGTTTCAACTTTCAAGTTGCACAAAGTAAAATGTGTTCTCATCGAATTGTTGATCTAATTATAGTAACATACATAATATACATTTCACTGGTACATTATATTTTTATATTATGCACATACACAGTGTTTACTGAAAATGGCGACAAATATTTCAAATTTGAAAAATATTCTCATCGACTTTCAAGAAAATCGAAGTCAAAGTCTCATATTTCCATCCATTATTGCGTTCTTCGAAGAAGAGCTTCTCCTCGAGAGTTAAACAAAATCTATTTGTTTGTAAACAACCCGGCAACACGCACAGCAGCAGCAAAACGCTGACTCAATCAGAATGTGAATATAAAATAAAGTGCCATGAAAGAGAGAGAGAGAGAGTGGGAGAAGAAAAAAAGAAAAAAGAAAACATCCAATAAGAGGAAAAAAAAAAGAAGAAAAATGCTGGCAGAAAATGCGCACTATTTAGCGAACCGCAAAGATGCGAATTTTATATCAGAGTGGAGATTTCAGATTTCGTTTTTATTTTTATGAGTGCAGCTACTGTCACTGTGCATAGTAAGTGTAATTACTTAATTGTGTATAGTTTTAACATGAAGATAGATCACTGGAGGTTTTTGTTTTTGTTCGCAAATCGCAATGCAATAAATTCAGAGATTTCAAAATTATATACCTAGACGCGCGCCGTAGAGTTAGAGATTCAGAACATGTCTGTTTGGCACCACTGTCAACGTTGATTTGATTGTTGTGATTTGACATTGCTATTGATTGTAGGCATTTAAGCGAAGCGAAGTTTGCACTCGGGGAAAAAAAAAAAACATTGTAATACAAAGAACGTTTCGTTGGTAAGAATTAAATATCAAAATTATTATTTTAAGAATGAAGGCGTTGGCAATGATATAAGAAAATAGTTGTGGAGATATATACTTACCTATTCTTACGCTGAATAGGGTGATGGCACCAGTAGTCGGCCCTTTAAGTTTCTTTTTTTTTTGAGTTTGATTGGTCCTTAAAAATCCATGCTTCAAGTATAGGTATAATCAAGTATTTGGTTCTTCTGAATGTTTGAAGTCTGTAGATTTGAAAATACTAAGCTTATTAAGTGTATGAGCTACCTAATGCAAACTATTTAGAAAATAAGTGAAAAGGGTATGATTTGCCAGTAGTCAGCCCCCTCAGCTCCAGTAGTCGGCCACGCAAGTATCCAGTAGTCAGCCCCAATTTAATTTACACATTTTCATAAAAAAGGGGGGGCTGACAACTGGAGAACGTTTAAAAGAACCGTGTCTTCTATAGTCAGCCCCCATTTCTCTAGTAAATGTACAGGGGGGGCTGACTACTGGAAAACAAAGAAAATTGATCGAGATTTTGGTCCAAATCAAGACAGATTGAAGTTTCCATTCATTTTGCATACTCAGTTTTTTGTAAAAAAAAAATTAACGTAGTCTCCAGTAGTCAGCCGGAGGGGCTAAGCCTAGGATAATCATAAAAATAATGTCTTATAAGGTCGGCCCCCCCTCTTAATTATTTAACAAAACATATTTTTAACATTTTAAGTTAAGAAATAGTTAAAATAAACTGTCAATAACATAACAATAATCACAAATTGCAAATACCTTAAATGGATTAGTATTTGTGTCACTTTTCCAAAACCACGTCCACTATTTATTTTTTTGGAATACCACTCGTTTTCTGCGTTTATATAAACTGTACTCAAGTATATATTTTTTACGTGCGAAGCAGCACCAGGAGTGTTGCAAGTTTTTGGACGTAGGTAGATAGAAAAAATGTTAGCCAAGGGAATAATATTTTTCGCTTGAAAGAAAGACCAAAGGATTAACTATTGCGTTGCATTTTGTATTCCAGAGGCTGACTACTGGAGGGGGCTGAACTTAGGGATCATCACCCTACCTACTTGATTCTTGAAAACTTAAAACCGAGTTCTTAGTTTAAAAATAATAGGTAGGTACCTACCTAGTTAACGCAAAAACTTTTAGCTTACAATTTTTTAAAAATCACAAAACTCTTCGCTTAAATGTCTGCGTTTCTGAATTTGTTTTTAGTTTTCTCATAAAAAAAAATAGTTGCCGCAACAAGTGCCTAGGGACCCTAGGCTTAGCTTCTTACAACCATTCCTTTTGTACGAGTTTTTAATTTTTGGGACGCATTTTGAGTATACCTAGGTAGGTATACTCATTCATGAATTTCGTGACTAGATTCGGCGGCTCACCCTTCATAAACGCCAAATGAAAAAGCTGTTAATGTGACCGACTGAAGGCAATTTAAACTGAGACAAATCAAGTGTCAGGCTGTCCGACTTAGCAACCTATAAATGGAACGTCCCCAGTGTACTGGAACAAATAGCACTGCCTTGTCTGTCAATAGAGTTTGGAACGTTTAAGTTTCCTACAAGCGATAAAACAAACAAAAAGACCAATTAAAATGCAACCAAAATGACGTAAGGGATCCCTCCCCCCATCTCTCCAAGTTTCAACGCATTCCGGAGAAATTCCAAACAAATATCGTAATTTTGTACTTCCTATGACAGCAGCAATTTCTACAAAACAATCTAAATACAGCAGCATTAAGTAGCTTTACAAATTCCTTTCAACAAAGGCTATTTATAAACAAATTATTGCTCCCCCAGTCCCTAGGTATCTATAGTATGTAGTAAAAACATACTGAAAACAAAGCGCCAGAGCAACCGCAAATCATAGTATCACACTGTTACACACCAGACACCACTCCATCGAAACATCGCATCCAAATCTTGCTGTACAAAATCAATGCGGCATCTGTGTGGGGGGCGCTGATGGATGATGTCAGCGGGTAAAAATGTTTCACATTTGCCGCCGCTGCTTGCCGACCGACGACGTGTTTATAAAATTATGGGCTACCCAAGTTTCAAAGCACTGCCATGGCCAATATTCATTCATTCTCGTGCAGTCGTTTGCATAGTTTTACACAATTACACGCGAATTAAAACAAAACAGAAAAAATACCTATAAAAAAAAAAAAAAAAATGTTTTTATAAATATTAAGTGTGCTAAGCTAATGACCTATTGAATTCGCGTTGCTGGTTGTGCGATGAGATTTTATATATAGAAGACTGACGATGTTAACAGTAATTTGTTATTATTATTATTTTTTTTTTTTTTTTCAGAGGAATTTCTTTAAGGAAATGATGTCATTTGCTGATTTTAACTGTAGGAAAGTCATATAGCAGAAATAATAATGAAAACCTTTACTACCTATACAGAAAATTAATTACGAATGCAAGTTATGACTGCGCAAAGAATATTTTTAAATAATCACCTCAATGTTCAATGTTGTATGGATTGAAACTTATTTGGAAAGGCTTGTCTGAAATAGGATAAGCGGGGCTGCTATTAATTCAAGTTGAGAGTTGAGACCTGTTGAGGACTGGCAAGGTTTTTGCAAGAACTTTAACCCTCGTATTTTTGAAATGAGCGCAGGTTAGTGAGCTAATTGACGTCAGTTTGCAGACAAAAAAAAATTAAAATTAACTGGCGTGCAGTCAGTTAATACGGTGTTGAGATTGTTTGAAAACAATGCGGGAGTATCAGCGTTGCCACTTCAAAAAGAGAGGAGCGCAGTAGATCATTAAAAAAAAAGCAGTAGATTGGATATTTCCGCAGCAGATTTTTTATTACCTATACAAAAAACAAAGATCAATATTGATTTAAGCTACGTATATAAATAATCACTTTAATAGTTTTTAAAAACGACCCATAAATTAAATTAAAATTTTGGAAATACATACAATAAAAACCAAGGAGAGTCTGAGGGTGTCCAGACATTTCCTTACAACAAATTACATTTTCAAGAGTATTTACGTTCAGTTTGTTCCGCAGGTTATTTTTGAATTGGCTTACAATCGAAAACTTCCGCTCTGCAGCAGCACTATGGTCTGCACAATTTTACTTGTTTTTTGTGGTTTTCAATAAATATTTATCCATGTTTAAAATTTCAAATAAGCTCTCAGAGACAGAATCCCATTAGTTTAGCAGAAAACGAGAAAATAACAGAAACATAGACAGAGACAGACTTTTGATTCATGATATCCTGAATGACAGCAGCCAAGATCAGCTCATTTCAAAAGAAAATGTGGCCAATTTCACAATAAGTCGGCTTCATTCAGACGTTCTTTGCAGTGGTTCATTGAATGTCAGTTTTGTACAGCTGTCTATGACAAGGTTTATCAAACAAAAAATGTGCAGTAGATTGGATTTAGTGGCAGAAGATTTATTTTTTGCGAAAAGTGCAGTAGATCTACTGCTCTTGCAGCAAAGTGGCAACGCTGCATAGTATGTTTTCCCTAGAAACTTGCCCAGCTCGTTTGCAAGGTAAACCTAAATGGTGGTTGTCTTGACTAATTCCAAAAAATAAGGAATTTTCGTGACTGGTGGTTATCACAGTCCACACAATTCTTGCTTAATTTTGGTCACAATAAGGCTATTATATAGAAGACTGCAGAAGTTGCCGTAAAAACCGTTCCTGGAGACGGTTTTAGTAGCCACTAGCCTCTAAGCCATTTATGTCTGACGAAATTAGAGATTTTTTAGTTTCCATCTTCTGACATATAAATTTTGAAAGTCAATCCCTTTGGGACGCGACGTGTAGTTTGACACCTTCAACCAAAGGGAATCTATGTCAGTCACCAGTCATGAAAAATCAAGGCTGAGTTTGACAACAACCTTAAATACTTAATACCTGACTGACGCGATTACGTTTCTCCTCGGTATTGTTATGAATATGATACCGTTTTGTCATATCCGTCAAAAATCATTAAGATACCTGAAAGAGTTGGGAAGAAAAGGCAGGAGTCTTCTAAGGAGTACTGGGGCACTTAGGATTGGCAATGGAACAGCACTAGGTGTTGTGCCCGAAAGCTTTCAGTCCCCAAATGATACGAAAAGATAAACGATTATAACGTCTTTTGACAATCGCCGAGACTTCATTGAAAGCATGTCGAAGTAATAACGACTCTTTTATAGTGGAAAATTGCAAACGATTAAAAAACATTTGCCATGAGGTCAGAAATGAAAAACATAAATTAAAATCGATTGTTTAATTGGTTTAGAAGTTTTCTCGAACACTTTCGACTTTTAAAGCCTGTTGTAACCTAGTTGACTAATTTATTTGACAACAATTTGGATTCAGCGAAAGTTTCCCTGCCTGTCCGGTGCCATAAATTTCTACTTTAGGAACCAACTTCGAGCCTTGTTTTTCTTTTTCCGTCGTTGTCGCGTCTGGCCATAAGCGTCTTGTCATTTAGGCTGCTAACAGAGATTCTGTGAGATGCTTTTACGATGCCCTAAGCCGATATTGCCTCGGAGAAAAAGTCATTCATATCATTCCGAGTAAAAAACCGTCCCTATCGATGCTCTATTGGAAAGAGAAATTATATCCATCATCCATCATCCATCAAAAAAGAATCACAAGATCGAAAAAGTTGTAATATAGCCACTGGTTGGTCACTTTCAGCCACACCTCAGTCCCTAACCTGCCCTAATCCAATATTTATCACGACATTTGTGAACCAACAATGCACTGCTTGTTCAGTTATTGACAGACTCAAATAGTGCGCACTAGTAAATGTTCCCATCGTAAGCAAATTTTTTTTAACTGCTAAAAATAAAATGATCAATATTTTTTATCGCCGTTTTCATACTCGTATGCCTACGTCATCCCCGATATAGAGTCAAAATTTGCGTCTCCAATTAGACACGCCTAACCGAACAAGGATACCAAAAAGAAACGTGCTGCTACAGAACATATACGACCACTTAACCAGTTGCTGGACTTTGGGTCTTCACAAATTGCGTTATAGAACTTTTGTGCAAAATTTCTGAGAAAAGTATTTCGAGTGATAATTATTAATTGCACACACGATGTTTCACTGGCATATTAATGGCCAGTAACCGGAAATTTGACAATCACAACTGTCCGTAGAGGAGATGGCTTGGCTACCAGCGCGCAACCAGTTGTTGCCGAAAATGTGGGCGCAATGTTGAAGTCACTTATCTCTGCGTACCGCCCATACATTAGTTCATAAATGAAAGAGAAAAGTCGTGTGCACGTTTGCTTGGATATTATGACTTTCGCGTACAATAACGTAGAAAGTTTCTGTAGATGGTGCGTAGGTGTTTGATGTCATCGGACGACGATGAAGTGAACTCTTTTGGAAGCCATTGACATATTAATGATCAAGTCGATTATTGGGAAATAATTCAAACAGGAAATGCGAGTGAGTTGCCCAGTTATTTGAGAAACTGGTGCATATAATGCAATTTAAATGGGGGTTAATGTTTTACCTCTTTGCGAGGAACTACTCTGAAAGTTTGCGGCCTTTTTATTTTATTTAATTTAAAATTCGTTTGGTGCCATACATTGAGGAGGTGAAAAGTTTAAATATTATATTTACAAAGGGCTCTACATTTGTATGTGTTAAGTATCAAAGCGCACACTTTTGGATTCGGCACATGATGTGTGCGATAAGAAAAATATATTGAAAAACGGTCTCGCTGATAAGTGCTGATATTCGGATTTTTTTTCGCAATACTGCAACTAATATGTCACATTTTAAAGAGCACATAAACTGTGCGATGTCATATTCATCGTTCAATTTTGGTCAATCATCATAGATAGGTACTAATAATAGATCATAAGAGTCTGCTATAAATTGTACAAACTCATAAGGATGTGCGTGTTATAGCGCACTTAGAGTGTGCGATGGAATCTCTGATCGATTTTCATATATTATTGTTTAGCAGATAAGCGAAGAGAACTGTAGTTTATTGATAAACATGTGCGCTAATAACAATAACCATAAAATTCAAAATTGAACTAACTATATAGATTTTGCTGTTGTGACCTAAAAATATTTTGAGGTGAAGATTTAAAATTACTGTCACTAGGTTTTTGAATACTTTAGAAATGTGCGAAAACAATCGAAAACAGCGCACATGTATGCAAACTAACAATTTTGTTTTTTTGTCAAAATTGAGTCGCTTTCGCTATGTTGCGTTAACAAAATTGTATGCACCGAAACTGAAGTAATGACAGCAAATTGGTAAATTGTTGTCCCACTCATGTAATGATTTTGGTAATACGACAAAATTCGAAAGGGACTTTTTTCTCGTTCGCCCTTTAAAGTTATATAATTATATATTTCTGGGAAAGGCAAACCTAGAGGTGCCCCAAAATGCTTGCAGATAGCTCGTTTCGAAGATTCAGATAGTCGCATACATAATTCCCTTCTAGACCCTAGCACTGCACGAAGCTTGTAAGAAGTAGGCCTTATTTCTAGGACATAGTTTTCCCCACTCATACACCCCTCCTTTAGTCGGTCTCACATTCAACTCTTTTTCGTCTTCTCCAGCCTCATTGAAGAGCTTGGGCGACAAGACCGCCAGCTTGTTCGGCAAGAAGAAGGATGAAGCCGAGAAAATAGCTGCTGAAAAGGCGCACAACGCCCAAAAATTGGCCGAAGAGCAAGCCACCAAGGTCGGACAGTCCATTTCCTCAGCTAAGTCGGAAGTCGAAAACTTTGCCGCTTCGACCGGTAAGTTCTGCTGAAAAAATCTAAACGCCCTTCCCTAAAGCATCATTCCTTTTTTAGCTGCTGAAGCTGGACAAGCTGTTGGCCATGCTGTCGACGCTGGACAGGCCGGTGCAAAGAATGCATCGACCGCTGTTGACAACACTGTCCAACAAGTGAACAGTGTCGCCCAGAACACCAAGACAGCTGCCCAAAACATTGCTGACACGTCTGCCAAGGCCGCCGCCAATGCTGTCGATCAGACCAAGAAAGCCGCCAACGAAGCTATCAACAAGAGCGTCAAGGCTGGCGAACAGGTTGTTAGCCAGGCCATTGACCAAGCCGAGCATAAAATCGATGGAGCCATGAAAACTACCAGCAATGTGGTTGATCAGAAAATCAATGAAGCCGGCCAGTATGTTGACCAGAAACGCGAGGGACTCGAGAAGGTACGGAACCTCTAACTTTATTCACAAGACACGTTTAGAACATTTTTTTTTTAATTTCAGACCATCCATGATACATCATCCAAAGTTTCTGATCAAGCTGGCAACACTACCGCCAACCTTTTGGGAAAACTCAATTTGGGAAAGTAAAGTGCGTGGAGAAAGCAGCAAGCTGAGATTTAGAATTAATTTGTTTAACTTTTAAGAGAGAGAACAAAAAAAAAAAAAAAAAAAACAACAACAATAAACGACAACTATTATAAACCATCAAGTAAATTCTGTCCCCTAAAGATGCTTATCTCTAGAATTAAAAATAAAATCACTGTCAAGTTTATGCAAGCTCGAAGAACAGATAAACCAAGTGCCAGTTTCAGGTTACAGCTTCGAAGTATGACTTTTGGCAATTTTATGCACTAACTATAAATAATATACAAATACCTATATACATACCTAAATCAAGTTCATTCTTAGCTATACAATGACGAAAAAAAAAACAACTTTACGTATACATATTTTGTTAAAACAATGTAGCTAGCTAAAAGGAAAGAAGATTTTGCAAACGAACGTTTCTATGTAACAAGTTGCCTTCATAGGTGGTCTGAACGGGATAAATTGTTTTCTTTTTTTCTTTTATATAATAAATATTTATATATTTTTGTACATGAAATATTTGCAAACCCCCCCTCAACAAAAAAAAAAAAAAAATAAATATCTTACATAAGCACGGAAATTAAAAAAAAAAAATCTATAACATATTTTGTTCGTTGTATTTAGTAAGTCATTTATATATAAAGAGAAAAAATAATTATTTGCACAACACATAATATTCAGTTTCCTTGTCATTCTTTATATTTTCTCTCACATCCTTTGATATTTCTTTTCCAATTTACTTTTTAGTTGTAAATTTTGTGAAGAAAACGAAAATTAAATGTGAAATTCTAGTTTATAAATTATTTGTAAAAATAAAAAAAAAAGTCATAAAAAATACTTTAAACAGCATTTTAATAAGGAAATTCATAAGCCTTCATAAATTCAACATTTTACTAGGTAATGAAATGGAATGCAACATGCCTGAGAGTCTGTCTAGTTGCCTTTTCGTTTCCGAAATCGGGAGCTCCTTGCACTATAGGAGGTTTTGAGATAGGGGCGTGGTGCCTTCCATAAAAAAACAAAATTGCAAAAAATTATTGAGCGTATTAAAAACCGGTCCAACCACCGCAACTACTGCAGAAGAATAGTCATAGTTGGTGTACGATCTGAGACTGTTTCAAATCAAATATTTTATTTAAAAATTTACCGAATTTCTGTAATACCGAAAGTCAAAAGGGCCCATCGTGAAAGTACCCCACCTTACCCTGCTTCAAGGATAATAGCAAATGCATATGGGCATAAAGCTATAGTAGTTATAACCGAGTTTTCAATCAAATTCCTATTAAGCGAAGACCTTTATAGTGCATAGGATGGCGTTTGTGAATCCCAACACTGAATAATTTGTTGCTGTTAAAGGGGGTTGCTTATATCCGGAGAGTACACAATACAACAACAATTACAATTAGTTTTTATTGAGACTTTTCTTTATAATCAATACATTGTTTGTGTAAAGCAAATGTTTTTTTGGTGGCTATGACTAATATAATGTCTGGCTATTAATTTTTTAACAATTAAATCTGTTTTTGAGGTAAGTATCAAAAAGTAAATTACGTTCTACGTATACGCTTGCTCCCGGCGTAACTTCAACTTTTCTTCAAAGAGCACTTAAAACTAAGATATTATGACTAGATACAATTAAAAGGAAGAAAAAAAATATAAGGTATTATCACCCCTATTGCGAAGATCAACTATCAATAATTGATAGTTGATACTTATCAATATAAAAATAAATAAATAAATAAAAAGAAATTATATTGAACAAAAATAATTTTCTTTAAATGGTATTGCGACGATCAATTATCAATTAAGTGCTGATCGACTGTGAACGTGCAGCAATTTTCGGTTGACAAATCGGTATTGTGAATGTCAATCTCAAACAATTTTATTGGTAGTTGTCAATTTTTCTATCAATCGCAATTTCGGGGTTGATAAGGACGGCTCTTAAACGAAAATGTTGAACATCATCGTTTTTAATTATTATTGTTGTTATTTCTTAAGGGCTTTTATGTGTATACATTTTGCCATTCGAAAATTCCACTGATGACGTATTTTTCAATAATTTTTTACAGATTTGTAACACTCGTAATTATTGTTTAATTAAATTGTTTGCAAAATCCTTAACGATCACTCTTCAAATCAAAAATATTTTAGAACTGTCAAAGTTGAGTTTTCATTCACAATAACTTTATTTTTGGCGTTATGTTCACAGGTTATATATTTATCAATTATTTTTCGCAATACCAACATCAATTTTAATTGACAAATTTGTCAATCGTCAACCGATTGATAGTTGATCTTCGCAATAGGGCTGTATATATTTTTTTAAGTACTCAAGTCTTTATAAGACATATTAGGTCAATACTTCTTAACATAGTGCGTAAGTTATTAGCAATTGTAAATGTATGTATGTATACCTATAGTTATTCACTTTAGCTTGTGATCTGCTTAAAGAAACCTATATTAAAGGCAAAATATGTCCAAAAGCAGAGCAAAAGCTGTAGTGGTTAGAAAAAAAAATTCTGTAAGCTACCGGGAAGAAGAAGAAAAAGTTATCGCCGCAAATTGGACGGGGATGCTTTTTCGTAAAAGGGAACGGAAAGGTTTCGATTTTCGTTTGGTCTAATCGTGGGTAAAGATCTTGGATTTAAAAGGTTAAATGGTGAAAGGTAATAATGATCCTCTGCACTATCCTTAATATTTGAGTCCATTAAATATTTAACTAGCGTGTTAGGATGATCACGTACACGCTCTAATTTTTTAACAAGTAGTTCGGTTTGGTATGTCATTAAAGGTTTGATTTTGTTTTCAGAATATATCGTTTTATTGGAAAACTAAGTACAAAAACCCATAAAACAATTTCTAATCACTTCTAAAAAGTGTTATAAACAGCTGCTGATTGGCAGTTAAATGGATTCACGAATAAAACAGAGAGGGGTAGCGCGGCAAATAAAGACAGCATATTCGACACTCCACAGAAAAAGTTATCACCCCACTATAAACAGTGCAAACAAAATTTCAAGGCAAAAATGAGTTGTGGACTCATTTCAAAATGTCAAAATAAATCAAGCAAAGTCAAGCGCTTTTCGCCGTTTCTCACGATCGCGTATGTCTAGGTCTACCTAGTTGGTTTTCTGGTTATCGTCTAAGCCTCTTAGATAAGTTTTATTTATTTTTAAGAAGACTTGTGCTTTCTTCCTCCTCTCCTCTTTTTTTCAAAAGGCGCGGTAATTACTCAGATGACTGTCGGTGATTAAGTAACCAAAAATGCACATAATACACAGGCACACACACACATACACTGTAACAAAATACAGCAAAACAAAATCGCAACATCCTATAAGTACAGTCGTATCGCACCATATGCGAAAGGTGTCAGGGTAAGGCCACGAATTTGAATGCATACAGCATACTTACTGATAATGGCCAGCAGCTGCCATCAATCACCATCATCATCATCATCGATCGACTCCCAAATAGCGGTAGTTGCGACCAGTGATGCCAAGTGAAGCATCATTTTTAGAAAAAAGGCATCATCTTTTGAGAATTGTTTTTTACAATCAATTCATATAAATGAATTTGAAATTTGGTAAATGTAGGTAACATTCTTCGATCAAAGTCGCATCACTAATTTTGATTTACAACTGTGCGTCATGCTTATTTTGCGATTCTCTAATTGACTTACTCACCAAACCCAAACCTTGGATTATAGAGATCGAAAAAGGCACAATTACCTATCGATCGAGCAACATTCTGTTAACAAATTTGAATCACCTTGTAGGTTATTTGCAGTTTCCTTGTACCTATGTGCAATTTTTATGTTTTTACCAAAAAGGCACTTTTTTTTGGATTTAGGCATAAAAACTTTGATTTGGGTTGGGATCTCGGGTTGCGACCGACAACGAGCTCGCCTGTCACAATTGGCTGCCGGTACAAGGGAACTACCTATAGTAGAGGTATAGTAGGGAACGATAATGACTAGCTGTATCTGTATAGATTGACATCGTCGTTTCGTCGTCATCTACTTTCACTCAAAAGCAATGGCAGTTAGGATTGAAATTGGGACCGACGAAGACGGACTGAAGGCATCAAGTAGCATAAAGTAAAAGCCATTTCGACAGTGGAAGGAACAAGGAACACAGGTAAACTGACACTGAACACAGTCTACATCAAATCGTCGTCGCGTGAACGTAGGTAAATTACGTTTTTATACGGTTGAAAATATTTAAAAGTAAAAGACACTAGTTTCGCTGATTTTCGCAAATTCCAAGGATTGTAGAAGACAAAATCTGCAACTAAAGTAGTAAGCAAAGTGACAGTGTTACCTCTGAAAATTTTCAGAAAGAGTGCTGGATGAAAAAATTAGCCCCATTCCAATCTTTATATTTTTTTTTTTTTTTTTTTTTGTGTTTTTATTAGCGACATAATTGTTTTCCAAATTCAGGTAAACCAAATTCTTTCTAATTCAACTAAATAGGTGAATTATAGCAAAAACGTCCTACATTTTTAAAAGGTTCACTGATTTTCAAAAATATGGGGCCGGAGTACAGGCGCTCAAAATGAGTCAAAATGACTCTTAAATATCCCGAAGGTACCCAGTAAATTAAAAGGAAGTCCCTAAAGGCCTTAACCATTATATTTTTAGTATTACCGAGAAAACCAAATCATCAACATATTTCTGACACTATACCAACCACATAACGCGAATCGCATCTGTGAACAAACTTTAAGCATTTGGTGAGCTATATGAATTGTACCCGAAATAAACAATGCCTTCAGCGATATGACGTCCTCCGTTCTAGATAACACTCAGTGGCTCGTGCTGGAACCCTGGAATACCGATAATATGCCAATCAAATCGAAGCTCATCAGTCATCACCTATTTATCAACTTCTACTGTGAAATGTTTCTGAACGAATACAAGCCCGCCCTAAAATCTGCCTGAACTTATATTCTTTTATTCCACTGAAGGTATTGAAATGTAAAAGTATACAACCAGGAGTGGTTGTCCAATTTATGTATATGCGGGAAAATGCCCAAAGAAATATGCTACACAAATTTCGCTTACTTTTTATTGGACGTAGGTTATAGTGATCATTTCTTGAGGAAATATTTTTTTGACGAATTTTGAATCGTATACTGTATGAACCATTGATGGATGAAGTCTGTAAAGGGAAAAAGTGAAATTAAAAATAGTTCATAGTTAAAAGGTGACTAAATTTGAAGAGGAAAAAGGTTGGTCTAACAAAAAACAGGGATCAAATCCCCACTTCTGTGAACGAGCTATACGTTTACGGAATTGTGACAGTTTTACACACGAATATAAAATAAATTCCGTCACCTATTGCTCGTTCAAAGAAGTGACGATTCGACCCCAGTATTTTTGTAGTGAAAATGCTTTAGTTACGGCTTGTAACAACTACTAAAAACGACTTTGTGATCAATATTATTGGGACGTAGAAGGTAGGTGACAAAGGGGCTTTTACATTTAGGCCCGTTTGTAGATACTTCTCATAGCAATTTAATGTGGTATTCGTTTGGGCTTCTTCAGATTCGCTCTCAGATTTCAGATTTCGTGTGGCTAATCGAACATAAAAACGTCACTTGCTCTTTTTTATGATAATATTCGTGCGATTCGAATATGTGTAGCCTTCAACACTTTTCAAAACGTTTTCCATTCACTGCTTAAGTTTTAAATTAAAACATTCGAAATTTGCGTCTCGATTGATTTTTAAATATTTATACATAACCAATTTACTAAAATAAATTAACTCGATGCAATGCCTTTCTTTGCTGTAGAACAAATTCACGAAAACCTAAACGCCCTCCACCAGTTGTCAAACTCAAACGCACTTGTGTTGGTAAATCTGAGAAAATATCTAGATTCGCAAAAGTGATCTGAAATCTGAAAAAGATTGCTTTTTTTTGTACCAAACGAACATAAAAACTGATCTGAGAGCAAAAAAAGTGATCTGAGAACGCCCAAACGAATACCACATAAGTTCTACTTAATCTTATGTGACAGTTGAGTTGTATTTATGTAGAACTTCAATCGCTATGTTCTTAACTTTGATTCTGATGTGTTAACTGGCGGTCCCAGGTCCCCTGCTTTGGAAATGTATGAACCACAAAATTCTGCGCCTACATCTTATCCAAGAGAAGCGAAAATTATTATTCGCTCTACAGGTTGGTTGTACCAAAACATATAGACGATGATGAACTGCATTGCATCGAGACAGGCAGTACGTAGATAGCTATCGCCGGGTTGTAACTCTTTAATTACACTATGGAAGTGGTTTATACACTTAGTATAAATGGGAAAGTTCGAGAAAGGAATAGGAGGACACATAATTGTTCCAACCTTCTATTGAGCATCTCGGAGTAACCATTGACGCTCGTATAAGCTTCAAAAACGCAAGCTTCTATTAAAAAGTACCCAAAAACTGTCTTCGCACTTTCAAGACTGTTGATAAACATCGAAGGTCAAAAATAGAACAAGGGAGCTGCCTCATGTACGCATTAAATATTTGGTCAAGTACCGCGAAAGGTAAGTCATACCGTTGGAAGTCAAATTTGTCCACTGTCTTATTGAATCAAAGGTCGCCTGTGCGGTTCAAACAGTTTCGAAGGATGCTATCCTTGTGTATCTCCAATTCTTTCTAACGCTGAAGATATGGACAAAATTAAAGTCAAAGGACCAAATTGGAGTATATGAAAGGAGTCGCACTTTCGCGTCGCAGTATCGCAACTTTGCAAAAAGAGTATGGCTGATCGTTAAAGGAAAGAAGCACCAACAGGCTCACACATAGTGATGAATGCATGAATTAAAAGCACTCGCGAAGAAACAAACTCGTGACGAAAAAAACTCTTACCTGACTCAGTTCTTGACGGGTTATGACTTGTATAGAGAATAAAAGTCCTTGTTGCAAATAAGTTTCGAAAAATGCGGACTAAATCTTCTTTTATTGGCCACAATACCAAACTTGAATAGACCCGTTCCCATTGACATTCTTAAGTCAAAGCATTGGCCAGCTAAAATGAAAATAAAAACATTCGTTCAGAAGAAAAAAAAAAAAAAAAACGAAGGGGGCCAATTGCAAATGACGAAACATAAAACAATTAAATTCTAGTGATCACCATGGAAAACTTTCTGTTTACTTTCAGAATGTTGGCGGCAAAATAACAAAAACAAATCATTTATCACTCTCCATTGCCATTAATTCATATAAAATAGTTATGCTTGTAGCTTTGTAGACATGGCTTCATACGTACATTTTCTCACAAGAAATTTTCGGCAGCGAATACACTGTCTGGGTCTACCGACGTGATAGAAGTAGGGATGTTAATGTTATGGAGGTGGTTTTACCGGAATCGGAATCGGAGTCGGAGGCCTCACACGGACCTCCGCGGAGTCGGAATCGGGGGTCGCACGCAGATACAAATTATTAAAATATAAAATTTAAAAATTTAAAATTGACGCACGCACTTTCAACTTCAGTGCACATTCTTATGTAAAATAAATAAAAGAATGAAAAGACAGTAGTATTGTAAGATGTCTCAACTTGATAATTCTTTGTTGTTCATGTTCATTGGTCGCCTCGTCGTCGATTTCGATTGTGCTCCGAAAAACCTCCGATGTGATTACATCGGAACCGAAGCCGGATTCGGAGGTGCAATTTAAGCCGGAGGTTCCGACATATCGGATTCGGAGTCGAAGATCCGTATCATCCCTAGATAGAATTGCTCATATAGGTATGACAAGATGAGGGGGTGTACTCATAGCAGTGCACCGCTCGCTTGTCTCGTTTGAAAAGCCATTGCCGCTTGTCGATGACTCCATCGAACAGCTAGCGGTGAGTGTGTTGACGAGTAATTCTAATCACAACATCAATTTAAGCGAAATTATTTTTGCACTTTCTTACATTAGGCCAGCGAGTGCATGCAGCACGTATGTTTCACACACAAGCAACATTCAATTTCTTGCAAATAATTTGCGAGAAAATCAAATGTTGTTTGTTGCTGGTGATCTCAATTTAATATACTTCTCCCGGGAAAGGCAAACCTATAACGCCTCAACAGCGCCCCGAGATGCCTGCAGATGTATGTTTGCTCTGCACTTAAATTGCTGCAAATTGTAGTCTTCTGGAAATATATCCCCAGGAAGCGAGTTCCAAAGTTTGCTTGTCCTGTAACAGAAGGAGTTTTTGAAAGTTGATGTCCTCGCGGTTGTCAAGTGTACTTCATGGTCATGAGCATTAGCAGCCTGTCTTGTTGGGCGCCCAAAAGTTGCATTTCGAGGGATAATGTCTTTGAGTTCCTCAGAACATCTACCATGGAAGTACCTATAGAACAAGCATAGGTCAGCGACTTGTCTTCTGTGCACCAACGGTTGTAGATTCGATGTGAGTGTAGGGTCTCCAATGAGTCGAACTGCTCGTCTCTGTATGCTATCAAGCAGGTTAAGTGAATGTTATGGGGCCGAGCTCCATATATGGGAACAATATTCCAAGCCTGGTCTAACTTGTGCTTTGTAGAGAAGGAGAAGTTGCTTGGGGCTAAAGTACCTCTTTGCTCTAAATAGGTAGCTCAACTTTGCGGACGCCGATTTTGCGATATAGGATATGTGGTCCTGCCATGTGATTCCTGAATTGACTGTGACTCCTAGAAGGTGCATTGAGTCTTTTTGATAGATTGGATGGTCATCCATTTGGATCTGAGGAACTGTTGATGCATTTTTTCTGGAAAATGTTGTGAGCTGTGTCTTGTTTGCATTAAATACAACCAAGTTGTCCTTTCCCCACTTCAAGATTTTATCCAGATCATCATTTAGAGAATTAATTTGTTCACATCTCTGACTGTGTGATGTAGCCGTATTCACAGGCCCATTGTTCGATATGGAGGATATAAGAGTGCTGTCATCTGCAAAGCTGTAGATATTATTATTTGTCGATCCAAGCAAATCGTTGATGTGGAGAAGAAATAGAGTTGGAGAAAGAATAGATCCTTGGGGCACTCCTGCATTTATAGCAAACGAATTGGATGATACACCATCTACAACAACTTGGATCGATCTTCCCAGAAGAAAATTTTGCATCCATCCGCAGAGTTGTTGTGGTAATCCGTAAGACGCTAACTTGCCTTATAGGGCTCTATGCCAGACTCGGTCAAATGCCTTTGATATGTCCAAGGCTACGGATCTGGATTCGCCGTGTTGTTCAATTGATTGTGTCCATAAGTGAGTTACGTAGCTTAACAGGTCACCAGTGGAACGACGGCTCCGAAATCCGTATTGCCTGTCGCTTATTAATCGATGGCCTTCTAGATATTTGATTATTTCGAAATTTATTGCCTTTTCCATTACTTTAGAGAGCATTGAAAGTAACGCTATTGGACGATAGTTTTGTGGCAGACATTTCTTCCCTTTCTTTGGAATAGGTTGAATGCGAGCGGTCTTCCAGCAAGAAGGAAACGTCTTCTGGGAGTACGACATGCTAAACAGCTTACAGAGTGCAGGCGCAAGTTCTGGTGCACAGTTCTTGAGTACTATAGCCGGGATTCCATCGCGTCCCGTTGCCTTATTGCAATCGAGTTCTTTAAGTATGCGTTGAATTATTCGAGGCCGAAATCTCACTTCTGCCATCGATGATTGTATCCTCGGGATATTTGGTGGCAATAGCTGTGCAGAATCTAGGGTGCAATTCTCTGAAAACATGCTAGCGAAAAGATCTGCCTTTTCTTCAGGTGTTGTTGCTAGCTCGCCGTCTTCTTTTACTAGAGTTGGAAAAGAAGAGCAACTAAAGTTATTACTGATTGCCTTTGCCATCAACCAGAATGCGCGTGAGCCACTAAGACATCCAATCACTTTGTAAGTGACTCGTTCGCTGTAAGTTGTCTTCGCCGATTCAATAATTAGGTTGCATCTATTTCGAAGAATTGTAAATTCAGACCTTTTTAGTTCTGAAGGGTTTGACCGCCATTCACGGAAAGCTTTGTTTTTCGCTGCGGTGGCTCGCTTGCATTCTATGTTAAACCACGGTTTATTTGAAGCTAATTTTTTGATGCAATGTGGAATATAAAGTTCCATACCGAGTAAAATATTTTCAGTTACGGCTTCTGCGCACATATTGGCATATGTTGTTAGTATATGAGTATAATTTCGCCAAGGCAGATTACAATAATCTGAATTTGTATTTAAATTCAATCTTATGGAATGATATTCTTGATGTTTCAAATTTATCGAGCATGTACAGCACGTTCATTTCAGTTTTAAAGACTGGAATCGAATTACACGTTCCTATAATAAAGCGAAAGGACCATAGAAACCACATATGGTCCAATATGCAGCTTTCTAAAATGAAAAACGTCAAGAACAAAGCATTCAAAAAATATGCACTGACCGGAATGTCAGAAGATTTTTCATTGTTTTCTCGTTTTCGTAAAGAACATGAGCTTCTTCATAAATGTTTGTACAATAATTATATATACTCAGTGGAATCGAGAACAAAAAATAACAGCAAAGCGTTTTGGGTTTTTATAAATTCAAAACGCAAAACTACTGAAATTCCTATTGTTATTGAATGTGAAGGAGTTCACTTAGACAATGTCCAATCATCTTGCGAACTGTTTGCCTCATATTTTCAGACTGTTTATTTGGATGACGTTCTTACTTTTGTTGCGATAAACCATTACGATGATATTTCTCCTTTCACCGATTTGGGAATAGTTTCGTTGACAGAAGATGAAGTATTGACATCACCTCAAAAACTTGAACCTAAATTAAATCCGGTATTTGGTGGTATGCAATCCATATTAATTTTAAAATGCAGTTCATCTCTCTCGATTCCGCTCACATTGATTTTTAATTTATCCCTTTCGACGGGCAATTTTCTTAACTGTTGAAAATATTCTTTTACTACACCTATTCATAAGTACGGTAGTAGGAATGTAGTAACAAACTATCGTCCAATTTCGAAGATGTCAACGATTCCGAAATTGTTTGAAAGTTTAGTGAAAGAGAAGATATACTTTTTTGTAAAGGAATCTTTATCCACCAATCAACACGGATTTATGAAAGGCAGGTCCACAGTAACGAATTTAAGTGTATTTACTAATTTTGCCTCAACGGCAATAGAAGAAGGTTCACAGGTTGATGTAATCTATACAGATTTCGTTAAGGCTATTGATCGGGTAGACCACAAATTACTTACAGGAAAATTAGAGGCACTTGGTATCCATTCAATACTTAACAAGTGGATTGCATCCTACCTAAGTAACAGGATTCAGTTAATTAGAATAGGAATTACTTTTTCGTGGCAGTTTGAAGCAAAGTCTGGTGTTCCTCAGGGAAGTCACTTGGGACCTTTGTTGTTTGCATTATTTGTGAACGATACTGATTCAAGGGTGTCTTTCTGTAAGTGTCTGGGATTTGCTGAAAGCGTCTTCAATTTCCCGTACGTCTCGCTTTTGCTATGACAATTAATAAGTCGCAAGGACAATCGCTGGATGTGTGTGGCATAAGTCTTGAATTTCACGTGTCGACAAAGCTCTCGCTTTGTACGTGTATTCACCCGATAATAGAAAAGGAACAAAAAATGTTGTGTACCATAAAGCACTTCAGTGAAAAAGCGGTAGGTTGGCCGACAAATATTTGATTTTATTCATTTATTTAATTTTAATATAACTTTTGAATAAAAAATTTTAATTGACTGAATTACATGAAGCAGAATGAAGCGAAAGCACGGAATTATTATTTTCATTACCTACGTTAATGAATTTGGGCGGAACGAAGTTCGGCGGGTCAGCTTATAGTTACATATAACGGGTGATTTTTTAGCTGGTTTGGTTTTGGCAACACTGGTTTTGACAGCTGACGTGTGTTTAGTACCTTGTGTCACTGTCAAACAGCTTCAGTTTGGTTTGCAATTTAACCATGGATCGTCTTACAAATGAACAACGCTTGCAAATTATTGAATTTTACTATCAAAATTCGTGCTCGGTTCGAAATGTTCATCGCGCGCTGCTTCCATTTTATGATCGGCATTCTCGACCTTCTGAGCAGTCTATTCGGAAGATTGTGACCAAATTTTGCACCAAATTTACTTTGTTGGACATTAAACCACCAACACGTTTACGTACTGTGCGTAGTGAAGAAAATATTGCGGCCGTATCAGCTAGTGTGACAGAAGACCGCGAAATGTCGATTCGGCGCCGTTCCCAGCAGTTAGGCCTTTGTTACAGCACTACGTGGAAAATTTTGCGGAAGGATTTGTGCGTAAAGCCTTTTAAGATACAGCTTGTGCAAGAACTAAAGCCGGCCGACCTACCACAACGCCGAATTTTTGGTGAATGGGCTCTTGGAAAGCTGGCCGAGGATCCGCTTTTTTATCGAAAAATTGTGTTCAGCGATGAGGCTCATTTTTGGTTGAATGGGTACGTAAATAAGCAAAATTGCCGCATTTGGAGTGAAGATCAGCCAGAAGCATTGCAACAGCTACCAATGCATCCCGAAAAAGCCACTGTTTGGTGCGGTTTATGGGCCGGCGGCATTATTGGGCCATATTTCTTCAAAGATGATGCGAATCGCAGCGTTACTGTCAATGGTGAACGCTACCGAGCGATGATAACAACCTTTTTTTTGCCCGAAATGGAAGTTCTTGACTTGCATGATATGTGGTTTCAACAAGACGGTGCCACATGCCACACAGCACGCGAAACAATGGCGCAATTGCGAGGCGAGTTTGGTGAACAGTTAATTTCACGTTTCGGGCCGGTCAATTGGCGGCCTAGATCGTGCGATTTGACACCATTAGATTAGTGGGGGTATGTCAAGGCTAATGTGTATAGGGACAAGCCCGCTTCGATTGACGCACTGGAAGCCAACATCCATGCATTCATTCGTGAGATACCGGCCGATATGTGTGAAAGAGTATGCCAAAATTGGACTCAGCGGATGGACTACGACGCAGCCGCGGTCAACATTTGCATGAAATTATCTTTAAACATTAAATTGCAAGGTTCAAACTATCGATTCAAATAAATATTTCATTCATTTTTTCGAATTTTTTGTGTTTTTTTTTTAAAAAAAAGTTCTAAGCCTCTTAAAAAATCACCCGTTATATACATATATTTTTTTTTATTTATTAAATACCAGCTGACCCGGAGAACTTCGTTCCGCCCAAATTCATTAACGTAGGTAATGAAACTAAAAATGCAGATGCAATGGCAATTTCAATGCAGTTCGACCGCCTTCTAACAAAATAACCGCTATCCCAGAAGAGGCTAGGGCCAAAGCGATCTCAGATGTCGAACGAATTGTAGCCAAAATTAGTGAAATCAGGAATGTATTTCCAGTTGCACCGGGCGCATCAAGGAAGAAAATTCCGCCATTTTCGTTATCGACTGCTTGCATCAATTCATCGTACACTTTCTTTTATTCTTGATTCAACATTGGCACATTTGTTCGAACAGCTTGACTCAATGCGATTCGATCGAAGTCAATTTCTCACTCCAATTCTCGATTATATGCGCCTTGTATTGAACGATTTGGCTGTGGCATCCCCAATTTGCACAACAAATTGCCACTCATGAGCAGACACATATCCTCGATCAAAATCAAAACTTTGTTGCGCATTTCATCTGACATCTCCAGTTTATTATCCGATGTCACAGTGCGAATTCGATGCAAAATATCGTCGGCCACATCATCTTTGTTTTTTAGCTTGGAAAATAATTAAAATAATTGACAGCAAGAATTGCTTTTAAAATTTTTAATATTTTTTTTTATTTGAAGTGTCACTACTCGATTTCCCCATACAAACTTTCATAACCTCTTTCATCCCCTCAAAGTTGTGTTTTCGCGACAAAAAGTAAATATAAACCTTATATACAGCAATACGAACAAAACCACAAAAGAATTATGAAAATCGTGCCAGCCGTTCTCGAGTTTAAGCGACTCTAACGAATACTAGTTCACTTTTATATATATAGATTTTTTCTCTTACTTTAAGAGTTTTTTTTTTTAAGTTATGTAATTATATAGTCCATAAATTGTAAAATGGTAGACCTAAATAAAGAAACAAAAATAAACAAAATTAAAAGCTGCAGAATGACGAATAGAGTGACAACGTCAGGCGAACAGTTACGAAGACAGACTTTCCAAGCTTTATGGTGGTGCCGCGGGTGACTCAAATTGGTCTGTTACGAAAGAAGTATGGTTTTAAAGTTGTCGGACTATTGGTGCCATAATAAAAGGCAAAAACTAGCACAACTTTATTACTTTATTACTATTTACTTATTTCGGGTGAATCTGTTTAGGATGCAAACATTTTTTATAAGCTGTCTCAAGTTGGGAACAAAAAATCTTTTGTGAGGGAGGTCTTACTTCGACGTTACAGAATGTAGTAGTGGCAGAACTTGACTACCGTGCCTTTTGATATCCAATACTTCTTCTCTTATAACTTTTAGACCACTGAACCGAGTGCAATGAAACTTGCTTCGTTCTAGAAATAATTGATTGGGGTTTATCATAGACAACCATACAGATATCGATCTCCACCACCCTGTATTTAAACAAACTAGGGGTCGCCCCGTGGTCGAATTTCGACCAATTTATTCTACAAGTTCATTTTTGAAGGGGAAATATCGGAGCGCTTAAAAATAGGCAATCGAAACCATTTCAGGCTTCCTTTAAATTGCGAATAAAAAGTGTCCAGTAATGCGGGCTGTCTTCTATTTTATATCATAGGTAGAAAAGGGTGCATAGAATAGATATGCAAAGTTCCATCGTTTGAAGTTCAACAGTTTTAGAGTTATGAGGACCTTAAGTTAGAAGCCAACATTTTTCTTAAATTTCATATAAATCATAAACCGTTAGGCCGATTGGTACGATTTGAGTTTTATTGGATTAGTATTGTCGAACACTTTCGAAAATAGATTTTAGAAATTTTATCACTTTGCTAGCTGCGGTTTCAGAAATAACACGGTTTTATGGATTGGGATTTTGTTTTTTCAAATGGTTCTAACTTTCAAACGGTTGAACAACAAACGAAAAGAATTTCACTACAAACAGCTACAAACGATTGTCTATCGAACTGCATTTCACGTTTTTCATTCTAGAAAAAGTGCGAATTAACTTCACGTGGGTGCCATGTTGTTGTAATTTCATGCAATTCGCTTAAATTTACCTGCTGTAATTCATAATTTGTGGATAATTTTTGTATTGTGCACTTCTATGTATTGTCCCCTACCCAAATATATATAGTGTTGGCATATTTATGTCACGTATAATAGGAAAAATGGGTGGAAACACGTTATAGGCAACTCCGTATTAATATATAGATAAAATCGCCAGCGGGCGATTCCTATGAATTATGTTGATGAGCATAGTTGCTCTGTGTCCAAATTTTGAATCACTGAAAAAGGCTCTTTTCCACAAGCGAATCCCCGCACTTAATTAAAAACCAGAACTATTCCATTTAACTTCACAAAGTTTACAATGGAAATCCACTTTCACATCTAATTCGGAGAGGTTCCTATCCCCCAATATAAACTGTGCAAAAAAACAAAGTTTATCCAAAAATTATCCACAAAACTTTGTGTCACAAAAAGTCATCGTCATCCCTTATCAGGAGTAAAAAATAAGGGCCCTCACCATCGTCATATAACTCCAAAACTCAATTTGAATGGCCGTTCTCCTGTGTGGGATACCGAACACCACCATATCCCGGGATAAGTTTCCGCATATCGAAAACGCATTCACTCGTTCCGTGAATTTTATTCATTCAATTCCGAGTGATTTATGCCGATTGGATTTCTCCATGATTGCATCTTCACTTACACACGACGACGCTGCCGCTGCTGCTGGTGAGTGCGCTGCCGTTAAACTTTTTACACTCAACCCATTCGACTTGTTCTTGCAACTATGTGCAACAAAATCTAATTTACCATTTATTTTTTTTTACCGCTGGTGGACCGCTTTTACCGCACTATTACACAGGAAAGGAGCCGGCAAAGCGATGCATACTAAAAAAAACCGAGAGTATACAACTTTGCCGTGCCGTGGGGGGGCTTTCAATTCGATTCGAAGTAATAAAAGCCAACATCTCCGCACAACAACAATGTTTAGATTATCTGCCGATTTCGAACAAAAAGGACACTTTTTCACTGTTGTGGGGTACTGTTGGTTGCTTTTGTACGGCGCACAGCTTTATTTTGATTGGAAATGCTTCAATTTTGAGCGAGCATATTGGTCACAATGAATCTCGATTATCCCGAAGGGATTTCCGCAGTCGCACCTAATTCGATCGCAGCGGTCGGGCCGTCCGTTTGCAAGTGATAAACCCAAAGTCGTTGCGACTTTTCGGCCACTTTGGTGGTTCTTAAATTTTATTGCACAATCGATAAGTGAAAATTCCTTTTAAATTAGATTTCCCGGACGGTGCAAGGATATAGCACATATCGATATCGAAGTCAGCTAACCCTCGTAATGGCATTTTAAATGAATTCCTGGCCATGGTGCCCGATGCACCCCGCCGTCCGTCTTTGAATTCAATTATGCTTCGTCGTTTCTACACCATTTCGCTCCATTATTTGTTTCTTCTCTGGATGCGGAGCGCCACAGTGTTGCAGGGTGTAGGTACCTGGACAATGCATAGTGGCGCGAATTAAAACACTTGTTTCTTACTTTTAAAATTAAACAATATTTATTTGGAACTATGTCCTTTATTATTGAAATACTTTTTACTAATTCTAAAAGGAGCTTAAGGCTACTATGTAGTTACAATAAGACTGTTGATAAATTCATCATACAGTCGTATTTATATACTTTTCTTATCTATCTACAAGGAGACCCAAGCGTACAATCGTCTTGCTTGATAATGAAGAAGAGATAATATTCCAACATTGTATACAAACGATATTATCTCTTTTACATATGTTATCATTGTAGCGTTGTGTGCAAGACTGTACTAGAGACTAAAGATATCATTGAATACAAATAATGTTATCTTTTTTCTCAATATGTTTTGCTATGGATACTTAACTCCCCCCCTTGTTAAACGAAATCGTCCCGATTTTTCGACGCTATTTTTAACATTTCTCTTTCATAAGTTTTGTTATATGCGTCAATCTTTTTTTGTTTTTGACGATCTGTTATACATTGTATAGTTTTTATCATTACGTACGTAAATGCTAGAATAACAATCAGTGTTACAATTGTGTATATAGTTGATAATATCGGTTTTTCTTCAAAAGGAATAATTAGTTTTTTTAAAGTATCTATGTTATCGAATTTGTACATTGTATCTTCTTTAATTATTTGGTCGATGTAAGACTCTGAATTATGATTTCTTAATATAACTTCTTTAATTTGCTTATGCATGTTTTTGTATATTTTATCGTCTAGATTTATAGTATTTTCATAAGTAACTAAGTTTATACCATTAATTGTTTGATTATTTAACTTATGCTTACCGCTTAATAACATAACACCGGATTCAATTTCTAAGTCGTAATCGTATTCTTGTTTAATGTTGCATTTTGAAGTTATATTCTTTAAAAGTGGAATAAGACAATTTTCTTCTTCAAAGTTAATTTCACAAATGTTTTTACTTAGATGATTTTGACAATTTCTTGTTCTTAAATAAGTTTGGTTACATAAGGCAATTGTTTTATCTGTAATGATTTTTCCATGTTTTGAATTTAAAGGTGTTACTTTATACAATTTACATGATTTAATTAGAACTGGATATTTATATATTGTGATGAAGAATTCATCAGTTCTAGCTAATAATATTTTAGAGTACTCAAGTATATTTATTATGGGTACTTGAATTATTTCATGTTGAATAATATTTTTAATGTCATCTAAGTCTAGGCTTTCTGATAAATATTCATTATTTTTTGCTGCATTAATTGTTCTGGTCAATAATAATAATTGTTCGTACACTTGTTCTATTACTAAATGTTCTTTAAGGCTCTGACCTTCGAATTGTTGCAAAATTTGTTCAAATCTAGAATTTATAGTTTTTTGTTTATTATTGTTTTCTATGAGATTATTTATACTCGTTTCTATGTTAACTAAGTCATAATGGTCAGGATTACCAAACACATATTTGAAAGCTGTTCCTAAAAAGTTAATTGACCTAGTATGCCTAGTATGTTCTTGTAATTGGTCTGCTAAATTCTTAATTTTACTTAACCAAATTTTTTCTTCTTGTGTAGGTTGATATTTACTAGTTACGATATTTACGTAAGGTTGAAATATCGAAGTCAGGTTGGTGGCATGTAACAAATAAGTTTGTTCTTTGAATAAATACACGTCATCTGTTTGCGTAAGTATAAACTTCTTGTTTAGTAACTCAGTTATTTGAACGTTTCCTTGCCCTTCTTGACTCTGTACAATTCCTAGTAATGTTAGGAATATTAATATTTTCGTCATCTGAAAAATGATAATTCTTTATGTTATCCTTGTGAATTTTTATTCCTTCTTTAGAGATTACAGTGTCTCCTTTATCTTCTTCTACTATTCTTGTTATGTATCTGGCGTTAGATTTCTTTCTAAGACCTGTGATTCTTACCATTATCTTATCTCCTTTTTTATACTCTCTGTGTCGAGTTCCTTTATTTAGACGTTCGATCACTTTTTTGGATGCTGAGTTTAGTTTATTTATTATAATTTCACTATTGCTATATTTATTTTGATTAAAGAAAATGTCTCTAGGTTTCAAACCGGTAACTGAGTGTATAGAATTATTTAATTCACGCACTGTTCTAAATATTTCTTCGATAAGTCTTGTTTTATTCTGAATTGTGAATATTCTAGACAGTTCAGTTATTGTACCGTTCACACGTTCTACCTGACCGTTCGCTGTCGATCTGTATACTGGAGTTTCTACTTTAGTTATGTTGTATTTCAAACACATTTGGTTCACCATTTCTGTTTTGAATCCCTTCTCGTTATCTGTCATGAGTCGTTCACATTTTGGGAAATAATTAGATAAGACCTCTTCCATAACGTCGTACAGTCTGTTTCGAGTTTCGATTTCCCGAAGGATTGTATATTTAGAATACTTATCTACTGTTACAAGGAAAGTATACTTGTCGTTGAAGTATATGTCCATATGAATGTGTGTTCCCACATGTGTTGGTATTTCTGAATTATTCAGAGGTTCTCTGATAGGTTTTCTTTCATATTTTCCAAATAGACATGCTATGCATTTTCTGTTGAAACTCTTTGCTTGTTTATTTAGATCGGGCCAGTAATATTTCTCTGAGATTTCTTGTATATTGTTACGTAACCCTCGGTGTGCTCTTTCGTGAGTTACCCTTACAAGTTTTAGTTGTTCCTCCAAATTTGTCACGTCTTGAAGTTTTCTTGGTGTGAATATAAATCTTACTAGTGGGAATTCTTTTTTTATGTTTTCACCATATTTGTATATGTTTTCAAATTTCGTATGCAAAGCTACAATCTTTTGGGGTTGTATAACTTCTTTCATCTGCCTTAGTAAAGAGTCTTTGTCCTTAAACTTTATTATGAGTCTTATTTTGTTACTAAAATAGATTTGTGTTTCGATATTATTTGTTATATCTTCAATAAGTTCGAACTGTGCAGTGTATGCATTAAAAGGCTGATTCACAGTTTTTATTATATCATTAGAAGAACTTTCAGCTGAATGTGCTGTTTCTATGGTAGAAGTATTTATGCGTTGACGTGATAATGCGTCAGCTACAAGATTTAGGTTTCCTGGTTTATAAACTAATTTTGCTCCAAAGTCTTCAATGATTCCCTTCCAACGTTTCAGCTTTGTGTTGGGATTTTTTTCTGATACAGAATATATAAGGCTCTGGTGATCGGTATATATGGTTAAGTCTGCTATACCATATATGTAGTTTCTGAGTTTTTGTAAGGACCATATGATCGCTAATAGCTCTTTCTCGTTTGTGCTATAGTTCTCTTCTGTCTTACTCAGTGTTCTTGACAAGAAGTGTATAGGTTGCTTATTCTGACTTAGTACGGCTCCAATAGCTATGTTGGATGCATCAGTAGTAAGCTCGAATGGTTTACTATAATCCGGTTGAAAAAGTTCGACTTGTTCTTTCAAATAATTTTTTAAAATTCTAATCGCTTCTAATGCTGAATCATTCAGATTTAACTTAATATTTTTACTTTGTTTTTTGTTTACTTTACCGTTATCTCCTCGTAAATATAATGTCAGGGGCTTGGCTATGCTTGCGTATCCTTTTATAAACTTACGATAGTAACCTGTAAGACCTAAAAATCCTCTCAAATCCTTTACCGTTTGTGGGACTGGAAAATTTTCTATAGCTGCTATTTTCTCAGGGTTCGTAGTGATTCTACCATGTCTGATTATGTGACCTAAGTATTCTACTTCTTCTTGAAAAAACTTACTTTTCTCATCAGATATTTTTAATGTGGCTTTATTGAGTACGTCGAATACTTGACTTATGTGCTGTATATGTTCTTCCTCAGATGAAGAATATATCAATACGTCATCAATGTAAACGTGTACGAATTTACCTACAAAGTCTCTCAAAATGTCGTCCACGCATCTCTGAAATATGCTTGGTGCATTTTTGAGCCCGAAAGGCATTCGTTTAAAATGATATTTTGCGCCATTTATAGCAAAAGCTGTTTTTTCTTTATCATCTGTTTTGATTTTAATTTGGTGGAAACCTGACTCCAAATCTAATGTTGTAAAGTACTTGGCTTTACCTAAATTTTGAATTGTCATGTTGACATCCGGAATGGGGTATCTGTCTGTTACAGTGTGAGCGTTAAGTTTTTGGAAATCAACAACCATGCGCCGTTTTGGTTTTCCTTTTTCGTCCAAACCTTTTTTAGGTACTGTCCATATGGGACTGTTATAAGGACTATGGCTTTTTTCTATTATATCGTCATGTAAGAGTTTCTGTATTTCTTTGTTTACGAATTCGTTATCTGCTATGGGATATGGATATTGTTTAACATAAACCGGATTATCATTGGTCGTCCTAATGCTTGCTTCTATAGTATCTGTAAAGGGTAACGGTCCTATGCTGTTATTAATCTTCATCAGTCTATCTATGTCTGCTTTATAAATATTATTTTCCCCAATTATGTAATTAATTTTCTGAATAGATTCGACACTGCTTATGGTAGTTAGAGTCATATTACTGAAATTTATTTCCGCGTTTAGAACTTTAAGTCCTTCATATCCTAATATCATATCAAAAGACTGAATATCCTCTAATTCAAAAAATGTTATATTTTTCTTTAATATCCTAACTACTTTCTTTGTATCTACCATAGAATAACCATGCATTGTTTTTATTTTTATAGGTTTAATTTTAATTTTTTTGCTAGAATCGCATTTTCTATTAATGTAATTATGGGTTGCACCAGTATCAATAAGAATTTTATAAATTTTCTTAGAAATAGTACTAGTTAAATTTAAGCAGGGCAACCCGTCTACTAGTTTAAATGATCTATTCTTATGTTATTATTTACCATACATTCCGTTTCATCTGCTTCTGCATATGTACTGCTGACATCGTCTCTGCGTTGTTGTCGGGAGTTATTTACTCTCTGCTGCTTGAAGTTCTGCTGATAAGATCGTTGCGGTCTGTTGTGTGTGTTGAAACTCCCGCTGTGTTCACGTTTCGCTGGTGGATTATATACATCGGGTTTGTATTGATTCCAATTTTGTCGCTGTGCATGTACAATTTGTCTCGAGTTTATCTCCATCGGCTGTGGTCCTTGATTGTGTTGCTGCATATTATCGTATTGCTTCTGGGGTTGATAATTCGTTGTTTGGCTCGAATAATTTGGTCTTCTTTCGTTTCTGCGTTCATGTGGCATATTTTTGTGGTGCTTATCCTGAGTGAGATGTAAATGCCTGTGCACATTATCATGTTCTATTCTGCGAGCAATTGCGAATGCGTGTTCTAGATCATTTATTGTAGCTGAATATAATGATCCTCTTGTAAAGTTGTCACTCATACCATCAATGAATATACGAACTGCGTCGTCGTTAGCATTTTTAATTAGTCTGTCGATTATATTCGGCGGATCACCTGACATAGTGATTTTTGATATTATTAAATTGAGATTTTTATTTATCTCGTCGTGGTATTCAGACAGTGTGCTTCTTTTTTGCGTGATGGCTTTCATCATGTCTTGTAGCACGTATAGAGGTTCTTGATTAGAGTACGTATAATCTAATCTGTTACGTATCGCCTCAAAATTAAAAATTGTGTTATAATTAGTTAACACATTCGCGGCTGCACCCTGTATTTTACTTTTCACTATAGTCAATGCTGCTGCGTACTTACTGTGTGTTTTGAAGTTTTTAATGCTGTCCATTAATCTGGATGCTTCTTCGCGCCACGACCGATAATTTGATTGATCGCCGTTGAAAATAGGTAGGCTTTTAAATGCGTCTAACTGTATTTCACTACCATCTGTATATGTGGTTCTTATTTCCTCTAGCACAGGTATGTTTGGTACTATGCCTAATCCAGATTTTACTTCATTTAGTTTTGTTTCTAAATTAGTGTTTATTTGATTTTGGTTAGTTATTATTGCTGCTAACCTTGCATTCTCTGTGCGTGTGTGCTCTAGGGTTTGTGTTACTGTGTTGCTCCTGGTTTCTAAAGCTTCTAATCTTGCCATTAATACTGCGAGTTGTTCCATTTTGAACTCGTGTCTGTTGTCGTCGAATTTGTGTGTTTTTTTTCTCCACATATACACTTTCACTGAATTGCTTTGCTGCTTCGTACGAAGAAGCTATATTTGTACCTGCTATGCTAGGTAATTCTTGTAACCGGTAACGCGAGTGTTCTGTTTATACTAGATTTCACTACTTGTTCCCGAGGTCCGCTCGATTGAAGTTAAAAAGTATATTTAACCTCCTGGCAGGATCGCCAATTAAAACACTTGTTTCTTACTTTTAAAATTAAACAATATTTATTTGGAACTATGTCCTTTATTATTGAAATACTTTTTACTAATTCTAAAAGGAGCTTAAGGCTACTATGTAGTTACAATAAGACTGTTGATAAATTCATCATACAGTCGTATTTATATACTTTTCTTATCTATCTACAAGGAGACCCAAGCGTACAATCGTCTTGCTTGATAATGAAGAAGAGATAATATTCCAACATTGTATACAAACGATATTATCTCTTTTACATATGTTATCATTGTAGCGTTGTGTGCAAGACTGTACTAGAGACTAAAGATATCATTGAATACAAATAATGTTATCTTTTTTCTCAATATGTTTTGCTATGGATACTTAACTCGCGCAAGTAAAAAAAACGGAAAGAAACGTTAACAACTAGTTCAGGTGGTAATTGAAATATCGGAAGAGTATCTGCAACTCGAGAATGGAATTCTTACATTACCGCAAATAAGACAAAGTTTCGCCATAAATAACTTGGCTGATCCTGCGAGCGATAGCCTGTGTGCGCAACAAGCACACCAACACCGCACGGACTTGATTAATGCGTGAAGTGACATTTCACTTCACATGTGGAGCTCAAATGTGTAATTAAGGCATAACTCAATTAGCATTCCGTTGAGCAGGACAGAGCAGGACATTCAGGCCATGGCTTCACTTACAATGTTTTTGTTTTTTTTTTTTGTTGCTGTTCATAGCGTGTAACGATTAATTTTACGATTTATTCATAAACTGGCGAGCAGTCCGCAGGGTTGCCATCAAAAAATGTGATTATCTGATGCTCATATAGGGACGGATCATGCATGCATTTGGCATTCAACATGGGGGGCGATTAATTCGTGTTGATAAGGAATTTTAATTAATCGTTAGGTGTCCACTGCGGTGCGGTGTAATATTTTAAACAAAACTGAGCGAATATGAATGGATTGTGTCGTATGTATAATGTACCTGGGCGAGGGAGGGGGCAGCTGGTTTTATCAGATTCGATGAAGGAAAATCACATACCAAAGTGTTGCGGTTGTTGAACTGTATACTTCTTGGATTTACATTGGGTAACAGAGGCATAGGATTTTTTTCTTTGAATGCTTTATTGCTCCAGAAAATGTAATAAGGTGAAATCTACAGTCCATACCGAAGGTAGTACAGTGAAATACACTTGGAGTCTTCAGTTTGCAAAAAAGAAGTCATTGATTGAAGAATATTGAAATGTTGCAGACGAACAATGCACTTTATGCAACTCCCTCTATCGGATGGATTATTGAAACAAATAAAATCAAGAACAACAACAATAAATTGGTGAGTGCTTAAAAAAGGTGCATTGGTTACGGACCAGGTCCAACCCGCACTGTATAGCACCACCTAAGTAAGTAAGTGTGTTTATAAAAGCAAAACAAAATAATTGTCGACTCCCCACCAATATATACGACCAGTCATACTTCCTCTATCGGGAGAACGTTGAAACAAAGAAAATCATGAATAGTATAGTATTAAATGGTCAATTGTTTACAGCTTAGACTCCTTTTGAAAACGGTCAAGATGCGGCCCCAATTTGCACGATCGATCAAACGACCTCTATCGGGAGAAACTTAGGAGACACAAAATGGACAACCAACCAGGTAGAAATTGGTGATTAGTAATACACTTTTTAAAAGCTTGTCAGGGTCGGCTCTCAAATTTAAGTGGGAAACGATGCTTCTTTTCGCTTTCGAAAAAGCAGTCCAAATGGATGCCTTACAAGAAATTCGCTTTATGAAACCTGGGAGCTGGGACTATATTCTCGAACAGACAGCGATAGAAAAACAAAGTCAATCGATAGCAAAATTGTTGTGATTTTAGTTGACCCCATACTCAGAAATGGTTTGAATATAAACTAAAATGTTACATAAACACAACCCATTTGTTTATTTATTTATTTATACTGTATTTGAAGAATCATTATATGGGAGTTTGCCCACCAAGATAAAATACGCCGTTACTTTTAGTTCAACTGTGGTAAGGCAAAACTACTAAGAGAGAAGTTCCAACCCACAAAGTAACAAAATACAAAATATTGTAGGAATAACTGCTCAAACGAATTAGCCCTGAAAATGTTGACGGAAGGTGACCCTAACCGAAAGTTTAAAATGTAGTTTTCGCTTACGGACACCTTCTTTCTACCTACATAAAATCGATGACAGGCGATTTAAGTTGTAACTAACGCACTTCTTTGCAGGCGCAGGCAACTAAACACATTGAAAAAGCACGTTCCAAGACTATCGCTATTTTTAGTTCTTAAATAGCCAAAGGTCACCTAAAGACAGTTTTCTAAGACCCAAAGCTATTACTTTCCTCGTACAAACTTCTGTTCAAAAGAAAATGATTCAACAATCGAACGAAAGCGACACGACCTAGAGCTAGAACTACCTCTAGTCCATCTGCAAGCTTTTTGTTCAAAGTGTATTTCCCCATACAAACTTTCATTACCTCTTTTATCCCCTTAAAGTTTTGTAAAGTAAATATAAACCTGGTATACAGCAATACGAACAAAACAAAAAAAGAATTATGAAAATCGTCCCAGGGGTTACCGAGTTACATCATCATCGAGTTACACCCCGAAAGAATTATATATATAGAAGATAGAAGAAGAAGATAGAACATAGAAGAAGATTATTGCGAAAACTGTAAAGGTTATTTGCCTTGTAGATGAAATAAATAAATAAATAAAAAATAAATAATGTCTTCTGGCGAACTTCCTAACCTCGTCCTCTACCATTTAAATTATTAGATCCCTATGTACATCAGCATTACGTATGTACCACGGCGCATTAACGGAACGTTCATATGGCGAGGAAATTAAAAAAATCGTAAACAAATAATTTCCCATACCAAAATGTATTAGACTTTTTTTTATCGTATTTGTCAAAAATTCTACAGAAATTTATTTATTTAGTAGATTTTTGTTACGGAAACAGTTTTGTTTAGCACGGGCAAAAGTCAAGCGTCCAGAGTCAAGCCTAAGTACTTAGCTGAGTTCGAATGTATAGAACTACTTTATTATTTATGTACACTGGTAGGTATGTATTGTACGTTTTTATAGGTAAGGTTACCATGAATCGACTTAAGTTCAATTAATTTTATTTGCCTTTCGTGGTACATCCATATATCGTTTACTGTCCTTTGCAGGGTTTGTGTAACATCCTGTACTGTTTTTCCACCGCAAGTACAGCAGTATCGTCTACAAAAGCAGCAACAGTATTTTCGTCATTTTGCGGTAGGTCGTTCGTGTATAGGAGGATCACCACAGGCTCCAACACACAACCTTGTGGTACTCCAGCTTTGTTATATTTCAAAGCGGAGTTCTCATCTTCTTGCTTAATTTTAAATAACCGTTGCATTATAATATACGACTCTAGTATTTCTGAATACTGGTTTGGGCGATATTTTTTTAGCTGCGGACTAATCCTTTATGACAGACTTTATCAATAGCCTGTTACGTCAAGGAAGATAATAGAGCATATTTGTTTTTCTTCTAGAGCTTTTTCTATTATATCAGTTATTCTGTGACCCTGAATTATAGTTGAGTATTTATTTCTAAATCCAAACTGATGGTTTGGGATCAGTGTCTTTTCTTCTAGAATCTGTTGGAGACGTTTTAGAATTTTTTTTTTCAAAGAGTTTACACAGGATTGGCAGCAATGAGATTGGCCGTGTGACGTAACTTCACTGGGCAATTTCAAGGCTTAGGTACCATGATGACTTTCGCGACCTTACACGTACGTGGAACATACCTTAGTCTGAACGCTGCATTCATTATCTATTTTTTCATTACTTTTTTTTGGCAGTTTTTTGAGAATTTCACCCGTTATAGGTAAGATCAAATCCCGTAGTTTTTTTTCGGGTTTATCTTTTCTTTTACAGAGAGAACATAACATTGTGAAAATGAAAGAAAGGAGATCAATTTTTAATAAGACATCAAAAAAGGCTGCCATGGTATGATGCCAATCATTGGACATATATGGACTTCCTATATCAATAAATTTTCTAGTTAGTTTTTGAGGACCGCTCAGTAGTATATGGGCAAAGTTAATAAATGTGCGATAGCTAACGAAAGTTATAACAAAAAAATAAAATAAGCTGAATTTTTCGAAAAACCTCTGGACGATTGCTCAGAAATAAATATAAACGAAAACGGCTATACAAAGTCCTAGACATCTGTACGCAATCATCGGCAGCCAACAGGCAGCCACAACAGAATGGAAAGTTTATATAAACGGCCATTCGACGATGTACCAGAAATACATAGCTTTCACGGACTAGATCATCTCATCTCAGGTAAAATTTTCAAGACCCTTCTAGAGCACCTATCCAAGTAGGGCAAAATGGAGAAATACACTTGGCCACGCGGAATTCTTTTTAGAAATACAAATATATAATAAAGTAAGTAGATACCGAACGGAGGTAGAATCGGGCATCTTCTCCGAACCACTGGGCATATTTTTGATATCGATAAACCCCTCTCGGACCATTATAGCTGTGTTTTTACAAGTGGAGGGTCTGGCAGTGACAATGAATGACATGAACAGCCCGTGATTTATAATCGACAGCTGAGCAGTTAGAGCAATACCAATACTGGCCCTGCTGAAATACGTAAAAAGTAAGACAAGTGCGAGTCGGACTCGCTCATGAAGGGTTCCGAAACAGCAAGTAACATAACATAAAAGTTCTTGTAGTTCGTTGTAACTTTGATCGATATTTTAAAAACTACTCGATAGATCTCGTTCAAAAAATTATCGTTTGTAGTTTACATGGTAATGTATATCATATATTTTTTTAAGTTTTATCGTTCGCTTATTTTAGAAGTTAAGGGGGGGGGGGGACCAACATTTTACCACTTTGGAAGCGTCTCTCGCGCAAACTATTAACTTTAGAAAAAAATGATATTAGAAACCTAAATATCATTTTTGAAGACCTATCCATAGATACCCCACACGTATGGGTTTGATGAAAAAAAATTTTTTGAGTTTCAGTTCTATGTATGGGGACCCCCAAAATTTACTGTTTTTTTTTTTATTTTTGTGTAAAATCTTAATGCGGTTCACAGAATACATCTACTTACCAAGTTTCAACGGTATAGCTCTTATAGTTTCGGAGAAAAGTGGCTGTGACATACGGACGGACAGACAGACAGACAGACAGACAGACATGACGAATCTAATAGGGTTCCGATTTTTGCCATTTGGCTACGGAACCCTAAAAACGAAGCTTGACAAGTGCTTAAGCCTCTTGGCACGCAGCAAGAGGTGTTGCCAAAGTGTCGAAATTTTGTCAAATGATATTAAACAGTCAACAGCCGTCATTGCTTGTTCCATTTAGAAACTGAGATTCAATAAATCCAAAACAGATTAAAACTAATCAAACGCGAAGATATTAAAAAAAAAAAAAATACTGTAGCATTGAGATGTCCATTCAAAGCACATACCCTCAACAACCCTGCGTCGATTTCTCTGTTGAAAAGGAAGGTAAACAAAATTGCGCAGGTAACAGGGAAATTTAATTTTAACCAATCCAATAAGTGAACCAAAATCTACTACAAGATTACAAAAAAAAAAAAAATAGAAACACCTCTCGTCCCACTAAACAGTCATTAGCCTCAAAGTTTTAGCCGAATCAAATCACCATCTCCAAGCAAAATCATTAACTTCTCTGGAAAAACATCAGCACACAGCTAAACATTTCAATCAACTTTTGAATCCTGCAACCTGCAGCAATCACTTTATCAAAGCCATCCACCCATACACTCGGTGGTGGTGTGAAATGCAATTCAACCACTAGCCAAGCTAATGGCATTTGCAAGGACCATTTTGTTTTGTGCCCCATCGCACAAACACCTTTTGAAGAGTTCATTCCTATTCGCACAACACCATGTTCTATGGGAGATTACCAATTTGATGATGCAGTCTCGTCGGCTACTGCTACTGCTACTGCTCCTGCATCCTGCGATTGATATCAATCAATTTCCTTATTTTAATCGATGGAATTGCTGTAATTTACTTCGCTGTGTTGTCCTTTTTATGGCTTCTTTTCTTCCGTCAGCGTCACTCTCCATCTGTTTGTGTGATTTTATGGCCACTTTCGATCCGTAGTGCACTCTTGGGCGCTTCATTGTGTTGAGTTGAGTTCATCTTGGGTTATCGCAGGCGAAGACGAAGACGATTATATGAACAGGTCTTTTGAAAGGTTGGCAATACCTTGGTCATTGTGCACTTGTTAAATGGATGATGGGTGGGGTGTATATGGATGGATGAATGGTGCCTTACTGCATCTTGGGTAAGATGTCTCTAGCCTGGGAATGGTATCACAGAGAGATTTAATTTTATAGGTGCAAGATTGAGAGCCATTGATATTGAACGGGGGCAAGCAAGATGCGAGTTGATTACGTAAAGTGGAGCTTAATTGGTTTTTCTGTTCATTCGATTTGACTGCAACGTAAGGACCTCGTTTGTCGAGTTTTATAGACAATTCGGAGAATTTGTTGCATTGGAGGGGGTGGACTTATATTCGCCATAGATAAATACAGCAAGAGGTCCATATATGGGATCCTAGGCCCATCTTCTGACAATCAGGTTTTTGTTTGAGCTGTCATTTGTCGGGATCAATCCACAAAAATATTTGCCGTCATAGAGCTGAGACCTACCGATGATGCGCGTCCTGACAATGATAACGAACGTCACCTGTCACCTCCTATGAGACTGCCTAGACTAACTGAGTTATTCAGCCCTCGGAACGGAAAATTCTCCGATTTTATACGATTCGGAGGATTTTTGCTGCGAGGTATTCTTCCGAACAACTGTTCCGACATTTAGTAACGCTTGTCGGCGAATTACGTTGAAATGTATTTTTTTGTTGAATTTTTGACAGCTAGGTTCCGATATAATTCGACAGAAATTGGTTGCGGAATTTGTTTACGATTTGGAGTGCGGTGCAGTGCGCCGTCGCAATTGTTTATTTCTCTTTCGATTAAAAATAGTCACTCTGAGGATGTACCCCAAACTAGTTGCACTTGAAAGACTGATGACGCGAAATATTTGAAATCAGTCCTATTTCGGACACAACCACTGTAAAGTTGAACTCGGCAGTGCACTGCTATCGCCATTACCAGTCGAAGCTCCACAAAAAACGCAAAGCTCTTTCCGAACAATGTAACAATGCGATGGCAAACATACCAACCACCCACACAGTTGCGTGATGAAAGTCTACTGCACGCAACAGCGGTATTTACAAAAGCCGTCCGGAAAAACATTTCAAGCAACATTTTCATGAGCCCATTCAGTGCGACACCAGGCACCGCTAAAAGTTGACATTGTTAACACGGCCCGCCATGCTTGGCATTATTCTCCTCGCATTTGGAACGGCAGCAGTGGCAGCGGACTATGGTTCGCTCCACCATGACCCGCATTTCAAGCCTAATCGCACCGTCATCGTTCAGCTCTTTGAATGGAAATTCAGTGACATCGCTCGCGAGTGTGAGGACTTCTTGGGACCACGCGGATTCGGGGGCGTTCAGGTAAGATGGGCCGGCCTTGTGTGATTTCCTTTATGCAATTATATTCCCTGTATGTCAGGTGTCGCCTGTGAGCGAGAACGTCGTGCGGAGGGACTTTGCACGACCATGGTGGGAGCGATACCACCCAATATCGTATGAAATTATCTCACGATCTGGGAACAGGGAGGGGTTCGAAGCTATGACGCGGGCATGCACCGATGCCGGCGTGAGAGTGTACGTTGATGTTGTGCTTAATCACATGGCTGCGCCACGAAATGGCAACGTACAGCTGCACAATGAGGATGCCGAGGACGACCAAAAGGTCAAGGAGGAGCAAGCCGATAGCGAGCTGATGGAGGGGACTGGAGGATCGACGGCAAATGCGACTAGTCGGCACTACCCGACGGTGCCGTATAGAGCGGAACACTTCCACCGGCGATGTGACATTGTAGACTTCACGGACGGACACCAGATGCGCAATTGCGAGTACAAACTGCTGCCGGACTTGGACCATTCGCAGGCCTACGTCAAGGGGAAAATTGTGGACTTCCTGAATCAGATCGTGGACTTGGGCGCAGCGGGCTTTCGTGTAGACGCAGCAAAGTACATGTGGCCTGTGGATCTGAGGGACATATTTGCCAGTGTCAAGGACTTGAACACCGACTATGACTTTCCGAGTGGAACGCGCCCGTTCGTCTTGCAAGAAGTCATCGACTTGGGCGAGCAAGCCATTTCCAAGTAAGCCTTCTTTCAATCTACTCACAAATAGCTGCAGGCGTCTCCTTTTTTCAGAACGGAATACACCGGCTATGGCGTCGTCAGCGAGTCGCTGCATTCTGCGCAAATCGCAGCCATTTTCATGGGGACAAAACCACTGAGTGCGTTGATAAATTGGGGACCCGTCATGGGCTTCCTGCTGTCGTCGGACGCTGTGGTCTTTGTTGACACTCACTACAACCAACGGGGCCATGGCGTCGGCAAGGCCTTTGCGGGTAAATCTGCGGTGCTCACCAATAAGGAGGCGAAAAGGTACACAATGGCTGTGGCATTCATGCTGGCCCACCCCTACGGCATAAAACGGATTATGAGTTCGTTTCGGTTCGAAAATATTGACCAAGGGCCGCCAGCCGATGAGGATGACGCAATTACATCACCGGAATTCAACGCCGATGATGGCCAATGCAGGGAACAGTCGGGGTGGGTGTGCGAGCATCGCTGGAATGCAATCGCAAATATGGTTGCGTTGGCTAACTTTGTCGCTGGCGAGGGTATCAATAGTTTCCAGAATGTCGGACCAAATCATGTGGCGTTTTGCCGTGGCAACACGGGATTTATCGCATTGAACAATGACCCGGAGGCAGACTTGGATGGGATTGTGTATACATGCCTGCAGCCCGGTGATTATTGTGATGTGGTAAGTGGCAGTTTGGCAGATGGCGAGTGCACCGGCAAGATGGTCACTGTGAATGAGCAGCGAATGGCCAAAGTGTCGCTGCCAGTCGCCGCAGATCATGGAGTGTTGGCCATTTATGAAGCGTCGCGGTTGGAGTAGGAAAAGAATGGTTCGTCTCTATCTCTACGCTATTCATTCAACTAATTTGCTGTGTTGCTACTCGTAAAATATAAATTCTTTCGCACCCTACTGTCGGGCGGTCTATATTTCTGTGCTTATCTGAAATTGAAATCAGCGCTGGGGCCTGGTATCAAGGAAAATAACAAACAAGGAGCGCAGAGGGGAGTGAATAATCGACCACCCTGTCCGAGGTGACTTAGTTTCAACACCAATCAGCACGCTTTTTCCGCCGGCTTTGTCTTTTAAGCAAAATGAATTGTTTCCGGATACCTTTTATAAGGTAGCAGGGATATTTCTTTTCAACACCCGGAACTATACTACCACTTCGATGGCTCATTGCCATGCACCGGACACAGCCCGAGGGCTGGGGTTTGAGTTAAAAATTCAAATTTTCTACGATTGACAAATAATCAGCGAAAAAGGAAACAAGGAAGAATTGAAGTAAAGAGGGAATGCTGGCGCGGTGTCTGGTGTTGGAGTTGAGATGTACGGTACCCTATGTTGGAAAAGACAAAATGCTCCCCAGAACAACTCAGACGTCAGATATCGAACTATTTGTTTACAACCTATGATAGATAAGAAGTTGTATAGCATCGTTCAGGACGATGTCGTCACTTTCAGGAGTCCCTGAGTTATGATGGCCGATGTTTGCTTGTTACTTCGAAAACTGCCACCAATTGTGTTTTGTTTAAATTCTGTAACTAATGTTTGCACAATGATGGAAGAAAATGATCATAAGATCACACAAGTTAATTGCATTGAACATCGAACAAACAGAAAGTCTCCCACTGCTCATAACCAAAATAGTTCATTTTCGAATATAGTTAAACGCCCGTAAATGCATATTCAATATAAACAAATTATCAACTCACAAATAGAAAATTTAAAAATAGTAAAAGCACAGAAAACACTTGGCCATGGCAATCAAATCAAACACTTTTAGTTTTGCACTAGAACACTGAATTGTAGCAAAATTATTCTTAAAATAAAGTAAAACCATTAAATATTATTAATATTTGCAATTTTAGACCTAAACAATTGAAATTTGTTAATAAAACTGGGCTCTCATCGCCTAATTTTTGAAACGATAGTCGTCGAAACGGTTGAACAAGACGATCTCGTTTTTAGTTTGCTTCATATAACATCATCGTCGTATCGTTCAATCGAATCGTTCATCGTTTTCAATTTGAACAGTTTGAAAATGACTGTAAACAAAGTCTGACACCTAAAAAATAAAAAATGTATGGAAATTGAGGGCGTTCAAGTATCTAGTTTAGTAAGTCTGACAGCTGTCTGACTAGATCTATCTCGGTTGTGATTGGTTTAAATCGGTCACGTGGGCACCTGTGACAGTTGACGTTTATGGAGGGGTAGCCGACGAATCTATTCAATAAATTCGTGACTGAGTACTAAGTTGACAGTTCGGGTATGTGGCTGATGTAGAAAAAGTGACGTTCCCGACCAATCTAGTTTTTGCGTTCAGGTTACATCTTATCCAGACCAATCTAGTCGACTTAAGATAACTAGATTCTTGAATGCGGCCATTGTTTTTTTTTTTTTTTTTCTTGAATTTGTTTATTTGTTTTTGCTTTCATTATGGGGCATTTAATTCAAAAATGGATAGGTACTTAGGAATAAGGCCTCTATTAGTATCACGAAGAACTGCAATTTTAAGTGAATGTGAAAGTTTTTACAAGTGTTGATAATTTTGTATTGCTTAGAATTGAGTTGTAAAAAAAAAAAATTATAAAACAAATAAATGAAATCCAAGTGCTATAATTAATTTTTTGCAAATATGTAATGTATTCTTTTACAACTCGGATAAAAAAAGACGAAACGATTGCAAAATAGCCATAGTTCAATCGAATCGTTTCGACGAGGGTATTTGACGTTTGAAATAGTAACGTGAAGCAACAAAAAACGATGATCGTCGAATCGTTTCAACGATTATCGTTTTTGGTTGTTATACGTTGTAGAAGCATCGTCGAGACGATGTCGTTCAATCGTTTTGTGCTTACGCGATTAGAGCCCTGATTAATTTTGTTGAGATCGATCGCGAAACCAAAATAATCGCGCACTGCACTGACTTCTGACAAGTGGATGAAGTGGAACTCGATTAAGCTGCAGTCACAAGATGTGTTCCATATTCCATAGCGGAGACATTTTGCTAGCGAGTGTGCACCTACTGTGAAATTATTTGCATCGTTGCAAAAGAAAATGTGCAAATAATTTTTATTTAAGTAAACACAACGTGTTATACATGCGAATGTAGATATATTGCATTATTGGGAGACTTTCTAAACCAATTTTATTACGGGGGAATTGTAAAAATTTGTAGATTATGACTGTACGGTGTTGTTTTTAAACTAGCTGTGTCCGCAACTTCGTACGCGGCGTGAGACTGTGTAATTTCCAATAAAAGAGATTTGACCGTTTTCTCAACGGCATATTTGTTTAAAATCAAGTCTAGCTAAAACAAAGCGGTGAACATTGCCAATGTGAAACAATAAATCAAACAAATCTATTTACCTAAAACACCAATTTAAGAAAATTAAATTCAACAGTGTAAGTACTAAAGTTCCACTTTCTTACTGTTGTAGGTATCAACGTAGGTTTAATATCAAAACAACCACTGAAACAAAAGCCTTAACGGATATTTGTATCTACACCAACAATGAATAAATCAAACAACCTAATTCACCTATATCGTCTTTATTTCTTGAATTGTTCAATTCTTTAATGTAGGTATCACCGTAGGTACTATACAACCATTAAAACAAAAACCTTGAACTCAATTTCTATATACACCACAATACGTCCATCAGCGCACGTCATCAGCCATCTGCGCATTTCCGCAGAAACATATTGTCGCTGTTGATTACATACACATTCATGTCGCATACTTCTCTTTCGTTTCACTTAATTTGGAGAAAACACCACGCAGTTTTTTTTTTCATATGAACGTGCTTGTGCGATGTGCGCCACCCAACCACCCCAAAGCAGAACAACGATCAAGAACCGCGGCTGCTGATAATTTTCGATTTGAGTAAATAAAAATTTATTTTGTTCATGTTAGATTTTGGGTTGTAGCTCAGCTTCTAGAGGACATAGAAAGCTGATTGATGGCTTGATTAAAAACTGTTTGAGTAATGGCGAGTAAAAGGCAGTAAAGTCAGAAACAAACAAAAAACGCATTTTGGTCAAAAAACGCTCCAAAAAATAGGCATGGCAATGAAAGGAATTGCCTATGTGTTTCTCAGAATTTTAAGGAACATTTCAAAAAAAGTTTCATCTAAATCTGTGCAGTAGTTTTCACGCCATTAGGTAACAAACAAAATGCCTACAGTTTTATTATATGTATAGATAGATATACCTACATAGAATGTAAGTTAACATTCATCACAGGAACCTACATTTTAGGTTCGTTCATGAAAAACGCAAAATTATTTAAAATTTGCTAAGAAATTACGCGAATGTGTAAATGCAACAATTAGAGGGATATCCATTTTCCTTCTTTTAATTTCGTTCGTAAAACGTAAAAAACGAATGGTTGTGAGAAGCTAGGCCTAGGATCCCTCCGGACCTGTTGCGCCAACTATTTATTTTTTAATTACTGAAAAATTAAAAATTTAAATTGACAACTAAGTGACAGCTCAGAGCCTTTCCACACAAGTATGGGCCACATTAGATAAATGAAAAGGAAACGGGAGTTTTTTGTAATATCTCCAAAAAATAAATACAAAATTTATGGGTGCGTTCGGGGTACAATAGACCAAAAGGTCGCAGTACAACAACCCTTTTCACATAATAAAAATAAATAATGGGTGCGTGCACTTGCAGAAACTTCTAATCAGCTATTGTTTTTTGTTCAATTATCCAATTGAGTAGATAATTCAGCACAACGCTGTAGAACATATCAGCGCATTTAAAGTGGTAAGTTTAATAGATAATTATGAAGCTTGCAAAAAATGCAATTCCAACTTATTTTGTAAAAATGACGTTGACGGAATTTGGTGGAGAAGATTTAACAGCGAACTCTACGAGCTGTACGGCGACATCGACCTGGTCAGAAAAGTACGCATTAGTCGTCTAAGATGGTTAGGACTTGTAGAGCGAATGGACACCAACGCTCCGGCCCGGAGGGTCTTCGATTCCAGCCCGGAGCGACAACGCAGTAGAGGAAGACCCCGCCTTAGTGGCGCGCGACTTATATAGATATAGAAGTAATAAAACTACTTTTATTTTCCTTTTTCCGAACTTTATTTTATTGAACTATTCTACTCCACTGACCGATACCAACTGGCATTCTCTTTTTTCATAAGTTATACATTTTAATGCAAGGTCAATGCATTCAACTTCCTATGGCCTTCGAACGCTTGGAAGTTCCCATAGGAAAGTGATTCATTGGCGATTTATGGGTTGCGAAGCAACACCAATGTTCCGTCATCAAGTTTGCTAATCGCAATAGTGTAACTCTCGCATTTGGAAGGGGACCTCAACCAACTTGGAGTGCGCAACTGGAGGCAGTTAGCCAAAGATCGCGCTAACTGGAGAGGCGTATTGGGTGAGGCCCAGGTCCACCCCGGACTGTAGCGCCACCTTAAGTAAGTAAGCAAGTAATATCAAAATGACATTTCTTAAAATTTTCTCAAGAAAACTGGTTTTTGAGATTTGACATTTTTCATTTCTATGCTGAAAATACGCGAGCGAACCATTAACTTATTTTTCCATCAAGAGGTGTTTTTCTTTTTTAATTCAAAGCGGAGCCTGAACTGTCAAAAACGAAGTTTATGTTTGTTATTTTGTTGAATAAAAAGGACAAGTCTCATTGGTTGCTAGTGATCAACTGTCACACCAAATCTGAAAAAAGTCAAATGGAGTGTTTCAGGTGTCAGGTAAGTAGCAAGTAGGGTTTTCCAATAAGAGGTGTTATTTTGGTATTCAAAGAAAAATGCCATTTTTTGAGATAAATGATCGGATGTTTTGATAATAAAAAGGAAGGTATGCCGTTAATAATGAAAAACAACATCAGCCAAATGGCCACCATGAGCACGCATACAGGACCATATCCTTTCACAATAACACCTCTTATTGAAAAACCCTTTATTTGCCGTGGGAACACCAAAGTTAACTTGTCACACGTTCGGTGAGAATTAAAATGTTCGCACGGGGATTAATATGCAAGCGAAGCACTTGTCTGCCCATGACACCATATTATACACCATAACTTTACTTCAGACACAGGGGAAGTTTAAGAATACAATTTAGAAAGTCTGAAAGCTGGCTGACTCGGTGCGTGTTTCAGTTTTAATTTGCTTAGATTGATCACGTGAACAGTTCTTGCAGTAGTTAACGTTTATGGGGAGTAGCCAACAAGTCTAGTAACGAATTTCTCGACTAAGTAGGTACGAAGTTGACAGTTATGTTATGATTGTCATAATAAAGTGACTTAACAAAAGAACTTGAATTCTTATGACTAAGTAGTTAAAATCTTGCCCAGGCAAATCTAGTTGACTTCAGACAACTAGAGTTTAGAACGTCTTCTGTTTCTATTTTTCGATCAGAGCATGATCAGAGCGCGATTGTAGATCGCTCAGTATATTTTAATTAATAGCATAATAGATTTCTATAAGTAGAATTACGAATTCCGGTACAGAAGAAGTAAGAAGATTATAAAAAAGTGTGGCAATGTAAAAGCCCTCGCATTATACACACAGTTTTGTTTGCAGAATACTTCCAAGGATAGATATTAATTTTCTGATTCAGCTTTCATCGACGTTTTAGCAACGAATGTGCCTTAAGTCAATTTATGACTGTTTTTGACATTCTCTCAATTTTTACATGAACGAATAACTTTATCTCATATTGTAAAATTTGACAATGAAATCAATGGATAGAAAGGTAGAAAGTACAACTACTTACGTCCGGTATATTGTATTGTATATACCTCCCATTATTTTAGTCATCTGTCAGTTGAATTCGTTGTCTCATTGAACACCTCAGATTGGGGACGTTCGGATTCATAGTTAATGTAAAACGTCAACTAGATTGGTCGTGACTAGGAATCCGAACGCGTTGACTGAGCAACTTGAATTGTTTTTGTTTTCTCGCGGTCAGCGTTGCCTTTGTTTGATTTGCCCTTTTTTATTCGGAAAATACCCCTCATAATTTTTTCAAAAATTGATATTTTCAAATAAGTACATTTAAAATGAAACACGGTTCCCTGTCAAAACACTATTACACTGTTATGCGAACTATTGGTTGTTAAATATCGTGCGAAAATTCGAAATTTGCAGAGTACCTTTAGAAATGGCACCCTTTTCTCTCACTGGCCCTTTTTTCGACTTTTCAGAATTCTGCCACGGCCACTCTGTTTATTTTAAATCTGACTCTTCGAAATGACAACTGAGTATGCAGGCAGGAGTTTCTTGACTAGATTTGTCGGCTTCCCTTCCATAAACGTCAACTGCAAAAACTAATCACGTGACCACTCTGGGCCAATAAAAACTGAAATACATCTAGACAGACAGCCTGTCAACTTACTAAACTATGAATCCGAACGTCCCCATTTTCATTATATTAAACGTGAACATCCGAAGTTTCCGTACACTTTTTTTTGTATTTATTATGAAAGGAGTAGAATGAAACTTATATCATTCGAACGGCCCTGTGCCATAGATGTGGAAAAACAAACAAAAATCGTCGGTATATATTGTCATTAAGACTGGTAAAATTAAGTTAAGAATTCCCCATACAAAATGCTTGTCAGTTAATTGAACCCAGTCTGAGACATTCAATTTGTCGCCGCCATATTGCCATAGTAACATATTCCAATATATATCATCTTAGATTAGAACCTATTTTCGAAGGAATGCAATTTACCTACCCCTAAAAGTAAGCAATTGTTTACCTAATTTTAATTCAGGGGCATCTGCGAGGTGATCAACACCGGTTGGCGGTTGGTTTCAATAATGTAACTGTGGAAACGAACATTTTTCGACATACATAAGATATTAGCTTTAAATTTTCATAGTGACGTATTCTAAAAATTAATTTTTCGATATCTAGATATCGATTTTTCGCTTATCAAAAAAACGCCATAATTATCGAAAATTGTGATACCTACGTTTCTTAGTAAATTAAAAGGTACGGTCGGTCGATTTTCGACCACAAGCGAAAAACTAGCGTCCTTTGCTCCTTTGCTTAAAAAGTGCTTTATAAATTATATCAACTCGCTCTTTTTTCGTCGCTGCTGAAGATCGCTCTGTAGTAGGGCACCTGAACATGCTTTGAACGGAGCGTCGAGAAAAGAAAATCGCCAATTTCCCAACTCCCAACTTATTAAAAAACAATGACAGATCTGCTGTCTCCATTTTAATCTGACATTTGGCAAGTATTGGAAAGTTGAGACCAATTCTTTTAAAATATTTTATAGAAAAAATAGAAAAATTACTTCTAGCTTTGCTCTTATGATCGAAAGTTCAAATGTTCGTCAATAAAAAACGTCATTAAACTTTCATGGATTGAAAGTATTATTTTAAAACTATAAAACGAATTATCAGTTGACTTAGCAGCTCACTTAAATGCATACTGCAACTGTTTAACTGCTTGTTACAAATTTAGGAATAAAAACACACAAAGAGCTTGGAAATTAACGTATGTCAAAAACATTTAATGCTTTAAAAGATGTGGAGAAAATCAACTATTCCTTATGACATAAACAACTCATTGAACTTTGCTTGACACAGACGTGATTTCAATTCAAACTGACACAACTTGTAACCGAAAGAAGTCTCCCATTCTTTGACTTACAAACTTCGGAAGGATTCACTGCGTTTTAAAATTGTTCTCTACCGCAATTGCTAAAGCGAAATGACAAAATATAAGCGACAAAGATATTTTGCTGATATTCGACGTCATTTTAATTTTACTTGACGTGTGGGTGTGGTTTGTAAATTTAGGGGAACGGATTTTGAAAACTAGTTTTAAGTCGTTTTTGACGTTGTTTTCATGGATTATTATTATAGCTGTATTGTCAGTGTGAATTTATTACAGAAACTACTTTCGAACACATATTTGTGATAGTTGCACTGTGTTTTTGTTGTTGTAATCGGTTTGCATACCATAACTAAACAGCGCCAATCTACTTAAATTCGAAGTGACTTTTAGCGAAAAATATAATTCTAAGAACATCTCCGTTTTTCAATGTTCACTTTACAAACCAAAGAAATGCCGCGATAGCATACCTTGGTAGGCCATACTGCGCTCGATTTACCCTATACCTAGTTGAAGACAAACAACTCCCAGATACAGGAAGCAATAAAGTCTGATTACTAAAAGTGCGAAAGTCCCTTTTCAAGAAAATAAAACTGTAACAAAAAAAAAAAAAAAACCGACACGAAAAAAAGTAAAAACAGAGAACCACCTCCTGACCATGAACCAGTTTGAAATGAAAGGACTCTAAGCTTATTGCAAAGTGTGTCCTTGCCGATGATGATGATGAAGGGATGGAAATGATTATGGTTTTGTGAATGATGAAGGTAGGCTGAGGTGGGGGTACATTTGGAATGCTCTTTCATTGACAACCACCTGGACGAGGACCGTACATATACGTAGTGATGAAGACGGCCAAAAAGAAAGGCAAAAAAAAATTAGCTTTCAGGCTGCCATCCCTAATAATGACTTTCTGTGTTTGAAATTGATTTAACGGTAAGTAGGTCATTTAAAAGTGCTTACAGCGAATAATGTGATGGCAAGGCGAGCAGTTTTTTTTTTTTTCATTATTCTCTTCGCCTTTTTTCAGTCTCTTTCTACTTACTCACTTCTCTGTGGTGATACCGTTTCTTTAATTCGATTTGCGCATAATGGTGAGCCGGTTGAAGATTGGTTTTCGGCACCAACTCTATATAGATAATAAAGGTAAGGAAATTTTCATGCTGATTTTTAATGGCACAGAGGGAAAATGTTAGGAGACCCAACCCTTTTTCGAAGGATTGAAATGAAAATTTTAGGGTCGAATCCAGGTGGGTAGATGGATTGATGAGGCGACGTCGATAAAGTAACTTATGATAGTGCGGAGGTAAAAATAAAAGCGTTTGATAAAGATTCTGGGTTATAGAGAGATTCTTACCAGTTGCTGAAAAGGGTGGTGGAGTTAGATGAGTTGAAAACGTTACTCAACCCTGGCTATTTGTTTGAAGTGTCCACTGTTGAATATGTCATGGTTGCTGGTCGTTTCTGTGACGCATTTGTCTTCCTTGTGCCTATGGTTTGAATAATATATTGACAGAGGGTTCTGAGTGATTATAAAAGGTGTAGCCAGCTAAATAAACGTAACTGAAAGAGTGAGGCTCAGGAATGTACCAGGAAATCAGAGGAAATCACGAAAGATGGGTAGACTAATGTAGGCGCTATAAATCGGGTGTTGGGATGTCAGTCAGGCAGAGCCGGAGAAACAAATTTTCAAAGGGTAAATCACCAGTTTCAATAAGAAGTATGAAAACAGTTTTAAGAGAGTCCATTAGACCCAGAAAGAAAAGGAGATTAAATGCTGTGGGGCTGATGGTGTATTTTAAAAAGTCAGGCACATTTACTCAAAACCGAACCTCTTAAAATCCGACTTTATGGTATTCTGGACCCTCTACCGACAAATGAGGATAACGTCGATTTATGGAAAGCCTTCTTGGAGGACAAGACCATTGCAATTAGACGCATACAAAAAAAAATCAAACATAACCCACCTTAAACTGGATAGGTTTCACATTCACAGCGAAGTCAGACACCACACTTATCAGGCGGTGAGGATAAAATTGTTGTGTGAAAAACACTTTGAAATCAAGGACCACGGAAAAAATATTGACACGACTGGCGGTTCTGTACGCCGATTATCTTGTGCCCAAAGAAGGTGCCGTGAAATAAGGCTAAGCGAAACAAAGCCAACTTTTCAGATTTGGCCGGTGCGAAAAGGGTCGACCACATTGAAGATATGGAAACAAGGTGACTAACTATCTTGTTCCCGGGAATAAGATGTGAAAAGGGATGGTCAAATTTTAGAAGGGAATACAGAAGACCAATGAATTAATGGGTGACATGAATTTTAAGCCAGGCGGATCAGCAATCAGGTTAAGATGTTACTTTAAAAGTAGACTCAACTAGTGCAGCTCTGTCCCCCAAGGATGGGGGGGATGGATCTGAAAATCTCAAAGACAGCAAGATATCTGGGCGTAATCTTAGATTTCAAGCTCAGCTGGAAGGAAAATATAGAGGATCGCATCAAAAAAGCATAAATAAAATAGTTGGCGCAACAGGTCTGGAGAGACCCTAGGCCTAGCTTCTCACAACCATTCGTTTTGTGTGAGTTTCTCATTTTTGGAACGAATGGAAGGGATCTACAATTTAATGCCGACTCCAAACGGCTAATTGAGAAGCTCTTTCAAGACATTTATACTCTCGGATGTTTGTCAGACGTTCGCGAGAGGTAGCGCAGCGGAAAAAAACCCTGAGGCGGAATTGGGTTTTTGCGGGATTCGAACCTGGGACTCCCGCATAGCAGTCCAACACACTAACCACTAAGCTACTGCGACTACAATCAAAAAAGCATACGTGGCACTTTATGCTTGTAGAAGAGCATTCGGCAATACATGGGGATTCAGGCCGCAAGTGGTGCCCTGGCTATACACATCTATAGTGCGGCCCATCCTAACATATGGTACAGCAGTGTGGTGGAAGGCTACAGAAAAGAAATACCATCTTTTAAGCCTCACCAAAATACAAAGGGCGGCATGCATTGGGATAACGGGTTCCTTAAGGACCACTCCCACAGCAGCTATGGAGGTGATGCTAAACCTTACCCCTCTGGACATCTACTGCAGCAGCAAGGCGGTTAAAACCGCAATCAGGCTAAGAGAGTCTGGATTATGGTCATCCAAACCCTACGGGCATGCCTCCATTGAGTTCCAATGGAGTGCGGCGAAAGAGAGGGTGACTACTGACTACCTACCCCCCACTCTCGTTTTTTGACAGGAGATTCTCTACTAGAATTCCAAACAGAAAGAAATTGCAGTGTATTCCAAGCAGAGGTAGCCGCTATCACCCAAGCGGCGAAGAACCTAAAAAGACGACACGTCGTCGGCAAACAAATCACCATCTACTCTGACAGCCAAGCGGCCATAAAAGCCATGGAGTCAGTCGTGGTGAAGTCAAGAGCAGTAAGTCACTGCAAGATTAATCTGGACGAAATATCACAAGCCAACGAGGTGACCCTATGCTGGGTACCAGGGCATATGGATATTCCGGGTAATGAACAGGCGGACGAGCTTGCAAGAAACGGGTCGAAAATGCATGCATCTATGGCCCTCAAATCAGTAAGAACTCCGCAAAGCACGCTTGCAAGGAAGATTGACATTGAATCCTGGAGTAGAACTAACGATGGACCAATCTCATTACCTGCAGGCATACTAAAGAACTATGGCCAGAGGTGAGCAAAAAGAGATCTAAACATATGATCGGACTAAGCCGCAAAGATATTCGCATACTCACGGGGGTCATTACTGGACACTGTGCGATAGGCGTACCTGCGGAACGGCTGGGGATACTGCATTTTGATTTTTGCAGAAGCTGTAGGGACGTAGAAGGAATAGAATCTGTTCGCCACCTACTTTTGCGAATGCCAAGCCCTTAAAAACAGCAGACAGAGAATTCTCAATAGTTACTTCTTCGATGACCCAGAGGATCTGAAGAATGTTGATCTCAAAGTACTCCTGAGATTCATACTTAAATCTGGGTGGTTCTAGGAGATAGACAGACTTCTTATCAGTAGTCACTAACTCGTAGGAAGAACTAGAGAATCAGGTTATAACGGAGCTTTAAGAACCCATGAGATTCAACAGTTTACTTAGGAGGAGACGCTTAGAGACACGAAAATTGATCCAAAAAGTTGGTCTAATCTGGGTAAACAGTTGATGGGCACTTTTTGAGCGTAAATACATAATATACACTTCAATGATCAACAACTTGTCTATAAGAGGATACAGTAAGCTTGTCTTATTGAGCATCAATCTCATCAAACCACAATAATTTACAATCGTCAGGACGAAATCACAACAATAACAGTTATGTATCCCAAGTAGAAGTGGTAGTTCATGTTGACACCTTTCTAGTCACGTGTTCATGGCACTGTTAGTAAACTGCTTACAGCGGCATTGACTTTCAGCGAGCAGGAACTAGAAGAACATAATCTAATTGAAGGCAGAGACACACAAACAAATATACCAGTTTATACCAGTCTGTCACAAAGGGGACTGTGAACTGTTTTGTTGCGCATTCGTCTACTTTACTTTACTGATAAAGGCGTTCAATAAAACATGCCTTATGTCAACCACAATGACATCAAGTTAAGGTTTCTCTAAATAGATAGTTCTATTTTAACAAAGTTAACCACTCTGACAAGGGCACCATTAGGTAGCGAGGGCTTTTATGGGTCACGTGTACGAATTAAAAAGAATTTTGCTCACAAGACTGAAATGACAGTTCAACTGCAAGTTATATGTTTTTATTTGCAGCTAACTTCCACACAAGATAGAATAAGCCCGTTGACCTCTTGATCTCTTTTTTCCCTGCTATGAAACTATCACTTAAAAGAATAACACTGATCGGTTATGTCAAGTGGGCCTCGGCCTAGTAAATAATGAGCTGAACTACTAAGCGATGGGTTCCCGGTTCGACCCCCAAAAAAACACAATGGTCAAATATAATAAATAAATAAATAATGTTTTGGAATACTAGCGATGGATTCCCGCTTCGACATCCACAGCACACAACGGTCAAATAATAAAAATAAATAAAACACACTGGTCAAATGTAATAAATAAACAAATTATGTGTTGAAATAAATACTAGCAATAGATTCCCGGTTCGACCCCCCCAAAAACACAAATTAAATGTTAATGGTGTTTTCAACAGCCTTATCCCCCGGGAACATCTGCCGAGCCCCCGGGTTTTGAGAGGTAGAGAAAGCTACCCAATTCAACTATATATTTGTCCCAAAAAATAAGGCCCCCTCAAACATATGGTTAAAAAAAACTGCACATGGATCCAATATCTTTTTTTAACATCAACTTAAGGTCTAACGCCTGTTGCTTATTGCAAACTGACAGAAGAACTCTAATTCCATCACTGAGTGCTTGTTTTGGGTATAATCACTCAAAAATATAACCAAATTATTTTATCCTCATCAGGATGCTTTCGACATCTCAAAAAGCACCGATATCATCATACAACCGAGTTTATTGTCTTACAAAATAACATCGTAACCCTTTTTGCAACCCATTACTTTCTTATCCTATAGCCGCAGTTAATTAAAACTCTCGGCAATTGCCATCCAAACTATAACCAATTTCCCACCGCAATCTACAATAAACCCCAAAAACCGTCTAATATCCTTAATTGTTCATTTTCTCGCAATTAATACATTCAAACCGAATTATTTTATATTAAAATATCAGCTTAACGGATTCGCAACCTACATACGTACTAAAAATTCCTTAACCCCTCCTCGGCGCCATTTAATTTGAGAATACGCTTTCCGGGCATTACAGGAAATTTGATTATTATCGTTCCAAGAAGAGAAACGCTCCCGAATCGAACGCCTTCGGTTGCTCTGCTGCTTAATGAATCCTTCATAATACTGTGACACTCGGCTATGCTGAAACCGACTTTCATTGTTTTTATATCTTAATTTTGGTGAAACAATTTTTGGGAGGCATTTTAGGGGTATTATCTTGGGATTCCCTTCAACACTTCCACGTTGTTCGGGATGTCTTGCGAAACGTATTTTTATGTTTATTCTACTACGCCCCATCAGAAAGTGGGATATTTTGAAAAGAGATTATCCCTCCTTTTGTTTTGATTTTTTTTTTTTTCAATACCCTCCTCATATGTTGGATGATGACGACGGGTTCGCCTTGGTATATACAAGACACTTTTGAGCCAAATTGAATCGTCTTTTAAGAAACTGACTGTGTCATGTTCGGGTGCCATTTAATTTGTATCCCATTTGTGCAGAGGATTTTGGCGTGATCTAAATCTGAAATAATGACTATTGGAATTGAACGGAGGTGGCTTTATTTTAAGGGTAAAAGGACGAAATGCTTGTGGGCGGACTGATTTCGGATCGCAATTTATGTACTTTATATGGGAAATTAGGACAATGAATGTGCCAGCGGATAGCATATGTCCACCGATTGAGCGACAAAAGGAACGAAATTGGACAATTATTTAGAATAGCTTTTGAGGAGGGACATCGGAAATCTATTTTAGGGACTCTGATTTTACGTGGTAACTGTGTTAACTGGTAATCATGAAAAATCTGTAACTTCACTGATTTGGAAATATATAACGTCGAAAAGAAATTATGAGCCCGCTTTGGTGGAGCATTCTTTTTTTTTACTAATCTTCACATGCAATAAAATTTGTTGTCCGATTTTATGTGGATTACAACTTACCCCTGTTACGGAGTGATGAATAACACAAAGAACTCTATAAAATAAAAACCGGTAACCGCACAAAGCTCATATATGTATATATACTATCTAACCCGGCCAACTTTGTTCCTCCCAAATTCGTTAATTTGATGAAAATAATAATTTCGAGCATGCAAAATGCACATTCTGCTTTATGTAATTCTGTAAATTCAAATTCGTTATTCACAACTTATACTTTTTCAATAGAAATAGGTATTTGAAGTAGGTACCTTTAGCAATGTCGATGTGTTTCATTCAAACCGCAATGATTGACGTGTGGACCAACCTTCTGCTTTTTCACTAAAGTCCTTTATTTATGGTACACAACGTACAAAGCGGAAGGTTTGCTAACAGAGAGCTAACGAGACGCACAGGAAATTGAAGACGCTTAAATACGAATGACAAATCGTTCTGAATAATCGGAATCCGCGGAATGAAAACGTTTGCTTTCAATTTTCTTCTCATTTCAGATTCTTCACAATCAAATCAAACGGAATCCGTTACAAAGTTTCGCTACATCGAGGTTGCGCACTATAATTATAACTGAGCCGACTTTAAATTTCAAATTATGTAGCGGTAAGCCCACAATAGACAAGGAATTAAAAAATTAAAAATTTTAAATAATTTTTGTTCTGTTGGAAGTGAGTTTTCTATCCAGTCTATTTTTTAATGCTATACAAGCTTCTATCCCAAATCTAATACCCATAAAGTTTTGTTTTCACGACAGAAGGTAGCATAATGTCCTTAATTGGGCCAATGCGAATTTAAACCAAAAATCAGAAAAATCGAACTATCCTTTCCCGAGTTATAAGTGCACACTTGGACGTCAGTCTTTATACGTAGTTGTACCCGCCCGGCTTTGCCCGTACCTTTCGTATAAAGTCCTGCTCACATTTCCCTGTGCTTTATTTGGAAAATGTCTATTAATAATATGAATTATACAACCTTAGAAATAGCGTATGATTTTATTTTTGAATGGGAGGTGCCACAACCAGTTTTCCTATCCCGGTTATGTTTTGCAAAGTACCACCATCCCGTCTTTCAAACTTGAACCAACCATACTTGACCAAACTTCAATGAAATCGGTAGAGCTGTTTCGGAAATCGGTGACAGCGCCACCTATCGGATCGAAGAGTATTCTACCCTTCAAGCGGGAACGAACAATATCGCTCCACAAAATTTCACTAAAACCAAACCTATAGATTCGAAAAGTATCCTATCTCCCAAGCTTGAACAAACCATATCCATCCATAAGATTTCATTAAAATCGGCTGTTTGGTTTCGGAGATCGGCAACAGCACCACCTATCGTGTCCAAAAGTATCCTATCGTTTAATATTGCCTAGATCTGAAATACAACAATACAAAACAAAAGAAGAATCATAAAAATTGGCCCAGTGGTTATTTTATCAATGTATTTCTTGAAAAAACAAAGAAGGCGCAGTGGCTTAGTGGTTAGTGTGTTGGACTACTAAGCGAGGAGTCCGAGGTTCGAATCCCGCAAAAACCCAAATTCCAACTTAGGGTTTTTTCCACTGCGCCACCTCTCGCGAACGTCTGACAAACATCCGAGAGTATTACTGTCTTGAAAGAGCTTCTCAATTAGCCGTTTTGAATCGGCATAAAATTGTAGATCCCTTCCATTCGTTCCAAAAAGAAAAAACTCACACAAAACGAATGGTTGCGAGAAGCTAGGCCTACCCCTAGGTTTGAGAGACGAAAAGAGACCCGACAATGGTGGTCTGATTCGAATATCTCTCGAATCTATATACTTAAATTTACTTTACTTTGTGAAAAAAAAGCAAATAGTGCGTAGCTTTCTAATTATTTTTTGAGATAGAAAAGTAAAAATAAATATTTAATAAGAAGAATTATTGGATGCCAAATCAGGACCGCGCGATTTTCCGGAATTTTCTCTCTTCCTAAACCTGATATACAGTAATACGAACAAAACCAAAAAAGAATATTGAAATCGATCATCGAGTTTCACCCCGAAAGAATTATATACATAGTTAGAAGAAGAGGACTAAAAATGAGAATGTGAATAAAATACATAACGTACATACCTACAACCTACATATACATACAAAAGTTTGCTCCTCAAATCCGGAAGCCAGCTGGAGACTATTGATCATACCAGAAAGTAGAGCAAAATGATTTTAATAGTACATAGTTGCGATTCACAGATGCCATCCTATGCATTACAAGGGTCCCCGGAATTATATAGGAATTTAATTGAAAACCGGCTGTTGTGTCCAAAAACTGTATTAAATTTGCGCAAAGGAAAAACTGTGCAAATCCGCAAAAACTGTTGAAAAACGGGTAAAAAATAAAGAAATACGCACGGTAATTTACAACAGTATAATCGGGTTTTATTTTGCGAAGTTAAGTAATATATCAAAAATGTTTGACATTTTTACCTTTACCTAACTATAAGCACTATAATTTTAAACCCATGTGTATGTGCTATTGTCCGGGAGTACTGTAATTACCTGTTAATTAATAATAATAATTAAAATACTACACCAATTAATTTTAATAATGCGAAAAACGAAAGGGAAAAATGAAGTGCACTTTTACAAATGGCGACCCAGAGCTATGCTCAAAAAATCAAGCTACAGCGGAAAATGAAACTGGCTTCTAAGCCCTCCCTAGCTCGGTGTACAGTGGCTGTCATCTGTTAGTCGAACTAAAGACCAAGAATAATGTGGAAATCAACAGTCTTAGCAGAATCTGCGAACTACAAGAAGTCGCTGACGTGATTGAAATAAAAGGGGAAAACGATTTGTTACAACCAATGATGCTTTCGAAAATATCATCAAACGGCACTTTTCAAACTTGGGAATATGCTAATACTGACGTGCATAGCCAAGTCCAATTATTCCTTAAACTTAGGCAGGAGTAAACCTCGATGGAAACTCATTTAACTGCGGAACTGAGGTAAACAAACTAAGTACTTTAAAAGATTATGTCTTGATGTACAAACCAATTAATTGAAATAAATGAAATGAAAATGAACAAAATCAGCCAAGTTACCTATTAGAAAAGACATCGAATTGTTCTCAAATTTCTGAATATCTAAAGGATCAATTTTTTAGGGGATTTTGTGGACTTAACTTGCGGATGGAGATCCAATAACGTTCTATTGAAATAGGCTACAACTTCTTTTGTCACCACTACGTACGGTTTACAATATATTTTGACTGTCGCTTAAGGTGGCTTACTCCACATGCAATCCTATTTTACGAAACGTCATTATCTTAGAATTAAGAAAATGGACACCATCTAAGCTGGCTCCCTCCCATGCAATCTATTCAACGAAACGCCGTTCCTTTAGAGTTATACAATTTTGTACTAGTTTAAGCAGCTAGCTTACTCCCCGCGCAATCATATTCATCGAAAAGTTACTAGAATTAAGAAAATTGACACTAACTTAAGCCAGGGATGAAATATGAACTTTGTGGACTGTAACTTACAATTAGTTACGATTGTATTTTTTGGTATTTTTTCAATGAGTTCAATGTAATGAAAATAGTAATTCCGGACATGCACAATGCATGCTACTTAAATTCGTTCGTGTCAGTCAAATACGAATGGCAAGTCGTTCTGAACAAGCGGAATCCGCGGAATTATAATGTTTGTCTTCGAATTTTCCACTCATAATCGTCGCTTATTGCATGACATTTGATTTGAGATTCTTCACAATCAAATCAAATGCGATCAGTTAAAAAATTTCGGTGGATTGAGGTTGCGCCACAAAATTATAACTGAGCTGATTTTCAATTTCAAACTGTGTAGCGGTAAGCCCGGTTCATCAAAATAATTTAAAAATGTTTGTTGTATTGGAATTTTATATTTTTTTTAAAGTGCGGTTCTCCGTACAAAGTTCTATCCCCTATCCCACCCCCGAGTTATGAGTGCACATACGGACATCAGTCTCTTTTATATATAGCTGTACCCACCTGGTTTTGTTCAATGTTCAATAATAATTTCAATTATACAACTTTAGATTCGAGGGGTCGAGGTTCGAGTCCCGCAAAAACCCAAATTCCAAAATTTACTGAAATTCATGTGTTTTTCACACACGCATAACACACACATACCTGTGTAGTAATAACATGGATAAACGAATAAGAAAATTTGTAACAGGTCATTGTATTAAATGTGCATTGAGTGTAACTATGTATTTTTTCAAAATAAAATAATACTCTTTGAGGGTAACTTTTTCGGGGCGATTGTATTTTGTATTTTGTCAAAGTTTATTGTAACTTTAAAGTTACGATTGTAACGCGTTTTTCAACCCTGCCTGCTGTCTCACTCCCATGCAATCCTATTCAACGAAACGTCATGACTTTGAAATTGAAAAAAAAAAACATTCGCCTCCATCAGTAGGAACTACTACCCCCATCCACCGCACCTCATTTTGTCAACACACATCCGTTGACAATATCCAAAAGCTACACGGCAGCCTTGACTTTTGCGTGTGAGTCACCAAAACTCGCACCATTAAGGGACGACGTATCGGAATCGAAGTCGGAAACTTCTCAGCCATTTAGCAAGCGGTAAATTTACATGCCATTGACACGAATTGAACGTTCCTTCGTCGATAAATAAGTTAAAAACTATATCTGAACAGCGCTCGCATGTTTATTCACATTTCTGTGTTGAGTCATTTAGAGCCGTGTCAATTGTTTTCATAATTTCTTATCGATTTTGACACATTACCATTCCTATTCAAGTAGGCACTATCCCCGTGACGTACGGCAGCCCAACTGCCAAGCGCAAGCAATCCTCAACGTTCGTTTGAATTTCCCTCTAAACCTTCCACAATCCACAGCACAGCACGTTCTGAGTTTCTGACTGCGCAGTACTGCCACCCGTACTCACCACAATCTGTGGTGGAAATTTTCGAAAATTACTCACCCCTACAGTAGCGCCCGCAGTCAAAGTCCAGCATCCTGATAAACACAAAACTCTTTCAATTCCAACCGTCAGTGCGTCGATGGTAACCGCACCGGTTGCACCGTGGAACTGAGCAGTGTTGTGGTGGCATCCTAAACGTTACGTCGCGTATCCGGTGAAATTTGTGTTCTTCCAAGGCGATTGGAGTGTCTGCAAATTGCGCTTACGTCTGCCGTTGGTTTTGAATTATTAACGACCGTGTGCACATAAATTGGGCAAAACATAAAATAAATTCCGTGATCCCTGACTTCGTTGAGCCTGCGAATGGGCCTTCAGTCAACAACATGAGAGGTGTCTTAATCGTATCGAGAGTGTGTTTTTCCGGTGCTTTGTTGGCCGTCCTGGCCAGGTAATGTGAATTTAATAACGTGCATGAGAGTAAGTGTGCCAGGTGTGTAAATCAAGTTAAGCAGCTAAATGATTCCTCTTGGTCTTAAGGTGGATTGCTTCCGGACCACGGGATACAGCACACGCTGACTGGGTGAGTGAGTGAGAAATTCAATTTTCTGTTAATTAACCGAAACCTCATAATTTGTGAGCTGATGGTTTCATTATTTTTCATTTCATTATTGTTGCGAGATCTCACGTTCCTGGCACGGATGTGAACGGGAAGCACTTTGTTGCTTATTTGCCTTAACAGTTGATTGGCGTAATTATTTCGAGTGGGGTTGGGTTCGTGTTGTTTTCTGCAATCAAAGCGAGATTCCTAATTGGAACAGAACCACCAGTGGTCATGGACAATGGTGAGGGTCGTGTTTTCCTATGGTGCTCTCATGAGAAATACAACTTGCCATTGTGATGATTTTATGAGATGGAGATGGGGTTGTACATCAAATTTTAATTCCAAGAGTAAACTCGTTCGCTCGTCGGAGGATGTAAGGAAATGGAATTGGTTTCTTTTGTGATCGCAACGGGAAGGAGACACACAATGTGACTGTCATTATCTTCCTTCGGTCTGATATTTCCCGAAGAGTGAACATAATAACATTAAAGAACAAGTTAATCTGGGATTACGTAGGTCAGCATTTTAGCTGCTGCGTGTTAACCTTTTATTTTCCCTCCTGCGGATAGGATGGTATAAAATTCGCCTGCTTTCGGGAGATAGGAGAGCGGATCAATGAACACGCATTGGCAATGGGGAAGTAACGTGCAAAGCTAGTCGGATGTCAGGGCTTTCATGTCACTCTGCGGTAGAGGACGATTTCAATTACAAGTACTAGTGGTGGTATGTGGATTCAACAAAAAAAAAAAAAAACCGCACGACCATGAACGTTGGATTAAATTTGTGTGGATCTTCGTTCTGGGACGACATGTTTGAATGGACGTCTTTTCTCGCGTAGTTCAAGGCTGTCAATTTGCGATTAACAGATAAGGGACTACTGAATACAAATTTCATGGAAAATTGAAAAGTAGTTGTGCCACTAAAAGAAATTTAGCGCACTTAAGTGCCCAACAAGACTCGTATATGATATATTTTTGCCCGAAAAAGTTTGAGTTTAACCCACTTAGCTATGATTCCCATTTGAAATTATACAATAGTATGGACAGACAAAAGCAAAGTTTCATAACGGCAATAACCTGTAAGCTTGATGTGATCGCTTAACATGCCTAACATTTTTTTGGAATATGTTGAAGTTTATTTATTTTTTTTCCTTACCGCCTTAGAAGCTTCTTTTCAAAGGACCTCGTCATAAAATATTGCCGACGACTATGAAATGAAACTGAGTACAAAGAACTGCAATTTGTTTTAAAACTGAAAAACCATGCCCTAGCTAAGCCACTTTTTGTATTTAGCTAATGCACGAACCACTCATCCATAAAATATGAAAGAAAATTAAATGTAACGAAATAAAATTCCTTACAAATATTCATATACATATACCTCGATCGAACACCAATTTAATTTTATTTTACACCTGTAAGGCGAAGTTTTGTGTATAGCCGATACATGAACCACTTTAGCTTGTACTATCATTTTTAATATACAATTTACCAAAAGTTATGAATACATGTGTAAGGGCGAGTGCTGCCGCGTAACAGCGTATTTCCAGCGCAATCAAATGAAGAAAAACAAAATTATTTTACTAGCGAAGTGCATTAAAAAATTCAAGTTTTATTACAAAAGATGGCCGAATACTGCCAAAAGCGAAAATCCGAAGGCAAATTTTATACATGCGGTTTTTCCTTGACGTTTACAATATTAATTTTTGTGCCTTTGTGCCTATCCTTCTAATCCAGAACGGTGTAGACAATTTTTTTAACAAATTTCAGACAAAGCTCTACTTTGGTAGGCAACAGTCTTTTAACCTCAAAGGTGTTGATCTCACATTGTAACCTCTCTTATGGTTCTAAACAAAGGCTGTAAATAGGGTAGCCAGATTCAAAAATACGAAAAGGGGGACATCGTGGGTTTTCTAGGGGGGACAAGTGTTCAAAAAGCAAATCTTGGCTTTCATCGTCCAGGTTGAATGGTTCGTTCTGCCTGACAGCGGAATTTGTTTATCAGTCCGCAGAAATGGTTTTTCCATGTCTTCAGCACCGACTGTGACTCTACTATAAGGTTTCCTTGTTCGTCTCTACAGGTCTCCGTTCGGGTCTTGTTGGCATGACACGTTCTTTTTACCTTTTGGTAAAACTTCCGAACATTGTTCCTGGAGTAACACCTCTCTATATCCTCGATCGCGCGCTTCTCATGCTCTCTCTTTTTTCTCCGGAGAAGCCGATGTTCTTCCCTCCTTTTTTGCTCGTAGAGCTGACGAGCTGCTCTCGTCCTTCTATGCAGCGACGCTTCGTAGGCACTTTGTTTTGCTGCATGTGCTTGCCGGCACTCTTCGTCAAACCAGCGGTTTCGGGTGGGTGGGCTGGTGAAACCAAGCACATCAGTTGCGGCGTTTTTGATGGTTTCTTGGCATCGGCGCCGCTGGCGGTTTGTTGCGTTTGTAGTCGTCCAACGTTAAGTCTCCTCACAGTATTTTCTCGTTATTGTGGCGTCTGGGATATCCGCATCCGTACCGAGTCTATGTTGGCCGCTCGGAAAGTTCGGACATCTAGAATACTGGAGGAGTGCCTTGCGTCGATCGCAACGTGATCAATTTGGTTGACGGTTTGATGATCAGGTGACCGCCATGTTCCTTTGTGTATATTGAGGTGAGGAAACCGTGAACAAGCTATGGTAACATTACGTCCCGCAGCAAAATCAATCAGCCTAAGTCCGTTTCCAGATGCGGTGTCGTGTAGGCTGTGTTTTCCGATTGTGCTACCAAAGATGTCCTCCTTTCCTATTTTGGCGTTAAAATCACCCAAGACGATTTTAACGTCATGTCTTAGGACATTGCTCATATGTTTTGTCGAGGAGCTCGTAGAAACACTCTTTGGTAGCATCGTCTTTTTCTTCTGTGGGGGCTGGAACGCATATTAGGCTAATGTTGGCGAATTTAGCCTTTATGCGGATTGTTGTAAGGCGTTCACTTACGTGTCGAAAGCTCAAGACTTCTTGCCTAAGTCTGCCGCTTACAACAAATCCGCATCCAAATAGACGCTGCTTTTGTTCCCTATAGCAGTCACCGTAGTAAATGTCACAGTTTTTCATCCTTCTTTTGCCCGGCCCATCCTACCGCACTTCCTGGATGGCGGTGATACCTGCTTTGTAGCAGTCTAGGGCCTCCACTAGTTGTTCGGATGCACGCGGTCTGTTCAGAGTTCGAACATTCCACGTGCAGATCCGAACGTCATTGTCCTTTTTCCGTCTTGCAGGGTCGTTAACAGTGAATCCGTCCTTATCCGAGGCTTTTGGTTGCTTCGCAACATAATTTCTTTTCCATGGTAGGGTAGTTAACCCCACGCAAAACCCCCAACCTGGAGGAGGCCCTTTCTGCGACCCCTTGGGCAAAAGGAGCCGGAATATTCAACACTCGCACTCATAAGTTCAGCAAGTCAATTCCGGATGGACATAGACCAGTACCCGGTGGTGACCACTTGGAGGTAAAATAAGCACAATTGGTGTATCTGAACAGTTGCAACAACTGGGCATCGCCAAGTTGACGGCAATCAGTGTCTACCCTATTCATTCAACACCCAACCACCGAAGTCTCAGGGCCATAAGTATTATATACCTGACCCCGTACTCTCACTAGTTTTAGATCCATCAGTATACTGAGATCTCATTTCCCCTCGAAACGAAGATCCTATGCCAGTCCTGTCGGTCAGGGTACGACACATTGAACGGTGTCTCAAAATCAAGCGTACCAAGACTTTCATCCGCTTATTCCGTGATTTTGGAGAACGATTCCTTAAAAATGGTACTGTGTCCTATCCTACTGTTTTTAAAAAGCCCTGCATTAGAGAGCCGTAGCGCACTATTACCTGCGTTTGATTATAATTGTAAGTCCAGTGGTAAAAGATGCATAAACGCTTCCAGTGCAGCCGTGGGTGTGGTACGTAAAGCACCCGTAACGGCAATGCAGGCTTTTCTTTGTACCCAGGTCAACATATCCCGTACATACTTCTTGTTCGCGGCTTTCCACCAGACAAGAGCCCCATATGTAAGTATGGGCCTTACTACCATTATGTATAGAGTATAGCCAATACAACATTGAAGGCCTCATGCCCCGTTTCTTACCTGCTGTCCTCTCACAAATAAAGAGAGCATTGTAAGCTCTGCGGACACTGTCCTGGACACTGAGTTTCCAATTTAGTTTCCTGTCTTATACCGTACCAAGATATTTTGCGCTTTCTAAGAGAGCAAGTTCCACTCCAGCAAGTCTGGGCGGCATGAAAGGTGGTATCTTGTATTTTGTACTAAATAGTACAAGCTTAAGTAGGTACAACTTAAATAAATTAAACTCGTCCCAATAGTCTTCTCTTATACTTTCGGATTTTTCAGGCATGATGAAGGTAGTTGACAAAGAGAGCATTTGAATATTTTTTTATGGGTGAAGAAATGTGCCAAAACTATTAACGATGATAACATAATAATCCAAATCTCCCCAATTAACTAAAAAGCGTCATAACAACTTAACAAATGAAAACGTCCATCGTCCATTTAGAAAATAATCAGAAGTACATTTTTTACTTCATACCATTTCTTCTAAACTTTGAATCGTTTTTCATACACTTGATGCTGTGTTTATTCGTTATAGCGTATTATTGTGATATTTACCGATTTTCTATGCAGACCAAACAACAGAATGCCTATGCAAATCGGGCTTAAACCAATACGCTTATTTAATTCCATTTAAAAATTACTGATAGTAAATGTGGTAGGTACTCACTCGGATGTTATTTGTTTTTGTTTGCAATCCAATTCTGTAATATAAAAATAAAACATTAGGCTTAAATAGAATGTGTTTTGATTAAACTTATGTTAACTAAAATTAATTAAAAAAAGAATAAAAAAAAACAACTTGGCAGCATTCACAAATCTAAATACGGATGTCAGTGACAAAAAATAAATTTTGCCCATAACGCCATGTTAAATAATAAAGTCTGTTCCTTTACTTTTAAATCTTACGAATTTTTACTAGTTCTTACGAATTCTTACGAATTTATACTCAGTGACATTCCTTAACTAAAAAAAGAGATATTACCCCTCCACTGAGAATCTTACCAATTTTTACTCAACAAATTTCATCTGTCTTTTTTCATAGATTTCATAGAAGCGTTCCCTAACTTTTTCGTAAATGACTCTCTCTGTGAGAGAATTTATCCCCAGCACTGCCATTTTGACAGTCTTTTCCATTCTTACTACAAAAGTAAAGGAACAGACCTAATATCGAACTGATAAGTCTCTCAAAATCTATTGAGTTTAACGTCAGGCAATGAAAATAGAAATAAAAGTAGAGTAGCAATAATAAATATTCTTAAATTGAGCACCTATAGGTATATTGATATACGATTTAATATTGCATACCAACTACTATCAGTCTGTTCTTAAATTTTGAAATGATTTTGGACTAAGAACGTGGCAAAAAAAAACTGAAAAACCTGAATGGTTTGGATAAATAGTAGATAATATATACCTACTGAACTTTGACTAAAATAAATAAATAAATGGTTAGCGAAACTGCAGTTCTGTTTCAAGAAGGAAATGTTGAAGCCGAACTTTAATAATAATAATTATAAAAAAAGTACCTGGGCGACCGAGCTTTGCTCGGTTATTAGTATTAGATAATTGTAATTTCAAAAACAATAAATATTAAAAAATATATAAGTATGTACCTATATAAACTTGAAAAAAAAAAAAAAGTTCGTAATGTGGAAATGAAAATAGGAAGGGGTAAAAATTGATTTTTAGTAAAATCATATTGTTTGCTTCAGACAAACTTTATTAACATTGCTTACAATTCACAATTGATCGCATCTTTTAATTATCATTTTCGAGTGGAGAAATATCCAAATCTATAACATTTACAATGGGATTAGTCATTATTTTTGGAAATTAATCTTCACCACAGAATATTCCTCTCCCAGCATTTGGTGCCAATAAACTCACTCACCATTGCATACTCTGAAGCGTGAGCGGTACCCTCACACCTTTGAGTATGCAATGCCTATAGTAGCGTTAAGCGTTTAACACAACCTTGTTGGAAGTCACATAAGAAGTTTCACTTCAATAAATCAAACAACATAATTCACCTATATCGTCTTTACTTCTTGAATTCTTCGATTCTTTACTGTAGGTATCAACGTAGGTACTATAACAAACATTAAAACAAAAACCTTGAACTCAATTTCTATATACACCACCATACGTCCATCAGCGCACGTCAACAGTCATCTGCGCATTTCCTCAGAAACACATTGTCGCTGTTGATTACATACACATTCACGTCGCATACTTCTCTTTCGTTTCACTTATTTTGGAGAAAACACCACTCAGTTTTTTTTTTTTTTTTTTTTTCATATGAACGTGCTTGTGCAATGTGCGCCACCCTCACCCTCCCTCACACCCTTTAGTATCCAATGCTTTTATTAGCGTTAAACGTTTGACGCGACCTTGAGTTGTAAGTCGCATAAGAAGTTTCACTTCAAAAAACAAAACTAAGTCACCGAGCGGGATTCGAACCCGTAACACTCGTTTCTTGTCGTCCCCATCATAGTAAAAGGAAAAAATTAAGACATCTACCGGCATTTAGGAGACTTAAATTTTTGTTATATGTTCAAGTCTATTTATATATTTTTTTAATTTTTATTGTTTTTGAAATTACAATTAATACTAATAACCGAGCAGAGCTCGGTCGCCCAGGTACTAAATATCTAATTTGCCCAAGGTATTATGAAACTCCTACCAGATCTTAATTTTAAATAATTAATGTAACCGCTTTAAATTTACTTAAAATATAGGATCTTACAAGGTTAAAACAAAAATTAACGAAGATCCAAGACTTGTTAAAAGGAACCCAGGTATTACTAGATGGAGTAAAAATGCTGTATTGTTCTGTCTGCAAAATTTTACAAAAACTGCTCTAACGACTCTGATCAAATTACATTTTAAAAATAATATCAGTATTCTAAATAAGGTCTCGTACTTAGTTTTTCTTTTATTTATAACAACATACATCTATCACGAACAATACTTCCAATCATTGACAACTTAAACCAGCGTCATTAATATATTCCAGTCAAAAAAGAAAATCATTCCCTAACTGATCAAAAATCAGAAACTCCTACTACACTCGTTCTCGTACTCAAAAACTTTTAAAGTGTAAAAGCTATAAAATAGTACCTACAGTAGGCGCTTATAACTCTCTAACAAGAACTTGCGACAATTATATGTTTCTAGAGCTTCAACTTTTAAAAACTAAAAGTGACTTTTATTTAACACTATGTATTCCTTTTTCTATATTTCATGAACCGTTTCTTTTACCCATTGCTTCTCAGATCTTTACCTACCTATCTAATAAAATAAGAAAACAACTAACAAAACTTTTGACGAACGAGAAAGTTTTGTTCGACCCAGTCCTGCACTTTGTTAACTTTTTTTTTTTTGTTACAATCGTATGAACATATATCGCAATTCGATTTTTTAGCCAAAAACTGGGCTTACAGTCACGGTAATCCCATCTACTTAAGCTTAGGTTTCAATTTTGGATGAAATCCTTAGAGCCGTTTTCCAACAAATCTTATTGGTATACAAATTTTATATGTTTAGGCTGCAGGCCTCGGCACAGACGGGCAGAATTTTGCGACACAGTTTTTTGAGTTCCTCTATCATCGTGATGTCAGAATTGATTAACATCTCGAGTTCGAAATTTTGTAAGAAAACAAGTGGAACTTCCATAAGTCGAACTCTCAAAATGTAAGAAAAAAAATCGAGTTATAGAAAATTCGACTTAGAGAAATAAATAAATAAATAAATAAATAACAAAAACTTGATATTTTTTATTTTATTATGTATAAGGATACATATTTCGAAGAGAGAAAACGTTTTATAAATAACAGAAGCCTTAAAAAAAGTTATCAAAGTTATCCATAAAACTTTGAGTATTAGTATCGGGACTGTGACTGCTTCAAAATGATGGCCACACGTTTAAAGCTGCCATATATTGCTTTCCAGTTTTGAGTTCACTATTCAAAGGACTTCTTCCACTTTCAGCTGTGTCAAAGGTTTTATCCACTTCAAGTATTTTGGATTTCATTGTTTATACCAGGAAAGCAGCTTAGCCTCCCAATTTATTTTATGAAAGGTTTTTTCTATTTCACTCCCTTTGTTTAATTTCCGAAACAATTGCTGACTAATTCTACATCATATACAAACACTTGACACATTCAGAAATCTGAGCCTAGATTTATTTGGCCTTGATTTTACCGGAAAGTAAGATCCAGATTGGTCTGTAACTACAATTTGACTACGTCAGCCAAACACATACGAAATGTCAACTTAGTTCTCAGTCACGAAATTCTTGACTAGATTTGTCGGCAACACCCCCATGCACGTCAAGTAAACGAGCTGTTCACGTGCCCAATCTAGGGCAATAAAAACTGAAACGCATGAAATCGGCCAGTTGTTAGACTTATGAAGCTCTTGAATGGTCCTGTTTCAGGTTGTTCACAAATAGATTGATAAGTTTCTCAAACTTAATTCAGCTTAGTCCATTAATCAAATAGAGTGGCAGATATGAGTAGCAAGCTATTCTAGTACATTTTCAATTTATGAGTCAGTCAAGCAAATACTGAAATACTAATGTCGTTTTCCATTGGGCAAAAAGAAGCATCGGCATCGAAAAATTCACATCTGAAAGCGTTCCATTAGCACAAAAAATACTCTTCTGGTTATTCTGAGAAGAGAATTTCAATTCTCGATTTGAAGTCAGAATCCACTCAAGAAGTACTCATACAAGAGTAATTTATGTATTTTATAGAAGTCAGCTGACAGCTGCCGTAGACTATTTTTTGGCATTTCACCAATACTTTTGTGGATTCAATCAGAAGCAGTTTTCTTGTTCCATTGGATTACAGATTGAGTGGATCCCCGAGTGAAACCAATGGCAAACGACATAAGCATGAGAAGATTATCCTTTACACCTCATCAACTTGATGGAATCAGTTAAATCAACCCTACGTATAGACTCGTATACGAAGAAATTCCAATACCCTTTTTTTTTTTGGGGGAAATTTCTTTCTTTTTGGGGTATTAATAAGTGACAAGCCAAAATCATGATGTCAATTTGACATTATTTATCCAAGCACTGTGCCCATATCCACACTTGTAATTATTTTGCTATTAGAGTGACACTTTGTCGTCGCTTTTACACGTAGGTATACAAGTCTTGTTTGAACTATTTATTATAATAATAACCTGCACATCGTACTTGCCAGGATGGAAACACTAATGGATGGTTAAGGTGAATGACAGACAATGTTGGCACAAAAACTTAGTTAATGGAAAACGATTTTTCACCATTATAATGAAGTGGGTTGTGAGCTTTAACCAGCATAAATAGTATCTTGCTGAAGTTAGATGAGGCAAAGATTACTCAATGCTCTACTCGTTGCATGAATGTCTATACCTCACCTATGTGGAATTGTTCTAGGTATAAGTTTTCTTAAAAATGTAAGACTTCTCCTTTTGATCCTATTTTACTTCTTGCTCTCTCCAATGAATCTATTGCTCTGTCCAAAGAAATCGATCCCAGCTTAACTCTAATTGATGACGAACGGATGATTTGGCTACTGTCCCGATTAAGAAAGAAATTCAGGGATAAGAAGTCACAAGTACAGAATCGCAATTGAAACAAAAAAGAAAATTAAGACGAGCGACATTAACAACGACATTTAAAGGTCCCTGACAGCTTTCCCTCACAAATCAATCAAAGCGGATCAATGGCTTTATTTTGAAAAGTAACGAATGATTACTCGATACTTGAATTTCTGTGGATTTTGATTTTATGAATTGATGTCGTTTTCAGAGTTTTTAGCGGAATAGAGTAAGACAAAGAACCCATAATTGCCTCATTACAGCAGTTCATAATTGTTTCCTTTTCCCCTGACAGAAAGTGAACTGTAGTAGGTACTTCGATTTGCAGTCATTTGTTCAAGCGCCTGCCGTCAACTTTTATATACATTTTAGTAGGGGAGAGGTGGTCACCTTAGAACACTTTTTACAAAAATCGCTCTAGATCCATTAAAAAGCGGAGTATCCCTTCGGATCTTGAAAATGATTATTACATGTTGTTTTATCTTTGAATCTTATATCCAAACTTATATGTATAGTTATGACTTATATATTTTTTATTTATTTTAATAATCTTTTTAAAGTGTCCCATTCTGCCCCTCTGGGGGGTCACCTTAGGACAACCATGGGGCAGTTTTGGACATGTCTAAAAAAAACGCTCATTAGGAGCGGTTTTCTTCTTTTTCTTATAAATTTCTGACCATTAGTGCAGCGATAAACCTAAACAAATAAAACCGAAAACAATCACACTAAAATAGATTGTTCAAAGTGATAAAAGGGGGCAGATTAGGACATGCCCAAAAGTTCCCCTCGCGCATTGTCCAAAAGTGCCCCGAGAGGGATAAAAAACTAAAAACTTCATATTTTTTTTAGAATCAATGTAAATTGTTAATATATTGGTTGAATATAATAACATATAAACACTATACTTGAACACTTTTAATTTGTAAATTGAGCATAATGTTAGAATAATATGCTTACGTCTAGGAATAAAAAAAATTACAACCGTCGTCTGGAAACACACTTTTCTTTTTATTTTATTTTTTAAAGTTGGTATCAATATCCATCAGATGTTTGTTTGAAGTGGATTTGCCACTGTAAAATTTTATTAAAGTATTAAAAAGTTTTTTTTTGTAGTACTTTTTTTAAGTTGTCCTAAGCTGCCCCCGTCCTAAACTGCCCCCGTCCTAAACTGCCCCCCTCTCCCCTACTATTATCTTCATTTATTACTTAAGTATCGTTTTACAAATTGTTTCGTGAATTAGAACTTCATGTGCGCACTCAAAAAATTACCAAGATGGAATACCCAGGAGGAAGAAAAGAAAAAAAGAAAAAAAAAAAAGAACGAAAGCAAAAAATGACAGCTCGCCGTGAGTTACAAAATGGCGGATTACAATAAATTTCTACACACTGAGGAGAAAAGTACAAAAGAGAAGGTTTTACATTTTTACTACACCATTTACATTTTCATTGTTGCTTAACAAGTCTTTATCGATTTTTGTATTTACTTAACCAAACAATCTACAGAGATGAGCTGGCGGAACAAAAACTAGTCGCCGATCTATGGCTGTTTTGTAGAAGGTACAAATAACTTCACGAAATGCAATTAACAATCGACAACCGCTAGCGAACAGAACAACTTTTCTTTTGTAAAGTAAGAGAACTACAACAATTTAAGGGCAAAAGTACCGTCTATCTGCAAGTATCTGTCAGGAGTTATAGCTTTGCCTTTAATAGGAGAATTTTTTTTAAAAAAGAGATCAACTTAACTAAAATAAACTAATCAACTAAATCTTGGACCAGCTTTAAGTCCCACAGCAAGATGCGATGTTAGTCGTGCATGCATGCAACCGAAAAGGTCTTCCTCTTTTTACCTATAAGCCTGAAATCTCCTTAAAAAAAACTTTCTACAAGCTGATTGCTAAAAGTCGTTAACTCACGTGGCGAAAGTTGAAGGCTTCTTCCCTAGGTGCATTTTTTATATCAAATTCACACACCCAATTCTGCGGATGGGACTTCTGTCTTCTGTTTCAAGGTCTTTTTGCCAAGCATGTGGAAACAGTGTCTGACTGGGGCTAGGTAGAAAAAAAAAACTCGAACAACTTTCGACATTTCAATTTGCGCCACCAAAAAGTATGCAGCAAAAAGAAGGTTCCTCTTCTACACCCACAGTTCTACCTGAGACCACAACCATACACAAGCCATAGAGAAGTTTTGTCATATCCTATCCTAAAACGCTCCGCACATTCTTGTACAAAATGTAAAAAAATTCCGATTCGAACTAATTTCAAATAGCCACCATTTTTTGCCACCATCATCTCATCACACTTTTTAATTGCACCACAAAATCCGTACAGAGAAACTTTAAAGTTTTTCGAGAAAATCCGAAACATCACGCTCTTCGGGAAGTTTCTGAAACTCTCGGACGATAAACCCAGTTTCTCGTTTACTTTTCCGCAAATACTCTCGCCTTTCCCGTCGCGTATCGACATCTATCCCATCGTACATCCCCGACTTGGAACAACGAGAACGAGAAAAGTTAATTATCTCCGATGGAGAAAAATGATTTCGACAGAAAAACTTTCAGTTTAACGGGAAAACTTTGCTAATTCACACCCCCAATCAATTTGTTTCTGCAGAAAAGTCAAAAGTATCCAATCTCATTACACTTACACTGTCATGTCCTTACTCCTTATAAATATTTCAGTGCACTGCGGATATATAGCAGGTAAAAACCACAATCGGGATCGGAATCTGCGAGTGGCACATCAGTCATTCCCGGTTAATGCAAATTTTCGTTTTCGTGCCCTTAACCAGTGCGTGTGTATCTACACAAGTTTCATAAATTAAAATTTGTGCATAAAAATGTTTCCGAATCGACGCACGACAACCTGAGTTATTACGAAAACCATTAGCCTACGCACCGCACAGACGTGTCGACAAGATAGTAAAAGAGTACAGCTACGAAGGAGGAAAGGACTTCTAGTGCCTTGCTGAACTGTATGGATATACAAATAAATATTATTCAGGTAGGTATACAACGGTTTTTGGTACTACCGGCGAATATTCCTGAATTACTAAAGAGAAGCAATTTTTTGTGCTCCTATTTTTGGTTGTTAGTTGGTGTGTTTTTTTCTTTCGGTGATAGTTGGTTCCAGGAACCGACGACAACTTCCTTCCTCGAGTGAAAAATGTACATCTACTTGGGCACAGAGGTTTAGTAACGATTTTATGGAAAGGACTTATTCGGGTTGTCTCTCTATTTGGCTACACTTTTACGATGCTCGCAAGTAGTGCACGGAGGTGGTTTTGCATAAAAAGAATAAGGCACAAATATTGTTTTGGGTTTTAGGTTCGGGAGCATCATTAAACGAAACAGAATGTCAGGTCTCGTATACATGAGTATGTCCTGTGGAACGTGTTTGTTTGTTTTTTTTTTTTTTTTTTTTTTTTTTTTTCGAGGAGGACGACTTGCTTTTTTGCGCTTACTTTATGTGCATGCTTTGAGTTTGGTTTTTATATTGTCGTTTGTATATATGTGTTTTGTCTTTGTGCTGATTTTTAATTCATCAATCGAAGAAGGATGTGTATCGAATGGTGGTATCTAAGGTGTCTTAGAGGTTCGCATACGGCAGGTACATTTTCTCACAGGTGCTTTTATCTCTGCTACACGATAAATATTAAAGTACCGCGTTGCGAGTGAACGGGGGGATAGCTGAGAGTTTTTGTAAGGAAGGTTGAGTGAAGTTTCAAATTTATGACCATGTTGTGAGATAAAATACTGCAAGTGGAATTGATTTAGTGGGGTGTTTTAGAAATATTCACCTAGGTCGGAGTGAAGGCGTAAGGCTAGGGACGCACGTTTAGTGACTTGGAAGACGAAGTGTTGAAGGCTGTATGGAAGGAAGTTGAAAGGCTGCAGTAAAATCTACAATGCTAAAACTGCGGAAGAAATGAAGGCAGATAAATGTAGATTACACACTGAAGAAAAATCTTTTATGCGTCCTTTCATAAAAAAAAAGGACGGAGCATGACAGCATCAGTTGCAGTGGCGACGCGTGCTATTGTTCAATTCGTTCATGAACGCCTAACTTTGGGGGAATAAATATTAAAAAATAAAAAAAATGTTTTCACTTGTCCTCTAAGTCCTAACTACAGTCTAGTGCTAGCGTATTTTTACTATTCTCGTGCCACCCTCTCGGGAACTTGAGCCTAGTCGTGATTCATACAAAACGAAATACTAACCTGCGACAGCAAAACTTTCCACTCACATCAAAAATTTAAAGAAAAAGTTTCTAATATCCACTTATCCCCTAAGTCTTAACCAAACTTCAGTAAATTTCCGAATTTTATTAGATTGTTTTAGTGTGTATTGAGTTGACCGCAAAAAAAAAAACGTTTTCACTTACAAATACAGCCACAAAATTCCATTGAAATCGGTTGAGTGGTTTAGGAGATCGACAACAGCGCCACCTTTCGGGTCCAAAATACACAGCAACAAATGTCATTTAAATCGGTTGAGTGGTTTAGGATATCGACAACAGCGCCACAAATATATTTTTTTGCACCGTTTTTTGTTAACAAATTACACAAACATACGTTTACCATTTGCAATAAAAATTCACGAAAATCATATATAGACAAATACCAAAGATGTGTGAAAGTTTGGTTCAAATCGGTAAATGCGTTAAGGCGTGAATCGAAAAATTAATAATTCAGCTAACAAAACAATCCTTCCAACGATAAACAATTTGTGTCATAAACATTGCTGTTATTAAAAGTAAAGTGCTTCAGATCAAAAAAAAACAATTTTTTTGACAATTCGAACATGAAAATCAATCTTGATCAAAACAAAGAAAATGTTTTTTTTTTCTCTAAAAAATTGATCCATTTACCAAATCGAAAACGACATATAAGCGTATTTCCCAAGGCGTGGCGCATGTCGCTCCTTTCGTTTATAAGAACCGTTGGAGAGCATCATTTACCTACCCATAAAGGAATGCAATTTACCTGTCCCTAAAAGTAAGTAATTGTAAGAAATTAATTTAAGAGCATTATGCCCAATTCACATTATAATAATACGTGAACATCCGAAGTTTTCGTACATTTTTTTAGTAAGTTTTTATTATGAAATTAGTAGAATGAAACTTAGAAATATCATTCGAATGGTACTGCGCCATAGATGTGCAGAAACAAAAAGTCGTGATTATGTCGCCATTAAACTGGTAAAATTAAGTTAATAATTCCTCGTTCAAAATGCTTACCAGTTAATTGAATTGGTGGCATTCAAATTGTCGCCACCAAATTCCCATAGTAACGTATTCAAATATACCTATATCATCTTAGATTAGAACCTTTTTTCAAAGGCATGCAATTTGCGTACCCCTAAAAGTAAGCAAGGTGTTGACGACGCGACGGTTGGTTTGAATGAAGTACTACGGAAACGAACATTTTTCGATTTTAACTTTTTTACTCTAAATTTTTATTGTGACATGTGTCATCTTAAAATTTCAAACATACTCATGTAAAACTCTTTTTAAAGGGGAGCATTTTTTTATATTTTCTATTGATATCTCTTTTTTGCTTATAAAAAAAAAACACCATAATTATCGAAAATTGTGTTACGTTTTTTAGTACTACATACACTCCGTTTCACTTGAATAGCACACCATGCAAACTGCCATTATTCTTTTTATATTATCTTTAATAATAAAGCCAAGATTTGTTTTTATTTTTTAGCTGCAAGTATAAAAGTTAATCTTATAGAAAAAAGTAACATTTCTTTCAAATGCCCAACACGTTCTCAAAACCAAGCTAGAAAAGAAAAATACTGAAAAAATACGACTTGTTTCTTATTTCACATGAATAGCACACTTCAATATATTATATTATTATGTACACTTAATAATATTTTAAGTATGAACAAATACCTATATACATAGTAATATGAATTTAAAAAAAAAAATTAAAAATATTTAATAATGGGTGGAGCCTCCCTTGTTTAATATTGTCTCATAGATCCTGTTTGGTATTGAATCATACAAACTTTTTATATATTCAAGGGAAATTAAAGTCCAGGCTCGTTGAATTGCTTCGATTAGCTCAGTTTTTGTGGAAAACTGCTTTCCCGACTCATTAACTTTCCGGACCAGCCATCCCCAAACATTTTCTATAATGTTAAGGTCCGGCGAGTATGGCGGCCAGCTCAAAAGCGTGACATTTTTGGACTCGATCCACGATTTTACCACACGGGCAGTGTGTATAGGAGCATTATCGTGTTGATAAGTCCACGATAGAGGCCCAAAGAGATCGTCCAATGTCGGAAAAGACTTCTCTAGAACATTTATATAAGTTCTAGCGTTCATGTTTGTTGTTAATATTTGAAGCTCACAGACTCCATAATATGATATGGCCCCCCAAACCATAACACCACCCTTTCGACTGTGTAAGCGATCTAACTGATGAGTTTCCTTCCTCAAATCGTGAAAATAATAATGGAAGCCATCAGGACCCTCCAAATTGAATTTTTTCTCATCTGAAAAAACAACTCGGTGCCATTCTTTGTTCCATGACATGTTCGATCGGCAAAATGTTAAACGCATTTCTTTACGTTGAGGGGTAAGTGGTGTTTTTTTTTTTAGTTTAAGATGTTTGATGTGTTGTGCTTTAGAAATGACCCGCCAAACAGTTGTTTTACTTGCTTGGACTCCTGATTTTTCTTTAATTTTGGCCAAGGAATCATGCGAATTCGAAGCGTTGCGCAGAATTGCCCGCTTATCTGCAGCAGAAAGTACACTCTGCGTACGACCTTTCATATTTTTCCCGTACTTGAGTTCATTTTGAATAAAATTGCAAATTACTTTTCTGCTTCTTCCGATTTTTTCCGCTATATCACTCACAGAAAGGCCACAATCTCTATAGGCTTTTATTTTGCCTTGTTCCTCGCCCGTTAAAGCTTTTCCGCGGCCCATTATAATTTTAAATTAAACACAATGTTATACAAATAATAATTAAATTTAGCTTTGATCAATAATTGAAAACTTGCACTGAGTAAATGAACTTTCAACCACGATGTGCTATTCAAGTGAAACAAAAAATTCGCTTCAATTATACACAACACTAAAAGAAAACAGCAGAAAGCATATAACGGTACATTTCCAGTGCACCATATTTTTTTTTATGAAAGTTGAAATGAAGATGAAGACAAAACAAACAAAAACAATAAAAACGAGGAAGAAGAATATTTATTGATAAGCAAATAACAACAAATATATGAAATGTGCTATTCAAGTGAAAAGGAGTGTATGTTTCGAGGAGATACTGGTTTGCACCACCTAACAAGCAAAGAAAAAAAAAAGGGGAACGAAGAATGGTCTATATTTTTGTCTGTGTGATCGCGACAAACATTATTTTTAACAGTTCTTCAGCTTGTGTTTCAAGTTTTTTTTTACATAGAAAGGGTAACAATGAGAGTCTTATCTTATTATTTTAAGCTTTTAAGATTTCATTTTACATTATGTATTTTAGGAGATTGTTGTAAGGTACCTTAAGCTTTAACTCAAATATGTACATACTTATTTTTATATATAAAACAGTGTTGCATCCGGTAGAACGCCCATAACTCGAGAAGGGATCGTCGGATTTCAGCTATATTTTCTTTGTTGTGTTTGTCTAAGCCCAAGGAAGGTACATACGATGATAAAATAAGAAAATTTTAAAGGGAAATTAAGGAAATCGGAACCGTGTATAATATGCTTAAATGTTTTTCAAGTTTCAGTACAAAGGTTCTGCATCGCGTGTCATTTAATCAGTAATTAAAATGCATCTGTAACGGTTGGCAAAAGTTAGATGCTCGAAATTATTTATTTAAAAAGTCAATTGGCAAACTTCGTCCGCCCGGTCCGCTAGTTTATGTATGGACTTGAAATTTGCCCGTTTATAATTTATTTCTTGAAAATGGGAATACAAAATAAGGTGCTTAAAGAATATTGGCCTACCGATCCTTATGACGCTTGTCTGGGCCCTTGTCAGTTGTCACATAACTTTGCCGACGATTAACGTCAAGTCTACAGACCTGTTAGTAATTGGAAATCGGCTTCCAGTTGAGCCTTCACAAATATTTTGGAATCTCTGAACAACCGACAGAAAATTGTTTAGATTAATATTAAATTTTGCAAAACGATATGAGTAGGCATACTGCATACATGTAGTTAAACTTCATTTTCTTTATATTTGCTTGTTGGCTACTGCTACACGATTCCCCAGTGCATATTATGTCAAAATATGACCAAATCTGGGCCCATGTTCTGTAATTATCACATCGATATATTTCTCACTAAAACAACTGAAATTGAAAAAAAAAAAAAAAAAAAAAAAATTCCAATGTTTTCGATGCGATTTTTTTTTTTTTTTTTTTTTTTTCAATTTCAGTTGTTTTAGTGAGAAATATATCGATGTGATAATTACAGAACATGGGCCCTGGTCGCTTAATACTCCCAAAAACAAATTCATGCTGCATAGTCTTAGGGGCATATTTTTAAATAAATCGTTTGGATCTATCATATATCTATTGCGGTACGTGTAGGTGTACCTCGGCGTTTTATTACATATTGGGAGAATTTCCATGACTCTAATAAAATTATATTAGCAGATGGATAATAATTGCACCGACAACCCCATAAAAAACTTTACAGCAAACATTACAGACTTATCCAAAAATACCACGGGAAGGAGTGATGGCCCCCAACCTTTTTTTGTGAAAATAATTTCCTAAAGTGTCTCTCTCACTCAACCGACGAGATTAAAAATTCCCATTATAACTTTTAATTCACTTAACGGGGGGTACATCCCCACCAAAAGGTGAATTAGAACAAGAATCCTTAAAACTGCAGCATTAGAGAGTTTGCCATAAGTTGCAACCCAAAGTGCAAATCAACTGCAGATACAGAAAAAAATCCCTTGCAGGAGCTCTAATTAAATTCGCACACGAAAAATCCACTGGTAACTAAATAACAAGTTCACCTTCAATGCGAGCGTCAGAAAACCCTCCCGTCCACCGTCATTCTTGGCACGTCCACATTGCCGGTCATTTGGAAAGATATACTGTACAGTACATGGTCCTTCTGACTGACTGACACTTTGAATTCCGACAAGACCGTTTTTTGTTTTTCTTGTTGCTCGCAATGGCTAAACTTTATCAACAGTCAACAAATAATTTTTGGGGTGGTGGTGCAAACTGCTGTGAGTCAGTTAATTACTCGTGCCACACAGATTACATGAACATGAAACTTTTCACCAGTTGCAGCAGCAATTTATGATGGTCCTGACATTCTATGTACAACAACTGGTTGAGTCGTCATCGGGGGACAACTGGTGCTATGTTTGAACTATGTAGGTAATCCCGCCCAATCAACACCCAACTCGCCAGAACATAGTCGAACGTGCTTTGTCTTAAGTTTGTGGATTTGTGGCGAAACCACAACGAGAGGAATATAACCATGCGAAATGACAAAATATATTTGTTGCTGTTGGAATTGGAATGATGTCCTGCTGGCAGAGCAGATGCAGAGAGAGAGAGAGAGAGAGAGCGCTGCTGAGGATGGAAAAGTAAATATAAATAAGTTTTGCGGTTCGCCTGAGAGGGTAATTAACTTGTAGTTGATCAAATAAATCTCCAGTACCGAGGTTGGTATTTGAACGTAACCTCAATGCCGGGTGCACTGGATGATGCAAGTTTAAGAATGACGTGATTGCAATTGAATTAGACAATGAAGTAGTTGGGGTTCCAAGTTTGTCTTGATATTCCTTGGTTGCACTTTTAAATTAAATTCTTGTCAGCAAAGAATGACAGATTTGGGAAGCTCTGAAGTGCATCAGGAGCCCCCCAAAGGTTTGGTAAATTTTGTTCTGTCAACATTGCAATGCGGACTCATGAGTCCTTTTACATTTTATTTTATTTATTGAAGAAGTAGCTGCATAGGGAGTAAAAACCTTCGGAATGTTTGACAAGAGTTCCAAAAAAAGCGCTCTTACATTTTTAAAATTTAAAATTTCGGAGATACACGACGCTAAAAGTTGTTTTACTAAACATCTGAGGGCTTAAAGAAGTGTCTTGAAGTGTTGAACTCCTTAAATGGTAGAGGACCATTCTTCTCATAGTCCGAGCATGAAATTTATCTGGCTTAAGCTGAATTCTGAGGGCTTAAAGAAGTGTCTGTTGAACCCCTTAAATGATAGAGGACCATTCTTCTCATAGTCCGAGCATGAAATTTATCTGGCTTAAGCTGAATTCTGAGGGCTTAAAGAAGTGTCTGTTGAACCCCTTAAATGATAGAGGACCATTCTTCTCATAGTCAGAGCATGAAATTTATCTGACTTAAGCTGAATTCTGAGGGCTTAAAGAAGTGTCAGTTGTACCCTTTAAATGGTAGAGCACCTTACTTCTCATAGTCAGAGCATACAAATTATCTGTATTAAGCTGAATTCTGAGGGCTTAAAGAAGTGTCTGTTGAATCCCTTAAATGATAGAGGACAATTTTTTTTCCTAGTAAGAGCATACAATTCATCTGGATTAAGCTGAATTCTGAGGGCTTAAAGAAGCGTCTGCTGAGCCCCTTAAATGGTAGAGGACCATTCTTCTCATAGTCAGAGCATACAATTTATCTGGATTAAGCTGAATTCTGAGGGCTTAAAGAAGTGTCTGTTGAACCCCTTAAATGATAGAGGACCATTTTTCTCATAGTCAGAGCATACAAACTATCTGGCTTTAGCTGAATTCTGAGGGCTTAAAGAAGTGTCTGTTGAATCCCTTGAATGATAGAGGACAATTTTTTTTCCTAGTAAGAGCATACAATTTATCTGGATTAAGCTGAATTTTGAGGGCTTAAAGAAGCGTCTGCTGAGCCCCTTAAATGGTAGAGGACCATTTTTCTCATAGTCAGAGCATGGAATTTATCTGACTTAAGCTGAATTCTGAGGGCTTAAAGAAGTGCCTGTTGTACCCCTTATAAATGGTCCTTAAGTCTTCTCATAGTCACAGCATACAATTTATCTGGCTTAAGCTAAATTACGCCAATGCAATAATATCTTCGCAGTTGACACGAAAACTGCCCAAAAGATTTCGATGAAACTTTTTTTATAAATGTCATATAATTACCCATTTCGTTCAGTGCCACGCCTTCTTTTTGTGTGTCTTTTTTAAATATTTTTTTAATGTTTCTCAAGATTCCTTTATGTTATTTTTTTTTTTTTTTTTTTTTTTTTTGTAAATGTTTCTTAAGACTCCGACTTTGAACTATTTCTTTCAGTGCCACGCCTACTTTTTGTGGGCGTTTTGTTGTTGACTAAAATGGATATTTTCTGACTTAGTTTGCTTTACTTTTCCATTCCTTAAATAATTTTCAATCAATAAAAAAAACGTACATTCATGGAGTAGGCAAAAGTTCCTCAAATGTTTTAAACTATCAGTCCGCAGGCTACCTTCTGGATAAGGTAAAAAGCTGACTCACGTTTCTAACATGATGAAATTAAATTTATTTTATTATATCAAAGAATACCATCAATTGGACCGCGCATTGGGGTGGCGGACATTGAAAGCACATTTAGTTGAACAAACATTGTGTATAGTTTTCTGTCTGCTGCAGGGGAATGGAAAAGAAACATGCGATGTCCATGTGAAAGCAAAAAACAGCATTAAGGTTTTGAAATGCTTAGATTGATAATGCGATATGCGACCCCATAGCGTATATGAATACAAATGGCGCAACACAAGGTATATAGAATACATGGTATGATATTCCGCGTTGAATTTTTATTTCGTTCTGCGCATGTACGTCACTCAATGACAACAAAATCAGCTGTCACTTTTCAGTGGAATAAATTAAAAGAAATATGCTTATAAAATTGCACTTGACGAGTGAAATAATGCAATCGGCGGAGCATTTAAGCTCATTTTGTTGGTTCCATGATGTGTTATGTTTACTTAAAAAGTTGTTATGAGCTTGCTATTGCTATATATGTATAAGAAAAGAAGAAGTGTTGCTTTTTATTTCTGTAACTAAACGTAATCTACTTGATATTTTTTAATTGATTGTTTTATTCAGTTTCCTTTTTTTTGAATTTACATTTAAATGTGACTGTGTATTTAGTATTTTGATTTTAAAAAACATCTTGCAACGAAAGAATAATTTTTGTATCTCGTGCTCTATATACTATTTTTCGACGCGGTCATTAACTGTTGAATGAAATGTTGACCAGTTTTAAGTGTTTTTCCATTTATTTCATTGAATTCGTCCTCAAGGTACTTCAGACTTTGAAGAAACTTGTCATTCGGTTTCTGAAGTCCTCCTTCAGACAGCTGATCCGTCCAAGAAAATGAGCTTGCTGGCTGGCTTTCTGAATAATTTTGCAACATATCCGGGATTTTTGACTTCAAACGATATATTATGTAACCGGCTACGAGTTCCAGCGCATCGTATTCCAGGTCACTCATATCTTCGGTTGGATCGTTGCAATGTGTGTCGGGGTCATCAGCGAATCCCGAGAGTAAAGTGCTAGTAAGGAGTTCTTCTGAATAATCTTCGTGTACTGCGTATATTTCCCCTTCTTCTTCATCATCCTCACCAAGAGCATCGGTTATTATCGACTTATCCAAATCGATTTTTTTCTCTTCACAACTATCTGACTCGATATTTGCAGATTGGGATATTATGCACTCATTGCGACCCAACAGATAACTTCTTAGCCGGTATTTAAATTGTATGGCTGTTGGATGGTCGTAAAGGCCTCCTTTAGCTCGCATTACACCAAAAAACATTTCCAAGGGGTCCTGGTTTAGCCGATAAGTCAACAAGTATGTGATGTTATACCGTAGCTTCAAATCGTCAAACATAGTTTTTATGGCACTATTGTTGCTCAGTATTCCTTTCTGAAATGGAAGAAGATACTTGTGTTTTCCTATGCGCATCTTTCTTATTGTATCTTCCATTTGAGAAAGGATAATGTTCTGTCTTTCCAGCTCTAATCCGTATGCCGCCATTCTTTCCCGAAAGTCGATTCTTGGAACTCTAACATTGAATAAATCAAACCAGTCGTTTACCTATACAAAAAATAAAACATAGTCTTAGGATTTAAGCCTTACATAATTTACAAAACTTACCACTTTCAACAAAGTCGATAATTCAGACCAATACTTTGATTTTGCCTTCCCACATGATCCGATTCTTTCGAGAGCACTATGGTTCGTATGTGAAAATAGCTGAGTAGCATATTTTACTTTCTGTCTTTTACCATGTTGTACTGAAAGATGCGTAGGAGTTAAACGACTCGCAATTTTGAGGTCAGCATTCGATTGAAGTGCCAGCAGTTCCTCGAGCGGTTCTTTAGTCAAAAGTTTATCTTCGATTAGGACCCCAAAGTCTAAAAAATGATTCTTTAAACGTTTTATTAGATGTGGAGTATCACTGAATACATAAATATTTTTGGTGAGATCACAGGGATGTTTGAAAAACGGGTTGTCTTCAGTTATTTCCATAGTTTTCCAGAGTGATCTGTTACTACCACCCAAATCGGACACAATAGCCACAACATCATATCCGATTGCATGGAGCTTTTGAATTAATTTTGTAAAAATTATCGGTGTAAGATTGCAGTCATAATTATAAAACAGTGGTTGCTTCCAATTCTCGAATAGACCTCTTGCCATTATAACCTGTACATAATTTGTAGGGGCCAACAAAGTGTCGGTTTTTTGGTCATACTCATATGATCTCTGAATTTTCATTTCGTCGGCCATCAATACGCAAACTTTTTGATACGGAGTCAAATCAGCGTTTTTCATCAATTTGAAAACAACTCTTAAGATCTTCCGTTGGCCTGGTGTAAAGATTTTGTTTACAGCATCATTTTCTGTTTTTAAAATGTAGTTTTCGGCCAGAACTCTCTTGTGTTCTAAGCGTAGCTCTTCCAGGTCTGCTTGTGTCTTCAGAAGCCTAAATATATTTAGATATCTTACGAAATTGAAAGATGAACGGAGTAAATATTACCTTTCATAATCATCTTCTGTATTTGTTGATTTATCAATTGTCAGTGGTGTTGGGGCAATACATAGCTCAGGACTCTTGGGGCTATCAGGAACAATTTCGTCGGAAATTGTACTTTCTCTACAGAAGGAACATTTTATTTATTGCTTTTTATGCAGTTCAAGAACTTACAATAATTCACGTAGAACTTTTTTTGATTCTCGTTTTTCTTGTCTTTGTTCCCGCCCTTTGGACTGTTTTTCAGGAAATGGGAGGTTTTCTGTTGGTATGGCGTCTTCTTTAAGCTTTTTGCTACTTTTGGGTGAATAATTTAGGAGCTCGTGCTGGAGATTACGATAATAACACTCCGCAGAAAAATGCCTTGAAAAAATTGCAGCATTTTTTACATTTATTTTGTCTTTGCGACCACATTTATGTAACCATATTTTTTCGATGGTTTTGTCTTTTGGAAATTTAAAAAACTTGAACTTCTCAGAATTTTCACTTTGATTTCTCTTAAGCTTTTTATTATTATTGCTCTTGCAACCGAAAACTGCACATTGTACCATATTTAGTTGGAAAGTTAAATTCCGCGCGTGTTTGAATTTAATTTTTTAAATTATTCAAACTTTTAATGCACTTTACTTCACTTTTGTTCTGTATATAGAACCAAATTCCTCAAGAACACTTTTCCAACTCCCTGGCGTTCACGACAGATCCTCCTTTTATACTTTTCGCATTTGCCTAAAGTATCTATTCGAAATGCTTAATGTCAGGTATGCTAGAAAGCAATAAAAAAAAAGGACAAGAGGATCATAAACTTTTGTTGATCGTTTTACAAGCATCATGAACGGAAGTAGGTAATTAGATCATTTTACAAAACATTATAAACATAAAAAGAAATACCGAAAGTATTCAAACAGGATAATAAACTAGTCTAGGTTTTTTATAAGCATCATAAACGTAAAGAAGTACTGTACGTATTCAAAAAGGATAATAAAACTATTCTAGATCCTTTCTCGGAATCATAAACAAATGGATAAGACAAAGGTTATTAGTGAAGATAAAATATTTTTTGGTTGTTTGAAATTACGTTACTTATTATATAGCATAATATACAACTCTTAAATTTCGTCGATCAAAGCATTATTCTTAACAGCGCGAAAAATTAACAAACAAAGCACTAGTAAAATGCCACAGAAAGAATTGTCACCCGATGACGTATGATGCGAGACAGAGATAGGATAAGCATATGCGCAATATCATACCATGTATTCTATATACCTTGGGCGCAACACTTGTTCAAGTTTAAGTAAAAATGGGGACGTTCGCATACCTAGTTTATGTAAAACGTCAACTAGATTCGTCGTGACTAGGAATCCGAACGCGTTGACTTAGCAACTTGAATTGTATTTTTGTATTCCCGCTGTCAGCGTTACCTTTGTTTGATTTTTCCCTTTATTAATCGGAAAAGATCCCTCATATTTTTTTCAAAAATTGTTATTTTCAAATATGTACATTTAAAATGTAACACGGTTGCCTATCAAAACACTATTACACTGTTATGCGAACTATTGGTTGTTAAATATCGTGCGAAAATTCGAAATTTGCAGAGTACCTTTAGGAATGGCACCCTTTTCTCTCACTGGCCCTTTTTTCGACACCTCAGAATTCTGCCACAGCCACTCTGTTTATTTTAAATCTGACTCTTCGAAATGTCAACTGAGTATGCAGGCAGGATTTTCTTGACTAGATTTGTCGGCTTCCCCTATATAAACGTCAACTGCAAAAACTAATCACGTGACCACTCTGGGCCAATCAAAACTGAAATACATCTAGTCAGACAGCTGTCAGACTTACGAACGTCGTCCCCAATGGCTTTGGGAAAGTTCATGTTACTTACTCACTGATTCAAGAGTTTTGCTTTCGTTTGACACCTTGAACTAAAAGTCAAGACACACATCGAAACAACCTTACCCAAAATACGTGCATACATACAGGCTGATTCGAAGCAAACCACTGCGAATTGTTTTATTGAGAACTTATCTACTTTACTTTACTGAAGTGGATTTTCATTTACAGTAACCTAAGTTGCATACTAAAATATTAAATCAAAGTTATCAAACCTCCGACCATTAAAGCATCATTCATCACATCCGACCTTCCCCACATTAAAGTAAAGTTTCCACACAAAGTTCACACAGGTTCAGATATTCTCTCACACATTTTGCATTCCCCCCGCATGGAGACCATGTCCATTCGATTATCATACAAACCCATTGATTCTTAACAAGGAGATACACGCATCTCTACATCACAGCACAGGACAAGCACTTAACAAGAAACTTTTATTCTGAGTCTGTTCAATTCCCAAAAGTTGTGTTCAGTTTCTCCCTTTTATCTTTGGCAAGATTTGAAAGTTTCCCCAAAAGAAAATTGATTACTTTCTGACCCTCAAGGATGCGAACTAGATGTCAATACAAAAACAATACGAAACTATACAAAGCCAGTGCCGTGGGTCCCATGAGGCACTCCGGTGAACCCATTAAACTAGCTTAATTGATGGATTTCACGGTTGGGCGCAATTATTCACAATGTGTCTGTACCTCTATGCCGGTGTGTTCTTTCTACCATACCGAATACACGTAGGGATACGCGGCCCGTCATCCCCTCATTTGATGTCTCCATTTATTCATAAAATATATCCACCTTATGTCGCTGCAAATGACAGATGCTTCACAAATTGTCCTTTGTCTTGTCTTGCCTGATGGAATATACTCGCAAAAAAGAAATATAAGGCAATAATGGCGCAATTATTAATTTATCATTTCTTGTACTTATGCTGTCCTGCATCGTCATCTCCATCAACATCATCATCATCATCATCATATAACATTAAAGCGAGAGAAGTAGGTGGAAAAGTCAAATGTTTCGTGACACCTTAATAATTCATGACGATGACGACCCCAAAAAAAACTGAAGCGGAAAAAGCAAAACAAAAGACTCACTCGCACAGAACGAAAAAAAGGAAAAAAAAAAGCCCGTTGAAATGTTTGGCGTCATGTCTCCATTTGTTATCCTCAACAGCTTTATGGCGCACGGTATTCATTAGTGACGTAAGTACGAAGAGATTTTGGATGTAGTGCCTTCTAATACTTGTACTTAAACTAATGGCAGACAATTATGAGCTCTGTTGAAGCCCATTATTAACTACAGTTACCGGATGCCGACTTGGGCAAAGAAAGTTGAAAAGGGTACCTACTCCTTGTTTTGGTGGTTCGTTTTCTATGTGATGTACTAAACAAATTTCTTGGAAAGGAAGTGGTACAATCGTGAACTTAAATTCTATAGTCGGAGTTTCCGGTAAGCAAAAGTACATCATACTTAGCCCTAATTTGTTCATATGGGACAGAATTTATAACTAGGGACTTGGTGAGGTCTAATTGAGATTGTAAAAAAAACGTTGGCCATTTATTCACTGAGAGCAGCAATTGGTATACCAGTGTCTGGGATAACGATGTTAAGTGAACGATACGCCATGACCATCTTAAGTGACAAGATTATAAAAATGTGTTTTATATTCCAAAACGCAAATCACCGCGAAAAGGTCGTAAATCGGAAAATCTTGCGAATGCGACCATATTGAAAGGTTTTTATTTTCCGTTGCATAATCTTAGGTGTAAAGTAAAGGAAACGTGGTATGGGCGGAAAGTTTTCCGTTGCAAACTCCTACCAAGTCGTTATATACCACTGCTACCAAATCGCCCAATCCTCACAAAACTGAACTTGTCCTCTTCTCTAGGAAATATAAGATTCCACACATTGACCCTCCATCTATAAATGGCACTAGTTTGACGTTCTCAAATGAAGCTAAATACTTAGGCCTTATTTTTGATAGAAAGTTAACCTGGAAGCCTAATATCCAAGAAAGAGTTAAGAAGGCCACTGTGGCACTTTTCTCTTGCAAAAAAGCCATAGGGAACAAATGGGGATCACAGCCCCGCGTCACTCACTGGCTATATGTCTCGGTCATAAGACCTATACTCACGTACGGTGTGGTTGTCTGGTGGACTGCCTTAGAAAAAGCGATTAATCGCGATAAATTAAGCAAAGTCCAAAGAACGGCTTGCTTGTGCATCGGCGGAGCTCTTCGCGGCACTCCCTCCGCTGCACTTGACATCCTGTTTCATCTGACACCCACTGACATCTTCAGCAGGCAAACGGCAGCTTCTGCAGCCGTACGCTTCCAGGTCTCCATTCCTACTAGATCATTCTGGGAGGAGGAAGCATCCGTGGATGATGAATCGATCCATTTCTACACAGATGGTTTGAAAACTGTGGACGGTGTTGGTGGCGGTGTCTTCTCTAATAGACTTAATCTTAGTCTCTCCTTCCGTCTTCCTCATCACTGTAGCGTTTTTCAGGCGGAAATAATGGCGATAAAAGAGGTCTTATCTTGGCTAAGGGAAACGTGATATCTGCTATAGATATCCGTATCTTCTCTGATAGTCAAGCCGCTATCAAGTGCCTGGAATCAGTCTCCACGAATTCCATAACAGCCCAAGACTGTCGTTCGTCTCTCAGAGAGATGGCGGAGCAGTTCAACGTTTACCTTTGTTGGGTGCCGGGGCATAGGGACATTCCAGGTAACTGCAGGGCTGATGAACTCGCCAAACACGGAACTACGAAACTACGATACCTCTGCTCCCAATCAAGGATTCCTTAGGTATTCCACTCGCTACTTGCAAACTCAAAATAAAGCTGGAAGCTATCGAAAGAACAAATCTTAGGTGGTCAACCGGCTCGACTTGTCTAGCGACAAAGCAGATCTGGCCAAAGCTGGATCTAAAACGTTCTAGGCATCTGATCTCCCTCTATAGGAAGCATATTAGTGCTACAATAGGTGTCATCACGGGATACTGTCTTATCGGCAGGCATGCAAAAAGGTTTGGCGTATTCTCTAACGATTTTTGCAGAAGCTGTTTTGACGAGGAGGAGGAGGAGACTGTTCTCCATCTTCTCTGTACTTGTCCGGCTCTCTCACAAAGACGAAAACTCCATTTTGGAGGGTTCTACTTTAGTGATCTGAACGATTTAAAAAACATAGACATCCGAAATCTACTACGCTTCATTAGAAGCTCCGATTGGTTCAACGAGTAGGAGGAATGAATTATAGATTCACGTGGTATCACAAGGGACCTTATAATGGTCTAAGTGTGTCGACTAACCTAACCAGTTAGCCGACAGCCATTTCAATCTAACCTAACCTACTTCAATTGAAAAAGGGACAATTTTAATCGTTTTTCAAAACGCAACGCTTTCATCCCGGTGTAAATTGATTTAAATATGATTGTCAGATTTTAAGTCAATGGGAGGTAGAGTCTTAGTCGCCTTAGCATCTGTTAGAAGTAGCGACTGTTAATAACTTTTCACAACAAACATGTTACTGTAGACAGTGCTGGAAACTGCTTTTAAAGAAATATATATAAAACTAGCTGACCCGGCGAACTTCATTCCGCCCAAATTCATTAATGTAGGTAATGAAATTAATAATTCCTAGCTTTCGCTTCATTCTGCTTCATGTAATTCGGTCAATTCAAATTTTTTATTCAAAAGGTATATTAAAATTAAATAAATAAATAAAATCAAATACTTTTCGGCAACCTACCGCTTTTTCACTGAAATGCTTTATGGTACACAACATTTTTCTTCTATTCTATTATCGGGTGTATACACGTACAAAGCGAGAGCTTTTCCGACACGTGAAATTCAAGATTTATGCCAAACACATCCAGCGATTGTCCTTGCGACTTATTTATTGTCTTGGCAAAAGCGAGACTTACGGGAAATTGAAGACGCTTAAATACGAACGGCAAATCGTTCTGAATAAGTGGAATCCGCGGAATAAGAACATCTTGGCCTATGAATTTTCCAATAAAAATCGTTGCTTGAATTATATTTGATATTAAATTCTTCACAATCAAACGCGTACCGCTACAAAGTTTTGGTTCATTTAGGTTGCGCAACAAAATTATTACTGAGACGATTTTTAGTTTCAAATTGTGTGGAGGCAAGCCCGAAACATCCAAATAATTTTAAAATTCCGTGGGATAGTTGGTGGCTTCGTTTTCATCCATCACGGAGTCGACTGATTTGTATGAATGCAACTCACCAGCGATTTGGTTTTGAATGGCGAAATTCAAATGTTCGACGTTCTTGTTTTTCGCAGCCAAAATCACTCTTCTCTTACACTCAGCCAATGGTCAATATTATTCTGAGCGATATTCGGGAAAACATTCATGATTAGTTCTTCCGGTGTCGTTGTAAGGTTGCAAACATTTTGTGGAAACTCAATCAGGCCGGTGATCATTGCGCGTTTTAAGCCATTGTGCATTCGTCCCATATATAATAATCTTACATTGCTGCAGTACTTTCGCCATCGCAGTGTTCTTTGAAATGTTGCATGTAGGTTTTTCTTCCACTTGCAGATTCAATGGCAATTTCAATGCAGGATGAACTGTTCGACCGCCTTCTAACAAAGTAGCCGCTATCCCAGAAGAGGCTAGGGCCAAGCGATCTCAGATCTCGAACGAATTGTAGCCAAAATAAGTGAAATCACGAATGTATTTCCAGTTCCGCAATTTTCGTTATCGACTGCTTGCGTCAATTCATCGTACACTTTCTTTTATTCTTGATTCAACATTGGCACATTTGTTCGAATAGCTTGACTCAATGCGATTCGACCGAAGTCCATTTCTCGCTCCAATTCTGGATTAAATGCGTCTTGCATTGAACGATTTGGCTGTGGCATCCCCAATTTGCACAACAAACTGCCACTCATGAGCAGACACATATCCTCGATCAAAATCAAAGCTTTGTTGCGCATTCCATCTGACATCTCCAGTTCATTATCCGATATCACAGTACGAATTAGATGCAAAATATCGTCGGCCATATATCATCTTTGTATAATCAAAGTACCTATCTACTTCATTTCAAAAAGTTACTTAATGTAACATAGTAAACATAATTTATCAGAACAAACTTTTTAGGTACCTATAGGTATTTAAAAAAAAACTTTCAAAATTGTTGACAACAACAATTTGGTTGGAAAATAATTAAAATAATTGACAACAACAATTGCCTTTAAGATTTAAAATATTTTTGTTTGTATTTGAAGTATCACTACTCGATTTCTATCCAGCTTCTTTTTTTCCAAAGTGTACAAAAATGAATTTATTGGAATGGCGGTTGCACCTTCTTTCAAAAATGTATCATACTAATTTATTAACCTTCTCTGCATGGTTTATTAACCAACAAAAAAAACTAAATCAAAATCGGATGTGTGTGGCAGTCGGTAGGCTGTCACACACACATTTATCAAGTTATTTTTATATATATAGATACAGGTCCGTAAGGACCTTAGGGCTAGTGTTTCATAGCAATTCGTTTTGCGTGAGTTTTTCATTTTTGGGACGAATGGAAGGGATCTACAATTTTTATCGAGTCAAAACGGCTTATTGAAAAGCCCTTTCGTGACAGTTGTATACTTTCGGATGTTTATCAGGTCAGACTTTCGCAATAGGTGACGCAGTGGAAAAAACTTTAAGATGTAATTTGTGCTTTTGAAACCTGGGACCCCTAGCTGAGCAGTTCAACAGCTGCTTTTAGGGCCGTCCGAAACTTGTTGAACATTACTACATTAGACGTTTTATAATCAGCCATGATCCATATAGATCATCGATTTACATCCAATTACAACAACAGCATATGATCCTGCTTTTCATTGAGATCACAAATTGTGATCTGAAAATGTTTTCTACTATTTATCGCTTCGCTGCGTTGTTTGGCATTGTTTGTATCATTCTTAAATTTAAAACTTCAACACCATTCACACCATTCAAAACACAAAAAATCAATAAGCATTTTTCACATTCGAATATATTTCCCGTCCGTTTTTGAGATATTGCTTTTTCATTCAATAAAGATAAGACAAGCGAAACATTTAATAAACTAACAACCCGATTCTGGCAAACCTCACTGATGCATCACAACTCACAAAACCCCCACAAGGTGAGGTACAATTTATTTTGTGAGGTTTTCGTATTCTGTCAGCACACTGACAACTTGTGAGGCTCACAAAAACAATCGAAATTGTGATCTCCTATGGAGCAGGTCACAAAATTTAAAACCAGTCATAACAGCTCATAATCATTTCGGGAAATTTGTATAAACAAAAACTAAGGATTGTGGGGAATTTGATTTGTGACAAATGTCGTAAATTATTTATTTTCTTCAGTTCTAAAACATTTCTGTGGTAATATTTCGCGTATTTTGCCCAAACAATTATAATTTTATATGTTTTTATTAACTTTGTGCACGAGGTCGGGCTTTTACGGAAAATGTTGTGTCAATTTGTGCTGAGGTGAATATTTTGTGAGTTTTGTTGTGAGGATTATCGTAGAATGCTGAAAAAGTTATCGAATCACAATAAACCTCACAACAAATCAACCTCACAAGTACTTGTGACTTGTGAGGGCTCACAACGGCAGAATCGGGTTGTTAATATACTTCATCGGCGTCTACACCGACAAAAACATTTCAGAAATGTTTGACCAAGGTTTATGAAATGTTTCTGATGCAAAATTTCATACACATTTAAACAAATCCTTCGCTAGTCTGGATACACCTTAATATATGCCAAAAAAAAAACGAAGTACCAGCAGCAAAATATTTCTCGTTTGTTGCATATTTGAACATACAATTTTAAATTAGTTTTTAAAAAACAACCCCGAAAATAAAAATTATGCAAATTTTATTCAAATGGTAACACCTTCGACAAGCAATTGAAAAGTCATGTCCATTGACATCATTTTGTAACGTCACGTTGCACCAAATGTTTGCAATATGGCTGGTGGCAATATGAAGTTTGTAATACCTACTCATAAATAATATGTCGTGTTTTGAAAACAACTGTTACCACAGCTCAAAAATTAAATGTTTCTATGATCCTTATTGTTTTATTTTCGTGATCTGATCCAGATAAAATACGGCTATTGCCTCTATAGAGTTTTCCAGAAGTTTTTAAAAGAAATAGAAGAAATCTTAAACCTTCCATCAGAAATGTTGATAAAAAAGAGAGCGAAAATAGTATCCAAATTCATATAATTCACATACAGATAGCCGAGTTTTCAGGACTTCCTCTCATACTACGGGAGTTTCAAATCCGCCGATAAACCGCCGCAATTGACCATGAACCTTTTGGGAGGAGTTGTTTAGGATGCTTTCCCTGTAATTAATTTTTTTGAATCTCACCTTACAAGTGAAATCGCTACATCGCAAGCTCTTTAGAAAAAAATTCTACAACTTCAGTCCACTGGCACTTTTAAAACAGTAATTGATTTCAACCACAGATTCATCCAAAAATCGCTCCACCTGGTAACTTTAAATATCCAGAGCCCACTTCGTTGCACAATAATGCAATTTCTGGTTGCAGCCTGATTTCGCATTCAATACAACATTACTCGTGGGTCGTGGTGCCCATGTACTACATTGGGCAACAACTGATTTATTGAAAATCGTAAAGGTGTACTCGGTTCAGTGGTGATAGCGATACCCTTTGCAACAGCAGCACGACGATGACATCGATGAAAACAACAACTCGACAGCAGCAATCGAAAATTCGATTTTAATTTTTAGTGTGTGGACTGCATGCGTAAATTTAATTACACGAACAAATGTTTGAGTATTAATTTAACAGAAAAAAATCCACATTTTTACATGTATTTGTATATACTGTGTGTATATGTATATACAATGTTTGCTGAGGGTTGGGAATCATTTTTGGTGGAAAGCCAGTGAAAACGTTAAATCACTAAAATCGACGAGTGAAAATAATTATGCCGTGTATTTTACCGCATTGGCATTAGGGCCTTCCCAAACATTGTTGTTTCACGCTGCTTGCCACATTCGAAAATAATTACCTGTCCACTTATTGTTTGGTGCTGCTAATTATTTTCAAAACACTTTTATTTCTTTTCTTTTATTTTTCATGGCATGAATAAAATGTTGAAACTGTGATTTAATTTGGTATTTCTGTCGTTTATTTGCGCAATTATATATTCGAATGCAGCTTTTATTTTTTAATGAAAAATAGCAATTAATTTAAATTGCATACGGATCAGTTATTTAAGTAATGAAGCGGATTTTAATGCAGGTTGCAACTAGAAAAGCCGGAAAAATTCAATCGATTTTGCAGTTCTAAAAGCTGGAGAACAGATGATGAGACTGGACAAAGAAATATGCAGTGACACTCGATGTTAAAAGTGCCAGCTGCATTAGAAAATCATTGAATGCATACACATTTTACGAAATATTCCACCGACAGGAAGTTGCGGTACCAGACTGACGGTGACTAGAGTGAGACAACATTATTGCTGGAATACCACAATGTTGAGTTCTTGGGCCTCTAATGTACAATACACGACCGAGTTCTGAGTTAGGCTTATTTTCTAACGATATTGGGGCAGTTACTGAGGCCTAACACACCCAAGAAAAAGAGTTCGTCATGGACGAACCATGATAAGAATTTGGGTAGAGTCTGTCAGCCTAGGACTAGCTGACTACTAGATACTTGATAACCGAAAGACTGTGAAATATAAACATTTCCGGGTTGGTAGCCAAACTATTTGTGGAGGCAATAATGTTCTTTGGAGTAATGCTCAACAGCAAGAAGGCACAAGTCACATATGAAAGTTATTTTTTTACTGATTTCGACAAATATCAATGGAGCTTTGGGAGCAGATGAGTAGAGTACGCAGGGACTTTAACTGCCACGAAGTTCCTATACGGCGGATATCAAAAATATCTCCGAAGATTTGGTTACTACACCTCGTCTTTCTGCCCGAAATAGCCGATAAAGAAGGAGAAACAAACCACACAATATTACACTTCGCCAGTAAAAGTGCGAACCTTTCAAGGCCACTGCAAACATACAAAGCCATAGGAGGTCGGTTGACGACCAAAATTCGGAACATTTTTTTTTAATCATCCTTTTGGTATTCTGCAAGCTTTTCTTTAAGCTTTCCGTGAAATAACTGTCTCTTGGCTATAAATACGAAATGGATGTAAATGCGAATGCGAACGCCCCTTAAAATACGTAAAAGCGGAACTCTTCCACCTGAACTGTGAAGAGAAGAAACAATCAAAAGACCCGACATTTTAAAGACAGATGACTCAGTAGAAGCTGCTAAGCAGGCACGGGTAGTAGTACGGCAGTCCAGCGAGGAGAGTGGTAGGGGAAGTCGAAGGAGTTCATATAGGAGATAACTATAGGTGTTTTATCTCAGTCGCCCTTCAGCATCCTTTTGATAGTGAGGAAGTGTTAGCGAGGGAAAAGTCTAGATAGTAAGGTAGTAAGGTAGTAGGCTTACAGTACGGGATCCTTGGGGTGGGTCGGGCTAGCCAACACGAAAGAGTGCTTCCGAGACTTGACCGACGCTTAAGGCCTCGATCGAGTCTCGGCGGCGCGGGCGAACCGGTTAAACTGTTGATTCAGTAATCTAGTGCCTGTGTAAGACCAGTTCACTCCCACACTATCCTACCTTTCAAATTGCAAGCACCATACACACCCAAAAAATTTCATTGAAATCGGCTGAGTGGTTAAGGAGTCGAGAGCGGCCGGAATTTCCGTCTCATTCGAGTCGATATTAGTCCCAAGTCGCGCCAACAGAAGTTTCACATCAAAAATAAAAACATTACTCGGGACAATGCGACACAATTATGACACATGCCAGGCAGCAGGCAGTAGATTCCGCTCACCAGGTTGGGCTTAAGAATATCTCGCCCTATGAACACGTAAAAGTTAAAATGCTGTACACGACTGTAAAGTCACGTAATGAATATGATAACAAGGTTAAAGTCATTTCCAGTATTTTTTTTTTCGTTAGGCCATCTTAAAACGCCCTTAAATAAATAACATCAACTTCCAACACATTCACAGCTCGGCGCCTTATCTTCCTAATGACACTCACTTCGGTACTCAATATCACAAAGGCTTATTTTCACTGCAAACAAACAAAATGTAAGCGCATCCAAAGTCCATTTAAAAAATTGCTTTCATTTATCAACAGCACAGCACAGAGGGTACGGATTAAAATCCCTTCGAGTGTCTAGCTCCGAGCAATTACAGAAGTTTATTCCCCCCTTTAAACCAACCAAAAATAAAATTCAGTTTCAACGCCTCCCAGCCCCCCACATATATCCACTCTAGCGCTCCCGTAATTAAAACCAATTTATTTGAAGCCAAATCCTTTCCGATGTGCGAGTAAATAAAATGGAAAACTTCTCCTCCCCATCAAAGCAGAGAGCAAAAAAAAGGATGCACAAAAATGAACCCACTTTGGACATTCTCGGAAATCTATATTCAAAAATTCTTTCTGCCATTCAGCCACGAAGCGAAATTATTTAATTGAATAAAATTCCACTTTAGTCCTCGAGATCAGCGAGCTTGTTACGTTTTCCCTGCCCAACTCAAAATGATTGATTCGAGTTTTTAGAAGGAACATGAAAACCACATTTCTCTGGCAATTGTCCTTGAACGTAAAATTGAACGAATGAGAAGTTCCTTTCAAATGAAAACATCTCAATCTTGTGCAGAAAAAAATGCGAGCAGTCCTAAAATTAAATCAGCACCATCTGCTCGGGGGGCTACAGAGATCCTTCAATTTTCATCATTACATCAAAGTCATAAATCATCCATGCCGGACGTTGCTCGTTGGTGGTTTTCGTCGTGTTTTTTGTTTTTTTTGGCAATAAATTTCTGGATGGGATGCAAATAATCGCAGAGATAAATGGGCGGTTGATGGGTTACGCTGCGAAATGGTTATCGCTGAGCAGCAGTTTGTAGGCTGGTTCATTCACTGAAACAGGGGATGTGTATGGTTTTTTTAGGAACAGTTTTTGACAGACCGACGGAATCAATGTTAACAAGAAATTTGGAATGGTTTGGCATTGGAAATGGTTGGTAACAAGGGGGGGACCAGAAGTCATATCAAACTGTGGCAACTTTTGACGCAAATCACTTTGCTGCTGTCAAGCAAACACGATTTGAATCGTCAAATACAACTTGTCTGCCATCAATTTCGTAACAAATCCGACAAAGTGCGGTACATCTCCGTTAAAACAAGCTGACTTCACCCGCTGGGCAGTTCCGATACTTGCGATATTAAGGGTGATTTCCGAAGGCTGTCGAAACTTTTCTTTGTTTTCAATGGAACACTTGTGCGTTGTGCACCAGTCACGTCACGCGAGGGAGAATAATTCTTTTGCCAACTATGGCGGCGGGTAATTTGTATTCTCTTGTGTGTGGGACAAAAGAAGCAATCACAGCTTCGGTGGTAAACAATGAAAAGGACAACACACGCTGCTCTTAGCCTTTGTTGTGTTACCTTACCTAGCATATTCTCCGACATCAAGTTCAGGGCTGCGAATGCACACTCATCCTGCAACCGGAAAAAGAATGAAGAGCGGGTGAGATATTTATATACCAGATGAAGGTTAGCAAAGACACCCATTCAGACTTTGAATGCAGTCATGTGTAACTGCGATATACAAAAAAAGGAAAAAGAAATACCTTGCCTCAGCATTTGCCAAAATGTCTGTCTTTAAATCTGCTTAATCCCAGTAAGAAAGTATTCAATTCAAGTCCTTGCCTTTGACAGTGTACACAATTCCGATAATCGATATTGTTCATGCGATTCGTGTTGCAAATGATTGCTGTCGTTTGCTTTCATTCAACCGAGATATCAATCTGGTACTGCCGCATAGTCTTGGGTCCATTCGATTTCTTTATGTGCTCTGCTATCAAAGGACACTACAGCGCTATTGGTTTCTCGCATAAAGTCTATCTTTGTGCAAAAGATACGCTCGAATGAGAGATGCCAGACAATAGCAATGCCCTGTATACATTTACACAAGACAGAGGCATTTAATCAAGGATAATGCGCAATTCTTTTGTCTTCTCAAGACAGATAAAGTGTGAGTAAGCGTAATCCTAGACTTTACGATTCGTAAAATCACAATAAATTAGAAAGGACATTGCTGATGTGAAATTGCGAAACCTCTGCTCAAGTGTCAATCGGTGCAAATGACAAAGTGATGTTTAACTCATCGTAAATGGTCGCCGTTCGGAGTAGGTATTTGTTTAAATTATTGCGCGAGTTTTGTCACTTTGTGTCAGCTTTTTAAAAGATGTTTTCTTTTTTAATAGTTGGATTGAGTTTATTGATTGTATGGACTTGAAGATTTTTGTTTTGGGTAAAGGAGACTACTTTTAGGGGATTTTCTTTAAACGCATTTTAAGGGACATGTGGTGGGGAAGGACGTTACGAACTCAAATTGGCGAGATCTTCCATATAATTTCGCCATTATGATCTACGATATACTAAGTTTGTAGATTCAAAATCGGGAGCGGGTCGAAATTCTGATTTACAAAATTCTGCTTTTCAAATTTAAAGCAATAAAATTCAGCTTGTTCTGATTTTTTCACACATTGATTTTTAAGAAACAAAAAACTATTTTAAATCTACTGAAATTAAGAATTAAAAGTTAAAAAAAGAAATGAAATTTAAATAGAACAATACAAATTAGATAAGACATTGAAAAAAACAAAAGGTACCTAGATATAAAATGAAAAAAATGGGAGCTGGTCGAAATTCTGCTTTCAAAATTCTGTCTTCTCAAATTTGTTTGTCATATTTAAAGCAATAAAATTCTGTTTTTTTTTTTTTCAAATAATAAATATAAGCAACAACAAAAGTAGACACTAAAAACAATTTAAAATTAACAACAACAAAAAATAAAAGTTAAAAAACAAATTAAATTCAAATTTAAATGAAAATGAAACAACAACAATTAGTATAAATATTGAAAAAAAATCGAAATTTATTTAAAAAGAGAAAATAAACAGCTATTAACAAAAGAGGAGTTTAAATTAAAGAAAAACATAAACAAATTAAAAAAAAATCAAATTAAAAAAATAGATGGACTCTCATTTACAAATTTCTGCAAACAATTAAAAATGGTTTGAAAAGTGTTCAAAAGTGCGACCTTTTTTACAGAATTTTGGAAAGCAGAATTTTGAGAAGCATAATTTGGAAAACAGAATTTTCTAAAATGAATTTTGACAAACACAGAGTTTTGAACAACCCAAAAAAAAAAAAACCCCATATGCATTTATGGAGAAGAACCCGGATTATGATGACTCGGGCTGTAATTTTAGCTACAGTATTTTGACCCATTAGTGCAACCCAGTCGGCTCCCACTTGCCTTTCGTAACCGCCGTCTCCGAGAAGGCGAGTCAGGCAGCCTCAAGACATTTCGAAAACCTTCTTTTGATAAACGAACGTTTTTTATGAAATTATAAAAATCAACAATTTTGGATACCGTAAAGAAAATATAATTAAATCCAAATTGCATTTGGAAGTTGAAATATATTTGATTTTGGTCCGTAAGTTTATTTTTAGGACGCGCGCAATGGAATAATTAATTTCTTCTTCAATATCTCTTAAATGAGGAAATACTCATAGCGAAGTAAACATATTGACTTTTGGTGAAACCGAAATCAACAAAAATGAATGCAATTTATCTGAAAATGATACATAAATAGGTGTCACACGAAAACGATTGAAAAAAGCGATAGTCACAGTGATAATCACCTTACGTAGAGCAAACAATATGATTGTGTGTGTGTCAACTATCGCAAATCGCCTTACAGAATTCCACCCTAAGCAAAATATAGAATTTTATTACAGGTATAGAGGCTTTTGTTATACCTACAATAATATTTGTATGTAAATATTCCTGAAGGCCGAGCTTTGAATGACATTGGCAACTTTTGAGATCGAATTCATCAAACTGTCCCTGAAAAAAGAAAATTATCGAGTGCATCAAGTTCGTTGGTAGGCGTCTTAAAAATAAGGAAGTTACCCAAATATGATTCACTCAAAAAGTCCAATGGTAGCCTTATGAAATTTAAAGAGGAAATTTCCGCCCCTCACCAGAAAACGCAGTCTCCCAGAAATCAGATAATCAACGCCTGAAAGTGAATTGCGATCAGCACTTTGTATCTACTTAAAAATACCGTCAAATATGAAAATGCATCTTATGATTCAGTCGTCTGGCGATGTTGATTATGGCATGTAACAACCTACCATTTAACAGCTTCCATCTCTAAGGAGAATCTTCGCTGTTGACTGGTAGGCCGACTTCACTAAGGATTTTTGGAAAACAGAGTTTCATAGCAAGTATTGCTCTTGGTGAGGAAATATAGGTATCTCTGTTGTAGCTAACTCATACTTAACCGAGCTGCGAAGCCACCCTCATGTGTTTACGACTAATATGGTAGAATTGATTACAGAAAGGGGTTAAGAATTTTCGTCAACATAGAGGGCGCTCAAACTTAATGTAAATGGTCAAAAAATTAATGAAAATTACAAGTCCACAAGACTCTAACGAGGGCCTGTTCAATACCAATAGAAGTACCTCTTGAATTCTTAAGCAAGTGATCGCAGGCTCTGCGGGTTCATTGATACTCTTAGTCTTTGCTATTTAATAAAAAAAGTTTACGTTGTGTGTAGCGGGCGATCTCTGGAACTACTGAATTGAAAAACTCTAATTGAAAGCTACCCTATTCCTGAGTAGTTGTATAGACTCCTTTTAGGTGATAATGGTTTTTTAATTTTATATACCAACTTCGAACCGCTGGTGCTGGTTGGATTGAAATGATTAGGAAAATTATACTCCCACAGTTTGTCAGACGTTGGTGCAGTGGAAAAATAACCTTCAGATGTAATTTATGCTTTCCTGGGGACCGAACCTGAGACCCCTTGCTCAGTAGTCTAGCAAACTAATATCTTATTCATTGCGAACAAATAAAAAAGTTTCTAAAATGACAGAAAGTGGCCCGATGACAAGCGTGCCTCCGAAGAACTGATGTTAAAGTGCAAGGCGATTGAACAGCGATTGGTGGAAGGACTATTTTTACCACGAAGTGGATTAGGTTTTATGAATGTTATGCCTTCTTACCCCGAAGAGAGAAGCTATTGGTATGAGTGATTCTTCGCTTGATCTCTGCCCTCCCACTGATGTGATTACCTCGACTCAATGAATTTTGTATGATTGTTTAAAACCTATTGAATTTTTACCGCGCAACGCCTAAGAGCCCTCAAAAGTGGAATGAAAACCATCCATTCAGTCAGACAGCTTACTTCTTAATGGGATCTAAGTACTCTATAGACTTTTTAATCGGTTCAATTAAAGCCACTTAAAGATACCTATCAGTTTGTTCTCCATCATGGTTAGCGACCCCTGGCTGCCATGACAGCAGGGTCATCTAATCCAGGCAGTTGTAACATTTGTTAGCTGTCATCGAATGTGTAACCCAAAGTCGACCCAAAATGTAATTCAAACGCACCTTGCTACAAATTGGTACCCCACTTAAAAGGCTATATGAGACCCTTTTTACTCCTGATTCCAGTACTTTCATATTTCGTCCTCATTTGCCGGCTATAATCTTCGTAAATGTAAACAGATACAACAAATGTTGACGTATGTGTAGGTAGGTTGCTCCCACTTCCCATATACGGCTGTCCAACTTTTTCCCTTTCTATTAATGTCCTTTCGATACCTATATACCTATATATTTTTTTTTTATTTTTTATTTTATTTGTGTTTCCCATCACTCGATGGTAGGAACCAATACTGGACACGCCATTCGTTATACCATTTCTAATCATCCTCTCGATTTATAACAACAAAAAATATGACACACAGCCACACCAGCCTTTTTCAGATTTATGAGCTCAAAAGGGACATTGGCATTCGCATATCCGAGTCGTAAAAGCAAGATGCTTTCGAATTCAAAGGAAAACGCTGTAAATTCTGGGCCCACGGCATATCCTGCAAATGGAGTTGTTTTCTCCGATAAAATTGGACATGAAAAAAAGGGATACACTTAAGGCCATTCCAAAGGAGTGCGCGCTTTATTCAGTATGGCTTCCACGCTTCTCTACCGTGAATCACGTGGAATGGGCCAAGAGTTATCGGGAACCCGTTGACAGGAAGTAGTTATCCATTTGATATATATTTTTCTTGCCGTTGAAACTTGAAAGTGAAATCCCTTTGAATAAATTGACGCGTGGATTTCATGCATAAGTGGATTTTCGCTGGAGAATTTCATAGTTTATTTGGGCGATTTGTTGCAGTGTCACGTCCTGGGGTTGCCTCCATTATTTCCTCATTAAGCACATCCTTCGCCTCCGGTGGCCGTATACAGTATACACACAACAATGGTCAGATTTTTGCGTTAATTACTACCACTGCAGGCATTAGAATCAGGATGAATTGAATTGTGTCGAAACCAAATACCTTTTATCTGCAAAATTTGACGTGTATTCGTAGGTTGTATGTACACTAATGCAGGCGAGGCAATTATTTAATTCAACGCTAGGCGTTCAATTAAAATTGCAAATGCAGCAAGCAGCACCGCGAACAACAGAGCGCGGAATTGTTTGGATGCGGTCGTTTGAGGAGCGCTCATGCGGTGATGCAGAGATGTCAAAGTTGAAATTCGTTTGTTGCTGAATGATGGTGGATGGTGAATGGCTTGGTTCTCGGATGTAGAGTTGTTAAGGATTTCCCAGTATAATGTGCGTATAGCGAATCTGTATACTTTGTATGGGTTTTTGGATGTTTCCACGTGTTATTGTCGGAAAATGTGCGGTGAACTTTGAGGTTGCTGTTTAAAAAGATAATTATTATATGAGTGATATGGGATTAATGGGAGGGGAATTTTGATGGTATGAGTCCTTGGAAATTGTAATTCAATTAGAAAAGATGAGTGGAAATGTTGGCTTTTCGACGGATGATGAGCAATTATAAGGGCTACAGAGGGATTACCTTCGAAATGGTTGCTATTAGCAGCAGTGTACGTTGTATTTTAGAAAATCTAACGTGCAAGGATTTGCCTTTGATAGGTAATCATGGAAATGGGGTTTTCTGCGACTCATAAAAGAACTGCTTCCGCATTTTCAAATGCGGTAATCTTTGGAGCTACTGAATCGATTTCGAAAGTTGCTATTCCAACAGAAAGCAGTTTCCCAGAGTAACGCTATGAGCTGCTATTTTAGTCTTATAGAAATTAATTTTTAGACGCAGTCTGTTTATTTGTAGGTGAAGGGCAGATGGGTGTTGTCAGGATGTACGTCCAAGTCGTCAGCGTAGAAGAGTTAGTTAGTTTAGTTTAAATGACTATTTATTTCATATAAAAAGAGATTGTTAAAAATTTTGCATTCTTAGCCTATATGGTTTCCTTAAGGCCTTCAACCAGTCAGCGTAGAAGAGAATGGACGCAAATTGTGACAAATTCCATCAATAAAGTGCAAAAAGTATAAGACTTGCACTAGTTGACGTCAAAAACTGAATATGCATGGACAGAAATTTATTGCAGATACCGATTGATGATGTATAGGTTCTAGCCACCCTTAAGGTGTCAAGTTTATTTTTTTTTTAAAGCAAAATTATGATCTACTATTGAGAATCCAGGGCGTTATACAGTTTAGAAAATACTTTAAAACCTGTGACTTTGTAAAGAGTGACAAAGATGAGTTCTTTGGTAAGGCAGACAGCCGTCTACAAGCTTCACTGTAAAGTTATAATAAGCATTATTGCTTTGACTGCTTTGCATCATTTTGTATCATCTACTCCTGGGGTAGGCAGAGTTAAAATAAATTCAAGAACGCGAGATTCTGTCAATTATTATTATTATTAGGCTGAACTAAGATTTTCTTTGAATAAGGAATTAACAGAGAAATGAATTAAAGAAAAAACTTTTAAAAAAGTCAAAATTCGTAAATATTTGTTCACAGGGCGATCCAAAACATCTTAATATATAAAAACGTTCGTGCGTATGTATGACCGACCATAACGGCTGAATGACTGAAGCTATCCCCCTTATATTCACACCATATGTTTGTGTGGTGCTCCGGATGGTTTATGTTTATTTTAAACCCTATAGGGGGCGCTGGGGTCGCTTTTTTGAAAATTCTTATTCATGGACCGATTTGGCTCAAATTTACACCATATAACACTTAAGAAAATAGAAAGCTTTTGCCAAAATTTGGACCCGTTAGGTACCGCTGGGAGATATTTACGACAAGTTAGATTTCCCTGCACATCAATTTTGTATCAACAACATTAAATTTAATTGTAGTAATATAGTTGGTGTTGGTTGTCTATACTTTTTTGAATTTGATATTTCAGTAATTCATATTTCATTTAGCTGTACAATTGTTCGACGAAAACTCCAAATTAGTTTTTAATCAATTTTAAATAGGTAAACAACATTTCCATTCGATTTCCGGCACAAATAACAAAACCAAGGAAAATGTTATTACTGTGTTTGGTTAATACGGCGAAATTTTATGATTCTTCTTTTGTTTTGTTCGTATTGGTGTATTTCATCAGGCTTAGGTAGTCTTAAAAGATAAAATTTTGGACCCGATAGGTTGAGTTGTTGTCGATCTCCGAAACTGCTCAACCGATTTCAATCAAATTTCGTGGATGTATATTCTTCGTTCCCACTTGAAGGATAGGATACTTTTGGACCTGATAGGTGGCGCTGTTGCCGATCTCCGAAATAGCTCTACCGAGTTGATTGTAATTTGTGGATGGGTAGGTATGGTTGCTTCAAGATTGAAATATACTATAGTCTCGGACCCTATAGATGGTACTTTGCAAAACGTAAGCGGGATAGGAGAACGGGTTGTGGAAGCATTAAAATTATTAATGGACATTGTCCAAATATAGGACTTTGCTAAATGTGAGCAGGACTTAATACGAAAGGTATGAGCAAGGCCGGGTGGGAACAGCTACATATAAAAAAGACTGACGTCCGTATGTGCGCACTCATAACTCGGGAACAAATCCTTCGATTTTTATGATTTTTGGTTTAAATTCGCATGGGCCCAAGGAAGGACATATGCTACTTTTTGTCGTGAAATCAAAACTTTATGGGGATTAGTTGAATAGATATGAAATATACAATTGAAAGTCGGTTCATTAATAATTTTGTTGCGCAACTTTAATGCACCGAGACTTTGTAACAGAACGCGTTTGATTTGGTGGTGAAGGACCCCAAATCAAATGTCATGCAAGTCACGGAATCCGCTTATTGAGAACGAATTTGTACGTCGTGTACTGTAAAGAAGTGTTACCTCTGAAAGAGTCCAAAAGAGTCCTCGATGAAAAAAGGAGTCCCATTCCGATTTCAATATTTTCTTTTCTTTTTTAAATAAACAAACTGTTAAATTCAAATTAAGGTAAAACCAATTTTTTTCGAATTCAACTAAATACACTGAAAAATTTTGAATTATAGCAAAAATATCCTACATTTTTAAAAGGAGTACGAATTCACTGATTTTTTAAAGATGAGTCCGGACTCCATGCGCTCAAAAAGGAGTCAAAATGACTCTAAAGCGTCCCGAAAGGTAACACTGCGTGTAAACCATTTCAAAATTTAGGCCGAAACGTTAATCTTCTTTGTTGCGTTTACGCCTAGGGAAGGTTCATACGTCAAAAATCGTAAAATTTGAACGGGAAATTGGAAAGTTTGTGAAAATTGACTTCCATACATTTTCTACGGAGAGTGTTTTTTTTTTTTTTTTAATTTTGATCGTGGTATACAGTGAGAACGTATTTGTCAAAAGCTATAGTTGGGATGGGACCAATAAAATTAATTTCAGGTGGTAATGAAAATTATTTTTAGTCAAAAAGTGAATTTTGGTCGGGACGAAGTTCGCCGGGCACGCTAGTAATTTTATATAACAGTGCATAAAAAATAAACGAACCAATTTTAATGTTATAAGCAAGTATTTGAACATAGTATTTTTTCATTTTGTGGCGCATTAGTATATCTTATAAACTGTTTGAGTGATATATTTTATATGAAATGAAAATAAAATAAAATCAAATAGAATACAAAATATATGCAGTCAAATTCGATAACTCAAGCTACTATTATCCACAGTAAAAGTTCGACTTATCGAAATTGTTGCTGAAAAAGGCTGTTGAATGAATTCCTCTACCGAAGTCTCGTTTTCACTTTCTATATCAATTGAAGTCGGATTTACTAATTTGGAGTTATAAAGCTCAGTAATGTCCTCGTCCGTACCGTAGGCCAATGTGAAAACATCGTTATCTACCTCCATATAATCGTCAAGAGATTTATTCGCTACTTATCCATTCCATTCATCATATTAAGCTTCAATTAAAATTCGATCTTCATCAACATTATTGAGAAAAACTAGAGGAATGTCGTTCTCTTCTTCCCACGTAGAATATTGTCCAAAATCAGCATTCTTGAAGCAATTTGCTATTGTTTGACTCTGGATGTCAATGTCTCAAGATTTTCCGATGGTATTGATGCATTCCCAGTAGCGTTATATATCGTGTTTATTTTCCGCATCCATATGCTTTAAAGTTTCCCTTAAAACTCTGCGGCGATAGTGACATTTTAAATTTTGAATCACTACCTGCTCCAGAGGTTGCAGTTTTGAAGTCATATTTGGGGGAAAAAATGCTAATTCAATAGACTTAAGGTTTTTTTTTATAGATCTTTGGGATTTGCCGGATAGGCAAGTTAGCGTCTTATGGATTACCACAACAACTCTGCGGATGGATGCAAAATTTTCTTCTGGGATGATCGATCCAAGTTGTTGTAGATGGTGTATCATCCAATTCGTTTGCTATAAATGCAGGAGTGCCCCAAGGATCTATTCTTTCTCCAACTCTATTTCTTCTCCACATCAACGATTTGCTTGGATCGACAAATAATAATATCTACAGCTTTGCAGATGACAGCACTCTTATATCCTCCATCTCGAACAGTGGGCCTGTGAATACGGCTACATCACACAATCAGAGATGTGAACAAATTAATTCTCTAAATGATGATCTGGACAAAATCTTGAAGTGGGGAAAGGACAACTTGGTTGTATTTAATGCAAACAAGACACAGCTCACAACATTTTCCAGAAAAAAATGCATCAACAGTTCCTCAGATCCAAATGGATGACCATCCAATCAATAAGGACTCAATGCACCTTCTAGGAGTCACAGTCAATTCAAGAATCACATGGCAGGACCACATATCCTTGATCGCAAGATCGGCGTCCGCAAAGTTGAGCTACCTATTTAGAGCAAAGAGGTACTTTAGCCCCAAACAACTTCTCCTTCTCTACAAAGCACAGGTTAGACCAGGCTTGGAATATTGTTCCCATGTATGGAGCTCGGCCCCAAAACATTCACTTAACCTGCTTGATAGCATACAGAGACGAGCAGTTCGACTCATTGGAGACCCTACACTCACATCGAATATACAACCGTTGGTGCACAGAAGACAAGTAGCTGACCTATGCTTATTCTATAGGTACTTCCATGGTAGATGTTCTGAGGAACTCAAAGACATTATCCCTCGAAATGCAACTTTTGGACGCCCAACAAGACAGGCTGCTAATGCTCATGACCATACAGTACACTTGACAACCGCGAGGACATCAACTTTCAAAAACTCCTTCTGTTACAGGACAAGCAAACTTTGGAAATCGCTTCCTGGAGATATATTCCCGGATGACTACAATTTGCAGCAATTTAAGTACAGAACAAACATACATTTGCAGGCATCTCGGGGCGCTGTTGAAGCGTTATAGGTTCGCCTTTCTCGGGAGAAGTATATAAAAAAAAAAAATTATCGATAAAATGTAAAATGTTTCTTCTTTTTTGTAAAAATTGCCCATCTAACAAAATCCATTATGGGATTTCCCCTTAAAGGACTTAAAGAACTTGCTTGATGCCAGTGGCGTCTCGTGTCTCTAATAAATAAATCCCTCATCGGACAATGTTCAATAAAAAAATAATAAAACAAATAATGATATGCACAATTCCAGAACCCATAAAACCTCCAACATAGCCAACAGCCTACACCATATTCATATTCCTCCTTCATAATTCTTCTTTCAATATTCCTTCATCGCTGAACGCTGAGAAACAAAAAAAAATCTTATTGCCTAAAGACTAAATTATTACGATGGGAAAAAGTTGTGCTAGACTTAAGTCGTTAATACCAAACGAAATAGAAAAAAATTGAGTTAAACCCAATACAAAACCCAAAATGCATTTTTTGACTTAAGACCTTTTTGCCTAACGCCAAAGAGTTTTGCATATGGTTTAACAAATAGTTAGGGGAAAGCGAGTATTTTTTTTTTGTAGCTCTACTCAAACCAAAAAAGTGCTAAAACACAGCTGTGTTTTTGTTTTATTTGTTAAAAATATGAGGTATTTTTCTTTACCTATATATAAAACAACTGGACCACATTCAGGAAAATTAGGATTTTTCGTTTAATGTACCATAAAAATAAAAAATTAAGTAAAGAAGTTCGTTTTTTCCGTTTTTTTTTACTCTAGAACAAAATTGGCCAACTTTGAAAAGCTCTATAAGTGAAACCATTTAGCAAAAAATTTGTTTGTTTGCTGTTTTTGAAGCTCTGTTTATATATCTATTATAAAAAAAAACCTAAAAATAAAGCATCGAATTTAGTATTTTTGAGCTACATTTTTTTAATGTTTGGGCGTTTAGAGCAAACTAAATTCTGGCAACCCTGGTTACAACTGTTAGCTTGAGAAGTTTCTTAACAGACAGTGAGTCTCTCGTATGTATCTTTGTGTTCATGAGACACATCAATCAGTAGTCCAGCAAATCAAGAAGACGTCAACAAGGACCATAGAATGACTGTTTCCTTTACAGTTCTCCAAGGTGAACCGCTGTTATTCTGAAGACATGTAGCGCCACAGCAGATTTAGATATAATCTACTAAAGAAATTTACAGGCTACGAAGCGACGTCGAAATAGCCAAACGGCAAAAAAAAAATAAAAAAAACGTCTGCGACGTCTGGACAGATGGGGTCTATGACTGTACGCGACACCAAAGGTAAGGCAAAAGTTTGGGATTCGAATGTTCAACAAATATTTAAAGAACAGCTGAAAAATATACCACTGAGAGACGGTAGTACTTCGACACTTCAAGAAGTCGCGAAAACAGCGAATTTATGATCAAAAAATTTCAAAATAAGATCAGTATTAAATAATTTAATAGGTGAGGGCCAATAGTTAAGGACCACTTTCACTGCCTTAAACACAGTATATTAGCTTGATTTTTTTTTGTTGGAAAGATTGTGCGGAGATGCAATGCTGTGTGTAGATTGTTTTCCAATATTTTGCGTCCAAGCTAGGTTATTAAAATGGTAAAATTTCTACCACAGGCCGAACTCTAGTTAAATAAAAAAAAACCTCCAAGTGGGAGTGTCACTCGCGCACCGAAGGTTCCGTACTTTTTTAGAGTTAAGTTTTTTGCAGATGAGGAAAACTACATGAAACATGAATGTAAGCACAAGATTAGAAATCACGCTCTAATGACCGAGTCTTTATATAGTGACCGAGTCTGTTTTTTTTGGAAAATCTATATATTAATCGCCGACACGATTTCTTTCAGAACATATTTAACCTACTTAATGAATACCAATTTCATTTATTTTTTTACAAGTTTAAGGCGTGCCACTCATAGATCGGTCGAAAAATATTATAATTTTAAGAAAGGATTTGCAAAATAGGTATAATAGTGTTTTTAAGCTACCTTGATTACAACACCAACAACAGCAATAGTCTCTGCGGCCAGCGTCACCGACGAATGGTGGTAGTTAAGCGAAGGAAGATACGTATCCTTTGTCTCTTATAAGTTAATTATTTATATTAATCGCCGACAGAATTTCTTTCAGAACATACCTATTAACCCTACTTGTAGATCACTCAAAGATCGGTCGAAAAGAATAATTATTTCAAAAGAGTTTTGTGCAAAATAGGTTTTTAAATTACCTTGGCTACAACAACAACACTTTACACATACAAAGAAAGATAATAATTCGCCTTCGCTATCTCTGCGGCCGGATCTCACAGATGAGATGATGGTGGCAGTTAAGCGAAGGAAGAGAAAAGAGAATATGCGCAAGAGTAATTCTAATTCGATTAGTCACATTTTTATTTCGCTTGGAAGAAGTTCTGTCTCCCTTTCCTGTATCCCGTTCCTGTATGAATGTGAATCAGAAATTACAAAAGAGAATCACACCCAGAGAACGTTGCTATATGCTGTTATTGCGTATAACTTTGTTCTCTATACCAATGTCTTCGTGAGGGGTGAATGGAATAGTGTGTGTAAAGCGAATGATGGAGAGAAGAGAATATGCGCAGGAGTGATTGGATTAGTTTGACGAATGAAAGTACATTTCGCCATCGATATTCGCCCAGTCGATTCCCTGATAAGCCATAAACATTTTAGAAGTGCAAAATTTCCCGAATTTCCCTTTCCTCTGGAGTTGAAAAATGTGTATTCGTTGCACACGCCAGCGACGATGCTGTGTTGAATTCAATCTTTCTTGTGTGTTGTGTCAATCGATAGAGACATTTTTGGAGGTAAGGGTATATTAATTGTTTAAAGTGCACACACGTTTTTTAGATTGATTTGTTGTCGCAAGACTCTATTTTGTGTCGCAAAGAGAACTAAATTTCTCCTGTAAACTTGCGCGTGCAAAGTTCCATTAAGTTCGGACGGACTTATATAGTCCAAACTTAATTGTGTACTTCAAACAATTAATATACCCCTGCTTCCGAAATTGTCTATCGATCGCCGATCGACACAAGACTGTAGACTGATTTCAAAATAGCGTCGTCGCTGGCGTGTACAAAGAGTAGATACCTATACATTTTTCCACCCCTGAGAAAAGGGAAATTTGGGAAAATTTGCACTACTCAAATGTTTATGGATGAACATTTGAGTTTTGTTATCAGAATCGATTTAGAATTGAGTTGGTAGGAACCTACTATTAAAAAGGGTTAACAGAAATCTTTTGTAGAATCACATGTTAATAGACTTCTGACGGAATAACCTTTCTTCGCAAGTGAAGTCAACAACATGTAGATTTGGTGGGTGTTTATCATTTATTTTTACAAATAATGGTAAAAAAAGACAAAGTGGAGAAAAGCATTACCAATTTCATTTCATCAAAAATGAGTCTAAGAGAAAATATGACTTTAATTGTGCGCAGATATTTTCATTGCTGTTTTTTCGCGATTTTCTTTTAAGAAATAAGGGATTAGTCTTTCAAGATTTCAACCGAAAGTCAACCACTTTTTACTTAATCGAGTTTCTGGCATCAAATGCAGCAGCATCAAATTCAGCTGCAACCACTTCAGCTGCATTTAAGCAAAAACTTAAAAATACAGAAACCTACATTTTCTTTAATTCTAGTACTATCTTTTTTCAACATTAAAAATGTGTAGTACAATATTATCTACTAATATTTATTCCAGCATTGACCCGAATACGATCAGTAATTATTACGAATTCTTTATTTAAAGACAGATAGTAAAATTCGCTTCAAGTCAAATATAGCTACACCAATTTTTTCATCATATAAATAATGTAAAAACTGTGTGGTCTGGGCGAACCTAGTATCTTTTAAAATAGTAACTTTTCGGCAAAACTACGAGCATGATCTAAAAAAAAGTATGGATCCAATTTTTTGTCAAACATGAAATAAACAGCTTTTTTTGCGAATGAAAACATGTTGTTCATCAAATTACTTATTACTCTAAAACTAGTCTATGTATAGCTATATCATTGGTATTGTCGTTTAACTAGAGGTTATTACCGGATGTTGTGTACAAAATTCGGCCTTCTACGTCAATTACTTTCTGAGATAGACCCAGGTACAAAATTGGTCTAGTGGGTTCGGACAGACGGACAAAAGCGAAACTAATAAGGTTCCGTTTTTTCCCTTTGGGTACGGAACTTTAGAAAGCCCCCAATAGAATTTTACAGAGAATCTGTCGCAAGCATCCCTCCCAAGTTAAGCAGGCAATCTCCTCATTAAATTCTGCAACAAAAAACACTCTTCATTTGAAAGTCAACCAAAAATAAATACCAACGTCCCCTCATTTTTGGTCTGCAGCTGCTCTTAACGTACACAAAAAAAATATAAAACTGCAGACTCTCATCATTTCGAATACGTTAGTCCCCTCTCCATAACAGAGCTAATTTCTCGAACGAACAATAATAAAATTCTCCAAAATTAGTCTAACCTCTATGCCGTGAGGGAAAGAGACAGCACAAAGGTTGTCACAACCACAGGCATTTCCATTGCCCGAAACAGTTGTCTGTGAAATGTTTCTTTGAATTATTAAGTGATCTCCCCCGGTGGCCAATGTCCTTGTGGGGTAATATTTTCTGAACTTTAATATTTCATTACGCAAAGGATGCTTACAAAAAAAAAAAAAAAGTACAAAAAATGTTAAATCACCTCTTTGCACGTCTCCCCAATGGAGGTTACCTTAACGAAATAAAGAACGTTAACTCATCTCGGTGACAGATGTTCCAAATAACAAACAAATCAACCGACATTAGGGGAAACAGCCAAACAAAAAAATAAAAAAATATTAAAAACCAGCTAAACCAGGAAAAGTGAAAAATAATATTTTCTTTGTGCATAACAAGCAACGAGTACAGCGACATCTGACAAACAGGAGGATATTTCATTATCTTGTTGACTTTTCTTTTTGCTTCTCTGGTTTCCTTTCGTTATACATTTTTTTGTTCGTTCGCCAGCGTCCTTTCATTCTAACTGCATTAGCTAATGTTCGTATACATGGTATCAAAGGCAAAAAAAAAAACTAAATCCGAAGAAGAAAAGCGAAAACAATTGAGTTGGGTTATATAAGGTTGGGGAGGAGGGGAGCGCGCACCTGAAAAGGATATCCTCATAAAAACGATAAAACCCCTTTGTTTTTGCTCCTTCCGAAAAAGAAAAAAGACACAAACCCATACCATCCACCGATGAAAATGGCCTTTGGGCTACGAAAAAAGGATATAACTGAATCAGAGGACTTTATTAAATGAAGATGGCTGTACATGTACATGGTACATTTTCATTCGATTAGTTAGCAAGAGAGACATTTTATGAAGGGATACTCAACTCGTATGTGTTTGGAATTGACAATTATTATTGCTGCAGGTCTCGGGCTGGTAATAATAATTACACAAATGAAACTCATTCACATTCATGATTGGCGCCCCTGGAGGGATAATACCTGGCCATGATTTAAATTTCTTTTAAATTATAAAGTGCGAGCAGTTGAATGGGAATGGGCGGGCATCGATAGCTGCAGCTGGTGGGGAATGCAGTGACACATTAAAAATTATAATAAGTGGAATGTATTATGAGGTGATACCATATGGACTGAGAAAGGACCCGTTTTTTTAGACGAATGAAATCTTTCGCTTTTTGTGCCAGTGTAAGTTATCTGTTTATGTTTATAATCATCGTAAGCACTTATTCAAAGTAAATCTGTTAAAAAGCGACACATTTACCGAAGTTTTCAGCACATATAACTCGTAAGTTGTAAAAATAAAACCGCCTCGATTTATCAAATGTCGAACAGTTGACCGATTTTATTAAACTGGAATTCCAATAATCAACGGTATTTAAATTGATTGCAATCGAACACGTTTAACGTATTAAATCGATAAAACCCACAGAAGGTCTTCTAGGTCTTGTTTGACTATTGAAAAATCGGCTCTAAAGCTTGCATTTCTCATGGTTTGGTTGGAACGACCTTATAATCAATTTGTTGGTATAACTTCAATTATTTATTTCAATCGAAAAAAATATACAAGCTTAAGACTAACATAAATTGAAGAAGTGTTAAATGGCTTCATAATAAAAATAAAAATAATTGACCATTAAGCGATACATTTTTTTGTTAAATTCTTCTTGTTACACGTCGTAAATTCCCGTAGAATTCGTTAAATCCCCTTATCGTGCGAGATTGTTCTTTACGTACCTCCGCTTTTTGGCTGCTTTTGTATATAACTGCAAGCCCATTATCTATTTTCAATTCCATTTTCAATCATCTCCTTGACTCAAATAATATTCCGTCCGTCTAAAAAGCACTGCCAAGCAATTTAATTACTTAACAATCATTCTGAGCTTCAAGAGTTTTTTTCCACATCAAGTCAGCGATGTTCTATTTCCTGATCAGCAACATTTGCTTACGTTATTGCCATTCTCTTGTTTGTGGCAATCAAATAACGTGACACGTGTCAAATGCTTGAATTTGTACTTTAATTGACACATGTTTTCCCCCCTGGCTGACAACTGAGTGTTGGAATAATTTTAACAAATCTACAGCAAGCTGAACGTGTCAAGCTTTGCTTGGGACAAGATGATTGATATTTGAGGTTTGTATCGAAGCTGGGTATATGTGCCAATTGCAGGGTGCTCCTAGTGATTAATTATTTAGAAATGATTCATAATTGCTACACCATTGGCTACATACGTATACATGTGAAAATGGAGAGACCAATATATGGTAGGTGGATTTAATGAGGAAAATTTTGCTGACCAGTCATTTGTTAAGGATTGTGCGGAGAGTATTATACGGAGATGAAAATTAGTCACACACAAGTAAGAAGGATCCTGTTCATGGCATATGATTGCAACATACAACATTTGCTATATCATACTTTACTTTTAATGAGATAAGTTCGAACTACGAATGTATTTAAGGACCTCCAAAATGTACATTAAACTATAAAGTAGCAAAGGTTCATGTCTGACAATGATTAAAAATTAAGTCCAACGTTTGCCTGTCAGTTATTCCTTAGCCCATTTTCTCGCATCTGTATTAAATAAATTGTATGAGATTTTAAATTTGTAGTCAATCCGTCAATTGATTTAAATTTTTCCAGTGGGACGATGAAATTCACACAATATTAAAAAGATACGTATACGCCACCGAAACAAAACTTTTTTGTATTAAGTTGATCTGTCCCTTATGAGTCATAAAGTGGTTGAGAACCAAGTTAACAAAGTTAAATAAAGGGTACTTAATTAAAGCTCAAAAAACAAAAAAAGCACGCGACGAAAAGAGCTTTAGAAAACGCGTTGAAAAACTTAAAATAAGTGTTAAAAAAATTGGAAGCGGGTCGAAATTCTATCTTCTCGCACAAAACATCTGCTTTACAAAACTCTGCAATTTGTAAGTTCTGCTAGTCCTCCTTTTTAAACTTAATTTTTCTTAAACTAACAAACATAAACAACAAAAACAAAATGCATATTCAAAAACAATTTTTACTTTATAAAAAAATAAAAATTGATAGTTAAAAAATACAAATTTAATTAAAATAAAAAGAAGACAAATTTGTTTTTCATTGAAACAAAACAAAATATAAAAGGCAATATCTATTAAAAGAAAAGAGGATTACAAAAAAAAACAAATTGAAAAATACGGATTACAAAGAGGAAACGTATCTTTCTTCATCTCTGCTTTACAAAATTCTGTAAACGATAAAGAAAGGTCTGGAAAATGTTAAAAGGCTCACGCTTTTTGATGCTTTTTTTCGATTTTTTGACAAGTTTTTTTTTTAGGGAAAATTGCGAGAAACGCACGGAGAAAAAACGCGCTGCAAGATGCGTCAAAAAAACGCGGGAAAAAAGCAAACGCCTTGCAAGATGCGTCAAAAAAAAAATCGGGAAAAAAACGTCAAAAAACGCAGGAAAGACAGCGTCAAGAAACGCGCAAAAAAACGCTCCAAGACCCCAAAAAAACCGCCTCACAAAACCCGAGAAAAACGCCTCAAAAAACACGAGAAAAAAACCTAGAAAAACCCGTCAAAAAACGCGTCGAAAACCCAATAAAAAAACGGCAAACATTGGTACTTAATGAAAGTATGTGTAAAACTGAGAAAAAAATCGAGATTTCTCAAAAGTACCTCTGATGAAAAAAATTATTGATTTTTTGGCAAATCAAACATGAAAAACAATCTCGATAAAAAAAAAATTGATTTTTATCTCAAAAATTTTTTTCTTTTTGCCAAATCGAAAACGACATTAGGGAACATTTTATTTTTTTATTTTCAACTTGCAATTTTTTCAAATTCGTTTTTTATTTTGTTTTCTTTAAATGTCTAACTTAATTCTAATTTTTTTTTTTAATCTAGTTCTCATCTATATAAATAAAAATGAAATGATGTTCGTTGGTAAGGGCATCACGAGAGAATGGCTGGACCGATTTCGCTAATTCTTTTTTTGTTGTGTTTGTTATTGTCAGGAGAACAAAGTTATGAAAGAAAAAATTAAGAAAATTGCGCGGAAAATTAGAAAATTAAAGTTTGAATGGGGAAATACACTTTGAAAAAAAATTAACGGGATAGAAATCAAGTAGTGACACTTCAAATAAAAAAAAAATATATTTTGAATTTTAAGAGCAATTGTTGTTGTCAATTATTTTAATTATTTTCCAAGCAAATTGTTGTTGTCAACAATTTTGAAATTTTTTTTTTTTTTTTTTTTAAATATAGGTATACCCAAAAAGTTTGTTCTAATAAATTATGTTTACTATGTTACATTAAGTAGATAGATACTTTGATTATACAAAGATGATATTATGGCCGACGATATTTTGCATCGAATTCGCACTGTGACATCGGATAATGAACTGGAGATGTCAGATGAAATGCGCAACAAAGCTTTGATTTGACGCAGTTAATCGAGAATTGGAGCGAGAAATGGACTTCGAACGAATCGCATTGAGTCAAGCTGTTCGAACAAATGTGCCAATGCTGAATCTATATATATAAAAATGAATCCCTATTTCCCTTGGTCGCGGCATGACGCGTGAACGGCTGGACCGATTTCGCTAATTTTTTTTGTTGTGTTTGTTATTGTCAGGAGAAAAATCTTATGAAAGAAAAAATTAAGAAAATTGCGCAGAAAATTAGAAAATTTAAGAATACTTAACCACCATATTAAATTATATCTAATGTAACCATAGCGCTTTTACAGTTCAAACTTTTTTGATGTAACCTTATGGCGTTGGCATAACATTGACAGAATGCGTGCTGCAAATATCGTCAACGAGGATGTAAACAAAATAAATATCGTTTAAAACAGATGCTTCGATCGGAGTTATTATATTGATAAAATACATATAAAATAATTAATTTATTATTTTTAACAAAAACTGAATTTCTTAGTGCACATCGTCGGAAAATCCTCAACATGTGGCGTTGTAGGCGTATGTCGTTATTCAGGTCAATTAAATTTTCTTTAATAATAATCTTCTTAATTCATACCTATAATTCTTTCGGGATGAAACTCGATGATGATGATATAACTCGATAACCACTGGGTCAATTTTTATGATTCTTCTTTTGTTTTGTTCGTATTGTTGTATTTCAGGTTAACGCAAACTTAAAAGATAGGATTTTTGACCCGCTATATGGCGTTGTAATCGATCTCCGAAACCACTCACCCGATTTCAATGAAATTTTATAGATTTATATTCTTCGTTCCCGCTTGAAGGATAGGATACTTTTGGACTTGATAGATGGCGCTGTTGCCGATCGCCAAATCAGCGCTACCAAGTTGATTGAAATTTTGTAGATGGATATGGTTGCTTCCAGTTTTAAATTTCGGATAGTTTTTGACCTATAGGTGGAACTTTGAAAAACACAAGCGGGATAAGAAAACGGATTGTGGCACGTCTCACTCAAAAACAAAATCAAACGCTATTTCTAAAGTCATATGATGAAAATTATTAATGGACGCTGTCCAAATAAAGCAATTTGCGAAATGTGAGCATAATTTAATACGAAAGGTACGGGCAAAGCCGGGTGGGTACAGTTACCTACATATAAAAGAGACTGACGTCCGTATGTGCATCCATAACTCGGGGACAGGTAGTTCGATTTTTATGATTTTTTGGTTGGAAGGAAGGGCATAATTCTACCTTTTGTTGTGAAAAAAAACTTTATGGGGATTAGTTGAATTTTTGAATTCTTTAAATGTTCCGGGCCTACCTCAACATAAATTGGATTTGAAAGTCGGCTCAGTTAAAATTTTGTTGCGCAACATCAATGTACCGAAACTTTGTAACGGATCGCATTTGATTCGTGGGGAAGGATCTCATATCAAATATCATGCAAGTGATGAATTTGAGGGGAAAATTCAAAGGCAAACACTCTTATTCCGCAGATTTCGCTTATTCAGAACGATTTACCATTCGTTCGACTTCAATTTCCCGTGCGTCTCGCTTTCACTATGACAAATAATTTATTGCAAGGATAATCGATGGATGTTTGTGCATTTGTAGCATCAGTCTTGATTCCCCATGTTTCTCACATTGTCAATTTAGTGAAAAAGCGGATGGTTGGACGACACGTCAACATCATTGCCGAATTACATAAATTAGTTAGTGCATTGTGCATGCTCGGAATTATTATTTTCATTACATTAACAAATTTGGGCGGAACGAAGTTTGCCGGGTCAGCTAGTTTTTTAATAGATTCAGTTTTCTTTTCTAATTTCAGTATTTAATTTAATCAATTTAATTTTTATAACTTCAATTCATTTTTGCTTTTAATTAAAATGTTATACAAATAGAATTAAATTAATATAGCAGAATGAGCCGAGTTTTATTGCTTTAAATTTGAAAAGAAGAACTAAAAAAGCAGAATTTCGAAAAGCTGAATTTTTGTGTGTAAAGACATTTTCTTAACCTTTCTTTATTGAATTTCGAAAAGCAGAATTTTGTAAAAATTATTTTAGCCCATCCAAAATTTTGATCCCATCCCACCAGCAATCAGATAAAATGTCCGTCGTCCTATAAAAACTTTTATTTGCTACAGAACAAAGCACCACTTTGGTGGCCTTTTCGTGCCCTTCTCCGCCTTATTCTGTTACGCTGCGTAATCGTCTAGAAAATAAATATGCCTACGTCATTTAGCAAAAACACGCAGACATTCGTCAGAAACCCATTCCGATTGTCCCCGTCTAACTCACTCACATCACTACTCCCACAAGTGGAACCACTCAGCGGAACAATTCAACGTCAAGTTAAAGTCCCATCGTACAGCAAAATCATGTCTGCTCCCGAAAATTTATTAACTCTCTTAAATAAGTCTCAGTATCCATCAAATTATCCCGCTCGAGTGTGAGCAGATGCCACTGTCAGGCGTCTTGGAATCACATTAACTTACCTTCTTCTTCATTATGTACGACGGCTGAAAACGCACGATTTATCACGTGATAAGATTTATAATCTCTTCAAGGAATTAGATATTCATCCGCCATACGAGATATCCTGCTGGTGCTCACTGCTCAGTGCTCACACCCATTCGCGTGAAACAGACAGCGAGGATATAGTTAATTAGGTGCAACCCTACTGAAGGAAAATATTTCCCCACGGATTTATTAGCCAGAGGAACTTCGCGTTTGTAGATTTTACCTCCAACAAATTTATCCGCTGAACAAATATTTGTGAAACAATTTGCCTGAGCGGCAGTGTTATCCTTAGAGGAGAACAAAGTTTGTTGAGAAAAGAAAAAGAAAAAGAGAAAACAAAGTATGCAGTTGCATGTGTTCAAAAATTAATGGATCAACCCGTAAGGGGGGTGTCTGTGCTTTATCCGCGATTCGTTTTTCACTGTCTGCCATATGGTAAGTCGTGATTTTCCATTTAGTAGAATCATTCTCTACCCGCATTGTCGTCTACAACATCGTCGTCGTTGTCGTTGTCATCATCATCATCATCATCGGAGAGAGCCCCTTCATGTTGTGCATAATTCGTGAAAACATTGTGTAGACGTAGAGGAACTCCTTGCACTATCGAGGTAAATTTAACCCCCTGTTGGAGTCTTTCGCACTAATTTGCATGACAATATAATGGAGAGTATAGCTCTTGTAGCTTGGTAGAAGAGGCAGACAAATCGTTTATGTTTATTTTAGTGTTTTAAGTGGCCATTAAGTTCGTTGGCGAGAGATCCACAAATTGCAAATTGGAATGTTATCACCTGTTATAGGGATGGGCTGGCGATGCCGACAACCAGCGCTGGGTGTAGTTTGAGGCTTGTACTCGTGGATGTGGGTTTAGCAGGGATTTAATTAATTCAATGGAAGGTAATTGATGTGAGCTCATTGTTTAATATGCAGAGGAATTAGAATGGAAGATTTGGCGCGATAGGTAGGAGTACTTTGTGGCAAATTTGAGTCGCACAAAAGACGAGGGACTTTGACTAGGAGCATTTGGGTATAGAAATTGTGATTCGACTGAAAGAGCCAAGCACTCAAGTATTGAAGTCTTATTTTCTTCTAGCGTTATCGCTTTTGAAGTATGAGGACTACAAATTAGGACATATTATGCGCCACTGGTGATAAACAGATTTAAATGAAAAGTGTCCTCAATGCAGAGTAGCTGCGTAGGTAGATAAGCATTGGTTGAGGTAAGTTATTGCAACTTAAACTGGACTTGAGTACCTAGGTTCAGAAAATACTGAATCTAAGAACGGCGATCAGTACGGTCATTTAAGGGTTAAAGGGATCCAGTCCTTCCTTTGTAAACTAAAAATTGTGGCGGTCAGTCATATGCGGATTTTATGCACATTGCTTGATTATGTTTAAGTTTCGCTACAACACAGAAAACGATACCCAGTGTTTGTTCAACTGAATGCGCTTTCATGGTGCACCCATTATCCCAAATCCGAACCACGATCAAGGACAGTATTTGATGAATTTTTCTTTTTAAAATAAACTTGGCCATATTATATTTTAGCCTGTAGCTCAGTTCGTAGATGGAGCAGAAAGCCGATTGATAAATTAAAATATTGAGGCAAGTTTTGGCTTTGTATATAGGTATATATATAACTAGTTGACCCGGCGAACTTCGTTCTGCCCAAATTCGTTAATGTAATGAAAATAATCACCCCTATTACAAAATCCGATGAATGGTATGCGGATGGCTTCCGACAACTTTTTTCAGTTTTTGCTATTATAGAATCCGCTGTAAAAAGTGAACGGATGTCGGTTACGTAGTTTGGTTTTGTTTAGATTATGAAATACGCAGCCCGTATAACTTTGAACGTTTTAAATCCGCACCTAAATCATTGCGGATGCAACAAAAACAAAAAATGTAAAGCACCAAAAAGTACGTCAATTCACATACATTTAAGTTTTTGAATGTAGTTTTTAGTTTTATGCAGAGTGCAATTTGAGAAGGTGGGTGAGGCAATGAAGAGAGAGCCGGTTATTGTGAAAATTTTGAATTTTGAATAAAAAAAAAGCCGGATTTATTGAATTATTCAGTCAACTCGGAGCTTTTGTCTGCGCACGACATCGACATCTCTAATTGGCTTTCCTCATTGTGTAATCCCAAAAAAAAATCAAAATATCCAAACGCGATAGATCACCTGAAACCGAGGACGTTCGTCTGTCCTCGGATAACAAACATCGTCGGACAATGAACCCAAGTAATTCGCGTAAAAAGGACTCCAGTACCAATTACTGGAGCCCATTACAATGTCTACCTGATAGTGACAATAATGATGATATGGACGAAATAGTTGCGGTTAACGAAAAAAAAGTGTATATTCCACCAATAAAACTACTCCAAAAATCAAGTGATTATGTTTATAGTTTGATGAAATCTCTAAATATTACAAACTACTATATAAAAAGAATATCCATCGGGATAAAAATTATTTGTGAGTCTCTTACAACCTATAATAAAGTGTTTGACAGGTTAAAATCTGAAAACTGTCAGTTTTTCTCACACGATCTCCGCAGCGAGAGAGCTTTTAAAGTGATACTCTATGGTATGGGCGAAATGGACGCAAACTTATTAAAAAATGAGCTTACCAAAATTGGCCTAAAGTGCATTAATATAAGAATAATAACAAAAAAATACGAACACTACAACGACATTTTCTACCTAATTTCATTGGAAAACAATTCCATCAAATTATTCGATTTAAAAAAAAAATATCGATCAATCCTACACACACAGGTGAGCTGGAATATCCAAAGAAAACTCAAAGGCAAACTGACTCAATGTCACAACTGCCAAATGTTCGGTCATGGCGAGAAGAACTGCCACGTAAAATCATACTGTGCGATTTGCGCTGGTCAACACAAGACGGCACTATGTGACAATTCCGCGATAAATAAATGCGTCAACTGCAACGGCGGTCATAAATCTACTGACCCAACCTGTGCCAATAGAATTAAATATTCTGAGATGAAAGAAAAATCTCCAAAACAAAAACCGAAAGCTCTTCTTAACAATACCATTGTATATAGAGACTATAGTACTATCATCAACACGAAAAAATTTTTGACCGCTTCCGACACCAGATAGCGTTGTTGTCGGCTAAGTTTCTTGTCGAACCAAAATATGCGAGGAAAAATCACATTTGTTTTTGTAATTTAACCAAACAGTTGGCGGTGGTGGCTGATGAGTGACGATGGGCACGATGGGTAGGTAGCAAAAAAGGGACAAAAAACAGCATTTGGGATTCTTTTCTGTGTTACTCACACAATGAGGTTTTCGTGAATGTGTATCTAGTTTCTGTGAAAAAGAAACGATGACAAATTTCTGATTTGGAATTTCGGTCGTATGAGAGGCAAATTTAGGTATTTGCACTTATGAAAGAAAAGGATTCTGTTTGCGCGTTCGTTTTTATGATGAGATGACGGTTGATCTTTTATTTTGATTTGAAAATTCGTTCTGTCGATATTTGAACGCAAATGGAATTTATTGCAATTAATGTTTTTGTCGTACTTCTGTTAGTTATGAACTCATGTCCAACAATAATGATATTATTTGAAATAATATCTACAATTAATGAACTCCAATTGTGGATGTGAATTTCACTTTCCAAATATGGGAAAGGAGATACAATTAATGACCTTGATCTCAGGTGGCTTTGGTCGTGCGAATTTTAGGGTCGCTGATTGTCTTTCATCGGATTGTTTTTATCCTCATATATGTAGGGTAGGTACGTATAAAATCTATTATTTAGTATCTGTTTTGGAATTGACATACCTTACCTACATAATCAGAGTGCGATTGATAGGTAATGCCATATTCAGAAAATAAATACCTACCTACCCATGCGTTCGTAGAGAATTAACTGACATTGTTAATAAGTCGCACGATATTGTTTTCAGGTTATTTCATTTACAAAACAAATTGGCATAAAAACGTCCGCATGAGGATAAACCTACCTACCTAAAAAAAAGACGACGAAACGTTATTACAACCGATATATGCTATTCAGAAAAAAAGTTGATACTTATTGATCACTTTTTATGTTTGCTTGGTAGGTACAAACAAAGCAATCTTTTCAGATTTCAGAGCACTTTTGCGAATCTAGATTTTTTCTCAGATTTGCTTCAGATTTATCAATAAAAGTGCGTTTGAATTTGACGACAGGTCGAGTTTGTTAACGTTTGCGTAATGTTTTTCTACTGCAAAAAACACATTGCTTCGGGTTTATCTATTTTTGTAAATTATTTAGGTAGGTATGTATAAATATTTAGAGATCAATCGGGACGCAAATTTCGAAGGTCTTAATACCTATAAAATTTAGCCAGTGATTGGGAAACGTGTAGAAAAGTATCGAAGGATAGAAATAATCGAATACACGAATATCAACACAAAATTAGACACACGAAATCTAAGAGCGAATCTTAAAAATCCCGATCCACCACATAAGGAGATACGATTTTTTTTAACGCAGAAACAGAATTATAGGTAGTTGTCAGCATTTTTTGCAAAATGCAAAGCAGCTCGGAAGAAGAATCAATATTTTTAATTTATAGTATGTACATAAATAAATATGGATATAAATTGCGCAAATGAGTCTTAAAACCCCTTTTTAGTTTACTAATTTTGGTATTTTTTTTTTTTAATTTTCGTACTGGGTAATAATTCTTGTCTCGTATTATTTTTTAAAAATTCTATAATGTAACATACGAAGAAAATAGGTAGGTAGGCAATATATTATTTATTTAATTGAATAGGAAAGTATGTATTGTACAATTTTTGTCAGTTACACGGTAACATTATTAATGAAATCGAACGCAAGAAAGATTTGCTCTATGACAAAGCAAATTTCTTCGTGCACACGAAAACGTTTAAACATTTTGCCTTACAGAATCTGACCCCAGGTTTTTATGGATTCCAATTATTACCGAATCATTGAATTATTCGAAAAATAAGACAGACTGTCAATGTCAAGCGATTTTATAACTTTTCATTGAATGTGGTTCGATGTCTATCTAAATTATGGAATTGCATAAAGAAAAACCTAAGTAAGGGTCTCAATTATATGAATAATATACGGAGAAAAAAAATTACCGTAGGGTTGTAAATAAGATAAAGAATGATGCCTTTGTCCAAGTTAAAAAGAAAAACCTACAAAATGGTCTATTTTATTACCCTAAACTGAAAAAAAAGCTAACCATCCTCTACCTGTATTGAAAATTATTATTTTGCTTCTGATAAATGAAAAAATAATAATAATAAAAATAGGGGCGTTTCTTTAGGAATAAGAATCCCACAAAACTAAACATAACTACCTACCTGTTTTTAACTATTAGCTTAGGTTTTTCTAAATTTCCAAATTTCGTAAAACCTAAATTTACGGAGAAATGCTTAGAAAAGAAGAGAATTTTAAGATTTTAGATTTATTGCCCCTTGTAAAAAGCATTCCAATGCACTAAAACACAAAACATTATTATGCGGATGGCCGATGATATTTATATAATATTCCATAAGAATAAGAAGTTCACTCCTCCGTTATAAAATATTATATTTGGTAAATGGACCTTGGTGCAATGGGTAGCGCCAATATGATTTTTTCTTAAAGAATCAATCATAGGTTAGAGTTCGGGTAATGAATCAGTATTTCATTTCTGAAACGAGTCTTAGTTAAATAAAAAAAAGGATAAAAAATAGTTTGGGGAGAGAGATAAAAAACCCTAATTCCAATTTAACCAGTTTCAGAAATGAGGACCACCTGTTCATAATGAAAACTTCAACGTGGTATTTTTAAAATAAGTAGGTATGATGTATAGGTACTTTTTTACTAGATATTAAATGATAATATAGAGCAGCATCTATTCAAAAGTAACAGATGTGAATTTTTAAATAAATTTGCAATTTATTTCACAATTTTTCCCTACAAAATTCTACCCCCACAACAATTTAAACCCATCGAGTAAATCAGTCATATGCCCATAGAAGATAGAAATCAAATTTTCAACTCATGTGTGCTCAACCAAGAATTGAAAAATCTCGCAAATCGTAATGCAGAAATTCTTCCACAGAAAAAGAAATGCACATCCAACTACACACAAAGTAGGTACCTGCTCATGTCATTCATAAAAGCAACAGACAACAAAAACAAACCTGAAAATATGAAATCGAACCAAAAAGGCAGAAAAAGAATACCTACATTACAAAACCCACCCCTCATCAATACTCTGAAATCGGAAAGGGAAAGCATCATAAGTCATAACACAAAACACAGCAGTGCAAATGCATACGCATTCATTTGGGTTTTTTTTTTCCTTTAAAAAATAGCAACCACCAGCGCTGACACCGTTACAACTGCCACCATTGAGGTATCTGCGCCAACTGAACTCTGAACAACGAAATCTATGATCTTCACCCACTCAAATATTCGAGCTTCGGGTTTTGTGCGCTTGGAGCGCAATGATCTTCTCGTCGAAGTGATGGTACTATAGTCTCTATATACAATGACAATACTCAACAAGCACGATCACAACCGTTTACTTCCACTCGTACTGACAGAAATGCTGTACATTCACAAAAACAAAATCATATCTCGTTTGCCTCCATGTCTGATTTTCCCTCGCTGCCACTGCCGCAGCGCTATCAACAAGTGAGCAATAGTAACCAGGGTTGCCGTTAACTCAAAAAAAAAGTCACTAACTCGAACCTAAGAATCCACCAGATATGCTGTAATTTTTAAAAAAGTCACTAGAAAAAAATGTTCACTACCAACAAATGAAAAAAAAATACTCAATTTTAACAATTGGTCAAAAACTTAACTTAGGCGAAAGGTATATTAATATTAACTTATAAAAAAAAAACAATTTCAGTCTCAAAGTTACCTACAATAAAAAAACAAAATAGTTTTTAAAATCAATACAATACAAATCAGAAATAATTAGATCGATTTCATCTTCATCACTTTCATTTATCTCAATATCGGAGGCATTTTTGTATTTTTTTAGGAGTTTCGTATTCGTGACAACTTTTTTTTTTGTATTATTAGATAGTTGATTTCTGATGAGCATTTTTTTTTTTTTTTTCGAAGTAGATGGAAATCTTCTAGAAGACACTATAAGGGTGCACTCGGCGCGTGCTCATAGTAGTGTGAGATTTTTAATCACTAAAACCACCACAAATTTCTTTTGTCCTGCAACTAAGTTATGACTTATCAAACAATTTTTTTAATCACGAAGTTTTACACGTTTGGCAGGCAACATTCCGGCGAAAGTTCCTGCTCGTTCCGCAATTTAAACGCGGTTAATAATTATCGGGCTAAGTCCGAAGGTTAAGTTAGTTGTAGACGCCGCAATAAATTTGCTAATATGATATGTCTTAAATCGATTTCTATGCTTTCGAGCGCATATTTTCGTTTCGTCCTTAACGGTGGGAATTCCGAGGTCTCTATGGAGATCTTCATTTCTAATGTACAATGGTGCACTGAGGATTGATCTTAGCACTTTATTTTGAAATACAGGCTTCATCACTTGCTTATATAATAAAAGCTTGTTCTCAAGGGTAAGCTTGGAATATTTTCCGAGTAATCAATAAAGTTCTTTATATTTGATTTTAAGTTCTTCGCATTTTTTCTTTACATGCGGTTTCCATTTCAATTTTGTGTCAAGATTCATTCCGACTGACTCTTGATGAGCATCATTGAGTTCAAAGTTTTCGTTGATATTTTATTTCTTAACTCATTTTTAACTATGACCATCATACTAAAAATGCGTTCGACTTCGGCATTTGAATGTGGAAGCAAAAAGTCAAATTGAATATTGCCATTTGCAAGTGTCAAACTCGAATACCAGGGATGTAACATCACCAGATGCTTAATAATTTAGAAAAACATGTTTTTCAAAAAAGTCACCAGAAAAGTAACTAGAATTTTCTAGTGACAAAAAATAAATTTTTGCCACTAAACTCTTAAAAATTCCACTAGATATAGCGACAAAGTCACTAAAACGGCAACCGTGATAGTAACGCTGCCACCGCTAGTCCAAACACTAGCTCTCACCCTCTTCCTCACTCTCAAGCACAAGCGGAAGCGCGTAATTTTCATGTGTGGGATAAGGAGAACCACTCTCCAAACAATGCTGCCAGACACATTCCTCGAAACATCTCAAGCAACACTTCAAGTCAACATCTCACTCTGTTTACGATCGACGAACTTATTACACTAGCAATGGAGATGATTACAAGTTTATCTACATGCAAATCTAAATTAGATCAATTTCAAGTTATTGCACATTTAGCAACTAAGTTTCTGTATACTAATGTTAAATAATATGACAGACAATTTTATGAATATTATTACTTGGAATGCGAGAGGAATTCGCAGTAAAACCATAGAATTTCTTAATTTTCTAAAAAACAGTAATATAGACATCGCTCTGGTAACAGAGACCTGGCTTAAACAAGGTATAAATTTGTCAACACCCGAATTCAAATGCTACCGAAATGATAGAGTCGAAAGAACTGGTGGTGGTGTTGCAATACTCATCAGAAGATCAATTCAACATTCGCTCTTGCCTGTTATTAGAACGGGTTTAGTAGAGAATGTGGGAATTGAAATAACACTAAAGAACCAAAAGACTGTTAAAATATTTTGTGTATATTTTCCGGGTAAATCTGCATCAGTTACGAAGTGAACGACTTTTAAAAATGATATAAGAAGACTATTCACATTAAACGGTGACTTCTTTATTGGGGGTGATCTAAATTCAAGGCATAGAAATTGGGGGTGTATTAGAGCAAACGCCTGGGGAAATATACTTACTGATTTTCTTGTTGTGCTGCCAATTAGTGTTCTGTTTCCTCCTAGTCCTACTTACGTCCCTGCTAGTTCTCGTGGCAATCCTTCTGTCCTTGACTTATTTGTTACAAATGTACCCTCTCTCTTTACAAATCCAATATCCTTAAATGAACTAAATTCGGACCACAACCCAGTTTTGTGCCGTCTTTTATCGTCAAGGGAAACTAAGGTGGAATATGTTCAAGACTTGAAAAACGCAAACTGGAAACGATTTCGCTCAGAAGTGAAGCTTAAACTTCAAAATATTCCTCTGAATATAGAAGGTGTTTCAACCAAGGAAGATGTTGATTGCCTTGTTAACGAATTCACAGAGTGCGTTTTGAGTTCGGCTGATTCAAGCATCCCTAAAGTAACAAAAAAGATCTATTCACTAAACCTACCTCCCCATATTCTGCACTTAATTAAACTGCGAAATATCTATAGAAGAAACTGGCAAAGGTATCGACAAATTATTTTTCGGCACCAAATGTCATACCTTAACAAACATATAAGCAAACAAATTTTAAAACACCGGAACAAAGAATGGAATAACAAACTCAAAGTACTAGAAAAAACGGAAAACCATTCTGGAACATAGTAAAATTAGTAAAAAATAACAACAGACAATTACCCTTTCTAAAAGATCTCTCGAGGACCTATTTTACAGATGTTGAAAAAGCCAACGCTCTTGCCGCAAGCTTTTCCAACAACCATACTGTTTCCCAAAATCTAGGTGACCCACATACCAACACTTTAGTCAGCAACACTACACGAGGACTTATAATCGAAGAAACAAATCCTAACACTTTCATCACCGAAGAAGATGTTGCATTTGTAGTAAATAATCTGCGTCCTAGAAAAACAGGAGGTCTGGATAAGTTAAGAAATGTTTACCTCAGGCAATTGCCAAACGCCGGAATAAAATTCATAGCACTTATCATAAACGCTGCCCTTAAAATGCAATACTTTCCTGACGCATGGAAACTTGCAAAAGTGGTACCCATACTAAAAGCTGGTAAGGCTCCAGAGAGGCCAGAAAGCTACAGACCAATCAGTTTACTCAGCAACCTTAGTAAAGTATATGAAAAAATTCTAAAAGAAAAAGTTGTAAGGTTCATAGAAACTCACCATATCTACCCCAACGAACAGTTTGGATTTAGGCCGCATCACAGCACATCCCATCAGGCACTGCGAATATGCAACCACATAAGAAGCAATCGCTCAGAAGGAAAGTCTACTGGTATGGTCCTACTAGACATAGAAAAGGCATTCGATTCTGTTTGGCATGATGGGCTAGTATACAAAATGATCCACCTAAATTTTCCTCCCTATATTTGTCGAATAATCCAAAGCTTTCTGTCCAGTCGTCGATTTAATGTCTATATAAATAGTAGTGTTTCCGACCTAATATACTTCAAATCGGGTGTGCCACAAGGCTCGGTTCTGGCCCCAATTTTATATAATATCTATACGTGTGACGTCCCAAACTTACCCCACTGTGATATAGCTATTTTCGCAGATGATACTGCAATATTTTCCTCACATGAATTCGCTCTCAATATTGAGAGGAATCTCGAATATGGAGTGGAAATATTAACAAAATATTATCACAAGTGGAAGATCAAAATAAATCAAGGGAAAACTCAAGCTATTTTTATCACTAGAAAGAGAAAGCCTTGCTGTCTTCCCCGCAATCAGCTTCACCTTAATGGAAGCTACATAAATTGGGAACCCTCCGTTAGATATCTTGGCATCCATTTAGATACTAGACTAACTTTTAAGGACCATATCGACAAAACCATAAAGAAAATAGGAATAGCTATAAAGATGTTGTACCCATTCATCAATAGGAAATCTCTGCTTTCTACGAACAACAAAATTATATTATATAAGGTAATTTTCCAGGCAATCTTGTTATACGGTTGCCAGGTATGGGGCGTTTCCGCAACCTGCCATATAAAGAAGCTGCAAGTTTCACAAAATAAAATTTTAAAAATGATGCTAGACTTACCTTGGCACCACTCAACCCTTGATATACACAAAAGAGCGAATGTCGAATTGATAGCAAATAAAATAGCTAAGCTAAAGAACACGTTTAATTTAAGATGTGGCTTTACTGTTAATCCACTTGTAAGCGAACTAAATGCCTAAGATTACTACAATCTTACAAAACTCACTGTAATCTAACTATCAATTTATCTTTATTTGCAGTAATATATTTAAATTATATTTGTCTAATGTATGTCTTTCTGTTACTTTTGAAAGACTAGTCATTTCTTTCTCTTCATTTATCTGTCTATTTATTTATTTATTTATTTAAATTATCTAATTATTTATGTACCTATTTATTTAATTATCCATGTATTTATTTATTTATTTATTTATTTATTTATGTATTAAATTATTTAATTTATTTACTTATTTATTTATTTATGTATTAAATTATTTTATTTATCTATTTATTTATTTATCCAATTATTTATTTATTTATTTATTTATTTATATATTTATTTATTTATTCCTATTTCATTATTTATTAAATATCTATTTATTAACTTGTTTATACAAATCAAATCTATACAATGTACTCTTTACACTATTTTTTTGTTCCTATCTACTTTTTTTTTGTTTTTTTGTTTTTTTTTTTCTTTTCTCTTATATTGAAGGTTTTTTTTTTCGTATTTTCCTTCAACCCTTTCCTTTTCTTCTTCTCCTATACATATCCATAAAAATAATATTCCAGTAGAAAGATAAAATACTATTATCAAATCTCTGTAAAATGTGCAATACCTAACAATAGTCCTGTAACATTATTTATTATACGAAATAAAAATATCTATCTATCTATCTTATTGAATTATTTGAATTCTTTGGGTTTCTTTCCGTTCAAAGAAGTCTCGGAATGGAAAAAAGGAAGTTTAAAAAAATTGTATAGGTATATAAATACTAAAATAAATTGATTGATTCTGTAAATTTCGATATGTTTGGTTAGACTTTATAAGTCAATAAAATAATTTAACCAACAACAAGCGATCGCTTTACGCAACGGGTGGTACAGCCAAAGAAGAGCAATTTTTTAGTCCACTGGAAGAAGATTGGTTAGTTTAAGAGATGCTGTTTATGGCGTTCTCAAACGTTAGATTTCGTAATCGCAACAACAATAGCTACCTCTGACTCTTCTGCACCCGCCTGTTCTGGAGATGTGTTAAACGAACATGAGACTATTGAAATGGACGTTTTGTATTAATTCGATGCCGAAAATGAACCACAAAAATGCTTTCGAGCAATTAAATGAAAAGAAATTGAATCCATTATTTTTCTATTTCTTATTTCGTTTAAAATTGTATTTACTTTAATACCCTTTTGCTGTTTTTTGTTAACAATTCTAAATTGTTTAAATTTTTTTTTTTACATTGAGGGCAGTATTTATCAAGCGCTCTTAAAACGGTTATTATGTGGTATTTGATTGGGCGCTCGCAGAGCACTTTTTTTTTTGCTCTCAGAGCAGTATTTTATGTTCGTTTGGTACAAAAAAATCAATATTTTTCAGATTTCAGAGCACTTTTGCGAATCTAGATATTTTCTCAGATTTACCAATACAAGTGCGCTTGAGTTTGACAACTGGTGGAGGGCGTTTAGTTTTCGTGAATTTGTTCTAAAGCAAAGAGAGGCATTGCATTGGGTGAATCTATTTGTGTGAATTATTTATGTATAAATATTTAAAAATCAATCGGGACGCAAATATCGAATGTTTTAATTTAAAATTTAACCAGTGAATACGAAGCTCTTAGTTTAATATTAATCGATGAATACCGCCCTAAATGCCAAAAACTAACACCATCGATAAGATAGTTCGAAAATGATAAGTAAGTGTTACGGATCGGCAATGTTATTCTTCCGGCGGATTTGATAATTATATTTATTGCGGATGTGAATAGGCTGTAGATCGAGTCAACTTCCCGGGAATACATTTTTGCGGATTCTGTAATCGACATGAATAATTCCGAGAATACACAATGCACATGCTACTTAATTTCTTTCGTATCAGTCAGCCTTTCGCTTTTTCACTTAAGTCCTTTAAATGAATTTCACAATTTACATAAATTCTTATGTCACCCATAACTCAGCATTAACTGCCACGGCAATAAATTTGAACTCAATCGATTCGGTGGATTTCAGAATATAAGATTTTTTTTTTATGGGTGGTGCCACGCCCCTTTGTTCAATAATGACCAATCTTCACCGGAATACTCCTGGGCCAATACCTAAGATATGTGTAAATTTCAACTCAATCGATTCGATGGCTTTCGAAATTTAAGTTTTTTAATGTTTTTTTTTTTTTTTTTTTGTATGGGCGGTGCCATGCCCCTTTGTCCAAAATTGGTCGTACTAACTCAGAAACATTCGCGGGCGAATGCACAACAACTTTTTTAAGGATCATCACATGATCAAATGCATAGTTTAGGTATGTATTTGTGCTTTTTGTATTCGTCAAGAACTATTTGAGTAATGGCAAGTTAAAGGCAGTAAAGTCTCGCAAAAATATATTTTGGTCAAAAAACTCTCAAGAAAAGTAGGCGTGGCAATAAATAACATTGCCTATAGCTTTCTCAGAGTATTAAGGAACATTTTAAAGCCAGATTCGTGTAAATCTAACAAGTCGTTTCCACGGCAGCCAGTAACAGACATGTCTGGGTTTAGATCATTACCTCTATAGGTATGTCTTGGAAGGATGAATGGTTCAATCTACCTCTGAAGATGAAAACTTTCTTAAATAGAATATTCAAGAAGAGAATAAATTTGCGTTTCTTCTTTACTAGAAATGGGACATTCGTCAATTCAGTAAATGTACATGTGAGTTGTAGAACAAGAATTACCCAACCTCGACCGAATGCTAGAGATACCCAGGTAAAAATGTAGTCGCAGCTGAAATATTCACCAGAAGGTGTATAGTTATATATTCCTCACCTGGGATAAAAGGATACATACGACGACCTTTGGTGGCTTCATACGGTAAGGGATCGTTGGCTTTGATGAAATTGGTTATGCTAACGTATAGACAACCTTCTTGCTCAGCCTAAAATGAGCTCTTTAAAGCTGCACTTTTTTTTTAAACCTCCTTTTTGCTACAACTTCGATTCCAATCCAGAGGGTCAGCGCAGTAGAGGAAGACCTCGCCTCAGGTGGCGCGCACAAGTAGAAAACAACCTCAACCAACTTGGCGTGCGTAACTGGAGGCAGTTGGCTAAGGACCGGGCTAACTGGAGAGGCTTGTTGGTTGAGGCCCTGGTTCACACCAAACTGTAGCGCCACCTTAATAGTAAGTAAGTTGTAAGTTTTTGCTACAACTTGATATACTTACCTTGAGCTATAAGATGATACTCTTTTAGTATGTAGTAACCATCTCCAATGAACGAACAACTGCAGCGTAGCTAACGTTCCAACTGCAAAGCAAAAGCCAAATTCTCCATCAGCATCATTAACAACATATCTACTCGTACGTATAAAGATCGGACCAACAGGGGTTTCTAGTTGGCAACACATGCCATGGGTTAAAATCATTAAATCGTGCCCCCTTCTCTGTTTCCCTCTGAGAGTATAGGTCATGTTGTGACCATCAACCGGCATATTGAGAAATCACTCATCTAATCGATTTTGGATCGGCATTTTAGAACATTGAAAGCCTGCCCATTTCTCAGTAGATTTATAAGCTATCCTTCCGAGGAGGCCTTCTAAAATATTCCAAATGCTGCACCCCCCTCCGGCGTCCTTTAACTGGACGGCAAAATGTATTATCTTTCAATCAGTTTGCATTTGGAATTCCCTAGTGTAAATGAATTTCCCCTTCCAGCAGTGCCTCTTACATACGCATGGACATAAAATTTGCCCTCACCGTTGCCCAGAAAGCAAATATATTACATTTATCTTAAATTAATGCTCACATACATGCAGCAGTATTACTCGCAAGGAATTCTCATGAAATGGCTCCATCAACGGCACACTACGCACAACAATAACAGCAACAAAAACCAATCCATTCGCTCCAGCATATACACACAAACACATCCTTGGGCGGATCTCATTTCGAAAACAGCAGTACAAGCATAACAAATGGCACCACCACGAATACCCGCACCTAGATAAAATACTCGTAGCTATCTGGAAAGGTGAGATGCTCCAATTTACCTGACGAGCATAATTCAACGTCGACGCAAAATGAAATCTATGCAAATCCCTATTCCGTGACCGTCCTCATCCTGATGCGATTGTCATAAAACTTTCAAACTGTACGGCGGGCGATTAGTATCTCTCTCACTGTCGCTCTCTTGGTGATTCATTAAGATTTTATTTGACGATACGTTCCACAGTGCGTAACCTGATGCTTTTCCCCCCAGTCACACGGATGTAATCGTACATATAGAAGTTTCCAGGCTCAATAAATCACATCGACCAGATGGCGGAATTTGTAAATCCATCAAAGGAGAAGGTGTCGTCGCCTTTAAATAAAGGCATCGTCTCCGGTTTAAATTTGCCACAGGGATAACCATCACCACAGTTCCGGCTCCGCTCTGTAGTCTGTGTAGTCTGTACAGACAAACAGACGGTCTTTTGTAATGATCCCTCATTAATCATGTGTTGCGTAGCTATAAATTTTACCCGAAATAGTCCTGTTATACCACTATTCTAACTGCTTACAAAGGGCAGTTTTCGCAACCACTATAACCACCACCCGAGTCCTGGCCGCCGCCATTCCTTTAATAAAGAGACCGAATGTAAGATGAAAATTGATGTATTGTGTTGGGTCTGTTCGTTGTAAAATCCTTTTAAGGATCTCCTTTCTTCTATCGAATTTCATTCGGCTATTGAATTTCAGTAAAAGGCTGCATTTTTGTTTTTTTAATCTTGAAATGTAAACTTTACCTACGTACATTCGTATTCGCATTTAATTGAGTTTTCATATTTCATTTGAAAAGAGAGAGTTTAAACAATATTTTCTGTATGTGTGTGCCTAGGGACACATCTGTGTTTTCAATTCACGGCAAGGCAGGCGGTGAAAGGAAAATAGAGATACCTATAACTCGAGCTTGTATGTTTTTCAATTTCTGGGTTGAAGACAGGAGCAGGAGGAGCAGAAACAACAAAGGCAAACTTTGGTTTTGTCAACATAAAGGGCTTTCAGGTTCATGAAAATATTGATGCAGAGTCAGCTTGAGGAATGTCGACTGCTGTTAGGCAACTGGATGCTTTTACATTGATCAATTTTGAACAGCAACTGTGTTGGAATGGGATTCATTGAATTGAAGTATGATGGACGTTTTTCGCAATGGAAATATTTTCTAATTATTGTAATGAGGAACTTTTATGTACGTAGTTTGGGATCAGGGTAGAATTTGTCTGAAGCACGATGTGGGGCAATTGAAAATTAAAAGTTTTTCCTCTAATGCGGTGTTACTTGTAAAAATATTTTAGCTCAGTAGGTCTGATGAGATACGTGTTGTGGCTTCAACAGTTCGTTTGTCGTTTATTGAAGTGCTTACCGCACACATTTCATTGTGATCAGACAAAAGAGACATTTCTTATGGAGTTGGTAGCTAGAAAATCTATTTGAATTTACAGTACTGTGGCATTAAAGCAGGGAAGCTGTCAAAAAGTCAAAAGATTTTGTGCAGAATGAATTTAGGAACTGCCAGCCGAATCTGGTGTACAATTTCTCGCTTTTTCTTTGCGTGCATGTGCCAGTTGATACAGTCAAAAAGAAAAAATAATTTCATGACGTTTCCGTGTACTAAAAAATCCGTCACACTTTCCTACACATACGGCAGATACATCACAACTCAATATAAGAAACAACTAAGTCACTAAAGCTGTTTAATTTAAAAACAAAAGCAAGGAATCATGCAAATTTCTTGATTACTTGCTGCTTTGATTTATGGATTTTATGTAGGGTTTGAATGACGCGAATGTTTTTTTTTAAATTTTGCAAGCAAGTATCGAAAAGTTTTTTAAAGTTGATCGCGTTTACTCAAAAAAAAAAAAAAAAAAAAACAGTCGAAAGACGAAGACACAATGGCCTCGAACTCCAAGATGTACCTACCTTGTCCCTGGGATTAACTGTACAACTAAGCAAACATTCAACTGGTGAAAACCAATCTGGATCTTCATATAGGGACCCGCAAAATGAAAAATGAACTACGACTTTCGGATTAGGTATTCGATTTTTTTTTCGTTTTAATTTTATTAGGTAAGTTGGTAGGAAAACTCAACAAGCTGTTTAAAAAAGTTAATAAAGTACACGTGAGGCTAGAACATATGTAAATATCAGTATATTTAATGTTTAATGGCTAAACTAGGTGATTATGCGATGAAACTTGTAGCTTCCAGTGAATTTTTGAAACAGATTTTTCAAAAATGTCTGTAAAAAAAATTATACTAAAAATGTATAAAAATATGTATGAAAAAAAATCTTTCGAATATAAATGCTTACAGTCTTCACCGTCTGCAATCTCGAGTTTGAGATTTCCTACGGAAACAAAATCTTTCTCATCGTTTGTATATATAATTTAAATTTGTAAGTTTAAACGGAAAATCCCATTTTTTATTTGTTTAATAAATGCCGGATGTGTATGAGCTCTGCCAAAAACTTGAAACGGTAAGACGCAACACTTTAAAATTGCTACCTGATTTAGAGAATTGCCACGGAAACTTGATTTGTTGAAGAGTTTGAAATTAATACTGCACAATCTCATGGGGCAGATTTTAAACTGTGCAAGTGACAGACTAGAAGAATCTTCAAATGTCTGAACGATCGAAAACTTGAAGTCCGCAGAAGGCAAGTTCCATACCGCAACCTTGAATGACATATTCCGTAATAAATCTTTAACGTCATACATATAGAGCGAATACTGCTCAGATAATAAAAAGGCATGAGCGTGCCACGAATATGGGTTCTCAAAAATTCCGTGTGGATATTAAAGATCAATCTTGAGTCAATCGTAACTCCAAAATATTTAAACTCACTGATACTCTGGAAACAAATTATTGCTACAGCTGAACCCACTGAATAAGCTACAGGAGCAAATTACTAGTGCAGCAAGACAGTTTACGTCTTTGGCATAGGCATTCAACTGCAAAGATTCGAATTTTCATTTTTTGTTTTAGCTGTAGGGTTACCAGATTTGAACTAGTCGGGGCATATCGCAAAAATATGGAAAAAAAAAAGGGATCTACGTTTTTCTCCCGGGACAAAATAAAGGCGCATAATATAAGATACGTATTAAAATATATATATATACTAGAAGACCCAGCCACGCGTTGCTGTGGCTAAATTCGTTTGCTTTTTTTTTGTTGGGAGGTACCACAACCTGTTTTCCTATTCCGCTTATCTTTTGCAAAGTGCTACCTATACATAATTGGAATATATAAACTGGAACCCACCACAACCAGGTACATCCACAAAAATATTCTATCGAAATCGGTTGAGTGATTTCGGAAGTCGCCAACAGCTCCACCTATCGGATCCAAAAGCAGTCTATCTTTCAAACGGCAAACAACCTTATATACATCCACAAAATGTTATTGTTATCGGTTAAGTGATTTCGGAGATCGAAAACAGTGTCACCTATCGGGTCCAAAAGTATCTTATATTTTAACTACGAAAAAAAAAAAAAAAAAGAATGATGAAAATGGACCCAGCGGCTTTCGAGTTATAACGCCATCGAATTTCAACCCGAAGGAATTATATAAATCTATTATTATAACTCTTTGTTAAATATCAAACAAATAATTTGCAATACAAAAACAATGAACTTATAAATTGAGTTATAAACTATTAAACACAGTGTGCAAAATTTTATTAAAATCATATACATACCTATACCTACATATTAAGAAAATCTAACGTGAAATAAATTGTAGCATATAGTCTGAACTAAATCGAAACAACAGATTGTTAAAAAAAAAGTACAAAAAAGTGGAAAAAATCGGTTCTTATTATACCTACTCTTCCATCACATTAGACTCTGTATATTTTTTCTTAATTTCAATTTCTTAATTTGTATTTACGCCATCACACGTCATCACCATCAGCCATCTGCGCATTTCCTCAACCTCGCGTACTTCTCTGTCATTTCATGTCGGAGTATACTGCAGTTTTTTTTTCAAATGAATGTGCTTATGCGATGTGCACCACCCAACCACCCCAAAGCAGAGCAACGAATATGAACAATGGTTGCTGAGAAGTTTCGATAATTGTAAAAAAATAATTTGCAATAAAAAAATCAACGACTATAAATTGAGTTATAAACTATCCTATCTCTCAAGTGGGATGAAACTGCACACAATGTGCAAAATTTGATTAAAATCGGTTCAGTAGTTTAGGATTCCATCGCGGAGCAACCTGTGACACGTGATTTTTATATATAAGATATTTTTTTTTAATGAGTGACTAGTACGTCTTTGAACATATCATGTACATACGAGTAGACTTATGTTAACTAGATACGATTTATTTTTAATTTGGATTATTTATATTATAATTTGTGTCGCAGCCTGGAACAAAAGCTGTCCCGGCGGGAGAATCAAAATTATGTTTTTACTCCGGGACGCCCGGCTAAATCGAGACATATGGCAACCCTAGTCGATACCCATTTGTTCCATAAGCCAAAACCTGAGGTGAGATTGAGAAAAATTGCTGAATCAAATTTACATTGTCCAAAAATGTTTTCAGTAATTTTTTAAATGGCATTTTAAGCAAAGAAAATTATTCTTCTATACCTAATAAAAATCATTTTATGCTCTGTAAGGAATTTTCCGTCAGATGAAAACAAAAATATTTATCTTAATTTACTTTTAAAACGTATATAAAAATTAATTAAATTGAATTGAATTGAAAAAATTAAGCCCAATTAATCTCGAAAACGGTCCATACGATTATGAAAGAAAAATTCATTTCTAAGGTTATATAATCATTTCTAACTTAATAGCAAACTCAGTTTTTTTTTCTCTATGTTGTCGTACAATAGCTTTTTGAAAAAAGTCATTTTTAAAAAAATTAAGTTTTTTCTTAAGTTTATCTGAAAACGGCAATAGCGTTAATCGTCCAAAATGCAAACTTAGAGTAAAATGTATGCTTTCAAAATTATTGCGTTGTTAATTTTCAATTTGAATCACCGAAAACGCTAATTTTAAAAACACTTGTCCTTGTATTCAAAAATATTGTAATGTGTAAAAGCTTATGATCTAGTAAAGTAGGCGTTTATAAATCTCTTACTAGCACTTACGAAAATTGTTGTTTTTTTTATTTATTCTTTATTAATCTTCAGAAAGACGATGGAATTGTCGTGTTCAGACAGGCCGTTCGAGATCGCAGGCCAATTGTCATTGAGAAAGGGAAACTGACGCTTTTGTTCGAGGTGTCATTGAGGTTTGGACTGCTTCCAATGAATGTCTTCTCCAACGAACGAGGGCGTTTTGACCACTCGCGAACCACTCTTGTATTGACACATCGATTTTCTGCTAGAGAGCATACAAATTCATATTATCCAGTGACTACATAAATTCATCAGTCACAGTGCAATCGCCTCCTTACCAGAGGTAGAGAAATACCTTACTGGGTGACCTCCAAATAGTACTGAAGGCAGCTGTAGACAGATATAGACCAAGCTAATTACGTCTACTAATATCGACTGTAGATTTTCCATCAACTGCTTTATTTGGAAAATGTGTTCCTCTCTAAATATGACCTCAAAAATACAACATGCAGAAATTCCACATATACCTTAATTCAAACAGAGCAATTCGTGCGGATATTCACCTTTCACATTTCCGCCTGAAAATTTAACTTCTAGATCTTTAAATACCTCTGCGCCCCATCATGCATCCACCCCCCTCCCGTATTGAATGACAAATCTGCTTGAAATGTACTATACCCCATAAGAAAACGGATACACAAATCACAGATCAGAGCGCACAGCCCCCAGAGAGAGAGAGGGAGAGAGAATACGAGGGTGAGAAGGGGAACAGGGCACATGCCATAGGACTTAAATTAAAAGAGGGGATGCCCTGTTCCAATATTGTATCCTTCCTGGCAATTCATAATTTCTTAGAATCCCTCAGAGCTTTACCGTACCGTCTTCTAGATTTCATTTTTAAATTTTATTCTTTTCTCTTCAGGTTGTGTGTGTACCCAATACAGAACCAACCCAACCCAACCGTCCATCATACCGCAAGTGTGCGTATCCGTCTGTGCTCCATTAAGAGGAAATTTTAAAGTTTATCATTTTTTGCTGCCATCCACAAGAATGACAAGTTCTCATGCGAAACTTGTATGCTATCCTTTATTGCACTCTCGTGAAGGGAGTGCTAGCGAGTTAATCTTATAGTACCTTCGTCGCCGACAAGCATCCATCAGTGAGAGAGGCTGGCGTGAGGGGGGGGGATAAAGTTCTTAACGAATTATCAACACAAATGAAAGAAATTAAGAAAAACTTGAGAAAACCACAAACGGGGAATGAGGGCAACAACAGGATAAGCAGCAATAAAGTTGCTCAAATACACGTATCCCTCCAACGCGGTTTTAATGCGATAAATTGTTTGACGGAATGCACCTACACGGTGACGATATGCCGGAGGGTTCTTATTTCTTTTCTTTTTTCTCTTCTTTTATGATACTCTTCCTAATAACCGAAACAAATGGCTTCCTCGGAGAAGTCGAGGCACCCAAGCGGAATTGTAAGTTTATTACAATTGCGTTGTAGAGATGGTGGAGGAAATTCCCTCGGAAAATCTACACCACACCACCAGTCTTGTATCCACTGATAAGAGGACTTTGTATATTTGCGTAGTTTTTGAGGGGATGCCAGTCGCTGATTTAATCTGCGATGAACAATGGGTTTCTGATTTATTGTTGGGCAACTTTTAATTGGCGTTGCAACTAAGATAAACATGGAACTTTTATTAAATTTATTATTTTAAGTTTTGCAGCAAAACGAAGTTCTGTTGGGTAGTTGTGTATGTGTGCGTATGCCGTTTGAAGTGTTTTATTTTTATTTCTTACACATTTGCTAATGAAACTGTTTAAAAATTGGCATTCCACTGTTGATTATGTTAAAATACTAAAAGTCGTTTGTATGCTCGGGTGGCAGGCCAAATCATGTGCAGCCTCATTTAGGCCAGAGTAGGCCCATTGTGATATAAAAAGTTGTTTGTAAGGGATGTAAAAATATCCATCAAGTTTTGCAATTGACTTCATTTATGAAGTTTAGTGCAATCAACACACAAAAGAAAAAAAGAAAAATAGAGCGTTATAGAAGACAGTTCAGGGTTGTGCCTCAAACAGTTTTGTTTCAGTCTTGAGAAATATTAATATAATAACTAAGGTTTGGCAGCTGAATAAGTTCATAAATAAATAGCGCAAAAGGTCCGTAAATGTACCCTAGGCCAGTTTCTCACAATTGTAAAACTCACGGAACAAACCCTAGTACCAAAACTATATGCGCGGACGCGAATTCAGGAAGACGCCCTTCTTGGTAAGACGTAAGAAGTGATATGAACTCGATTTGCCTGCCACATCCAACGAGCTGCGTTTCGAAGCCTACTCTAAGCTACTTAATAGAGCAGCAGGGATTTCCCTGCTCTTTCTCTCATATGATCGAGAGTTTATATTTTTTGAGAACATACTGTAAGTGATTTGGACTGTTTTGTGGTTTCCCGGTCATCGAACTCGAGTCCCCCCGCTCAGTAGTACAGCACACCAACCACTGAGCAACTGTGCCCACGGCGTTGGCAACTTTCATTCTTCACAAATGGCAATAATTTCCCTGTCGATGCCTTTGCTCATTTTATGTGGCTCGAGGCAAAGATTTATGCCCACGAGCCCCCAACCACCCATGCCTTAAATTAGCAAATTAAGCGCTGTATCAACGAAATTAAAATAAATCAAAGCAATTAGGACATGGACAATTTTGGCTGAAGAGTGCCTAGTTGCTACCACGACGGTAGAACCCATTTACTTATTTTAATGGCTTTTGATGGATGAGATTAGTCACAAACGACATCATAGCAAAGCATTCCTCTGGAAATAAATTTTATAAGCAGGAGCTAAAGGAAAATAAGATAAAAGTCTATAGGAGTACGGCTTTTGGATACTTTGTTCTTCTCTAGCGATAGCAAACTTATCATTTGAGATATGGAGGTTCGTGTCACGATGAGAAACCATGCACGACTGAAAATAAGCCTACAAAATTGCGAGAAAATATAAACTCCCCAATGTAGCAAGGACTCGTCAGAAGAATAACGTTAAAGTTCCACAAAAGAAAGAATGGAAAAAGAATGCAAAAAAAGCTTCAGAAAATACATTGAAAACGCACTTAAAAATGTCTCCAAAATCCCTGGACAAAAGGCAATCTGTGTAGCGTTAAAAATGCTACAGAAAATTTGTGAACAAATATTATTATAAGACAATGGCCGCGTTCCACTGCCGCTAGAACTCTAGCACGAAATATCCCGATGTCCACAATGAAAAGAAATGACTTAAATATCATAAAAACAATATCTGAATGGTTATTTTATTTAAATTATTACCAATCTCATCACAATTACACTTGCTCGGCTTCGTATTTCTTTGCATTTTGTAAACGTTCGAACGATTTCCTCTGGCAGTTTTTTTTTTTTCTCAATGCAGCGGGTAGTTTGGCGCTAGATTGAGAACTTTCCCTTCTAGTCATCAGTGGGCAGTGGAAATGAAAGAAACAAACAAAACAAAATTAAAAAAAAAACAGCTCCAAAAAAAGTTAAGAAACGCGTGTAAAGCTCTTTGGAAAACATATTTACAACGACAGAAACAAACAATAAGAGATATAAAAATGTTCAAAACAACTGCCCCGAAAAAAACCTATAAAAACGTGTTTAAAGCTCTTTGGAAAACGTATTGAAAATGTGACAAAAAAAAAGTGTTGAACCAGTTTCAGAATATTGTCAAAAAGCCACTTGAAATCAGCTCTAGAAATCCCCTTCAAAATAACATAACACCCATTACAAAAAAAAAAAAAAAAAAAACACTGACGAAATGTGTCAAAAATTTACCAAAAACTTCAAATAAGTAAGCATAAAAATTGTTAGGAAAATTGTCGAAAATCACACCGGAATTGCCAAAATTTGGAAACTGCTACAGAAAATTTTAAGAGAGAACCATGTCTACAATTTTTTCAAAAATATTAGAGACGCGGTTGATACCAAGGAGCACGATAAAAACTTTTTAGGCATCGGTAAAAAATAGATATAAATAAAATAATATAAAATATAACCAAATAAATTACATATAATTTTTGAGACAACGTTTTTTTGAGAAAAACATAAAAAAAAAATCTATAGAAATTGTCTTAAATATGATAGAAAGAAACGTATTAGATAACATGTCAGAAAATGCAACAAACCCTTAAGAAAAAAACAGAATATGAAAATGAGGATAACACGTACAATCGCTAAAAAGGATAGAAATTATATAGGTACATCAAAAATCCTGCTAAGCGTCAAAAAAAACTTTACAAAAAGAGCAGTGGCTTAAAAAAAAATTGGAAACCAAACAAAGCATAAGATTCGGCTGAAAAAATCCTAAAATCGACGAGCAAAATCGACTCAGAACAGTTCTCCCAAAAAGCCCCACAAAAAGTTAAACAAACCCTGCCAAAATCACGAACATAACAGCTGTACAAAGAAGCAGTAGAAACTGCCCCAAAAAATCACATTCGGAAAACCTGCCTAGAAAGTAGAGTAAAACGCGGAGCATTAGTACTTCAAAAAGTGCCAACTAAACTTCAAGTCACGAGCAAGTTACTGCTTCATAAACACATTTAAAGATTGAGAAACCCGTGTTTCTATGTCAACAAAAAAACACATGTCAAAAACGAAAAACTCGCTCGAAATTTGCGAATTGAATAATGCACAAACCCATTCAAAAATGGACGCCTTACAATATTTCAAAAATAGCTCTTAAAATCTACGTCAACGATGTAACTGATAGGTTTTGTGAGGGACAGTGTAAATTACATTAGAAACCCTACAGATGACCCAATAAATAATAAATAAATAGGTGGCGCGACTGTTCCGTAGGGACCCTAGGTCTAGCATTTTACAAGCATTGCATAAAATTCCCCTAACAAATTCTCTTAAACGACTTTTAAAACAGCTACAAAAACTTTCCACAAAACCGCTAAAAAGCGCTCAGACACCTGTTCAAAAACGTAGGTACTTTCGATTAAAGTGAACAAAATGTTATAGTCTTCTCAAAAATGCTCAACGAAATTGTTGGGAAAGAAATGCTTAACACCCGCTAAAAACACAATAAGAAAACGCACAAAAAAAAAATGAGCTGAAACAAGTGTCAGATACGGTATGAAAAGGCGTTCAAAAAAACGTCAAACATTCACTAAAAAAAAGTGCAAAACACTGGTTTGGAAACAAATGCAAAAGGGTGATAAAAATCAAAATAACAGCGTTCACAACACCTGTGTCAAATAACGTTCAGAAAACACAACTAACAAATATAAGAAGAGCTCTAAGAAAAGCGGATAAAAAACTCCTAAGAACCTGCAAAACTTTATTCTGATAAAACTTTATTAGAAAATTCAAAAAAAAAAAGATAAAACAAATTTCCTCATTATCTGTCGAACAAAAAATGTTAAAACTTCCAAGAAACGCATCGTAAAAACATACAAAACCATCCCGAAAACGAACAAACCAAATCGTACAAGAAAAACCAAAGGATTTGTGAAAAAATGGGCACAGAAAAAGGCTCTCGTTCAATACCAAACATTTTTTTTTTTTTTATATACTTCTCCCGGGAAAGGCGAACCAATAACGCTTCAACAGCGCCCCGAGATGCCTGCAGATGTATGTTTGCTCTGCACTTAAATTGCTACAAATTGTAGTCTTCTGGAAATATATCCCCAGGAAGCGAGTTCGAAAGTTTGCTTGTCCTGTAACAGAAGGAGTTTTGGAAAGTTGATGTCCTCGCGGTTGTCAAGTGTACTGTATGGTCATGAGCATTAGCAGCCTGTCTTGTTGGGCGCCCAAAAGTTGCATTTCGAGGGATAATGTCTTTGAGTTCCTCAGAACATCTACCATGGAAGTACCTATAGAACAGGCATAGGTCAGCGACTTGTCTTCTGTGCACCAACGGTTGTAGATTCGATATGAGTGTAGGGTCTCCAATGAGTCGAACTGCTCGTCTCTGTATGCTATCAAGCAGGTTAAGTGAATGTTTTGGGGCCGACCTCCATATATGGGAACAATATTCCAAGCTTGGTCTAACCTGTGCTTTGTAGAGAAGGAGAAGTTGCTTGGGGCTAAAGTACCTCCTTGCTCTAAATAGGTAGCTCAACTTTGCGGACGCCGATCTTGCGATCAAGGATATGTGGTCCTGCCATGTGATTCTTGAATTGACTGTGACTCCTAGAAGGTGCATTGAGTCCTTGTGATGGATTGGATGGTCATCCATTTGGATCTGAGGAACTGTTGATGCATTTTTTTCTGGAAAATGTTGTGAGCTGTGTCTTGTTTGCATTAAATACAACCAAGTTGTCCTTTCCCCACTTCAAGATTTTGTCCAGATCATCATTTAGAGAATTAATTTGTTCACATCTCTGATTGTGTGATGTAGCCGTATTCACAGGCCCACTGTTCGAGATGGAGGATATAAGAGTGCTGTCATCTGCAAAACTGTAGATATTATTATTTGTCGATCCAAGCAAATTGTTGATGTGGAGAAGAAATAGAGTTGGATGATACACCATCTACAACAACTTGGATCGATCTTTCCAGAAGAAAATTTTGCATCCATCCGCAGAGTTGTTGCCTATAAGGGCTCTATGCCAGACTCGGTCAAATGCCTTTGATATGTCCAAGGCTACGGCTCTGGATTCGCCGTGTTGTTCAATTGATTGTGTCCATAAGTGCGTTACGTAGCTTAGCAGGTCACCAGTGAAACGACGGCTCCGAAATCCGTATTGCCTGTCGCTTATTAATCGATGGCCTTCTAGATATTTGATTATTTAGACATTTATTGCCTTTTCCATTACTTTAGAGAATGCATTAGCATTGAAAGTAACGCTATTGGACGATAGTTTTGTGGCAGACATTTCTTCCCTTTCTTTGGAATAGGTTGAATGCGAGCGGTCTTCCAGCAAGAAGGAAACGTCTTCTGGGAGTACGACATGCTTAACAGCTTACAGAGTACAGGTGCAAGTTCTGGTGCACAGTTCTTGAGTACTATAGCCGGGATTCCATCGGTTCCCGTTGCCTTATTGCAATCTAGTTCTTTAAGGATGCGTTGAATTATTCGAGGCCGAAATTTCACTTCTGCCATCGATGATTGTATCCTCGGGATATTTGGTGGCTCTAGCTGTGCAGAATCTAGGGTGGAATTCTTTGAAAACATGCTAGCGAAAAGATCTTCTTTTTCTTTAGGTGTTGTTGCTAGCGTGCCGTCTTCTTTTACTAGAGTTGAAAAAGAAGAGCAACTAAAGTTATTACTGATTGCCTTTGCCATGGACCAGAATGAGCGTGAGCCGCTAGGACATCCAATCACTTTGTTATTGACTCTTTCGCTGTAAGTTGTCTTCGCCGATTCAATAATTAGGTTGCATCTATTTCGAAGAATTGTAAATTCAGATCTTTTTAGTTCTGAAGGGTTTGACTGCCATTCACGGAAAGCCTTGTTTTTCGCTGCGGTAGCTCGCTTGCATTCTTTGTTAAACCACGGTTTATTTGAAGCTAATTTTTTGATGCAATGTGGAATATAAAGTTCAGAGTAAAATATTTTCGGTTACGGCTTCTGCGCACATATTGACATCAGTATCTCTAAAGCACATATCAGCCCATGGCAACGAAGCGAAGAAATTACGCAGCTCGCCAAAAAAATTTATAAAAAAAAAAAAAACGAAATATGCTCCCTATAAGAGCGGTTCGAAAAGCGAGTCAAGAGATCTTTCAGAAAATACAACACAAAATGTATAGAAACATATAAGCAGCTGCATTACATAAACCGCGTTTAAAAAAACGAGTACCTAAATTTCGCACTACAAATAGTGCAAACAATTCTTTTAAAAATGCATTCAAAAGTGCACTCAAGTGCTACAAAAAAGATGCCGAACAATGTTTGTACCTACTGTTTCAAACAACAAGATAAAACTGCGCTAAAAACAAAAGAAAGAAAAAATTAGCAAGATCACTTCAAACGATTTTTAAAAAGTGTCACAGAAACGGCGTCAAAAATGATAGTAGACCACGAAATGCAATATATGAATAGAAATATCGTCCATAAACCTACGTAACGACTGTAGCCGATAGACGTTCAAATTTTGCAACACAAGTTGGCTGTAAAAAATAACCAAAATAACCAACCCACAACTCCAACCTCTTTTTGACCATTTAAACAATCGCAACAGCTCCGTCGCCTTTAAGTCATAAACTCGTTCCCATCTTCATTAAGAACAATACACTCTCAACTCGTAAAGGACATATCACCACCATCAACCACCAGCTACTACATCTTCATAACCATCAAGCTGAAGCTGAAAGCAAACACGACAAGCATTAATTTTCGAGTAATACGAGAAAATGAATGACACAGAAGAAACCCAACAAAAACCCCCCTCCCCTAAACGAAGAAAGATTGCAAAAGGACAAACCCCAGATAGCATGTGTGAGAAACCGCAGTCGGTACTCAAAGTAGTAATATATGAAGAAGCATAACCACTTTCCGGTTAGGAAATTCCATGCATTCCCCCGAGAGGGAACCATTCTCGAAAATTTTCCTACGACAATTTATAACCAAACACCGGAAAAAAAAAATAATAATAATAAAAAAAAGAAGCAGAAAATACTCCATCCTGATGGACATCATCCTCACTCTAGTCAGCCCACATCCTACACGCTGTTATGCAAATGAGAAATGCATTAAGAGTCAACTTGAATTTGTGTCATGGACGGTTTCCCACTACATCCACTCTCTATCCATCCATTAAAAGGATAACGTAGTGCATCAGCATATGTGCAGGTATACGTGCGGGGTGCACTCACTTAAGGTAATTTCATGGAAAAGAATGAAGCGGAAGTGAAAAACAAAAATCGCCCGCTCATTTCCGCTCTGCATCGCTGCAGGACTTTTCACCTATTTTCCGCTCTCGAGTGAAATTGATTTTTCAACACCAGGCGAGGCGACGCGGTTTTTCAATTTAATTTTATTTTCCCCTCCCCGCAAGCTCATGCACAGAGGACACAAGACACAAAGGATATGCTGCGCAATTCCCGCACAGAGCTCACACTTTTATCACAAGGTAGGTATATTATGTAGAGTAAGCGGAAGCTCACCGAGGGACACGAGCGCGAGACGTTGCGGTCTCAAGAACCTGGCGCTGTCATATGTGAAAAACACGGTTATTCCGTTACCGCAGGATTCAAAAATTCACATTAAGCTAAAGTAGATGTAGATGATGCCGAAAGAATGAATGCAGACGACGTGATCTGATTGAAGGATCTGACAACAGAAGGAGGAGGACCAGGAGCTGCTTAGTCTCTAATGCTATTGACATTTATCTCTGAACAGCCAGTGCACACATTTCGGCTGTTTGTGTTGATTTTGTGTAAATTTCGTTGTATAATTTAACAAGAACGGCGCGCAGGCTGGTTCAAATTCAGGATATGAACGATGCATGGTATAAAAAGTAAACTTCGACTTATTTGTCAGAGTTGGTGTGTGTACTTAAAGCATTTAATATATGGACACTAGGGCTGGAATTAATTTGTTTAAGGCTCACAACTTACAGTGGATAACATCCCCATTGTTACACACACGCCGGAATAGTGCGTTGTTGGGGTGGAATTGTGCTGTGTGCTGGAACAAAACAACGAGCGGGGAAAGGGCTGACGGTAGGTTTAGAGCGGTGCCTGATTGACGAGTCCCTTTTGAGGGTCGGATATGCAAAGTATGCGCTATTTTTCTTTGCCTTAGATTTAATCTCCTGCTCGAGAATGATCCCACTTCGGTGCACTTAGGCTGTCCGTTTGGGCGTTTGTCAAACGGTCGACACTAAGACTGCTGATTTATCGGATGTTCGTGATTGATGTCTGCAAGTGGTGTGATTACGACTTTGGGAGACTTGCAGCAGGAAATAGTCTACTTGAAGCTAAAAGGGGGGGGGGGGGGGGTTGAGTGGAGCGACTTACTCTTTTCCCACCAGAAGAAGTGTTCGCCGGTAATTGTGTCGGACGAAAACATGACTCAAACTCAAGATTAATACAAAATTCACCGCCGCGAGTGACACCTCGTACATCACAGACCGTACATGTCCGGCAGTAGCTTTTCTCTGTCGTTGGTCGCCGCTGCAAACTCAATTCTACATTGTAATGCCTCTTCCTCCTTAATTTTCATCTTCTAATTAGCACTAAAACTTTAATCAGAAAGATATTAAAAACGAATAAACAAGAAGAAGCCACCGCACAAAAACGATACCAAGTTGGCAACGAGCAAGCCGAAAACCATTCAAGGATAACCACCTCCCTTCACTTTTTCATTACATCTAAAATGTAATTTCCTCTTTTTCGTTGCTTAATGTTTATTCCTGTACGGCCAAGGAAGAACAATAAAACAAAAAAAAAAAACACCATCTACGACAACTTAGATATGGAAAAAAGTACATTAATGAAAACCCGTTACCAACCAACCACCTTACCGAAGACAACCACCACTACCACCACCATCATCATCAGCGGCAGCAGCAGTGGCGTTCGTTTTGTCTCCCCCGACGGCCGGCGGCTAGTGTATGCATCTGAAGACGAAGAAAATCTGAGAAAGGATTAAGAGAAAAAACCTTCCATCCCCTTGCCTTACTGCACCACGCGAAGGATAACAGCGTCGTTAATGAAGCCGCTAGTAATAAAGTGATACAAAGCACAAGCAAGGAGACAAACAGCATTGTTCAAGGAAGTTGTTAAAGTGGACACAACACGCATTAATGATGCACGTCCCTATTCTGCGGCGCTGCTTAATTATGCTACCCTCTTCTGAATCTGAATAGGACCGGCACAAGGTAAACCCGCCCAGAGAACACTGGCCATTCTCTCCGAGTCCTCAGGGTTGTGCAAAGGGTTAGACATAATTAAAAAGTTAAACCTGAGTTTAAGTTTAATCAACTGCGCGCCCTGCAAGTGAAGCTATTAGCAATTGCTTTCCGAAAAGTCACAGCTAAAAGTTTACTCTCTCGCCCTCTGGCGATCTTGGACTATGTCGGACTACTCCAAATCCTATACCAAAAGTGTGATAGTTGATATGATAACACACACACATAAGTGGAATTGGAAAGTAAATCTAATTAAGGTCACCTGAGTGGCATTTGTGTTTCCTCTTTGAACGGATTTATCCGATTCCATGTCTCATACAGGCAAATCGGAGAATGTTTTCCAAGAGACTAATTGCGAGGAAACCTTTTAAATGAGTCGACAGCTTGTTCGTACGACCTGGGGCCATCTATATACGTAAATATACTGAGGTTCGATGTCCCCTTGCCAAAGAGAAGACTGTGAGAAGCACAATCTGTGCGATGATGGTATAGACAATTGGTAGCAAATTGATTTGGTTATGTTTCGATAAACTCGGCAAAGCTGATTAATTCGATAGGAATTTCGAACGATATAAATAGAAACGTGAGGACACTATGCGGGGGGGAGTTTGCGCCTCGGAAGTGAGCTTATGCTAGGGGTAAGCCCTAGCCCCTTGTGTGTGCTTCGCAAAATAGAAAATACTTCTGGGTAGTTGAGACAGGTGGTGATATCCAAAGGTGGTTCAAGGATGATAGCTGGGGGTTGTAGTGATTTTAGTTACTTGGGAATAAGAGCTTATGTCCAATTTGCTGGTGGGAATGTGGAGTCCAGAACCAACTTTGTGCGGATAGTCATCCAACATCGAACGGGCTCGTGTGCTCTAGGAAAGTACTCAGTTTGCTGAAGTAAACGGTCTTTCATCAAGGACTTGACAACTTCGTTTTGAAAGAAAATGCAACAAACTCAAAAAAATGTCATTGGCTTGGATTTATATCAAAACATTTATGAATGGAATTCGACTTCGTTCATATGCCCACCACATCTTTCAACTAATGCATATTTTGCTTAATTACGAAGCCGTTTAACCAAAAATGCGCTTCATCGCTGAAGATTGAAAATTGGCGTTAACGCTCTTAAAGCTGCGACCACCAACTCGGAATTTCGGTAGTAAATTTTAATTATTTGTAAACGTTGTTTTCTTCGTGTACTTCACCATGATGAAAATGTCTATTTTACTCAATATTTTGACATTGACAGCTCGGTAATCGGTGCATTCACACTGAAAGTTTGAAAAAATTGTCAAGTCGCTAATGAAATGTAGACCCTTTGCAAGTTATGTTCCTTCATGGTTATATTACACTTGAACTTCTCGACCGTGCATTGTCGTCTAACCACCGGTTAAGGCACTCATTTGTTGGACCGTTTTTGATATCGTGGGTTTTTCTTTATATTTATAGTCCAGTGAAAACTACCTTCATTTTCCTGCGTGTGGATCCTGTAAAAAGTTCACAATGATTCTATTGGCGGTTCCACAATTCTTTCACTGATAGCACAATCTCTGTCCCTTGCCACATACGGTACCAGGTTACCACTAGTCAAGGTCAAGGAGTTCGTTTGTAGGGTGCGGCATTTTGTCCGTCTTTTGACTCAGAATTTACTTTTTCAGTCTTTCTTCAGAGGTCCCTTGTAGAAGATGGCATGCGCTCCATAGCAAGTTGGAGACACACGTTCAATATGACAAAGCTACAGACGCATTGACCTAACGCTGATAAATTGACCTACAACCTGATACACATTCATGCAGCTGCACAATTATTTCATCCCCCCGATACCATTTTACATGCACAACAGACTTTAAGCGATTCGTGCACCGAGGGTGCATGGAACTTTTCCTTCTCAAGTAGGATTTGCTAATTGTTGTTGATGGCCATTTAGGTGTAACACAACTTCGAGTTGGCATATTTCTTAGAACCTCAACAGATACACCCAACAATATAACGGGTGATTTTTTAAGAGGTTTAGAACTTTAAAAAAAAAAAAAACACAAAAAATTCGAAAAAATGAATGAAATATTTATTTGAATCGATAGTTTGAACCTTGCAATTTAATGTTTAAAGATAATTTCATGCAAATGTTGACCGCGGCTGCGTCTCAGGTAGTCCATCCGCTGAGTTCAATTTTGGCATACTCTTTCACACATATCGGCCGGTATCTCACGAATGAATGCATGGATGTTGGCTTCCAGTGCGTCAATCGAAGCGGGCTTTTCCCTATACACATTAGCCTTGACATACCCCCACAAAAAATAATCTAATGGTGTCAAATCGCACGATCTAGGCGGCCAATTGACCGGCCCGAAACGTGAAATTAACTGTTCACCAAACACGCCTCGCAATTGCGCCATTGTTTCGCGTGCTGTGTGGCATGTGGCACCGTCTTGTTGAAACCACATATCATGCAAGTCAAGAACTTCCATTTCGGGCAAAAAAAAGTTTGTTATCATCGCTCGGTAGCGTTCACCATTGACAGTAACGCTGCGATTCGCATCATCTTTGAAGAAATATGGCCCAATAATGCCGCCGGCCCATAAACCGCACCAAACAGTGGCTTTTTCGGGATGCATTGGTAGCTGTTGCAATGCTTCTGGCTGATCTTCACTCCAAATGCGGCAATTTTGCTTATTTACGTACCCATTCAACCAAAAATGAGCCTCATCGCTGAACACAATTTTTCGATAAAAAAGCGGATCCTCGGCCAGCTTTCCAAGAGCCCATTCACCAAAAATTCGGCGTTGTTGTAGGTCGGCTGGCTTTAGTTCTTGCACAAGCTGTATCTTAAAAGGCTTAACGCATAAATCCTTCCGCAAAATTTTCCACGTAGTGCTGTAACAAAGGCCTAACAAACTGCTGGGAACGGCGCCGAATCGACATTTCGCGGTCTTCTGTCACACTAGCTGATACGGCCGCAATATTTTCTTCACTACGCACAGTACGTAAACGTGTTGGTGGTTTAATGTCCAACAAAGTAAATTTGGTGCGAAATTTGGTCACAATCTTCCGAATAGACTGCTCAGAAGGTCGAGAATGCCGATCATAAAATGGAAGCAGCGCGCGATGAACATTTCGAACCGAGCACGAATTTTGATAGTAAAATTCAATAATTTGCAAGCGTTGTTCATTTGTAAGACGATCCATGGTTAAATTGCAAACCAAACTGAAGCTGTTTGACAGTGACACAAGGTACTAAACACACGTCAGCTGTCAAAACCAGCGTTGCCAAAACCAAACCAGCTAAAAAATCACCCGTTATATATACTTATAACAAAGTTGAAAAGTTTTTCTGTTAGTAGGTGGATTCGTGCAGGCTTCACGGTAGAACTTTTCACCCAATCTTTATGGATTTTCTAAACCTAATAGGCCTTACCGTGGGGCAAGATTTAGTTTATGTTTCATTCCAATCGCCCAACTCTTTCTTAAGTATTTTATTTTTCGTAAACAAGCTCACGTTTCCGGTATTCAGCTAGTTTGGCATAAATCTGCATAAAATAGCAACGGCCAGACTAGATTTCTTCGTCAGCTGCTCTCTAAGTATCAGAACTATCCTAAATACCTTAGGTTATTGTTCGGTGGCATGTTCTTCTACCTGTATGGGCGCCCAAATCTATGTCGAACTCCAGTCTGGTAGCTCCATTCCTGACGATCGAGGCCATATTTCGACATCAATGATAGGGTGTTGCAACGTTGCGTTGCGTCGCTAAAATATTCTCGGCGTATCCGATTATGCCCAACTCCTCTTGGTCTCCATAAAGCTTCCAGAGCTGGACTAAGAACTGTCCCCTCTGGCACTCCTCATGTAATTTTATGGACCTCCTCTTTTTTCCGAAATTATTTCCTTACCTATTACTTCCCTGCGACTTCATTACTTCAACTTCATCGACGCCATTTGTTCTACTATTTCTGTCCCGCCCTCTTACAAACGAACAAAAGCAACGCGACACACTATTACCGCCAGTCCGTGCGACAACATTTTCTAATGCGGAACACCTGTCGTGTCAACTGATTTAAAACTAGGAAGATTGATTGGAAAAATTCTGTGCGCCGTTGAAGACCGATAATGAGATCTCTCCTTGTTAAGAAAACTTTAAATTCATGTATCTTCTGAACGCATCTTTCAGGCTGAAATCTATGCCAAAGATAGATGTGCCCAAATTAACCTAAAAACAAAAAAAAAAACTGTCATAAGTGATATAGTGAAAATCTCAGACAGCCAGTCTGCTATTGTGCCACTTGATTCCTACATCAATAAGTCCAAATTTGTGTGGAAACAAAAAAACTCAATTAACTGGGTAGGAGAAACAAAATAACCCTCTGTTGGGTGCATCGTGCATGGCCATGTGGGAATAGAGGGTAATCAAGCGACCGACTTTCCAGCAAGAAAAGAAGCAACAGAGAAAAGATGAATCTAAGCAACTAGGGAAAGAAAACATGGCACGAACCTAGCCTTTCTTCAAAAAACTTCTGGTGTTATACAACCAGACAAAATTCCAAGCTTGCATAAGCATGAGCAAATATATCCCAGTGGGGATTGTAGACTCAAAGAACACCTCAGGAAACTGTGTATATGTATATAAATATGTATGGTAAATTCGAGAACATGTGCTGGAATCATCAAGACTAAAATGCTTATGCTAGTGTCAATTATCCGATGAGGAAATATTGCCACTGGAGCCAGTTCTAATCGTTAAGACTCGTAAATGTAACTGGACCAGAGTGAGAGTGAGACGGATTTCTTCCGCCAAAAAGAAGAAAAAGTACAGCACCATCTAAACTGATTCCGAAAGGAAATTACAACATGAAGAGAACTCTTATGAGGGAATATACCTTTCTGAGGCGTGTCGACCCCTTATATCTGGTGGAGGGAAGTCAATATAAAAATCTACAACTCTTGAAGTTTCGTTAACAACTCAATGTCTTTTTTTCAACTACCTTATATACTAAAAAATATGCTTAATTTACGATTTGCCACAACTCATAAGACCGGTAGTAACCTACGAATTCCCCATCTGGTATACCGTCTCCAAGACATACATGAGGAAGCTCGGAGTATTCGAAAGAAAACTCCTGCGGATATGCACAGGACTGCACTACGATCCAATCCGGAAGAAAAACATCAAAATTTCAAGACTCTATGAAGAAGCCAACGTCCTACCTCTGTAAAAGTATCACACTTTTCCAGAAAATACTCAGGAATACCTCCAGTCATCCAAACCCCTTATAGTCCGAAGAATTGCGGACCTGCCACACATCCCAGAGCATCGGTACCTTCATGTACTGGCTCTGCTTAACGAGGAGTTATTCCCAAGCGACACAGACAGGACAGCCCTGCCCTTCTACGACACCCACCATCAAGGAAAATACCAAAATGACCAACCATCTCAAAAGACAAGAACATCAACACCCGGACTTGAACACCCTGAGGACAATCCTGACAAAGATGCATACTACGAGTATGAATCCGACAAGACAAACACAATATATGTAAAATAGATTTAAGAAAACAAACATTGTATACCGTTGGGCCCTTGTTGTTGAGCCAACACCTTTAAATATTATATATTCACCACCACTTGTTACCTAGTCAAATTATATATACAAAAAGTTTAATAAAAGCAAAATGTTAAAAAATTTACGATTTGCCATTTCATTTCATCATTTCATATGAGTATTCGGAATGTGATACTCATGCCTAGAACTCGAATGGCGTAAACGTGTTTTTGTCATTTCCATTTGACATACAATTATACATATTTTTGACAATGCAGCGCGTGTGAAAATAATTGTTATCTGGTCAAAACAAGGCGTAAGTACGTGGTATACAAAAGACCAAAAGGTCGCAGTAGAAAATCTTCTGAACAAGTTGCCCATTCCGATGAAATAAGTTCCAAGTTTTGCTCCATCTTTAGCTCACCCTACTCTACCGACCCATTTACCTAACCAAGAGCTTGGATGGTATGCCAATACGAAGTCCGAACTTACTTTTCTGGGCTGTAGGAAATAAGGCCCCAATGAAATAAAGCCCCAAAAGAGAAAATGAAACATGAATCTGACATTTGTTTGGCATTTTTTGCCAGTCGGGTTACAAGTTGTGACGCACACTCCGCTTCATCGGGGCCTTAAATTTCATCATGAGGCCCTATACGAAATGGTCTGAAGATTTTCCGCAATACACCGCCCTAAAGGATCCCATTTACCGCATAGAGTAATTTGAAAAAAAAATGTTCCACTCTGCATGACGGAGTCTGCGTCTTTGGTCTTTCAAAGTTCTTCACAGTCGAAAAGGTCTTAAGAGCTATACGCACAATAATAATTGAAGCGTTCACAAAAACCCGCTAAGAGCCTTCTCAATCGCTACTTCTTTTACAACGAGTCCCCGATCAATTGCCTGCGTCTTTAAGGATATCACTCAACTTAAATCCAAAGTGTAGTTTACCCATGACATTATTCCTCTGCCAATCTCGAAAAGTATGATACGAATAAAATCGCACGCACGCCCCACCATCCCCATTACGAATTCAAATTATACCGCCCAGAGCTACAACGGTAGACTGATACTGACCCAAGAACAAACAGTAATTAAAATAAACATTGATGCGGAGCCCCCAGTGCGCATCCTTGGGCTTTTGTTCGTCTGCCTTATTGAACTGTTCTCGCCTCGGTTTATGACCCTCCCTCCCCCTCCCCCATCAGAGGATTATTCACTCAACATAAAACAAAAACACAAAAATCAAACATCACGACGGCGTTGGGCTCACTATATACCTAATCCGAGTCCTGTAATAGCTCTTTAACTTTCGGTCGATTACTTCCACAAGCAACTGGGGACGATCGCCGCATTTGACCTTTCGAGGAAATAATAAGACTCCGTCCCTCTAATTATGTTATTCGCCTTCGAGCGCATAGAGTTTGCTGGAACAAGGATACGCACGTTCGCTCGTAGCCCTCTGCCCAAGCATCAGTTAATTAGATTTGTTTTTATTGACACGTCCATTCATTCGGCAGGAGAAGCCACAGAGTCAATTCACCCAGTGCTGTGAATCCTTCATGATTCTCTTTTGCCAGCAAAAGGAAAGACACAAAGGAAAGTTTTCTTTTGGCACTATGCAGGGACAGCAACAAAACACTCTCTCGCATAGAGATAATCACAATTTCATTTGATTTAACGACGGCAACTGCTAATTGGATGCAGGAGAACGTTCACTTCGAGGATAATTATGACATCGGAGCTGGGGCGCATTGATGTGTCACGTAGCACGTAGTAGGTGACAATTGACAACTGCTAACGTGTGCGCCTGACAATAACAAAATTTGTTTATGCTTCTCCATAACTATTACAATTGCACGCTCATTGTTGGATTGATCTAATTTGTCGTCCTTTTTTCTTGTCTCCTTGCAGGCCAAACGAATGAAGTATCCACTCTCCATACTGCAGAGCCATCTAAGTGGAGAACTGAAACCCACACTGGCATTGTGTGTGAGCAAAGGATGTGGGCGATAGCATTAAACAAACGAAATTGAATTTCTCACAATAGATTGTAGTACTGGGAGATTGTTTAACTGGCCGCGCCGCCAACAGTTTTAGTGTTCATGTTCATGTTCAGTGTTTGTTATTCTGTGTACTTTAGGTGAGTGTCTTTCTCTCGGTCAATCAGTGTATGTTGCGAACATTGCTGGCATAGCAAACGAAATCTAAATGAGTGAACGACACTCGAATTTAAAATGTCGGACGTTGAACAGGTTTCCGGCGAAAACGAAATCAAAATCGCGACCGGCGTCAGTAAAACCTGTACCGCTCCTGTGAAGCAACATAAACAACAGTTACACCACCACCAACACAATCACCATCATCAGCACCATCAGAAACAGAAACAGCAACAGCAATATCGTCAACAAAATCAACAGCAACTCTCGTCACCGCTGACGATAGAAGAGGGCGGCGCTGGTGTGGACCTCATCGACACACGACACCCACAATCACCGCCAGCATCAGGACTCAGCTGTCTCAGCAAGGTGTTAAAGGTGTTGTTCTCGACACCTGGTCTAGTGGTGCTCGTTGTTGTGTACTCAGTGATGGGTGCGTTAATTTTTCCAATGCTCGAAGCGCCACAGGATATTAGAAAGAATGTGGCAATTGCGAAAAGTCGAGAGGACTGTTTGAAAGAGCTGTGGATAATCACAGGTAAGTCGGAGAGATGGTTTTGGAAGTGAGTGCGAGTGAATTGAGATAAAGAGCTAACTCGGTGGGTATACGGTTTCTTTGCGAATAGATGCTGTTAGAAGTGAACCTGATCTGTGGAAATTAAATGACGGCAATAGGAGGCTTATTGGCTGTCTGAAGTGGGGTTTTCTCTATAGAATTTGAGGATGTCCTTGACTTTGATGAAATTTTTTGAAAGATTATGTTATGTGTGCATCCTCGGCGGGGTAATGTAAAATTGAGGGCACTCTTGTCTGAGAGTTACTTGATTTCAGCAAGAATTCATTTTACACACGAGGAGAAGATGTCAAGTGGAAAAGGTGGTGACAGAATTTATTGACAAACAGGTATAGCTTGGCATTGAAAGATCTATCGCACTTACGAATTGATGGGAGTTTATTTCTACAAAGGAAATTTTTACAATATAAAAAAATCTTTTACAATTTCACCTCCGCGGGTTTCACATCTTCCCTTGACTTTCAAGAATAAAGTAAAGCGTAAAGTGACAATTCGTTGTTTGTTATCGGGTACTAGATGGCGCGATTAGGTTGGTGGAGTTCAATTAGGGGGAAATAGCGCCATCTGTCATTCAACAGCATACAAAATCTCGTTCTGTTTTAAAAACGAACGACGACTAAACTATTTGGATATTGTTCATACAAAAATACTAATATTGCGATTAAAAAAATGGTTGGTTGGGGTTTTTTTTTTTCATTTTAAATTCATTCATTCATTCAGCCGACACTCGATCGAGGCCATAAGTGTCGGTCAAGTCTCGGAAGCACTCTTTCTTGCTGGCTAGACCGGCCCTCCCAAAGACCCCCTACTCTAAACCTAAACCTACTAACTTATATCTAGCTTTAAACTAAGAAGGAATGCTACAAAAGTAGCGCACCGGCCCGGGAGAGCGTATCAACTCTCACGTCTTGGTCAAGCCACCAAAATTCGGTGAACTGCTTTACCGTATCGACCCTGTCCCGTTCCGCAATTGCGGTACTAAAACGGAGGAGCTCCTGAGCATTGGCGGCGTACCCGTCGTAGATGAGCCGCTTATCCCTCGCGCCGCGGTGGCTGTGGTACAATACCGGCACACCATCTTTTGTCTGGACTAACCCTTTCATATCTACATGAAGAAATGCCTCAGGCGGGATAGAGCCAGACCGAAGCGTACTCTCGTGGTACATTAAATTGGGGTAGTAAGCCCCTGAGATCAGGTTATTGTCACTGGCCATCACCCTAGCAACGTGCCTCCGAATCACCTTAATAAGGAAATTATCAATCCTATTCAGTCGGGCCCCATTGTATAAGGTCCTGTTGGAATAGTATTTTATGTACTGAGATTCAGGAGTTCTAAACAACCCTAGACAGGCCCTGAGGCATTGCCTCTCAAACACCCGAATCTTTTCCATATAAGCCATAAGCGATGATAGGCCTTATAAGGGCCACGTAGCAAATGACCTTCACCCTGGAGTCAAGTTGACTGCTGCGAAACAGTCTCCTTGTCAGAACGTAGGCCTTCTTAGCCCCAGCAAGACAAGCATCTATATGTTTTTCAAAATACAGATACTGGTCGAGCCGGATGCCGAGATACCTGACCACGTTTTTCACCACCAATGATCGTCCCTGCTGTCCAATAATTGTTAATTTTCTCCAGTTTTTTCTGGTATCCCTAGAGGCCCCAGCCAATGGAGTTCTGAACAGGATTGTTTCCGCTTTTTGGAAATTGATTTTCAACTTCCAATCATCGCAATACATACCTCTTAATTTGCTCGAAGTCACGCTGCAGAAGGATGTTGATGACCTCGATTTTTTGTCCTGACATGTACGCCACTAAATCGTCTGCGTACGCTATAGCGTCACTGAGGGAACCCACCAGATCACTTGTGTAAATATTAAATAGGACCGAAGAATTCACAGCTCCCTGTTATAAGCCGTTTCTAATTTCGAAAACCCTGCTCGAAGTCACGTCGCCAGCTTTGACAACGAACTTTTTTCCCATAAGCATGTCATAAATCATATATAGCAAAGGTTTTTGAATGCCCATTCCGGTCAGCTTATAAAAGAGCCCCTCCAACCATACGGTATCGAAGGGCTTCTCAAAGTCGACCAGGCAGGCACCCGTGCATTGCTTCTTACTTTTATTCCACTGAATGTCGGAGACCAGTTTCGACGCGGCATGAATAGTGTCATCCCCGCTCTAAAACCAAACTGGTTGTCCGGAAGGTGGGTTGGGGTAGGAAGGTGAAGATTTAGGTTAGATATTTTTTGATGCCTCGCAGGAGTACTCATAACTTTAATCGCCAGGGATATCCTCTATTTTTAAGCACTTATTTGTTGATACTACTCACTCATAGCGATTTAAGTTCCACTTAAAATCGTATGTGCCACTTTATGACACAGAAATTAGCCCATAAGGTATTTAAGTAGATCTTAAATCGCTATGAGTAGTATCAACAAATGAGTGCTTAAAAATAGAGGATATCCCTGGCGATTAAAGTTATGAGTTAGAGTTAAGAGTGAGCATTTTTTGACAATCGTAAAAGTGAGCGCTGGCGACCATTTTGAAGAACCTGTCCTTACCTTAGGTACAACCACACAATTTCGTTTACATCTTCCAACGATTCGAAACAACTGAGGCCATTACTCGAAATCCCATTTAATTGGATATGCGTACAAAACCCCTCGTCCTTTAATTGTTTACTACACCAATATTCAAAAAGCTTATTATAACCAAAAGCCTGCAAACATACAAATGCACACGAATTGTTACAAAATATTATACTACCCCAAGTGAGTCATTTATGTGTATGCACTGGCACATTACTGTTTACAGCCCCGTTTATGCGCTGAGTTCATACGGCTCATAACAATGAGCGCTGATGTTAATCACAGTTAATTAACAACCACCACGTAGGTTTTTAAATACGTTTTTTTGTGTTTGTGGTGCGCGCGAGCGCTATTTCCTGTTAAACGTTGGTAGTCGCACAACAATGTTATTCCTCATGTTATATTGCCGAGAGGTTAAACAGTGCACACATCCACTACACAATCACATAAGTAGCTGGGGGGTTTAGCAATGGTAAATAATGGCAGAACAAACATGGGATAACTGGGTTTGTGAACAAACCCCAACTCAAAGCCAACCACTAGTAGTAATTTTAAAAGCTTGCAGGTTATTTTTTTTTTTTTTTTTTTTTTTTTTCTATCCAACCCCATAAATATAGTGAAGGACATAGCCTCCTGATTGAGATATTAATTAATTTTTGCTTTTGTTTTTATGGTTATATGGGCAAAATCGAGAAGAGGAGGAGTAGAGTTTTCACGCGAAAACACGTAATAAATACGAATTAGAGTTTGCCGCTGGCTTTATCATCATAGTGGGATACTGACCAGTGACCGCGCAAGAACGAGTGCTTTTGCGATTGGATTTGGATAATAGCATCCATTAAACTAGGTGTCGGAAATGGTTGTTGCTCATTGATTTATATATTTATTATTTTAATAGATTTTTTTTACTGGGTTTGTTTGTGCGTAATTAGATCATATTGTTTCCTATGTGCTTGATTCGAGTCCGAGTGCGTCCTCTGGGGTAGATGTGGCTTGTGTTAACCATTTGAGGATAATTGTTTTGGGGGAATGTTTTTATTTTTGTATGTTTTTTTATAACTTACTAGGTTTTTTTTTTCATTAGCGGTAGAACGAATTTTTGATTACTTGAAAATGTATCGGACTCTAAACTCCAGTATTTTATTTTCGGGCACGAGCCAGTTCGTTTTTAGGTGCAACTTACTTCTTAAATCACTACTTTTAATGAAAATACAATTACGTTACGTCAAATACGTAGCCGTGTCCCGCAGCCAGACACACGTCAGTAAGTACAAAAAATAAGTTCGAATAACCACTTTGTTTCGACAAGTACGAAACACAAAATTAATCGCCGATTTGCAAAGGTTTGAACAGAAAACATAGGTCAATGGCTTTATTCAATAGATTCATAATATTTATGAAAAAAATATAAGAGGAATGGAATAGAATAGTATTTTTACATTCTAACTTCTCGGACCGCAGTAGAATACCGATTAATATCGAATCTGTTTATAAATACCCTCGGACCCACTATTGCATTACGCCCAACAAATAAGTAATACATATATTTACTTATTATAAAAATTTTATTAAAGCAAACGACTTACCCATCAGCAAGGAAGTACTTCTTTCAATTTAAAATTTGAATTTGAATTAAACACCACACAGCACAACGACATTATACCGACTCCATCGATAAGGCAGTTTTGCCAAAGAAATCACATAAGCAAATCTACCACATTTCAATTTATGAAAAAACACTCATCTACCGCACAAATTACCACAAGACACATATCAAAACATTCGTAAAATAATAGATTTTAATAATAATACAAAATAAAAGCGAAAAATACTTGCACAGCATTTAAAAAGAATTTATTTTGATAGAGCCGTTCGCGAAACCGAACGAAATTACTCGCGCACTTTGATAAAAGCTACCGAGTGGATCGTGTGGAACTTGGTTAGGCTGCAGCCACAAGATGGAATGCACTGCAGTTTATTGAATCGAATGCGTTTTGGGGATTGAGTTTGGAATGGGGGTACATACATTACACGAATTTGAATGCATTTTGCAAATGATATTGGAAATTTATGAAAAGATGCATTTTTAGGAAATGTGCCTTGCACATATTTGTTTTCTTTGAATTGAATTTGGATTTATTACAATAAAGGCTGATGCTTACTCATAGCGATTTTAGTTCTACTTAAATACCTTATGGGCTACTTTTTCTATGTCATAAACTGTCACATAAGGCCCCAGTTATAGCCATACGTAAAATTCAACCGAAAAAGTTGGAACAGTATGAAAATGAGTTTTTTTTTCGTTTCGGCGGTCATAGCCAAAAATCTGCCAGAAAAAAGTTTCCGTACTAAGGGCCGGTCTGTTCACAGCTGGTTAAAGCCTTGGTAGGTTACCACAGATTTAGGTTATAAATCAGTGATAACAAATAAGTGTCTTGAAAGATTTTTCACTTCGGTCACCAAACCATAGCTTTGCAGAAAATCGTTCCATTTTTCCAGTTTATTTGTCATTTAGTGATTGACCGAATCCATATGGTTATATTTTTTCGTTTTTTCGGGTCCGTTTGTTTTTGATAAGTAATTTATTTAGGTAGGTATTTTATTATTGTATTTATTTTTACTAAACTTAATAAACACAAAAATTAATATCATAACCAAATTATACAGGAATTTCTTAAGAACTAAAGAATGAAACTTTGTATTTGTTAGTCAATGATTTTTTGAGAACAAAACCGAAATAAAGCTAGATCCAATAAAATGTATTACAAATTAACAGGCCTCATGTTAATTTATTCAACGACAATCGCAATTTTCTCATTCTCTCAATATATAAAAAATCTTGAACAAACGAAATTACAGATAATCAGTGGTTAAATCTCATTAACCACTCAAAATCAGCTGGTTATCGATTTCACTGGTTAACTAACCAAACTACTGATTCTCTGGTTAATATTTTGCTGAACAAACGCATTCGATGGTTATAAGCTGGAATAAACGATGATTAAAGATAACCAGAATTGAAGAAAATTACCACTTTACATTTACCTACAACAAACCAACCCCCACTGATTGGATTCCATCAGAAAAAAAGTTCCTGACAGATGGAACAGTAAAGAAATGAAATACTTCAGTGGAATGATTCGGTTTTCTTTAGGGGAATTGACTGAGAAGTTGATCAGTAAAAGTTTTTCGTACGTAAAAATGAATAAATTATTTTTCTAGAAAATTTAAAGATCATTATTTACATACTTTTTTTTGATAATTTAATTTTATAATTCATAAGCAACATTTTAAGACCAAGATTGAGTTAAACCACCAAGTTTAAGTGGTCAAAAAAAGCAAAAGAAAATTTTTACGGTTTGGTTTTACGGATTGCTATAACTGGGGCCTAAGATTTTAAGTGGAACTTAAATAGTAGTATCCGCAAACGGGCCCAGATCATGTAAATTCATACTAAAATACGAATCAGACAAAAACGAAGTGTAGTCGCACGCAGTTTATCACGCATTTCATGTGAAAACACACGCTTGAAAGTTATAAAACACGCTAATACGTTTTTGGATTCAAATGTGTTTATTTTTTCATTATTGTGCCGTAGGCGCAGTGGCTTAGTGGTTAGTGTGTCGGACTACTAAGCGAAGGGTTCGAGGTTCGAAGCCCGCAAAAACCCAAATTCCAACTTAGGGTTTTTTTCCACTGCGCCACCACTCGCGAACGTCTGACAAACATCCGAGAGTAAAACTGTCTTGAAATAGCTTCTCAATTGGGCGTTTGGAGTCGGCATAAAATTGTAGATCCCTTCCATTCGTTTCAAACTTGAAAAACTCACACAAAACAAATGGTTGTGAGAAGCTAGGCCTAGGTTTGAGAGACGAAAAGAGACCCAACAATGGGGGTCTGATTCCGAATATCTCTCGGATCTGTATACTTTACTTTACTTTATTATTGTGCGGTACTAATAAAAAATGTGAGTCTCGACTTTAAATTTAGAAAAGCTCACAATTGTGAAAATTCTATAGAAAGTATAACCACTGTGAACTACTAATACTTAGAGTCGAAACTAAAAATGTTTATTGGTATGGCCCGTTGTTGAAACTGACATGCAAATAACTTTAATAAATGTTTCTACGATTGCGTTCGCGTTTTTTGGAATTATATTTCTCATTAAATAAAATTAATAAAATGTCAATGCTATTGGAATTCAAAAATTAAGCGAGACACAACATCTACTGTCTCACCCAATTCGAGTACAAAGTTTTCAATAAGCTGTTCTGTAATGTTTCGGTTATCTTCTTTTTATATTTATCAAACACACCAATATTACGTCGGGATGTCAGAAATATAATGCTGTCATTTTATAAAGCACACTTACAATTAGTTTGCATAGTCTTATTCATCTGAATTCTGAATCGAAAGCAATAGCCTTTTTCTTAATGTGTTGATACCAGCAACAATTACATTTGTCACACTGACAGCTAGTTGATAGGAAAAACTTGTTTCGACTGTCATATTAAAATCTTCACTCTTCTAAGCTCTGTTGTGGTAGATCTCAAGAATTCATACGGCTCCTTCTCATATCAAATTCGTAGACATCATTTCAGTCTAAGTTAAGATCGGCAAAATATTAGGACAACTTATTTAAGTTTTATTCTGCACATTCTAAAGGACCGTTCACAGAGAGCGAACTGCGAAAGGCGAATTGCGAACAAATCAATTTAACTGCATTTATGAATTGAAAATTTGTATTTGTTCTATCACAAAACCATTATATTAAATTAATCTAACATCTAATCTAAAAAAAAACATTACTCTCAATTGATTTAAGCAGCTAAATTAGAAATTAAAGCAATTTTCCCGCGAATTGAAAATTCTTGCCGCGAACTGTCACACTTTATTCACAATCCACACAAAACAGTCGCGATCCACAAACCCGCGAATGAAAAATTCGTTCGTACTTAACCTTAAAAATGAAACTGATACGCGGGTATCTGCGACCAAAAAAAGTTTTCATGTGAATGAAGTGTCAGAAACCACGAATATTCGCGTGTTCGCAGTTCGCAATTCGCTGTCGCTCTCATGTGAATAGTCCTTAAGAGATCATGCATTTCCATACCAACGGTTTCCATAGAGGGGGATCATTTTTACAATGGCGTGCAATGTACAGAGACCAAGTTACATCTACAATTACTGCAATTCTAGTCAACATAGCATGAAGCGCGTTTCCGCAAAAATGCATTTACAAACAAACAGTTGACAAAGTTTGACAGCTAAGCAGACGATTCGGTTATAATTCGCTTCGAGCTAAACAAACTATAATTTCCGTTTGCTGTCAAGTTCACCTGAGAATCCCTGGCGAAAATGGTTAAGAAATCATCAATGATTCAGCAAACTTTATGTGGAAAAACAAAATGCGGAAATCGAGAGACGACTCTTTTGTGTAAGGTTGTGCAAACTGCCTTGTGAACTATTTGAGGTTATGTTTGTTTTCACATTCTAAATTATCTACCCCTCTTCTGCACGTGGTCAACAAGAATATTTTCAAGTGTCAAATGTCACATGTGGACAGAGTCATACTGCATAAACTAAGAAATATGTCAGTGGGGTGCCAAATTCTCAAAACAAATCGCAGCTGTCATTTTAAGTTTTGTTGATAAAGAGGGGGGCTTAGTATTTGCTTACTAGTGGTTGCACTGAAAAGCACTAAAGGCTAAAGGACTACAAGAAGATATTGGCGCTATATTTTTAAATTACCTAAATAAAACGACGTTTGCAAATCACTCTTTTGGAAAAACGGTTTTGTACAGAGGCAAACTGGGTTAAGTGAACTTATTGAGGAAGAACACTGGTTGACTGGATTTTCAAAGGAAGGCATTTTAACGAAATAAAAATAACCCACGGGCGGTGCTGCCAAAAACATGTAAAAGTGTTTTTCCGATGAAGACTAAGGAGGAAACAAATAGCACATCCCCATTACCCCCATTCTTTCATTTCTCATACATTAAAGATTAAGCAACCTTAAGGCCTCACCAAAAGTCCTCTTTGCCAAATGTGAACTTAACCACCTTCGGAGTACACTCCTGTCCCCTTAATATATGCTATTGTTGTAAATCGCAGTGCCTTACGCAGAGCTCCATTAAATTAAATACACGAGCCCGCCAATATCGAGAATACACTCAGAAATCCCTCAAAATTGCGATATAAATACTCCAAGGAATTTTCCCCTTCATGAATCTGATCTCTGTTAAATTCTCCAAAAACAAAAATGTTTTGACAACGGGGCAAGGAACAAAAAACCCACAAACATAAAACAAATGATTTTCGTGTCGAAACATTTTCCACCCCATCACACTTCACCGCATTTTAATCCCTTTTCTCTCAAGGAGGCAAAAGGAGGATAGGATACCATAAACAAACGATCCCATGGGAAATTATCGACCTCTTCAACCTCATACACGCCCCTATACCACCATTACATGCAATTTGTACACCAATTTCCGATTTCAATTTAATTTAAATTGAACAAGGCGACGACATTCCTTTTTTTTTTTAAATAGGTGAAGGTAACGCCCTTCCTGTTTTAAAATTCAATTCAACGGGTTGGTACATCTTTTGCATGTTTACCGCCGCCCTCCGCTTACTGGCACACTGTGTGGATATGATGCTTGAAACAAACTTTTAGTGGCTATATACTCAGATTTCCTTTCATTAAAACTGCCGCAGCGTAAAAAAGAACCAAAAGTATCCTTGTATACAGCAGACTCAGCAGATCCTCTTTCCGCTGGCATAAAAGATTGCTAAGTGGATTTTAATTGCAGGTAGATGGGTTAGTGTATATTGCTGCACCTTTTAGCCGTGCATAAGTGCCGAAAAAAAATGTATGGGGGTAATCCTGCTGGCAGTATACCCGAGTTTGTGTGCGTGTCTTTTTATTGGATCTTGAGCTATTGTGGGAGGTAATAGTGCTGATGCAAGATGCCTATATGGAAGAGCTGTTAAGTTGAGATGGCATTTTTTTTTTTTACTGAAGTGCCATCCTTAGGGAGCGCTCAACTTTAATTGAAGTTTGATGATGTAGGCAAAATGAATGCTTGGATTAAAGTGAAGCAAATTAAGTCTGGAAGTTGGAGGTATGTGTATATCGCCAACAGATGGCGTAGTTTGACTCGCAGTTGATTGTTTCTCGAATTGGAATCAAACTGTGGTTTATGCTTGAACGTTGGCCGTGAAACTTTTAAACCATTTTGTAGGGAGGTGGACGTTTAGTAGAATGTCCTGCATTTACTTTATTACTTTACTAATATTTGTAAGTAGTGCCAACTCTTTTCACTTTCATGTTTCATTTATTCTGGTCCCATTATCCCCTTCACGACTGAACCACGTGCAATACAATTACTAGATTAACCATCCATCGTACGCTACTTTCAGTTTTGGAAAGTAATTACGACTGTGCGCGAAGGCCCCCCCCCCCCCCCCCACACACACACACAAAAGCAGCTTTAAACTTCCCATTCATAGTATTAGTCCCTGCCTCTAGAAAAAAAAAACAGCCACACTCTTTAATCTCATAGCACAACTGTGAAAAATAATGAATGGAAAAGTTTATAATCCTTTTGTCGGTATTTCTCCTCGACAAAGGAATATTTTTAGCATTCTCTAACGCACTGCACACCAACATACTCGCACAACGCCATTGTCATACCAACCAGTGGAATGAAGAGAACACGCTCCTTTGTACCACTACACACTGAGAACAAAGTGTGTCCTATCAGGTTCTATGGTCACTTGGTTCGAGCCACAATCACATGGGGACATAATTTTAATTGCCATTTGAAAATGTCCTTGCTTTTGAAATTATTATGAAAAGTTCATCAACAAAAAAAGACTCTTAGCTATTTGTCCTCAAGGGTTCTGCTCAAATGCAAAAAAAAAAACTGGAAAGCCGAACAAAAGTATTTTCCATTTACGGTCACATCTAAGGCGCTCCTTTCCGTATCCTTTTTACCGTGCGTCTGTTTGCTATTTTGTTAACCTTCCTCAATTTCAATTTTCGAGACTTATATTTTTAAAATTTTTAAATCTAATTTTCTTTTATAGAAAAGTTGAACGTTTTGTACGAACGGAATTGGACAATGCTGGTGCACGAGCAGCTACGACGTTTCGAGGGATCAATTGTGGCAGCTACACGCAACGGTGGCAGCAGTGGTGGCGCTGCTGGATTTGCCGGGGCTGCTACCTCGACCGGATTTGAATCGGACAAAGGAAGATGGTCTTTTAGTGAAGCGCTTCTATATTCGGTGACTGTGATCACAACAATAGGTAAGTGGTAGGAGTTGATTGTGTTTTTTTTTTTTTTTTTTTGCCCGAACACAATTTTATTTATAATGAAGAAAACCCTCTGGCTAGATTTTGGGTTAGATGTGCAAGGGTTGAAATTTGAATTTAAATTTAAATTGTGGATTTTTGTTTTAGGGGATATGTTGACTGTAAACGAAAGGGAATGGTTTGTTGACATTGACTGGGTTAAGTGGGTGACTTTTGAAAATTAAATTATAAATGTTTTGAGTGACTTATGTCATTTTCCATATGTTTCACTCGGGGATCCACTCGTTCTGCAATCCAATGCAACAAGAAAATTGCTTCTGATTGAATCCACAAAAGTATTGGTGAATTGCAAAAAAAAAAAAACTACGGCAGCCGTCAGCCAGAGGAGTATTTTTTGTGCCAATGGATCGGTTTCAGAAGTGATTTTTTTCGATTTCGGACTCTCCCGAACGCTTCTTTTTGCCCTATGGAAAACGACATTCAACAACAAACGAGGTGTCTAATAATTTGTATGTCAAATGGCGCTGTCATAGCTCTCTGTTGGTATAAACATAGGTAATGAATGGAATAGAGATGGTCAAGAATCTAGTTTAGTAAGTCTGACTGCTGTCTGCCTAGATGTATCTCGGTTGTGATTGGCTGAATCGGTATTATATTTCCGTTGACGTTTATGGAGGGGTAGCCGACGAATCTAGTCAAAAAAATTCGTGACTGAGTACTAAGTTGACAGTTCGGGTATATGGCTGATGTAGAAAAAGTGACGTTCCCGACCAATTAAGTTTTTGCGTTCAGGTTACATCTACCTACCACCTCGGAGAAAAAAAAAAAAAAAAGGTTACATCTTATCCAGACCAATCTAGTCGACTTAAGATAACTAGATTCTTGAATGTGCCCAATATTGATAATCCCTATCAGTGTAAAAGTCAAGTTTTACCGAATTCAAAATGGCTTATAATTGTCTAGATCAATTGTGATCTACGATATATTGAATTCCAAGTTTAAAAATTAAATTGTTGCTAAATGCGTCCAAATATAGATGCATCTAGATCATTTTGAATGATTTAATTTATCTTCTTTCAGTGAAAGAGACAATAGTATTAACGAAGTGACAGCAATCACATGCGGCCATTCAATTCCCAATTTATTACATACACAACCTACCGTCTGATCTGTTGCGTTGGTATCCAAACGTAAGCCATAAAATAAGTATAATTTTTAATAATTAATTAATATTAAATACTACTAATTCCTTTATAAAATGTTAAGTTAGAAAAATGCAATGTATTTTTGCCAGGCTTTTCGATTTTTGTAACCCTATTTGTGTACGAAATAACGCAAGAATTTTGCAAAGCCACTGCGAGAAATAAAATAAATCGACACGTCGGTCCAACTATTTATAAAGAATAACCAGCACGCTTTGGCAGTACCCGAGCAAATCAAAATAATAGGCATTACAAACAAAATTTTCATTGTTCATAGAAGAATCACCGGCGAATCGCCAAAGAGTCTCACGGACGAACGAAATTCGAATTCATAGAAGAAATATACAAAAATGCTTTGGAAAAGCGTACCTATGCAAACTTCTCGACAGCGGCTTGCAAATTTACTTGATTATGCGGACTATCCGTAAAAGGAGTATCAAGAGTATTTGCAACTAGAGTTCGCCCGGTGGTTGTTCGCCAATTTATATATAAGACTAGTGTGGCGAACTTCGTCCCGCCCAATATTGACTTTTTGACTGAAATAATTTTAATTAATTTTTTTGATCCAAAATATCTTTTGAAAAATACGATCTCACTGTATACTACGATCAAATTTAAGAATAAATAACACTCCCCGTACAAAATGCATGGAAAATTTATTTCTACGAATTCTCCAATTTATTTTTATTTTTTTCGTCGTATGAACCTTCCTTAGGCGTAGACAAACAGAACAAAGAAAAGAAAGCTCAAATCGAACGATCCGTTTTCGAGTTTCCTCATATGAAGCGTCTCTTTTTCCTCTTTTCAGAAATGTGCAAAATTTTGTGATAGGCGACGCTTAGATACGAATGGGAAATCGGTCTGAATAAGTGGAGTTCGAGATATGAGAATGTTTATCTTTAAATTTCCCCCTTGAAACCGTCGCTTGGATTAAATTTGATTTGATATTATTATCATTATTATTATTATGTGAAAGGGGTTGTTGTACTCCGACCTGTTGGTCTATTGTACCACCCGCTTACGCCTCAAGGAGGTATCCCTCATAAGAGTTCCCCTCACAGTATAATTCCTTTCGGAATCATTTTAGATGGTCTTGTACTCTTTTTTCTCCTTGGCGGAAGAAATCCATCCTATAGCACTCTCTCCAGTCCAGTTGCCTTCCTTTAAGAATCTACGGACGAGAGCTGGCTCCAGTCCTCCTTCAGATAGTTGGTACTTGCCCAAGTATTTCAATCTTTTATGTGTCAGTGCCCACGATCCCAGCAAGTGTTCTGGAATTTCACTGGACTCATCGCAGAATCTGCAAACATCTTCTTCAGATATACCCAGTTTCCTGAGGTGTTCCTTGAGTCTACAGTGCCCTGTTAGGAACCCTGTTAGCATACGGAGTTTGTATTGCTCATGCCGATGCAAGCTTGGAATCCTTTCTGGTTGTATTGCCCCAGAAGTTTCTTGGCCTGCCTCATGCCCTGAGTGTTATGCCAGGTTCTTGCCCTGTTTTCTTCCTTTCTTTTTGATTTGATATCCTTCACCATCAAATCAAACACGTTGCGTTACAAAGTTTCGGTGAATTGACGTGTCGAAACAAAATTATAACTGATCTGACTTCAATTTCAAATAAAGTTTTTTTTCACGACAAAGAGTACCATATTAAGTCCTTCCTTGGGCACATGCGAATTTAAACCAAAAATCATAAAAATCAAGCGATTCGTTCCCGAGTTATGAGTGCACATCCAGACGTCAATCTCTTTTATATGTAGCTGTACCCAGGGGCGGATGGGCAACATCTTAGCGGCCCGGGAAATAATATTTGTCGGCCCTTTTTTAATTTCTGGATATGCCTAAAATTTACATTTAGAGGGTGTTATGCAATTTTCCTTAAAAGTATATCAACGTTTAAAGTCTTTTTATACCAACTGTAGAAATTAGGTTTGTTCTAAACGATTGGATAACTTCGTAAAAATTCTTTAAAAACAAAAATCTTAATTTAAGCATATCTATAATGTTATCAGAGTCAATATTATATAAAATATAATTTTCGCAAGTCATTAACATAAAAGCAACAAATAATTATTCGACATTGAATTCCACAATCTATTTTTAATGTATTTTAACTTGGAAAAACATCTTTCACACTGCAGGTGATTTATTGACAATGCTTAAAAATATTTGTAAGTATTTCCTAGTGCAGAATGTGCCTCACTGTGCATTATGGGTTTCAACTTCACATTTTTTCGGCTATCTTTTATGGGATCATCTTCCGCCAAGAGGAGGAGGAGGCAGGACCGATAATTGAAAATAATTTTATAAACTTTTGAGCCTTTAGTAGCATTTGATAATCTATCGGTAAATTGTTTAAGCATGGTAGAGGCCTTCGGAAATCTGTTTGCTACTAATACATCGATGTAAAGAGCATTTGCGTGCTTTTTCTAATTTCCAAATATTTTTTTTCAAAGCTGCTTCTTTTGCTAACCAACGAGTTTCTCCAATTACTTGTAATTGGTTAGTTTTTTTTTTGCTTCTAAGGATGTGCTTTTTCAAATATTTGTTCTTTGGTAAAATTCTTTGAAGAATATTGCAATGAAATTTAAGTAAAGTAAGTAAAGACGCTGCATTTATTGTTATTTTAAGGGTGTTGGATACAACTAGGTTCAGGATATGGCTGTAACACAATACATGTAATTGACTAGGTGTACATTTTCAGACATTCATTTAGAGAAACCATTGTTAGCCCCTTTTTTCATATCTGCTGCACATCAGTGGCATTTTTTAGTGGAATAATTAAAGTTGAAAATTATTTTTTAATGAGGTTAAACATACCTTTCCCAGTAAGAATCTGTCTTTCATAGATTTCACAACCCAAAAGATATCTTTTTACAATATTGAACATTGATCTTGAACTGAAATATCCTAGATAGACTGGTAGATCACTTAGACGCACTTTCAGTAACCGGCCCTGCGGGCCCCTGAATGGCCGGCCCACCGGGAAATTTCCCGGTTCGTCGTATGGCCCATACGCCCTGGCTGTACCCACCCGGACTTGTACGTACCTTTCTTTTTAAGTCCTGCTCACATTTTGCAAAGTGCTTTATTTTGACAATGTCCATTAACATTTTTAATTATACGACTTTAGAAATAGGGTTTGATTATATTTTTAAATGGGAATTCCCACAGCCCGTTTTCCTACCCCGCTTATGTTTTGCAAAGTACCAGCTATCTATAGGGTCCAAGAGTATCATATCTTTTAAGCTCGAACCAGTCATACGCATACAAAAAATTTCATTAAATAATGCAAATGGGTGCAAAAATTAAGACTGCCCAAACCTGAAATACAACAATACGAATTACGAACACAACAAAAGAAAAATCATGAAAATTGGCCCAGTGGTTATCGAGTGAGTTTCAAACCGAAAGAATTGTAGATATAATAATTATATAGAAGTTTACTATTGAAGATAATCTAATTGAACCGATAAACGGAATATACGCCTTCAGCGCCACATGTTCAAAAATTTCCGACCTTTCTTTTTTCCTAAACCATCCCTGATTCAAGACGAACAAAACAAAACAAAAATCATTTAAATCGGTCGAGCCGTTCTGGAGCCTTTACCCGACTAACGCACAGCAATTCATTTTTATATATATAGAGAAGAAGAAGAGATAGAGATAATAATGTTCACAGTACACATAAATTTGTTTCAATGAAAGCTGTGTCTATTTATTTACAAAATATCTAAAATTTTATTACATTTAATTTCACTGCTGTCAAGTATAAGAATATGTTTTGTTCTTCTGTATTCAAGAACAGGCACTTATTTTTGATATGTCAAAAATATATTAAGTTGGGTTAAATTGACTTGTACACTTAGAGGCAATCTCATATAATCATGTCATGTCAAATTTTATGTTTGCAACAGAAGAAACAGTCCGTCGCACATATCCGTTGCAAAAAAAAAATCTTTCTTAAGATATTTTCACAGACAAGGTGCGTCTGTACTGTCATCGCATGTCGTTTCAAAAATTCCTTCAATTCAATTTCAATTCAAAAACCTACCTTAATAACAGGTTTGAGTGGCAGGCCACATCAAGTGCAGCCTCACTTAGTCCAGAGTACGCCCACTGTGATAAAAATTAACCATATCATTCGGCTTCTTCGCTGCTAAAAAGTCACCTCTTAGAAGTTGTATTCTATGGATCTGTCGGTTTAATATTTTGCCACAGCAGACACTACGCACACGATGGATTCTATGGTTTTTAAATATTGTGTTCTTTCTTTGTCATTATTTCGAAAAAGAGACAGCAGGCGGGTAAGTTAAACAAAGACAGAGACCACTCAATTTATGTTTTCCCTTTTCAAAACAAAATGAAACAACCTTTGCTATTATAGGCTATTCCTTTTTCAGGCTCCGCTTTGAACTGTCAGACATACATTTGTGATCTTTTTAAGTTCTGGCACATTTAGAGCGCTGAATATGGGTTCCGCATTTCCTTTAGCGCTTGATCAAAGCGAATATTATATAAATACTAGCTGACCCGGCAAACTTCGTTCCGCCCAAATTTGTTAATGTAAAGAAAGTAATAATTCCGAGCATGCGCAATGCACTTCCTAATTTATGTAATTCGGCGGCCAATTAAAATTCTTTATTCAAAAGTTATATTAAATGCAATATAAATAAATTATGAATAGCAATGTTGATTTGTTTCAATCAAACCGCAATGATTTTGACGTTTCGGCCAACCTTCCGCTTTTTCACTAAATTTACAATGTGAGAAACATGGGAAATCAAGATTGATGCCACAAATGCACAAACATCCATCGATTATCCTTGCAATAAATTATTAGACATAGTGAAAGCGAGACGCACGGGAAATTGAAGTCGCACGAATGGTAAATCGTTCTAAATAAGCGAAATCTGCGGAATAAGAGTGTTTGCCTTTGAAATTTCCCCTAAAAATTATCACTTGCATGATATTTGATGTAAGATCCTTAACCATAAATCAAATGCGATCCTTTACAAAGTTTCGATACATTGATGTTGCGCAACAGCATTTTAACTGAGTCCAAATTATGAAGAGGTAAGCCCGGAACATCCAAAGAATTAAAAAATTCAACTAATCCCCATAAAGTTTTTTTCACATCAAAAGGTAGCATTATGCCCTTCCTTCCAACCAAAATCATAAGAATCGAACGATCCGTCCCCAAGTTATGAGTGCACATTCGGACGTCAGTCTCTTTTATATGTAACTGTATCCACCCGGCTTTGCCCATACCTTTCGTATTAGGTCTTGCTCACATTTCGCAAATTACTTTATTTGAACAGTGTCCATTAATAATTTTAATTATACAACTTTAGAAATAGAGTTTGATTTTATTTTTTAATGGGACGTGCCAAAATCCTTTTTCTTATCCCGCTTGTGTTTTTCAAAGTACCACCTATAGGGTCAAAAACTATCCAAAATCCATCTACAAAATTTCAATCAACTTGGTAGAGCTGTTTCGGAGATCGGCAGCAGCGCCACCTATCAGGTCCAAAAGTATCCTATCCTTCAAGCGGAAACGAAGAATATAAATCTACAAAATTTCATTGAAATCGGGTGAGTGATTTTGGAGATCGTGAAACAACGCCATATAGTGGGTCAAAAATCCTATCTTTTAAGTTTGCGTTAACCTAAAATACAACAATACGAACAAAACAAAAGACGAATCATAAAAATTGACCCAGTGGCTATCGAGTTATATCATCATCATCGAGTTTCGTCCCGAAAGAATTATATGTATAAATTAAGATGATTATTAAAGAAAATTTAACTAAACTGAAAAACGACATATACGCCTACAACGCCACATGTTTCAGTTTTTGTTAGAAATAATAAATTAATTATTTTATATGTATTTTATCAATATAATAACTCCGATCGAAGCATCTGTTTTAAACGATATTCATTTTTTTACATCCTCTTTGACGATATTTGCAGCACGCATTATGTCAATGTTATGCCATAAGGTTAAGCGCCATGCAACCTGCATCAAAAAAGTTTGAATTGTAAAAGCGCTATGGTTAGGTACATGAGATATAATTTAATATGGTGGTTAAGTTATCTTAAATTTTCTAATTTTCCGCGCAATTTTCTTAATTTTTTCTTTCATAAGATTTTTCTCCTGACAATAACAAACACAACAAAAAAAGAATTAGTGAAATCGGTCCAGCCGTTCACGCGTGATGCCGTGACCAAGGGAAATATGGATTCGTTTTTAGGCCACTTCCTCAAGATGATAGCGGAAGGAATCGAGGGCGAAAAATCGGGAATAGGTAGGAAGGTGGAAAGGTGGGAGACAAACACTTCCTTTTCTTTTTGTGCGTTACCTGAACGCAACAACAGCTTGACTCAATGCGATTCGTTCGAAGTCCATTTCTCGCTCCAGTTCCAGCTGTGGCATCCCCAATTTGCACAACAAAGTGCCACTTTGTTGCGCATTTCATCTGACATCTCCAGTTCATTATCCGATGTCACAGGGCGAATTCGATGCAAAATATCGTTGGCCATAATATCATTTTTATTATAATCAAAGTATTCTACTTCATTTTAAAAAGTTACTTAATGTAACGTAGTAAACATAATTTATTAGAACAAACTTTTTAGGTACCTACATACATATATTTAAAAGAAAAAAAAATCAAAATTGTTGACAACAACAATTTGCTTGGAAAACAATTAAAATAATTGACAACAACAATTGCTTTTAAAATTTAAAATATTTTTTTTTTTTGTATTTGAAGTGTCACTACTTTATGTTATCCAGTCTCTTTTTTTTTTCAAAGTGTATTTCCCCATGAAAAAAATAAAAAATTTAGTGGTGGACCGCCCTTAACATTTAGGGATATGAAAAATAGATGTTGTCCGATTCTCAACCCTAGCCAATATGCACACTAAGTTTCACGAAAATCGGTGGAACCGTTTCGGAGGAGTTCAACTACGCACCCCGTGACACGATAATTTTATATATTAGATATAAATTGACTGAGCAAAGTCTGACTATGAGAATTGAGCAATAGCATATTTTGACAGCTAACCATGACTTCTGTTCAGAAATGCGGGCTGGTACAGAAAAAGGAAGAATATTGTAGAAAATTCTATCAGAGAACTATAGTGCAACAAACACTGTTTACGTGGTGTATTTTTATTGTGAAATAAATTTGTTTATAAACAAATCAGACCGATCTGAGCACTTTTGGCTCAAAACATGATCGAAGATCGATCGAACCTCGTATCGCTGTGTTCACTGTTCAGTGATCTACTCTGAACGAAGGAAGAAAAACGCTCTATTTATATACTTTTTAACAACCACATTGGTGACATATAAGGGCAGTGTGCCAACTGCGACCCAGCAATTATTTCCAAAATCTTGACATATTATTCGCAGGAATTAAAATTTTTTCTGTCATACCAATATGCGCACTCCATCTGTCTATTGTAAATATTAGAGGTCTGTTCCTTTACTTTCAAATCTTAGGAATTTTTACTAATTCTTACGAGTTCTTACGAATTTTCAGTCAGTGCCGTTCCTTAACTCAAGAAATTCGTAAAAGAGAGCGTCATCGAGAGAGCAAGATATTTCCCCTCCTGTGAGAATCTTACGAATTTTTACTCAACAAATTTCTTGGTGTAAGAAGTGAAAAAGCTGTCAGTCAACTAATTAATAGCTGATTTGAAATTTGTCGTTCTATTTGACATAAATGCGTGCATTTATCTTGATTTGTTGCGTATTAAAACAGGCGGCAAAATAAAATCAAATGTTCTTCTCAAGATTCATTTTGAAAGTGATGACGAAATTCTTCCTCGCTGTTCCCTGTTCCCTAACTTTTTCGTGAGTGTCTCTCTTTGTGAGAGAATTTATCCCCACTACTGCCATTTTGACAGTCTTTTCCATTCTTACTACAAAAGTAATGGAACAGACCTATTATGTTACTAATTTTTATACGGTAGTTTGCTGAATGATTTATACACGAGTGCATTGTCAATAAGATCTGACAATTAATAATAACAAAGAATAAAGACGTTTGCTTCTGAAATTATTTCTCTAGGAAATCTTTGCCAATTTTGACATTAAATTCAGATGAACTCTTTTTGTGAATTTCTGTCGGGTCACCCTCGACCCAGCGAAAGTTACGCCATTGTGGTACGCCCTAAGAAACCGTTAGATATTAACCTCACTTTCGACTGTAGTTTTGTAGATATTTGATACATTTTTAAAAACTGTCTATAAATTTAAGAAGGCAACATTAAGGCAAGGAAAACCACGACTTGTATGCTTCCACATAATACCAAAAGGGGCTCAATGTGGGCGAGCAAGAAAAATGTATGTTCAAATTTCAAAAGTACCGTTATTCAATTTCTTAGCCAAAAACTCACGAGTTAAATATCACCGGTGAACCTTAAGTTTTTTTTTTTTTTTTGTCTAACAGTAGGCGTAACTACAAATAAACTTAACACCCCACTGAATACGATGGACATGAAACGCTCTTTTCCTGTCTTCATTTGTCGAAAGTGCCACGAGCTTAATATCGGCTCATTAAAGTAAATTCTATTTTCTCTCTGCCACCTTCACACAGGAAGGCATTTTTCTCTTTGTTTTAACCAACTATGCCAGCATATCCCGGCCGACAAAAGAGGACAAACGGAAGTTATTTGTAAAGGAATACCATAAAATCCTATCACCACAACAACAAAAAAAGAAAAAGTCCTTCCTTAAGGCAACACCACACACACTCAACCACCCATACATAGTAGAACAAATAATTCAAATGATTTGCCTTTTTCTAGGCCATGGCAACCTTACACCGAAATCTTCCGCCGGAAAAATCGCCACCATACTGTATGCCTTAATTGGAGTTCCTTTGATGCTGATGTGTTTATCGAGTCTCGGTAGCCTGTTGGCCGACGCTTTGCAATGTACATACACGAGGATATGTTGCCGCCTACACAGGGTACAACAGGAGCAGCGCAAAAACTCTTCAGCAGCAAGGAGAAAAAGTTCAGAATCTGCAGGCTCCAGTTCCTGTCATGGACAATCGCACGAGGTAAGCCAAATGGTAAATTATAATTGATTGTTAAATGAATTTGCTTCTTCGTCTGTATATGTAGGCATGTGTGTGTAATAGCTTAGCAACTGACTCGGGTTTATTTGAAATTTCCCTCTAGAGATTCATTTGCCGAAATAAATATAGACCTTCGGAAACGATGAAAGTAATTTGTTTTAAGAAAGCTGGTGTGTAGATTATGCGCCTACTAATAAAGGCTGGTATCCCCAGGGTCTGGTACTATCATAAACCTAATGGGGAGCAGGGTTTTCGACATATTTTCACCTATTACTAAGGTGGTCAGCGGAATGTAATTCAGTGTTTTCTTCGGAGGTGGACGTTAAAACTACGCAGTCCAACGTCGGGCGCCATTTAATCGCCAACATCAAATGTGTGTATTTTTGTATATTAATCGCATTCCACCAATTTTAACAATAATACACTCTTTACGGACTTCTAGCTCCACTCTCTAAGTGGTGGATGAAAGTTTTTCCGTTGTCCTTATTCCATTTCTGGACTTTTTCCAAAGTTTACTCGAGTACAAAATTGCAAAATCGTGATAGGGCTGAATAGTGTATATAAAGGATGTAGGAGAATGACGACAACGACGACGGCAGTATTAGGTATACTTCCTGCGCGTTTATTATTATGAATAGAGCGGGAAACTTTAAACTTTAAACTACTCCTGTTTAAGAGAAACTTGTATTAAAGTAGTTGTGCTCGAGCAAAGTTTGTTGAGTTCGGACAATCGCATAGTGGAATGTTGCATCCTGCAGTGAACTTGGTGTTGATCTTTTTCGCTTAAAAGTTATTCGAGTGAAAGTTGTGTGTTTTTTCCTCCATTTCGGGCTAAAATTGAAATATTTCACTTTTTGTTACCCGCTAATGGAAGGGTGGCAGACAAAGTTTGTTAGCTTTTAGCTGGATAAAGTATAGTAACAATGGCTTAGGTAATTTTGATGAAAATATTTTCAAACTTGGAGGCGCATCCATTGTAGTTGTTGTGATATCATCAATTAGTTGGGTAAATCGACGTACGAGGAGCACCTATAGGAAAAGTCAAGAGGGCACGAAATGTTAATTCCAGCTGAAGGGATATGGCGATGGTTAACGAAATTCCGGGTTCCTATAAAACAAAATGACTTCCGGAAGTGATGAATGGACAATTATTGATTTATTTATTTAACAGAAATGTTTTCATGTGATTGCAGAAATGTTGATCGCCGGAACTTGTGCTTTTTTTCACGCTTTACGTAGGTATCTATAATTATTATGGGTAGAACATCCATGACACTTTATGCGTCTGATTTGTGATATTATTCGTAGGGTAAAGGTGTCAACAGTGGATCATTTTTTACTTTTTGGGCCGTGGAGCACGCATTTATAATAGTATAGCCATGACATTTTTTGTACAGCCTTTTCAATGTTTTATCTTCATTTTAAGCACAAAATCTTAAAGCTTTATTAGTGTTGAGATAGTGAAAAAAATATTTGAAATTACCCTTCCCATATGATCCACTGTGTACAATGGGTGTACACAGTGAATCAATGCGTGGTACACAGTAGAACAGGGACTTAAAATCAGTTTATTTAGTAAAAACATAAGTTTTTTTCATATATATTTATTAACTCATTTTATTATTTAGGCAAAAACGAAAATAAAAGCTCTTCAAGTATAATAAAAAAATAAATAAAAAAAACTTATAACTTCCTGTCAGTAAAACTGTCACAAAAAGTTACTTTTGTACTGTGTACTGTGTACGATATTCAACTGATTCACTGTGTACACTGTTCTCATTTCACAAAAACATGTATATAATTTATAAGACATTTCACCAAAGTAAACAAATCGATAAAAAATATTAAGTAAATATAAGTAAAAGTACAAATATTTAACTCAAATGAAGTTACTATACACACATTTTTAAAAAGATCAAAAATAAAACAGAAAAAAAAAATACTTACATATGCAGAAAACACAAAGTCATGAGAATAACCACCTTCGGAAAAGTGATCGCGCAGACTGATAGTCTGTTGCGAGGGGAAGTCAAAATGTGTTCTTTTCTAATTTCAAGATACACTTTAAAATAAAAAGTGACATTATGAGAGCAAGTTATTCACTGTGTACCCTGATTCACTGTTGACACATTTACCCTACGCCTTTATAAGCATTAACTGCGTACAAACGGATCTCTCTGACCTGTCTGGTGCAAAAATGCGCGTGCGTGATGGTGTAAATTCAGTTTTAATTGTTGTCATTAACATAATACGGTAGCTTTTTAAGTAGATTCACGCTTAAAAAATGCTACTAAACTATTGAAATACATATCTACTTTTTCAATAGAAATATCTGAAGTAGATACCCATAGCAATATCGATGTATGTTTCATTTAAACCGCACTGATTGACGTGTCCACTGTCCACCAACCTTCCGCTTTTTCACTAAAGTCCTTTATCTATGGTACAAAACGTACAAAGCGGAAGGTTTGCTAACACGATGCAACGCCACGACAATTGATGATGTGAAAAACATGGAAATTCAAGATTGATGCCAGCAATTTCCAGCGATTGGAATAGTGAAAGCGAGACGCAAGGGAAATTGAAGACACTTAAATACCAATGGTATAAATCGTTCTGAATAACCAGAATCCGCGGTATGAGAACTTTTGCCTTTCAATTTTCTCTTCATTTGACATTCTTCACAATTAAATCAAACGGGATCCGTTACAAAGTTCTGGTACATTGAGGTTGCGCAACATAATTATTACTGAGCCGACTTTCAATTTCAAATTGTGTAGCGGTAAGCCCGCAACAGCCAATGCATTCGAAAATTAAAAATTTGAAATAATTTTTTTTGTGTTGGAAGTGAGTTTTCTATCCAGCCTATTTTTTTTTCTATTTTTCAAAATGCGGGTTTTCTATACAAACTTCTATCCCCAAACTAGTACCCATAAAGTTTCGTGTTCACGACAGAAAGTAGCATGTCAATGCGAATTTAAACCGAGTTATGAGTGCACATACGGACGTCAGTCTTATGTAGCTTCACCCACCCGGCTTTGCGCGTACCTTTCGTATTAAGACCTGCTCACATTTCCCAAAGTGCTTTATTTGGACAATGTCCATTAATAATTTTAAATATACATACAAGTTTAGCGTTTGATTTTATTTTTGAGTGGGTGGAGGTGCCACAGTCAGTTTTTCTATCTCGCTTACGTTTTGCAAAGTACCACCAGTTCGGAGATCGAAAACAACGCAACCTATCGGATCCAAAAGTGTCCTATCGTTTAAGATTGCCTAAACCTGAAATACAACAATACGAACAAACCAAAAGAAGAATCATAAAAATTGGCCTAGTGGTTATTATATCAATCTACTTTTTGAAAGAAAAAAAAAAATCCGCATATAGTACGTTATTTTCTGATTAATTTTTGATTTTTCGTAAACCTGATACACAGCAATACGAACAAAATAAAAAAATAATCATGAAAATCGTCCCAGGGGTTATCGAGTTATAACATCATCGAGTTTCACCCCGAAAGAATCATATATATAGAAGATTTGGCATATCTTCCATTTCTTAATAAGAAAGGGTATCACTGAATTTGAGCTTAAAGTAGGTTTATGCTCGTTGTACAGAGGAGAATGAAACTGCGTGCTGGAAAAGTGTATAAAATAAAAACCCTAAAAACTACAACCTTATGTGTTGTTATTTATAACAAAATAAAACCTAAACACAAAATAAAACCGAACAAGAATTGTTTATAAAAAATGGGCCAAAATCGAAACATGGCCTAGGAAGTTTCGTCAAATTCGGGCTGCACTAACATATACCTACCAAACATCTTCCACTGAATATCTACTGCCGAGCATTTGACGTTTAGGTCGTATTCAATGCCCTACAGCTGAACTTTCTATTGTCTGTAAAGGACAAGCTATATGGAAATAACTCTCCCGGCCACCTTAAACCCTACAACCTCAAAGCAAAACTTTCTGTATTTCTTTGACCTTATACCGTTTTCTATATAAGTTGTCTTCTCTAATTACTTTCACTTGGATATACAATATATCTTTCAAACTACACTTTCCTGTTGTCCTTTCTCCGTGTTAAATAGTTTTTGCTTCAATGGCCCGTAGAGAAACTTAATCAGTGTTATAAACTTATAAGATGCCTACACACAGAAGGACACAACTTTCCTGTGTCCACTTTTAAGCAAATTAAGAACAACTTTCGGACGAAGAAGCTGTCCAGAAAACCTCCGGTCGTTCCCTCTCAAAACCTGCTCGAAACAATTAGGACAAACAAAAGTTGATTACACTTAAAAAAAAAAAAGGGTTCTAAAAAGTTCACACCCCTGTCACTTGCCAAAAAAAAAAGAAAAAGAAAAAAAAAAGAACACGAACACGATCCACTTTCGCAAACATTCTGACACACAAATTCCTTGTGCCAACACGGATATACTGACAAGGGTTTTAATGTGTTCTTATTTAATTTTCTCTGAACTTTTGATTCAATTAAACTTCTTCTTGTTCAATGGACAAATTCAGTTCGTGTTTTTTATTTCCGTAAGGGGGCCGTCCCGTCACACTTCCATTCCAAGAGAACAACAAAAGTTTGAAAAATAATAAACTTTACACTCTCACGAGGATAATTCACGTAATCTGCCGTCGACAGCCTGTTTGCATATCATTAAAACATAAAATTTCACATTTCTTCTTGTTGTGGTAAACAACAAGCTTGTTTTTTTCATGGCAAGGGAAAAGTAGATAGACTAAAAAGTTCTCGGAATAAATTCAGTGGGACGGAGAAGATCATGCATAACATTTCAATTAAAGTCGAGTTAGGAGAAGCTGACGGTTTTGCAGATGGTCCTTACATTCAGTGGATGTCAATGCCAGTTAACGTTTATTTTTGATTTCTTTTTCTAGGTGGACTGCAAATCATGTAAATATGACCCGGTTAACGGAGAGACCAGTCTTCACAATAGCTACAAATATGGTACATCAGCTGAACGGGAAGGTAAGAATAGAAGAAAGCTAATGAAGGTATATTGATGGTCACCCCCATTCGAATTGTCGGATGACGTATGTGACTTTTTAAATAGTTTTGTCTCAAAAAAGCTACTACAACTATGGAGTAGGTATTAGGACAACGACTGCATATTGCTAAAGCCACACAATGTTAAATTCGTTTGAACAGAACTAAATTCATACAGCTTTATTGTATCAATTACTGTGGAGAATTTAAGAAAATATAAATGTTTATACAAATTAATGTTTAATGGAAGAAACAAACTAACAGAACACTTGACATCACAAACACATTCAACAGCAGACGTTATGTGAAAGAGATTGAAAACATCGACAGCAACTCATTTAAAGAATGGGGACGTTCAAATATGTATCTAGTTAAGTAAGTCTGACAGCTGTCTGACTTGATGTGTTTTAGTTTTGATTGGCTTGGATCGTTTATGGAGGGGAAGCCGAAGTATCTAGTCAAGAAATTCATGACTGTGTACTAATTTGACATATTATGTATGGCTGACGTAAGTAAAGTGACTTTATCGGCCAATCTAGTTTTTGCGTTCAGGTTATATAAACTAGATCAGTCTAGTCGACTTAAGATTAACTTAACTAGATTTTTAAATGCGCTCAATGAAAAACAGAGTGTGCGTCAATTACTTACCACTTGAAAGTTACAAACAGAAAATTGCGCATTTAACTTTTTTATAAGAGTAGGATACTTAATTAATCAAACTTTGATTTAATTTAATTTCAAAATTTTTGTCGTTCACAAAAACTGACTTTTAAACTTATTTAAATGGAGCAATTTATGACAAATCATTCTTGACGTAAACTGTCAGACCTTTTTTTCAATCTACAAAATATACCTACTTGCGATCCGTAAATCCACGAATTAAATAAAAACTTAACTTCGATATCGACGGCTGTACAAGTGTACATCGCAAATTTTTGCAAATGACAAAAAAAAAAAAAAAAATTGTTCATAATATGACGGCAATGTCAGAATTTGCGAATGTTCGGTTATTTGCAGTTCGCCATTCACCCTCAGCGCATAACGTTCAAGAATCGAGTTAAGTAAGTCTGACGGCTGGCTGATTTGATGTGTCTCAGTTTGGATTGACCTAGAACGATCACATAAACAAATTTTTCGGTTGACGTTTAACAACTTAAATAATCTAGTCAAGAATTTCATGAATAAGTATTAGGTTGACGTAGGAAAAGTGACGTTAAAGGCCAACCATGTTTTTGCATTCAGAATATAACTAGTCCAGAAAAATCTAGTCGTCGATGTTGATGTCCCTTTATTTATTTGTTTATTGTCATTTATAAAAAAAAAAATGTTTTTCTAAAAAGTGTGCTCTCGGTCTCCCTGTCTTAACACCTTGAATCAATCTGTTTCTGGCATAAGCTTTTGAAAGTTGGCTCTCATTTGTTTTATGGTTAATATAGTGATTCGTTTTCAAACTAACTCATAATTTTGAGTCAAACTTTACACCACTATCCCAATTTGTAGATATAGATTTCTTAAACATAATTGTTTATATAGCAACGTTTAGTTTTCATTTCTTCGCAATCGGTCGATTAATTCTGAATATTACGAATTTAAGGTTTTCTGAAAGAGTGAAGTTTTCGTTGTAAATACAATTCATCTTTCATATTATGCAGTAATTTTTAGAGAAGGAAGTGCTGAAGTTCTTATAGTAAAGTATTCTTTACTCACTATACCGAGAGGTAAATAATTGCTGACATTTATTTGATATCTTAGCTCATTATTTTCTAAATTCAAAGTAAAATCAACTAATGTACGCACATTATGTAGGTACAACTGGCTTGTTTTTTGAGCTAAGAAAGCAATGTCAAGTTGGATTTTCAGCACCCAATTACTACAACTACTGCGGGTTCTCGAAGTCGAGTTTTTTCCATGCCGTCCGTGCAGTTTCTGATGTATGGCTGAGTGATTTCATGTTCCATTGGCCGCTAAAAAAAAAAAGCCAATTAGAGCAATTTTGCGAATCTCGATTTCTGGGCGAGATTTCTACCCACTTACCTTTGTCATTTATCAAACTTTAAAGTGTGTGATTTTAGATTTTTAGAGACGACAAGTCTGTGAAAAATAGAGAAACTTTTAACTTTGGACAATGCAATAGATATTAACATAAATTGAATCGACTTTTATAAACACTAGTTACAATTTAAGAACCATATACATACATGATATACATCTACTTCCTAGAACTGTCATCTTACCACAAAATGTTGATTCTAAGACCCTTTAGGAGGTTAAGATTATGCACAGGGACTAACAGGAACCAAATCGTCCGTTGAATCTCCGTCAAAGGCTCAATAGCCTTTGTCAAATGCTATCACCGATTACACACCAATTAGTGCTGCCAATTTGTAGAAATGGTACTACATTCCATTTAAGCGATTTTAATACATATAAGTATAAATACCTAAGTGACAGTAAAAAATGTGAACATGTCAAATATTTTTTAAATCGACAAGAGCAATATAAAAAGGGCTGTAGGAAATAAGGCCCCAAAAGAGAAAATGAAATAAGGCCCCAAATTTGGGGTGTTATTTCATTATGAATTTCAAATATGAAATAAAGCCCCACTGCGATGAAAAAAGGCCCCAAAATAAAAAGAAATAAGGCCCCAAATTTGTGGTTTATTTCATAATGAAATTAAAAATAATGAAAACTACTTTTTATTTAATATTGTGGATATTGGATAAACCAGTTTAGATACAACGAACTTTTTATGTACTCAACCTTGCACCCACCCCGCAATCTAACAGTAAGCCCAAGCAGGGGGGTTGCACATACGCATTCCATATCGGAAGGGTAACAATTAATAATAAAAAAATAATTTTGGGGACTTATTTCATTTCTTCTTTTGGGGTCTTATTTCATAATGAAATGAAATGAAATAATGAAACAAAATTGATCAACACTTATTTATAAAAGAAATCGGTTAAAGAAAATAATTCCCTAGTTTTCGCAGTTCATAGGAGCCTGACAAGCGGTCGCACTTTACTCGTCAGGCAGATAATTTGTGTCGCAAGTCGATGGCGATGAAAGAAACACTATTTGTTGTTCCATTCAGCCCTACTAAGAAATCTATAAGGTTTGGGTGAGAAATTTCAAAGTGACGCTGTCACAAGTCTAAATCCATATAATACAACAAGTTATCATTTATACGTTTAAATTTAACTGGACAGTTGGCCAGTTACCACCTCACACCATATGTATTTAGTTTACTATTGGTTAGAAATGCGTAGAGAGTCTCGAAACTCTCTAGCGGTGACAAACAATGTTGTACTATCCAATTTAATTCATTCATCAATATAAATACTTTCACTTGATTCAAACCAATCACTGTCGTCGTTAGGTTTACTATTGCTCTCATTTTCAATCCACGACTCATTTTACCCACCATCACATTCCTGCTACGAGCAACTGTCAACCAATTTATCGATTAATTGAATTTCTAGTTCGTTTTCAAAAGCATTTACACACGGATTTAAATGCTTTCACCTCCTCTTGTATTCATCTGATCTGTTTGTTCTCAATCGCATAACAAAAGCGTGCAAAACACGCGCGCGGAACCAAATAAAAAAAAATAAAACCAATTACAAAAAAAAAAAAAACAACTCATATCCGCTTTTCATTATCTGCAGATTCATACCAGCTCCTACATAGTTCGCCAACAAAAGTACTCCAAAGCTCACCGTGCATACAATTGAATACACACCCGATGGTGCCGCCCAACCTTAAGCAATATCACCACCATCTGGCCATGGCCCAGCAGCAGCAGCATCTCCAACAACAACAACAACACCAGCAGCAGATATCGCCACAGCATCAGAGCTATCAGATGTCACCCACACGTGGAACCACTACCACTTACCACCAGCAAGTCCTGGTGCCAAACAATGTCCATCCACAGCACCAGCATCTCGTTGAACAAAACGGTTGCACGGAAATAACTGGCACAGCGACCATTTACTTTCCAATACAAACGACTACGCCAGGGAATCACCATACTATGCAATCAACGGCGGCGGCAGCAGCGGCAGTTCATTACAATCACCAGCCACTTGTCAAATATCACACAATTCAATTACAGCATAAGAAAGCAATGCCGGCAATGGGGGGAGCTACCCCAATGGGGACGACGACGACGACAACGGTGGCCACTGGACCGGCAATTTTCGAACAACAATTGCCTGGACACATGACGGTGGGGACAGGAGTGACAACCTTAACATTGCCACCGCCACCACACTACCAGACAGCGACAGTGCATGGTGAGTCTCTATTTTTACTTTTGATTTGCTTTTTATCGCACAAGGAAATTACATTTTTAGGACACTTTCCAAGTCGTTTCTTTCACATTGCGTTAGCTATGATGGAGAATTTCCACATCTTATTGCGTTTAAAAAAATAATGACGTTTGTGTGCTGAATTGAAGGAAATGTACGCTTTCTACTTTCAAAATTGATTTTAGTGTGGATAATATTTTGACAGTTAAAGCAACTGGATATTTCTACCTACTTCCAAAGTTTACGAGGCAGATTTGTTGACAGTTGAAGCAAATGTACTAGTCCCGCTTTCAGTTGTTCCAAAATTGACGTTCACATAGCAAACTTTTTACATTTAAGCTAAGTATGTACCTACCTATGTTTAAATAAATTAATCTCAGAAATTGACGTTCGTATTGCAAACTTTTTAATGTATATCGCAAATACTCTAGACGCACTTTCTGTCGTTCGAACAGTGATTAATCTTTTGACAATTAAAGCAAATGTACTAGTCCCGCTTTCAGTTGTTCCAAAATGGACGTTTATTTCGCAAACTTTTTGGCATTTATCGCAAATACTCTAGATCTAGAGTCTAGACGCACTTTCAATCGTTCGAAAAATAATGTTTACGAGGCTAATTTTTTTGACAATTAAAGCAAATGCACTAGTCCCGCTTTCAGTTGTTCCAAAGTTGATCTTTCGTTTATCGTTTATCTGGCAAACTTTTTGACATTTAAAGCAAAGATTTTTACAATTAAAGCAAATCCATCCACAAACTCCAGTTTCAGTCGTTCCAAGGTTGACATTTGAGTTACTAATTTGTTGACAATTTAAATAAATCAATCTCAGAAATTGACGTTTGTATCGAAAACTTTTTGAAATTTATCGCAACGCACTTTCAGTCGTTCGAACACTTATTTTTATGTGGATAATCTTTTGACAATTAAAACAAGCACCTAGTTCCACTTTCAGTCGTTCCAAACTTGCCATTTGAGGAGATAATTTATTGACAATTGAAGTACCAAATTCACTACTTTTGCTTTCGCTTTCACTCTGTCAGATATTAAAGTTGGTGTGGATAATTTTTTGAAAATCGCAACAATTGTGCGAGGCGCAGTGGCTTAGTGGTTAGTGTGTTGGACTACTATGCGAGGGGTCGAGGTTCGAATCCCACAAAAACCCAAATTCCAACTTAGGGTTTTTTTCCACTGCGCCACCTCTCGCGATCGTCTGACAAACATCCGAGAGTATAACTGTCTTGAAAGAGCTTCTCAATTAGCCGTTTGGAGTCGGCATAAAATTGTAGATCCCTTCCATTCGTTCCAAAAATCAAAAACTCACACAAAACGAATGGTTGTGAGAAGCTAGGCCTAGGGTCCCTCTGGCCTGTTGCGCCAACTATTTATAACAATTGTGCGAGAAACAGATTAACACAGCAACAACAACAGCAACTTTGACAACTTTTTAAAACCAATGAATTTTAATTACTTTGAACACATTAGCACAGCAACATCGACAGCGACGTCAACGTTAGAGCCAATCCTAAATTCGCTGTTGCTGTTGCTGTGTTAATCTGTTTCTCACATTGGGCTTATTCCTCTCCTAGCCACTTCAAAAATAATCCCTTTCGTTTACAAAATAAAATAAAATCGCTACATCCCATCCCCTTCCACCTGGATTTCACTAAAAGGATTACACTGAATAAATAAATGGGCAGTTCATAAAATTCCCTCGATTTCTACAGCACCAAATGCAGTCAACTGAATACAATCCAATTAAATAACATTAAAAGCCTTTAAAGTCTAAGCTTTAACCATTCTTTCAGGTATACACTTTAACACCGAGTTCCTAAGCGACATCCCACCCTCGCATAGGCTCCACGGCCCAATCCTACATTCCACAACATATCTGCCCCGTTGGAGGGAAAACTTTTCAATTCCATTTTGCTCTTGTAATTAATTGAATTCCTTACGCGCTGGTGGTGTTGTTCCGTTTGTTTCATGTTTCCCCCTTGGTATGAATATGGATAAGGGGAGGATATCTCTATCTCCCTTTCTGGCTTTGTCTATTCTCTTTAGTGAAAGCCAAATATTTGCCCCTGTACCTATTGTAATATAGAGGCCGCTAATGGACTTCCCCGGACGCCAGCCAGCCAGTGAGCCCTCTCTAACCAGATACCAAAAATTGAAATCTCTGGAGTATTCCTAACTTAGCTGGAAGCTACAATTAACACCCACACGAGTGAGCGCCTCACTCGCAACCTAGTTTAGTAGTTAGTTCAATTACACTATAACGGCGGTACAATACTTTTCCAACAAAATAACGAATTTGTTTGGCAAAGAGGACGCGAGAAGCAAAAAACAAAAAATCAAATATCCAGTTAATAAGCCTTTTAGTGGTTTTATGTTCAGGCTCGTTAGTCCCTGTGGTGCCTCTAGCCACTCGTCTTGGTCAGAGTTGGAATTTTTCAGTACACTTTCTATTGGTGTTGTTTTTGAAGTTGTTGTTTTATATTGTTTCGTGGAGTTTTTTCGTGACGAGGAAAATTGGTTTTTGTTTTTTTCCGTATTTTTTGTCCCTAAGTGGTCGGCAAATACTAATGGAGTGATCCGGGGATCGAATGGATATTTCGGCCGTTCCTTCTGGTGGGGATTAGTTTGGGGATTGCTAATTGTTTGAATGGGCTGAGGATTTTCGTTTGTCTTTTTGTGTTGTTTTTTTTTTTTTTTTTTTTAGTGAAAGGGACAAGGTTCTGCTAGCGATTTTCTAATCAAATAATGGCAAGTTCATGGGATGAAAGTGGGTGGCGGTAAAATGTGCCATCAAATACATAAGTTGGCATTGCTCTTGAAATTAAAAGTTATATCCGCTGTTATAATTTGATTGCGATGGCAGCTTAAAGTGGGTTTATGACGAACTTGACGAAAGTATAGTTTCCAATGCAATTGGCGTAAAAATACTGTTGTTGCGACTTGCAAGTGAGCTTACAAAATGATCGTTCTCATTATCGTCACATTGTAACAAAATAATTGCTTACGCAACTGAAATTGCTTTTATGGTGAACTTGACGAAAGTCGGAATTAAAATCTAATTGACACTTTAATTGATTACATTGAGAGAAAGTTTATGGGATGGGCAGGGGCACTGACGAAGAGCATAGGTATGCGCCAACTAGTACTTGGACTAAGTAGTTGACATTGCACTTGACTTTCTGTTGAACTTGATAAAAGTCTCGCTTTTAACGTAATTGTCGCTAAAAATGCACACAACCGTCAAAACTCAAGCAACGTATATCTGTCATTTTGGGCAGCTTTCTATGTATCAATATATTAAAAGCACACATGTGTTCGGTGTGATAGATGCTGAACAGCTGAACTCGGCTGCATAAAAAAAGCTTAAAATAACAAAATATGCGCCGAAATTCAAGCGAGGTAAATGTACAATCGTTTTGCAAGGTTGAGGCGCCTGATACTACCGCCCAAAACTGCTATACCTTTTGACTTACAGTAACCTTATATTAATATCATTTTGTCAGGTACACCTTTTGGTTTGAAGTTAAGCCCTATTGTAAAATTCCATTATTTCTCGTCTACGCGATTAAATTCCAAGCCACGTGATTAAGTTAGTACAAAAGTAACCTCCCCATATCCATAGCAAGACTCCAATTCCCCGGAACGTAACGCTTATCAATCCCAGTCAGGTACCACCCATTTGTTTGCATCCTTGATGAGTACTGTTGCTTCAATTTGTCTTTTCTTCTTTTCCCAAAGTTTCTCGAACAATAAAAACGTGACACATGCATTTTTTGACGAAAAAAACTCAAATGATTCCCAATGTTATATCTAATTGCTGGATCATGCCGCCAAGTGATTGATGAGCCTATTCCTCATAATGTCATCTTAAAACGTCAATTTTTATGGCTTTTTTGTTTTGTTTTTTTTTTTTTTTGTGCACGCCTTTGACACATTTCGCTAATGTGCAAGTGGCTATGTTTGTCTCCTTCCTATTTTGATTGACAACGTGCGCGCGAAGTTATATATTAACTAAGGGAATAGAAGGCTGCCGCGAGTTGACAGTTCAACATGTGCGCCCCGAAAGTGCCGCCATACACTCAATCACACCGAGTACATGAAGTCGGGTTTTTTATTCGTCCTTTTTGTGTGCATCCAAAATGAGAAAAACTTCTTTATTCCTTCTCTCTTGCAGGCATCCGACGTGCGAAATTCCTAGCGAAACCGATGCCACAGGAGATCAATACGTTGCTGGCAGAAAGTGATATCTCTTGCCGGCATGATGTATCGGGGAATGCCGCCTCCGTCAACCAGCCGAGGGCTGGCAGCGAAAGTGGAAACTCGTCTTCTACACCCGGAAGTGTTGACATCATGGAAGACGAGGAGGAGAACGAACAAAATCGAATGGGGTAAGTACAGTCTTCTGGTTTTACATACATATATATATATATACTTTGGTGGAGTATATCCTCTTCAGCCGGATGCATTGATTTATGGAGGGCTATTTGCAAATACTATGTCTTTTCGTTCTTTTCGTGGTGGTATCCCTACAAATCACGAGTATATGTGTGTTTGGCGGTGACACTGCGGGCAGCTACCGCTAGAAATAGACATAGCTTTTGCTTGCGACAATAAGCTGTTTCCTTGTGAGCATTTTTTATTATAGGGTCCTCGGTATCAGGATCATGTTTCCGGGAAACATGAAAGAAATTGCCACCGCGATAAATTCTCACTTTGTATATGTGTTGAGTTGAATCATTGTTGACAAGGGTTTTTTTTTTTTTTTTTTGTCAGCTTTACTCCTGGCGGTGACTGTAATGTTTGAATTGCTGGTCAGAATGGCAAATTGGACGAATGTGTGAAGTGATATTTTGCAGGAATGTTGTTGGCCGATGGAGAGCCAACAATGTGGGTCTTGACAGCTTAAGATTTATACATTGATAGAGTTAATTTGTGTTAATAGGGACAAGGAGCGAATCGAAATCGAATGAAGAGAACGAACGGGTTTCTCTCATTGGAAATGTGATGAGTTTAGCCGAAACCCTACTGTTGATATTCTATGACTAACTAACGACTTATGGAATATGAAATAGGAAGCCACCACAATTGTGATTTGAATCACTTAAGTCGCTTTTATATTAAATTTCGCTTCTTCTTCTTATAGTTGACTGCATTTATTTTTGTGCTACATTACAAAGCTTTGTACCTGTTTGTAGCAGCTTTCAGTATTAGATTCAATTTCAAGAACTTTAAAATGTTTGTCCAAAAAACAATCATCTGATCTAGCATACCGAGCGAATCGCATTTAGTTCGCCTTGAGTTTCGCGGAAGATGAGTCTCGTTTGCCGGCAAGTTCTTAAAAAAATTGCTTGCAGAAAGCGATAGCATCTGTGCTTACAACTGTGTTTCATCAGTGGATTTAGAAGTTTTAAACTCGATTTTAGTACATCTGACAGTTGGTTGACGTGATGTAGGTATCTGAATTTTTATTTTTCCCTTGATAGGTAACATAACAGTTTTTCCAGTTCACATTTATGGAGCTGTAGCCGTTAAATCTAGACAAGAATTTCGTGACTGGGTACTAAGTTGACATTTCGTTAAGTTGACTGACGTAAAAAAAGTGACGTTATCTATCAATTTAGGTTCGCATTCACGGTACGTCTAGCTCAGACCAAACTAGTCGACTTAAAATAACTAGATTTTCGAATGTAGTAAAAGTAGTAGTAATTGGCCGCATTCAAGAATCTAGTTATCTTAAGTCGACTAGATTGGTCTGGATAAGATGTAACATGAACGCAAAAACTAGATTGGTCGGGAACGTCACTTTTTCTACGTCATGCCAGCGTGACCGTTGTGCGACTAAAGTTGCAATTTGGCACTTTTTTCATCACCTTGCCACAATGAGACGACTTTTCTAAAATTTATTGATTTTGGCCCTTTTTGAAAATTTGAGACAAAAAAATATTAAATTTTCAAACTTTGATATCAATGATAAAAAATTATATGTATTGAAGTGTCTAGACTCGAAAATCATAATATCTGACGAGGAAATAGATTATTTCGGGATAACAAGTGGTCATGGTCATTTAACAAGCAATCCACAAAATGTAATTGACTATTTTAAATTATTAGAATAGAAGTCTAATGAAGATTCTAATAAAAAAAATATATGAAATAACGGATTTGGAACAATTTTCGTATAGAGTCGGGATAATAAAAAATCATTTTGATGAATTTTTGTACCAAAACTTGTACCATTTTGTTGTTCATGTTCATCATATTGACATTACCACACAGCAGTGCCTGTGCTGAACGCGTATTCCAGTATTTAGCCCTAATGAAAAATAAACAAACCATAGGCTTAACATTAGTTCCTGTGGAAAAATGATTTCTGCATTAAATTTGATCAAACGCTTAGATTTGGAAGATTGGGAGCCAAGTATTGATCATGTCAATAAGTACAGAAGTACAATAACAAAAAATAAAAGTACATATCTCATATTTATGTATGTTATGAAACTGATTTTACGTTTAATGTTATTTTGTTATGTTTTATTCGACTGAATTGCTTAGCTTTAATAATAAAATATTACCGATATAATGATTTTTTTAGTCAATTTTTGATTTGTTATTAGGTACTTAATATAATTGGCCCTTTTTTTCTCCTTGGCCCTTTTTCTTGCGACTTTTCAGAATTCATCAACGGTAACGCTGAGTCGTCAGCCACATACCCGAACTGTCAACTTAGTACTCAGTCACGAATTTCTTGACTAGATTCGTCGGCTACCCCTCCATAAACGTCAAATGTCACAGGTGCCCACGTGACCGATTTAAACCAATCACAACCGAGATAGATCTAGTCAGACAGCTGTCAGACTTACTAAACTAGATACTTGAACGCCCTCATTTATTCATAAATACCGACTTCAATTTTTTACAAAGATTTACAATCAAATAGTTACTTCGGAAATTGCCATTGAAACACGAACTGTCAGACGTTAATTACAATAGACAAATTCTAGTCGGGATCCACAAGTGAAAAGTTCTAATTAACTTTAAAATAGTGATTGAAAATAGAAACTGGCAGGGAATCGCGAATTTCTGCTACCGAGAAATGTCATCATGTGAAGTAAACGTCAGAGTTTGAGAATGCCCGTTCGTTCGCAGTTCCCAATTCCCTCTCATATGCATAGTTCTTTCCAGTTGAGATTCCTATTTTAGGTAAAGATGGTGCATGTACTTTTTGTGCACTGTTAATAAAATCTGAAACACAATTACGAATTGTTCATATTAGCTAATTTTAACATTCCTTCAAAAAAGACAGTTCGTATTTCGCCGTTCTTTAACTTCAGTTGGGTATAAACTAGAAAATTTCTTCTCCACATCTTCCCCCTATCAACTGTCATTTGTGAACATTCTCAAAACTGACCAGCTTACCCAATTTGCACAAACTTCCATACTCTCCCTCGGAGTAACATAAACAATCACTACTCCCTCACAAGGACAACTGCTTCTTAAAAACCACCCCGAGTATTTTCGTTATCGCCAAAAGGCATTCCATTAAACGATACCGCAAAACTTCCCAGTTACCAAAAGGACTATGAAATCTCTTTCGCATGAAATTGTCTGTCATTAGACTCAGATCATTTGACGAACTGCCTATGGCATCTTTCAGTGCGCTCCAAAAATCTTCTCTACCGGAAGAGAAGAATCTCCAAAATTACATGTGTAGTAACAATAAAAGTTGTCGTAAACTACTGACCTCCATTTCAGAGCTATCATCATTATTCTCTATTGTCGATGGGAGTGTCTATAACCTCCGGGTCATCTAAGCAAGGAGGATAATAATTGTAACTGTCCGGCTTCCAGGATTTTTGTCTGATTTCTGATGTAATGTGAAAACAGGGACCGAAAGGATGTCAACGTGGTGTAACTGGTCAACTCAAATCTGAACTCATATGTGACATGAAATTCAATATTAAACCTGTCATGCTTTGGTCAAAAGAAATCAAATCATCCAATTTCTAGGCCAGCAGTCCCAATTACCTTGGAAAAGCAAGCTAAACCCACCTATGTCGTTGCGGCTTCGGCCTCGGAGCGACAACGAATCCATAATTTAAATTGTAGGTCAGAGTTTGTGCACAAACACGTATATGAGTTTAAAAGGTCACTCAAGCGGTTGGATGCGCATCCTCGTGCTCCCCCTAATTTGTGGGGTACTATCCCAGAAGAACAAATATTGATAGAAGGACACCCTTTCCCATTTGAAATTTTTTTTTTTTTTAGCAGACTCGTTCATTTTGTCCTTTGTCTCAATTTTTTTCTGTTTATTTTTGTTACAGATGTCCGCATGGTACCCCATCACGTGTGCCACTTATATCCTCATCCCCGGGAGGTCGAAAAATCCCCAGTCACGACCACAAAACCCTCGACACCCGAAAGACTCCCTCAGCCGGCAGTGGCAATGGCCAACGCAAGAGAGTTCGACTAATAACCACAAACAACTCGAAGAGTTGCCACAAAACCAATTGCTGTTTGGATAACAGTTGTAATCTGCATACAGATCATACAGAGGATGAAGACGATGAGGACGAGGACGATGACAATTACGATGAGGACGACAATGCAGCCTCCCAAGTGCCAATCACTATTGTTCTGTTGATTCTCGTGGCCTACATCTGCCTGGGAACTGTGATCTTTGCGTTCTGGGAGAATTGGAGCCTCATCGATGGCGCGTATTTTTGCTTTGTCACCCTATCAACAATAGGCTATGGAGATTTTATGCCACAGCATACATTCCGGGGCCCAGATGTGCAACTATTTGCTTGCTGTGCATATTTACTGCTTGGATTGGTTCTGGTAGCGATGTCCTTCAGTATATTGGAAACACAATTGATGTGGAAATGCAAACGCATTGCAGTAAGATTGAAGTTAGCCCGCGACTGATGGTTGCAAGTGACTCAGTACTTATAAAAAAAAAAAAAATTGATAAACAAATATAACTGTAAATAACACACTGGCTAGAATAGGGTTAAGCGATTTTTCGTTTGGTTTATATTTGTAAAATAAATACATAGAAACAAATACAGCCGACAGATGGAGCTGCATTCGAAAGTAGTCCATTTCGACTGCACTGAGCATATATTGTAGGTAATCTATGTAGTCTAAGAGTTTTTTTTTTTTTGTAAAACAAACAAAAGTAAATACAAGCTGCTAAGGTAATGAGATAATAAATCGAAACGATTTTCCATTGAAAGTAAGGTAATGCGTTTGATTTTTTATCTATGAATAACAGGGTTTATGAGGACCTGGAGAGAAAGAGGTGAGTTATCTGAGGGAACTATGGAATACCGAGAGTGACAGTTCTTCGCTGACAACCTACAATGTGATCTCTTAAAATTGTCCGCTGGGTAAGTACTGCCGCATGAAAACTGGCATTGAAGGCTATCACGAAAACTCAGAAATTATCTCTGGATAGAGTTTTTGCATATATATTAATTTTAAGCAAATTGTCTGACTATGACTGATTCAAAATGACGTTCACGATTATGGAATTCAGGTAGGGCACATCTCGAAATAAATGTCCTCTTATTGACGTTGTATCGTAGCTCAGGGAAATCAGTGGAAAGAAAATAAAACAGACCGGCACGAAAATAATACGCGTCAGAATAAATAAAAACGCAAGATAATTATAGTGGAAAAATGTTATAAAAAAACACTTATATATATTCCATCTCAGTAATATTTGCTCCTCTCACATTGGTGCCTGCTATCTGACTGGCTTTCGTCATACAATCATTAGAATTTAGAACCTTCTCGGTCTTTCGTTAAGTCGTATATCCTCTCTCAATACATCGACCGCAGAGTTTCAATACTCATGCAATGCACACCTTGCACACCCTGACGTGACGCCACTGACATATACAGGCGGCAGCCATGTTTTTATGGATCTGTTTTTGTTTCAGTTTTGTGTAGCTGATCGAGCAACGTAAACAGACTCAGAATTTAATACAGAACGGAAAAACGTCCTGTTCTGTTTCAGTTTCTGTTCTTTTTCACTTGGTGCCTTAACACAGAGTTAAAATGTCAAAATGGAGCAAATATTAAGCAATTAACCGCGTATCACGCACAGGCTTGCCAACTTAAAACATAACTTCGGACAAAAATACCGAAAGAGTGGGACGGAGTAATCAACATTGGGACAAAGATTTAATGTTCCAACTGAAATAACAAATTTTAAAAATTTTATAAATTGCTCACCCAACTCGTATTTTAGTACACCTCAAAACGTACAACCTTAATATAACGTAAAAAATATGTTTTCCATAACCAAGGATATTTGTGTACATTACCCTATTTTTTAGTTATTTGTTGAATTAAATTAACATTCGGACTGAGAAATCGTCGGGAAGGACAAAGGGCAAAGAAACATTGGGAAAGACAAATACTTTGTCCAAATGTACCGTGTTGGCAACCGTGATCACGCATAGAAATCGGAACTAATAACCAAATTTCCTCAACTCTAGTATCAGGCTTAAGGAACAGAAAATGTTCGAATTCTGCTACAAATAACAATAAACAGCTACTACATATATTATTCTACAGTCATAAAAGAAACAATAAACAACTGCACCCAAAATTACCGACATCGAAAATCGACGTTACAAAAAGTAATTCACTTAAAACTAAGTTACATTTAAATGTCAAGTGATATGGAATAGCATTTCGCCAATTTCCCAAAAAATAAGGTTCACCTATTCAATATAAACAAAATTAATCATAAAATAAAACGCATTCAAAGCTTTTTTGCTAACGATAAACTGCATTGTATTTCCATTAGGTAAATGCATTGTGACTACCCCCTTATCAAGTTCCACACAATCCACAAGTGGTGCATCAAAAAAAAAATTCTCAATCCAGTTTCCCCGATCCCCATTTCCCAGTGCAGTTTGTGAATTTTTGTTCGGTTTCGCGATCGGCTCCAACGAAATTAATAATTTTAGAACTTAAATAAGTCATTTACAGAAAAAAAATTGTTAAATTATTAATCTCTATTGTTGTTGCTTTGTTTCAAATGTATTTTGGTGATAATCTGTGCAGTTTTTCAGTGTTTTTTTCTGCCAAATGGAAAATTAGTTGCATATTATTATCGTTGCTTCTTTAAACAACTGTTTTAGTGGATAGAGCTGTTGTGACGTTCGTGTTTTTATCCAATTTTAAACAATTTCAAACGCAATTTGTTGGTAAGTCGTTGTTTGATTTTATTGATACGATTTTAGTTTAGTAGCTCAGAAAACTCAGTCAAAAGAAGAAGTTCCTCTCTACGAAGTATAGGTTAGACTAGGACTTGATTGAATATTAGATCCATACCCATATGGAACTCGGAAACTCTGCAATAAGTAATGCTTTTTCTGATTTTGTTCCAAGGCCAAATGCCAAACAAAACTATCTTATATCCTGTACTTAGTGCAGAAGTAGGTACTTACCTTATGTAAATTGTAATAAATCAGCTTTGACTACGTCCCGAGTTTATTTTAAAATTCACAGACGGCTGCCATGGTCCTGTAAATTGAACAACAATTTCGCCTTCAGATCCTACTGCGATGACAAGTTTGCGTAGACAAATAGAATTACCTCTTCAGTTATATCGTGCCCTACAATATACTGCTTCCCCTTGGTAAATGGAAAATCTAAATTTCAAATGCGGATTGCAATTAACTGTTTTATAAACGTTCGAGTACCTACCTACTGCAGATCTATCGATATTTTTGTAGAAACACATCAACAACTGTTGATTAATATCTCTTCCCCATGTTTTTGTTCGTCTTTAATCCACGCGTTTTAATTAAAACCTCTCCAAAAATTGGAATAAAAAGCGTGTCCCGCACTTATCTACCATTTGAACCAAGCCGTTGGCTGGAAATAAATTAATTTAAACATTCGATAAGCATGACATCCAAAATGAGGACTAATGTTGCAGCACCTCTACAATGACATTATTTGCAAATAACCGAGGTAAATAATTCCGTGAAATTAGGCCTCCATTCGAGCTCTTGTATTTTTGTTGCCCCCATCGTTTTACCGAGGTTATAATCCCCCTGGGTCAAATTGAATTATCTTTGCAAACGATATACAAACAACATCCTAATGTAGTTCTATTGGTGGATGGGAAGGGTCGGGGAAGGACTGCCAACCACCGGCAGAAAAAAAAATTACAAATTCGATTCTTACATCAATTGCCTGGCATGTTGTGATGTGCGATGTGACGTTCGCGAAGCCCGACCCAGAATGAGGTGTATTTCGGTCACAGGACCAACATGAGTACACTGTCACGTTCTTTGTATTTATCAAATTTAAAATCTTTTTCGTCGGTAAACGAGCATTCAATTGGATGCTGGCTGGGGCCAAATGAAAAGATGAATTTATCCAATGAATAATAAATAATACAGGAGCTACGCGAAATGGAAATGAAGTGGGTAATCCATCTGATAGCGGCTGGGGATGGTATAGACTGCGTGTTTATAGATCGGTGGAGATTTCTTTTACATGCGATGACTTGGAACGGAGTTCGTTTCGTATAGATATTGTGAATGAATAGGAAATCAACAGTCATCGTTGCTATGGATTACTTTTTGTTGAATGGATTTTAGAATAGATTTGTCAACTTCATCGAATTGCTATCGGCGATGGGAGAGATTGTTTTTTCTTTTGCATGCGCAGATCAATATTGTCGGGGAAATAGTCAATAATAGTCTTGAATTCTGTACGTTGGCTGTCTTTATTGGCAATCAGATGGGAGAGACTTTTGAATTCCAATTGAGTCAATGAACGGCTAGGGTTGTGTAGGGACAGTGACATTCGAGAGCTTGCAGTTGATTTATTTGCAAAAAATAATCACTCACTAGTCACTTCATAATCTGCGTACAAAATTGCTTGTCAAATCGGTTAGGTTAGGTTAGGTAAACGGGTTGGTAGAGCGGGGTAGGGTCCTTGTGGACCCATTGTGATGCGTGATGCCACCCTTTTATTGGGGGTTGATTGTTGGTGCTATGGATAGGTTAGGTTAGGTTAGATTAACGGGTTGGTAGAGCAGGGTAGACCCTACTATACCACACTTAGGTCCTTGTGGACCCATTGTGATGCCCTTTTTTTGGGGGTTGATCGTTGGTGCTGTGGATAGTTAGCTCATGTTTCTCCTTCATGTATTTACCCGAGGTTGTCCAGTCATACTGTTGTCCTCAAGAGCCTGTAAAGATCAGAGAGTGTAACATCAGAAAGTTCTTCTAAGTCATGGAAGTAATAGCTTCCAAGTGTTCTTTTCCTCAAGTGACAGAGGCTCGGGCAGTGACAGAGGAAGTAAAGTGTGTCCTCATGAACCTCTTCGTCCCCGCAACCTCCACAAATATCGTCATCCTTGAGATTTAGTTTCATCGTGTGGTTTGTTAGAAAGTTATGATCCGTTAAAGCCCCTACCAGCCTAGACAGCGATGACCTGTCAAACTGTAGAAGTTTGGTGGTTCGGCCTCTATCATATACTGGCCATAGCTTCCGAGATACTTCACAGGTAGTTAGTTCTTTTCATCTGTTATTGGTATTCGTACGAATCTTGTTCTCCACTCGTTCTCTGAGATTACACAGTGGAGGCTTGATCGATTGTAGTGCTCTATCATGATCCATTGCAGACCCTTTTCTTGCCAGTTCGTCAGATATCTCATAGCCGGCTCTGTCACTGTGCCTGTGTTTGTAACATTGATATATTTTTAGTTACTTAGCTATTTAGCTAGATCATGGGGTCTTAAGCCCTCTTAATCTCCTGGTCGTATTGCCAGTGTTTGATATACTTCTGTAACTTCTGGGTTACCATAGTTGTGGACCCTAAGTCAGTGCCTTAGGTATTGTCCGTCCAAAAGGAGCTAAAACTGCCCCCAAATGAAATTGTTAATGTTTTTCTCCGCTTTATCATTTTTTACCATTTTTTTAAAAATAAATTGCAAACACCCGTCAAATCTACCCGGTGTTGACTTCCGACGAACGATTATCCCATTAGAAGTTTATTAAAAAGGGATTCTACAAAATATATCTTCCACCCCTTTTTAATAAGGGGGTTGTAATGCTGTACAAATCAAATGTTCATCCATAAGCATTTGAGAAGTGCAAATTTTCCCAAATTCCCCTTTCACAGGGGGGGAAAAAGTGTATTCTTTGCACAACGGCGGATGGGCTACATTATCGGTCCGCAAAATCGCATTACCGATTGCTTGATTGACAGCGAGTCAGCTGTCAAATGAGAATCTTTTCTTATTCGATTTTGTTTTTATAAAGTGTACGAACATGGATAGCATTGAATTTTTCCTAAATTTTGAAGAAATTGCTAATAATAGTGATACTAAGAGCATAAGAAGAGATGTAATAATGTGAGGAAAAGATATATTACAATTATACGATGCTCAGTAAGCAAGCATAAAATAAAATCAGTGCATATATTATCATCTTGAATCTTACTTGCAGATCTATCAAGAACTTCAGACTTAACAAAGACGCATTCAAGTATGTTTTAAGTGAACTAAAAAGTAAGCTGCCACCATCTGCAAGATCCTCATCGATAACACCGGAATGTAAGCTGGCAGCATGTCTATGATTTTTAGCTGAAGGAGGATATCAGAATGGTACTGGATAAGACTTCAATGCCGGAATGGCTCAATCAAACATATCTACCACACTCTCTGAAGTTTTAAATATATTAGAGGAATGTTCATGCACTAAGTGGATAACTCTAAAAATAACGGAAGAAGAAAAGATGGGAGCGAAGATCCATTTTTACGAAAAATCCAGAATTCCTGGCATAGTAATGTGTGCCGATGGTACGCATATAAAAATTGCAAAACCTCCTGCCGAAAATGCCCATCTTTTCTAAATCGGAAAGATCAATTAATTACTTGCATTTAATAAATCTCTTAACTTACTTCTTACTGTTCGTAAACTTTTTAAATTTATCCATTTTTTTTTTTTTTTTTTTTTTTCGAAAAATAAAACTTTTAGTGCGTGTATGTGTGTTATCTCTTCAAGGTCCGCATCGATTTTGATGCGGATTGAAAACAACAACATTTGTATGAACCGCAGATCGGTTGGGTTTTCAATGATACGTATGAAATGTGAACTTCGTTACCGACATCCGCTCACTATCGGCGTTTTCAATGATAGGAGAAATGTTCAAGGCAGGTACTACTCCCTCCGCAGAGCATCCGTCGGATTCAATGATTGGGGTGATTAATTGTTTTTGGCTCACGTAAAGAAGCCTGCCGCGAAAATTTCAATTAAGTCTGTACGGATTATATAGAACTGGACCTACGACACTGCCTAGAGCCTATTGGTGTTTTTTTTTTTTTTTAATCGCTGTAATTTTAAGGCCTCTAGAATTTTCGAATACTCTTTTAGCAGTTGCAGTTGCTTTTGTATTTTATAGTTCAGGGCTTTATATCGAAGTCCTGCTCTCTATCCAGAAGTATAGTAGGGCACCTCTTTTCCAAATGTTTTATCGAATTTAACAGTTGTTCAAGAGTGAGTACAGTCTTTTTCGAAAACCAAATTAATGGTTTGGAACTGTACTATATGAAACAGACAGTCTTTCATTTTTCCGGTGAAACCCATGAAATGTTAGTGGGCGATAAGTTGAGAAAAAATAAACTCATTTGCTGAGTCAACGTTACGAAATAATAATTGTTGCTGCAATTTGGCAGCAGCAGACCCTTTGTGAACCTCCGGGTGAAATGAAAAAACTTCTCCTTGTGGGATGGTTACAAACCTATGGTTTATTGAATTCATTTATTTACATTTTTGTTTATTGATTATTGTATACTTACAATGTCTTCTTCAGGCAGATAACTTTACAAAAAAACAATTGAAGATTATAAAAAACAATTGAAAGATTATAAAACAATTAAAGGATCACGATTTAATTTAGTCAGCGAGTTGAATCAAAATGTCGGATCTCATCAATTCTCCGCGTGGCCGTCCCCTTTGACGTTTTAAGTTTTTTAGCTTCTAGCCATAAGGGGGTTATGTACCTTCACAGTCGTTGGCGGGCTTGTTCACAACACTCCCCCTCGGTACCAACACCCGTTGGCTCAACCTCCGAAGGAGACCGAACGTCGAGGACCGCCAGTTTTACTACGGGCCTGTCGTAAATGCCGCTTTGGGTCTGGATAGTTGCGCTTCTTACTTGCCCGTCCTGTGACACTCTTGTCTGAACAACCCTCCCTTTCGGCCAGGAGTTTCTGGGCCCATTGGGGTCCACAATAAGGACGATGTCCCCTACCTCTACCGGTTTGGTGGGTGTGAACCACTTCGTTCGTCTGGTCAGTGTCGGAAGGTATTCTTTAACCCAGCGCTTCCAAAAGCCGTCCGCGAACTGTTGCGATATAAGCCAATTTTGCCTTAGTACCTTGCCATCATTATTTAACACCGTAAAGGGCTTCGAGCCGTTCGACGATCCCAGGAGGAAGTGATTGGGGGTAAGTGCCTCTGCGTTTTCGTTTTCTACCGGTATATAGGTCAACGGTCGTGAGTTTACTATATGCTCAGCCTCTATCAGCATGCCTTTTAGAAGCTCATCTGAAGGATTGCGAGCAGGCATTATGGCGTAGAGAACCGTTTTGATCGACCGCACCATTCTTTCCCAACTTCCGCCCATATGTGGTGAACCCGGTGGGATGAAATTCCAAGTGGTGTTTGGTGTAGTAAATGCCTCCGCCAACTTCTCTCGTTGCACATTTTCCAGCGTCTCCTTTAGCTCTCGTTCTGCTCCTTTAAAATTAGTTCCATTATCGCTATAAAATTCTATCGGCGTTCCCCGTCTTGCCATGAAGTTACGTATCGCGAGAATGCAGGAGTCTGTTGTTAAGGAATGTGCGAGTTCGATGTGAACCGCTCTTATCGTCAGGCAGGTTAGAAGAACTCCCCACCTCTTTTCAGTTCTTCTGCCTACGGTTACATTTAGTGGCCCGAAATAGTCGATTCCGACATATGAGAAAGGCCTACAAAAGGCAGACAATCGCGCGGAAGGCAGTTGAGCCATGATAGGATTTCTTGGTCGAGCAGTCTCATTTTTACATTTTTGACAGGACTTTCTGACGTCTCTCACGGCTGCTCTCATACGAGTGATGTGGAACCTCTGGCGAAGCTCATTGACTACAGTCTCGAAATTTTGATGTTTATACTTTTGATGGTACTCCATAATAATTAGAGTAGTTATCGGGTGTGATCTGGGAAGGATAATTTGCTGCCTTGCCTCTACGCTCGCTGCTTCGGCCAGACGAATTCTCCCATCTGCTCGAACTACATCATTCTCGTCCAGAATCGGGCACAAGTTAAAGAGTGGACTGCTTTTCTGGACGGTTTTAATTGATTTCAAATCCGCAATTTCTTCTTGATACTCGATGCGCTGCGCTATTTGGAATAGCTTGTTTTCGGCCATCCTTAGCTCTGGTTGCGTCAAGGGTCGGCTCACAGGGTAGGGTATCTTCTGCTTTCCCATAATATCTGTATCTCCATCGGAGGATGTAGGCCGTGCTCCTTAGTAACAGCTTCCAGCTGGAGATTTTGTTGAGATGCAAATCAAATTCAGATTGTACGGTTGGATGGTAATGGACGTTGACGAACTGCGCCTTTAGGTCCTCGGCGGTGGCGTTATCTGTTCGGGTTTCTTGTGGCCAATATTCAGGGGGAAATTTGAGGAAATCGGGACCTGCAAACCATCGACTTGATGACTTGAACTCGGGAGGTCTTTGCCATTTTGTGGCCTCGTCAGCCACGTTATCCTTGGTAGGAATCCAGTGCCATTCTGCTATTTCGGTCGTTTCCAGTATTTCGCTGACACGAAAGGCGACGAACTGCCGATATCTGCGATGATCAGAACGGAGCCAACACAGGACAGTCTTAGAGTCCGACCAAAAGAACTTCTTAGCGAACGTAATTGTATGCGACTCAGTGATGGCGCTAGCAAAACGTGCTCCAAGTACCGCTGCTTGTAATTCGAGTCGGGGTATTGATAGGGATTTAAGCGGTGCCACTCTTGTTTTCGCCCCTATTAGGGTACACTCAACCGATTGACCTTCGACATTCCTTACGTAGGCTACAGCGGCGAATCCATTTTCGCTCGCATCCACGAAGATATGCAGCTCTATGTCCTTTCCCCATAACGTTTGAAGTATATAGCATCTTGGGATTTTGATCGTTTCCAGTTCGGGTAGGTAGCGGATCCATTTGAGCCATTTCTCGTGTTCTGCGTCTTCTATTTCTGCCTCCCAAGCGATTTTAGACCGCCAGATATCCTGCATTAATACCTTAATGTACATGAGGAAATGGGCCAACAAGCCCAAAGGGTCAAAAATCGTCATCAAGGTTTTGAGAACCTCACGTTTTGTAGGTCGTCTTGAGCCAAAGAGGAAGGCGGCAGAGTTGGAGTGAGCTGCGAATTTGTAGGTGAAACAATCCGAAGATGTGCACCACCACATGCCGAGAACTTTTTCGGTGCCCAGCTCGCTGTCCGCGTCAAAGCTTTTCTCACTAGTGGGTTCGGAATTAAGCGCCTTAAGAACTGTTGGCGAGTTAGAGATCCAGTTTCTTATATGGAATCCTCCATGTCTATGAATGTTCCGAATTTCTTTAGCTAGCTTGATCGCCTCGGCTTCTGTAGGTACACTATCCATCAGGTCGTCGACATAGTGGTTGTCTTTAATCGCTCGTACTGCTCTTGGGAATTGTTGCGCAAAGTGTTCCGCATTAGTATTTTTTACAAACTGGGCTGTGCAGGGTGAACATGTAGCTCCGAAGGTCATTACCATCAGCACGTAGGTATCGTGTTTGTCATCTTCGGTGCTGCTCCACAGGAATCGTTGGAAGTGCTGATCTTCTTCTCGTATGCGGACTTGATGGAACATTTCCATAATGTCCCCGCATATGGCCACCTTGTTCTCTCGAAATTTGAAGATTACGGATGTTAACGAAGTAAGTTGGTCAGGACCTTTGAGCAACATCGAGTTGAGAGAGACTCCCTGAACTGCGGCAGCTGCGTCCCAAACGATTCTGAGTTTCCCTGGCTTGTTGGGGTTCTGCACCGGGAAGATCGGAAGGTACCACGAACGATGTTTTCTTTCGGTTATTTCTTCGGAGGAAAGTTTTCTAGCGTATCCTTTGGCGATATATTCGGCTATTTTCGTATTGAGCGCCTCCGCCAGGTCCGGCTCCCTGCGCATGCGCCTTTGAAGGCATTCCAGTCGCCTTCTGGCCATAGGTAGACTGTTAGGCACCTGGAATTGGTCGAACCTCCAAAGCAGCGCTGTTTCGAATTTACCATTTTTTCGAATTGTATGCGCATTTAGCGTATCTAGGGCACGGGAATCATCGGTTGACATTGGCAGTTTTGACGAGTTAGACACTCCGAAATTATCCGTGCATATAAAGTTTTTTGCAAGCCGCAGGAGGTCATTGCAGTCGCAGACATGAAAACTGTATTCATTTGCTATGGACTGGTATATGCTGGGTTCAACTGAACCGACCCCATGTACAACCCAACCAAGACGGGTTTTCGTTGCTACCGGCTCTGTTGCGCTTCCTTCTCTCGATCTCAGGGGGAGTCCAAGCTTAGCATTGTTGAGCCCTATTAACAATCGTGGTACACCTTTACTATAGCATTCGACCGTGAGTCCCTTCAGATGCGGGTATTTCTCTTGCAGTGCACGTGAGTTAAGTGATTGTGACGGTAGATTTAAGCTCTTAACTGTATGAACATCAGTAAGGGCATACCTCTCTGCTCCAGGCGCTGTGCTTGAGATTTCTAGGCTGAACACCTTGGAATCACTTTCATTTCTGTAAGTGTTGCCGGTCCACTTAATGCACAATGGTTGCGGGGTGCCTTCCACTTTAAGTTGTCCCGCCAGTTCTTCGTCCATTAACGTGAGAGAGGATCCGTCATCTAAGAAGGCAAGCGTGCGTATTTTGATATCCTTGCCGAACAAGACTACTGGGACTATGCGAAACAAAATAGAGTTGACGTTCGGAGGTTGTATGCCGTTTAGCGAATGCAGACCTACGGTTCCGAAATTTCGTGGATGCTCCGTGATCTCGGCTGGTTTGTCTTGTGGTGTTCTTGTGACACTCTCACCATTGTGTCGATGTCGAGCATCATTATGCGTTTCCTCTCGATCATTATGGAGCAGTCTGTGGTGTTTAAAGGTGCAGTTGCGGACTCCGCAGACCGACGTAGACGTACATTTGTTGTCAGTGTGCCTTTTTAAACACCGCCGGCAAAGTCGATGCCTTCTTACCTCCGACCACCTTTCGGTTCGATTAAGTTTCTGGAAACGTATACATTGGGCAACGGACGCGCATTTGTCACCGCATATGCGGCACTGGTTAACACAGGTGGGCGCTGCTTCATTTTCTGTTTCCTTGATCCCTTCATAGTGGGCATTGATAAACCCGTTTTCCGACGTCATTCCACAGTGGGCATTTGTAAAACCTTTTCCTTTAGCGCCTCGGCCCCCGTGTGCGGTTTCGTATAGGTTGTACGATGTAAGCGGTACAAGAACACCGCTGGCGGCCTCAGCCATCTGGTATATCCACTTACTAAACTGGGATAAAGAACACATGTGCGATGGCAAAGTTTGCTTGTATATTGCCCAACTAAGGCGTATGGCAGGCGGCAGTTTATCGACAAGTTCTTGCATCAAGGTAGGATTATTTAAGTGCTCCAAGAGCCCAGAAGCTTCAACAGTAGCGCAGAGATTTTGTACTGCTAGAGCAAAGGCCACAATCGTCTCAAGCTTATCGGCCTTTGGAGGCGGCGTGGTGCGAATCCGTTGAAGCTGTGTATGTATGATTATTTCCGGTCTTCCGTATAGCATTTTCAGAGTCGCGATTACTTGCTGGACACAATTGGGTTGCAACAGCAAACTTCTGACTGCATTTAGCGCTTCCCCTCTCAAGGCTCGGTTCAGTCTAACCAAGTTTTCTTCATCGTTGAAAGCACATAGTTCAGTAGTCCTCTTAAAGTCGGACATGAAAAGTGGCCAGTCTAATGGATTCCCCCCGAAGGGGTGCAACTCACGGGTAAGGTGACGTGCAGCAAGTTGGTTTCTGCTTAAACTAGGCGAAACGATCTCGGTTGGGCTTGAGTGGTGTACAGGTTGTGTCAACAACGGTGGCTCCAAATTATTACTGGTATGCAGCTCCGTTCCCTTTGACGAGATCGTTTGTGTTTGGTTAGGCTGATGGCTCGTAGGAGTCATAGATTCCGGCCGGTGTGTGGCATTCACTGGAGGAGCAGCGGCAGTAGGGTTCAAGTGTGCTCCAATTTGTAGGCCCGGGGACTTGGATTGTTGCTGTTGGTCGATGAGTAGAGGCTGAGACTTCGTTGTCGGTATGTCGCTTGCGTTCGGGTGTACACGCTGTTGTTGTATCGACCGAAACTCTGCAGCAGGTACCTCATCCGCATCGTTCACAGCACGCGTAATCGGTTTACTTAAATCCTGTATATACGTGGAATTTAGCTTAGCAATTGGCTGTTTGCAGTGCTGAAATGAAGAAACTTGAGGCAACGAGTTTGAGGTACCTGTGCTTACCACCGCTGTTGATTGCATCCGATTCCATGACGGTTTTCCGAGCCAGCAATCGACTTTCAACTTAGATGCATTATCCTCCTCTGGAGTCTCCTCTCCATCACTCTCTGATTCCTGTAGTTGCGTTAACATTTCGTACTTCTTAGATAAGTATTCAGCATCTCTCTTTTTTCTTCTCTCCATTTCTTCCTGTTCGCGTTTTTCTACTAGACATCTTTCCTCTTCGAGTTTTTGTAGTTCCAGTTGAATACGCCTTGTTGACGAAGACTTTGATGACCTGGAGCAATTTGAAGCTTTAGAGCTTCTGCGATGCTCTATGAGTGGCATCAGATTATGCTCGGCCTGAACGAGATTGGTAGCAGAAGCAGCAGTATTTTGTTCGGGTACGCAACTACCTGAGACAAAGGGGGGGGCAAAGGGTGACAGACTAGCACGAGCAAGTGAGGTGACTTGCGCTGGTTTCACTGCAAAGGGGACGATCGCAGTAGCTCCGTTGACGTTGGATGGTGTCAACGCACTACCTGTAGCGACCGTGTTCAGTCCTACGGTTTTATTCTCGATGCCGACTGAGTCGAGGTTAATTCCGCTACCGGCGACTACGTTGTTCGCATCTCGCACAGCACTTCGGTTTTCGGCATCGCTTGACGAAGGAACTCTGGTTGTTGGGGCACTAACAGCAATTGAAGTTGGTGCTACGTTGGTGGCAAGAATATGCGGCGCTGAAAACGGGAAACTGCTTGTGGCTGCATGGGTTTTGGGAGTTGGTAGCGATAGAGACTTAGATGTACTCGCGGCGGTTGAACATTCGCCTTGGTTAACGGCGGTACATGGAGCGGGTTTTTTGGGTATGGCTCCAGTACTTGTGGCAATACTTATGGCTTTATCGGTGGCAGTTTTCGCAGTAGAAACGGATTGGGCTTTTGATAGGCTATTAGTTAAAGAACAATTCTTACCTTCACACATGGGACACTCCCAAGCATCTTCACTGATGTAGCTGTCCACGTTTACACAAGCGTAGTGGTGCCAGGCGGGACATCGATCACACTGTACCATATTTCCAGCGCTGTTAGGTTTGTCACAGGAGCGGCAGTCATATTCTTCTGGCGAGGTCGGCGATTGGTGATCTTCCTGTGTCGGCGATCTGACTACTTTCCTGGACTGAGCAAATGGCGGCGGAGTCGATGGTTTTCCCTTTTTAGGCGGCATTGTGGCGATTTAAAGTTGTTAATACAATTGTTTGTAATTTGTTGCTGCAATTTGGCAGCAGCAGACCCTTTGTGAACCTCCGGGTGAAATGAAAAAACTTCTCCTTGTGGGATGGTTACAAACCTATGGTTTATTGAATTCATTTATTTACATTTTTGTTTATTGATTATTGTATACTTACAATGTCTTCTTCAGGCAGATAACTTTACAAAAAAACAATTGAAGATTATAAAAAACAATTGAAAGATTATAAAACAATTAAAGGATCACGATTTAATTTAGTCAGCGAGTTGAATCAAAATGTCGGATCTCATCAATTCTCCGCGTGGCCGTCCCCTTTGACGTTTTAAGTTTTTTAGCTTCTAGCCATAAGGGGGTTATGTACCTTCACAGTCGTTGGCGGGCTTGTTCACAACAATAATGATTATCAGGAAAGGGGTGAATTTACACTTGAGTTTGTGAAAAATAATAATAATAAAGAGTTCAACAAAAATTATAAATTTATCTTTCAAAAGTATAGAAATCTATTGATAAAAATGTTTATTTACTTATTTTTCTTAACTTTTTGTCGGCGAATTAACAGCGCATCAGATATTTCTGTGATGCTTTTGTTTGCGAAATGTTTGCGCATCAGTTTGATCAACTTTGCGATAATGGACACTTGACTCTGAAAGTGATGCCAATAGTTTGCACAAGTCAACATTTTGCAAAGCACCATGAGCATCATGATGCGTGTGATGCGTTACTGTTGTTGCACGAAAAATTCTTAAAAATTCGCACAAAAAAATATCAAAGAAACATTTCCAAAAATGCGCGAACATGGCCTGATAAATGTTCCAAAATACTCCGACCAATCTATAAAAAAAATTTCTCAAAGAAAGACCTAAAATCGGCCCCAAAATCTGAACATCAAATGCCCCAAAATATGCATCAAACATTCCCTGAAATGGCTCAAAATTAGCTCAAATTATACTGCTGAAAAAATGAACCAAGAAACTCTTCCTGAAATCTCTTTTTCATAAATCCTCCTAAATATGCCTAGAGAATCCTTAAACTGGGCAAACAAATTCCTTAAAAAAAATATATATATATATAAACGCGTACGCAAAGAACGGCTTTTAAAAACTCCAAAGAGTATCCATGAATAGAACTAAGAGCGGCTTCAACTACCCAAAAGATGGTCCTAAAGCTTAAATTTTTAAGACACACGAGTGTCAATAGAAAGAGCGAATTTTTGTGACGCCAGTATGTCAACATTTGCCACGAAAAATGACAAGTGTAAACTTAACTTAACGAAGCTATTTCTAATTTAGGAAAACAACAGAAAACATTTGGAGCTTGCGACTGAAACCACTGAAAATGAAAATCTAAAAATTTGCTCAAAATGCCCAAAAAATTTTCAAAAATCTCTTCCAACAAAAATAGCGCAAACGACAAAGTCAAATATTTTGTGAGAATTTTTCCGAAATCAGCGCCAATGAATGCCTAAAATCGCGCAAAACTTACTCAAAGTAATTCCCAAAAAATCACAGAAGAAACTCCGTGAAACACGCCCCGAAATAAGACTTTTCAAATCTCTCCAACATGAGTCTAATACATAATTTCCTGAATGTGGCAAAAACTAAACAACCCAAAAAGCTAGTGCAATAGGCGGACATCAAAACTATTCTTAGAATTTCACAAATACTTTCAAAAACCGAATCCATAAGTACAGTCCAAAAGACGTGGCAAAATGTGGCCGAAAAATCAATTTAAGGTCGCTAAAACTACCTAAAAGATGCTCCTTGCCAAAAATTCAACTTAAAGCCACTAAAACTACTTAAAAGAAGCTCCTGACAACTCGATTAAAAATACCGCAAAAAACTGAACACATTTACAAAAAAAACACGCGCAGAACCTTCCGTATGACGCCTTAGAAACGGTTGTCAATACGAACGAAAATGAGGAAAAAAAGTTAAATGGAACATCTCAAAAAATTCACCGAAAACTCCCATTAAAAATGTCGCAAACGTCGCTTTAAAATATTTTCTAAAGTCCTCCTAAATACGGCTGAATAAATTCTCAAAGACAAAAAAAAAAGCTGCTTAAAAAAGGCCCCAGCACCGCACGAAAAACCCCTCAATTAAAATTATCCACGTTGAGTTGAACTGATCTTCGTTTCGCAAGCTCTTATCTCCCTTACGGAAACTCGAAGTCAGTACCAAGTTAACCAAAAAAGCTGCCGCTTTGCCAATTTGCATGTATTCGAAAATACCTCCGCTCCCTAATGCGATTAACCAGCAAGACGGCTACAAATATTAACTACATCTTTGTTATTACTCCATCACAAAAGGATGTCACGACAGGCCACAGCAAACCAACCGATTAGATTTTGCCAATTCCAAAATAATACCATCCCATCCGAGAGAAATTCCAAACAGAATCCTTCGTCTATATTTGGCAACGACCAACGACGACAAAACGGCAACGATACAACAACCATTCCGTTGGTGGTAATGGTGATAGCAGAAGGACAATAAATTTCATATACTATCAAAACACAATTCAATTTCCGGATGACTTAGCAAACGAGCATAACCGAGCTATCTCCAGTCCTCTGGACTTTGCATAGTGACACTACACACTGTCTTTCATTCGCTGCCAATTACCGAACTCGGTTCGAACTTTAATTGTCATATCAACAAATCGATACGATGCGATGCGGGCCTCAAACTAGCTGGACATTAGTTCTAGAACTTGCAAGGGCAAACAACTACGCTGCAGATATACCCAAACTCCTTAATTAACTTCGACGATGAAAGCAGCATTCGTCGGGACATATTCGTACATATCCTCCTGTTTAAAGCACGCACGAAGGCGGAAGGAGAAATTTGATGAAACCGGGAAAACATTAAAGTTGATTACACCCTGTTCGTTGCTAATTAAATCTTCCCGTCGTCGTTGTTGTCGTCGTCGTCGTCGTCACTGTCAAGGTAGAGAAGCGCACAGGGCAATGGTAGACTTGCTGCCGAAAGGACACTGCTGTTTGGCTGAGTACATAGCGTTTTCTTTTCACTTCCTACGTTGTGTATATACAAGTGTATAATTTTTTATTTTTTTTATTTCGTATTAAACGGTTAAATGAACTCTCAACCTGTGATGGCACATTTAACACTTCATCCCCACTTGGTCGTTTTACACTCGGTATGGCTTGGTTGCGGGTGGCTGCTGTAATGCCTGCACCCTCCCCATACTCACACCAGGATGTTTAATCAAATTTTATGCGCTCCTTCAAGTTCGCTTGTAATAATTTGCAATTTTCATTTAATTTTGATTAAATTTTAAGAGAGCATCAATGATTTGCTTTTGTTGCGTTTCTTACATTTTTTTTTTCTTGTTGCTAAACGAAATTTAATAAGAGTATTTGACACGAAGCTCATTTGGATGTTTATGGTTGCCTAAATAGAACAGACGTGAGCAATAAGTCAGTCTGGGGTGAGGGGGAATTGTGAGCTGAGGCTGGATTTCATATGTAAATTTGTAGCGTACTCCAATGAAAATTGCTCTATCAGATACTCCCCTTTCAAATGAAAGCGTAAAAGAAACTAAACTAAAGCTTGGACACTAACCTAGCCTTAAACCATATTGTTACCCTATAGACTGGAAAAAGGTATAATTTATGCTATATCAGCTATTGGCTTATACCTATAAGGAGTTATTGTTTGAGTTCATCACATATTAACTATTGGTATGGATGTTGTTACTCGAGCATATTTTACATCTGCAACAATATAATTATTGCAATTTCAACTGGCTTTAGTTGATTAGCAACTCTTCATGGAACTCAATTATTTCCCAGCAGTAAAAAAACCTTTGCAGAGGACAAGCAGCCAAAACAATGGCATCTACTTTTAGTGTGACTCAAGTCGACATTTTATGATTAAGTTGGCTTAAGCTAATCAGGGCTATCGTGAACAAAATTCCCCCCGAAACATTTCCCATTTTTCAAAAATAGGTATCGGCAATGAATTTCGAAAAGGGAAAACATTTTTTTGTTTTCGTTGTTTCCTCTGGTTCATTTTTGTAAATTTTTTAGCATCACATTAAAATATATAAATAATTTTTCAGTAGAAAGATATACATTTTGTAAATCATATCATCGCTGCTCCGTAAAGGTCGAAAACAATCTCACCGAGACCTTTGATGTCAAAAAAGGATTTAGACAAGGCGACGCGCTGTCATGTGACTTCTTCAACATCATTCTTGAGAAAATTGTGCGAAACTCACAAGCCAACACCAGAGCCACAATTTTCCATAAGTCTGTGCAACTTCTTGCATACGCTGACGACATTGACATTGTTGGCAGAACTGTTACTGGAGCGTTTGCTAGTATTAGTACAGAAGCGGCAAAAATGGGTTTAGTGGTGAATGAGGGTAAAACAAAATGTATGCTGTCAACAAAAGGGACACACAACATCGTAGATTCGGACAGAACGTCACGATAGACAGCTATAACTTTGAGGTAGTTAGGGACTTTGTCTACCTCGGATCCGCTATTAACTCTGAAAATGACATCACCTCAGAAATCAAGCGAAGAATCACACTTGCCAACCGCTGTTTCATTGGCCTAAGACGGCAATTGATTAGTAAGGCCTTGTCAAGAAGCACTAAGGAGATTCTATATAAGACTCTCATCATCCCTGTCCTGCTCTATGGCGCAGAAGCATGGACCCTAGCAAAAGCGGATGAGGATCTTCTTGGTCGCTTCGAACGCAAAATTCTTCGGGTGATTTTTGGTCCCGTTTGCGTTGACGGGATTTGGAGGAGAGGATTTAACAGCGAACTCTACGAGCTGTACAGCGACATCGACCTGGTCAGAAAAGTACGCATTAGTCGTCTAAGATGGTTAGGACATGTAGAGCGAATGGACACCAACGCTCCGGCCCGGAGAGTCTTCGATTCCAACCCGGAGGGGCAACGCAGTAGAGGAAGACCTCGCCTTAGGTGGCGCGCGAGTTACGTGCAAACCCATATGGTTGCACTTTAACGAAAACACGAAGACGCTACTTTTGTCCAAGTGCAAAACACCTGCACTTGTTTACGCCAATGCACTCGGCAAGTGCAAAACATCTGCAGCTTCTTATCAAAGTTCGGCAAGTGCAAAACACTGCACTTGTCTGATGCCGTTGATATTTTTTATAAACGCACTTGCCCTATCCTAAGTGCAAACCATCTGCATGATGTTTGAATTGGTTTGTGTAGCACCGTTGTTTTTCCAAGGGCAAGGCAATTGTAAAGTAAGTAAGTTAATGTTAAGTAAGAATAGAGTCAGTCGTAGATCGAATTTCGTGAAATAAAGTAAGAATAAAAAAGGAAAATCCTTGTGTTTTATTTCGCTCGGTCGAAAGACGTAACTGGCGCAGTCGGTGTAAAACTAAAGTTGTATTTTTTTTTTTTTTCTAAGTGAATATTAGTAGCTTTAAAATTCAAAATTTAATATGCAACAAAGTTCTTTAAGTGAAATTGAGTAGCTTTTCAACAACAAAAAACAGTGCAGTTAAAAGCAAGTACCTACTTTCAGAGAAAAAAGTTCAATTTAAGCGAAATTTAGTAGCTTTTGAACAACAAGAAACAGTGTGCTCCTTCGAAAAAATATATACAAAAAAAGAGTTCAATTTAAGCGAAATTTAGTAGCTTTTGAACAACAAGAAACAGTGTGCTCCTTCGAAAAAATATACCTATACAAAAAAGAGTTCAATTTAAGCGAAATTTAGTAACTCTTGAACAACATAAACAGTGAGCTCAGTTTAAACAAAATAATAATGAAGCTCTTAGACAGTTATTAAAAATCAAGTGCCCATATAAAACGAACAAATCATCTGATCATATTGGCGTTATCAAAAAGAAGAAACGAAGTGGTGATGCCGACAACTCAACTTTAGGGAAGCGGAAACAACAGAAACATTGTTAAATAGTGATTAAGTATATTATTTACTATTCAATTTAAATTGAATTAAAATTTTGATAAAAAAAAAAAAAAATAAAATTCTCTGTACTTACGAATTTAAAATAACTACAAAATCATATATCTTAAGGACGTTGTAATAATTTTGGTAAAGGGTGAGTCGTTCTTCCGAATATATTTCTTATTGGATTTGGTCATAAATATATTAATGCCTTCATATATAAATAAAATACGAGCACGTAAATTTAGTTCTCTTTATAGTACCAGTTTCAGTAGTAAAAAAGAATTTAAAGTAAATTTTGAAACGTTACAAAGGCATAGCTTACTCGAGTCACTTATTAGTTCTTCATTTTCAACTGCAATCGACATAAATTCATATTTATTTACCATGAATCCAAACGTTACTATGGACATTTTTAATTCACTACGGATTCCCGATGTAGTAAAAGATATGCCGAATTTTGACGGTAATCCTCATTTGCTTTTTGATTTTTTGAGTAATGTGGAAGAAATTTTGGAGCATATACAACCAATATTAACAACACCTTATGGTAAAATAATTTTAAGAGCTATTCGAAATAAGATCATCGGTCCAGCAAATGAAATATTAAACATGTATGGCACTTCCACAAATTGGGAAGAAATCAAAAATAATTTAATTATTCATTATGCGGACAAAAGAAACGAAACAAGTCTCATTCGAGACTTGCATCAATTAAGGCAAGACCAGGACAATATTGAAACGTTCTATGCAAAAATTATTCACATTCTTTCAACAATAATGAACCATATTAGGGTGCATGAAAGAAATCCAATAGTGATAGAAGCCAAAAAATCGCTATACGAGGAAATGTGTCTGAACACATTCATGTCTGGCCTCAGGGAACCATTAGGGTCAACAATTAGGGCAATGAGGCCTTCAAAGTTAGCAGAAGCTCTAAGCTTTTGCTTGGAGGAACAAAATAGATTTTATTATAAAAACCCTTACAATATACCAAAAACATCTCAAATTAGGTCCCATATTATAAGACAACCCCATGCAAATCTTTACCCACGCTACTCCAACCAATCTATGCCTAGAAATGTTTACATACCGCCTAGACCATATCTTCCACAAAATGTTTATTTACCTCCTAGGCAACACCTTCCTCAGCCTCCACATAATGTCGAAGCTAGACAAAACTATAACAATTCTAACTACAACAATAGATTTAGCTCCACTCCTGGACTTGTACCAGTCCCACAACAGACTGAACCCATGGATGTCGTTAGCGGAAGTACTAACACAAATTCAAGAAACCATTCAGTTACAAATAGGCAGCAGCAACTCTATAATATAGAATCCGGATTTTACAACAATTGCAACGAGTATCAACAAAATGCACCTGAACCCCAACAGAATTATTTGTCTCAAGATTACTATCAATACTTGGATAGTTCTAACGCTTATGAGCAGCAGGAGGTTGACGATACGGATTTTCGTCTACCAGCCTCGGAAGATCAGTAGGCTATTTAGACATTAATAATTTCAACTCCTGTATCTTACCTTACATTAACATCTACAGCTTAGGAAAAAACAAATTAAAATTCCTGATTGACACAGGCAGCAACAGATCCTTCATAAATCCAAACAACATTCAAAATCTACTGGTTAATAAAATACAACCGTTAGAAATAAAAACACTTTTCACTACTCAAATTGTAGATAAAGAAACTATCTTGCGAGGATTCCCAGAACTTAAATCAGAGGAAAATTTACCATTTATAATCTACCGATTTCATGACTACTTTGATGGTTTAATAGGAACCGATATTATTAAAAAGTTAGGTATCATTATTGATCTCAAAAACTCTCGATTAGTATGTGGCGATGAGAACATTCCATTGAATTTTAAGCCAAATCTAATGTCCAAATTGTATGATATCCCGGGTATGAGCAAAAAAATATGTCATTTACCGGTTGATGTGGAGAATGGTAGCATATATATAAAACCGACGAATATAACACCAGATTTATTAATTCCGGAAGGTCTTTGTAATGCTCGGAATTGGTATTCATACATTGAGGTCATAAACAAATCCGATCATCCACAGACCTTTTTAATTGAGCAGCCATTGAAATCAGAAACCACTGAAAATTATGGGGAAGTTCATAACATGTCAATAGGAAATTTCAAAACCACGAAAGTTAATTTTAAGGAAGTTCTAAGAACAGAACATCTGAATAGGGAAGAACAGTCATCATTATTTACACTATGCCATGCATATCAGGACATTTTCTATAAAGAGGGAGAAAAGCTAACATTTTCTAATAACATTAAACATGAAATTAAAACTAAGGACGACATTCCAATATATCGCAAGTCCTACAGATATCCATACATACACAAGGAAGAGGTACATAGCCAAATAAACGAACTTCTCAATCAAGGTATTATTCGACCCAGTTATTCTCCTTGGTCAGCTCCAATTTGGATTGTTCCAAAAAAAAAGGACGCAAATGGCAAGGCTAAGTGGAGATTAGTTATCGATTACCGTAAATTAAATGAGAAAACTATAGATGATCGTTACCCAATTCCAAATATTACAGAAATCCTGGACAAGCTGGGTAGGTCTCTATACTTCAGCACCATTGACCTAGCTTCTGGCTTCCACCAGATCGAAATCAAGGCTCAGGATATACCTAAAACGGCGTTTTCTGTAGAAAATGGACACTATGAGTTCGTCCGAATGCCATTCGGCCTAAAAAATGCTCCGTCCACTTTCCAGCGCGTAATGGATAACGTTTTGAAAGACCTCCAAGGGAAAATATGTCTGGTTTATATGGATGACATCATTGTATTTTCTACCTCGTTGCAAGAACACCTGGAGAACTTAAAAGCTGTTTTTCAAAAATTAAAGGAACACAATTTGAAAATACAAGTCAATAAGTCTGAATTCCTCCGTAAAGAAGTCTCATTTCTAGGCCACATTGTGACATCAGATGGCATCAAACCAAACCCTGATAAAATAAGTGCCGTCAAAAATGTTCCTATCCCAAAAACACAAAAGCAAATAAAATCTTTCCTTGGTCTGCTGGGATACTACAGAAAATTTATTAAGGATTTCTCAAACTTAACAAAACCTTTGACGGAGTGTCTGCGGAAAGGAAAAACTGTTAAACTCGATTCCTCCTACATAAGTTGCTTCGACCATTGTAAAAATATTTTGTGTAACGATCCCATATTACAGTACCCAGACTTTAGCATGCCTTTCAACGTCACTTCTGACGCAAGTAATGTTGCCTTAGGCGCAGTGCTCTCACAAGGTCCTCTTGGCTCAGATATGCCGATTTGCTATGCAAGTCGGACTTTATCAAAAACAGAGCAGAACTATAGTACCATTGAAAAGGAGCTCTTAGGAATTGTTTGGGCAACTAAATATTTTCGGCCTTATATTTATGGGAGAAAATTTAAAATTATTACTGACCATAAACCCCTCATCTGGCTCTTTTCTCTAAAAGAACCTAATTCCAAACTCATTCGTTGGAGACTGAAATTGGAAGAATTCGACTATGAGTTAGTCCATAAAAAAGGAAGATCGAATACTAACGCAGATGCACTTTCTCGAATAGAAATTCACATTAACGAAACAAACTTATCCAAAAATGACACAGAAAGCTTAAATAGTGTATCTATGGAAAACAATATCGATGCATCCGAAAACATTTCGACCATTCACTCAGGACAAGAGAATATGAACGATGGCATTCCTATATCGGAACGACCAATTAATGAATTTTCCAATCAGGTAATAATAAAGCAGAATGACTCTAAATCAGAAATATCGACCAAATTACAGATTCTTTATAAAAGAAAGAAAAGACACATTATAGAACATAAAGACCCCAGTAACGAAGCAGTTATAATATCAGTTTTCAAAAATTATCTAGGGACAAAACGACTTACCGCTATCCTGGCGGATGATAGAATTTTCCTAAAGGTACAGGCTGTATATTCCAAATATTTTAATCATTCAAATATTAGATTAGTAAGATCAAATATTCTCTTAAAAGACATCACTGAAAGGGATGAACAGGAAAAATTGATAAGAGAATATCATGAAAGTTCTCACCATAGGGGTATTACAGAAACCTTGGAACACCTTAAAAGAAATATTTACTTCCCGAATATGAAGCATATCATATCAGGGGTTATTAACAAATGTGATACTTGCCATACACTTAAATACGACCGTAATACAGAACAACTAAAATTTGAATTAACCCAAACCCCATCAAAGCCTCTCGAAATTGTACATGCAGATATTTATTCCATAAATAAAGTAAACTTTCTCACCATATTAGATAAGTTTAGCAAATTTGGAAGTGCGTATATTTTAACTGCAAGAACTAGCATTAATCTAATAAAGTCTTTACGACATTATTTTTCTCATCATGGAGTGCCAAAAAAGTTAATATGCGATAACGGTAGTGAGTTCGTATCCACCCTATTTAAAGACTTTTTAGAACAATATAGTATAATTCAACACACGATATGTGCAAAAACGTCTAATGGTAATTCACCTGTGGAACGTTTCCATTCAACGATAACAGAACTTGTTCGCATCATCAAATCACAGAAGAAAGATATGGCCATTGAAGAAATCTTGGATGAGGCAGTTTTAACGTATAACAATTCAATACACTCCACAACAAAATTAACTCCTTTTGAACTTTTATCTGGACATATAAATAAAAATCAGCCATTCCCATGTAATCCTAAACATACAACCAAACAAGACTACCTTAGAACACACAGAGAGAATTATGCAAATCTTAAGAAAATCATTCACAAACAATCTCTAGCCAAAAAGCAAAACTACATCGAGAAATTAAATAAATCACGTAAAGATCCACCAAATTATAAACAGGGAGAAAAGATTTACGAATTAGATGATAGGCGCGATAAATTAGCACCGAGGTTTCAAAGCCATATAGTTAAAAATAACTATAAGGTTACTATAGATACTCTTAAACGGAAAGTACATAAACAGAAAATACGACATAAAAAATAATAAAAATAATAAATGAAGAACTAATAACTAGATTGATTAACACAACAAGAAAATTAAACAAACAAATCACACACTGATCCAATACGATTATCTTCTTGGGGAGCGTATGACACAAGTTTTGAATTATTATACCTGTATTTATACATATGCATAAGTACTTATATTATATAATCTAAAATCTTAAAATATTTAAAAAAAAAAAAAAAAAATACCTATAACCTATTTAATATTTAGTTTCTTTCTTTAATGAACTTCATTTTTTCAGTTCATTTTTTTTTGGGGGGGACGAGTTACGTGCAAACCCATATGGTTGCACTTTAACGAAAACACGAAGACGCTACTTTTGTCCAAGTGCAAAACACCTGCACTTGTTTACGCCAATGCACTCGGCAAGTGCAAAACATCTGCAGCTTCTTATCAAAGTTCGGCAAGTGCAAAACACTGCACTTGTCTGATGCCGTTGATATTTTTTATAAACGCACTTGCCCTATCCTAAGTGCAAACCATCTGCATGATGTTTGAATTGGTTTGTGTAGCACCGTTGTTTTTCCAAGGGCAAGGCAATTGTAAAGTAAGTAAGTTAATGTTAAGTAAGAATAGAGTCAGTCGTAGATCGAATTTCGTGAAATAAAGTAAGAATAAAAAAGGAAAATCCTTGTGTTTTATTTCGCTCGGTCGAAAGACGTAACTGGCGCAGTCGGTGTAAAACTAAAGTTGTATTTTTTTTTTTTTTCTAAGTGAATATTAGTAGCTTTAAAATTCAAAATTTAATATGCAACAAAGTTCTTTAAGTGAAATTGAGTAGCTTTTCAACAACAAAAAACAGTGCAGTTAAAAGCAAGTACCTACTTTCAGAGAAAAAAGTTCAATTTAAGCGAAATTTAGTAGCTTTTGAACAACAAGAAACAGTGTGCTCCTTCGAAAAAATATATACAAAAAAAGAGTTCAATTTAAGCGAAATTTAGTAGCTTTTGAACAACAAGAAACAGTGTGCTCCTTCGAAAAAATATATACAAAAAAAGAGTTCAATTTAAGCGAAATTTAGTAGCTTTTGAACAACAAGAAACAGTGTGCTCCTTCGAAAAAATATATACAAAAAAAGAGTTCAATTTAAGCGAAATTTAGTAGCTTTTGAACAACAAGAAACAGTGTGCTCCTTCGAAAAAATATACCTATACAAAAAAGAGTTCAATTTAAGCGAAATTTAGTAACTCTTGAACAACATAAACAGTGAGCTCAGTTTAAACAAAATAATAATGAAGCTCTTAGACAGTTATTAAAAATCAAGTGCCCATATAAAACGAACAAATCATCTGATCATATTGGCGTTATCAAAAAGAAGAAACGAAGTGGTGATGCCGACAACTCAACTTTAGGGAAGCGGAAACAACAGAAACATTGTTAAATAGTGATTAAGTATATTATTTACTATTCAATTTAAATTGAATTAAAATTTTGATAAAAAAAAAAAAAAATAAAATTCTCTGTACTTACGAATTTAAAATAACTACAAAATCATATATCTTAAGGACGTTGTAATAATTTTGGTAAAGGGTGAGTCGTTCTTCCGAATATATTTCTTATTGGATTTGGTCATAAATATATTAATGCCTTCATATATAAATAAAATACGAGCACGTAAATTTAGTTCTCTTTATAGTACCAGTTTCAGTAGTAAAAAAGAATTTAAAGTAAATTTTGAAACGTTACAAAGGCATAGCTTACTCGAGTCACTTATTAGTTCTTCATTTTCAACTGCAATCGACATAAATTCATATTTATTTACCATGAATCCAAACGTTACTATGGACATTTTTAATTCACTACGGATTCCCGATGTAGTAAAAGATATGCCGAATTTTGACGGTAATCCTCATTTGCTTTTTGATTTTTTGAGTAATGTGGAAGAAATTTTGGAGCATATACAACCAATATTAACAACACCTTATGGTAAAATAATTTTAAGAGCTATTCGAAATAAGATCATCGGTCCAGCAAATGAAATATTAAACATGTATGGCACTTCCACAAATTGGGAAGAAATCAAAAATAATTTAATTATTCATTATGCGGACAAAAGAAACGAAACAAGTCTCATTCGAGACTTGCATCAATTAAGGCAAGACCAGGACAATATTGAAACGTTCTATGCAAAAATTATTCACATTCTTTCAACAATAATGAACCATATTAGGGTGCATGAAAGAAATCCAATAGTGATAGAAGCCAAAAAATCGCTATACGAGGAAATGTGTCTGAACACATTCATGTCTGGCCTCAGGGAACCATTAGGGTCAACAATTAGGGCAATGAGGCCTTCAAAGTTAGCAGAAGCTCTAAGCTTTTGCTTGGAGGAACAAAATAGATTTTATTATAAAAACCCTTACAATATACCAAAAACATCTCAAATTAGGTCCCATATTATAAGACAACCCCATGCAAATCTTTACCCACGCTACTCCAACCAATCTATGCCTAGAAATGTTTACATACCGCCTAGACCATATCTTCCACAAAATGTTTATTTACCTCCTAGGCAACACCTTCCTCAGCCTCCACATAATGTCGAAGCTAGACAAAACTATAACAATTCTAACTACAACAATAGATTTAGCTCCACTCCTGGACTTGTACCAGTCCCACAACAGACTGAACCCATGGATGTCGTTAGCGGAAGTACTAACACAAATTCAAGAAACCATTCAGTTACAAATAGGCAGCAGCAACTCTATAATATAGAATCCGGATTTTACAACAATTGCAACGAGTATCAACAAAATGCACCTGAACCCCAACAGAATTATTTGTCTCAAGATTACTATCAATACTTGGATAGTTCTAACGCTTATGAGCAGCAGGAGGTTGACGATACGGATTTTCGTCTACCAGCCTCGGAAGATCAGTAGGCTATTTAGACATTAATAATTTCAACTCCTGTATCTTACCTTACATTAACATCTACAGCTTAGGAAAAAACAAATTAAAATTCCTGATTGACACAGGCAGCAACAGATCCTTCATAAATCCAAACAACATTCAAAATCTACTGGTTAATAAAATACAACCGTTAGAAATAAAAACACTTTTCACTACTCAAATTGTAGATAAAGAAACTATCTTGCGAGGATTCCCAGAACTTAAATCAGAGGAAAATTTACCATTTATAATCTACCGATTTCATGACTACTTTGATGGTTTAATAGGAACCGATATTATTAAAAAGTTAGGTATCATTATTGATCTCAAAAACTCTCGATTAGTATGTGGCGATGAGAACATTCCATTGAATTTTAAGCCAAATCTAATGTCCAAATTGTATGATATCCCGGGTATGAGCAAAAAAATATGTCATTTACCGGTTGATGTGGAGAATGGTAGCATATATATAAAACCGACGAATATAACACCAGATTTATTAATTCCGGAAGGTCTTTGTAATGCTCGGAATTGGTATTCATACATTGAGGTCATAAACAAATCCGATCATCCACAGACCTTTTTAATTGAGCAGCCATTGAAATCAGAAACCACTGAAAATTATGGGGAAGTTCATAACATGTCAATAGGAAATTTCAAAACCACGAAAGTTAATTTTAAGGAAGTTCTAAGAACAGAACATCTGAATAGGGAAGAACAGTCATCATTATTTACACTATGCCATGCATATCAGGACATTTTCTATAAAGAGGGAGAAAAGCTAACATTTTCTAATAACATTAAACATGAAATTAAAACTAAGGACGACATTCCAATATATCGCAAGTCCTACAGATATCCATACATACACAAGGAAGAGGTACATAGCCAAATAAACGAACTTCTCAATCAAGGTATTATTCGACCCAGTTATTCTCCTTGGTCAGCTCCAATTTGGATTGTTCCAAAAAAAAAGGACGCAAATGGCAAGGCTAAGTGGAGATTAGTTATCGATTACCGTAAATTAAATGAGAAAACTATAGATGATCGTTACCCAATTCCAAATATTACAGAAATCCTGGACAAGCTGGGTAGGTCTCTATACTTCAGCACCATTGACCTAGCTTCTGGCTTCCACCAGATCGAAATCAAGGCTCAGGATATACCTAAAACGGCGTTTTCTGTAGAAAATGGACACTATGAGTTCGTCCGAATGCCATTCGGCCTAAAAAATGCTCCGTCCACTTTCCAGCGCGTAATGGATAACGTTTTGAAAGACCTCCAAGGGAAAATATGTCTGGTTTATATGGATGACATCATTGTATTTTCTACCTCGTTGCAAGAACACCTGGAGAACTTAAAAGCTGTTTTTCAAAAATTAAAGGAACACAATTTGAAAATACAAGTCAATAAGTCTGAATTCCTCCGTAAAGAAGTCTCATTTCTAGGCCACATTGTGACATCAGATGGCATCAAACCAAACCCTGATAAAATAAGTGCCGTCAAAAATGTTCCTATCCCAAAAACACAAAAGCAAATAAAATCTTTCCTTGGTCTGCTGGGATACTACAGAAAATTTATTAAGGATTTCTCAAACTTAACAAAACCTTTGACGGAGTGTCTGCGGAAAGGAAAAACTGTTAAACTCGATTCCTCCTACATAAGTTGCTTCGACCATTGTAAAAATATTTTGTGTAACGATCCCATATTACAGTACCCAGACTTTAGCATGCCTTTCAACGTCACTTCTGACGCAAGTAATGTTGCCTTAGGCGCAGTGCTCTCACAAGGTCCTCTTGGCTCAGATATGCCGATTTGCTATGCAAGTCGGACTTTATCAAAAACAGAGCAGAACTATAGTACCATTGAAAAGGAGCTCTTAGGAATTGTTTGGGCAACTAAATATTTTCGGCCTTATATTTATGGGAGAAAATTTAAAATTATTACTGACCATAAACCCCTCATCTGGCTCTTTTCTCTAAAAGAACCTAATTCCAAACTCATTCGTTGGAGACTGAAATTGGAAGAATTCGACTATGAGTTAGTCCATAAAAAAGGAAGATCGAATACTAACGCAGATGCACTTTCTCGAATAGAAATTCACATTAACGAAACAAACTTATCCAAAAATGACACAGAAAGCTTAAATAGTGTATCTATGGAAAACAATATCGATGCATCCGAAAACATTTCGACCATTCACTCAGGACAAGAGAATATGAACGATGGCATTCCTATATCGGAACGACCAATTAATGAATTTTCCAATCAGGTAATAATAAAGCAGAATGACTCTAAATCAGAAATATCGACCAAATTACAGATTCTTTATAAAAGAAAGAAAAGACACATTATAGAACATAAAGACCCCAGTAACGAAGCAGTTATAATATCAGTTTTCAAAAATTATCTAGGGACAAAACGACTTACCGCTATCCTGGCGGATGATAGAATTTTCCTAAAGGTACAGGCTGTATATTCCAAATATTTTAATCATTCAAATATTAGATTAGTAAGATCAAATATTCTCTTAAAAGACATCACTGAAAGGGATGAACAGGAAAAATTGATAAGAGAATATCATGAAAGTTCTCACCATAGGGGTATTACAGAAACCTTGGAACACCTTAAAAGAAATATTTACTTCCCGAATATGAAGCATATCATATCAGGGGTTATTAACAAATGTGATACTTGCCATACACTTAAATACGACCGTAATACAGAACAACTAAAATTTGAATTAACCCAAACCCCATCAAAGCCTCTCGAAATTGTACATGCAGATATTTATTCCATAAATAAAGTAAACTTTCTCACCATATTAGATAAGTTTAGCAAATTTGGAAGTGCGTATATTTTAACTGCAAGAACTAGCATTAATCTAATAAAGTCTTTACGACATTATTTTTCTCATCATGGAGTGCCAAAAAAGTTAATATGCGATAACGGTAGTGAGTTCGTATCCACCCTATTTAAAGACTTTTTAGAACAATATAGTATAATTCAACACACGATATGTGCAAAAACGTCTAATGGTAATTCACCTGTGGAACGTTTCCATTCAACGATAACAGAACTTGTTCGCATCATCAAATCACAGAAGAAAGATATGGCCATTGAAGAAATCTTGGATGAGGCAGTTTTAACGTATAACAATTCAATACACTCCACAACAAAATTAACTCCTTTTGAACTTTTATCTGGACATATAAATAAAAATCAGCCATTCCCATGTAATCCTAAACATACAACCAAACAAGACTACCTTAGAACACACAGAGAGAATTATGCAAATCTTAAGAAAATCATTCACAAACAATCTCTAGCCAAAAAGCAAAACTACATCGAGAAATTAAATAAATCACGTAAAGATCCACCAAATTATAAACAGGGAGAAAAGATTTACGAATTAGATGATAGGCGCGATAAATTAGCACCGAGGTTTCAAAGCCATATAGTTAAAAATAACTATAAGGTTACTATAGATACTCTTAAACGGAAAGTACATAAACAGAAAATACGACATAAAAAATAATAAAAATAATAAATGAAGAACTAATAACTAGATTGATTAACACAACAAGAAAATTAAACAAACAAATCACACACTGATCCAATACGATTATCTTCTTGGGGAGCGTATGACACAAGTTTTGAATTATTATACCTGTATTTATACATATGCATAAGTACTTATATTATATAATCTAAAATCTTAAAATATTTAAAAAAAAAAAAAAAAAAATACCTATAACCTATTTAATATTTAGTTTCTTTCTTTAATGAACTTCATTTTTTCAGTTCATTTTTTTTTGGGGGGGACGAGTTACGTGCAAACCCATATGGTTGCACTTTAACGAAAACACGAAGACGCTACTTTTGTCCAAGTGCAAAACACCTGCACTTGTTTACGCCAATGCACTCGGCAAGTGCAAAACATCTGCAGCTTCTTATCAAAGTTCGGCAAGTGCAAAACACTGCACTTGTCTGATGCCGTTGATATTTTTTATAAACGCACTTGCCCTATCCTAAGTGCAAACCATCTGCATGATGTTTGAATTGGTTTGTGTAGCACCGTTGTTTTTCCAAGGGCAAGGCAATTGTAAAGTAAGTAAGTTAATGTTAAGTAAGAATAGAGTCAGTCGTAGATCGAATTTCGTGAAATAAAGTAAGAATAAAAAAGGAAAATCCTTGTGTTTTATTTCGCTCGGTCGAAAGACGTAACTCGCGCAAGTGAAAGGGCACCTCAACCAACTTGGAGTGCGCAACTGGAGGCAGTTAGCCAAAGATCGCGCTAACTGGAGAGGCGTATTGGTTGATGCCCAGGTCCACCCCGGACTGTAGCGCCACCATAAGTAAGTAAATCATATCTCTGTGCGAATAATGTAAATTGTGCGATAGCAAACTGTACTTTATTAACGAAATAAATATATCTATCTATCTATCTAAATCGGAAAGATCAATGAACTGTTCGTAAACTTTTTAAATTTATCCTTTTTTTTTCGAAAAATAAAACTTTTAGTGCGTGTATGTGTGATCTCTTCGAGGTCCGCATCCATTTTGATGCGGATTGAAAACAACATCATTTGTATGAACCACGGATAAGTTGCGTTTTCATTGATAGGTATGAAATGTGAACTTCGTTACCGACATCCGCTCACTTAACTACCGGTGTTTTCAATGGCAGGGGAAATGTTCAAAACAGTACTACTCCCTCCGCGGAGCATCCGTATGATTCAATGATCGGCCTGCATAGGTGTAGCTTAGCTCAACTAATCAAAAACAATTGGAGATGATGGTCAAATGTATTCGATGAAAATCTTCTGCAAAGAACCGCAGGCATGTGCTCAGCTTGACGGCGGCATTCGCCTTGAATGGTTTTTTGATTGTTGATAGTTTGTCTAAGAGAAAATCCATCCAGCAGATAGGTACTTTAACATTTGTTTATTGAGCCCGTAGTACAGGTGAAAGCTAATAAAGAACAAATATGTAATTACCATGTTGCAACTGTTTTTCATTTCTACTTACAACGCCTGTGGTAACTCTAAGGGATTGGATTTATCTCCCAAAGTTCTTCTGTTCAGTTTCACTAATTTTTTTTCTTGAATTTATTCCACTGGCAGCAATATTAAACGCTGCGCTGTGCACTTACCTTGTAAACTTCATATAATTCGTTTGCTATTTTACTGATTCGAACACTTTCTTCACTAAAATACGTAAAAATCCAATTCGCGTCTTTGCAATTGGTTAAATTAATGAAATTAATTGGTTTAAAACAAATATTAACAAAATTGAATAAATCACAATTGACAGCGGTCAATGCTTTCGAACATATTTTCGAAAAATTCCCATGGAGATTCGCGATAGGAGGAATATTTTCCAGGGAACCAAAAATGTTCGGGGGGAATTTTTTCCCCTCGGAATCGCCGATAGCCCTGATTGTGTTGAAAATGCACTCAAGTTCAGTATAACTCCTTAAACGGCCATCTTGTGAAAAATGTTGACTTTAATTTAGCCAAACACGTTAAACAGAACACTATTCTATCATTAGGATTAAGAGAGCTTAAGGTTGTGTCTAAACTGCTTACAGAATCACTTGCTAAGCGTTCGAAATGTACCGCCAGTCCTATTACCAGAAATTAGTTTCCTAAAGCGAAAATTTGCGTCAAGATTGTTCGGAAATTCCCTTTATTTTAGTCAAGCACTTTTAGTGAGCTAACAATTCTACTACGAGCATTAAGTGGACTTAAGCAAATGTTAGAAGCTTGATACGGACCATCAGTCCTATTGTTGGTCTAAGTGAGCTTAAGCTAATGTTAAAACTGCTTGGAAATTAACGTTTGGAAGTGAACTTTAACTTTATAACAGAACAGTCAGAACTTCATTCCAGCTTTTCAAGCTCATAAAATTAAAAGCTTAAAATGGGCCATCAATCCTTATTTCAGGATTAAGTGGGCTTAAGCTTATGTCAAAACTGAACGGAAATTCGCGTTTGGAAGTAAACTTGGACTTATATCAAAACAGTCAAAAATTCATTTGATATTAGTCAAGCGCATAAAGTAAGCTGGCAATCCTATTACCAGAATTAAGTAGGCTTAAGCAAATACTAAAAGCTTTAAGTGGACCATCAGTCCTATTTTTAGGTCTAAGTGGGCTTAAGCTAATAAATGTCAAAACTGTTTGAAAATTCACGTTTGGAAGTGAACGGGGACTTATATCAGAACTATTGCCACGATTGAGTTGACTTAGGCAAATGTTAAAACCATCAGTTCTATTTTTTAGAATAAATGGGATTAGTCTGACATAAAAACTGTTTGGAAGTTCACCTCAGTTCAGTGAAGCGCTTGAAGTGGGCTTAAGCTTATGTTAAAAACTGTCAGAAAATTACTTTAATCTTAACCAAATTAGAATAGTGTAAGAAATGAGAAAAAAAATAAATAAAATTGTATCATCATATAATTTCGCGCATCGGCTCAAGCCGCGTAATCCTTTTAAAGTTCTACTACACCAATTTATCCTAAACAAGCTAAAAGTGCTTGAACTCGGAAATACTGTAAACACACGAATATGGGAAACTCAATCACTCCTAGAGTATGTTGGCCACAATCCAATTGACATCTCTCCTAGCTTAACAATTATCTCTCATCCGGATAACATGATTCGATTAATTGTAATCATTTCATTTATACGTGACATTTAATCACATCAACTGTTTGGTCTAAAAGCCACTTATACCGAGTGTTCTTCACTATCGATCCCAACTCACCGCGTATACACAAGCAGCTTAAGCCTTTCAGCCGTTTGCCGGGTATAAATAAATTCACGTGTGTTGTATGGTATACTAATACTATCCCAAAAAGGGCATGTATCACGCAAGTTTATATAAAATTGATTGATTTACTGCATCCACGAATGCTTGCATACGATGTAGTAGGCATTTTGCAGTCGCATCCACGTGTTCCCCATCATCCATCGAACCAGAGGCGATAGCATGCAAAGGTGTACGTGCCTCGGTTTCATCGATTTCCAGTAGTATGTTCGGATGCGTTTTGTCAAAAAAAAATATATACATAAATTCCCTCTTCGATATGCTTGGTTTTCTTTTTTCTGATCCTTCTGATGGTAGGTATACTCACTCGTACAGGGGACATACAGGAAGTTGTGTTTATCAATTCATTGTGATGAATAATGACACCCTATAGTGAATTTGGGTATACGATAAACATTTATACGAGAGTAAAAAGGATTTTTCTCCTGTTGTTGTTGTTGTTACATATATCCTGTTCTCAATAAGTCGGAAAGTCAACATCTATATTGTAGAGTCATGGTGCGGGGGGAAGGATCAATGGACAAGTTAAACCGAATCGAATAGGAAGGAAAATATTTAAATGGCATTCTGAGTGCGGGGGGCCAAATAGAAAAAGGAAATTTCGGTTTGTATTGATATATGAAAGGTTGTGGCAGAGTCTGATGACAGAAAAAAGAAAAAGAAAAAGAAAAACGTTTATCATGAATATGTCAAAGATATATTGATTTTGAATGGTATTAAGAAATAACAATATGCGGCTCGGATTTGTTTGCTTAAGTTCTTTTGGAGAAGAGGGAAAAGCTGAATTCCATATGCAAATGAAGAGAGGATTACGGGGGATAACGCCGAGGATGGCATGTGTTTTCGAAAATTCCATCGTAATTAGTAGATATTTGCTTCGTTTTGCATTAAGGATTAACTTATGTTGTGATTACCAAAAAAATGGAAGTTTTTATTTCATCGTCCGATTGGTACAATACATAGTTCAGATTAAAAAGAAAGAAAAAAAAATAAAATTATTTTTGACATATACGAAGTGACAGATGCTGTCAAGTTTAGTTTTATAAGAATTTATGGCGTTGCCAACAACTTATAAACATTCTCTTTTTACTGGTGAGTTTTATTTTCATACAGTCGAGAGTACGAACAAGGGGGAACTGTTTTGTGCCATAGCTGTAGATTGCTAAAGTGTCGGGGTGTATTATGCGACCTTGCGCCATATATATATTTGTGAATTTTATTCATGTTTCTGGTTGCAGTGCCAACATAAATTGTAGTCACCCAAGTAAGTAATGAATTTGGGGATTTTATAAAAAAGAACTGCGTTGTGACGTGACCCAAGCTAAAGTGGCGTGATATGTTAGACAAGTTGGCGCCAGTCAAATATTTGCTTGTTTGATTTATATTTCAAGTGGCAGTGCTACGTATTAAGTCCGATATGTCGTTTTTGTCTTTGTTTCGGTTCATAGATTCTAAATTTGTTTTGACCAATAGGCGCATTGATCTCTATGGCTTACAACAATAATACGAGAACCGACTGTTGTTGAAAACCATGAATATCAATGATCTATAATGTGGATCATGCGGGTATAATAAAAAACACCTAATTTTCAATAAAAGTACATTTCGGGATATCTTTCATCACAGATTTCTAGATTTAAAATGTTTGCTTCCAATGCTGCATTTACAGCGTCACACGCGGAAGATGAAAGGAATGCCCAATACTAAATAGCCATATGTGACTGAAAGGGACAACCATTCAACCTGAACGATGAAAGCCAAGACTTCCGTCCCCTGACCAAAATGAGGTGAGGATAGCAATATCCAAGCTGAAGTTCAACAAGATTGCTGGACCAGACGGCTTACCTGCCGAGCTCTTCAAGGCAGCCGGAGATGACTTGGTAGAGTGCATACACTAACTCGTCTCCAAAATTTGGTTTGAGGAAAGTATGCCTGATGAATGGAACCTCAGCATCGTTTGCCTGATCCACAAGAAAGGAGACTCTCTAAACTGCGCCAACTTTAGAGGCATCAGTCATCAGTGTTAAGGAACACTGCGTATAAGATCATGTCTGCTGTACTGTGTGAACGCCTGAAACCTTTCGTCAACGATCTGATAGGTCCCTATCAGTGCGGTTTTAGACCCGGTAAGTCCACGACCGATTAAATATTCACACTACGGCAGATCCTGGAGAAAACCCAAGAAGTCCAGATCGATACTCACCATCTTTTTATCGATTTTAAGGCCGCATATGACAGCATTTATAGAGACGAGCTATACAGAGCCATGTCTAGTTTTGGCATCCCTGCCAAACTTGTCAGATTGTGCAGAATGACGATGGAGAACGCTCGCTGCTCCGTAAAGGTCGGAAAAAATCTCACCGAGACCTTTGATGTCAAAAGGATTTAGAAAAGGCGACGCGCTGTCATGTGACTTCTTCAACATCATTCTTGAGAAAATTGTGCGAAACTCACAAGCCAACACCAGAGGCACAATTTTCCATAAGTCTGTGCAACTACTTGCATACGCTGACGACATTGACATTGTTGGCAGAACACAGCGAGCTGTTACTGGAGCGTTTGCTAGTATTAGTACAGAAGCGGCAAAAATGGGTTTAGTGGTGAATGAGGGTAAAACAAAATATATGCTGTCAACAAGAAGGGACACACAACATCGAAGAATCGGACAGAACGTCACGATAGACAGCTTTAACTTTGAGGTAGTTCGGGACTTTGTCTACCTCGGCTCCGCTATTAACTCTGAAAATGACATCACCACAGAAATCAAGCGAAGAATCACACTTGCCAACCGCTGTTTCTTTGGCCTAAGACGGCAATTGATTAGTAAGGCCTTGTCAAGAAGCACTAAGGAGATTCTATATAAGACTCTCATCATCCCTGTCCTGCTCTATGGCGCAGAAGCATGGACCCTAGCAAAAACGGATGAGGATCTTCTTGGTCACTTCGAACGCAAAATTCTTCGAGTGATTTTTGGTCCCGTTTGCGTTGACGGGATTTGGAAGAGAAGATTTAACAGCGAACTCTACGAGCTGTACAGCGACATCGACCTGGTCAGAAAAGTACGCATTAGTCGTCTAAGATGGTTAAGACATGTAGAGCGAATGGACACCAACGCTCCGGCCCGGAGAGTCTTCGATTCCAACCCGGAGGGACAACGCAGTAGAGGAAGACCTCGCCTTAGGTGGCGCGCCAACTTGGAGTGCGCAACTGGTGGCAGTTAGCCAAAGATCGCGCTAACTGGAGAGGCGTATTGGTTGAGGCCCAGGTCCACCCCGTACTATAGCGCCACCTTAAGTAAGTAAGTAAGACTGAAAGGGACAACATTATCTAACACATTAAGTTTAGCATGTTAATATTTTTAAAGCGATTGCTTTCTAAATTTCGCTTTCCTATAAAACAAAATGATTTCCGAAAGCGATGAACGGACAATTTATTAAATTATTTCGTATTACTGATTGACTAATTACCACTCTCATTTCACAAGTTTTAAATCAGAAATAGAAATATTTTCAAGTGATTGTAGAAATGTTGGTCGCCAGAACTTGGTTCCATTTCCGTTTTAAGTATCTGTAATTATAGGTATAATATATATATATGGTTTTACTAACCCTTGCGCAAGTGTCGCTTAAATTTTGGAATTAATTTTAAACTACAGGACCACTATGACAAATTTTGTCACAATCAAATCAAAGACAGTTTGGGAGCTAGAAGCGAATACGTTCTGAAATTTGTTATTAACTCTTTCCCTTCGCCTATTTATACATAAGATGAGCCTAGGACAAAAACAGACTCTGCCTAACTGTGTGATTTCACTCACACAGTGTAATAAAAATTCGAAATGAGTATCAGCTCTTTTTGTATTCAGCAGCCAGCACTATCAACGAAATATGTTGACGTTACCCGAAGTAGGGAAGGTACTTTCATTTTTGTTTTTGAAAGTAAAAGACTCGTACAAAATTTGTGGTATAGAAATACAATATAATATTTGTACATATTTTCCATAAATTTGTTTACATTTGTTTTTTTCTCAAACGACGATGTTTTGAATTTTATAAAGTGGATATATTCCCACGATACTATAAAATTGTTTCACCATAACATATACCTTTCTGTCTCCAATATTATTGGTTATTATACAACCATTTTTAACAACTAAAACATAATTAAAACCAAAAATAAACCAATAAATGAACCAATAAAAACATAAAAAAACTAAAAGGAAACAGAATTTACAAAAGAACAATAGCAATTGTCCGATCTTAATAATGTTTCCAAATTTTTTGTTTACCTTGACTGTAACACCACCAGCTCCACTTTTGTGTTCAATTTCAAACAACTTTAGGTATGATTGTTTTTAACTTAAGAAGGGGGTGGGCCTGTGACAACTCATAAGTCGTTAGAGCGCTGATTTGGTAATCAACTACTCTTTGATTAAAATTGGTCCGTGATTACTGGCCTTATTTGTTAAGGATGAACTCAACCATCAGATTTCCTCAGCTTTTATGAAACTCCTAACTAATATAGAAGTTGTATACTTTTGCAAGCGATGAAAACCCAATATGAACTTTTCATTCCCCAATGAGAAGCCAAAACATTTTGAGCTTATCACCTATTCGTCCAAAGAGTCGTCACTGTTTTTCGTAATTCATCACTGCTTTTATAGGTTGAGGTTTTGAGAATATTTCCGTCGAATTGGATTTGTCGACTCGATTTTGGCAAGTTCAGCTGAAGTTTTCCCGAGAGTGTTTAATGATTTTTCTAGTTTCCAGCACAATAAGCTACCTATGCCGTCTTCGACCCCAGATCTTATCGATATTTGTCTGTAAACTCTAAGCGAATGGGCTGCAAGTCCGACAAATGGTTTCTCGCTACGTATAGAAAATTATTAATGACATAGGTTAGGTTAGGTTAGGTTTATGGGTGGATACGGCAGAGTAAACCCTGCAGTACCCCTCTTAGGTCCATGTGGACCCATTGTGATGCCCTTGTTGGGGGGTAAGCCGATGTTGTTGGCGATGGTGTTAGTTCCTTCTTAATTACTCGACCTTGTCCAGCCATCCTGATGTATTTATGAACCTGTAAAGATTAGATAAATTAACTTTCATTCTTGTATGTCATGGAAGTGGTATCTTCCAAGTGTTCTGTTCCTCAAGTGATAGAGACTTGGGCAGTGACAGAGGAAGTGAGGTGTGTCCTCATGCACCTCCTCGTCTTCGCAGCCCCTTCATATATCGTCATTCTTGAGTTCTAATTTCATTGTGTGGTTTCTCAGGAAGTTGTGCCCTGTTAGGGCACCTACCAGTTTATGCAGCGACGTTCTATCAAACCGCATAAGCTTGCTAGTCCGACCTGCATTATATTCCGGCCATAGCTTCCGTGAAATTTCACAGGTAGTTAATTCCTTCCACCTATGTTGGCTTTCATTCGAATCTTGTTTTCCACTCTCTCTCTAAGATTACAGAGCGGTGGATTGATCGATTTAATCGCCCGATCTTGATCCATAGCAGATCCATTTCTTGCCAGTTTATCAGCCATCTCATTGCCGGCTTTGTCCCTGTGTCCAGGGAACCAGCAGAGGCGGTGGTATGCTGCGAGCAGAGAACCTTAAGCTCTTCACGGCAGCGGCGAACTAGCTTCGATTTTATTTCAATAGCAGACACTGCTTTTATAGCCGCCTGGCTGTCAATAAATATGGTAATATCATCATTTGTTATTGCCATCATTGACACCATATGGGCAGCTTCGGCGATTGCCAGAACCTCCGCCTGAAAAACACTACTTTTGATTAATGACATAGAACAGACCGAAAAAGTTGCTGGATCCAGCTAATTTGCTGGTTGAGGGATCTAGTAATTGATTTTTACTTTTTTATTACCTTCTTTATATTTCTCCACCACCATTCATATTTGTAATCATCAATCATATCGTCACCAGAATGCAAGAAGTGGATAACTCGATATAAACGTAGTTCAATAACCAGCAAACACATTTTTATTGATACGTTGTCATCTATTGAATTTTACAAAAAGTGGGCAAACAAAACATAAGTGCATAAGTAAAAACTAAGTGCAAAAACTAGGTATCTTCAGATAGCCGCTTTTTGCACTAATTTTGTTTTCACTATTGACACAGAAAGCCCTGCAATGACTCCGTCGAACACAGCCCCTTTGTATTGCCGTCAGCGCCATCTACCGGGAGACTTTATGATTTATACTCTATGTAATTATCTCACTCTTACCTCAGTTCGCACTCCTCACTCGCAATTTCTCGTTCGCGCCCTTGCAACTTCTCTGCTTGTCATTGAGAGCAAACTGCGGTAAGAAGATTAATCACTGTAAAAAATTGTCTAACGTATTATTCCCTAGAAATAAAATCCATTGTTTTCGTGTTGGATTATTTTCGAACTCCCTATTCAAAGCACAACTATTGCTTGCTAGAAGTAGATAGCTCAAGTTACCTAGTTTATGCACTGTCCACTATAATTTCTTATTAGGTATTTAGTAGGTATGTCGTTTTTGATTTTATTTTTTCTGCCTAAACGTTTGATTCATTTTTCATTCATAAAGACTTAATGTCTCTATTTTCAACAAAGCCCCCGGCCCTGAGCCGTGATTACTTCGACTTCTACAACAGTTTGCCTCATAGTAAATTTGAAGATGATGATGAGTAAAACATGTTCTAATTTTAGTGAATGCAAAAAAATGGATAACTGTCTTTTTTCCAATTTAAATTATGCTTATTTTGACATTCGAACGAATAGCCAATTCATACAAATGTCTCTATTCGTTCGAATTAACTTGTGTGTATTTTGATAGACATTCGTTCGAATTGGCTATTCGTTCGAATGTCAAAACAAGCATGAATGTTTGTCGCTTTTACTCTTTTAACTTCAACAAGTGGCACAGAAAAAAATATCTTGTAGCTGTGTCGGAAATAGATAGGGAAAAAGTCGTTTAAATAAGAAGAAAAATGTTTTTTGTCGATTTCTCAAAAGTGTGGAAAGTGACGATATGATTGGCTGTCAAAACATGCTTTACTTAGAGTTTTCAATCAACTTCTTCTCAGAACTCATAGAGTGTCCTTCTGATCATGCTCTAAAATAAAAACGAAACGCAAGCGAAGAACTGTAATGTGACCGAGCTAAAGATAAAATACCGATTTATTTTGACAGTTTAAACTTAGCCCCAGATGAGGGGGGGGGGGGGGGGGGGAAACTCTCACTCTACAACAGCCTCTTTGGCATATTTACCTCTAAACCAAAAGGTTCGTACGTCTGCTTACTATTCCGAAAACACAAACCAACTTCACTCGAAAACACCTGTTTCCCTTCCATTTTCCATTGCCTTGTATAAATTGTGACACCTGTCACAACCTGTCAAATAATTTTACTTTAACTGTCAGCTAAAGACAAACACCCCTACAATATGTTATAAATAATTGCACTTTTATTCGTAGAACTATATCTTTGGTTTTTCAACAGCTCGAGGTATAAAACGCTCTTACATTCTAAATAGAAACGGATTTCGTTTTAACACAAAATCAATAGGTTGCCATTCCTGTCGTTATCACCGCCTTAAAGCCACCCCTGTCGACCAGTACCCCTCGGTACTGGACTCTTCGGCGTAGGCACATTTACACTTGCCTCCGACTGAGCATCAGCAAATCCAGATGTAAACATTTGCTCAGCGCTGTCGTCCAACTCGAAGAACGTCACCTCGAACGACTCGGGCATGGGCAGATTCGAAGGATGCACCGCTGACGAAAATTTACTTAGCATCGGTGGCTTGGGCCTATCTAGAATGCCACTGCTACCACTTGCCTCGGCTCCCACTCCTGGCACTGGGGGTGGTGGAGGTTTTTTAATTGCTTTGCCCGCCGGCAGTTTAGCATCTTTATTCTTTTGCAGCAATCCTTCTGCTCCACCACCAACAAGGCTGGCCACAGATAGAATCACTTCATTTCGGTTCTTTGTCGTTGTTGACTTGCTGGTGTTGTCCTGAAGCGACTTACGTTGTACATCGTTTGGCTGCCGAGATTTATTCGAATGCGGTGGTGATATGAATCCATACTCTGTGATAACTGGGTGAATATCCCGAGGCATCTGGTTTGTTGTTAAGGAGCTCTGTGACTTATCTGCCAGTAGTAGTTTTTTAGCTGTTTTTGCATTTGCGATGGCGTCCCCATTCGCCTCGGATACAATGAGTTCCTCGCTGATTTTATTCAAAAGTTCCAAAAGTGTGCTGGTTTTTTCATCCTCAAACTCAATGGTGGGTGTTTCTTGGCCACGATTGGGCAGTGGTGAAAGCAAGAGTAATCTGAAATACATGGGACATTTGCTATTCAAGATTTAAAAAAAAAACTATGCGATAGACAAACCGTTTGGCCTCTCCGATGGCCTTCTGTAGATGTTGGAGATTTTTGTAGCTCTCCTTGCTGCAGCATCTGCCGATTTGGGAATTCTTTGCGACACCTTGAAGTACCAGATTCCATTTGTGAGCGATTGACTGATTGGCTACGGTGCGGGCAATGCGACGGAAGCGTGCCTTGGGATCCTCGTGGGGAGGAGGCTGATTAGGCTCGGATTCCACTTTAATTTCGTTAATATCGCCTTCGCCGTTAACGTTATTGGAAGCGGAAGCGTTTTTACTCACCCCTGCTGGTACGGGAGCCACTTGGAAGCCCTTCATGAGGCGGCGTTCCCAGATTTTGGCGTGCTTCGCCCGGCAGGCTGTGCACGAAAGAGATAAAGAGTGGTAGTAGTTCGTGATTCTTAGTTAAGTGGGGAATTATCTTGTCATGAGGTAGTTTTTGAAAAGTCGCTATCCACTGATCGCACTGATCGGCTATTGTAATGAAAATGAGAGTGACAGCACGCAAAGTATGTAACAGGGCTCGCTCTTGACAGTTTATTTTTTCGTGAGTCGTGAAGATTCAATGTGAAATCGTCACTGAAGAAAGTGATTCGAAGAAATTTTTGACGTAAAGTGATCGTGCACAAAGCTTTAAGCTATTAGTCAAATGGAAATCAAACTGATTGTAGAAAAGCCATCCAACAGCTCGGTTTCAGCGCAGTCTTAGCCCCATTTTTGATTACAGAATTTGAAGTTATAGGATGCAAACTGATCGCAACAAAAATGATCAAGGTGATCAGCCTAATGGGATCAAACTGATGGTACGAAAGTGATCGAAGAGCTCGGTTTCAGCGAAGTCTAGCCCCATTTTTGATTACAGAATTTGAAGTTATAGAATGCGAGCTGTTTGCACCAAAACTGATCAAGTCGATCAGCGCAATGGGATCAGACTGATCATATGAAACTGATCGAATACCTCGGTCCCAGCGCAGTCTTAGCCTCATTTTTGATGACAGAATTTGAAGTTAGAGAAAGCAAAATGTTCGCACCAAAAGTCAAGGTGATCAGCCCAATGGGATCAAACTGATCGTACGAAAGTGATCGAAGAGATCGGTTTCAGGGCAGTCTAGCCCCATTTTTGACTACAGAATTTGAAGTTATAGGATGCGAACTAATCGCACCAAAACTGATCAAGTCGATCACCGAAATGGGATCAAACTGATCGTACAAAAGTGATCGAAGCTCGTTCTAAGGGCAACTTCTAACTTGTAGACTTCGCTTTTGAACATTTGGAAACTGAACAAATTCTCTTGTTGTAGTATCACTTGATCCCTCTGCATCTGCATACTAAGTATACTTACGTTTCTCCTTCTTGGCCGCCGATGACACATCCATGCCATTGTTATCAAATATCTCCAAGAGTTCATATCTCATCGTCGATATATCGCCTTTCACCTCATTGATGTCGTCTTCTGTGACAGCTGCTTGTTCAAGTTTCCTGTGATTTGCAGAAACATATCGCCACACCAAAGACCACATAATACTTGAGTAGCGATTCTCCCGCTGCTTATCTTGGCGTTTCTGTGAGCGTTTCTTTGCCATCTCTCTGCTCGATTTCCGGAACAGCCTTATCACCCATTTTATTGATGGTAGGATGTTGAAAGGCGGTGGTAAAGTGGAGCTATCCTCAAAGTAGCTCATCCATAGCTTGGTGCGAGCGAACTTCCACTCAGTGTCGGAGTGTTCCTACACGACATAAATATTCAAAAACGGAGTAGAACAACTTCCTCGTACTTACCTCAATCATGGCATACGAGTTTGACATCATGGCGATGAGAAGATTCAACAGGACTATTACGTTGATAACGCAATATGATCCGTACATTAGAAGGCCCCAAAAGCGCGTGTAAGACTTGATGCCAACCAGTTCAAAGTTGTCAAGTCCGACCATGCCGAAACTCGCCCAAAACAGCGACTGGGAGGATTCGAAAAGACTGAAAGGAAACAAAATATGTTTTTGATCCAAATAATGTGCCATGGACTCACTTCCCAAATCGCCTCCACTTCATACACGAGTCGCCATTCTGGCTCCAGTCCGCTTCTGCTCCTTGTATTGGATAGCACTTTTGCTTTTCCAAGTCGGCAAAGTACCACAGCAACTGATTCAACCCGCATGCGAAGGCAAACAGCACAAGTGTGTAGATGAAGAAGAACTTGACAATGTCGATGACCATGCGCCCCAGTGAAATTTGCAACGGGCCCAAATGTGGGTTGATGGAAAACAGATGGACCAACTTCAAAGCCGAAAATATATTTGCTCCGGCAAACAGTCCCTCAGCTATCAGCTGTGGATCAAAGTCATCCCATTTCTCCCGTGGCACATACGCTTTTGCGGGGTCCTGGCGAATTTCACTGCTCTGCTGGATATAAGCGAAGACTCTAAAAAAAATTAACTATATTTATATTCAGCTCTTGACTGCGGCTAAAAAGCTAACCTCAAACAAAGTACACTGATGTACAATCCGTTTCGTAGAAAGTCAATAAAGTTCCACATATTCCGGAGGTAGTTCCGCATGCCAACATTGAAGATCTCCTGCAGCTCTTCCCACAAGAAGCCACTCAAATACAGCACCACTATTATTTCGAGCTTTGTTGGACCGTTGCCCCTCTGGTGACGTTGGCTTTCTAGTAAATTTCGCTTCATTTCATCGCTGCCAAACAGTCGTATGACATCGTCCTCGGCACGTTGAGAAACAAGGATTAAAACACCTGAAAAGAAGGACAGGTCAGCAATTACTGAAAGGCTTAAGAAAAGCCTGCCACCTTACCGAGGAAGAACAGATAGGAAGACGCGTGAATTAGGAACTTCATGAACGGTTTTCGCATCAGACTGCCGATGCCAGAGTTTGGCATAACCATGTACACCATACAGTAGAGGGGAAACATCAGCGCCACCTGAATGATGTTTATGACCTTTTGAAAGAGAGTCTTGCGACGGAAGCCCGGAAGGCCTTGATACCAAATGGCCGCCAGCAGCTGTTGCACGTTCGGATGAGCTACGAACTTTTCAACAGGTATTAGTCAGGAGTACAAACAAATTAACATTCCTTACCTTCTTTTGCTTGTAGGTGATGGCTTGTTCGAGGAGATTTAAAGTCATTCGGTCCCCTGGTTCATAGGTGTTCTCCGGATCGTAGTTGATAATAATTGCCAGCTCTTCAGAGGTTCGAGTCTGGTCTAATAGGTCTACGGCAAATTGTTGGCACTGGCTTCTTAGTTCGAGGTACTCATTTTTGCATTCCTGTTCGGTGAATGCTAAGTTTCTCAACTCCCATGAAAGCTCAAAAGCAGTCATCAATGGATCATGAGAGGTTAGACTTATAAGCGATGGACTAGCTAGGGCTTTGTAAATATTGACACGTGCTAGGGAGAATCTCAGGGCATCTTCGGTTGAGTTACGGACGCATTCTTCGCAACCGCATCTAAGAGATGGTAGGGGGGGTTGAGATAGTTAGTTATTGAAAAGTGTTGTTCATTAATTTGGTGCATTTGTTCATTGATTTGGTGCATTTGTTTATTGATCTTGGGAGTTTTTGATGCTGTGACAAAGTTTGAAAATTTGTTTCTTGTGAGGCATTCGATTTTCAGGGTGTTTATAATTTTGATCAATGCGTTGCATTTTTAGCGAGCTTGTGGCCCGTAAAAACGTATTGCCAACAATTCAGTCACTACACATGCGTCTCCGGTATTTGAGGCATTTTAATATTTCCAATGTCAGGCATTGTATTATTCCTGAGCTCGTATCACTTCGAAAATGGAAATGGAAAGGTTGCAAATATTGACGTCAAGTCTTAAGTTCATTGATCTCATTCACTTGACATATTTTCGGTGGTCTGTGCATATAAATGTCAAGCATTACGTTTCACTGATCTCATGTGTTCGTTCATTGATATGAAGTTCTTGCGAGAATATGTAAACTTTTCCTGTTGATCAATGTTAGGCATTTCATATTCGTGAGTTTGTAGCTTCTTTAAAATCGATTTGGGAATTTTGCCTTCATTGATATCATGCATTTGATCATTGATCTTGAGCGTTGAGGGTATCATGTATATATTGAAGGTATTAAACATTTTCCAAAAGCTTTCATTGATCTCATGCGTTCATTCATTGATCACAAGTTCTTGGGGACTTTTTTTATTGATTATATCACGGTCAGGCGTTACGTTTTTATAGAGTCCACTTTTTTTTTTTCAAAAATAGTAAACAAAATTTGTATTCATTGATTTCATGCATTCCGTCATTGGTCTTGATAATTAATATAGGGGACTTAACATATACATATTAACTTTTCTACGGTTAATGTTTATAAACATCAAGCCATAAGCTTTTGCTGGCTTGCATTCATTGATGATGCACTCGTTTATTGATTTCTAACATTTGCAGGTTTTACATATGTTGTCAATATTTAATATTCGTCAAACATATTAACATAAATGTCAGGTATAATTTTGACATTCCTTAACTGGATTTAAAAATGTCCATTCATTGATATTATGAATTATCCATTGATCTCGATAATTTATGTGGGGAACTACGCGTGTGTTGACTATAAGCTTTTGCTGGCAATGGTTTAATGCATTCGTTCATTGATTTCAAACAGTTGAAGGGTTTCACATATGTTAACAGTATTCGACATTCGTCAAAATTGGGAATAAAAATAAATGTCAGGTATAGCTTTGTGACATTCCTTCGTGACTGGATATACAAATTTGCATTCATTCATATCATGTATTTGGTCATTGATACCATGCATTTGGTCATTGATCTCAAGCTTTTAAGGGAAAATACATTTATTTAGCACATTTTGAATTTTTTTTTTACTTTTGGTAAATAGCTCGCAATCCGTTTTAGCCGAAAACATTCATTGTTTTCATGCCGTGATTCCTTGATCTCTAGTATTCGGGGGACTGTGCATACGGTGGTAAAACTATTTGTCTGTTGGCATATACCAATATAAGATAACATTTCTACATAGATCGCAACTACTCAAACATTTTAGTTGTAAAATTGCATTCATTGATTTCTTGCCTTTGGTCATTGATCTCTATCGTTTGGGACTTTAGAAAGACGACTACTACTGTCTCCGGAGTGTATTTCTTCATGTTGAGTTGAGTAATTTCATGCATTCGCTGAATGATGTTAGGATATGAATGAACTTGTGACGAGATTAGGAACATTTCTGAATCGAACTACGTCATAACAGACGGTCACTCATCTAACTGCCGTTTCATATGCGAAACTAGTTCCCATGTATAGAATCCATTCAGCATTGTATCCGCTATTTAAGTAACTTTTCACATAAACTCAAGATCTGCACCTACTGCACTTAACTAACTGCTACCACTAAAAATGCAACTTACTTGATATCATGAGGAGTTGGTACAGCCGCCCCCCTATCCAGCAGCAGCTTCAAAATCTCAAAATTATTCTTGTGGGCGGCCAGGATGAGTGGTGTAATGTCCGGAGCAAACATTGCTATGTTGATGTCCACTTTTTGCCAGCTCTGTAAGGACGTTTAGAATTTGTTTTCCAATTATTGCAAATATAAAAGTGGAATGTAAACAATGGGCAACTCGTTCTTATCGAAGCTAATTGCAATGTGCAATAACTTTTCCCCAAAGATCAATCAATAGAACGAATCCAGGAATGTTTCATTTTTCACATTTCTCTTTTCTCGCAAAAAAAAAAAAAAAATAATAAAAAGAAAAAAAAAAATCCAACTTACATACAACTCTCCTTCAGTATAAATAAGTTCCTCATGCTCCAGCAGTAGTTCCACAGCTTCGACAAACTCCGCATCTATGGCATGCAACAGAGAATCCTTTGTCTCCACACCCATAACAACCAGCAGTTCCACCATCTCCAGATTCTCACTGTCGATGGCAAGAGTTAGTGCTCGCCGACCCAAAGGATCCATACAATTGATATTGATGTGCTTCTTGCGATGTGCCCGTTGTAGCACCCTGCAAGAGAGCCCAGACAAGAAAAAGAAGATGGATAAAATTATGTGTGTATTTGGAGGCAAAGCGGTATTCCCTCTCCATTAATATATTGATCGGGTGAATGGCTTTTGGGAACATGTGTACGATCGATAGGATAACACACTAGTACATATACATAATATTCACATGTCAGGAGAAGAGCAAAGCTGCTTCGTTTCCATTCTTTCAGTTTTTTTTTTTTTTTTTTTTTTTTTTTTTTTTTTTTTTTTTTCGTTGCTCCCTTCCAGAAGATTGAGTCTGAATCAGAAATCAATGAAGGGATACGATGGGACGCCATCCACCGCCATCCACCATGAACATGAACCATAGCAACCGCACCAGTCAACCCGTCACAGTCACCATCAGCGCTATTTAATGGATAATTTGCTAGGGAAGCACAATGCACAGAATAAGTGATTGTGTCGTGGGAAAGGATGAAAAGAGGATAATGTTAGTTGACAGTACGCACGCGAATCCACTGTAGCAGGGAAGATTGTATGACTCTCGAGAAAATTGGGTTATACAAATGTAGCCAGCGAGCGCCTGTATTGGTGTCCCTTTGGTCCTTTTCATATTGGATATACCATGCCTCATTGAAGATAATGACTTAAGTGTATAAGTAGCAATAGAGTTGGGACGAAATTGTTTGCTAAATGCGAATGGGAGTTTTCTTTTTTTAATAAAACTCGCGTAGAAGTAAGTTACTCTGTGTGATTATGTGACATGAATTTGTTATTTTGTTGAGATTGAATGCGAATGAAGGACGTGGAGTGAGTGGATTTCGTTTCTAATGAAAATTGAGGACGTTAGTGCGGAATGGTATAGTCGTCGGTTCTTTCGACCGGTAGTGCCCAAGCAGGTGCCGAATTATCGCATCCGTGAGCGAGCCTCTGAATTTTGTGGATTTTACAAGTAAAACAATTGCAAATTCAGTCACGTATTACTCGATCACGGATGCGGTTATTCAACTCAGGACTGCTTAGTACACCCTCGTCTTTAGGGAAGTCACTTTTAAGTGGCAGATCGATTTTGTGGGCTAAGAACTTCTTGTCCATCTTATACCAATTAAACTAATCTACTCATCCTCTTCCATGGACATTTCATCCACCTTGCGTTGTTGCACATCGGACATTCATGCGGTGGTTCGCTTCGCTCTCGTCAAAGACGTTGACTATCTTGTTGCCGTTCGTGAGAGCTCTGTAGTTCTTGAAGTTCGCTGTGGATGAGTTGTCTTCTAGATGAAATGCGGTAAAAAGATCGGGCCTAAAGATTGAACTCAATCGAGGTCTTAAAATGTTGCTTATGAGTTCTAAAATTAGTTTATCAAAGAAAAATATGCAAATGATCTTTAAATCTTTAAAATTTGTAGAAAAATTATTTACTCATTTTTCGATCAACTTCTCAGTCAATTCCACAAAAGAAAACCGGATCATTCCACTGACAAATTTCATTTCTTTATTGTTCCATCTCTCCGTAAAAAAAAACTCATTTTCATAATGATTTAACTTTTTCGGTTGCATTTTACGTATGGCTATAACTGAGGCCTAAGTAATCAATTGACATTTCGTACCTAAACAGATCTTCTTCACAACAGCTGAACTGCAGAACAACTCACAAATGGAAAACTCGTCCCGATTGAATCGTTACATAGAAAAAATGGCTTAATTTTTGAAAAATTGGTGTAGCAGATCGATGCAGCTTCTTCCAATCTAATGTAGTCGTGAAAAATAACTTGTTGCAATATTGCTTATCTTTGAAGATCACTGATCCTCGCAGTCACATAATAACTTAGTCATAATGGACCAGTGTGAATTGGAAGACCATAAAGAATCGGCTTCTTGGACAATTTGAAACGAAAGCTTGAATTATCAAAAAACCAGAAGTTAAAGCATGCAGAATATCTACAAAGGACTGGATAGCCTTTGAAATAACTGATCGCTGATCACTTTTCAAAACTCGTTTGATTTGTCGATTTCTAATAAAAGAACTTGTCTTCACATCCACAACTTCATATATCCACTCATTCCAGTGCGTTCCCAAAATATACTAAAGTAAGACCGTAATCCCTGGTGATGAAAATAAAATCCTCCTAAGCCCTATTGCCACCGCAATACCCCCTAAAATAATCCTTTAAGTAAAACTAAAGATATGAAAGAAAGAAAAAAAAAACCAAACCCCAGAAAAAGTAGTGTCCTGGGATAACGATTGTCACCATTCTCGTCACGCAGCGGTCATTACCGGGACACAAGCACACTCACGTAATGTGCACTGATGGTACTGTGCACCCACTCAAGCAAGCGGGAGGTATATCTGCCGAGAGTCAACCTCATGTGAATAACGACAATGACCGTAACGGTCGTTCAAATAGGATATGCCAGGACAAAAATGTTATAAACATGAATATTATGATTGTTCAAGTGCTTAAAGGCAATGTTCTAGCAAAGCACCAGCCACCCACTACCCAGCTGACCTAAGATCCAACTGAATGATGCAGAATGGTCCAACCCTGCGTATATACATATGTCATAAAAGGACATCACATGGCGATTATATATATGAGGATAAAATACTGCACGAGTATGTGACTGCATGTGTAAATATGGCCTAATGTCGTTTAAAACGAACCTAATGACATGGCTTAGGGTCAATTTCTTTAAAGGCTACTGTGCCATAACTACGCTAGTAGCGTATGCTCGTGCTGGTGGTAGTGGACAGTTTTCGGTAATACGTATTTGGTCGTCTTTTTACTCGCAAGGTCTGGCCGGAGTTCATGGTCTTCGAGTCGTTCTATATTTTTATATCATGTCGTTGGGTGCGGGAGTCAACAAGAAATGATGCCCTACGGGGGGTTGCGGTTGCCTTACATGGCATGTCCTAAATGGGTGGTTGTCGTCGGACTTCGAGCATACGCACAGGTTTGTGACAATTATTTTGATTTTCTTAAATGATGTCGAATTGGGGACATGCAATATCATGGTTGACCGAAAATTGCTAGTACGCTGATAGAAATGGATGATGGAAAAATATAAAAACAGCTCTAAATGACAGTTAATGGTTGGTTGTTGCTGGTGAGCTTTGTTGCAAAGGTTGTACTTGTATATGAACTTGCAATAATTGATTTTATGCTTGGAAAGTGTGGTTTGTAAAACTTGTCAGGGGGAAGGAGCTGATTGTTCTGAGAAGAACTGTCTCATGCCTATTACTTTTGGAAAATAATTTCATACTAACTCATGGTATATTTCAGAAATGTTTAAGGAACCTGATCACATTCAGACGATAAGGAAATGCTGAAACGATCCTCGTCGTAACTTTTGCATTGGAATCACTATCTGAGGAAAACTACACTGGCGCAGTGACCATCAAGACGGAACTTTCGTTCTACAGGCAGAAAAATGTATGTCTTTTACAAACCACGGACAAGTACCAAGATAAGTGGTAGAGAGCCTCAACGAAAACGACCTTATGCGTGTAATCAATGAAGGCAAAGTCGCGATCTTGGTACTGCCGATGAAGATGCTACCTTACTTAGAACTATACACTCCGCATCCTACTCCTCAATGCCCCGATCCAGCAACTAGATTGGACGCAGAAAACTGGGCACTCATTCCGTAACTTTTTAGGCGATTATCTTCGAAAGGATAGAGCTCCAAAACTAGCAACTAAGTGCTAAAATTACAAGTTCGAGAGCTTAATCCAGTTCATTTCCCATGTAATTAAAGCTGACGATATTCAACAAAATTCGAGCAGAATATAACTTCTAATGGTGATTAAAGTTTCGAAAACGATATTCTTCAGACGATTGATATACGGAATCTGGCCACTGGTGGACCGAAGAGATTTTTTTTTTATTTTTTTTTTTATTTTTTTACCGAGGGTAGGTGAAAATCTTCCAAAGACACTATGAGAATAGCAAGCGCGTGCTCATAGTAGTGTCTGATTTTTACTGACTAAAAACACCACCCTTCGAAGAATTGTTAGATACTGCAACTAAGATATAACTTGGGCAATTTTTCTATAATGAAAAAACAACTTTTGACAGGCTACTTTCCAATGAAAGATCCTGCATGTTCCGCAATTAAGACGCGGTTAATCCTATCTTGCCAAGTCGAACGGTTTCGTTCTTTGAAGTCGGCGCAATAAATTGTTCTCGTCCAGAATTTGTCGGACTGAATTGTTGACATGTCCGATTAGTCGGTTTCTATGCTTTCTCGCGAAGCTTTTTGTTTCAGCTTCAATTATTGGAATTCTGAGATCTCTGTGGATATCGTCGTTTCTAATATATCATGGTGCTTGTACAATTTCTCTAAGCACTTTATTTTGAAAAGTTTGTAGAATATTGACATTTGTTTTCTTGGTACAACCCCAGAGTTGTATACCGTAGGTCCAGACCGGCTTTAGCACTTGCTTGTATAGAAGCAGTTTGTTTTCGGTACTGAGCTGGGAATGTTTTCGGAGTAACCAGTACATTTCTCTATATTTGATATCGAGTTCTTTACGTTTCATTTTCACGTGCGAATTCCATTTCAGCTTTGCGTCAAGTGTCATTCCCAGGTATTTGGCCTCGTTTGCAAAGGGTATTCGAGCCAAGTTTAAAAAAATTGGCAAGTCATTTGTTTTCTTATACGTGAAATTCAAGTGAACAGATTTAGTTTCGTTGAGGGTGATCCGCCAGTCCCTCGTCCATTCATTTACCTTATTCAGTGCGATTTGCAGTTTTGCCGTCGTTTCTTCAATAGTGTTACCTACTGCTAGGATAGCGGTGTCGTCGGCGAACGTAGCGAGAGTAGTGCCATCTTCTCTTGGTATATCGCGAGTATATAACAGATAGAGAAGGGGCCCAAGGACACTTCCTTACGGCACGCCGGCCGAAATTTCCTTAAGCTCAGAGTATTCGTTTCCATGTCTGACACGGAAGAGTCTATTCCCGAGATATGATACTAATATATCATATAGGCGTACGGGAAGAACTTGTCGTAATTTAAATTTTAAGCCGTCATGCCACACCTTATCAAAGGCTTGTGAGACGTCAATGAATACGCTTGAGCATATCTTTTTTTCTTCAAATGCTTTCTCAATTACGTCAGTAATTCTATGCACTTGGTCAATAGTGGAATGTTTGGTTCTGAACCCAAACTGGTGGTCAGGGATAAGATTATTATATTCTATAACCGGTGGTAGGCGCTTTAGTAAAATTCTCTCGAAAACTTTGGATATAACTGGAAGAAGGGAAATTGGTCTATACGACTTTACTTCATTTGGCGGTTTTCCTGGTTTTAAAACCATTATGACCTCCGCAACTTTCCATTGGCACGGCACGTGTTTTAGTCTGAGCGCGGCATTTATAATATGAAGAAGCTTAATTAATGCTTTTCTTGGTAGAACTTTGAGAACTTCTCCCGTGATCAAATCATAACCAGGAGCTTTCTTAGGTTTTAGGGATTCAATTTCACGTTTTAGTGCCCTTAGCATTGCGCTTGTGAGTATTAAATCGTCGGATAGTAATTCCGCCGCAATAACACTGTCGTGAACCGCCCGACCATCGTACGGTTTAAAGGTTTCTTCTAAATGGGCGGCAAAAACGTCCGCTTTTTCCTTATCTTCCCTTGCCCATTCATTTTGATTTATTTTAATTGACGGCGCGGGGATTTTGGGCCTTTTGGTGCCTTTTACAGCTTTCCAAAGTGGATAGTTGGAATCTTTTTTCGCCGTTAAACTTTCAAGGTAAGAACCTATCGCACGATTCTTAAAGTCCTTAATAGCTGTCTTCAACAAATTGCACAAATAATTCAAATGTGTTTTATGTTGCGGGGCGCGACTCTGTTGCCATTTTTTACGTGCCTTCCTTTTTTCGTTAACCAATTCTTTTATTTCGGGAGGATATCGTAGGCCGTATTTGGCCGGCGCTTTCCTTGGATTAGGCGTATTATTCCAGGAAGCGAGCTGTACGATCTCAACGAAGCGATCTACTTCAACCTCAAGTTCATAGGGTGTCGTAAGTGGAACGCTAAGTTCAACATTCTCTTCAATTTCGTTCCTAAAGCCTTCCCAGTTGGTTGTTCTACCAATTAATCTCGCTGGCTCAAGGTTATTTACTACTTTTACGCTCAATGTTAAAATAACCGGTGAATGATCAGATGACAGATCAAAGCTCTCTTCAACTTTAATGTGGTTGGTAGATATTCCTTTCACGACGAAAAAATCGATCAGGTCAGGTGTTTTTGAAGTATCAGTTGGCCAGTAGGTCGGTTTGCCCGTCGAGTGGAAATCACAACTATACTCCATACCTGCCCCATATAGCATTCTTCCTTTTCGCGAGATATATCTAGAACCCCAGAACGTGTGTTTTGCATTAAAATCGCCGCCAATAATGAAGTTTGGTTTGAGCGCTTTAAGCAAGTTAGTATAATCAGTTTTTTCAAGTGCGGAACGCGGTGGACAGTAGATAGATGCAATTCTAAGAGTACGTTGACTATTTTTCACTCGAATCGTGCACAGTTGCATAGTTTCAAGCTCTATCTTCAGGTCTTCGTATTGTTCAATGCAGTCTTTAATAAACAATGACGATCCACCTCTCGCGTTTCCCGAAGGGTGACAAGCGTGAATGTCGTTATAGCCTTTTATTTTTAAGCTCGATCCCCTTTTCACGTGAGTTTCAGAAATCAAGCAAATGTCAAGATCTTTCTCGCGTATGAATATTTCCAATTCGTCGAGTTTTTGCAAAAGACCGTTTGCATTCCAAGTGCATATTTTTAACATTGGTTTTTCATTCATATTTTATTTGATGTACGCGTTTTCCGTGAATTATTCTCGAGCTTAACCAAGCGATCGAGAATAATTTTATTTATTTTGCTTTGTTCTTCAAGTTTCTGGAGAACAACTGAGAATACATGAGAAACAGGGTCCGGCGAAGTTTCAACGTTTTTAGCTCCGTCGTATGCCGCGGCCTGAGCGTAGGTCTGCACTTCTCTGGCTGGCCGAGGGCCACTATTCGATGGCTTTACTGATGGTAACTTTTCAGTAGCGTTTCTTTTGGCTAAAGAGGTCGAGGGCTTTTCTGTTGTCTCTCTTTCTCTGACATTATTCCGCTCTGGAACCGGAGGTTTTATGTTGCCTACTACATCCTGGGCGGTCTTACGCTTTGTATTCGTTAGCGGCTTTGTTTTTTTATGTTGAGGCTTAAGGAGCGCATCTCTCCGTTTTTGCAACTCCTTAGCTACTTCACAGCCTCTATAATTTGCAGGGTGCTTTGACTTACAGTTAGCGCAAGTAGCGGAGGATTGTTTATTTGCTCCACAGTCTTGGGAGAAATGATTTCCTGCGCATTTCACACAACGCGGCTCTTTTTTGCAATACATTTGCGTGTGATTAAATTCCTGGCAACGTTTGCACTGTGGAATTATTTTCAAATTTCTGCGCATCGGCTCGATTTTAACCACGATATTTACTATGGTTGTAATTCGGTAGATATCTTCGATATTATCAGACCTATCGAAAGTAAGCATAAAGAGCGGAAGTCCACGCCTTACCAGGACATCCTTATCTTCTTCCGATTTCTGTTTCTCCTTCTTGATGATATTAACGGCATCAAGAATTTTAAACCCTTTGGCTTGAAGGTCGTTTATAACCTCTTCTTTTTTGCATGAGGGGTGGAGTCCCCTTGCTACAACACGATGTGGCCTTTCTGACTTTATTTCGAAAGTATACCACTGGATCTTCTCAGTATTTAGCTTTTGGGACACTGCCCGGTAGTCTTCGTGGTTATCGACGTTAATTTTCCACGCATTATTCCTCAAAGATGTAACCTTAAATTGCGATATTATCGTTCCTTTAAGGAGGCTGTACAATTTATTATACTCCGTTATCCCAACGACGTTTATTGGAGGCGGTGCGCGAATATGCCCTCGGAGTTGTTTTTCTTGCGGTACTTTACGCGTTTGTTCTTTTAAGGGCTCGACTTCAGGCGAAGAACCGGCTCTCCTTTTCTTACTAGGTCTTTTTTTAGTGACCCAATTCGTTTCGCGCGCTAGCTCTTCTTCGTCGGTGTGGTATTCCCGACTAGCCAAGCGTGGTGGAGTACTTTCGCGTTCTTTCTGCAAATGGGTGTTCCTTAGAACCTCATTTTGTTCTTTTAGCAGTTCTATCTCTTTCTTAAGATCTTGATAGAGTAGATCCATTTCCTTAAGCTTGATTCGGAGTTCTTTATTTTCTTCCTCAAGACTTTTATCTTTCACTGAGTCCTGTTTTTCACGCGCTAGCGCTCCCGGCGGACTTCTTTTCCCGGCGTTATTCGATCTTGTTGGAGGAGATCGAGATACCCTTGAGCTTTTAATAAAAGGGTTAATAGATTGCAATAAGCGGCTCTCCCCAGAATCCGTAGAGCCGACCTCCGAAGAGGGTGGATTTTCCAGAAAAGCTGGACTGACACCTGGGGTAGTTAATCTTTTCGTTTTGTTCATTGCATTTTTTGTATACACCATTTCGCTCGGTATACGGAGGTTGGATTTTAGTCGCCTTTTGCGACAGGCATGCCTACCTCGGGTATATTCTAACCCCTACACCTTCATGTAATGCAAACAGTGCTTCCAGTTCCAGTATTGATTTGAGCCAGGGCCGTTAATGGGAAGTGCTTAGTGTTTCGAAGTCGGACAGCCGTTTCCTTACTTTTGAGTACCTTCCACTCCGGGGTCGACCAAGGCCTAAACCTTTCATCTCCTTTTAAACAAAATACTTAAAAAATCTACGGCTAATACATCACACTTCAAGACCAATTGGTTCTGACACATTTAAAAACATTAACCTAAGTTCGGTATTACACGGCATATTGACCTGCCACAATTTGGCAAACATTAATTGACGTATTACCACGGATTTCTCCGCGCACGAGCAGATTGAGAAATGTATTCCAAGAAAGAATAACACCAGTAATCCATCTTCTTTCAAGGCCTTTACTCGAAAGTGTGTTAAAGCAAATGGATTCCTCTTTTATATGTATTTTTTTCTTCTTGCAAACTCACCTCCTGACATTAGCGATATCACCTCTTTCAACAGCCAAAAGGTATTTCTTCTCCTCCATCAAAAGTGGCTGTGGTAATCCCATCGGCAATAACCCTCCATAGCAGCTGGGTTTTCTGTTACTCATATCATCTGTGGTTGTCGTCGCCCCGCCAATGGTGTTCACCTGTCAAACAAGAGAAGAAGAAGAAAAAAACCGATTAGCATCATCCCATCTTCGATCACAAAAGCATAAAAGATGATAGCATCCTTTTGTTCGTCTTAAAGAAAACGCAACACAAAAAAAAAAAAAAAAAACACCACCCTCGTCCTTACACCTTACATGAGAATGAAAATTGTATTTACTCAACGACACCCCGCTATAGGATCACGTGAGATGAGCGGGATGAAGCCTTTTTTATGACTCGAGCTTAAAGCATAAAGGAACAACAGCAAGAAAAAAAAAAATGGGATGCTGACACTGCGTGGAGGCATTTTAACAAGCTTCACTGTACATACAGTAGAGGTACACTTTCTCTCCTTCAAGTGTTTGCATTTGTTTAGCGATAACAACGAAAGCACAAGAAAAAGCAATATTCTGTGAAGAAAAAATACAAAACAAAAAAGGATACAAATATGCATTATAATGAGGAAGGAAACACAGCATCCTGTCTCTGTAGCAAGCGACAAACTACCCAACAATATTTGACACTTACACCTGCAGGAGCCTTTTTCTCGTTAGTCATTGTTGTTTGCTTCTATTGTATGCCGTCGAGAACTTCCCTCTGTTGTTGTTGTTGTTGGCGTTGGCGCGCGGTATATCTTGTATATTGCCCCTGCTACGTCTTTGGCTAGTTTTTGCTTTAAGGAATTTGGAACGACGACATAGAATCAGCGCTCACTCCTCCAAAGTCTGGACAGAAGTATTTGATTTAACTGTCCCACTCGTGTGCTTGGATTTCAAACAATGAAGCACAATCGTTTGTGTCTTTGGTCTTTACCCAACAATGGGTGACAACAATAAAGTGATTCGTTGTTATTCGCCACCGAAGGCGAGATTTCCGTGTAAACACCTACAAAAGATAATAAGGTAAAGAGGTTGTTTGATAAATTTCACCAATAAAATGAGGTGTAATGATTTATTTGGATTCGAGGGGGTTTCCTTCATTTTTTGGCCTTTAAAGGCTTAATCCGATTTGGCGCAGAATTTGGTATGAAGTTGTATTACGTAATAGTTTAGATTTAGATATATATAATGGTTGACCCGGCGAACTTCGTTCCGCCCATATCCGTTAAGGTAATGTAAATAATAATTCCCTGCATGCACATGCTACTTTATGTATTTCGGTCAATTTAAATTCTTTATTTTAAAGTTATATTTAATACAATAGAAATAACTGACGTATAGCAATGTCGGCCAACCTTTCGCTTTTTCACTAAAGTGCTTTACGGTACCCAACATATACAAAGCGATTATCCAAGCGATAAAGGCTAGAAAAGAAGTCTTATCTTGGGTAAGGGAAAACGTAATATCTGCTGTTGTTAGTTGCCGGTACATAGGGACATCTCAGGTAAATGCAAGACTGATGAACTCACCAAACACGGAACTACACTACCTATGCTTCCTATTAAGGATTCCTTAGGTATTCCAACCGGTACTTGCAAAGTCACAATAAAGCTGGATGCTATCGAAAGAACAATTCTTATGTGGACAACCGGCTCGACATGTCTAGCGACAAAACAGGTCTGGCCAAAGCTGGATCTAAGACGTTCTAGGCATCTGATCTCCCTCAATAGGAAGCATATCAGTGCTACAATAGGTGTCATCACGCCGCACTATCTCATAGGCATCAGGCATGCAAAACGGCTTGGCGTTCTCTAATGATTTTTGCAGAAGCTATTTTGATGAGGAGGAAGAAGAAACTTATTCTCCATATTCTCTAGGGGAGGGGCAAAATTGATTATGGACTAACCATCTACGTCAAAAGTACCAAATTACAATTGATCTGGGTCCCAGGACATGTAGGGATTAAAGGCAATGAATCAGCAGATCGAGAAGCTAAATCGATTTCCATATGTTCCAAAACAAACATAAGTCTACATCGTCCTCTCAAAAAAGACCTAAATAAAATCATAAACTTATATTGGCGTCAAAAAGAAATAGAAAACTGGACCACCTATATCCACTATTATGCCTCAATCAATTCAGAAGGGATCCCACCATATTATCCCACCAATACAACACCCGTAATGATCAGGTGCTTCCTTCGTTTGAGACTTGGACACACCTGGATAACTAACAGCCACTTATTTAAGAACGAACCGCCCGCTACCTGTCACATCTGCCAGACGAACTCTACCATTTCCATCAACCACCTGACTTCCGATTGCAGTAAAATCAAACAACTTTTTGAGAATTTATACAACAAATCTTTTACTAACCTACTTTCAATTCCGTCAGCGGAAAACATAAAAATGAATATAAAATATTGCAAGACCTCAAACTAGATAAAAAACCTACGTTCATATATTATTTAACAGCACTTTGTAAGACATATCATTTTTTGATTCCAGCCGTAAGCCTTGGACATTAACTTGTGCATATATGTTTAATGTTTAATAAATAATAATAAATAATAAATAATTGTACAAGAAATCAGAGATTTATTTTTGAACGCGCTGACCCGTGCTCGCCTTGCTTTGCCAGAGTTCCACTTCGCACATACCCAAAATTTCTTCCACTAAAAGCCGGGAAAATCCAACAATCTAGCTTCAATCGAACATTTTACTTTTTTGAATTCTATAAGATGTATAGTTCATTGCTTATTGTATAACGTGCAAAGAAGATTTATATCTTTAAATCTTTTTACATAATTGAACTTTATATTAAAAGGAATTCTATTTCATTTGGCTGAAGCGTTCCAAAGCTAGGAGCTAGAAGGCATTTGAGAATAACAACTTTTCATAGATATCAGCTTATACTGTATTTCCACTTCCGGCAGCGAATAATAGTGAAACATATCCTATAACCTAATCTCGACAATTTTCAATGCAACTGTGGAAACCGGAATCAATTTCGTGCAGTAATTTTTAAATCTATTCATAGCAAACAGCTTACAGCCGTAAAAAAGTTACAGTTTTATTATAGTAAGGATTTGCGTTAGCAGTTATAAACTGAATATCCCGATGAACGTGTGTGGGGGTGTAAATGATATTCTGATTGTGTAAACTCCAAGTGGTTGGAATTATCTTAAGGTGCATATTCAAAAGGGTGGAAAAAAAAGTAGACGTGGGTAATATTTGCTAAAAAAAGTTTTGCGTTGCTGTTATTACATTTTTTATGACTGTTGCAATTTTAATTTTAAGGTGCGGTATTCAGTTTTAAAAATACCTACCTATCGATCGGCTTTTAGGTAGTCATTTTTGAGAAATAATTAAAAAACTGATTTATTCGTATTTTTTTGAGAAAAACTAAGTACGGGATCTTATTAATATAATATCAGCATAGCTCGAAAATAACTCTCAACCTTTATTTTCAATTGGTTTCTCACTGAGAGATATTACATTCGGCTTCAACATTAAGGTCTTGCTCTGAGATATATTTATATACTCTTGGCTTTTTGCTCTTTGGTTGATCGTTATTTTTAAAATTTGGATATATATCTCATCAGTTAACTTTTACCATAACATTTTAATGGAATTGATCAACCAAAGACCTCATTTGTCGAAAATAAGTAAAAAAAAACTCAAACTTGTATTGAATTCAGTTAATTTCTTTGTTTAGCATATAGCTATATTAAAAATATTTTAAGGATAAAGTTTGACTAAAAGTAAACTCTCAAGGGTTTAAGTACTTAAGCTATACCTTTTCTCACTTAAAATTAAATTCAAGACGGAAAAAAACTTTTTCCACGGTTACTTACTGTATTCAACTTCCTTAGACAAGTGTTCAACAATGACTATTCAAACCACTAATGCAATTTCGCATGCGCTGCTAGCTAACGGTAATAGTTAGCGAAAAATGTTCAAATGAGATTTATTTTTTTCTGTCAGTGATATCTCTCAGCGGTTGACCGAAACGATAAAAAATCAAAATAAAGGTTTCGCACTGAGCATAACAGAAAAAAATACTGTGATAAAAAAACTGGTCATTATGTGATCCTATTTAAAAATATCAACAACTGAGAGTAATATTAAGACCTTTGAAAAGGTTGAGAGATATTTTCGAGCTCTAAATATCAGTATTCTAATTTTTACTTTAACTTTTACTTTTGTTCTAACTTTAATATGTAATTTGATCAAAATGGTTAGAGTGGTTTTTGTAAAATTTTGTTGCAGACAAAACTTTACCAAATATTGCAATGTTTAGTTTGAAGAATACTATCGGTTAACTATTTAGCTGAAAACCATTGCTCAGGATGTATAGCATAACTTGTTGGTTTTTTAAGTTTTATCAATGTCGAAAATGGGGTTTGAAAATTAAGGACGCAATCATTTTGAAAACATAAATTTTACTCTAAGTTTGCATTTTTGGTCTAAATAGTTGTTGCCGTTTACAGGACATCTAAAAAAAAACTGCATTTAAAAAAAACGACTTTTTTCAAAAATCCATTGTACAATAATGCAGAAATTGCCGAGTTTGCTATTAAGTTAGAAATGACCACATTACCTTAAAAATGAGTTTTTCTTACAATGGTACGGACCGTTTTTGAGATTTATGTCGAAATTTCAAAAGTACCGTTATTATAATTTTTTAGCTAAAAACTGGTGTGCAGTCCTTGACAAACATCTCGAGTTGGAAATATTCTACAAAAACGATATCTTCCTCTAGGTTAGGTTAGGTTAGGTTAACGGGTTGGTAGAGCAGGTAGACCCTACTATACCCCACTTAGGTCCTTGTGGACCCATTGTGATACCCTTTGTTGGGGGTTTATCGTTGGTGCTGTAGATGGTTAGCACATGTCTCTCCTTCATATATCTACCCGACGTTGTCCAGCCATCCTGATATCCTCAAGAACCTGTAAATATCAGAGAGTGTAATATCAGAAAGTTCTTCTAAGTCATGGAAGTAATAGCTTCCAAGTGTTCTCTTCCTCAAGTGACAGAGGCTCGGGCAGTGACAGATATATCTTCCTCTAACTACGTAATGGAAGAAGTAAAAAAGAATCATGTAAATTGGTCCAGCCGTTATCGAGATATAACGTCATCGAGTTTCACGTCAAAGGAATTCTCTAACGAAAACTAAATATGTGCCTACAGCACCACCTGTTAAGAATTTTCCGACTGTTTTGAAGTGAAACTTCTTATGCGACTTCCAACTCAAGGTCGCGTTAAACGTTTAACGCTACCATGGAAGGGGTATGAAAGCACTGTTGCGTTGAATGTTCAACGCTCCTGGGGAGGGGGAATAGAAGGAGACAGAGCGAGAGTGAATGCGTGGCACTCGAACGCATGCGCGTAGTATGCCTGTTACAGGCCAGCGCGAGCGTTAGCAACGAGTAGCGTCCTCATTATTTCATTTACTTGTTTAAGTTTGATTTGATACACATATAATTTAATAGGGTTGTAGGTATTTTTGAAGTGAAACTTCTAATGCGACTTCCAACATTTCGTATCTTACTTTAGTTGTCATAATCCCATTGTAAATGTTATAGATTTGGATATTTCTCCACTCGAAAATGATAATTAAAAGATGCGATCAATTGTGAATTGTAAGCAATGTTAATATAATAAAGTTTGTCATAAAGCCTAGTATCCTGCTCGCGCTAAATTTTATCTCCCATACAAAAATGTCTACAAAGATAAAATTGAGCGAAGCAGTTTAGCAAAGCAGTATCCTTTTCGCACGCTAAATCCTTAACTTCATATAGATGGGCCGATGAAAAGTCTCCACTTATTTAAATCGCGAAATAAATGTCCGGTGCATTAAATCGAAGATAAATTTTGACATAAAAAAAAAAACGGAGGAAAGAGTTTGTGTTGTGTTTGCAAAGAATTTTTTGTGGCGAAAAACGCAGATAATGTTTGCGTGATAAATAAAAGAAAACGCAAAGCCAAACAGAAGCGCCAAAACAGAGATACATCTTCTATCTTCTATCTTCTATTCTTATATAATTCTTTCGGGGTGTAACTCGATGAGGACGTAACTCGATAACCCCTGGGACGATTTTCATAATTCTTTTTTTGTTTTGTTCGTATTGCTGTATATCAGGTTTTTATTTACTTTTTGTAGCGAAAACAAAACTTGGAGGGGATGAAAGAGGTTATGAAAGTTTGTATGGGGAAATACACTTTGAAAAAAAAATAAACTGGATAGAAATCGAGTAGTGACACTTCAAATAAAAAAAAAGAAATATTTTAAATTTTAAGGCAATTGTTGTTGTCAATTATTTTAATTATTTTGCAAGCAAATTGTTGTTGTCCACAATTTTGAAGTTTTTTTTTTTAATATACCTACCTAAAAAGTTTGTTCTAATAAATTATGTTTACTATGTTAGATTACATAAGTAACTTTTTGAAATGAAGTAGATAGGCCGACGATATTTTGCATCGGATTCGCCCTGTGACATCGGATAATGAACTGGAGATGTCAGGTGAAATGCGCAACAAAGCTTTGATTATAATCGAGGATATGTGTCTGCTCATGAGTGGCAATTTGTTGTGCAAATTGGGGATGCCACAGCCAAATCATTCAATGCAAGACGCATTTAATCGAGAATTGGAGCGAGAAATGGACTTCGATCGAATCGCATTGAGTCAAGCTGTTCGAACAAATGTGCTAATGTTGAATCAAGAACAAAAGAAAGTGTACGATGAATTGATGCAACCAGTCGATAACGAAAATGGCGAATTTTTCTTCCTTGATGCGCCCGGTGGAACTGGAAATACATTCCTGATTTCACTGATTTTGGCTACAATTCGTTCGAGATCTGAGATCGCTTTGGCCCTAGGCTCTTCTGGGATAGCGGCTACTTTGTTAGAAGGCGTTCGAACAGCATTGAAATTGCCATTGAATCTGCAAGTGGATGCAGAAACTACATGCAACATTTCAAAGAACACGGCGATGGCGAAAGTACTGCAGCAATGTAAGATTATCATATGGGACAAATGCACCATGGCTTACAAACGCGCATTGGAGGCCCTGAATTGTTTACGTAATGATAGGCAACCCTTCGGTGGAGAAATGATCTTGCTATCAGGCGATTTTCGTCAAACGCTGCCTGTCATTTCGAGATCAACTCCGGCAGATGAATTGAATGCTTGAAGGCGTCTGCTTTATGGCGATACGTCAAGAAATTGCATTTGACAACAAACATGCGAGTTTCTTTACAAAATGACCAGTCATGGCGATGGGCAATGGTGTGATTCCAGCAAACTTAATCTCCAGCCTGATTGAATTTCCACAACATTTTTGAAACGTTACAACGACACCGGAAGAACTAATCATGAATGTTTTCCTGAATATCGCTCAGAATTTTTTGACCATGATTGACTGAGTGTAAGCGTGATTTTGGTTGCGATAAACAAGAACGTCGATCATTTGAATTTCGCCATTCAAAACCAAATCGCTGGTGAGTTGCATTCATACAAATCAGTCGACTCCGTGATGGATGAAAACGAAGCCACCCACTATCCCACTTTGTTGCGCAACCTAAACGAACCAAAATTTTGTAACGGTATTGGGAAGAATTTAATATCAAATATTATTCATGAAACGATTTTTATTGGAAAACTAGCTGACCCGGCGAACTTTGTTTCGCCCATATTCGTTAATGTAATGAGAATAATAATACTGAACATGCACAATGCACATATCCATTACGATACACGATGTATAAAGCGGAAGTTCATACATTTGACTTTAGGAGAAACATGGGAATTCAATATTGATTCCACAAAAATTCCAGCGATAGTCCTTGAGACTTATTAATTGTCATAGCGAAACGGGAAATTGATACGCTTAAAAATGAATGGCAAATCTTTCTGAATAAGCGGAATCCGCGGAATAAGAATGTTTTCCTTTGAATTTTCCACTCAAAATCGTCGCTTATTCCATGACATTTGATTTGAGATTCTTCACAATCAAATCAAACGCGATCAGTTACAAAATTTCGGTGGATTGAGGTTGCGCAACAAAATTATAATTGAGCCGATTTTCAATTTCAAATTGTGTAGCGGTAAGCCCGGCATATCAAAATAATTCAAAAATAAAGATTTTAAATAATTTTTGTTGTATTGGAAGTGACACTACCCGTATTTCTATTCAATCTTCTTTTTTTTTAAATGCGGTTCTCCATGCAAAGTTCCATTCCCAATCCCATCCCCGTAAACTTTTATTTTCACGACAAAAAGTATCATATGTCCTTCCTTGGGTCAATACGAGTCCACGAAGCACGATCCATTCCCGAGTTATGAGTGCACATACGGATGACAGTCTCTTTTACATATAGCCGTACCCACCATACCAAAAAAGTGTCCTATCTTTCAAACTGTAACCAACCATACACAGCCCCAAAATTTCATTGAAATCGGTTAAGTGGTTTATGAAATTGAACACAGCGCCACCTATCGTTTCCAAAATAGTCCTATCTATCAAACTGTAACCAACCAAACACAGCCACAAAATTTAATTGAAAACGGTTGAGTGGTTTAGGAAAAAAACAAAAAATTACTCAAATTCATGTTGTTTTTTTTTTTTTTTTTTTTTTTCATGCACGCATAAGTTTTCCGATTCCAGCGTAGGAACCGTACAAATGCAATTTTTCAAAATGTTGAGAAAACTGGAAAAAAACCGACTGAAAATTCGAAAAAAGTGATTTGACAAAACAAAAATGCATTTCTCATAAGACCAAAAAAAAAAACAACATATTTTACAGTACAAATATACTTTTTTCGCACCGTTTTTTGTAAACAAATTACACAAACATACGTTTACCAATTGCAACAAAACTTCACAAAAATCATATATAGACCAATACCAAAGATGTGAGAAAGTTTGGTTAAAATCGGTAAATGCGTTAAGGCGTGATTCGTCGATAAACGAACACAATTCTAAGGCTCAGTTTTTATATAACATAGATTTGGGCGGAACGAAGTTCGCCGGGTCAGCTAGTATAAATATAAATAAAGCGAATCGATTTTCAGGGGAATTTATGCTCTCATTTGGCGTCGTCTTTTGGGTAATAGCACACAGACACATGTCGAACTTCTTCTTATAATTTCTAGGTTTCTTACGTCTTTTAAGTTTGAAATTCAAAAATTCTATTAAAATTACATAAGCATATGTAAACAATATAATTTCAATAAAAATCAATTTCTACCCCTTCCTATTTTCATTTCCACATTAAAAAATTTCACTTCTTCCGCGCGGAGGGACTCCACGCACATTTTTTTTTTTTTTTTTTTTTTCCAAAACCAACCAAAAACAATTACGAAAAAACACACAGATGGAAGTATCCAATTTGGTACAGTCGTTTTCAAGTTTTATAGAAGATAAATGATTTGTTTAGAGAAACAAAAAAAACAAAAACGCTAGAGTTTTCACACGTATTCTAAATTCATTCTTCGATGACGAAACACACCTGTGAAGCAAAAACACTAAGTAGACAATTGCGGAGGCCATTCTTAAGTTACCATAGTCGAGGAAATCAGTTCGCTAATTCCCATATTGAAATTGAAGGCCTTAAGCTCACCTTTCTTTTCAATCAACAAGCAATTTTTTTTGCAAACTATAAACCACACCGCGCACGTATAATTTTATTTGAAGCCAGTCAAATTTTTCCACACAAAAATCACATATGCTTCAAATAACTCAAATTAAAGAAACACTCAACTTGTGCACCGGATCTATCCGCCATAAACGCACCTTTAGTCATTTCGAAGCACCATTCACACGGCACAATTTAATTACAACCCGCCGGTAGCAAAAGCTAATCGCAATCTGATGGAACTCACTCCTTTTCGAAAAAGAATCACTTCAACAAGTATCTCTATAAAATGATTATCCAATCGTTTCTTTGGATCTTGAGATTTCTGAAATTCCCGCGTACTTGAATATTGACATTTAAGTTACCTACTTAAAAAAAAAAAAACTGAAATCGAAAAATCTAAATTGACGGGAGACGAACGTGTGAAAATAATTATAAAAAAGATTCGGCGAATACGGTAATAGTGGGAGAGGAGCTGCCAATTATACATATGTCTAAGAACGTGGTGATTTAGTGGGTGCTTAATATTTTTGTTTATACAAGAACTCTACAACTGTCGGAGAGATGCTTGTTATGCGCGAAAGAAAACAAAAGCGCGAAGGAAAACAATCGTTCAAAGCCGTTGGCTCTTAGGTATAGAAATTATTTTCGAGGAATAGAGGCGCCGCCGCCCTCGGGCTCTTATCGTATTGTGACTAATAATAATTGGATTATCCTTGGGGGGCCATACCGCATCAGCGGACTATTATTGATAGGAGCGAAAAATTGATTTTTGTTCTTTGTGTGGCCTAAGAAAAGAAGACTCAATGAATCACTTAGAAAGCAATATGACTGGGAGAGGGTATGGCCAGTGTCAATTAAACAAAAATATGGTTGTCTCTTATTGGGGGTCACCATGAATTCGGGCTGAGTGCAGAATGTCTCAGTCATGAGTCTTCTGTATGGTTTTCTTAGCTGATCGCATTAAACGTTCATTTGAATTTGAAGCTATTGACATATACTTCTCTGACGAGGTGGCATGGGTGGATTGGATGTTTCTCGGTCTCACAATTCCATGGAATGTCCCTTTGAAAAGGTATCCAACATGGGTGTATATTAAACTGTTTTACCATGAGTGGTAGTTCGAAGCAGCGTGATGTGTTTTCGTGCTACCCTTCCAAGTGCAGGGTATATCGGATTAAGCGCAAGCCAGAACAGGGCTTCTTTAATTGCCATTACTTCCAACTGAGAAACGCTATTCTTTCAAAGAAAGAGATATCCTTAAATTTCCGAAAATACACCTCCACTGACCCAATCCACGGTTGTCACACCATCCGTGTAAACATGGGCAGAATTCTCATTTCTAACGACATCAGTTTATTGAGGGCAGTGATATTTGGTGTCTGGAAAGAAATACCAATCGATGACTGTAGTAGTCAAGGTTTTGAAATGATTGTAATTTCGTATAATGACCAGTACAATTATTTGACCACTGAGAGGGAGGTTTTTCGTCTATAAGCTGTAGTGGTACTTTCTGGCAAAGATGTCCATCTAGTCATTGGGAAAAGATGTAGCATATCTCCCAATGCCAGATTTGGCATAGTTCTGATTGCACGCCTTATGCAAAGGCAGCCATCCCCTTCCAGCTTCCACTTTACCCAATGCTGCAAATAGTCTTTTCGAGTGCAGTTCACCAGATAGCATATAGCCAGTGCGAAATGTTTCACTTCTTATCTTCTTTTTTACATCTATAGAGCTCTATGGTGGCTTCCTTTACCTTTCTTAAATATGTTTTTTTTATTAATCTACTGTCAAAAACAAGACCCAGCCTATTTTACATTGTTAACAAAGCCAAGTAGGTAAACATATTTAAGGGTTTGTGGAAGGAATTTGTATACTTTCCAGTGGAAAGGACTCAGTTTGTTTTAACTAGAAGGATTCACCCCAAATCTGCCTTGCCGCTGGGGGAAGATAACTGATTGCCTTCGGTCTACCGTTGTCGAAAAACGCAGCCATCTAGCGTATTGTTTAACGCTTACGAGTTTCTTTCCTTTACGAGGAATACCCGGTAATCTATATTTCTGTATCTACAAAATGAATTCGGACGCTGACAATATTTCTGTGTTCATGTAAGAGCCTAATTATGTATTATTCAATCATTTCACATTTATTATAAGCTTAATAATCCTTAGATCCTTAATTTGACCCTAAAATTGGCAAACTTTATGTGAGGCGCATAATATATTGGGTCCATTGGGGTTCGCTGTTCGAATCGAACGCATATTAAATCGATCGCAATTTCGCTATCTCTCTAAGTTTATATCAAAATGTACAGAAAGCGAGAAAATTAGACAACTAACGAGTGACGAGTAGTTCTCTGCTTAATTCCAAACGGCTAAGGGAAATTCTTACACATATTGCCATATTGGGCTATCCTTTTTTCTTAAAAAATTGAAAATGATAACTGCAATGGAAAAATTAACGCCTAACACAATTTTGGGCTACATATCGTTTCACAAATTTTGTGTTGGAATTTTGTTTCGTTTTATTCCTTTACAAAACTAATAAAAAAAAAGGAATATTTTCGAACTAACGTGCACTTCTAAAACTTGGCAGCACTCTTGCAGTAAAGTGACATCGAACAGTCGTTCAACTTGCACGCACACCAATTTATTTTGCAAGCCTTTTGATTTGACACAAGCCAGAAAATCCAATTGGAGAAAATACAAAAAATCAAATCCGCGGCGCTCATAAGTGGGAAAAACACCAAAATTTTCCACGATTTTGGGCTAATTTTTTTTTTTTAAGTTTGGGCGCTTAACGCAAACAAAATTCTGGCAACCCTGCTTGCAGCATGTACTAATTATAAATGTATCAAATGGAAAAAAAAAATATAGTACCCAAATATTCTTCGCTAAAGCGGTATACAGATATGTTATAAAATGTGAAGCAGCCCAAAATCAACCGACACACGCACTTACGTCAACGCAAGTACGTCAACTGCCCTAACATTGACCGGGCCCCTAACATTGACCAAACACAGGAAAATATTACTAAACACCGTGATGGGTACTGCTTGTCTAAATAATAGTTAAAGGGAGTAGCTCAACATTTTTTATAATGAAAACTATTTTTATTTGTCTATTAAAATACTAGAAAATTATAAATAATAAGGTTTTTCAAAAAGCTATTCGAATATTTATCATATTGCCTAACATTGACCGACTGGATCCTAACATTGACCACTATTTCTTTTGATCTTTTTCTAACAATTAGGTATCGATCTTTAATTGTTTTACAATATTTTTTACTCTAAACAATTTATAAAACTAGTTTTTCGTAATTTAATTTAATTCTAGATTAATATTATTGTAAATAAAAGGTACAAATTAAGTTTCTTTTAATATTATTTATTATAAGTATTAAAACATTTACATTTAAAAAAAATATTTATTAAATATTCAGTAAAAGAAAATAGAGTAAAAAACTAATGTTTGAGAAAAAAAAAAAAAAAAAAAAACAAGATTATATAAAAATATACTTGAAAATATCGTTATTGCTGGTACAATTTCATCACTGGTCAATGTTAGGAATTCGATGTCCTTACATTGACCACCCACTTTTTCCTATATAGATCGAAAAGGAATCGAACAAATTTAGTAAATCCTTTCTTTTGTGATACAGAACGATAGTCCCCATAATCTAATAGTCGAAAGTTGTGGATATCAGAGCTGTAAAATTCAACGTCAAAGTTCAAAATTCGTCAATGTTAGGGCAGTTGACGGTAAGTATATCTTGCTCTCTCCAAGAGCGTTTCGCTAAATTGTTTAAGAGCTTGGGAGATTTTGTGTATTTAGCTCTTAATAGTCCGCAAATAAACTTATTGTTACTTGCTGTAATTTACTCACTACTCGTTGCGGAAAAACTTTGTGCTAGATTTAGCTCGGAAAAGTACGTGAACATACTCGTTGTTATTTCCTGCAAATTACTCGCTACTCGTTACTTTGTTATTTATTTATTTTTATTGATGCAGAAAAACTTTGTGCGAGATTTTGAGAGCTTAGCTCGGAATAGTGCCCAAGTAGGCTTATTGTTATTTCCTGTGAATTACTCGCCACTCGTTACTTTGTTAACTAATTTTTGTAGTTATAATTATTGATGCAGAAATATTTTGTGTGATTTTAATTAATCCTAGCACCCCGAATGGCCTATATATGAAGATTATGTCAAAATACCTATAAAAATGTTAACAATGGCCACGGCCACGTTCCATACACCGCTAACAAAAAATACAGTATGTAAGGGAACTCCCTACTAGAGCCCACGGATAGTGAATCAAAAAATGCATTTGCTTTTGTTAAAGTTTCTCTTCACTGCAAAAAAAAAAAAATGTATGGCACTTCGAGACATAACGAAAATATAGTTAGCGCTACATGTCCATTGTCCATGTCCATATAGGGTCGTTTTCCTAGCTTCTCACAATCATTGGTTTTTTCTGAGTTTTTTTCGCGTGGAGTAGGCAGACTACACAAACACATAGAATAATTATTTTAGTTATTTAACCTTTCACTCGCTTCGAATTGCGAATTTTATCAACTAACTCCACGGGCACGTTATTAACAGGCAAGGACAGTTGTTGTTATGTTTTTCTTAATCAAGCAGATAACTCTAATAATTGAGCAATTAGTTGCGTTCCATCGACCGCTATATAACTACCGGCAACTCCAGTTTAAAAACTTTTCATTCACTCATTTGCCTTGGAGTTCTTGTAGAATTAACGCAAATCACCCCCAATACTCAAAAAGAAACAGAAAACAAGCGAGCTGTCAATGTACTTCGATAAAAAGTAAATAATTATGGAAAAATTAAAATCAAGTGGAGATGGAGCTACCAACAATGTGGAATAAAATTATAAATTATTAAAACATATTATCTCACGGAAATAAGTTAATTTTGGATAGAAAAAAAGGCCAATCAAAGATGTATCGATTTTGTTCTTTTATGTGCTAGGCATCAAGCGATCGATGGGTCGCGACCATTTATCGTAGAGCTCTGGCTCACACAGTTCAGTCGTCTTTCTTATGGAGCTTCATGTTATTCATCTACTGGTAGGAGTAAAATCGCTCATGTCGTTAAGAATGTTTAAAAAATACAGTCACTCATTTCAAAAATATTTCTTTCCGTTTTCAAAAAATATAAATTCGCTAATTTTGGTTCAAATGTCGCGTCGATAGCATTTTTATTCTTTGAGGACTAACTGGCACTGATTTCACAATTCAGATTGACATAGTTTGCTGATAATGCAAACATTGATTAACCAATAAGTACTTGTAGGAACAAATCACACCACCACCCTCATCAGCCGTCTAATATTACATGGATTTAGCGGCGCTTGATGAAGCCATAGATTCCATTTCAGATTTATTTTACATTGCTTTGTTACGATTTGTCGTGACTGGTATAGAATAGAACTGAACCGCGTCGTCAACTACGTTAAGAAGGTGACTTCTGACTTGTCATTGCTTCTAAATAGGAAGCAAATTTGTTTTCCACCCCTCTTTGCAATAAAAATGGGCATCTCTAGAAGTCTTCTTGATCTGACGGTCGTCAGTAATGTAGGGAGTTTCTGAACTAGGTTAAGTTTCGGGACTAGGTATTTCTGCAAACGTTGTGTAAGCAAACTATAATGGTTGTCAAGACATGAGGAATAAATAATTTGCCTGGGAGTAATCCAGTTTCAGCTAGACGTACCATGTATTTGAAATTGGCGACTTGAACTTATTTTATCATTAACTATTTTTTAATAGAAATACCAAAAGGAGAACAAATACAAAATCTCATAAGATTAATCCAGCTTAAGTCAACTGCGAATGCCATAAAATTATCTATCTATTTATCCGATGTTGAATGTGAACCACACCTTAAACGTCAAGTTTTTTTCTGCGTTTCATACTACGTTTCTCAATTTCAGACTAACTCAATTTGAACCATAGAAAGATACACAATCGAGCAACGCGTTAAAGTTATTCAGGCTTATTATGAAAATGGGCGTTCAAATCAAAATGCATATCGTGCACTTCGTGATTTTTTCGGTCAATTTAATCATCCAAATGTGCGTACAATCAAAAAAATCGCGCAAACATTCGAGCAAACCGGATCTGTAGGAGATGTGAAAACACCAGTGCATGCTCGTAGAGCTCGTACTGCAGAAAATATTGCTGCTGTTCGCGATAGCGTGGCTGAAGAGCCGTCCACCTCAACTCGTCGTCGTGCCCAACAATTGCACCTCTCACGCTAGTCGTTGATGAACATTATGCATAAAGGCTTGTATTTACGCGCTAACAAGGTGCAATTGACTCAAAAACTAAAACCTCTTGACCATTTCAAGCGTCGCCAGTGGTCAGAATGGTGGCAAGAAATGGCAACAGTGGATGATCAATTTTCGAAGAAAATCATCTTCAGTGATGAGACACATTTTCACCTCAGTGGATTCGTCAATGAGCAGAATTGTTGCATTTGGGCGAATGATAATCCAAGAGTGATTGTCGAAAAACTAATGCACCCACAAAGAGTGACTGTTTAGTGCGGTTTATAGGCTGGCGGCATCATCGGGCCGTATTTTTTTCCAAAATGAGGCCGGTCAGGCAGTCACTGTGAATGGTGTTCGCTATCGTGAGATGATAACGAACTTTTTATGGCCCGAATTGGAAGACATGGATGTGGACGATATGTGGTTTCAACAGGACGGTACCACTTGCCACACAGCTAACGAAACAATGGCTCTTTTGCGCAACAAATTCAATGGCCGTGTTATCTCACGTGGTGGTGATGTCAATTGGCCGCCAAGATCATGTGATCTGACACCGCCGGACTTTTTTCTTCGGGGTTATTTGTAAGAAAAGCTGTACGTCGATAAGCCAGCAACAATTCAACAGGAAGCGCTTGATCGTACACTGCGAGATTTGAGAGGAAGCGCACGGATCTTCGGTGGCGCACTCATTTTATTGTCTGGTGATTTTCGACAAATACTGCCGGTTATACCAAGTTCAACAACCGCTGATGAACTTAATGCATGTCTCAAATCATCAGCTTTATGGCGACATTTACAGAAATTGACTTTGAAAACCAACAAACTAACTAACAGCGTGTACTACTACAACGGGATGCATTGGCTGGAAATTTTGCAAAACAATTAATGGATATAGGGAATGGGCGAACACAAATTGATGAATCCACGCAATGTATCACCTTGCCAGCAAACTTCTGTAAGATCACAGAAAGCATATACGAATTGGTGCAAAAAGTTTTCCCCAACATTGCACAGAACTAAAAAAATCATCAGTGACTCAGTACGCGTGCTATATTAGCTGCCAAAAACATCGATGTCAATACCATCAACTTCACCATTCAGAATGGAATACCCGGCGAAACAACAACATATAAGTCCATCGATACTGTGGTGAATCAAGACGAAGTTATCAACTATCCGACTGAATTATTGAATTTGCTTGGTTTGGCAGGCATGCCACCGCACGGTTCTTACATGCAAAATTGGCGTGCCCATCATGCTCATCATTCGAAACGTAACAACAGAACCAGACCCTCAGTCTAGAAAATGTTGAACAATGTTATCGGGGCAGCAATTTTGACTGGAAAATTCAAAGGTGAAGACGTACTGTTGCCGCGTATCCCAACGATCCCCACAGATATGCCATTCAAATTCATACGTTTGCAGTTCCCGGTGAGACTCGCTTTCGCATTGACTATCAACAAAACACAACGACAATCGTTGCAAGTGTGTGGATTGAATTTGGAGAATCCATGCTTCTCACATGGGCAGCTCTATGTGGCCTGAATTCCTCACGCGTCGGAAAACCTTCTCATTTATTCGTTTACGCACCAGACGGAAAAAGAAGAAATATTTCGTATCCCATAGCATTTCAATAAATATGGAATTGAAACGAAAAGCTGTAATGTCGCAATTTTTTTCGAAATGAACAAAATCAATAAAATGACTTAAGATAAATTGAATATTTGTGTAATGCATTTCCTTCAAATTTATTTTAGCTGGTGGCGTTGCAACGCGCGCAGGGTACAGCCAGTTTTCTTTTTTTTTTGTAAAATATTCTTGTAATAGAAATACTAAAGTTACTACAGTCATATAATTTCATGGGATTAATCCAGCTTAAGTCAACCTACGACTGCCTTTAAATTATATTTCATTATACTATACCATAGAGTTACGCCTCCACTTCAAGTGCTATACGTGAATTTTTTAACCTAAGAAAGTCCATGTATGATTGGGAAAATAAAACGCGGCGACATGTTTAGAGTCGGGAAAATATATAAAACCCGACTATCAATTATTATTCTTTATTCTGTACTCCTATACGGCAACCTATACTCTGTACCGTCTGAATGTGACTGAGCTTGCCGAACTACTTCTTATTGTTCGAGGAAGAGAACTGCAAGCTCAGGCATACATTATTTTAAGAGAAAAGACTGATACATGACACATGAGTACGACAATATGCCCATGTCTGAGTGATTCGATACAGTCCATATAAAAAATCAGAATATCAGTGCGTTGCTCGGAAAAATACACAATTGAAAATGTGTTAAGTTTACGACTGCCAAATTTCGTTTAGTATTTTTTTGTCTTCTTATCTTAACAGAACTAGAGGTACGTATAAGGTATCCCATGCCTAGTTGGTCAAAACCATTCGTTTGTTTGAGTTGTTTTGGAAGGGACCAACAATTTTATACCTAGTTCGAACGTCTGACTTGAGAATTGAACCACTCTTTTGTATAATCTAAACAGCCGCAACCCTGTCCATAAAAATATCGCTGTGAGACACTCCAGCTATTTATGTTCAATTCAAGGAATATTTGAACGAAATGCAACACTTAACAGCAGGGTCATATGGCCATTCTTTTCAGACTCGAGAAAGCTTCTTTCTTGTGTCCAAAGTATATGCCACTCTGCACGTTACTTCTGCCAGAAAGACTCTAGTTACTCATCTGAGTAAGCTTGCACAAAACAACTACAAGAAGTATAAACTTGAACAAACTTGGTCCCTGTTTATTGATATGACCTGATCACCAAAAATACGCCATTTCAACTCGAAAAATAAACTCGAGTGCGGCCGACCAATTGGCCCTCCTGGTACCGAATTTAAATGAACTAAATTATTTTAAAATCACACCAATATACATCTAGATAATTAGTGAATCTACTTAAAACGATGCAACCAACAATATCTGCCATTCCAACCACTAATTCCTTTCCAACCATCATTAAAATAAAAACCCACACACAGAGAAATGTCCATCAATTTGCAGTTCAATCAAAATTCCGCGACACATAACAAGGAGCTACCAATGTGCGCAACAAATTACTGCGTTGTCCTACAAGTTGTTGACACAATAACGTTTTTTTTTTTTTTTTTTTTGTCTGAATAGCATCACTTGTGTCAATTTTTATGTTATGGATTGGTATCCGTGGAGTAGAACTCCTACACAGTGGGATTATAAATAAAAATATGTCCTCATGCCACGGCGACCCTGTTTATTAATCCATTCGCTTCAATTTAATTTCCATCGAGAGTATATGCGTTACATGCGACAACGACAACGATGGCTACTGGAACAAGGACGAGGCCAGGCCAGCACATGTGCAAGTCCGTACAAACACAGTTCACAAGGATAACACAGGATATTCCATCGGGGGATTTGCATAAACTTTTCTCCATCATCAGCACATGTTTTCGTTTTTCACTTTTTTCCGTCAGTATTATGAGGTGGGCGTTGAGCACGTAGATGTAGCTATCCCACCGGATGGACACAGGGACAAATCCTGCCTTCACTCGCACACACTCTATTCACAACGCAATTTTTACAATTTCTTTGTTGCACTTTGCACATTTTAATATTCAGTAGGTATGTGTATGTTTTTTTTTTTTCGAGAGGGAGAGAGAGAGTTTCTCCACTGAATAAACCAGGATCAAGGACTATTGTGCCGATTCCATATTTCATAGTGGGTAAACACAAATAATGTATTTTGTGTAGAGATTTTCCGTTTTCCAACACTTTACTCACTTGTTACAGAGGAAGAGATTTGCGGTACGAGGAACGTTAAAAAAAAATGCCCGACTCCACCGAACAATAGATGCGTAACGAGTATAATTTTATTTTATTCTCTGCGCCGAAAGTCGTTACTGTCCTGCAAAATACAGCACATATACGCGACACCACTCATCACTCATGCTAAGGTTCAAATTCGCGGTAAGGATAATCGTTGTCAACTGGTTGGTGCGATGGTTTCTCTAATCACCAGTGGCCGCTGGTGTATAGAAAATGTATTCCTATCCGTATGTACGATACTTGCGCCTCACGTCTTGCGAAAATGCTGTTTGCAGAGTCTCTAGAGGGCTGTCACAGTGTTTTATACCTGACGTAAGCGCATTTCGTTAGCCGGGAATAATTTAATTAGCAGCAACTAATGTGTATCGGTTCGGTTGGATACATTTTTTTTTTCGTCCTCCCTCCGTTGTATGGTAGTTGGGGACAAGTGGAGAGGACAAGTGTTGTAGGAACATCGTTTTACAATGGGATTAGGGGATGTTCTTCTATTTGCCTATTATTTATATTTGTTTTCTTGGGAAATGTACAACATTCCAGTGGCCGGTGTCGCGACAGGTAGGGGTGCTGGGTGGTGTCCCAAACTCGATGCTACCTATATACGAAAAATGAATTTGCTGGTGACAATATTTGATATTTGATATCTTGGTGATGATGAAGCTATACATTTATGTAGTTGCGGGATATGGTAGTGTGATAGCGAAACGAGTATGAGGGGTGCTTATTAAATTTAGCACAAATTGGGGTTCGAACCGAAGTCTAAACTTTTGACTTAGTGATGGACATTGGACCGAAAACTATATGATTCATCGGTATTTTTACGTTCTATAAGTGTAAATAAAAAGTTGTTGCTGGACTGGCCCCTATAGGACCTAAGACCTACCTTTTTAAAAGAAGTCGCATGTGGTAGGTAATTTTATTAATTTTTTTTGTTAAAGAAAGATCTAAAATTGTTATTGTATGCTTTTGTGTTTGTTTTTTAACTTTCTCGAATTACCTAGTAAGAGAAAAATATTATATTCGTACAAAATTTCGAACTCGAGATGTTTTAAATTGTGACATTACGATGATAGATAGATAGTCTGTCTTTCTGTTTGTCTGTCTGTCTGTCCATCTGTCTGTCTGTCTGCCAGAACGGCTGCCTGGATTTTGTTCAAACTTTGGATTTGTAGTTTAGGGGCTTACAGTTCGGGGCCATTTTTTTTTTGTGCACGGTAACCTCAATATTAATGATACTACCCATACAAAATTTGCATACAAGTTTGATTTGTTCCAAAACGGCTCTAACCATTTCAACCAAAATTTATATTTAAGTTTAAGTGGGTGAGCTTAACATGACTGCATGCTCATTTTTTCCCTAAAAAATCGAATGACGGTACTTTTGAAATTTAGACATCCAAAAACGGTCCATACGATTGTAACAAAAATGTATTTCTAAGGTAATATGGCCATTTCTAACTGAATAGTAAACTCAGTTTTTCTCTGTATTATCGTACGATGGATTTTTTAAAAAGGTTGTTTTTTTTTAAATTAGTTTTCTTTAATTTACCTGAATAACGAACTTGACCAAAATGCAAACTTAGAGTAAAATTTATGTTTTCAAAATGATTGCGTCTTGAATAAGTTTTCAATTCGAAACACCATTCGGTGACCATTCTCCATTTCGATAAAACTTTAAAAACCGTGTAATGGTTACATTCCAAACAATAACTTATACTCGCTTTTCAGCTAAATAGTAAAACAATAGTTTTTTTCAAACTGAACATTGCAATATTTGGTACTGTTTTGTCTGCCAATCAAAATACATATTAAAGATAATATCAGTATAATAAATAAGATCCCGTATAGACAAATACCAAAGATGTATGAAAGTTTGGTTAAAATCGGTAAATGCGTTAAGACGTGAATTGGCGACAAACGAACACAATTTTAAGGCTCAATTTTTATATATATAGATTTGGGTGGAACGAAGTTCGCCGGGTCAGCTATTATTTCTAAAAATAAACTAGGTAGCCAAAGCCGATCTGTGTTCCTATATATTTTAAAAATCAATACCGCACTTTAAAATTAAAATGGAAACAGCCATTAAAAATGGAATACTCATGCAAAACTTATTTTAAGCAAATAACGGGTGATTTTTTAAGAGGCTTAGAACTTTTTTAAAAAAAAAACACAAAAAATTCGAAAAAAAATGAATGAAATATTTATTTGAATCGATAGTTTGAACCTTGCAATTTAATGTTTAAAGATAATTTCATGCAAATGTTGACCGCGGCTGCGTCTCAGGTAGTCCATTCGCTGAGTCCAATTTTGGCATACTCTTTCACACATATCGGCCGGTATCTCACGAATGAATGCATGGATGTTGGCTTCCAGTGCGTCAATCGAAGCGGGCTTGTCCCTATACACATTAGCCTTGACATACCCCCACAAAAAATAATCTAATGGTGTCAAATCGCACGATCTAGGCGGCCAATTGACCGGCCCGAAACGTGAAATTAACTGTTCACCAAACTCGCCTCGCAATTGCGCCATTGTTTCGCGTGCTGTGTGGCATGTGGCACCGTCTTGTTGAAACCACATATCATGCAAGTCAAGAACTTCCATTTCGGGCAAAAAAAAAGTTTGTTATCATCGCTCGGTAGCGTTCACCATTGACAGTAACGCTGCGATTCGCATCATCTTTGAAGAAATATGGCCCAATAATGCCGCCGGCCCATAAACCGCACCAAACAGTGGCTTTTTCGGGATGCATTGGTAGCTGTTGCAATGCTTCTGGCTGATCTTCACTCCAAATGCGGCAATTTTGTTTATTTACGTACCCATTCAACCAAAAATGAGCCTCATCGCTGAACACAATTTTTCGATAAAAAAGCGGATCCTCGGCCAGCTTTCCAAGAGCCCATTCACCAAAAATTCGGCGTTGTGGTAGGTCGGCTGGCTTTAGTTCTTGCACAAGCTGTATCTTAAAAGGCTTTACGCACAAATCCTTCCGCAAAATTTTCCACGTAGTGCTGTAACAAAGGCCTAACTGCTGGGAACGGCGCCGAATCGACATTTCGCGGTCTTCTGTCACACTAGCTGATACGGCCGCAATATTTTCTTCACTACGCACAGTACGTAAACGTGTTGGTGGTTTAATGTCCAACAAAGTAAATTTGGTGCGAAATTTGGTCACAATCTTCCGAATAGACTGCTCAGAAGGTCGAGAATGCCGATCATAAAATGGAAGCAGCGCGCGATGAACATTTCGAACCGAGCACGAATTTTGATAGTAAAATTCAATAATTTGCAAGCGTTGTTCATTTGTAAGACGATCCATGGTTAAATTGCAAACCAAACTGAAGCTGTTTGACAGTGACACAAGGTACTAAACACACGTCAGCTGTCAAAACCAGTGTTGCCAAAACCAAACCAGCTAAAAAATCACCCTTTAAAATGTGATCGTTGACACCTTAAACCAGCGTCAGAAATCTATTCCAGTCATAAATAAACAAATGCCCTAACAGATCAAAAAATAGAAACTTCTACTGTACATTGCATTGCTTCTCAGATTTTAACCTACCTATACCTTATAAAATAAGAAAACAACTAATCAAACTTTTGATCAACGAGAAAGTTTCGTTCGACCCAGTCATGCTGCCATATCAGGTGAATAACCCAGCATTTTATTTAACACTATCCCTTTTTCTATATTTCATCAACCGTTTCTTTTATCTAGCATTGCTTCTCAGATTTTTACATAATAAAATATGAAAAATCCAACCAAATTTTTGATGAAAGACAAAATTTCGTTCGACCCAGCCGTGCACTTTATTTAAATATGCAAAACAACAGTCCCTTCGCATAGGTTTGAAGTACCCAATGAATTACAAATCGATTTTCTTCAAAAGGTATAATATGTACATACTCGTAAACTACTATTTGTGCTGTGGGGAACGGTAATATATCATTTTTGGCTATTCGAACGATTATTTTGTGGGCTGGCTTTGTCATTCGTTGAGGAAAATAAAGGAAGACAAGTAAATAATGTCGTACCCAGAAATGAAAGTCATTAAGAATTTATGAAGCTACAAACATCTTTATTTGACTGATTTCTTTAGTTAAGTGTAGTTGACATTCTGTGATACTAACAATAATTTGGACTGTCCAGTCTAAATTGTTTTGGACTCACAATGGCAGCATTTTCCATACAAAATTGCGTATTGTGACCTACAAAATACTTAGTGTGAAGATTAAAAATTATTATGAGCAAGGCACATTAAGTATTGCCAAACATTTATTTGAACTTATCGGTTTCAAATGTAAGGTCTTTTTGTGATTTTGATTACACTAGTTTGACAATTATAGTTATTTTAAGTATTGACTTTGTTTTTGACAAACACAAAGTAGTGATATCTACACTAATATGATAAGGAGGGAAGATTTGTATTTTGTTTGTGTGTTTATAATGAATAAACTCAAAAACTACTGTGCAGATATCAAAAATTCTTTCACCATTAGAAAGCTACATTCACCCTGAGTAACATAGGTTATATTTATTGCTAGAAAAGATTAGGGATCCTTACTAAAACTTTAGTAACGTAACCCGAGATGTAAAAAAAATGCCATAAAACATCTTTCGTCGCATGCGCTGCGAAAACAATTGATGATAGAACAAAAGTTATCTTCGATCTTCTATCTTCTTCTACATGTATAAAAATCATTTGCCTTGCGTTAGTCGGGTATAGCGGTATAGGCTCCAGAACGACTCGACTGTTTGAATGATTTTTGTTCTGTTTTGTTCATCTTGAATCAGGGATGGTTTAGGAAAAAATAAAAGTCGGACAATTTTCAACATGTGGCCTGTAGGCGAACATTTCGTTTTTCAGTTCAATTCAATTATCTTCAATAATAATCTTTATAACTGGGGTGAAACTCGATGTAGATATAACTCGACCACTGGGCCAATTTTCATGATTCTTCTTTTGTTTTGTTCGTATCAGAGACAATACTGAGACCCCCAACTTCGGCCGATTTCCCGTTACCTTGCCTACAAGCAATACTTATACGGAGTGTGCACAATTTAGTGCGCTAGTATTGATACATAGAAATTCGTATTGAACAATGTCACGAAACTTCAACACACCAACACACCCTCAAAAAATATCAACAACTTCCGGTGACTTCCGATGTCGGCAAAGTTGGTACCAGCGTTCATAGAATTTGGTCGGTTAAATTTGAAATTATTCGTTACGTGTCAATAGTATTTTATTTTAGGAATAAGTGCACTTTTGCTGAAAATACTTATGAAAAATGATTACTCCAGAATGGTTGTAGGAAAATAAGAACATTTTGAGCAATTTCTCTTCAGTTATTTAAGAAAAATTTACTCATGAAATCGAAGTTAATGATATTCAAAAGCGGAAAATACACAACAATATTTCTCCTAATATGTTTCTGAAATATAAACTTCATTTCATTTATTAAATTAATTAGACATTTACAAGTATATACAATAGAATTTTACAGTAGAAGTGCAAGAGCTAGTGCTCATTCAGCTTTAATATTGATGATATTGATATTATCAGAACAATAAATAGTATGTGAATAAAAGATATTATATATTTGGGAAAACTTGAGTGCATGTGAAAACCCAATGACAATATTTTTATATATATCTATGTATATATATTTTTTTTTTTTTTTGTAAAATAATATATTATCTACGAACTTACAACTAACTTATCTACTAACTTACAAAGATTTTTTTTTTTTTTTTTTTTTTTATATAACTACTACGGACTTACTAACTAATTTGACAATAATCGCCTAACATGTGGATTTTCTGACAATGAACATTTTTCAAAAAACTTGGATGCTAGGGTGTTAATTTTATCTACCACAAAGTCGACATTTGACATATTATGTAGTTCAGATGTGGAGAAGTGCCACGGTAAGTCAAGAATCATTTTAAGGATCTTTTTTGCATGATTTGCAGTTTATTAATATGTGTGCGTGCGCAATTATACCAAACAGGGGCACCATAAACCATAAGGGCCTGAAATATGACTTTATACATTATGAGCTTATTTTCAAGGTTAAGTGTAGATCTCCTATTTATAAACGGATATAAAATTTTGATTAGATTTCCAGCTTTACTTAATACATTTCTTATGTGGAAACTATATGTCAGGGTTTTGTCGAAAGTGATGCCAAGATATTTGACATTTTCTGCCCAATGGATGTTACAACCGTTGAGATTAAGGCTATTATTCGGAAGATAGCGAGGAAGTCTTCTGCGCGTAAAAAACATGGCTTGAGTCTTACTTTCGTTTATTTTTATTTTCCATCTGTGAAAATAGGCACTGAGCGTAGAGAGACCTTGTTGAAGGTTTGAGCAGATAATTGAAGGTTGTTCATCCGAGCTATAAATTCCAGTAAAATTGACGAAAAGCAGTTTGTTAGGTTGGGAAAATCTGCCATATATATGTTATATAAAATCGGCGCAAGCACTGAGCCTTGGGGGACTCCAGCTGTAATTCGTTTCTCTGTGGATGTCACAGAGTCAACGTGTACTCTGAAACTGCGTTCATGCAAGAAGTTACGTATTAGAGCAGTCAAGGCGGTGGGAAACCCAAAATTTATCATTTTATGAATAAGGGCATCATGCCAGACAGAATCAAAAGCAGATTCTATGTCAAGCAACACAAGTCCGGTAGATTTTTTCATAGTGAAATTAGCTTTTACATGTCTAGCAATTCTCAAAACAGGGTGAGAAGTACTATGACCAGCTCTGAAACCAAATTGTTGGTTTTTTAGTAATGAGTTATCGTCGATAAAGTTAATAAGCTTTCTTTTAATAATTTTTTCTAAGATCTTTGCTAGATTGCTTAGAAGGCTAATGGGCCGATAGCTGGAAGGATCATTAGGAGGCTTTTGAGGTTTCGGAATCGCAATTAATTTTGTTACCTTCCATGCCTGTGGAAAATACTGGAGCTTGAGACAGCCGTTAATTATATGAGTGAGATAAATAAGTCCAACTCGAGGGAGGTTTGCAAGGCACATGTTGGAAATCCCATCAAGACCAGGAGCTTTCTTGATTCGAGAGAGTTTTATTATATTTCTTATTTCTTTAGGTCGGACGAACCAACCAGAAGATAATATGTGAGCAGTTGAATCGAGCTGATTAACAGAACTTTCAACCAGATTTGCTGTTATAGGGTTACTAAGATTTGCAGAAATCGTGAAGTTGGAAGCAAAATTTTGTGAAAGAACTTCAGCCTTTTCAGCGCTTGTTATATAGCTAGTGTCATTTTGTTTGAGAACTGGAATCGGCTTTTTTTTTGCATTTTATTATCCTTGTGACATTCCAGAATGGCTTAGAACATTTTTCCAAACCTTGAAGAAGTTTGTTCCATTTCATATTCCTGTGCTTTTCTATAAAGTTTGTTTAGATACCGAAGTTCAAATTTGTAGTAAGGTAATCTGTAGCGTAACCAATTTCTGCGAGTTTTATTTCTCTTAGAAATAGTATCTAATATGTATGATGGAATCTTAGGTTGAGCATTGTTAGCGGGTAAATGAGGAACTGAGACGTCAACGCTATCTTTTATAGCATTTGTTAAAATCGTTATCATAGAATCTATGTCAGTATATTGCTGAATGTCTGCAAGTGATAATCCAGCTAAATTACCAAGTTTTGTTTTGATTGTGTTTTGAAATGTGGTTTTGTTCATAGCTTTAAAATTATAACGCACATTTTCACTTATAGTTGGAGTAACGAGGAGCTCAACAACTACTGGTAAATGATCCCGAATTCTTTCACATTACCCCATGGTTGGTAGCGGTTGGCAGCATTGATTTGCTATTTTTTGTATGTTTTTACATGTCACACGGATTCCAAATTGACATAACACCGATAGGAAAACAAAATGGCGAATATGAAAAAAAACTGAGGGGGCCAGCGGCAAGAGGATTGTGAGTTGGGGGTCTCAGTATTGTCTCTGGTTCGTATTGTTGTTCAGGTTTAGGCAGTCTTAAAAGATGGGATACTTTTGGACCAGATAGATGGCGCTGTCATCGATCTATGAAACAACTTAACCGATTTCAATTAAATTTTGTGGGTGTGCATGGTTGTTTGCAACCTGAAAGATAGTATACTTTTGATAGCCGATAACTGGAGTTGTTGTCAATCTCCGAAACCATTCGAGCGATTTTAATGAAATTTTGTGAATGTATATTATTCGTTCCCGCTTGAAGTATGGGATTCTTTTGGACCATATAGGTGGCGCCATTGTCGATATCAGTAAACAAACAATTGATCTCAATGAAGTGTTGTGCAATAAAATTTTGTGGGAGTGTATGATTGATTGCAGCTTGAAAGATAGGATACCTACTTTTAGACCCGATAAGTGGAGTTTTTTTCTATCTACGAAACCACCCCACCGACTTTAATGAAATTTTGTGGATATATATTGTTTGTTCTCGCTGAAAGGATAGATACATAAGGATACATAAGCTCGATAGGAAAACGGGTTGTGGCACCTCCCATCCAAAAATAAAATCAAACAGTATTTCTAAGGTTGCCTAATTAAAACTATTAATGGACATTGTCGAAATAAAGCACATTGTGAAATGCGAGCAGGACTTAATACGAAAGATACTGGCAAAGCCGGATGGGAACAGCTACATATGAAAGAGACTGATGTCATAACTCGGAACCGGATCGTTCGATTTTTGTGATTTTTGGTTTCAATTCGCATGGGCTCAAGAAAGGATATATACTATTTTTTGTCGTGAAAACAAAATTTTATGGGGATTAGTTGAATTTTTGAATTCATTTGATGTTCCGGGCTTAACTCTACATAATTTGAAATTGAAAGTCGGCTCAATTATAATTTTCCTGCACACCTATTGAGGTACCGAAACTTTATAACGGATTGCGTTTGATTTGATGGTGAAGGATCTCAAATCAAATGTCATGCAACCGACGGTTTTGAGGTGAAAATTCAATTTCTCATTCCGCGGATTCCGCTTATTCAGAACGATTTGCCATTCGTATTTAAGCGTCTTGAATTGACAAATAAATTGTTGCAAGGATATTTGTGCATTTGTGGCGTCAATCTTGAATTCCCATGTTTCTCACATGGTCAATTTAGTGAAAAGTCGGAAGGTTTGTCGACACGTCAATCATTGCGGTTTGATTGAAACAAATCGACAATGTTATTCCTACTTCAATTATTTCTATTGTAATTAATATAACTTTTGAATAAAGAATTTGAATTGACCGGATAACATAAAGTAGTAAGTGCATTGTGCATGCTCGGAATTACTATTTTCATTACATTAACGAATTTGGGCGGAACGAACTTCGGTCAGCTGGTTTTTAATAAATTGAATGTGAATGTAAATATTGAGAAGCCTGTTTCTTTTTGTCTAACATTTAATTTTAAACGATTTTTAATATTCACACAAAATATTTTGTAGGTCACTATTGGTAGTTTTATATAGAAAATTTCGCCCTTGTGAGTTCGTAAAATCTAGCTTGGACACTTTATATGATTATTAGTACCTATCGCGCAAAGGCTTTTTGGTACATCGGCTAAATGTGGTCATACAAATGGTATTTTTTATTAAACATTTTTTTATTAAAAAAGTCTGTTCGTTTTGTATATATGTATTTCCAAATTCGTTATCCAATCTGAAATCGATGGACCAATGAATATCCGCCAGTCCTGCGAGAGTAATTTTTCCACTATAGAGACGAATAATTTGAAATAGGGGCGTGGCACATCCAATATAATAAACAAAAGCGATTGTATCTACCTCGTCTTCGAATGCAGTCTAGTTTTAGAATTTAGTAAATCGGTGTACAACATTTTCCCCTCTAGAAAACTTTAAAAATGTCGGCGGGATTAGACTTCGAGCCATGTCATCTTCCCAGCGTTGCCAGTGTGGGCATTTACCCACACATAAATGTCAAAATAATCAAATATCTAGAAGGCCATCGATTAATAAGCGACAGGCAATACGGATTTCGGAGCCGTCGTTCCACTGGTGACCTGTTAAGCTACGTAACACACCTATGGACACAATCAATTGAACAACACGGCGATTCCAGAGCCGTAGCCTTGGACATATCAAAGGCATTTAACCGAGTCTGGCATAGAGCCCTATTAGGCAAGTTAGCGTCTTACGGATTACCACAACAACTCTGCGGATGGATGCAAAATTTTCTTCTGGGAAGATCGATCCAAGTTGTTGCAGATGGTGTATCATCCAATTCGTTTGCTATAAATGCAGGAGTGCCCCAAGGATCTATTCTTTCTCCAACTCTATTTCTTCTCCACATCAACGATTTGCTTGGATCGACAAATAATAATATCTACAGCTTTGCAGATGACAGCACTCTCATATCCTCCATCTCGAACAGTAGGCCTGTAAATACGGCTACATCACACAATCAGAGATGTGAACAAATTAATTCTGTAAATGATGATCTGGACAAAATCTTGAAGTGGGGAAAGGACAACTTGGTTGTATTTAATGCAAACAAGACACAGCTCACAACATTTTCCAGAAAAAATGCATCAACAGTTCCTCAGATCCAAATGGATGACCATCCAATCCATCACAAGGACTCAATGCACCTTCTAGGAGTCACAGTCAATTCAGGAATCACATGGCAGAACCACATATCCTATATCGCAAGATCGGCGTCCGCAAAGTTGAGCTACCTATTTAGAGCAAAGAGGTACTTTAGCCCCAAGCAACTTTTCCTTCTCTTCAAAGCACAGATTAGACCAGGCTTGGAATATTGTTCCCATATATGGAGCTCGGCCCCAAAACATTCACTTAACCTGCTTGATAGCATACAGAGACGAGCAGTTCGACTCATTGGAGACCCTACACTCACATCGAATCTACAACCGTTGGTGCACAGAAGACAAGTCGCTGACCTATGCTTGTTCTATAGGTACTTCCGTGGTAGATGTTCTGAGGAACTCAAAGACATTATCCCTCGAAATGCAACTTTTGGGCGCCCAACAAGACAGGCTGCTAATGCTCATGACCATACAGTACACTTGACAACCGCGAGGACATCAACTTTCAAAAACTCCATCTGTTACAGGACAAGCAAACTTTGGAATTCGCTTCCTGGGGATATATTTCCAGAAGACTACACTTTGCAGCAATTTAAGTGCAGAACAAACATACATCTGCAGGCATCTCGGGGCGCTGTTGAAGCGTTATAGGTTCGCCTTTCCCGGGAGAAGTATATAAAAAAATAAAAAAAATCAGAGTAAGGTAGGTGAATTCCCAATAAAACGGGTCACAGTCACATTGGTGATAAAGTGGTATAAACTGGTATATTTCCTGTGTGTGTCTTGACTTTTAGTTTGATTCAACATCTTATATATAAATAGGCGAAAGCAAATGGTTAAGAAACACTTTCACTGCCTAAAACAGAATGTATTCACTTTTTTTTCTATTTTCTTTTTTTTTTGGGAAGATTTGCATTTTTTATTAAGCCCGCATGATCCATACAACAACAGTTGGATCTCGTATTATAGATGTAAACCATGGAAAGCAATGAACCATTAGATCATGAGGGCATTATTAAATAAAAAGCCTTATGCTGTTCTTAGTTTTCCAATATTTTAGTATAAATCAGGTCACTAAATTGGTAGAATTTCTACCACTGAACGAACTATCGTTCTTCTGATTCCCGTTCGCTGAAAATCAACGGCGCTGTAGGCACTTTACTAGAAGTAAACACATCAGACAAGAAAGGCGTCAATATGAACTGCAGCTGCTGTCAAGTCACGTCTACTTTGAAAAAATGTGTGCATGCGATGCTCGAAAAATCAAGCAGAGCTTTATTCTTGAATTTTTGTTCAGACGACTTTACTAATAAAAATGTTCAATAAAACACAAATCTTCACGAGTGCCCACCTGCACCCCGCGTACATCGCGTTAGAGGCCCGATATAAAATGCAATTTCAAAACCCACTAACCTGGAGGTCTCCCCAAAACGTATCTATTCAACGTACGTGATTTAATTAACGATATGATTCACCTTGCGGACCCAACACAAACCGCATAAGACGCTTCCTTTTTTGCATCGAATTCTGATGGTATACAACTTAGAATAAAAACAGAGAAGAAATAAAAAACCTCCGCAAAATGGAAGATTTTAAATTGCTTTCATTCTATCGCCAGCACTCACCTTTGAGATTCAAAGAGATTGAACGAGAACGATGGCAGGACGAGTCCATTTGGAACCACACAGAGCAACTGTCTAGAACTCTGAGCAGAACAAATGAGATCCAAGATTGCGTCTTACTACCTACCTCTGATGAAAGAAAAACAATCTTCTCAGCTGTATCTGTCGTGATGCGACTCTACGATGGGTATTTCGTTCTCCATTCAAGTTCTGCATGGATTTGCCTTTTAGAAATATGACGAGTGTTAATCAAAAGCAGATACATGTGCTCCCTATAATGCACCACCATCCATGCATGGCAAATGCAAGCAACCCCCCCAAATCGATCAAAAGTGCTTATGCAAAGTTCTAAATTGCCGACATTTGTCTCGACCTATTGACGAATGGTGTATCTACATATTTTGTTTTTGCCGGCCCAACAGCCACTGACAGCTGTAGTAGTACTACTCACATGTGCCGTAAGTGATGAAACATAATGTGAACGCAAGGATTTCTGCGTTTGAAAGCTTCTAGCCACAAGTGTGTTTTCATACCGAAAGTGTGATAATAACCGTGAAAAATGAGAGGGTGGGCCGTTTAACGGTCTTCGATATATTAAATAATATAAATCACTGTGTAAACTAGGAAGTTCTGCATTGGGGATGACAGCGATCACGATGTTTAAGTATGGGGTGGTATATGGTATGGAAAAAATGCTCAATGTAGCCAGCTTTGTGTGTGTGATAATCGGGGATTTGTGAAACCACACTGGCTGGACATCGGTGACAGATAGGCGTCTTAAGTGGTATTGATTGGTTCGAAATGTTTTGCGAATTGGCTCGCATTTTCTACCGCAACCGATGTTGGAGGGAAGTGCCTTTGGGGTTATTTACTTTGTTTGCCCAGATAGAATTGGGAATTGGACTTCCATTTGTGGTACGAGAATGAGTTTTTTTTTTTTTTTTTTTGCAAAGGATTTAGGAGGATTTTTAAGAGGGAATGTAAATTAATTACAAGACGAAACAGAAGACTCTATGATCATCTAGAGATAAGTCGGTTAAATCATACACAAACGGTTCGTTCCTGAACATTTTAACTTTCTCCATTACGTAGTAAGAGAAAGATATTGTTTTCGTACAAAATTTCGAATTCGAAATTAGATCAACTCAAAACAGTGGGTTGCAAACTTCTGTCCGGTCTGTCCGTCTGTATTTCTGTCTGTCTGTCTGTCTGTCCGTCTTTCCACAGACCTACAGCCAAAATGGCTGTCCGGATTTCGTTAAAGCTTCGGATTTGGAGTCTGTGGGCTTACAGTTCGGGGCAGTTTTTTGTTTTGCAAGGCAACCTCAATATTAATGGTATACTTCCCATACAAAATGTCCGCAGCAGTTTGATTTGCTCGAAAACGGTTCTAACGATTTCAACCAAAATTGACATATAAGCTTCAGTAGGTGAGGTTACCATGACTACATACCCAGTTTTTGGCTAAAAAATTCAAGTAACGGCACTTTTGAAATTTGGACATATCTCGAAAACGGTCCATACGATTGTAACAAAAATTAATTTCTAAGGTAATATGGTCATTTCAAACTTAATGGCAAACTCAGTTTTTTCTCGGAATTATCGTAAAATGGATTTTTGGAAAAAAGTAATTTTTTTAAATTTATTTCTACTTAGCTTACCAGAAAACCTCAATAACGATTTTGGCCAAAATGCAAACTTAGAATAATATTGATGTTCTTAAAATTGTTGCGTCCTTAAATTTAAATTTGAATAACCGAAAACGCTCATATCTCGAAAACCACATTTTTGATTATGATAAAACTTTAAAAAATAAGTAATGCTTATATCATGAACAATAACTTATAATCGGTTTGAGCTATATAGTTAACAAATAGTAAGTATTTTTCAAACTAAACATTGCAATATTTGGTACTGTTTTGTCTGTCAAATTTAACAAACCCCGCTCTTACGATGTTGATCAAAATACATAGATATTAAAGATAATATCAGTATTCTAAATCCCATACTTAGTTTTTCTCAGAAAATTCGAAGAAACACGTTTTTATTTCTCCAAAATTACTACCCAAAAGCCGAATTCTTTCATATGTGTTTCTTAAACTCAATAAATAAATAAAATAAATAGTTGGCGCAACAGGTCCGGAGAGACCCTAGGCCTAGCTTCTCACAACCATTCGTTTTGTGTGGGTTTCTCATTTTTGGAACGAATGGAAGGGATCTACAATTTTATGCCGACTCCAAACGGCTAATTGAGAAGCTCTTTGAAGACATTTATACTCACGTTCGCGAGAGGTAGCGCAGCGGAAAAAACCCCTAAGTCGGAATTGGGTTTTTGCGGGATTCGAACCTGGGACCCCCGCATAGAAGTCCAACAAACTAACCACTAAGCTACTGCGACTACAATAACCTCAATACCGCACTTTAAAAGTCAAATTGTAACAGTCATTAGAAATGCAATAACAGCAATGCAAGACTTATTTTCAGAAAATATTACCCACTTCTACTTTTTTCAACCTTTTTAAATATGCACCTTAAAATAATTCCAACATTCAGAATATCCCACTTCATACTTCAGTAGGTATACCTTCCCGGCGGACTCCCTTTACATATTTATATGTAAAGATAGTATTCAATTATTGAAAACTTAAACCAGCGTCATTTATCTATTCCAATCAAAAAGAAAAGCATTCCCAAATAGATCAAAAATCAGAAACTCCTACTATAGGTACTTGTTCTCATATTTAAAAACTTTTAAAGTGTAAAAGCTATAACAGTAGGTGCTTATAACTTTCTAACAAGAACTTGCGACAATTGTCTGTTTCTAGGGCGTTTAAAAACAAAAAGTGAATTTTATTTAACACTTTGTATTCCTTTTTCTATATTTCATGAACCGTTTTTTTTTTCTTACCTCTCAGATCTTTACCTACCTATCTTATAAAATAAGAAAACAACCAACAAAACTTTTGACGAACGAGAAAGTTTTGTTCGACCCAGTCGTGCACTTTTTTATTCTATAAGCTTTCTATCGCTCTTCATGTCCCAGCCAACTTAGACGACTGATATAGGAACGTACTTTTCTGATCGAATATAGTCGATATCACTAAGTTATGTACTTGCAGATTTCGCTGTTAAGTCTCCTCCTCCAAAGCCCCTCAACGGAAATGTGACCGAAAATCACTCGAAGCATTTTGCGTTCGAAGCGTCTTAGTCGCTCTTCATCCCCCTTTGTTGACTTTGTTCTGGTCGATATTTTTTATGTAACAGCCTCCTCAACGAGCTCCAAGTCTTTTTTAGTCAGCTGGAGATGTTCTCTGTGCCTAAGTCGGTTCTGTTGTCGTAAAACCATAAGTCCCGACTGATATAAATCACAACTGCTAGTCCAAGAGCCGATTGCATGATTACCTATAAGACATAAAACAATAAGATGAGTTAAGTGAAAACTGAAAGCTTGCAAGTAGACTAACAGAAAAAAAAACAGGGTTGTCGGACATTTTTACCCAGGGCTGGCCAAATCCAAGGCTTTTTTATTTTCTTTTTCATCTTAAGGTTGTGCGCTTCTATAAACTCATGTTGTGGCATTTTGTACTTCCCATAAAATGTCTGAGCCTGGTCTTTTAAAAATAATTTGTACGCAACTCAACTCAGATTCCTTATGACTTGACTTAAAATTGAACACCTAAAGCAAGAGTGCTGGAATTTACTATCGTTTTCGAAGGGTTTTCAGTTTTATTTTGTTTTTGTATTTTTTGTGAATGTACCTAGTTGGGGTCCTAACTTTCCCAACATTGTGTCCCAAAAAGTTCCAATTCCCAGTGAAGTGCGCTTCCCTCCCCAAACAAAGATCTTTGAAAATCAAATAAAAATGCAGAACACCCTTTCACAGCTAACTAAAACTTCTTACAGCAGCTTAAAAAAAAACATGCAATCCACGCGAACTCACTCCGTAGTCCGTATCCACCACAAATGGCGTAGCAGATGCTTAGCAAATACACGTGAAATCGAAAAAGAACAACTCACACATACTGCATACCGCACCAACACCGGAAAACATTCGCGAAAACAAAAATGTCTGCTTGCTGGCTCTGGACTGGAGCCAAAACCGTAAACGCGGGGGCTGTACAAATCCGCGCGCCCAAAAAGTAAATAATACACAAAAGAACAAGATCTTCAATGAATTTAGGAGAATGACAGAGGACGTGATAAACAGACCAAACGTCAACCATTTCGATGGTCAATAAAAAAACAAAATAGTATAAAACCGACGCGAAGCAAACTAGAGAAATATTGAATGCGCACCCTCGTCGCAGTATACTCGCATGGACGTCATAGTCGTCGACTCATTGGTGGAAGCGTCCCAAAAATAACTCTCGCTTCCATATTTGTTTATCTGCGCGCGTACCACGAATAATGGAAACAATCGCGCACCCAAAAAGAGATTTATCGGATGGATTTGGATTTGGTTGTGGACGGTTCATCTAGCAGCTCACCTCCCTCGGGCATATAAACATCCAATTAAAATCAAAAATAAAAAAAAACAATTAATTTAAATCAAAGGGGGAATGCTCATCATGGATCAAGGGAGATCTCAAAAATCATCGTCTCTGTGCTGCATATAGTTCAAAGGCACAAACAGAAAACAATTGCGTGGGTAATTCTGGTTAATTGACATTTTTCAAATTCCCTGAGATGGATTTACACATGGGAAATGGGTGTGTATGTAGGCAGGAGGGGGGTAGCTTAATCCATGAGTTCAGCGTCCAAAGGAAAGTTTTTAATTCGGTTTGGTGTAACAATGTTTGACCTTGACTTGTCAAGAGCTGGCCAGTGGTGAAAGGTGGATGACCAAAAGAGCCATAAAGAAAGGACGCTGCAAATGCATGATAGGTAGGTAGGTAAGTGATTCTCTTGTGGCAATTGCCACAAATTCCAAAGACGACAGCAAAACAATTTATCAACAAGTCGAGAGTTGGACTACGTTAGGTTAGTTTATGGGTGGATACGGCAGAGTGAACCCTGCAGTACCCCACTTAGGTCCATGTGGACCCATTGTGATGCCCTTGTTGGGGGTTAGCCGATGTTGTTGGCGATGGTATTATATATAGATTTCGAGAGATATTCGAATCAGACCACCATTGTCGGGTCTCTTTTCGTCTCTCTACCACCATAAATCTTACCCAGAGAGACTTTCTGGATTTCTCCAGAGTTCTTCCCTGAGCTCGATTCCTAGTGTTAACGCTAGCATCTATTTATGGGAGATCTGTTTCATCGATTGGGTCTCGACCCAATGATGTCCCAAGATCCTCATTCGTTTGCCAGCCAACGCCGGACATTGACACAGTATGTGTGCCGCTGTCTCAGGTTCCTCCAGGCATAGTTGACAGGTATCATCCTCTCTAAGGCCCATCTTTGGCGATGGTATTAGTTCCTTCTTAGTTACTCGACCTTGTCCAGCCATCCTGATGTATTAATGAACCTGTAAAGATTAAATAAATTAACATCTGAAAGTTTTTGTAAAGTGGTATCTTCCAAGTGTTCTGTTCCTCAAGTGACACAGACTTGGGCAGTGACAGAGGAAGTGAGGTGTGTCCTCATGCACCTTCTCGTTTTCGCAGCCCCTGCATACAGTAATACTAAGTTGGACTAAGGCTCGTTGTAAAATGGTATCTGGGCAAATATCCCAACTATTTATTTTATTTTCAACGCATAAAAGTATAAACTCAGACGACTTGTAGCTTTGATAAGTGATAATTGAATGAATGAGACTGCTGCATATATAGTTCTCTGAATTTTGGTCCTTAAAAAAAATCATCCTGTCTACTTTATTCACTTTTGATGAGCGAAATTCCTGATAAGAGGGCTCTTAATGTGTATACAAAATTGCTGGTACTTATTTTAGACACAACGTCCAGAACATAAGTGGTTTATGTAGGTAAATGCTAATTTATATATTTCACGGTTCATGCCCAAGCCAATTATTGTACAGATAAGCAGTTGGCACGAAGTTGAAGGGTTAACCTCACCAAACTGTCAATAAAAACGTACCCAAGCAACAATGTCTAGAGTCTAGACAATACAATATGACAAGAGGGCCTGTAGACTTCCACCGAGCCTTAGTACGATTCGTGAAAAAACCTAACGCAATTACAGCCGCTGAATTCCTACCAAAAAACGAAGTACGATGATGTGGATTGCCTGAGGCTTGGACAGTAGTAGCACAGAAATCGCAGGGTCAAGGTTTCCCCATGAGTTTATGCATCCAATTCATTGTTTTTTATTTGTTGGTAATGTCAAACAAATTATTCCCACAGTAACATCTTTTTTGTGGAATTTTTGGATTCCCGGTTTGGCATAATTTGGCCATATCTTTGATGAATTAGTCTGCCTATTTAGGTAGATCCCTATCTTGCTAGGTTACAAGCAATTTCATGACTCTGTAGATCCTCGTTCTCAAAGACCTAGAAGAATCCTACATTACGATACGTAGAACACCAAGAATCTTCGTGAAACCCTTAGCCGAAAGTCTTATTTCGAAAGAATTTTATTGCTTCGAATGGAACTTGACTGTCAATGGAAGTAATAGAATTTTTGCTTGCTATTGCCATTCATTGAGACAAGATTGACAGCCGCTGCCATCTCAGTGATCGGAGAGTTCTTCGGCAAACTCTTCATATCCGATGTACGTGTATTTTTCTTAAATTGCTCTACTTTCTTATTCTCAGCGAAGGAACTCGCATTCGTACTTTTTTAACTGTCTATTTTTTTAGGGTTCCGTAGCCAAATGGCAAAAAACTGAACCCTTATAGATTCGTCATGTCTGTCTGTCTGCCTGTATGTCACAGTCACTTTTCTCCGGCATTTTTAGAGCTATACTGTTGAAACTTGGTAGGTGGATGTATTCTGTGAACCGCATTAAGATTTTACACAAAAATAGAAAAAAAAAAAAAAAAAACAATAAATTTTGGGGTTACTAAAAATAAAAAAATGTTCATCAAACCCCCCATACGTGTGGGGTATCTATGGATAGGTCTTCAAAATGATATTTAGGTTTCTAATATAATTTTGTTTCTAACTGAATAGTTTGCGCGTGAGACACAAACCAAAGTGGTAAAATATTTTTTTTTATGCGCCATATATCGTAAACGCAGTAGCTTAGTGGTTAGTGTGTTGGACTGCTATGCGGGGGTTCGAATCCCGCAAAAACCCAATTCCGCCTTTGTAGGGTTTTTTCCGCTGCGCTACCTCTCGCGAACGTCTGACAAACATCCGAGAGTATAAATGTCTTGGAAGAGCTTCTCAATTAGCCGTTTGGAGTCGGCATAAAACTGTAGATCCCTTCCATTCGTTCCAAAAATGAAAAACTCACACAAAACGAATGGTTGTGAGAAGCTAGGCCTAGGGTCTCTCCAGATCTGTTGCGCCAACTATTTATTTATTTTTATATCGTAAACCGCAATTTACCTTTCATACAATCAACTTAAATATAAAAAAAATTTTATGTTATGTTACTTGCTGCTACGGAACCCTTCATGGGCGAGTCCGACTCGCACTTGGCCGCTTTTTTTAAGTTCATTTATTTTATTCATTTCTAAATATGATTGTACCTTTTTATCATTGACTTCCATTTTTGAATCCTAGTTGCTGCTGCTTATTATCATTTTGGTATAATTTTGTTGCGCGACATTAGATTCAATGGTCTTCCGAACTCGTGGGACGTCTATTATAGTTCCCTTTGCAGCTGTAAGTATACTACGCGAGACATAATCGTAGTAGCAATCATGTACATGGCGGAGCTTTGTACTAACAATTCCGCCACTATAGGCGGCAGAAAATACATACGTCACAGGAAGTTTCTATACATTAGGATAACGGCAACTCGATAACAAAACGATATGGTGGTTATTTAGTATTTATCCTTTTTTAACAGTCTCAAAATCATGCAAAGTTTTAATAGCTCTTTTGTCTTTTTTCAGGATTTCAAACAACTTTGCATTCGATTGCATTGGCAACTTTAAAGAATTTTATAGTGGGGTAAGTTATTTTCATTTAGCTGTGTGTATTGTGTAATTTTAAATTGAAATTGAACTTAAATTACATCCCCTTCATACCAAAGTCCTTGGAGACAATTTTTCGCCATCCTTCTCTCCACTTGGTAACATTGAAAAAGGTTAAGGTGCAGCGGCAGCCTACACTCATGCCTTCTTCTTCTTCTTAGCGAGCAGTTCCCATGTGGTACATAACATGTACGTCCCTTTCATATTACCTGCTTAAATCAAATCTCCTTTCCAAGTACGGATACTTCTTCCGACTCGGTAAGAAACAAATAGCTTATCATTTATTCTCCAAATCAACTCGACAACTCCCAGCTCCCACTGCCAACGAATTCAAATAAATACCAGTTGCCATAGTTAAAAAAAATAAAGCACATACATATGTACCTACCTGCATTATAAAGGAGAGGCAGTATCCTTGACTTCGGACCATAGTTGCAAAAAGTCTTACTATTGTACGGGATTCAGTACTATTTGACTTTCCGGAGTACACAAGTAGCACTTCTCAAATTTCAGTGCTATTTACACGTTTTGTAATATTGAAATAATTTTGAAAAAAAAATTCTTCCTTGGCTTTACTAAAATATTTGCTTTTGACGTTTGGGTTTCGTCTTACACTTTCCAAAAATTAAGTACTATTTTGTACGTATCAGTACTTTTTGGTAAGTTTTCAGTACAATTAAGAAAAGGCGATTTTCATCACTGATATGGACTGTGAAAAATGTAGACGCATACACACATCTGGGCCAGCCCCATAAACTCTTATTTTTTAATACACTCTCGTCATATATTTATGTCTTCTAATATCCACATTAAATCCCTCCAGTCTGCACATCCTTTCGCATGCCACTGCGAGGCTGATATCACAAGGGACAGCTTCCTCATGTAGCCCATCTTTTTGAGGATTGAGAATTTATACATATACCTACCTCTGCTCGTCCGAAGAGCCGTCGAAGCATTTATCCTTGGATTTATGACCAAGTCAATAGGTAAACATTTTAGTCTCAGCCAACTCCTATGTGCCATACCTGTGTCTGTAAATATTCAATCTGAATCGCTACAGCCATCCAATCCCATAATTTATTGCATATCCATGCGAGCGTAATAGATTTCTCATAATAAGTTAGACATATAGGTGGCTGGAGCCTGGGAGCGCTCAACACGCACCCGGACATAGGGAGAATTAATTAAATTTGTTTGACATTCACCCAATTTGCTGAAAAAAAGAAAAAAAAAAAAACAGAACCCGAAGTGAAAATATTTCAAGTAAGAAAACTTGTTGGAATATTTCAATAACAGAGACGAAATTTTCCACCGGCCCCTTTCTCTCAAATTGTTCCCAACAAAAATAACAGAACCAGAAAAAGAACGTTCTCTAAATAATAAAACATCGCAAAAGCGGAAAATTTTGCTTCGCTTTTTTTATTTTTATTATTATTTTTTTTATATGTTTTTTGTTTTTTTGTTTGTTTTTTAGTTCGCTTCATTTATCGTAGTTGGCAGTGACAGTGATCTTGTCAAAGTATCGAACAAGAGCAAAAAAAAATCTTCTTGTTATTCTATTATGTGTTTTATCTTTGTATGGCTCCATGTGAATCAGGAAGTGTGTGAATATTTCAACTACGCATACTAGCGACATTTTTTGGGGTTAAAAATACGCCAAAAGAACGCGTGAAAAACTATGAGCAGATGTATAAATAGAAACAGTGCTAAAAAATTCAAAAAATTATCTTGTCCGCTGAGTGAGACGTGAGACCTATCACTCTCTCTCTCTCTCTCTCTCTCTCTCTCAAATTTGTGAATCACACAGACACAGTTCGATTTTTTTTTTAATATTTGATGTTATAGATTTGAACGCATAAACAACATTTTTTTAAGTAAAACTAGTCACTATGACAGAGGCAATTTACTAACGACCTGTGACAGCTATCTGACTTTTCAGCGACGTCAAACTCACGTCAATATTCATATACAAAAAATTGTTTTTTGATATAAAGTTTTTTGCAGACATTAATTGACGTGTCACCTGTCATCTAGCGGTCATTCTAAATCGGCTAATGGCATTCGTGTATAAAAGTAATCATTGTGCAGACTAGTGTAGGGAGGAAACGGACTAAAAAACAAAAAGATCAGTGATATGCACTTAACCATGGTTTATTAGAAACTGAAACTGAACAGCAATCGAAAGCTGTTATTATTGTCAAATACAAAATACGGTAAGCCATATACTAGCGGGAGGAACGTGCGATCTTGAGGCCGCTATTACTAGACTAGTAGAAAACGGATTCTAAATAAAAATTCGGCCAAAGCCGAAAAAAAAAACATCTCTGAACTGAGCAACCCATCCCCGCAGCGGGTTACTGACTCTGGAATCCGGAATATTCCGCCTCCTATTGCCCAAGGGGTCGCAGAAAGGGCCTGGCCCTCCTGGGGGCTGTGCGTGGGGTTAACTACCCTACCACGAAAAAAAAAATTATGTTGCGAAGTAACCAAAAGCCTCGGATAAGGACGGATTCACTGTTGACGACCCTGCAAGACGGAAAAAGGACAATGACGTCCGGATCTGCACGGGGAATATTCGAACTTTGAACAGACCGCGTGCAGCCGAACAACTAGCGGAGGCCTTAGACTGCTACAAAGCAGGTATCACCGCCATCCAGGAAGTGCGGTGGGATGGGCCGGGCAAAAGAAGGATGAAAAACTGTGACATTTACTACCGTGACTGCTATAGGGAACAAAAGCAGCGTCTATTTGGATGCGGATTTGTTGTAAGCGGCAGACTTAGGCAAGAAGTCTTGAGGTTTCGACACGTAAGTGAACGCCTTACAACGATCCGCATAAAGGCTTAATTCGCCAACATCAGCCTAATATGCGCTCACGCCCCCACAGAAGAAAAAGACGATGCTACCAAAGAGTGTTTCTACGAGCTCCTCCACAAAACATATGAGCAACGTCCTAAGCATGACGTTAAAATCGTCTTGGGTGATTTTACGGCAAAATAGGAAAGAAGGACATATTTGGTAGCACAATTGGAAAACACAGCCTACACGACACCACGTCTGGAAACGGACTTAGGCTGATTGATTTTGCTGCGGGACGTAATGTTACCCTAGCAAGCTCACGGTTTCCTCACCTCAATATACAGATCATCAAACCGTCAACCAAATCGATCACGTTGCGATTGACGCAAGGCACTCCTCTAGTATTCTAGATGTCCGAACTTTCCGAGCGGCCAACATAGACTCGAACCACTACCTTGTTGTAGCCAAGGTACGGATGCGGATATCCCAGACGCCACAACAACGAGAAAATACTGTGAGGAGATTTAACGTTGGACGTTGGATGGCCAAGAAGCCATCAAAAACGCCGCAACTGATGTGCTCGGTTTCACCAGTGCGGTCTTAGGCCCGGTAAGTCCCCGACCGGTCAAATATTCACACTACGGCAGATCCTGGAGAAAACCCAAGAAGTCCAGATCGATACTCACCATTTTTTTATTGATTTTAAGGCCACATATGACAGCATTTATAGAGACGAGCTATACAGAGAAGCACTAAGGAGATTCTATATAAGACTCCCATCATCCCTGTCCTGCTCTATGGCGCAGAAGCATGGACCCTAGCAAAAACGGATAAGGATCTTCTTGGTCGCTTCGAACACAAAATTCTTCGAGTGATTTTTGGTCCCGTTTGCGTTGACGGGATTTGGAGGAGAAGATTTAGCAGCGAACTCTACGAGCTGTACAGCGAAATCGACCTGGTCAGAAAAGTACGCATTAGTCGTCTAAGATGGTTAGGACATGTAGAGCGAATGGACACCAACGCTCCTGCCTGGAGAATCTTCGATTCCAACCCGGAGGGACAACGCAGTAGAGGAAGACCTCGTCTTAGGTGGCGCGCGCAAGTTGTAGGGGACCTCAACCAACTTGGAGTGCGCAACTGGAGGCAGTTAGCGAAAGATCGCGCTAACTGGAGAGGCGTTTTGGTTGAGGCCCAGGTTCACCCCCAATTGTAGCGCCACCTTAAGTAAGTAAGTAAGTAAGTAAGAACTGAGCAACAAAGAGTCAAAGGAGTCAAGCGGCAACGCTGCTCTGGGCTGCTGAGCGAAGGGACTCAGGTTCAATCTCCCCTAAAAACATTAACTACGTCTTAGTGTTCTTTTCACAGCGCCACCTAGCGCGACCCTCTGGAAAACATACTACAGTACAGCTGACAGGAAAGATCTTCTCAATTCAGCAAAAACTCGCACAAGACGAATTATTTTGAGCCCAGGGCTTTTTTTTTTGCGACATGTTGCTCCAACTATTTTGTTTATATACTACTTAGTAAGATTATAAGGTCGTGAGGTTTAATTCTTCTTAATCTCTACGAATATTGTATCGTACATTTAAGACATCTTCTATTTCAGGATTAATATGCGTCTGCAGACGCTCATTGTGACGAATTGCGTACTATTTAATTCCTTCCGTCAACAATCTGACAAGATCAATCTGCAAATCGCGATACAAGTCATTATTTCTAATATATTTACCATGGGGTATTTACTATTCCCCGAGGACTATGTTTTGAAATTTTTTTATTATTTGGACATTTTTTTTCCTTTTTTTCCCCATAAATGGATACCTAATGTCCAAGCAGGTTTCAGTATCTGATTATATAATAAAACTAGCTGACCCGGCGAACGTTGTTTCGGCCATATTCGTTAATGTAATGGCAAATCTTTCTGAATAAATTCCGCGGAAATATAATGTTTTCCTTTAAATTTTCCATTTAAATTCGTCGCTCATTCCATGACATTTGATTTGAGATTCTTCACAATCAAATCAAACGCGATCAGTTACAAAATTTCGGTGGATTGAGGTTGCGCAAATTGTGTAGCGGTAAGCCCGGCACATCAAAATAATTCAAAAATTAAACATTTTAAATAATTTTTGTTGTATTGGAAGTGACACTACCCGTATTTCTATTCAATCTTTCTTTTTTTCAAATGCGGTTCTCCATACAAAGCTCTATACCCAATACCATCCCCGTAAACTTTTATGTTCACGACAAAAAGAAGCATAATGTCCTTTCTTGGGTCAATACGAATCCATCAAGCACGATCCAATCCCGGGTTATGAGTGCACATACGGACGTCAGTCTCATTTACATATAGCCGTACGCACCATAACAAAATAGTGTCCTATCTATGCAACTGTAACCAACCATACACAGCCACAAAATTTCATTGAAATCGGAACTACAAATCCAATTTTTCAAAAATACGAATGGCAAATCGTTCTGAATAAGCGGGATCTGCGGAAAGAAAATGTTTGCCTTTGAATTTTCACCTCAAAACCGTCGGTTGCATGACATTTTATTTGAGATCCTTCACCATCAAATCAAACGAGATTAGTTACAAATTGTCGGAACGTCAATGGTTGCGCAACAAAATTATAACTGAACCGACTTTCAATTTCAAATTATGTAGAGTTAAGCCCGGAATATCCAAAGAATTAAAAAATTCAACTAATCCCCATAAAATTTTGTTTTTACGACAAAAAATAGCATATGGCCTTTCTTGAGCCCATGCGAATTTGAACCAAAAATCATAAAAGTCTAACGATCCGTTCCCGAGTTATGAGTGCACAAACGGATGTCAGTCTCTTTTATATGTAGCTGTACCAACCCGACTTTGCCAGTATCTTTCGTATTAAGTCCCGCTCGCATTACACAAAGTGCTTTATTTGAACAATGTCCATTAATAATTTTAATTATAGAACTTTAACAATACCGTTTGATTTAATTTTTAAATGCTACAACCTGTTTTCCTACCCCCTTAAGTTTTGCGAAGTACCACCTATAGGGTCGAAAGCTATCCTATCCTTCAAGTGGGAACGAATAATATATATTCACAAAATTTCATTAAAATCGCTGGAGTGTTTCGAAGATTAACTTTCAAGTTGCAAACAACCATGCACATGCACACCTACAAAAATTTATTGAAGTCTGTTAAGTTGTTTCATAGATCGATGACAGCGCCATCTATCTGGTCCAAAAGCATCCTATCTTTTAAGAATCATGAAAATTGATTCAAATCGGTTGAGCCGTTCTGGAGCCTTTACCCGACTAACGCACAGCAATTGATTTTTATATTTAGAGAGATTGTATTCTCAGTGACCATTTCAGAATTATGTCCTAGCAACCAATACAGTTTTCTATAACTAATATTTAACTCTTCTACTTTCTTTTTCACAAGTTCCTTTCATTTCAGCTTAGCATCTAGAATCTAGATTCATACCCAGATACTTAGCTGTGTTAGAATAAGGAACTACTTGGTTATTAATAACCACAGGAACGTTCGTTGTTGTTTTATTTGTAAAATAAGAGGATATGAGGGCGCAGGGACATAAGTCCCAAGGACAATTTTTTTAATTTTGGGACTTATAACCCACTTGAGAGACATAATCCCAAATTCGATTTGGGACTTATGTCCCACACCATCGGGACATAAGTCCCAAATCGAATTCGGGATTTATGTCTCACTCAAGTGGGTTACAAGTCCCAAAATTAAAAATTGGGACTTATGTCCCTGCGCCGATATGAGCAGTTGAGATGGTCCCTTTTTTACGAATCGGTTACCGAGGCTGGGGTTCCATTCATACTCTCATCTTACTGATGAGTTGGTACCCATACCTATGGTCAATCGCTACCGGCCGTTCGGTGGTAGACCTTCTGGTTCAGCAGTATTATTGGACATGGGAATAGATATTGACAGCTTCAACTCGTTTTGGGCTGGTGGACCTAAGGATTGGCTTTCGTCGTCCATTTTGGGTAGTAAGTTCAGTCTGACAGAGGGATTTTTATCATCTCAGTACCCAGTTTCCAATTCATGCAATTGCTCAAAGAAATAATGTTCCAACATGTCTCTATAGCGAATACCATTTACCGTAACGTGACAAGAGTGACTTTTTGCAGATGAAGTGCTGTTTCATGAAGCTCATGAGGGTTCTCACCTGTCTACTAATGCCAATGTTGCTTGATGACGCAGCCGTTTAACTAAAAATGCGCTTGATCGCTGAAGATTGAAAATTGGCCTTAACGCTCTTAAAGTTGCGTACACCGACTCGGAATTTCGGTAGTAGATTTGTATTATTTGTAAACGTTGTTCCTTCGTGTACTTCACCATGTTGATTTTACTGAATGTTTTGACATTGACGGTTCGTAATCGGTTTAAGGGTACGTTTTCCCTCCTGGGTCCCTGGACACAGTGACAAAGCCGGCAATGATATAGCTAACGAACTGGCGAGAAAAGGGTCTGCAATGGATCGTGATAGAGCACGACAGTCGATCACTCTGTAATCTCAGAGAACGAGTGAAGAACAAGATTCGTTTGAAAACCAATAACAGGTAGAAAGATCTAACTACCTGTGAAGTATCTCGGAAGCTATGGCCAGTAAATGACAGAGGCCGAACCATCAAACCTCTACAGTTTGACAGGTCATCGCTGTCTAAGCTAGTAAGGGCTCTAACGGGTCATAACTTTCTAAGAAACCATACGATGAAAATAAATCTCAAAGATGAAGATATATGTAGAAGCTGCGGGTACGAAGAGGTTCATGAGGACACACCCCACTTCCTCTGTCACTACTCGAGCCTCTGTCACTTGAGGAAAAAAACACTTGGAAGCTGAGTGATCTTTACAGGTTATTGAGGTCATAAGGATGGCTGGACAACCTCGGGTAAATAAATGAAGAGAGACATGTGCTAACCATCTACAGAACCAACGATCAACCCCCAAAAAAGGGCATCACAATGGGTCAACAAGGACCTAAGTGTGGTATAGTAGGGTCTTCCCTGCTCTACAAACCCGTTAACATAAGGGTACGTTCACACTGAAAGTTTGAAATTGTCAATTCGCTAATGAAAGACATTTTATATATGGACCGAGTCTATGTGCGCACCTTGGAATTTGATCAACTTGGGTAAGATTTTGTTACCTTTTAAGAGACATGCAGCCTTTATGAATATTAAGGCGAGAAAAACCCAACAATCCTGACAATCCTGACTATAGACAAAGTCCCAATTACTTCCCACCTTGCGAAGCGTACTTTCATTTGCCAAGCAAACCCTCCAAGTCCCTTCCAAATTTATAGAACCTCCTCTCTTGTCCTCGTGTCAAACCCTATAAATCTGCCGACAAAATTAGCTCTACTCTAGATACACTTGCTAATTGAAACCAAGTGCACGAAGTTTGAAAAAAAAAAAACAAAACAAATCCACACATGCACAGCATTAATCCACCCAATTGCATATTCTATGAACAAACTGCGTACAACCCAAAAACGAACAAGTAAATTATACCCAAGAGTGGTACAAGTCAAAGCAACTGTCTGCTCACCACCGCTTTCGACTAAACATAAAACACCGACCGACAAACAAACACACATTCTAAACGAAGCCGTATACAAAAAACGACGGACGATCGCGATGCAAACGTCTTGTCTTGAATAAGAAAACAAGATCGAAGAAGAAAACTCGACGAAAATAAGAATTCTTTTCTCTTTGCCTTCTTGTTTTTGTCTTATTTTCAATTTGAACAATTTATTTTCGGATACGGAGCCACCCCAAACCGTGGCCGCTCGCTCAGTTGTTCCGCAAATGAGACGTTGAACGGACTCATTTCTCTAAGAAAATAGATACCGCGTCGCGGACGCCACTGTGCTGTACTAAATCTCGTCCGATATTCATCTACAAAACAAATTTGTTTCTACCCCCCCAAAGGGAAAGAGAGACACCGGAGCCCGTGCTGCATCTACATAGTAAGACCAAACAAAGGCTGACACTAAATCTGTTCCGGGTTAATTTTATTTTATTCGTGTTTTCGGGAATTTCACGAGTGTTTTCTTCTAATACGAGATCGACCGCGAAGACCGATCAGTGACCGTCAGGTGATTCATGGGCCACCTATGCCCAGCCGCAAATTTTTGTTTATTACTTTACCTGCGCCGGATTTGAAAAGGTATACACTACACCTCAAAACGCACAAGAAAAAAGAAAAAAAAAATTACAAACGTCGTTACTCGTTAACTTGGTCACACTTACGTGCCATGCTTGTGGAATGAGAAGAGCGAGAGAGAAAAAAAAAGTGTCTTTGTTTTCTAAAAATGTGCAACTTCCCCCCTTCCGTGTGATGTGCCTACTTGAGCGACCTCTCGAATAGTGAAGCGTCTTTTTCGCATTTTATTCAAATTCGTATTTCTGTGGGTGAATTTTTCTTTTTTTGGAAATATTTTCTAAGATTGTGCGCGCAACCAAATCTCCAGTGGGTGTCCTTAAAAAAAACGGAATACAGGCAGCAAAAAAAAAAACTTACAAATTTTCCTTAACCCGCGTCACGGGTGAATAAATTTAAAAACGCTTCGCCTTGAGTTAGCAAAATAGCTTATGGAAATGTTTGCAATAAAAATTATTGAGTGCTTCTCTGCGGGAGGAGTCGGGGCGAAAATTGGGTCGCTGAGGATAGATTGTTATGGCGGGTCGGTCCATCGGCAGGCACTTGGGAAATATCAAATGGGACTTGGATCGACGGAATTCCTGAGAGATGGATAGTGACTTAAGTGGGTCGATTGGTCGCGGCCAGTGATCGACTGAACGCATGGAGCAAAATGTTTTCTAAAAATTACATAAAAATTTGTGTTATGTATTATATAATTTATATTATATGTGGATGAGTTGTCCTGGGGGCAGATTCCGTATATCAATGATCGTCTGAACGATATCGTTTTCGAAACTTTAATCACCATTAGAAGTTATAATCTGCTTGGATTTTTTTTTTAATGTCATCAGCTTTCATTACATTTGTGGGAACTGAACTGGATTAAGCTCTCGAACTTATAATTTTAGAACTTGGTTGCTAGTTTTGGGTTCTATCGTTTCGACGATAATCGCCTGAAAAGTTACGGAAAGAGGTGCATGAACATCAGGGATCGAATCGATAGTTTCAGAGTACGAAACAAAATCATATCCTCCCGGTTTTTGCTAGATTAACAAATGAGACGATTCAATCCTAGAAATGGACATACATCACTCGGCTGTGGATGAGTTGCGATAACCGCGGAGTTTTAACCGAGCCAACGCCATCTATATGAGGTAGGTAGGTAGAAGTGGCAGTTCGGCTTTGAACCCAAGTAGCACTATAATGCGCCTTTTTGTTACTATGACTCGTGTGACCTAGTTCGTGATGATTGTTACGGGTGTGATGCATTCGGCGCCTATATCCAACCTGTGGAGTTAAGGAAACGGATTATGTCTATAACCCTTTAACCGAAATGACGCTAAGGTCGTCGAAAAAAGGTCGGCTCAGTGTGCGGACATTTGCAGAGGAAATGGGAGAGAGTTTCTTTCTCGTTTACATCTCCGCAACTGCGGCAATGAGGGTTGTGTGGGATCCCAAGCTTGGCCGCATGATCTCCAATTGGCCAGTGCCCCGTGATTATTGCCGTGACTCTGGCGGTATCTGGGCGGGTTCTGTTTAGCAGGTTTCTTGTTCTATTTTGGTCGTATGTAGGCCATATCTTCCTTGATATGACGCAGTCGGTTAATCCCCGCCATTGGAGATTTGCTTTCTGAAGGGAGTGTGAATGAATTCGTCCCATCTATATGAAAAACCATTAATAATTACAAAAGGCTTAGCCAAGACACAAGGCACTTCTTCTGCTTATCTTTTTTATTATTTTTCCCAACTTGTTCTTCTTCGTGACTTTTTTCTGGTTTTCTACTTCCTCTATCGGCGACATTGTGATCCGGTCAAGAGAGATCTTTACTTGCTCACTTGATTCACAGGTTGTGCAATCCTTGGTGGAGCTAGGCCTTCACAATATTTATTTATTTATTTATTCGTTTGTCTCTATACCAAGTTGGTTGAGGACCCCTTCCACTTGGAAGCACCACCTAAGTTGCCGTCGAAGAATCCTCGGGCGACTCAGAGGACTAATCAGCTGGTTCTACCCAGCGTTACCGTTTGGCCCCTTTTTGAGCGTCAGGATCCTTGCCTTCGACTTTTTGAAAAATGATCAAAATGGACCCTTTTCAGTCTAAGTAAGATTTTATTCTTTATTGAACGAAAAAGACTGCTGTTTGCAGTTGGAAATTTAAAAAATGGAACTAAAAAGGTACCCGACCCGGAAAAGGGGGTCTTCACCTAAAATACTCATAGCCGATCCATAAGGAGTCTTGAAGTCTTAAGGCCTGACTGCGTTTCGCGATTGTATAGGAACTTTTCTGGACGTAATCTTTAAAACCTCTAACAAGTCGAACTGAGTGATCTTCTTTTTTATATCATACTAGCTGTGCCCGCAACTTCGTACGCGTCGTGAGACTGTGTAGTTTCCAATAAAAGAGATTTGACCGTTTTCCCAACGGCATATTTGTTTAAAATCAACAATCTAGCTAAAAAAAAGCGGTGAACATTGTCGACATTGAAACAATAAATCAAACAAATCTATTTACCTTAAACACCAATTTAAGAAAATTAAATTCAACAGCGTAAGTATTGAAGTTTCACTTCCTTAATGTAGGTACCACGTAGGTAATATCAAAACAACCACTTAAACAAAAGCCTTAACGGAAATTTGTATCTACACCAACAATAAATAAATCAAACAACATAAGTCACCTATATCGTCTTTGCTTCTTGAATTTTTCAATTCTTTACTCTAAGTATCTATCAACGTAGGTACTATAACAACCACTAAAATAAAAACCTTCAACTCAATTTCTATATACACCACCTCCACCCATACGTCCCCCACCACACCACACGTCATCAGCCATCTGCGCATTTCCACAGAAACACGTTGTGGCTGGTTTTTTTTTCATATGAACTTGCTTGTGCGATGTGCGCTACCAAAAACCACCCCAAAGCAGAACAACGATCAAGAACCGCGGCGGCTGATACCTAATATTCGATTTCAGAAAATAAATTTATTTTTTTAATGTTAGATTTTAGGTTGTAGCTCAGCTTCTAGAGGACATAGAAAGCTGATTGATGGCTTGAAATATCTACAAAAGTGTTGGCTCTCCTAAGTATTTTGTTTTGTTTGCATTGATAAAGAATTATTTGAGTAATGGCGAGTTAAAGGCAGTAAAGTCGAAAAAAAAAACACATTTTGGTCAAAAACGCTCCAAAAAATGAAAAAATGAAAGGAATAGCCTATATGTTGCACAGAGACTTAAGAAACATTTCAAAAAAAGTTTCATCGAAATCTGTGCAGTAGTTTTCACGCCATTAGGTAACAGAAAAATTGCCTACAGTTTTATTATAAGTATAGAAGTTCTACTTCTGCTCTGTTTTCATCTCAGCTGGCGTTAATTTTTCTGGTAAATTGTGTACATTGTCAAACTATGCAGACAGTTTATGCGAAACAAGACTGCTTGCTTCGTTCAATAATGAAAAAATCTTTCTGAAAGCGAAAAAGGGGCTATTTTGATAATTTTTTAAAAAGTCTGATATAGAGTCTTTTTTTTAATCTTTCTTTCATAGAAGATTGAAGGGTTTTCCCGCCACTCGTTTACGATATAATTGATGTCGTTAACATTATTGGTTGATTTTCTTTTTATCCAAAGTATTGTGATTTTGCTCTTCAGAAGCTCTTTTCTATTCAAATAGGCAGATGTCTGGGATAGGTCGGAGTGCACCGGACTAAGGCCAGCAAAGGTAATGCCATATTTTGCAGAAGAGCGCTTTAAACATTCACACCTTTTCAAAACATTCACCCTTATAACAAAGGATCTTTGTGCGAACGATTGATCCTCACCTATGATTGCTTAAATGTCAGCAAACAATAATAATTGTCGCACTTTATAGTCCATCATTTTGCTTCAAGCATTCAGTCAAAGACTGCACCGAATTCGATGGCTCTGGCGAGGTATCTTACATTTATCTCTACTCAGCCCAACTATAACTTTTTACAACTGTGCTATAGCACTGGAAGGAAGTTCAAACATAGGCCCGCTTTTTTAAACCCCTACATAATATGATTAGCATCTGTGGTTCAAAGCAGAAGTTTATTAGGTACCTCGAGGGTGCCCATTTATTGGGAAATGTTTTCGAAGGAACTGGTGCTAATCCTGTGTCGCATCGACCGGGACTCCTCCTGATAAAAAACCTAAATACATATGTGTCTGACTAATGCGGGCCAGTTGCATGTTTTTGACATTTTATTTAATTCACACTCGAAAAACATATCCAAGCTGAGGATAAAAAAAAATACTTTTCGAAGACTAAATTTCTTAGGGAGTATAAGCTTTGTCGAAATACTTTCTTGATCTCCGTTGCCAACATATAATTTGCTAGCAAAGGTTAAAAACCTCTGTCACACCACCTCTCCTGCGCTCATCAGTCAACTATCAACTTATCAAACGAGTGAATCGCATCCATCGCTCCCAAAACCCCCATCAGGCTTGTCAGTTCTGCTACCCTTCCTAGATTCCCTTTGGCAGTATTTCTGCATCATCACGATTCATTAACCCCTCGCACCCGGTGTAACAAAGACAAGTCAAAGTTAACGTCACCTTCAGCATCGCGTCATGCACTCTTTTTCGGTCGTTTGCAAAGAAAAAAAAAAAAAATCTTAAGCTCACAAGTTCCTAAATGCTCACTCCAGCTGACATCTTTAAATTGTCTTCAAGGAAAATCCTCTCTCCGTTGCGTCCTTTTTTTTCCTTTTGTCTGTCGAATCACTATATTTGCTGTGAAAGTGCATGTGTTTTGTACAGTTTTCGCCCAGAATTTACTCACTTCCCACCATAACCGAGCTAAACATCGAACAATGCGCCAAGTCCTGCAGGAAGCATTTGAATGCTAACTCCAAACAGGATGCAGAAAGAAATATTACACAGACAACAACAAAAACACAGAAAAAAAAACCGCGCAGCATAACAACAAACTTTAGCATAAAATTTCCATGAATTTCATGGATGCACTTAACATCTCATCCATGGCTCATCCCTTGTATTTGCATTCTGCACTCGTCCTGCTTTGCATTGCTACCACCTCCAGCACGCTTTGTGTGTGTGTTTCCCACCTGTGTCCCATTTTAGGGATTTTCATATACATTCCGCTATACATTTTGAAGCTGACTTTCCAGTTGTTGTTCGCCCTATACGCGAGATTTTTTTGTGTTGTGAATAGTTCACAGAGGATGAAGCTGTTCGCTGGAATAAAAACGGCACATAAACCCCTCTTGCTTAGGTCATTTGGATGTCGAGATCTGTCGTGTCGTCATGTATCATACAAGGAGGACGAAGGATTTTTTTTTTTTTTTTTCGTGTTGTTCGCCGTGGAAGCAATACATTTTTGGCTACGCTTTTGTATGGCTTGAATGGGTTTATGGCTGGTCCTTTTTTTGTAGAAGGGAAGCGCATTTTCTGTTTTGTGGTGGAATATTCATATTTCGAGTAAATGCACGCAATGCGGCTTCCACACGAATGAGCCAGACGTGTGTTTAAATCGCTGAAAGATGTACACGATCTAGGATCCTTTTGGCAGGCGGGCTTTGAAAAGAAAATTAAAATGTTTCCGTTTTTGTACTTGTATTTTACACGAGGACGTGTCGACAGAGATGTGATTTATATATACTGCGTTATGGAGATATTTTCTTTCACCTGGAGTGCTTTTTTTTCGTTAGCGACAAAATGTCAAGGTGGCGGAAGACTGTTTATAACGACGTATGACGATGCATCATTACATGGCGAGAAGGCCAAAGGGTTGCTTTTCAAAAGGACACCGGGATGCTTAATGCGGCCGCTGAGGATGATGTTGAACAGAATGCATTATGGTGGATGTCTCAAGTACAGCCCGATTGTTGGAGCGCTGAATGTGGCAGTGAAATGTTGGTTATTTATTCAAGATATTTTTCGCAATTAAATTGTGAAGGGCTTAGAGTAGGGGGACTGCTCTATTCATGTCATGGTCGTCTCATAATACTTGGATTTGTGGGAAGACCGTCACTAAGATAGCATATATCCGATGACGATGAGGAAATGATGAATCTAGATAGTAGGTACCCTCTGAACCCTACCTGTGTTAAATGCTTTTAGTTTGCAGTGTTCCATTTAAAAAGGGATAAACTACAAACAAATGTTTTAGTGACTACTTTTGAAAAACAAAATTTAACGTTGATTTAACTACCATTCGGTATTTTGATTCCTTAAAGTAAATGAGAAGACCGATTTGGGTTGGTTGCAAAAAGCGAAGAATGATCTCCGGATTGACACAAGCTTAAAGACGGCTCAAACCTTACAATCTCCTTTGAACTTGAAATTAGCTTAGACTTAGTGATGCTTCTACGAGCGGCTTACTGCCTTTTATAGTCAGTCCTTCTAACTTTCATAAACAGTGAGATCAATGTTGCTCTCAATCAAATTTGAAGGAACCCCTTAAAATATATTAGTAAGAAAGGAAAGGCGGAAATGAGACTCCAAAAAAGAAAAATCTTCTGAAGCTTCAAGGCTGAGCAATATTTTTTAAACAAACCTACTCCTAGGAAGCTTGGGCGCAGTGGCCTAGTGGTTAGTGTGTTTGACTACTAAGCGAGGGGTCCCAGGTTCGAATACCGAAAAAACCCAAATTCGCTCTCGCGAAAGTCTGACAAACATCCGAGAGTATAACTGTGTTGAAAGAGCTTCTCAATTAGCCGTTTGGAGTCGGCGTACAATTTTAGATCCCTTCCATTCGTTCAAAAAATGAAAAACTCACACAAAACGAATGGTTGTGAGAAGCTGGGCCTAGGGTCCCTCCGGACCTGTTGCGCAAACTATATATTTTATTTTATTACTCATAGGAAGCTGTTTGAAAAGACGGATTGCTGTTTTTGGAAGACTTCTCTTTAGAAATCGATCAATTACCCAAGTGTGGCCACTTAGATTCGAACAGATAATAACTACCTCCAAGGTCCGACCAGCATTGCCGCTGAATAATTAAAAAAAAAATTACTTAAAGGTGTCAGACCCTAAAAAAAAGGCCTCCCCTTTTTTAAATTTTTTGCCTTCTTTTTCGTTCAATATAAAATAATTTGATCATTTTTAAGAAAGTGGTTGCCACCGGTCTTGAGGCTCGGAGGAGACATTTGGGGCCAGAGGGCGAAGCTGCCCTGGGCTCTACACCCCTGAAAACAGAATGCTGAAACTGTCAAAGTGTACACGACATTTCCCTGACATGGAGGGAAGTGAAAAGTGTTTTTTATACTCAATGCCGGAGCTTTTAGTCCTTAGTTGTTCCTTCTAAAAACTTGAGTTCGATTGACGGAAGTCCATCTATGCAGAAGTTTTTGACAAGGAACTTATATCTGTAGCTCAACATGGTCGGTGAAAATCTATAAGGTTCGTTGGAACAGCGCTGCATACGCAAATACGTTCCATTGTCGATTGCCTTTGACGTAAGTTATATAACAGTCATTGCATTCCCAGTCATAGAAGACGCTTGTTGATTACGTCAATTAACCACAACAAAGAACTATCTGGGCCCATGTTCTGTAACCCATGTTTTTTCAATTTATATCATATGTCATATGATAAATATATCGATGTGATAATTACACAACATGGGCCGTGGATGCGCGACATCTTCCAGAAGTCCTATCAGTAGAGGAGCCCCACAGGGTGGCATCTTATGTCCCCTTCCTTGGAGGTGGGTGGTCAATGAACTACTGAGCTGCCTTGAATCAAAGGCTGCAAGGTATCGGCTTATCGTTGATATCACCGCATCAGGAAAGCTACAAAATTCCTTTAGGGAACTCCTGCCATATTCACTCTTAACAAGCTATTGAGATTGAAATCGCTGTAGCTTGGTCGTAAACTGAACTTGTCCTCTTTAGAAAATATAAAAGTTGACACATCGACCTTCCATTTATCTATCAAACAGGCTCTCTACAAATCTAAGCACTTGGGTCGTATTTTAGATGGAAAGTGAAGCTACAAGCATAGGTTATGGTGGCAGGCTAGAGCTTGTGCATCTACTCTTAGGCCGCAGTAGACCCATTGCGACATCAAAAGATCTCAAAGCTACCCGTTGAATAAAAAGGAGCTAGAAAGAAACCGCTGCAAAGACCTTGCGGCTATATAACTATTAGCCAGTTCGCCTAGAAGTTTTTACTAAATATAATATTCTTCAAGATAGATCTGGGCAGGTGATTATGCGGTGAAGAATAGTTTTGTAATCCTCCTCACTATCCATGCAGCTTCTGCTAAAATGGTTTTCTGAGATTCAAGCTTATCACACAAGAATGTTTTAAAAATCTTATTAGGGGTTTGATCCAAAACTCGCCTAGGTTCATGATATTTGTATTCAAATAACCTGCAGCATCATCTTAATTACCTCTGATGTAAATGGAACGGTCTATAGTTGTTGGTTTGCTTGCAATGAACTTGGAGCGCGAGCCGACCTACTCTGAGTTACTAAAGTCCGACATCTCTCGGCAACTTATATGTAGATTGCCCTGAGCAGTTGAGAGTCGGTGGCAAAAGATATGGGGCCCCACTAATATACATTCTTAAGCTTCACACTAACTATTTTGTAGGTTACAATATGCAATTTTGTGTGGAAGATTTCACCACTGTGTGAGCTCGAAAAATGTAGACTCGACACTAAAAACGATTATTAGTATGGCGGATAGAGTTATCGAAGGACCATTCCCGCTCCATATTTAACCAATCGATGAGACATTTTAAATAATTATGAAAGATGATGACTTTTGGTGCTAACCATACCTTCATAGAAGCATTTCTTTTGCACTGTCGCCTTTAATAGCTTTCCTAAGCTATGGTCAATATCTAAGATTCAATTTCGACTGAAGGTCTAACGTCTAAGATACGCATTCATATTGTCGTTATGGTTTAGCCTTTTGAATGGGCAGAGAGTTTGTTGCCGTTTACAACGAAACCCTTCCAAATCATTCCCATTTCGTATATTTCTCAAATATATATACCTTAAACGGCCGATTAGTTTTATTCCCATGAGTCTTGCAAAAAGTTATTTCTTTAACACTGGATTAATTTTAAAAGGTCTCCTATTCAAGGGTCACTGTAAGTCCTGTCAAACTCGATATGGCAATTAAGCCTAAGAAGCACAACGAAAATAATAAATAAAAAAAAAACTTGAAACTCCATCATCTTTGAGTTTCCCCGTGCAATTGGCGACCATAATGCCGCATCACTCAGTCATGCATTATTCGAAGGTCATCCATTTAATTTTAATGGATATCCGCTTTAATCTTTAACGTGAGCCAACCTTTGCTTAAGTATACTTCATGCGGAGGCACTTTGCCTTTGGATGACGACGACCGTCCCCTCACAGTCTGTTACTGAATTAATCTCAAGTAAAAGTCGGGGGGAAATCCCGTCAAACACTCCACAAAAACAGTTTCGGGAAATTCAACAAGAGCCTCAAAGCCAAAGTTATATTGTTATTCCTTTCGGTAAGACCAAAAATGGAATTCCATTTCCCAGATAGATATACCTGAGCACCGTTCACGCGGAAAACAGCAATTGTATGAAGCTCTACAGAGCTCAAGTAAATATGCAACTGCAAGGATCAACTCGCAACTTCCAAGACGGTAGCTATGAATAGAAAGCTCTGTTGCGTTGTCGTAGTGAACCATAGCTCTACGAGGAGTGACATTCCAACTGGCAACCAAATAAAATCACAAATACGGATAGAGCACTCGGTGGGTGAGCCCCTGAGAGCATGTGGATTCGAACTCTTATGAGATATCCTTTGTGGGGTTAGCTTTTGCTTTTAGATGTTATTACATAAATTGGATTTCTTGAAAATAGTAAACCGAAACTCATAAGACGGTAAATGGAAGTATCTTTGATGAACGGGCGGTTTTTTGTTGTTTCAAACAAAGATTGCATGTTGACTGTTTTAGATGGATGCACTTGCAGGATGCATACAAGGATACATACAAAGGATATAGAAAAAAACTTCGGAAGTTGTTGCAGAGATATATGTTGGGAATTTATGTAAAATTGGACAGGATATTAGAAATAAAAAGATTTACAAGCATATGACAGAGTCGCGAGAAATTGTTTACGAATTTAGTTCCGAAAAAGTGACAGTTCGATGACAGGATAGGGGTTCAATGATCGATGCGCTTTGGGATGCGTGATTTATTGTCCGCGTTCCACTGCCCGCTAGACGAATAGCGGCCATGTCAAACTCTATATAAAAATAACTGTCAATTCACCATTTGCGTTAGACGTCTAACACTTTTTGTGAAATGTCAATTTGTTCATATGGAGTTTGAAATGCCGCTATTCATCTAGTGGGCAGTGAAACGCGGGCATTCACAGCATTTAAGTTTGCCCTTTAATGATTTTTTATTCTTAACTAGCTGACCCGGCGAACTTCGTTCCGCCCAAATTCGTTAATGTAATGAAAATAATAATTCCGAGCATGTACAATGCACATGCTACTCAAATTCATTCGTGTTAGTCAACCTTCCGCTTTTTCACTAAAGCCTTTTATAAGAATCATCGGAATTCAAGACTGATTCCACAAAATTCCAGAGATTGTGATGCTACTTATTAATTGACATAGCAAAATAGATTTCAAATTGTGTAGGTAAGCCCGGCATCAGAATAATTTAAAAATTAAACATTTTTAATAATTTTTGTTGTATCGGAAGTGACACTACCCGTTTTTCTATCCAAATAATTTTTTTAAAGTGCGGTTCTCCATACAAAGTTCTATTCCCAATCCCATCCCCTTAAACTTTTATTTTCACGACAAAAAGTAGCATATGTCCTTCCTTGGGTCAATACGAATCCGCCAAGCATGATCCATTCCCGATTTATGAGTGCACATACGGTCTCTTTTACATATAGCTGCACCCACCCGGTTCGGCCCGTAGCTTTCATACTAAATCCCGCCCAGATTTCGCAAAGTTCTAAATGTCCAGTAAAAATGTCAATTATGCAACTTTAAATAGGTATAGCGTTTGAATTTTCTGTTTTTTTTTAATGGGAGTTGCTACAACCCGTTTTCCTATTCCACTTGTCTTTTACAAAGTTCCACTTATAGGGTCTAAAACTACCCTAGCTTTCAAACTGTATCCAACCATACACACACAGCCACAAAATTTCATTGAAATCGGTTGAGTGGTTAAGGACAGCGCCACCTATCGAGTCCAAAATAGTCCTATCTTTCAAACTGTAACCAACCGATATAGACCAATACCAAAGATGAGAATTTTAATGCTCAATTTATATATATATATATACAGAAGATGGTCATGCATCGGGCATCACTAAAGAATTTCGTACGAATTTGAGTTCGAGCGGGCTTCGAATTTTCGAAGTAGGTACCTATTTAATTCGAATGTTTGATGTATTTAATTTCGCCATTCAAATCGTTTAAGCATGCCCTTTGATGATGATATTCATTCTTAAGAGTCATCCATCACGGATGAATTTCGTTCGAATTTTAGTTCGAGCGGGTTTGATTTTTCGAAATATAATTTCTCAAGGCGTCACCTGGTGCTTCGACTCTTGCCGACAGCCATTTCGCCCTAGTAGACGATTGACACACCTCTCATTACTCGCTCTCTTCTGTGCTTGTCAAACATGGTCACCAGTGATCCTGCGTCTGTCTTGCGTTGCACTCGCTACTCTGTCTCTGTTTTTTGTTTGTCGAACATATTAAACGACTGTCAAGGCAGGACTTTTGGTTGGGGTTCACACGAAAAAAAGTTAGTTTGTGGCAGAATATTTATTAACTTGTGTAAAACTGAATTAAGCAAGTGGAATTCTAAATCTGCCATTGCACTTGCTTAATTCCGCCTCTCATGCAGCTTAATTCACCGCGACGCCTTATAATCTTCTGCTAACAAACTAAATTCTCTAAACATGTTCCAGCACAAGATCTGATAAATATTTGACAACTTGTTACCGCTTATAGCCACCACAATCAACAAAAAATGCGTGCGGCTTATCTACATGAGATAAAAGTTGTTATCTCGCATTACAGCTGCGTATCATGAGTCTATCGTAGATGACGTCATGGCATTCATCGATTAAATACTTATTTCGTTGGCTTCACCTAGCCCCTCTAGCGTTGTGCAATGTTTGTCATACTAAGCACTCGCTGCCATGCAAACAAGGTAACAACAATTTAGCATGACAGTGATAAGTAAGCTTTTATTCTGTCTGTTCGAATTCGAAGTTCGCTTTGTATTGTTTCGATATGAATTGACACACGAGGACGAAAGACGAAGTGGCGCAGAGGCCGGTCTTAGTGTGTGCGCTTAAGGTTACAATGCCTAGCCGTGCAGAGCGTCACTCAAACTATAAATATGAAATTTGTATGTACAGGTAACTATATGGGCCTGTGTTATCTCGGATTGTTTGAATATCGAAACAGATAAGTTGAAGAGGGTTAGGTTTTTTTTTCGTTTGAAATTATTTGAAGGTGTAGTTACAGTGGTGGGGAAAAGAGTCAAAGCGGGAGGTTACAGGTTCAACCCCCGGTACACACACAAATAACGTCTTAAAGCTTTTACCTTTGCCGACAAATATCCGTTGCATAAGAAGCTTTTTAAATCCCTTCCCACGATAGTAAATGATACAACTGCGATAACTCAGTTAATGTGAGTCACCAATTCACCAGTGAGCTCTTGAATAAACTGGTGTGGGACATCAAAACATTCTCATTAGATACAGTTTCATATATCGGAGCATCAGCTAACCTAGCATAAAGTTGGATAGTTTCGCCACCCACCCTTCGTGAGCAATGTAAACGGCTCTGCGAAATAAGGCCCCAATGAAATAAGGCCCCAAAAAGAAAATGAAATAAGGCCCCAAAAAATTATACAGGAAACAACAACAACGATTTTTAATACAATTTGGGGTGTTATTTCCTTTTTTGGGGCCTTATTTCCTAATGAAAATTGGGGTCTTATTTCATTATGAAATAAGACCCCAAAAGAAGAAATGAAATAAGTCCCCAAAATTATTTTTTTTATTATTAATTGTTACCCTTCCGATATGGAATGCATATGGGGGGGCATGCTGCCCCCCTGCAACTCCCCTGCTTGGATTTACTGTTAGATTACGGGGTGAATGCGAGGTTGAGTATATAAAAAGTTTCTTTAATCTAAATTAATTGATCCAATATCACCAATATTAAATAAAAAGTAGTTTTCATTATTTTTAATTTCATTATTACATAAACCCCAAATGTGGGGCCTTATTTCAACGCAGTGGGGCCTTATTTCATAGTTGAAATTGGGGTGTTATTTCATTATGAAATAAGACCCCAAATTTGGGGCCTTATTTCATTTTCTCTTTTGGGGCCTTATTTCATTGGGGCCTTATTTCCTACAGCCAATGTAAACTTGGAGAAATATGTGGTGACTTACAACTCTTGCAGTCAATGTTCATTTTCAAAAAAAGCTGAGTCTACCAAAAATGTTAAAAGACTACATTTTTCTCGCCTTAGTATTAGTTGCAGGCTAGTATTAGTGCACTCTTTTGCATTAGTGTTTCTAAAAAAAATTGCTACCAAACTACTCCTCCCCACTGTAACAATTTTATTTCATACCCAAACAAGAATAGTTGCCAACATTTCTACACCCCCGAACAGCAGCAATTTTTGAAAACCGAAAAGAAAGAAAAACCCAATCACAAAGGAAAGAGGCTTCACATTCGGATTCGAGTCGTTGCAAGTTATATCACCACCACCCACCATCATCATCGCTTATATGTGCCGTGGTATGCGAGATAAAATCATAACAAATAATGTCGGCTGGGGAACTCGGATTTTGTTCGTCTTCTCTTTTGTTTCTTTTTTTTTTTTTTTTTTTTGAGTGTATATTTGTGTATTTTGCGCGAAGCTTTTTGTGATAATGAAGGTCGGAGCCGTGGCCGTCATCGCCGAGCGCCTCGTTCACCACACCATCCGTTCGTCGTCGTCTAATCGAAGATAGTAAAAATAATAATATTGTATTCTGTGTGTGTGTGTGTTTATTTTCAGAAAGAGAAAATTGTTTCACACGAAACAAGCCAAACTAAACTAACCACAAAATTCAAATAAACTCTATTCATAAAACAAAACAAAGCAAAAAAAGTAAAAAAAAATATGCACAGATATATATAAGGAAATATAAGTCAAAATTTATTTCAACAAAAATGTTGTGAAAAATATTAGTACCATTTCGTTTGAGGAGTAAAAGTGTGGGAGAGAAATTTAAAAGTGAATTGTGTGAAATCTAAAAATAAAGTTAGTTCAAAATATAAAACAAAATAGGAAACGAAAAAAGGATACACAAAAAGAAGCCCAAGCCGAAAATGATTTACATCGATGACACCGATCCAGAAGGGAGTGAGTACTGAATCTTTAAATATAGTTTATGGTGTTAGTTCTAAAAATCTTGTAAACAATTTATTTTTATTAGTTACACTTTACGCAGTCATAGATTTTATTGATTTTTTTTTCTATTAAAGTATGTGATTTAATGATTCCGGCATTTATTGATGCACGCAGTTATATCACTGTGTGTATGCTTCATGATAAGGCGGTGAATGACAAGTAAACAGAAAAAAAAAAACAAACAAGTAGCAAAGTTTAAGTGCAAACAAAGGTAGGGAAACTGATAATGGAATTTGTTAAGCAGTGTACTTTCTTTAACCAAAGAAAAAAAAATGGATGGAAACAAAAGCTTTGCTCGGTCAATTATCTAAAAAGTTATCGCGTCCTTTATTTCCCTCTATAATCGGGATCCGAGGGAGTTTTCGCTCTTCTTTTGTTAAAATAAAAATGTTATTCTTTTTAGAGGACAACCTTTAAGTTGTGCACCCTTTGGCTCCGGGTAGATTATCTGAGGATGGGAACTGTGTCCTTTTCTTTTGTCAAATCTTTTGGGGACTGATTATTTCTTTTGGTGGGTACTGGGTAATCTGCACAAAAAGCTCTCGTCGCTTAGAAACATTTTGTGAATAATAATAGTTGCTAGTGATGAAATCGTCGACAGCGGGTTTGACAGAAATCGGCGCCGTCGACCAAGTTTATTGTTGGCGCGCAAAGAGTAGGTGGCAATCAAGTGATTTACGAATGAAATGTTTTTGACCTTGCTCAAACACATTTTACGCACTAGTGAGAACGGTTTTAAATAGAGTGTACTATTTGGCAAGCAGATTGCGTCTTTTTGCGCCTATGCAATGTGTTGACATGGCTGCATTATAACAGTGAAAGGTGACACATATAAAGAAGATTTGAAGGGAATTCTGCTCTTGAGAGGTGTTTATACGCGAACATGTCTTTGTTTTAATTTGGTTTAAATCAGACAAATCCCGGTCCATTGCACGCCGAGCAGATGCTGTTATGCATCATTATGCATCAGGGGAAATGCGTTGCGAAAAAGCAGGGGTAAAACATGCTAGGATTTTGTTGACTTAAGCCAGGAGAAATGAAAGTCCACCAAAGTTTAGTAAAGGGTGGTTAAGTTTTAAGGGCCGATGTTGATTTGGAATAAAACCCAAATTGTTTAGGAAATTATTGTCATTACTTTTTATTATGATAATATTGGTATGGTTCAATTATGTATACCAAATATCGGTCAAAAGGCCGCCGCGACCTCGGCGGCACACCTCCATCCGATGGTCCAAATTTTCGATGACGCTGAGGCATAATTGAGGTTCTATGCCGTTAATGTGCCGAATTATCTCATACTTTAGCTCTTGAACTTTTACTGGCTTATCGACGTACACTTTTTCTTTCAAATAACCCCAAAGAAAGAAGTCCAACGGTGTTAAATCACATGATCTTGGCGGCCAATTGACATCGCCACCACGTGAGATAACACGGCCATTGAATTTGTCGCGCAAAAGAGCCATTGTATCGTTAGCTGTGTGGCAAGTGGCACCGTCCTGTTGAAACCACATATCGTCCACATCCATATCTTCCGATTCGGGCCATAAAAAGTTCGTTATCATCTCACGGTAGCGAACACCATTCACAGTGACTGCCTGAGCGGCCTCATTTTGGAAAAAAATACGGCCCGATGAAGCCGCCAGCCCATAAACTGCACTAAACAGTCACTCTTTGTGGGTGCATTGGTTTTTCGACAATCACTCTTGGATTATCATTCGCCCAAATGCGGCAATTCTGCTTACTGACGAATCCACTGAGGTGAAAATGTGCTTCATCACTGAAGATGATTTTCTTCGAAAATTGATCACTTGAAATGGTCAAGAGGATTTAGTTCTTGAGTCAATTCCACCTTGTAAGCGCGTAAATGCAAGTCTTTATGTATAATGGTCATCAACGACGAGCGTGAGAGGTGCAATTGTTGGGCACGACTACGAGTTGAGGTGGATGGCTCTTCAGCCACGCTATCACGAACAGCAGCAATATTTTCTGCAGTACGAGCTGTACGAGCATTCACTGGTGTTTTCAGATCTCCTACAAACCCGGTTTGCTCAAATTTTTGCACGATTTTTCCGATTGTACGCACATTTGGACGATTAAATTGACCGAAAAAATCACGAAGTGGACGATATGCATTTTGATTTGAACGCCCATTTTCATAATAAGCCTGAATAACTTTAACGCGTTGCTCGATTGTGTATCTTTCTATGGTTCAAATTGAGTTAGTCTGAAATTGAGAAATGTTAAATGGAATGCCGAAAAGAACTTGACGTTTAGGTGTGGTTCACATTCAACATCGCCCTTAAATTTAACCACCCTTTAGAATGCTTGAATAAGGGGCCGCTATTATGGTCGCGAATATTAGTTCTTTTTTTAGCTTTCGAATAGTAAAAGCGATCAAAGTCACATGGATCTTAAAGATCTATATTGCACCAGAACGGGAGAAAAGTGTTAAGCCTGTGAAACGTTAAGCCTGGTAGAGTCTCTCCTTACCTCCGACCTTATTAGTTTTTCACTTTAATATCATTATCATTTCCTTTGCGCCTGTCCAGCAGTAGCTAGGGCCAAACAGCGATCTTTTGGTAAACCCTTTTTCGGCTCCCTTGAGAAGGTCTCGAAACGTAGTACCTATATGGGAACTGATAACCTTTTTGAATTCCACAGGCTGGATCTAAACTCTCCTATTCGACAATCTTAAACAACCAGGTCAAATGAGTTGTGGTAACAAAACGGCACATAGTGCTACTTGGATACTTAAATAAAACCGCCACACCTACCTACCTACCTACCTACCTATCGTATTGAGGCGAACATTTTGTTTTCTTTGCCGCCGAAAACGCTAACCTATGGCTAGTAATTAATTGGAGGCGGCTTCTGTCCAGGATTGACCGCGTCATCCACACCATTATCCCAGACATAGAAATCATCATAGCCATCGACATTTTTCTAAACACATTTTTTTCTGAAAAGCAATTTCTGTGTAATTTTTTTTTTTTTTTTTAAAAGAAATAAAAATTCATGAGCGGCTGACTCTAGTTCTCTTTCTCTCTAGTATGGGGATATTCTGAAAAAAATTTCATAAAGTGTTATTTTTATGGCTACACAGTCCAAACTCCAAGCCTATGCAAATGTTCAAATACGTTCCTTAAATTCAATATATTTGCTGATTGATTTTTGAAATTCCATAAAATATGTGCTTAAAACACGAATCCAGTCATTTGATATGTTCGTAGAGGGATTTTAAAATCGACCTGTTAAAAATATCATGGATTGAATATGCCTTAAGGTTTCTGTGGAATACTCATCTTAAACTTGATAGTTTGATCTGCTTAGTTCTGGATTTTCATATAGCAAACCAATACCTGAATTCAATACCGTCAGTGTCTAAAAAAAATCACTAGCTGAATCAAATGATTCAAAAACGATTGAAAATTATTTTCCTTTTAAATGCTAGTAAAAGTGTGTATTACTGGGTCGCGCAAGACGCTCTAGGCCTTTTCATAATCAAATTTTATGTTAACCTGAGGTGTAGGCAGGATTGCCAGAATTTAGTTTGTCTTAAACGCCTAAACCTAAAGTAGCTTAAAAATCGTTACCCAGAAAAAAGCCCAAATATGGTTGAAAATGTTATTATTTTTCTGACGTCTCACTTATTCGCTCCGCGAATTTTATTTGACTTCTATCTTCTGCAATTGGCTTTTGGGGCATGTGTCAAATCAAAAGGCCTGCAAAATAAATTGGTATGCTGCTAAAATTCAGAAGTGCAAGTTCGAAATATTTCTTTCTTTTTTTTTTAGTTAAAACAACATAACGCAAAATTTGTAAAATGATGTACAGCCCAAAATCGTGAAGGGGGCAAATGGAAAAAATTTGTATCGTTTTCTAAGAAAAAAAAAAACATATCACAAAATTCGAAAAAGCGATCAATTTGGCAACACTGGTTGTAGGTAGCAAAAGCTTATCGAAATTAAAGCAGGTTTTTAAAGTTGTATCGAAAATAGGTTTCCGAGATATGAGCAGTTTCTAAAATTGGCGTTTTAGGTGGTTCGACTTGAAAATTAAGGACGCAATTATCTTGAGAATATCAAATTTACTCTATGTTTGCATTTTAGTCAAAATCATTATTGTCGTTTCCAGGAAAAATTAAAGAAAAATTAATTTAAAAAAAATGTCTTTTTTCAAAAATCATTGTACGATAATACAGGGTGTCCGCCGGGAAGGTATACTACTTTGTTTGTTTATAATTTTTGATTAAATGAAAGAGAATGGATCTTATATTGATAAATGTTTTACTTACTGTCGGCAATTATGTATGCCGAAATGCGAGCCCTTTTGAGCACATTTTTCATTACATTCTCACACATTTCACGCGGTATTTCATTAATTTCATCACGAATATTTTGTTTGAGTTGCTCAAGTGTTTCTGGTTTGTTTGCATATACCTTGCTTTTCAGATATCCCCACAAAAATAAGTCCGGAGCACTCAGATCAGGCGACCGTGGAGACCAATCAACATCATCATTTCTTGGAATAATTTGTTGTGGAAAGAAGTCTCGCAGTAATTCCTTTGTAATCCTGGCTGTATGCGATGTGGCACCGTCTTGTTGATACCACATGTTAATCAAGCCCAAAGCATGAAGTTGTGGCATTAAAAAGTTTTCAATCATATCACGATATCGCTCCCCATTCACAGTTACCGTTAGGCCTTGTTACTTCCTTGAGCAGCAGTAATGTTTTCAGCCGATCTTGCAGTACGTTGTGGCCCATGCTTGGGCCTATCACCTACAGACCCTCTTTCTTCGAAATCATTCACTAGATGAAAAATAGTGCGTTTTGTTGGCACGTTGTTTCTCCCAAAAATTTCACGTAACTTTCTCATCGTCACAGTAATTGATGATTGATATTGATAAAATGTTTTAACGATTTAAACACTTTGGTTTATCGAATATTTTTCCATAATAAATTTGACATGTGTCTACTTCACGACTGCCAAATATGAACTGTCAAGACTAATGTTTACCAAAATGGCGGCAAAACAAAGTAGTATACCTTCCCGGCGGACACCCGTTATATAGAAAAACTGAATTTTCTTCTAAGTTAGAAATGACCATTCTAACCTTAGAAATTAATTTTTTGTTGCAATCGTATGAAGCGTTTTCGAGATATGTCAAAATTTCGTACCGGTATTCGATTTTTTAGCGAAAAACTGAGTATGCATTCATGTTGGCCTTAGCTACTTAATCTTATAATAATTTCAATTTTGGTTGAAATCGTTAAGAGCCGTTTTCGAACAAATCAAACTGATACGAAAATGTTATATGCAAAGTACCATTAATAATGAGGTTACCTTGCAAAACGGCCCCGAACTGCAGGCCCACAAACTCCACATCCGAAGTTTTAACCAAATTAGGGCAGCCGTTTAGTTCCTCTATAATCTTAATGTCAGAAATGATTACCATCTCGATTTCGAAATTTTGTACGAAACCAATATCTTTCTCTTACCTACTACGTAATCGAGAAAGTAACAAATGTTCAAGTCACTATGACACGGCCTTAAACCAAACTTTCAACATCTATACTTATAATAAAACTGTAGGCAATTTTTTTGTTACCTAATGGCGTGAAAACTACTGCACAGATTTCGATGAAACTTTTTTTTAAATGTTCCTTAAGATTTTGTGCAATACATAGGCTATTCCCTTTCATTGCCATGTCTATTTTTTTGGAGCGTTTTTGACCAAAATGTGTTTTTTTTTTTCTGACTGTACTGCCTTTAACTCGCCATTACTCAAATAATTCTTAATCAATGCAAACAAAACAAAATACTTAGGAGAGCCAACACTTTTGTAGTTATTTCAAGCCATCAATCAGCTTTCTATGTCCTCTAGAAACTGAGCTACAACCTAAAATCTAGCACGAAAAAAATAAATTTCTTTTCTCAAATCGAATATTATCAGCAGCCGCGGTTCTTGATCGTTGTTCTGCTTTGGGGTGGTTTGGTGGCACACATCGCACAAGCAAGTTTATATGGAAAAAAAACAAAACAGCGACAATGTGTTTCTGAGGAAATGCGCAGATGGCTGATGACCTGTGGTGTGGTGATGGACGTATGGTGGAGGTGCTGTATAAAGAAATTGAGTTCATGGTTTTTGTTTTAATGGTTGTTATAGTACCTACGTTGATACCTACAGTAAATAATTGAAGAATTCAAGAAGTAAAGACGATATAGGTGAATTATGTTATTTGATTTATTTACTGTTGGTGTAGATACAAATTTCCGATAAGGCTTTTGTTTTAGTGGTTGTTTTGATATAACCTACGTTGTACCTACAGTAAGGAAGTGAAACTTAGTACTTACGCTGTTGAATTTAATTTTCTTAAATTGGTGTTTAAGGTAAATAGATTTGTTTGATTTATTGTTTCACATTGACAATGTTCACCGCTTTTTTTTAGCTAGACTGTTGATTTAAAACAAATATGCCGTTGAGAAAACGGTCAAACCTCTTTTATTGGAAATTACACAGTCTCACGCCGCGTACGAAGTTGCGGGCACAGCTAGTTTTTATATAAAATCAGCCTCTGACACCTACAATCAATTTAAGGCAAACCTTAAAATTAACCACAAGTTTAATGGGCGCAACCCAGTAACGCACATTTTTACGAGCACTTAAAACAAATTAATTCTCTTTTAGGTTGTACTTCAGATAATGATTTTGATTTTAAGAAACCCATTTTTTTTTATAATATATTTTAAAAATATATGACATGTATGATTCTGTTTAAATAAAAAAAGGTACCTTCACGAGTTTTCAATATTGTCGCGATGTTTTTACTTGACTTTTAAAGAATATCGACTTTTTATGTAGCTTCCAAATTTTAATCAAAATCTGACTCAGAAAATCCTTGCTAGTTGAGAAACTCATTGAGAACTTCTTGTATACTTTGTTATCTGCTGTATGTTGCCCCATAAATAAACTAATGTTAGCCGTACAGTTTTCTTCCTTGACGATCGATTGTGAACAACATCCACCCTTTCTCTCATCTGAAACATATTTTTTACAAGAAAATTCATAAACGTCTCTATTACATTTAATTTGACCAAATGGGACACCCATTTTAAATCGTCACATATAGAGAACCCTCTGTATGTCACAAGTATATCGCTTGGCGACATTGAAAACAATATAAACGGGTGTAACCATTGCGATTAACTTACAGTAATTGCCTCCCTCGCAAAGTGTTACATTTCACTCCCCGTCCCCAGTCCATAATATCATCCACCCGCAAACAATCGACGAAGTGTACTCAAAATTACATGGCAATCCCATTGATATGACAATTTTCCCTTTCACCGAAGCATTTAACAATAAAATTTGCGTAAATTTCATTTCGTATATCTGCATTAAGGACGCAGATATACCCCCGCCAACACCGTTTATACATTAAACAGCTCCAGCGAATATCATAAACATCCGGAAGAGTACAAAAAAAAAAATACGCACGCAAATAATGCCCGAACAATGGTGCGATCCTACGGAAATTCCTTTAACGGAAATTGTAGCCCATTTCTGAAGGCACTGTCGTTTTTTTTTTTTTTTTGCAAATCGTAAAATTTTATTTATTAAACGACTAAAGCAATTTGCACTCATCATAAAGGAGGATTTCACATTTTTTACTCCCGCTCTGCTTCGGTCATATCCTTGACTTGGTTTTCGGTGGTTTTTGCGGTGGTGGCGTTTCAAGTTCAGTGGCGAATCATTTTTTTTATTTTTTACCGCGAACTGAAAGTCTAATTTTGCTTAAAATATTCGCGTAATGGTGTTCGGATTGACAAAGGATGGGCAATTGTTTCGCGTATCTTATGGACGCAGGGACATTATACTTGTTTTTTTTTTATCCAAAGTTCGGCTTGAGATGAGATTTATTTTTAATCGACATCAGGGGAAGCCGGACCGTCCTACAGTCGTATACAAAAATTGCGCCCAGGTGAAGGGACTTCCTGCTCGTATACATTGTGGTACGCTTCATTTAACCCTTGGAAATATAACGAGGAGTTTTTTTATTTTTGCAACAATTACAGTACAGGTGGGATGGATGAAATGACGCCACATGATGCATGACGAGAAAGAGCGATGCTCTGCAATAACTGGGATTCTGTTACTGGTGATGTTACTTGTTCCAGCTAATATTTCAGCAAAAACTCAGATTCATGCTCGCACCTCACGAGCTGGATTGTGCACACACACTTGAGGTGGGATTTGGCATGACGCTGCTGACGATGAGGTTTGTACGTGAAATTTAATGTTCTACTTTTGTCAAGGAGACTCGTTCCGGTACACCGAGCTTGAGTGGATTACCGAGACTGAGTTTGCACGGTGTTATAAGTTATACATATGTATAGTTGTCGAAGGAGGGGTTATTTTAAGTCACATGAAAGGTGCGGTTGGTTTAAGGACTTTAAGTTGCGACCGCGTACAGGTGTGCGACATAGTTTGGGGACGTCACCTTTAACGCTCTGATTTCTGTTTAGTTCTCAGGGCGATGTGACTGTTTCGATGAACAAGGAAAGAAAAATGTAGACTTGAGGACGTAACCGCAACAAAAACACTTTACTTGACAGTTTTGGGTTTTGCAGTAGATATTTTTGTTTGATCCGGAGGAGCCTTAATCAATTCTGAGCAGGTGGTAACATTTATGGTTCATCCTTTTCATTTCATTTCATTTCATTTCATTTATTTCAATTGAATGCTTACACATTAAGACATAAAACTATCTTATAATAATAGTGAAAGCTTAAAAACGAAAAACTAAATTCTGATACAAGCTTCTAAAAGACATGTTCCGAGAGAAAAAAAAGAAAAAAAAGGTTACAAATTTAACAATTCTAAAGAAAAAATGTACTTATTGAGAGAAAGCAAAACAATATATACATACATCTCCATTCAAATTATTAAAGTTAATAAAAAAAGAATAACTAAAAACAAAATCAGTCGGGAAACTCCATGTAAAAGGACTTGAGCTCAGTCCGAAACTGTTCAGTGCCGCCTAACCTTCGCACATGCCGAGGCAAGGAGTTCCATAAGCGGATGGAATGAGCGAAAAACTGTCGCTCCGATGTTAGACACGCGACTCGAGGGTGAACAAGTTGTTGGGATCTGTTAGATGCACTAAAGCACAATTTAGTGAAAAGATAACTTGGCTGATGTGTCTGTACCACATTAGATAACAAAACAAGTGAACGAAAACGAAGTAAACTGTCAAGAGTCATATTATAAAGTGATTTTGAATAATTTGAAACACTGTCAAAACGATTCAGGTTGTAAACATAACGCGCAATATTATTAAATGCGACATTAAGCTTCCTCCTGCTGGCAGCATCACAGTTGCAATAAATTTCACAACCATAGCTTAGAATTGGAACAACAAGTGTTTTTGCTAAGATGACACGCGTTTTTTGAGGGGTGAAATATTGAGATGTCCATAACTGGCGTAGCACACCGTATACTTTGCCAACGGCTATATTAATATGAGTATCCCATGTTAGTGTTCTATTAAATATAACTCCTAGATTTTTGGCTGAATCAACATACTTTATTCTGGAGCCGTTAAGTGTTATTTCTGGAAAATAAGAAAGGTCCAGGGATTTTTTGCTAATAACAACACACTTAGTTTTACTGGGGTTAAGAAATAGCCCATTCCTATCGGACCAATCGGCTATCCTCCGTAGGTCAATATTAATCGTATTAACACAGTCTTCAATCATACCAAGATGACAACTTCGATACATCTGTACATCGTCCGCATACATGTGTATTGATGTCGATGTCGATACTAATTTTGGGATCTCGTTAACATAAAGGGAGAAAAGAAGAGGACCCAGAATAGAGCCTTGTGGAACCCCACGATAGGTGAAAAGGAAGTCTGAAGAGTGATGTCCTACAGAAACTGCTTGTTTTCTTAGCCTTAGGTATGCCGACATTAATGAAACCGCTGATGGTGAAAAACCGAACAACGTAGAGAGCTTTTCGCATAAATTATAGTGATCGACAGTATCAAAAGCCTTAGAAAAATCCAAAAGAACTAAAAAGGTCACTTTTTCCTCATCCAAAGACCTTCTTATTTCTTCAACTACGTTAATGACCGCGGTTATGCAGCTGTGATTTTTCCTGAAACCAGATTGCATCGATGAAAGTAAGCTATTTGAGTGAACATGGCAGTTAATTTGCTTCTGCATTATCCTCTCAAAAACCTTCGAAAAATAAGGTAGAATGGAAATAGGACGGTATTCTTTACTATTTGGACTTTTTGGGATAGGAACAATCTTTGCGTTTTTCCATTGGAAAGGATACACCCCTGTTGTTAAAATATGATTGAAGACATGGGTGAGGGCAGGCAGAATTACAGGTAGGATAATTTTAACAAATTTAGGATGTATTTCATCCAAACCAACCGCATTTGACTTCACTGACAACAAGCTAGCAACAACATCTGGTCTTGAAACACAAGAAAATTCAAAAGTGTCAGATAATGTACTAGAAGAGACGGATGGACTTGAAGGAACTACATTAAGATCAGGGAAAGGAAGTTCAACGAAGTTTTTGTTAAGAGTGTTTAGATCTAAATTATCGTCCAAAATAGGGTTATTTTTGCCCATTCCTATTGCACGAAGATTTTTCCAAAGCTGTCGACCTGTCAACGAGGGATTCAATTTAGCCTTATAAAATTTCTGCTTAGCAGCCCTTATTTTACTAACTACCTGTTTGCGCCGGGTACGATAGAGGCAGAGATGAAAATCTAATCTGTAACGCTTCCACTCATTATAAGCTTGATTTCGTAGGTTCATAAGATCCCTAATTTCATTAGTAAACCAACTACACTGGCCATTCTGAATTGGCTTCACTTTCAATGGAACATGCCTATTAAATAACATAGAGATGTTGTAATTAAGGAACTGAATTTGATCAAAAGGAGAAGATAAGAAAAATACACGATCCCATTCAACACAACTTGCCTCTACTTCCAGCAGAGAATAGTTAATGTTATTAAAATCTCTGTATTCGTGGTTGGAGACGGAGCAATTTATGACAAAGTCAAATGTTAGAAAAAGAAGATCGTGTTTGGAAAAAACGGGTGCCGAAAGTTGGTCATAAAATAAAATATCACTAGAATTGTTAACAAAAAAAACATCTAAAAGAGTACTTGATTCCGACGAAAAGTGTGTGGGATTATTTGTATTAACAGGGAACAGATTTAACGAACTCATGCCTTCAGTAAGAGTACTCTCGATTAATAGGTTACAATTTAAGTCACCACCAACTATGATTTTGGGATAACATAGCGATATTGATTCCAAAAGACTAAATAAAGGAGTGACATCGATGTATTTGTTAGGTCTGTAAACCGACCCAATGAGAAGATCTCCTGTTGCAGACTTAAGTTCAACAAACACAAAATCCAGTTCACTACCAGCAGTAGACTTACAGTTTAGGACGCATCTCAAACCTCTTTTCACGTAAACAGCAGAGCCACCACCCACTCTTCCAATTCTATCGCCACGAAAAAGCCTAAATCCGTTTAATTTGTAAACTTCATCTTTTATTCCTTCAGAAAACCATGTTTCCGTTACGCAGACAACATCAACCCTAGATCCTTCGAACAGATCCCTAAACTCGTCAATTTTAGGTAAAAGACTTTGCGCATTAATGTGGCACACTTGTAAGCCTGTCCTTTGGTCGCTCAACACGCGTATCATAGAATGAAGAATTCCACCATTTCCACCGCCCACGGAAGTCCCGCCTGATTCATTGGTCTGCATCTCTATCATAGACAAGCAAAAACAAAGGAAAAAGCATGTACTGAAGAACCAGCGACACAAAACGTTTCAAAACACAAGTTCCCTTACCGTTCATTCCGACCAAAATAATTATAAATAATATAAAGCGAGAGAAAGAAAAAAAAAGAAAAAGAATAAAAACAATAATGGAGATGTAAGAATATTTACAATAATATTTAATTAAACGTTAAACAAAAAAACGAACAAAGATTTAAGAATTTATAAATGTTTTAGAATGGCTGAGCAAAAAAGAAGTGTTAGTAATTATTATCCTTGGGGGCTGGCAATATCGTTCAGTTTATTGATGTCATCAATGTATACAGCTTCTTTATCAGGGTGACGTTTGACTAACACACGGCCGCGAATCGTAAACACGGAAAATAACAATTTTTGTTTTTTTAATTGCAGTGCCGCATGTAGCAAATTGTTGTTGCATTTTGAAAGACACTCGCGCAGGTAAATAGTCGAATCTGATTGTAGGCCTACGTCACATAAATTTAATTGTTTTTTGTTGATTTTGCGGTATTTTGCGATGGACGTAAGAACAAAGTTCCTGTCGTATGCAGATCGAAATTTAATTATGATATTAGCGGCGTTTGCGTTTGTATTAGGCTTCGGGCGAGTGCGGAAGATTTCATAAATCATCGGCGGTTTAATATTGATAACATGGCACAAGTGATGAAAATAAGATTTCAAGTTTTCTTCTGGCATGTGCGGGATACCAAACAAAATCGCGTCACGTGAAGCATTTTTATTCTCAAGCTGTTCATGTTCGGTTTTAATTTCGGAGAGTTGAGATTTTAAATCAATGCATTCAGCAGTGTTATTATGAAGTGCGGTTCGGGTGTCGGACAACTCTTTGTTTACATCTAATAAAGATGTTTTTATTTGAGTGATTTCCGATTTAATGGTGTCGATATCGGCGTTTGTATTTGTTTGAGCGGTTTCAAGTGTTATAATCCTCGAATTAATGTCAGATATTGTTTTATTTAGTTCCCCGAACTGATTATCAATTTTGGTCGCGAGTGCATTATTATTTTCATTCATTTTGGACGATAAGAGCGATATTATAAACTCACTTTGACTTTTTAGTTTTTCGTCCATTTTTTCCCACATTTGAGTGTCAATCGCGACTATTTTTTTGGGATTATGTATCGGCGAGTCAATGGAGGTTCGAGGTGAGTTTGTAAATGGAGAATCTTGGTGTTTGGAGTTCGATCTGGTTCGCTTAGATGTAGACATGTCGTTCGTAATTGTTCGATGAAAATTTGTGTTGCACAAGAGACAAAGGATTTTCTTTTGTTAGAATTTTAGGAAATTGGCAAATAATAACAATTAAAATGTCACTTTCACTGATATTTTTCAATAACACTTTACAGTCTCTACACCACACCAACTTGAATTATTTGAGAAAATAAGCCAATTTGCGTAAATTTCAACCGAAAACAACTAAATTGCCAGCAGAGGGAAAAACACGTCTATTCAGTAGCTTGCATTGCTTGCACATCATCATCCTTTGTGGTATAAAAACGTGTTCAACTGGTTAATGTTGTCTAATCTCAGTACACATATTTAATTGGGTCACATTCCTTCGCTAATTATACCAAAAATACCTTTTGATGTTATGTTATTATAAATACTTGCGGACTTTTGGGCTGTCAGTTTCTTTTCGCTAAATCGTTCATTCCATTTCCAGTCCATTTATTACTGGGCTGACGATGCACTTGCATTTGAAGTGAGATTGAAAAACTAAATTTCAATTTCTACTCCGATTTTAGAAAAAAAAAAGGTCTACCCGCTGCTCCGAACAGCAATCTACTGCAATGTTTCGATTTCGAATAATAATGAACATGCCACCTCTCTTTCACTTCCTAGACTGAGTCAGTGTTGTATATCGTGCGACTTATCCCTTTTTGTTCCCCATCTGGTATACCGTCTCCAAGACATACATGAGGAAGTTGGGAGCATTCGAAAGAAAACTCCTGCGGATATGCACAGGACTGCACTACGATCCAATCCGGAAGAAAAACATCAGAAGTTCAAGACTCTTTGTAGAAGCCAACTTCTTACCTCTGGAGAAGTATATGGTCCCACTTTTCCAGAAAATACTCTGGAATACCTCCAGTCATCCAAACCCCCTAGTCCGAAGAATTGCGGACATGCCACACATCCTAGGGCATCGGTACCTTCATGTACTGGCTCTGCTTAACGAGGAGTTATTCCCAAGCGACACAGACAGGACAGCCCTGCCCTTCTACGAATTGACCGAGACAACCCACCATTCGGGATAATACCAAGATGACCAACCATCTCAAAACACAAGACATAAACACCCGGACTTGAACACCCTGAGGTCAACCTTGACAACGATGCATACTACGAGTATGAATCCGACAAGCCAAATACAATAAGTATTGTAAAATAGATTTAAGAAAACAAACATTGTATACCGTTGGGCCCCTGTTGTTGAGCCAACACCTTTAAATATTAACTATTCACCACCATTTGGCACCTAGCCTTAAGTCAAATTGTATATACAACAAATTTAATAAAAGCAAATATAATAAAAAAAAATATCCCTTTTTGTGGGAATTTCAATGTCCGAAAAGTCTTCCGTTGGATAAAGGGACAAAGCAGCAAAATCATGGGAATTTCAGGAATCTGAAAAAAACATTCAAACTAAAAATTTTTGAAGAAAAAAAAACTCTTCATTCAGTCAAAAGGTTAAAGCTATTAATCAGATTCCAGCCGCGGCTTATAATTTCAATGTGACCGCGCATTGGCTTAAGCTGGCTTAATTCCATACATACGCTTGAGGGGTAACAGGTATTAAAAATATTGTGTACAATGCTAGCAGTATTTTTAGTGTCAAATTGGACTTGTTTTCGGCATTTTTGCTTTTGTTCATTTGTCCGGTTCACCTATTTGGTAAATGGTTTTGACAGAAGCTAAATGAATGACTGAAATATAGCACAAGTATTGGTAATGGACTTTTCTGTCCAATTCTATGATTGTTCTTCCTTAACAACCGATCGATGGGCATCATATCGAGAAGGAGCGACTTTCTACGTTCAAGCGTCAAGGGTTTAACAAGTTCACACTATTACTTCTACTCTGCGTTCAATATTGCGCGGTAGTAAAATAAGGAAATAGTTAGCACAACATGTAATGTAACTATAGAAGCAATGGCCCCATCACTAACTTGACGAAGGATTTTAATAAATTATGTAATTGATTCCAACCTAACAATATTAAATTTAAAACAAATATTAAAATAAATGTAACATATATTAAATAGTAGGCGCAGTGGCTAAGTGGTTAGTGTGTTGGACTACTAAGCGAGGGGTCGAGGTTCGAATCCCATAAAAACCCAAGTTGCAACTTAGGGTCTTGAAAGGGCTTCTCAATTAGCCGTTTGGAGTCGAGATAAAATTGTAGATCCCTTCCATTCGTTCGAAAAACTGAAAAACTCACACAGAACTTATGGTTTTGAGAAGCTAGGTCTAGGGCCCCTCGGGACCTGTTGCGCCAACTATTTATTTTTTTTTAACATATATTAAATAGGTAACTAACTTTTTATTAAATATTAGTAACTGATAAACTGTGGCTTAAATGTTCAGTAGTTCCGCTTAGTTTCTGAAATCCATTCAGTTTTTATTTTGTGAGGAATGAAAAGACCTACACTTTTGCCAATTGAGAAACTTTTCCAGGACAGTTCTCAGATGTTTGCCAGTACTTCGAAGGTGCAAATGTCTTTCACGATACTAGCACTAATAATCATATTCCATGTCCAGGCTAGGGACACACTCGCAATGGCGAAATCTTCCATATGAAATTATCAATTGTGACTTAAAAAATATTTATTGTGAGGGTTAAAAATGATTATTAGTAAAGCCCGCTGTCGTCAAGCTTAAGTTTTATAAGCAAGCTCCTCTATACAAAATAGACTATTCCGACCTTTAATAAATTTATTTTGGACATATCCGTGGTACACTCAAATTGAATAGCTAGAGCTTCAAGTATCGCGCAACGTTTCCTCTCAAATTATAAAAGATATTTATCTTAATGTACTTTAAGAAATTATAAAATACATAATAATAAGTTTTATTGAAATTGAATTGAATTTTTTTGTAATATGCAGATCTACAGAATCACGGATGTTTGAAAACAGACTCAATATCAGATGTGATTGAAGAAAATCTGTCCTACGCTTTATTTATACCGACGAAAGTACACACTGACTTGATATTTGACTCTTCCAAAATCTTCCTTTAACAACTGGAAGTTGCAATCCATAAACCCCAAACCTCTTTCGGGCCTTTAGTCATAATATCCACACATCTTCACTTTTAATCGAGTTCATGGTTAAGCAATTTTTATTTACACGTGTGTAATTTTACTACGCACGCAGTAAATATTTAATTGTCGTTTCTTTTTCAGAATTATTATAACTTTTATGAAATATATTTTTAAATACACAAATTTTACTATTATTTCCCACCTACATATATTTTAAAAGCGCTGTTACCATCCCTCTTTAAAAAAAAAAAAAAATTGCTTTGCTATCTCATAAAAACTTTAGCATACCTATACTATATATATGCGCCCCCTCATAACAAAAGCCGCTTGTACTAGAAATTTCCATTTCACATACACACCGCGTGAATTATCAACACTTAAAGTCGCTGTTTAATTTGCTTCGTTGCAAATTTGTGTCGCATCATAAATGTTAGCGTTGACGTCCATTTTGGGAAGCGTTCTCAAAACACACGCCAATTCGTGTAACGAGCGCGTTTTCTACCCCAAAATTGTTCATAAATATTTTACGATGTTAATTTTTACTCCGTGTATTCACTCGTACCTTCTTCAAGGGTGAATGTAATTAAATGTCAAACAAATGAAAAATCCGCGAGCAAGTGTTCCACATCCTTGTTCACTCGTCGTATTTTCCCCCCCTTGTTCTGGAATGAATGTGAATATGGAGCAAAGTTAAAAACACAAAGAAAAAAAAATAATAAAGACAGCAAATATTAGAAAAGGGGTGCACTCACAGTAAACGACGACGACTTCTTAAATAATCAACAAGAAAAGCTGCGAAGAAGGAATGCTGGCAAAGTTTGCAGCATTAAGTATCCTTCAACAAGTTTATCCCTGTTTTACACTCGCACATCAAGTCGTGCATTTGTAGTCAGCTGAGATTCTATATTACACATCTCACATTATACACATGGGGATTTTTTACATTTTTGGTAGATTGCTTCGAAGGGGTTAATGCGGTGTTTTGGTTTTAATGAACGTTGCCCCCAATGAGCGTTGTCTGTGTGGGATCGAAGATAAGTTCATTGTTAAATGAATAAAGTTAAATGTTTTTATTGAAGATTTTTGGTGATAGTAAGTTGAAAGTTCTCAGATTGGGATCCCGCTGACAGAGCACAGTATCCATGTCCTTGCCTTATAATTTATGTCGTGGTTCGACAGAGCGGTGTATGGAAACACATCGGAGAAACAGAGGTGATAACGCCAGTAAAATATACAGATCTCCTGCATTCGGAGATATTTTGTCACCTGAATTGTGGAAAATCAAACAAGAGCTCTTCGGGTAGAAATGAGAATTTATCCAAGATACACAAGTCGGTCTCTTCGGGCTGGTGCTTTCTCATCTACACACTCAGAAAAAAAAAAAAACAAAATAGCTATTTTTAACTATTTTCATAGGAAAAATTATAAATAGGAACTATAAATAGTTTAAAAATAATTATTTTTAACTATTTTAATGTTAAAATCATCTATTCAATAGTCAATGTTATTAATAAAAATAGTGATTTGTAGCTATTTTTATTGTCAATAGATTTTTTTTTTTTTTTTCAGAATCAACTTTCTCATAATCAATTGAAATATTTAAGCAGTAACATATAACGTTGTGCATAGTTAAATTTTATTTTATCGAATAATCTTTGAATAACTACTCGTTTTTGATGCCTGTTTTTGAAGTGCTTACCTGATGGTTTTTTACTTGCCGCGTTAACAAGAAGAAAAATTAGTTCCCTGAAAATTCTCCAAAAAATCAACAACATCACTATTCTCAAATCATTTCAATTTGCATTTTACATTTTATTGTACCTATCCTTTCCAAGAATTGAAAAATAAAAAATAAAATCAGAAATATTTAAGTCTTGATAAATTTTCGATCTAAGGAGTAATCATAATTTCAGAAAATAATTTGAATACATTTTACTAACTATAGAACTGTAACAGCCTTGACCTTATTTTCTGTACGAAATTCTAAAACGATTTTGTCTGATATTCTTTTTATATCAGAAATTCTTAAAAAATTTTATTTGAAAAAAATACCATCTAAAATTAGATTACATAATTGATTGCTTGTGGAATCGTTTAAGGAGTTGTTTAGTATATAGGTTTCTTAAACTTGTTTCCCATTGATACAATCTAAGATTTCTTGAAGTTTCTGTGGAACGTATTATGGTTTGTTAAGTTGAACTTATTTAATACAAAAAATACAAACGAGTAACAAAGTGTGACATACTCGTATGTTGAGTTCGAATTACAGGAACTTGAGGGCGATGATGGCCTTATGTTTGCGAACGAACTACATTCTCCAACCAAAAAATGGGCCAAAATAGCAAAAATTTGTGGCAGACTCTCAAAAAAAAGTGTCAAAAAGCAACTTTTGTCGTGCAACGGTCACGCTGCATACAATTTTATCACTTCCCACAATTTGTTTTAGTTCGTTTTTGTTTAAAAATTTTAAAATATTAAAATGTTTTTGAACTAAACTTCGGTGGAATAGGGCTTCACGTTGAAAGGGGAAGCTCGTCTGCCATCTTGTAACGGGTGATTTTTTAGCTGGTTTGGTTTTGGCAACACTGGTTTTGACAGCTGACTTGTGTTTAGTACCTTGTGTCACTGTCAAACAGCTTCAGTTTGGTTTGCAATTTAACCATGGATCGTCTTACAAATGAACAACGCTTGCAAATTATTGAATTTTACTATCAAAATTCGTGCTCGGTTCGAAATGTTCATCGCGCGCTGCTTCCATTTTATGATCGGCATTCTCGACCTTCTGAGCAGTCTATTCGGAAGATTGTGACCAAATTTCGCACCAAATTTACTTTGTTGGACATTAAACCACCAACACGTTTACGTACTGTGCGTAGTGAAGAAAATATTGCGGCCGTATCAGCTAGTGTGACAGAAGACCGCGAAATGTCGATTCGGCGCCGTTCCCAGCAGTTAGGCCTTTGTTACAGCACTACGTGGAAAATTTTGCGGAAGGATTTGTGCGTAAAGCCTTTTAAGATACAGCTTGTGCAAGAACTAAAGCCAGCCGACCTACCACAACGCCGAATTTTTGGTGAATGGGCTCTTGGAAAGCTGGCCGAGGATCCGCTTTTTTATCGAAAAATTGTGTTCAGCGATGAGGCTCATTTTTGGTTGAATGGGTACGTAAATAAGCAAAATTGCCGCATTTGGAGTGAAGATCAGCCAGAACAGCTACCAATGCATCCCGAAAAAGCCACTGTTTGGTGCGGTTTATGGGCCGGCGGCATTATTGGGCCATATTTCTTCAAAGATGATGCGAATCGCAGCGTTACTGTCAATGGTGAACGCTACCGAGCGATGATAACAAACTTTTTTTTGCCCGAAATGGAAGTTCTTGACTTGCATGATATGTGGTTTCAACAAGACGGTGCCACATGCCACACAGCACGTGAAACAATGGCGCAATTGCGAGGCGAGTTTGGTGAACAGTTAATTTCACGTTTCGGGCCGGTCAATTGGCCGCCTAGATCGTGCGATTTGACACCATTAGATTATTTTTTGTGGGGGTATGTCAAGGCTAATGTGTATAGGGACAAGCCCGCTTCGATTGACGCACTGGAAGCCAACATCCATGCATTCATTCGTGAGATACCGGCCGATATGTGTGAAAGAGTATGCCAAAATTGGACTCAGCGGATGGACTCCCTGAGACGCAGCCGCGGTCAACATTTGCATGAAATTATCTTTAAACATTAAATTGCAAGGTTCAAACTATCGATTCAAATAAATATTTCATTCATTTTTTCGAATTTTTTGTGTTTTTTTTTTTTTTTTTTTAAGTTCTAAGCCTCTTAAAAAATCACCCGTTATTAGGGAAAAATGTCAACAATTGAAAAAGTGTTGTAAAGGAGGTTGGAAAATGGTATTGGAATCAAATGAAGGGTATTTTTGCCATCTTTTAAATATAAGCCAAACTATGATGATATGCTTAAAATATTTAGATTCAACTTCTAAAAGCGTTCAGAAGAATTTTTTTAGATTTGCTCCACACGACTTGTTTTGTAATAATGGAGTTGAGGTTCATTATTCTTACCGTTCAAAATATCTTTTACTTGGATTCCAAACTCATGAATCGATGAGAAAAATGTAAATTGTTTTGTGTATTCGTGATATCTTATCTGGAAGTATTAATTGTTAGAATCTAGGCATTTTTATTTAAAAGTAGCCACACTATATTGTATGGTCAACGTGAACTTATCTCATTTTGTATTAGATTGTTAAATCTCTTCTATTACGAATTTAATACATTTTTGTCTAGAAATATTTTTAAGGATGGATTAAATTCGCTCATCAACAATTAAATCCATATTAAAATTATTATTATATAACCTATTGTATTGTTTTTCAAAATCTGTGGATTACAAGTCGTAGATTTAATTATTTTTATAGATATTTTTTTTTTAGACTGAACTTTGCGGACTAATTTCTTTAAAATTGCAGTAATAACGTCAAATTTGTTGGCACAACTAAAAATCTTAATTAGTCACTTTTAATTTAAAATTAAATATATTCATGGAATATATTAAAATAGGTGTATTAAAATTAAAAATAAACATATTAAAATATATTAAATTTAAGGTGACTAATTGAGCTTTTTACTGGTGCCAAAAAATAAAAAGATTTAACTATTTTTTATATGTTTTTAATTTATTTTTGTGCAAAAATTTCATTCAAAAAATTTCATTGGACTTCATAGAATGACTATAACAATAGTTACAAAAATTATTATTTTTTTCTATGAGTGTACGTTCCGCATGACGTAACCACCTCAGCTGTTGCATTTGAAGCTTTGTTCAAGTCGCTGTGAAGTGAAGTCTAGCTCTACAAAGTTGACCAGAAATCCAGCAGAGGGTGGGCATCTTTCCGGCAGTCATCCACTGCTTTTGATCTTACCTATCACATGGACTTTTTTTGGTCTAATTATGTCGGCTTTCACAGTCACCAACTTTAACCTGAACTTTGGGTCTTACTTACTCCTGGCAAAACAAAAGTTCGGTGAGAACTTGATTCCAAATCGGTGTATGTAGAACCCCTGTCTTAAAAGTTTCCACGTTGCACCACAGCGCTACTATCAATCCTGTGTCTACGTAGGAGATTGTAGCAAGATTCCTCAACGTTGCGCTTTGGCAAGGCTTGACTGATCGATCTTGTAACATTTCTAAAAGACTTGCATTCCCTTTTTCCTTAACCTAAGAGGAAATATCGATCAAACTTACAACAGTATCGGCAGACATGTGGGCAGTCATGTTTTAAAAATAAATGAAAAATAGAAATAGCACCTCATGAGTCATTTCTTTTTTCTTTTCTTTTTTGTGACTGCTTCCGAACGGCGGAATTGAGAAGCTTTTCAGTAGTATGGAGTTTGTTAATATTCTTAAGTGAGTGGGTTTGTACACAGCCTGTATTAGAGTTAGCAACCCCTTTACCCTTAGACGGTTGGCATTGCCCACCAACTAAATTCGAAACTCCAAACTCCCAATTAAACATAACTAGTTACACAATTCCTACAAACCTCACTGTCCCGATATCAACCTCAAGTGCAACTCTCTCCGACTATAAGCCCTTGTCATGTGTTCTCTCATCGGACTTGTTAATTTCTGTAACTAAACTTCTAAAAGCGACCTCAAATATGGATTTGATTTCGGAAATAATTGGACAGCTCGTGTCCTTGGAGTTTGGAAATTCGAAAATGCAGTGAGTGACCAGCATCCCGCTGATGTGCTACGGAAAGTTAACAAATGTTGTCGACTTCAATAAAGCACAAGCATAGATAAATTAATATACAGATGTCTCATCCTAATGTAAAAGAATGCTCTACTTTTTGCGATCGTCCAACAAAGATCGTCCAACAAATGGAAGGTGAAAAGCAAAACCCACCACACCTCATTTGAGAAGGATTGAGTTTCTGTTTCAATGAATGCTACTTTCAGTTGAATTATGACCACAGGCCGAAAAGTATGTATGCGGCGTGCTGTCGTATGGGGTATGGGGCAGGTAAATTTCCTTCCACACTGATAGTGGGTTAAAGGGTAAGCAGACAAGGTAATAAGAAAAGGGGAAAGAAAAAATATCGCCTTTATTTCTATAATCTTTCTTTCTTTGGTATTGTCAATGCCTTATGATTGTACGCCGGCGGGGGTGTGTGCCGTGAGGAGATCTTCGGTTATGTAATGCATGATGGTTTTTGTTGGGAAGAGCCGCCGATTTACTTTTGGATTTGTTTTGCTGAAAAAGGTATCTCTTTGCGATATGAACAATTTATTTCATTTTGGCGATAGGTACAATTTTAATGTTTTTGTTTGGGTAGGTAGGTACATTCGCATTATTTTTCCGGTTTTAATTTTTCGATACAAATGTAGGTATGTCAAATTTTATACTTTTATAATTTTCTTATGAAATTATTAGGTAATTCATTAATAGGTATCAACAATAATATTTAAACTGAAAACTGTTCTTTATCACTTACTTATCTTATTTTTCAAAGACATGCTGTTGGGTTTTCTTCTCTGTTTATAAATAAAGTGGGATAACGAAACGAGAATTCAATATTTTCAAGTTTCCATGTCTGTCAAAACGCTCTGACTTGACTGGGTCTGACTTTGTATTATGAATTCATTTAAACATTAATAATAAAACAATCAGTATTTTTAGCTTTCTCGATTAGGGATGTAGTAAGAGCAAATACATACAAAATTTAGAACTCGCGATGTTAATCAATTCTGACATTACGATGATCGAGGTCTAAAAGAAGTGGGTCGTAAAATGCTGTTCGTCTGTCTATCGGTCTGCTTGCCTGTCTGTGCGTAAGCTCCCGAGGCCTAGAGCCTAAATGGCTTCCATAATTTTGTTATAGCTTCAGATTTGGAGTTTAAGTTCGGGGCGGTTTTAATCATACTAAAAAAATTGAATAACGACACTTTTGAATTTTGGACATAGGTATGTATTTTGAAAACGGTATATTAGATTGTTACACAAATTAGTTTCTAAGTTAATACATGTAATCATTTCTAACTTAATAGAAAACTCGTACAAATATTTTTGAAAAAATACACTTTTTTTAGTTTGGTTTTATTTAGTTTATCGGAAAACGGCGATATTTAACGATTTTAACCAAAATGCATACTTAGTGTAAAATTGATGTTTTCAAAATTATTGTGTCTCTATTCAAAGAAAAACTTATATTTCGAAAACCCAATTTTGATTTAAAAAAAAAGCTTTAAAAACAAAGTACCTAGGTAATGCTTACATCCCGAAAAGGCTGAGGTTTCCATTATGCGCACTAAGCAAATTAATTTTTTTTATTTTTTTTATTTAAATTGACTTATTCTAAGATGAATTTTTCTGAGGAAACTTTTTTTTCTATTTTTTTTTATTTTTAAAGTTTTCAGTTTTCACTGAAAAGTGCATGTATACAAACTACACAAATGGACGCGTTACTTTAAATACACCATACATTCTTACAGGCACCTGTCTGACAGTTTTTGGTATACACTTGTTTAACTATTTAACTGGGCTAAAAAACATAAATATAATATTTTTTTCTTGAGGAATGATTTTTTTTTTTTATTAAATCTTAATAATTTTTTTTTCTTATTTTAATTAAACCAGGAGATTTTGCAAAAAAGGTTTTAAATCTCGGTGTATAAATCACGTTAACATGGTCTCATCAAAAAAAAAAAAATTAAAATTTAGTAAAAAATAAAAAAAAAAAATAATAAAAAAAAAATTAAAAAAAAAAAATTAAAAAAAAAAAAATTCATTTCCTCAAGAAAAAAATCTTAATAAGATCCCGTACTTAGTTTTTCTCATAAAATTCGAATAAATCAGTGTTTTAATCATTTCTCCAAAATGACTACCCAAAAGCCGATCTGTGTCGATATAATATATTCTTAAAACTCAATACCGCACTTTAAAATTAAAATTGTAATTGCCTTTAAAAATGCAATAACAACAACGTAAAACTTATTTTTAGCAAATTTTAGCAAATATTAGCAAGTTCTTCTTCAATATGCACCTTAAATAATACCAACCAGCCAGAAAATCTTACTTTATTTGCACCCCATCGGGATATTCAGTTTATAACTGCTAATTCAAATTCAAAAAACAAATCTCTGATTTGTATAATCATAGACGATCGTCACTAATCTATTTCAGCCAAAAATAAAATCATGCATGATAAAAAAACAGAAATTCCTATTACGATTTTCCCCATCCTCAAAAACTTGTAAAATGTAAGAGTTATAAAATAGTGCATTAAGCGCTTATAAATCTCTTACCAGAACAGAGAAGAAAACCCAACAGCATGTCTTTGAAAAATAAGATAAGTAAGTGATAAAGAACAGTTTTCAGTTTAAATATTATTGTTGATACCTATTAATGAATTACCTAATAATTTCATAAGAAAATTATAAAAGTATAAAATTTGACATACCTACATTTGTATCGAAAAATTAAAACCGGAAAAATAATGCGAATGTACCTACCTACCCAAACAAAAACATTAAAATTGTACCTATCGCCAAAATGAAATAAATTGTTCATATCGCAAAGAGATACCTTTTTCAGCAAAACAAATCCAAAAGTAAATCGGCGGCTCTTCCCAACAAAAACCATCATGCATTACATAACCGAAGATCTCCTCACGGCACACACCCCCGCCGGCGTACAATCATAAGGCATTGACAATACCAAAGAAAGAAAGATTATAGAAATAAAGGCGATATTTTTTCTTTCCCCTTTTCTTATTACCTTGTCTGCTTACCCTTTAACCCACTATCAGTGTGGAAGGAAATTTACCTGCCCCATACCCCATACGACAGCACGCCGCATACATACTTTTCGGCCTGTGGTCATAATTCAACTGAAAGTAGCATTCATTGAAACAGAAACTCAATCCTTCTCAAATGAGGTGTGGTGGGTTTTGCTTTTCACCTTCCATTTGTTGGACGATCTTTGTTGGACGATCGCAAAAAGTAGAGCATTCTTTTACATTAGGATGAGACATCTGTATATTAATTTATCTATGGCACAAGTGTGCGGTTCATTTTGACCGCACTATTCAGATCCATCTCTAACGATGGCTACCTCAATATTCAATTTTGACAAATTGGTCAGACCCATGGGGAGGATATTGATTTTTTTTTTAATTATTCCGTCGGTTGGGATTTTTTTTTTTTTTTTGCGTAATTGAATTTATTTCCAATTTCCTCGCAATAAATTGGTCGATTTCGAGACTCAAATTGATGGCAATTGGTTGTTTAATCAATTTTTGAGGTGAAACATTTGAATTTGGCCCGGTGACAAAATGTGCGGATTGAAATAATTGAAAGCCACAAATTGATTGTTAAATTCAGAGATTGAAATCGAAAATATATAGATCAACACCTGTCTGAATAAATTGTCTGGCACACAGAAAACAAAGGCATTCCGCAACAGACATACATTGACTTTGAACTCGAAACGCATTGTTGTTTCTTGATTTGTCACACACAAATTAACGAAGGCAACTCAGACCGACTCCTACGCAGAAAAGCTATTTACATTTAAATACATGACCGGATGACATTAGCATCGGAATTTTTCTTTGGAAAATACACTCAAGGTCCCGCTGAAAATTTTGATATATTTTTTGGGGGAGAAAAACTTAACGACAGCGTCACCAACTGCGTATTTATTAGATTGAGATGAGAATTTCTTTTCTTAATGCTGAAAGGATTAAATTTAATTTTAGACCCAACGACAGTCGAATTTTGAATAAACCGACATTAGTACTGAATAGGTGACTATACCTGAGAATGCAGCCGAACGCTAATATTTTTAGAAAGACTAGATTTTATTGGCCGAAACCGTACTCTCGTGTGGCGGGGAATTCAAATTTTTATGAATGTGCATTGAAGGATTTTCGCACAACCGATTGACGAGGTGATGACTCAATGGGAATGGAATTCCATTCGGGTGGTGGGACTTATTAATAGACTCGTATCCGTGTCCACGAACTGCTCGTACAGCGCTCCGAAATGGATTGGTATGGTAGTACCCATGTCATGGCATCGAGAGCAGAAAAAGCCGCGCAAAACTATCCGAATGGGTGTTGCGTGGGTGTGTTTACGCCATTATGCTGATCTGCTGATACTGGTGCTGATGCCACATTAATTGTTGTAAACACAATTTGGCCGAGTGCCAGTTACCAGTTTGTTGTAGCGCTTTCCGGCGACGATGATGCTTTAGCCAGTCAGCCAGCCAGCCAACACCGACCGCCTTCCTCTTTTGGTGATTTTTACTATAACTGATGCCGGTAGTGGTGTGGCCGCTGTTGCATTTAATGATTGCGGTGATGGAAGTTGTGTGTATTTTTCCCACTTCTGGAGTGATTCCGCTACTGTATAATATTGTGCAATGAAATGGGAAGATTTGTCCATTAGAATCAATAATACATGAGGGGCTGTAGAAAGACGAGTGGAAGTTTGATATAAGAAGTGGGTCAACGCAAGTCGAAATATATCGTAAACATTTATCTTCGAGTAAGTTTTTAGGAAAGTACGAATGTGTTCGCTCTTTAAAAATTGCAGGAGTACTATTCGACTTACACTGACTTGCTGGGGACATGAAAACTGCATAGCGCACACATGTTAGCTGCATTTTGTCATAATTATTCCATTAGCGCACATTTACAACTGCTTTAAAATCTGTTATAAATAGGCTATTAACAATAGCCGATATTGCGCACGTAAATTAACAGAACTGTGTCATGTTAAGTCCCATAGCGCACACTTGTAATTGCTTAAAGATCGATTACAAAGATGTTAGTAAGAATAGCTGACATTGCGCAAATAAATAAGCTTGAATTTGACATATTAGCTTCAATGACGCACACTTGCATTTAGTTAAGAATCAGTTATAAAAATGTTAGTAAGAACAGCTGAAACTCCGCACATAAATAAGCTGGATTCTGTGATATTGATTACATTAGCGCACACTACCAATTGCTTTAAATTCGACTATAAAAAAATTGTTAACAATAGCTGACATTGCGCACATAAGTAAGCTGGATTTTTTCATATAAGCTTCAATGTCGCACACTTCGATCGATTATATAGAAGTTTGTAACAATAGCTGACATTGCGCACATAAATAAGCTGGATCTTGTGATATTGGTTACATTAGCGAACACTTCCAATTGCTTTAAATTCGGCTATAAAAATTTTGTTAACAATATCTGACATTGCGCACATAAGTAAGCTGGATTTTGTCATATTTACATTTATTTACATTTATTGACTTCGAAAATATCTTTTACATTGGACTTGGAGTCCATTTGTAGCAAAAGTTTAAAGGTGCTATTTTAATTAATTAATTAAGCTAAACAAATGAAATTAATTGGTTAGTAATAGTAGCTGGCATTGCGCAAATAGATACACTAGATCTTGTGATATTGGTTTCAGTGTTGCACACTTGCATTTAGTTCAAAATCGATTTATAGGAATTAAGAGTCTAACGATACCCGACAATGAATGGAAATGTCGTTGAACGAATAAGAGTGGGGCAGTTAGAGGAAAAAATAATTACATCGCGCACACAAGCAAGCTTCATTCGGTACTAAATCAATTGTGACATTGACATTGCGCACACACGTGAGCTCAATTTCGTCATGGTAACTTAAACAGCGCACACTTGCATTTACAAATAATCAATCAATAACTTAGTTTTTTCTTACATTTTATTAACCACCAACCAGACAGACGATGCGTTTAATTTCAAATCCGCAACATTTGACATGCGGATGTGAATTTTATAGAATGTATGTATTCACTTAAATATTACCGACGTTACCGAAATTGACGAGGTGAATCCAAATTCAATTCGAATGAATAGGAGTAGGAAAGTCTTTAGTAACAATTGAAGAAAAATTCTCCCCGGTGATCAGCAGAATAGGGCTGTATGTTTCTTGTTCCGAACAAGCAAAGACAACTTAAGCGAGGTTAAACCGAATGCCTTCAGCTCATACAAGGTGGGCCAAAAGAAGTCATCCGATGTTGTTTGGCTCTCATTTTTTGTTTAAATGAAGAACTTCGATTCTGATTTTTGGTTATATTATTGATATTTGAACCTTTAGAATTTTATTGGTCAAGTCGAGAAGATGATATCGGCCGTCACAATTGATTGCCATACGGGCTCGTTTTATGTCATTTTTAATCACTTCGGCGAGAACTTCGGGCGACAGATTCTCGCACTCGTGTCGAATGTTGTCCTTGAGGGCTTATAGGGTCTCGGTTTTGTTCACTTAAACACGGGACTTTAAAAAACCCCATAAAAAAACTCTGGAAGTCGGGGATCTTGCGGGCCAGTGCAAATCGCCAAAACGAGAGATGAGGTGACCCGGAAACGCCGCCTTCAGAATATCGGTTGTGGAACCACATGTCCTCCAGTCCTAACTCGTTCAATTGCGACAGAAAAAACTCGGTTAACATGTCGGTTAAATTGTCGTTTGAACAGCGGCGTTCTCGAAAAAAAAATGTCTCGATGACTCCTCCAGCGTGAACAGCGCACCATGCAGTAACTTTGAGCAGGTGTTATGGCTCCTCGTGCATCACTCGTGGATTTTCGGTGCCCCAGAAGCGATAGTTTTGCTTGTTCACGTACCCGCTGAGATGGAAATGAGCCTCATCGCTCATTATGGTTTTAGTCGAAAAATCGAAAATTCGAAATTATTCCGCGTTCTTGGGGAGTGTATCGCTCCATGGCTTGTTCACTTGTATTCTACATCTGCCACAGATTTGACATTGGCGGTCATTTGCAAAAATAAGAGCATCTTAAAATAGGGTGATCTCTTTTGGCCCACCTTGTATTTCCTTAATTTAGCACATAAATCGGTTTGATAACCATTAAATGATAAGTTGGAAACAATTTGTCAAAGACCTCTGCCGATCCAATAATAGTCAAACGCCCTTTCCCTCGTATTCCCTCATTCAACAGTTAAAACTTGCTCATTAAATTTTCTTTAGTAGAATGGTAAGGTATTTACTTAAAATACATATTTTCAAATGGAAGAAAATTCTAGAACTCACTTGCCTCCATAAACAGAGTCTAAGCCAATATTTTTTATTTTATTTCTAAGCCAAATACCTAACAAAGCAGTATTTAAATTATCCCTAGTATGCGCTCAAATTTCGCCCGCATGATTTTTCTATTTGTCTCTTTTGGAAAATGCATGCATTAAGTACCCACTTTGCCCAAGAAGGACATAATATTTCAAAAGCCTCGAATTTATTCAAAAGTCCGACGCAGTTCATTCCCAAATCAGTTTACATAAGTAGGTAACCTCTAAAAGTAAACTATACCACCAACCTGTCAAACGCCTGGCATTTAATTTGTTTTATCCTTCCTGGTCATGTTCACTTTAAATCAACAACATTTCAAATACATTCCCAATAAATTAATTCCGAAATAAATTTGAATTAAAAATGTTTGCACAAAAATGGCTACCAATCAGCAATTAGTCACGGAAAAGTATTCATATTTTTAAATCAAATATTTAAAACATACTAATTTATTTTTAAATGCACAATACACAAACAAACTGAAATAACGTCAACCATCACTTTCCATGTTCGCCAAATGCTTATATATTATGATGTTCACCTCTCTCAGTCTAATTAGTCGCAAAATACAAAATATTGTAAAATTTTGTCGAAATACACAGATTTAAATCGACCAAGCTGAACGGATGTGTGCTGTCGATTCGCCTGCCCAGACAGAGACCCCTCTCCCGCTATATTAAGCATCGTGTTGGTATGCCATTCAAGGTCAATGCTGATTTTTAATGCCAAAGTGGAGTGACAGTTCGACTGTCAAACAAATACATTCAAGCTGGCTTTAAATGCAAAACGAACAAACGAACCATATCGTGCGACTGACAGTCGTCTGTCAAATCAGATCCACTCGTTGTCGGGTATTTCTCACAGTCGCTTATTTTTCTAAATAGAATTAATTTGTTTTTATAGATAGATAGTAGGTAGCTGCTTGCATACCTCTCTAGAATCAAATGGGAATTAATGTCAATGAAATTTTAAAATTAAAAGCCAGCGCAGAAAACAGACGACGTTTTTTTTCTAATTTAGTTTTTCTCATTGGATGTTGGTACTACATCGACTAATATTAAGCCTGTGACTATGACACCGGCGTTGGCAACGACGACGACGACGATGACTTCTCTTCGATCAATTCAATAGCACTGCCAAGGATGTGCGGTTGTGCTTTCTCTCTGAAACATTAAATAATTAGCTTGTGAGTGGAGTAAGTTTGGGAAGTATTTCGTAATAACATTTCGTTTTGTGAATTTCTTGATAATCTGACAACCTATATACGTACGGTGACCATTTTTCTAATCATATAAAAGAGGACACTTTTTTTTAAGTAAAAATAGCACATTTCGATTATTAAAATAGGTTTGATAGGTTTGATAAAAGGAATTTATTTGGTCTTTGAAAATCAATACAGAAGGATTACCATCTAACTCGAGCTTTGTTTAAGAATTTATACTTATATGTAACAACTAACATATTTCTTATCGTACGATGATTTTTAGGACAAAAAGAGGACATTTAGAGGTCCGGTTGAGTAAAAAGATGAATTTGTATTATTTTCTTTTAGTAAACAAATTGGAGAGGACACAGAAGCGATCAAAAAACTCGTCTACAGGCAAGGGACTTTTATTTGAAAAAAAAAAGTGTTTTCAATTCAAGAAGGTCCTTTTGAAGCTTAAAGGAAGCATAGGAAGAAGTTAAATTCGCATTACGTCTACTCCACTAAGAGACCTATAAGGTCCAAAAGGGTATTCACATGGAACCTTTTAGGTCTCTGATCGGACGTGATAAGTTTGCTTCCATCACACTCCCATAACCTTTTTCACTTCCCATGACAGACTTGCTCTAAATTCAAGGGTTCTGAAATTACTCATAGTCAAGAACTATTATACTGAGGGATTAGTTTCATGATCGATCTCCGGAAAAACAAAACAAAAAATAGTCTTAGGTTTTTTTTTTACTTCAAGAATATTTGACAAAGATTGGAGAGTACAACTTCCTTGAGACATCTTCTCATTCACACGTTTGACATCTCGTTAAAAATGAAACGAAGACAAGCTCTTTCCAAAAACATTTTTCTTTTTTTGGCTGTAACTCCAACTTCATAGTAAGGCTCTTCCCTGTCTCCGTACAAGACTTGTATTCTGATTCGGTTCTAAAGCAAGGACTCTTTTGAAAGCGGATAGAGATATCCTTAGTAGCGTCAAGAGAAAAAAATTCTTCGTATCGAATTTTGGGGTAGACTATTCAATTTGGATATAGACCACGTAGTGCGATCCAGTCCGCAGGTTTTCGACTTTGTCCTAAAAGTCAGACTTCTTCTAAAGTCGCGCCATCAAGTTGAAAACAATCTCGGACAACTTTTGCTGGACACCGCAACTGAAGGCAGTTACCTACGGACCATGTGAACTGGAAAGGTTTGTTGGTTGCGGCCCTTTTTTCACTCCGAAGTCCAGCATATCGGATCTTTTAATTTAAATGGCTGTCTGAACTTTAAAAGTGCAATACTGCGTTCAGTTGCGGTGTCCATTAAAAGTTGTCTGATATCGTTTTCAACTTTATGGCGCGACTTTGGAAGGTACTGCCGGTTGACCTTTTCCATTAGTTGCCTGCTAACTTAACAATGTTCTGAATATCTTGCTGCTGTTGTTGTCTTCCTGGAATCCCATTGTTATAAGGTTTCGGAAAAAACACAAACGTTCCTAAATACTTGTCTCCGCTCCAACGGAGAAAACGACGCACAATGCTCTCAATGCCCCACTACCCAAAAAGCGGAATCACGATCAAGGACAATTTTTGCTGATATTTCGTGATTTGATCATGCTTCTCCTTGGAACCAAAAAACTGATTGGTAGCTTAAAATATTAAAAGAAGTGTTAGGCTCCCTTAAGTATTTTTTTTGTTATAGCTCTGAGTTAGAATTTTTTTGAGTAAGAACATTGAGGGGAATGAGAAAGCCGATGAACTTGCCAGACCACCATTGTCGGGTCTCTCTTCGTCTCTCTACCACTATAAACCTTACCCAGAGAGACTCTCTGGATTTCGCCAGAGTTCTTCCCTGGGCTCAATTCCTAGTGTTAATGCTTTAATCTGTTTATGGGAGATCTGTTTCATCGACTGGGTCTCGACCGGAGGAAGTCTTCCCTCCGCTGGGATACGCAAAGAGTGTAGATGTAGCCAGAATAACGGCAATTAGTACGGACCATTGGCCTTAGCACTAGGTCACTCTTTTTATGATGAACTTTCGGCCATCCAAAGTGGCAATTTCAACAAGATCATCAAATTTCTCAACTCCACAGGCTGGTTTTTAGCTCCATTAACTTGGTTCTCCCCTTTATCCCCTCCCGATCTTCAGGTTCCGTTAGTTGTGGTCTCAAAAGGGCGCTTATGCGTTATTTGTGTTTTTCGCTCGTCAGAGTATGGAGGAATACAGCCACGTAAACCAACAAAACGAACCAAGAACAAGAAGTCAGAAAAAAATACAATTTGTTGAAAAACGCCTCCAAAAAGTAGGCGTGTCAATGAACGTAACAGCTTTTTACCCTCCTCGAAGTCTTAAGAAACATTTCGAAGAAAGTTTCATCGGAGACTGCTGAGTTGTTTTCACGTCTACCTTGAACAGATAGAGAATCCCCTACAATTTTATTATATGTTCAGCGTTGACGCTTTGCTGCAATTGTAGTAGATCTACTGATTTTTTTTTTCCGAAATTTAAATCTACCTTTTTTTATAGTACGTACTAGCTGACCCGGCGCACTCCGTTCCGCCCAAATTTAAATTCGTTAATGTAATGAAAACAATATTTCCAAGCATGCACAGCGCATGCTACTTTATGTTATTCCGTCAATTCAAATTCGTTATTCAAAAGTTTTATTAAATATAACAGAAATAACTTTTTAAGTTTAGCAAAATCGATGTATTTCAATAAAACCGCAATGATTGACGTGCCGGCCAACCTTCCGCTTTTCTACTAAAGTGGTTTGCCCACACACAGATGAGCACGCCACATACAATTGAACATGTGAAAAACATGGGGATTTAAGCTTGATGCTACAAATATCCTTTTCCACTCAAAATCGTCCTTGCACGAAATTTGATTTGAGATACCTCCCAATCATATCAAACCCGATCTTCTAAGTTAATTTTCTCTATCGCCGTTTTAAACATTGTAATGAAAGCGTTGATTACATTATATAATGGTTGTAATTGTTGAATGACGTTTTTTGTCACTCCTGTTTGCCCTCTGTACCGCCTATTGATCATCCCCCGACAAAATGAAGTATACCTGCTAATATTGGTGTACCGATGGTAAATCTGTTAATCCGAATAATGGTGCCACACGATTAAAGTTACCGCTCCAATATCGAAAATCACATCACCGCCATAGTTTTCTGTTCGTTCTACTGAAATGCCAGTCGTTCGAATGTCGGCAACGACGCGCTCTCAGTTTTCTTTCCAGTTGCTTATGCCATGCGATGTCGCACTCTTCGCGTTCTTCTGGAGTTTGGCTTTGTTGATATTTGTTGTTGATAGTGTTGGGGACTATCGAATAAAAACTATCGACTTATTCGATAGTTGTTGAAAATTCATTCATTCGATAGTAACTAAAAAATCATTCATACTGCTATCGAATGAAAATATAGTAATTGAACGAAATCGTTTGTATCGTTAAGCTTGACATTGAGAAAATGTATCGCCAAATATGGGTGCACCCCGAGGATACTCCATACCAAAGGATTGTATTCCAAGATTCACAACAGAAAGAGTTTCATGATTATGAACTAAAGACCGTCACTTTCGGGGTAAACTGCGCACCATATTTGGCGATACGAACTCTTAAGCAGCTGGCTGAGGACGTGAAAGGAAAGTATCCCATCGCATCATCTATTTTGCAAAACGATTTTTACGTGGATGACGTGCTTTCAGGATCGCATGATCTTAACTCCGCCGTTCAAGCTCAACGAGAACTTTTATTAGCTTTGGCTTCCGCAGGTTTTCCTTTAAGAAAATGGACCTCTAACAGTTCAGACTTTCTTAAAACTCTTCCTAAATCCTTCCTCTATGATGAGAACTTTCTAAAATTCGACGACTCAAGTCTTGCTAAGACCTTAGGTTTGCAATGGAATGCTAATTCAGATTCGTTTCATTTTTCCTTGGACCTTGAAGGACGATTCAACGAAGTCACTAAGCGATCGGTCCTGTCGATCATAGCTCGCCTCTTCGATCCCGTCGGTTGGTTAGCACCGATCCTGGTCACTGCAAAAATAATTTTGCAGCAAATCTGGCAAGATGGGACGTCTTGGGACATGCCTCTCATGCCCCTAACGTGTCATCGCTGGACATCGTTCTTTTCTGCTTTACCTGACCTTCAAAGGATTCAGGTCCCTCGATGGGTGGAGTACTCACCCGACTGTTCCATTCAGGTTCATGGGTTTTGCGATGCCTCCGAGAAGGCTTATGCTGCTGCCTTATACTTACGCATAAGCAATGGTTCAAATAGTTGGTCGTCCCATCTGCTATGCGCAAAAAGCAAAGTAGCGCCAGTCAAGCAAATTTCTTTGCCTCGACTGGAGCTGTGTGGTGCTGTGCTCTTATCGAATTTGATAAACAAGGTCCTTAAAGAATTGAATCTCCGTGAACATGAACTTGTACTTTGGACAGATAGCTCTATTGTTTTGTCGTGGCTAGATAAACCTCCATGTACATGGAAGACGTTCATAGCAAATCGGGTTTCTAGTATTCAAAGCACTTTGCCAGATGTTAAATGGTCTCATGTGTGTTCTGCGGATAATCCCGCCGACTTAGCGACTAGGGGATTATCTCCTGCAGAGCTCAAAATTAGTGAGTTGTGGTGGAGTGGTCCTGCGTGGCTGCGCCAGAATCAAACTTCTTGGCCACAGTCCTCATTTCAAAGCCCAGATGAACGGGAATTAGAGAGAAAACCGATCAAGTCTAATCTGACTATTTTGCCCATTAATATTGACTCGGTTTTACAACGGTTTTCATCTTGGGCTCGATGCTTGCACGTAATAAGCTATATTCTCCGATTCTTGCACCGAACTAATCCGAGAAAAAAGGGTGAGTTTTCTTACACATCAATAGTTCTTTCCCAAACTGAAGTAAGCTACACCAAGACGTTCCTTCTGCGAGGTACTCAACGCTCGTATTTTGAAAGAGAATATTTGTGTTTAACGAGAGGTGAAAGAATCTCCAACAAAAGTCCTCTTTTAAATATGAATCCGGTGTTAGGCACTGATGGAGTTATTCGAGCTAATGGAAGATTAGCTTCCTCTACTCTTTCTTACGGTGAAAGATTTCCAATTCTGCTGCCATATAACGCACATATGTCAACACTTCTGGTAACTTTTCTTCACAACCTCTCGATGCACGGCGGAAATCAGCTTGTCTTAAGACTTATAAGAAGTGAGTTTTGGATTCCCAGAGTTAAAAATCTTGTAAAAAAATGTCTTCGATTATGTAAAACTTGTCGAATTCATAAAAAACAAGTCCAAACTCAAATTATGGCTGCATTACCGCTGGAAAGAACCATTATCTCGTTGCCTTTTACACACACAGGTCTCGATTTTGCTGGTCCATTTACAATAAAGAATTTCTCGGGTAGAAGCTGTCGAGTTTCAAAGGGATACGTTTGTGTTTTCGTGTGTTTTGCCACAAAGGCTATACATTTGGAAGCGACCAGTGACTTAACCACGGAATCATTTCTCGGCGCCCTGAGCAGATTCATTTCGAGACGAGGAATTCCCAAAGTCGTCTATTCTGATAATGGGACCAACTTTGTAGGTGCTAGCAAAGTCCTCGTCCGGGAATTCAACCGATTTTTGAAAACCTTCTCTTCAGAGGTGACAGAGAAATACAAAGATTGTGGAATGCAATGGAAGTTTATTCCTCCGGGCGCTCCGCATATGGGAGGTCTCTGGGAAGCCGGAGTCAAAGGCTTTAAGTCCCACTTCAAAAAAGTTACTGGAGATCAAAAGTTCACCTTTGAGGAATTTTCAACTCTTCTATCGCGAATAGAGTCTTGTCTTAATTCCAGACCAATTTCCCCAATATCTGAGAACCCCAATGATATCCCCCCTTTAACGCCTGGGCATTTCCTTCGAGGTGGTCCCCTTTTGTCTTTACCAGAACCGGATGTAAGCGATCAATCCCTTAGCTGCGTTAAACGGTGGGAGCGTTTGAAGATACTCCACCATAAGTTTTGCATTCGTTGGAAGGAAGAGTATCTCAAGGAACTCCATAAGAGATACAAATGGAAGCATCCTCAGAGAGATGTTGCCCTAGATGATGTAGTGATTGTAAGAGAGGAAAGGCTCCCCCCCAACGAATGGCGATTAGCTCGGGTCACCAAACTATATCCTGGTTCCGATGGAAGAATTCGTGTTGCAGACATAAAAACGCAATCCGGACTTGTAAAACGGCCCATTGTGAAACTTTGCGTTTTAACTACTTACATCTTAAAAAAAAAAAAAAAAAAAAAAAACCAAATACCAACGTGTAGTGCGTATCCTCAACATTTTTTCTTATGCATTTGTTTTAACTTCTTTGAATTTATACTATTTTTTTTTACTTTTTGCGCTGATTGGGTAGGAATTTCACGTATTTGGTGCTGTATGCCATGTAATTGTCATATCTAACACTTCAATGAATTATAACTATTTATATTAACCATCCTTTACTAACATATCCTTCCCAAACGGAGTGAGTGGTTCCCCTCCGCTAACAAAAGGATCCCCACATTATTGTATATATAAGATATCGAATTGTATTTCAACTTGCCTTATATACTTGCCTTTTTAATATGTAATATTTCGTTCATTGGTTTGTAATTCTGAAATATTTTTATTTGCTTTTGCATCGGTTGCTGCAAGGCGGCCGGCAATGTTCATGTCAAAGCACATCACTATGAACTTAACTATATTGTAGTAGATCATTGTTCTGTTGAAATGAATCGTTAAATATGTAAGATGGCGCTTTAAGCCGAACTTTCAAAATTTCACCTTTCTTCAATGTCAACTTACTTGTAGAACCTTCTTCTTATTGTAACACTGGTCGAGGTAAGACACTATCCTTTCTATTGTAATAAAATCCATCCCGAAACTAAAGTCTACTTTTTTTTGGTATTTTAATTACATCCCCTCATACATCGGCGAGACTCTAGAAAAACCAGCGACTAGGAGCTACCCGAACGCATCCTAACAGTTAGTAACTACTTTTTTCACTCGATAGTGAGTTTGAATGATTCCATTCATTCATTCAGTTTTTCGTTCAACTTATGTTTTCATTCGATAGTAGGTTTGAATGATTTCACTCGTTCAACGTTTCGTGCAACTAGGTTTTTTATTATTACTGATTTTTCAAATCGACTACCTTAAAAAAAAAAGGTCTCAGTAATGAACTGAATTACTGAATGAATGAAATCATTGGATAGTCGAAATCATTCATTTACTAACTATCGATAGGCGAATTCATTCGATAGTGCCCAACACTAGTTGTTGACTTGCTTGCCTTGTTCGTCGGCCAATATTTGTGCGCATTCGTCTTGGCATTTTTTTAAAAAATCACTGAAATTTGCTTTTCAATAACTTTTTACATTTCATTTTTACCTTATCAACTGTATAAAAGAAATGAAACTGTTCGAGCGATGCACCAAATCAAAAACAAACTATCCCTGTTGACCAACGTATAACATACATTAACCCGCATATAGTAGGTACGTAGTTTTCTAATTAATTTTTGACATAGAAAAGTCAAAATAAATATTTAATAGGAAGAATTTTTGGATACCAAATCAACACCACACAGCGATTTTCCGGAATTTTCGCTCTTCCTAAACCTGATATACAGCAATACGAACAAAACCAAAAAATAATCATGAAAATCGTCCCAGGGGTTATCGAGTTATAACATCATCGAGTTTCACCCCGAAATAATTATATATATAAATATGTATATAGAAGATGTTTGTTGGTACATATAAAACGAAAGAATGTATCCCTTTTAGCAGAAAACACAACAACAAAATTATTGAATTAATAAATAATTTCGTTTTAAATTATTTTGTATTGTTTATGTTATTTTTTGTTATTTACATTGGTTTTTGTATGAAAAAAAAAACTGCGGAAAATAGTCCTTAAGTTTCAACACTGGTATTTATTATTAGAAAGGTATTGGTTGTACTGCGAACTTTTGGTCTATTGTACTTACCCCCTGCTTACGCCTCAGAGCGGTATATCCCCTCATAAGAGTTTCCGTCACATGGCAACATTGGTATGCACGGAATTGTTTTTCTTTTGGTTTTTCTATACTTTTTATTATTTTGTGTTATTTATTATCAAGTTGTTACTATTAGGTGGAGAAATTCGTTAAAAAAAAATGTAAGTACTGGCTAAAATTTAGTGTTTCAAATAGTTGTTGTTAGATCAAAAAAATGGCTCTGCCCCAAAAGAAAAATTAAATAAGGCCTCAAAAAATTATACAGGAAACAACAGCAAAGATTTTTAATAGAATTTGGGGTGTTATTTCCTTTTTTGGGGCCTTATTTCTTAATGAAAATTGGGGTCTTATTTCATTATGAAATAAGACTCCAAAAGAAGAAATGAAATAAGTCCCCAAAATTATTTTTTCATTATTAATTGTTACCCTTCCGATAAGGAATGCGTATGGGGGGGCATGTTGACACCCTGCTTGGGTTTACTGTTAGACTGTGGGGTGGGTGCGAGGTTGAGTTCATAAAAAGTTGCTTTAATCTAAACTAGTTTATCCAATATCAACAATATTAAATGAAAAGTAGTTTTCATTATTTTTAATTTCATTATGAAATAAACCACAAATTTGGGGCCTTATTTCATCGCAGTGGGGCCTTATTTCATTTTCTCTTTTGGGGCCTTATTTCATTGGGCCTTATTTCCTACAGCCCAAAAAAATTACCACACTTTGACTAAGGCAATTTGTGGCAAACTAAGTTCCTTACTAAAAAATCTGTCGGATTTCAGAATATTTAAAATGCTCATATCCACCGAACGAGCTGACCAATTGCGATGAAATTAAAACTAAATGTTGCGCCATTAAGCCCCTTGCCACGTCTGACAAGACGATACTGATTGGACTAGTCCTTCTAGTGTGATGTTGTAACAAATCCACTTCCAAACAGATAAACTTGTTCATTCAACGTAGAGATTAGTAGCTTCTCAATTATATTTAAGTAAAGCCAGCTGCCTTCAAAATCGCACAGACCCCTCTCACCAAAATCATCCTAATCCTGCAAGCCATCCATTTATATAGAACCACTCCATCTGTCCTTGTTTAAACACTGAAAACGACCCTCTGCGTCCAGCATCCGTAACCCGCAAAACCAAGCATTTTAAAGACCCCGTTGTGGAAAATTTTACTTGTCTAGTGCCAAATCCGCTCCATCCTCTAAAATTGCTTTGTCTTCATATCGCCTTAAACTATACAGAGGATTACTCCTATTGTCCTGAGCATATGCTCTCTCCTTTGCAATAATAATGAAATGATGACAGACATAAATTAATAAAATTCAACTCAACTCCCAAGAAAGAGGACGCTTCCCCACGTGTGTCTGTCTGGCCATTTTTTGCACGAAAACCCCACACTGACAATCACAGCACGGACATCATAATTTAACCTCAGCGACGACGATGGCAACGTCCATTCATCGCGTGCCACTATTTCACGCTATTCCATCTCAATTTTCCGCCATCACCATCCGCCCGGCTTCCGGCAGACGTCCTCCGTTTAAATATTCATTTAAAATGCAAACAGATTTAGATTATCCCCATCCTTTTATTCGTTTGCTCCTGGTCGTTGATAATATGTTTGGACACTAATGTCAAAGGTTGAAATTTGCGATTATGTGTGTGTGTGTGTGTGTGGTGTGAATTGAAAATGAATTTCCATTTGACAGCTATTAACATTTTTCCCGATGGGTATACACTTAACTTGGTTAAGTAGGCCAGCGATGGTTTTTTTTTTTTTTTTGTTTGTTGTATTTGTTTTCTGTCCTTAACATCACCAACGAAAATTGTTGAAAATTAATTCGTATCACTTAATTTGTATGCGAATTAATTTCTTGCAAGGCGAGCTTTAAGAGCGTGCTCAAAGAAGAGGACGGAACTCTTTAACATAATCCAAGTATGGGGGAGAGATCCTTGAAGGGAAAAAATGCGTTGTAATGTTCATTTTTGTAGGGATGACAAAGCCATCATCTCTTCTAATGGAAAAAAATAATAAAATCCAACCACCACCACCATCATCACCGTGGGTGTGGACTGTCTTGCAATGAATAATTAATAAGGACTCTGTGTCACGTTCTCTTGCATGTGTTTTGCTTTTCCTCGTTTTGTTCGAGAGCTGTTGAATTCTTTTCCACCCATCATCCGCTTCCCATGTTCGTTACCATTCAGCGCAAACTATACGAGCATTAAACTCGGAGAGATTTCGCCCAGGAAAAATCGCTTTAAGGATTACACCAAACCGGCGGCGATGACGACAACGATGAAGAAGATGGAGTGCAGGCTGAGATAGAAGTGACAAAAGCGATCTCACAGTCGAAATGAGATGAATGTCTACCAAAGAGCCTGCTCCAACACCCACCCAAACACAAACACACACAAATAGAAGGCGTATTTCAGGAAGCGACGGAACCATGAGTTGAGAGTTGAGGTTGTGAAAATGATATTTTCTGCTATTTAATGTAAGGCAACTGGCGGATTTTATCTTTCTTGTTTGTGTCGATGAAAGGGGGTATATATATTTGTTTTGTTTTGTTTTTCCTTCTCCCAGTGAATGGCGGTTGAAGGACAAAGATTTAAAGGAAACAAAAAACAGAAATTGCTGGAAGTAGTTTACGGCTCGCGAATGCAAGTGCAATCTTTAAGGATTTCATTTTTGAATTGAGTGGTCTTTAAATTTTAAGTTGACTACTTTAAGGCTGCCAAGGAGTTGGTAGTCTAATGGCGGGAACTTAAACGAAATGGGGATACTTAGTTAGGGGGGTTATGGTTCGTATGTGTGTGATGAAGGGGACAGCCGAAATGTGGCAGAGTGTATGAATTGAAGGACGAAACTAAATAGTTTTAATTTGCTTGTCAAAGGACCTGATTCAGCCAAAACTCCACTTTCTAGAGAGTACTTTACTTCCTAGGTTAGGGGTGGACAACAGTCGGAACCATTTCCTCGACTCAGTATAGCTGCCTCTTAATGTGCCCATGAAGTTAGTTGAGGTCGCTCTTCAATTGTGCCCTAAATCGGAGCGGTATTATAATGCTCTTATTAAAGTTTTAGATTTTTTCAAGCTTTTTTTGTGAAACTAAGTAGGGCTCAGTGGCACATCTACCTCAACGGTATGTCCCTTCCTCTTCCACAGGCGTCTGCTAGCAAAGGGTCTTACCCAATCACTACTTTTAATTAAGGTGCGCGGTGGCAAACGGGTTTTTGGACGGCTCATTTCGTCAACATTTTCAAGGGAATTAGCTTCGAGGTAAAGAATTTTTCTTTGCTTCGGAAGACACTTAGAGATATAGCAGGGATTGGTCTAAATCTCGTCTTCATTCATGCGAACTGTGCTGAAGTTTATTAAATAGTCACAACACTAATGACGGTAGTAAAGACGTCTTCGCATTGCCTCGTTTGCTCTTTAGAAGAATCCTATACTTACTTACTAGAGTAGTGAATCGAAGACCCTATACCTAGTTAACCCAGCTATTTGTTTAGTTATCTCCAGCTAAGTCGGGTAAAGTGCTTTCATTTTTGTCCCTACTTCTGATATGCATGATTCGCCTTTTAAATATCTGAACCTCAGATTCATATATACGTTATAAAGACACAAGCTCTCTAGGACTCTTTTTAATCACGTACCGTACGGAACCGCCGATTGTCACAACTGCACAGAGATCGGAGAATACTGCGTGTATGATGAGAATTGTCCATTGACTAGATAAGTCCAATCGTGATAATTTAGATGTTTGTGCCATATTTCTTTCAAACGGACCAAAAATTGTCCTGCAGCCATCAGCTGTGGTCCTTTGTTGGTTTTTTTTTTTCAATCGTTGGGTTGTTGAAACAAACATACATTTTGCAACATCACAACTCACAACTTAAAATCATTTTCCACAGTTTATTGATGGACTAATAATATTTTTAAATGCTCCGAATTTATTTTTTTTGTTAATTAATGCGATCGAAACTTGTAACCAAAATAGTTTACACAGAAGTTCCACGACAAGTGTCTCACAGCTGATTAAAACGTCAAACGAAAATCAGTTGGTGTTCGGTGTGAATGTATCGATGAGTTTTCGTTGAAAACAAGGTTTTTGGTGCGGTATGAAGAGGCTATGAGGTTCCTCTTCTTCAATACTCGCCTACATCGATTTTCTTCGGACCTGTGAATTACCATTGCAATATTAAATTTCAAATAGATATAAATCAATCCTTTCATATATTTATGATGAGCTTATATACGTTAGGGATTTTTCGGGGATAGTTTGTGAACTTCTGCCCCATCGATATAAAACCTTCTACATCCTAGGATTCGTTTAGAAATGATCATTATATTAATACGTAAACATCCGAGCTTTCCGTACGCTTTTTTAGTATTAAATTTGAAATGAGGAGAATAAAACTTATGTTGTTTTAACGGTACTGTGCCCTAGATGTGCACAAACCCAAAATCGTGGGTATATGTCGCCACTAAGCCTGGTAAAATTAAGTTATGAATTCCCCATACAAAACAGGTAATTGAAATAATTTTGGTGACAATCAATTTGTCCCCGCCATAAATTACCATAGTAACGTATTCAAATATACCTATATCATCTTAGATAAGAACATTTTTTCGAAGGAATGCAATTTGCGTACCCCTAAAAGTAAGCAATTGTTTCCCTACTTTATTGGAATTCAGGGGCATTATATCTACGAGCTGTTGACGATGCGACGGTTGTTGAATGAAGTACAAAATGTATGCAAAATTGCAAACGAACATTTTTCGATATAACTTTTTTGCTCTAAATTTTGTTTGGGACATGTAACATCTTAAAATTGTAAACATGAGTAAAACTATTTTTAAAGGGGAGTATTTTCTTATATTGTAGGCGCAGTGGCTTAGTGATTAGTGTGTTGGACTACTAAGCGAGGGGTCGAGGTTCGACTCCCGCAAAAACCCAAATTCCAACTTAGGGTTTTTTCGACTGCGCCACCTCTCGCAAACGTCTGTCAAACATCCGAGAGTATAACTGTCTTGAAAGAGCTTCTCAATTAGCCGTTTGGAGTCGGCATAAAATTGTAGATCCCGTCCATTCGTTCCAAAAATCATAAACTCACACAAAACGAATGGTTGTGAGAAGCTAGGCCTAGGGTCCTTACGGAACTGTTGCGCCAACTATTTATTTATTTATTTATTTATTATTTTCTTATATATCCTATTGATTTCTCTTTTTACCCGACTGGGCGCAGGGAGGGTTATGTGTTTCGCGAGTATCCTATGTGCGTTCCTACGTGACGCCCTGTAGCCCAAACGGCTTGACCGATTTTGAAGAGTGAGGTGTCATTAAATTGGTATTCTTTCCCGGAGTGTCATAGGCTAAACAATTAAACTAAGAAAAAAAAAACAATTGTCACAAAAATGTCGACAGTGACATTTTTTTACAGTCAGTCGGGTTTTTTTGTTTTTAAAATTAATTACTATTATTTGCTTATAGAAAAAAAAACATAGGTCACAAAGGTAATTTTAAACAGTTCTTCAGCTTATGTTCAAAGCTTTTTTTCATAGAAAGTGTAACAATAAGAGTGTTATCTTGTAACAATTTTTAGCTTTTTACATTTCATTTTACATTATGTATTTTAGGAGATTGTTGTAAAGTACATTTAGCCTTAACTCAAATACATAGTTATTTTTGTTGCTGCTGCGAACAACATCCTTATAAAAGGTATGGTCGATTTTCGACCACAAGCGAAACTAGTTTATATAAATTCAAGAAGTTGCTTAGAAAAATTTTAATTTCCAAGCTAGTGCCATAACTAGAGACTGTTGAAAAAAGGCTGATATTTTGGTATCCACTCCGTGGGTCTTTAAACGTTTAAGGCTACGTACAGGTCAGCAAACTTCGGTAAACATGATAAACACATCAATATTGCTACTCGCCATTTCTGAGGCATGTTTCAATAGTAGAGCTGTCTGGAAAATTTGTGTAAACAAAAAGGTGAGTGGTCTCCTTACTTAAAGTGATCCATTTCTCGAAAGGTCTCATTATAAAACTGGATACAAGAGGATTAAAGAAGAACACCTCAGTATTTTAAAGGCGCCTTCTATATAGGGTACTTCAATGAGTTTCCAACTTAGGGGCTTTCCCAGAGGTGTTCACTTAACAAAAGTAATTGCCTGTACTTCCACAACTCTTATTTAGAGCGATAAGTTTCGCTATGGAAATTTCCTCCTTGAACAGAAATTTCTTGCGACTCTTGATATTGGCTTTCTCAAGGCGTGTTTTTACAGTCAAAGTTCCTATACCTAATTCCAGCTATAGCTGTTTAAAAAAAAGTGTCTTCTAAGACATAATTCAAGAGCTAACCAAATTTTCTTACCAAAAACCCGCATACCCATTTCCCTCGCCAAATTCCCAATACTCACACTCAGCTAAAGCACATAAGATCACTTAAATATTTTCAAATAGCCACTTCCTGAACCACAACACGCTTTGGCAGAAATTCTCTAATTTGTGCAAGTATAAGCGACGGCGAATTATGCTTCCTGTCACGTTCGACGCAAGAATTATTCGTCTAAGCATGCTGACAACTTGTTGTCCATCTTTGCTCGGATACCTAATCCCCTTTAATCTCAAACGATTTCAACAATTTATTTTTATTTGTCCCCCCCATTTAAGAAATTCATTTGATTATTTCACAAGCCCTCTTCAAATGCTCATTAGTTAGGCGAAATTGCAGCCTTTTGCGATATTATATCCCCTGTGCTAATTTACAAATGAACACAATTATTCACCTTTTGCAAAATAATTACCAACACAACAGGAACTACGAAAAACCATTGTCCCCATTAATTTTCGACACACATGCACAAAGGGAAAGATTTCTCCCCACCAGTTGCGCAAAAATTGTAAAAATTTGTGTGACCACTGCTGGCATGTTGTCACATAATTACTCCGGCAGTCGTGCCATTTTTGCATACGAAAACCAGAATGAGAAGATGTCCGGGGACTGTCTGCCTATCTGACTAGATCCCAGACTCATTAAGATGGATATGGTCACATGTATTATTCGTGAAGAAAGCAAAAAATCCTCCGCATTACAATCAACAGCAGCGTTGAATGTGGCCAAGTCGGGTGGATTTTCTATGTACAATGGCAGCACTATTTAGAACGTTCTCTTAAATTTGTTGGTAAATATTAAACTATCTGCAAAAGAACACCCAAAAAATAAGTGAATGTTTTAAATAAATAATATAGGAAGTCAGTGCAATGCTCTCCAGTTTATTGAGGACACCAACCATTGATGAAATGTAGTTGCCTTTATATATCACCACTGCTTGGCGCGGCCTGAACACTGGATTTAACTGCATTATACAAAGCACAAGCAGTTCTCCCCAGTTTAGTTAAGACACCAACCATTAACGACGGCTATCTTTTTTTCTTCAGCCAAGCTTTTCCAGCCGATTTTTAGTGCCTCCAGGATATTCGATTTAAATGCAAGGTTTAGTAGAACAAATCAAGGCGCCAAAACGCAAAAACTTTATACAGTATGCTCCCAAATTCAGTTAGGATGCCCACCATTGCCGAAATAGTTATATCATAATATCTTGCAATCCTCTCTAGAATTTGAAATATATCTCCTCAACTTGTGAATAAAAGTGATGCCAGATCATTCAATGTAACAACATTATGGCCGAGAAATCTAGAAAACCTCCACTGTAATCAATTAGGAGGTCAACCCTTTGTCTTGCTGCACCTTCCCTAGTGTTGATCCGTTTTCATTTTGTGACTCAAAGCACTGAAATAATATATATATTATTTGTTGTTAAAGTGTTTCCATATTCTTTCGACAGCAGATGTTAAGAATGACAGCACTGTCGAAGTTAAAGTTGATGTAGAGTTTTTGTAGATAGCAGTAATTAAACCGTGGCTTTGAAAATTCGACTTCTAAGCAAAATAAATTATGAATGCGTTTTTTCTTTAGTTTACTTTTACTAAACAATAAATATTGGCCGCAGCATGATCGTTTGTACAACCATTTACGCGTGAATATTATTTTTGGCACAGTATTAGATATATATCCTGTGCCAAAAATAATATGTTATATAAATTGACAAGCTTTGGCTAGACAGTTAAACTCTCTGACATTTCTTAGACGTTCCCAAAAGATGAACCAATCGAAACAATTTGTTATGCAATTTGCATTTTTTCGAGGGTTCAACCGGGAACGGAATGAAATGCTCTATTAACACAAAAATGAATGACATGAAATGTTTCATAGGAATATTTCAAAAAAATATCAAAAGTGAACAAAAGTTGTGAGTGTTTTTTTCAGTTGTTTTGCAATAAAAACGTATTTGCAATGTATTTTCGTATTTTTTTTTGAAAATATTGAAGCAGTAGGCCGGAGAAATTGTCGTCATTCACATATGAACGACGAAGCCCTGTTTGAAAATTACGGTACATTTTTACCTAGTAGGCCGTGACATTCATTCATATAGGTATGTACGACACGCCTAATTGTCAAAAGTGACTTGGCAAATCAACAACTGGCAAGTTCAGTCTCAAAAGAGAATAGGAATGGAATTGTTGTCCTAAAATGGAAGGACACCCGCGACGTGAGGGTCTATCGACCAAACATACTCCGATATTAGTACCTACAAGTAAAAAGCGTAAGAAGCAACCATTATCCAGAACCAGTATAGATCAGCCTTCCACAAGCCAACTTCAGGCGACAACCAATAAACGCAAATATCGAAAGGTTACCACAAAACCACTTGCAGTCCTTTTATATAATGCAGGCAAAGCTGGCATTGATCTGTCTGATCAGATGGCCTCGTATGCAACGACGTTTCGGAAAGGCGTAAAGTGGTATAGAAGGCTTGGTGTGGAAATGCTTCTGGGAATTGCTGTTGTTAACGCATGGGTTGTGCACAAGCACATAACCATAACCAAAATGGGTATACGCCGATTCAGAAAAATCTTGGTAAATCAACGGCTGAATCGGCCCAGGTCATCTAGAACCACACATCATCTTATCCAACGAACTAATCCGGATGGCAAAAAAGTCGTAGAAAATGTTCCGTCTGTTATGCAAAACTGAAGAAAGAACAAGTTCGTTCAGCAGCCAGAAATAAAGGAAAAATGGTATATACGTTCTGCTATGATTGTCCTGGACGGCCGCAAATGTGCCTTCCGTGTTTCAATACAGAGCACAAGTAGCTCTTTTTTGTGGATTATTTATTCATTATTATTATTTATTATTATTATTTTTCTTCTCATAGACAGCTGAAGTTTAGTTTTTTGGTACTGAAATAAAATTTCTTGTAAAATTAGTAAAAATTTTCAATTCTATTTCAATCCTCCGATAACAGCCACATTTTTCCATATTTGCTCAAACCAAGCACACCGGTATGACCATCAGAGGCCAGGCTCTTTAATTCCTATTCAAATTGTTCATAGAGTCGTGCGTTATTGAATGTCACGCCCTTATCTTGTCCATGTCCCGACATTCACATATGAATGACACGGCCATTGTGGAAACATTGTGTGTCATTCATATTTGAATGACGTGGCCTTCACGAAAGTATGCTAATTTTTTTAGTAAAACGGTTAAAAAACGTCCAACAATTTTCCATTTTCACCTTCAGAAATGTTGCCAAAAATGGCATGGCAGCGAATGTGTTAATGTACTTCTTAGACTAGCTCATCGTACCTTTGAAAGTTTGTAAAACACTGACTTTAGCTGGGGTCATCGCAAGTTATCCATAGCCAAGGTCCTTTCAGACAAGGACCTTTCAGCCCAGACAGCTTCATCTGTAAGACAACTCATCCATGGAGAATTTCGTCCAAATTTAATTAAATGATTGAGACAGGTTCTTAAGACAAAAATCTGTATTCTAATCATACATGATGGCACTCACTCTGAAAACAACAGTGGATGAAATGTCCTATAGAAGGCTTTGCGTATAGTTCAGTTGTCCCATGAGTGGTATGGGTTTAAGGTGGTCATTTTTGACTTTTTTATTTACTACATTGAGTAGGTTATGTTAGGTTAGGTTGGTTGAGTTGCGATTTTTCAGGCAACTAGTACTAAATTAATTTTCAGCATCAAACTCTTCAACCACTCACTTTCTCCATTTCAATGCCTCTCTCGGACACAATATCCTCCAATTCTGGTCACACCAACCACACTGCTTCATCATTATCGAAATTCCTTGGCAACGACTGATGTGTGCCGCATGCTGAACACGCCCCGCAACATACAACATAAATGCAACAGAAAAATAATGATTATAATGACACACACTACTTTTGAGGTCACAAACGTCAGTTTTTTCTCCTTGTTTTTTTCTCTATTATAAAGATGATGCATTACAGTGCAAAACACCCATACAATGCTCCATCAGATGCGGTGGCAAACATATACACACTCTCCTAGGGCCAAAGGCGGTTAGCGCGTCCCGGTATTGTTGTGCTGTGACTTTGCCTACTTTGCAACGATTTGACGTGGTGTCTGCGTGATTTGTTGAATATAGTACGTTTCTGTGTGAGAGTTTGTTTTTGTTTTAATTAAAAACAGAATCTATGCAGTTCACTGCACCAATTCTGTATAGAGGAGAATTCCTAGAATTTGGCTGCATAAACTTTTCAAATTCTATCGCAGGGCGAGGGGCAACTTATTTGGTTCATTCATTTCTCAGAGGTTCAGCTGAATTTGAATACGAATTTGTTTTGTTTCTTTCTTCTTTTTTTTTTGTAAGGAAAGTAGTGGCTGACTATTCAGATGTAGAAATTCCCAGAAGCTTAAAATACTCTGGCGTATGCGTAATATTTCTCATCAGCTGGTTTTCACTAAAATTCGGGTCGTGATTGCGAATTGGGCACATAGTTCCGGTGCGGTGAGTCGGTTTGTATTTTTAGGCACTTCCTCTTTCAGTTTTCGTCTACCTGCTATGTCGTTAACGCTCGCTTATGCGAGAGAGGGAACCTTGACTTTTATTATGAGGTAACACACAAGTGCTTGGGTTTAAATTTAAATCTGTTAATTTTGAATTGAATTGATGGACTTGGACAGGTATGTACCGACGTTAGTTCTTGGATAGTACGTGATGGAGGAATGACATTTACGTTTTGAAGTTATTTATGGTTTTCCATTCGAAATGTTTTTTCATCCCCAACTGTGGAAATTGTGTAAAGTGTTTTTTTAAACAAATGTTATTGAATGTTTCTTATATCCGTCATGAACTATAATAATCGTTATCTGTAAGAAGTATAATGAAGCAATTATCTGGATCTTCAGCTCAGTTTTCGGGGTTTGTTCTGTAAGAAAGTCGATATCAAGGGGCACGGCCAGCGTGAGCGTTGTGCGACTAAAGTTACAATTTGTTACTTTTTCGAGCGTCTGCCACAATTTTTTTCTAGTTTGGCGCTTTTTTCAATTTGAAAAGTCGCATCGAAATTGTTTCAGATGCTGTTATGTCTATATAAAAAGCTTTTAAAAGTAACGCAGCTAACAATCCCAACACTATTATTGTTTTTTCACAGCGAATGCTTGTTAAATATCGTTCAAAAATTCTAAATTTGCATACCTTCAGAAATGGAAAATTTTTTTACTCAATGCCCCTTTTCAGAATCCTGCAACGGTCACACTGGACACGGCACAAGTTGGATAGGAGAAAATCTATATTGCAGCTTGGGCAGATAGATGTCTTAATAAAATTAAGGAAGAGAATATGTAATAGAGATATCTTTTTGAAACTGAGCTTGTTTTGGTCACTAGGAGCAGAAAGATACCTGACTATCACTGCTAGCTGGCACCACAATAGATCTCTCAGCTGAGATGATTATTTGAACAAAATACAAAAAAGGGAATGAAACAGCGTTGCAACTTTGGTGGTTAACCTTATAATGTGCTTCCGCAAAAAAAAAAACAGCTGATGCCAATTTTATTACGAAAATGTTAAAGTTTTTTGTAATAATTCTTTAAATATTTTCCGGATCCGTAAATTTTATAAACAACAATTTCATAAAAGTAGTGTAAGGGCTGTGAAAATTCTTTCAAAATGGTTTCAAACTGCAGAATGCGTTAACATCTTGCGTTGTGTCAAATTCGAAATTCGTACTTTTAAGTCGTACATAAAACATGTTAAAAATATATTTACAAAAAGTTTAGTTTTTTTTTTTTTGAAAAACTAAGCAAATCTGGGGGTTTTTCAGATTTATCTGGGGGGAAATATTTGGACCGTCTGGCAACGCTGGAATGAAACCAATGAAGCAGGGGACATAAGCAGGGACAAAAGTCCACGAGATATAAGTCTATAATGGTGAGATATAAATTCATTATGGACTCTCACTGAAGTGGGACATAAGTTCAAAATTTTTCTATTGAACTCTTACTAAAGTGGGACGATGTCGGTGGTTCATTTAAGCTTGGAATATTTTGTGAATTTAAAATTTCGTCTATTTTGCACATTAAATAATCGCCCAAATTGTTTAAAATGGAAAGCTTTATAAAAGACTATTTTCGAAAGTGAAACACGCGGTGTGGACTTTTTTATTATAGCATATTCTTCTATTTACAAAATGTTGGAATTATATCCCATCTCTGAAAAATAAACGATGAACTTATATCCCACTTTGGAGGGATATAATTCCACAATCTAATTTAGAACTTATATCCGAACAAAGTGGGGCAAAGTCTATAGTGAACTTATGTCCCGTGGGCTTAAACCCTACGCCATAAAAACTAACAGCAGTATTCATTACATTTTCTTAATCAATAGATTAACAGAGTTTCCACTAACTCACGTCAAATGAGTAATTTTGGCTTGTTTACTCATAAAAATAATTTTTATTAAATTTAATTTAATTATTTTAATCTATAAATTAAGCAAAACTACTCTGAAAATCTGGCAGCACTCGCGCGGTTCAGTGCCACTTTTGGTTATAGTCATCTGACATTAATTAAAAATAAATGGAAAATATATGAACATCAGCTAAATTGTTAAGGAGAAAATGAATAGATAAATAATGGGAGCAAATTATAATTCAGAAATTCAGATAATTTTGGGCATTTTAGCCGGCAGGGTGAAGAGGACTTTAAAAAGTGTTCTGTACGAAAAAAATAATATTGAAAGAAGTGTTTTATTAAAGTTTTTCAATTATTTTACTTGTAATTTTATTTCAATAAGTTTCCCTTCAGACTGCCATCGTCTAACCTTTTACAATTATTTACATGTTCTTAATTCTAAGTGTTAGTATATTTAAATATACTGATACTAACCCAATAAAAATACAATCATATTTGTGAATATAATGTATTGTGGTTATTGAATATCATAACAATTTATAATGGTTTCTGAATTCACTTTCGTATTATAATATGTATTTAATATTATTATGCTTAACTTATTAAAATTCAAAATGTTCGCAAATGTATGAACAGTTTTGAAATAAACGTTAAAGTTAACTCACCGCTAAATGCGAATTGAGGCATTAAACTTTTTGACATTTTGTTAAGTGTGAATTTTCTTTATAAATAATGATTTCTGCAATTGAACGAAATTCATTAAATGTTACGAAAAAGGCTGTAAAAGTATTAAAAGTAAATTTAGTGTTTAAAATTAAAAAAAAAAAAACACTTGTTACGATGCCAGTTTTTTTTTTAATAAGACTTTTACTGCGAAGTTGTTTAGGATGTCAGAGTTGCTGTTGATGTTGCCAAAGTTGCCAAAACATTGGAGCGTTTAACAGAGTCCACTTAAAACATGATTGTTCGACGTTCCGTCAACTCAGATTGCATTCGTTGCAGAAATTCGTAGTATGCTTTATATTTAAGTAGGTACGCGATATACTGGAGCACAATTTCTAGTAACCCTTGTTCGAAGACCCCCCTGACTATGGATGACAGTTGCATATTAATTGCATATTAATCAACCCATCTGCAACTTCTTTTTTTTTTCCCCGTTTTCAGTGGTCAATACTTGTTGACTTTTCCACAATTGTTGTCACTCCAAAGATTCCTGTATGTAAGCTGTGTATACATGCCTTATCGCAAACTCTTTCGTTTAATCCCTTTGTCTCAAACGGCATATGAACTCTCACTTGCGGCTTACCTAACTCTTAGTGGGCAACAGAAATACCGCACTCCACTGCAAAGTTCGAAATTATTGAAAAACATTTAAATCGATTTTTAGGTTTATTTTTTCTTCATTTTTTCTGTGCAAACACAAGTTTGCTTAAACTTTGCAGACGCAGTATATTTTCCTTTCATTTCTATTCAAATGCCAACGAGAAGGTATATATTTGCAACATTTTTCAACAGCAAAATTCTTCTTCCCACAGCCCTTTCCATAATGTTATTCAGTTCGGTAACTATTTGTATTCAAGAGAAAATGCAACCTCAATTGAATTTTTTTCAAACTTAAACTATATTCACATTTTGCGAAAGAAGAAAAATCAAGGACGTATTGCTGCCGCAGGAGTACTTGAAATGTTTCCCATTCTTTGACTGAGTCAGTTGAAATTTTATTTCCGTTTCAATAGTATGCAGAATAATTTGTTTAATTAATACATGCAATGCTTAATAAGTGTGTGGGGGGGATATATAACAATTATTTCGAATTGTAAAGTAATCCTTAATTACGATAAGTAAAGACGCATGTTAATAAATTAAAAACTGGACAAACAAAAATATATGTAACCACACACAAAACTCCATAGGCTTTTACGAAAATGAATGAAGTTCTAGCTAACCATAGCTCACCCCTCGCATCCTTAAAAACTTGTTTGTGTTATTTTTCACAAGACACATGTTCGTCCACACAGTGGTAGTCCATGCCCACACCATTGGGAGTGCATTGTATGTGCCATACGCTGTTATCTCCTGGCAATCTATGTAGGCATATTGCATATAGTATACTGCAGCCGAGAATGCACGAGTATGCGGTTGGCTGATTCAGAAAATGAAGGATGCTTATGATGACCTGCCGTGCATGCGAAATTGCAGTGGAACCACTCTGTGTGCATTCTTTGCATTATTTTTCGCAAGGGTTTTTGTGGGACAAGGCCACTTGGCTGATTGTTCGGGAAGCCCCGGTAAAAAGAATTCACTTTCAAACGGAGATACGTTGGGTGCACATGCAGAAAGGGAGAGTCTTTACTTTTTGAATTAAAACAGACTCACAGTACGAGTGGATTACTACGGCAAAGGGGGAGGAATAGTGAACTAATGGCGAAAAGATTTCGTGGTGCGGGTGTAGTGGTCCGTGGTTTTTGTCATATCACATGGTAGGGTTAAGAAAGCTGAAATTCGGTGGAGAATTCTAATCTACTAGCTATTCGCTTAGAGGAGCATTTATTTTTGGGATTTTTTAGTCGTTGTTTTACGAAGAAGAAAGGAAGAATTTAGTGCTTCCTTTGAGGGCTGTTCGCGTTGCTTAAGTCACTTTACAGCTCGAGTAAACTTATTTTTAAAAACCAAAAGAAACTATCTGACTTTGTAGCTTCGTAATTTTTCAAAGCTCGTTTAAAGCGAAGACTTCGACTTAAATCATTTACAAAAACAGAAGAATTTATCAAGAAAAACTTGGTCCTGTCATTGTTAAAAATCAATTGTTTCTAGCTGCCTTAAAAATTGTAAAACCCAACCCAACGCCCAAGCACAGAATCTAAAAAAAGTAAAATATTTTTGTCGAATTAAAGAAAAACGAAAAAAAAAAAAAACAAAGTTGTACGTTAGCCTTTATAATAGTTGCTCTTAAATGATTGCAAACGATAGAAATTCCCTGAAATATAATGCAAATGATTGGAAGCAATGCAAATAATTGTAGATGATTGAAAATGGTAAACAAAAAAATATAATATTAATGATTGGAAATGTATGGAAAATAAAAACAATCATTTGCATTATTTTCCATACATTTCCAAAGAGAAAATGATTAAAACAAATCATCTTCTATATATATAAAAATGGATCTTGGTTTGTTCGCATGCTTAAAACTCGAAAACGACTGGACCAAATTGGATACTTCCTTCTGCGGATTTGTTCGTAATTGCTCCGCGAAGGTTTAGGAAAAAAGAAAAATTGAAAAAATTAAGAAAATTGCGCGGAAAATTAGAAAATTAAAGTTTGTATGGGGAAATACAATTTGAAAAAAAAAAATTAAAAATAGAAATCAAGAAGTGACACTTCAAATAAAAAAAATATATTTTGAATTTTAAAAGCAATTGTTGTTGTCAGTTATTTTAATTATTTTCCACGCAAATTGTTGTTGTCAACAATTTTGAAGTTTTTTCTTTTTTTTTAAATATAGGTAGGTACCTAAAAACTTTGTTCTAATAAATTATGTTTACTATGTTACATTGAGTAACTTTTTGAAATGAAGTAGATAGGTACTTTGATTATACAAAGATGATATTATGGCCGACGATATTTTGCATCGAATTCGCACTGACATCGAATAATGAACTGGAGATGTCATATGAAATGCGCAACAAAGCTTTGATTTGACGCATTTAATCGAGAATTGGAGCGAGAAATGGACTTCGAACGAATCGCATTGAGTCAAGCTGTTCGAACAAATGTGCCAATGTTGAATCTATATATATAAAAATGAATCCCTATTTCCCTTGGTCACGGCATCACGCGTGAACGGCTGGACCGATTTCGCTAAATTTTTTTTTGTTGTGTTTGTTATTGTCAGGAGAAGAATCTTATGAAAGAAAAAGTTAAGAAAATTTCGCGGAAAATTAGAAAATTTAAGAATACTAAGCCACCATATTTAATTATATCTAATGTAACCATAGCGCTTTTACAATTCAAACTTTTTTGATGTAACCTTATGGCGTTGGCATAACATTGACAGAATGCCTGCTGCAAATATCGTCAACGAGGATGTAAACAAAATAAATATCGTTTAAAACAGATGCTTCGATCGGAGTTATTATATAAAATAGGTAATTAATTTATTATTTCTAACAAAAACTGAATTTCTTAGTGCACATCGTCGGAAAATCCTCAACATGTGGCGTTGTAGGCATATGTCGTTATTCAGGTCAATTAAATTTTCTTTAATAATAATCTTCTTAATTCATACCTATAATTCTTTCGGGATGAAACTCGATGATGATGATATAACTCGATAACCACTGGGTAAATTTTTATGATTCTTCTTTTGTTTTGTTCGTATTGTTGTATTTCAGGTTAAAGCAAACTTAAAAGATAGGATTTTTGACCCGCTATATGCCGAACGCCGAAACAGCGCTACCAAGTTGATTGAAATTTTGTAGGAAAAATTCAAAGGCAAACATTCTTATTCCGCAGATTTCGCTTATTAATAACGATTTACCATTCGTGCGACTTCAATTTCCCGTGCGTCTCGCTTTCACTATGACCAATAATTTATTGCAAGGATAATCGATGGATGTTTGTCAATTTAGTGAAAAAGTGGAAGGTTGGACGACACGTCAAAATCATTGCGGTTTGATTAAAAAAAATCAACATTGCTATTCATCATTTATTTCTATTGCATTTAATATAACTCTTGAATAAAGAATTTTAATTGGTCGAATTACATAAATTAGCAAGTGCTTGGTGCATGCTCGGAATTTATTAACAAATTAACAAATTTGGGCGAAACGAAGTTTGCCGGGTCAGCTAGTTAAAATATAAAAATCAAGTGAATGGGAAAGCATAGATTGAGTTGCAAATATTTGAAACAAAATAGATTGCAGGTTATTCGAAATGATTGCAAAAAGAATGTGCAGATGTATGAAAGTGATCAGAAAAAATAAATCCATGATTGATAATAATTGGAGAAGAATGCAAATGATTGGATTCAATTTCGAGCCAAGTGCAAATGTTTAAAAAAATAATGCAAATGATGGGAAATAAATGCAGGTGTTTAGGAATGCTTTAGGAAACTGCAATTGATTGCTGATAATTGAAAGTGATGAAAAATGTACATAAATGATTGGAAATCAATGGAGATCAATTCAAATGGTTGGATTCAAATGATTGGAAAGTAATGCTTGTGTTTGCAAATGGTTGAAAATGATGAGAAATAATTGGAGAAGAATGTAAATAGCTAGATTTAATATAACTAGAGTTCGCCCAATGGTAGGAATTATACCATATTATTCACCTGGTTTACTAATTGTAAAACAAATTACCGGCTTTGCATCTCTGCACTATCTTCGCAATAACAAAGAATTAAACGAATATGCTGTGGATAAGTCAGTGAAAGTGGTTCTTATCTATTTCCCTTCGCCTATTTATATGCAAAATGGAAGAAGAAGCAAATCATTGAAAGAGAAAACTCCAATGTTGAATAAGCTCATATTTTTCGTTCCAAAAAAAAATTGAATGATTGGAAATGTATGGCAAAGAATGGTTCAGCACTAAACTAATAAGAAAAAATCCAAATCAATGAAGGCACAGAATTCAAATACGGGGAAAGTAATGAAATATTGCAGACTCATGCAGAATCATTTGTAAGAATGTTGCAAATGATGGTAAATGAATGCAAATATATCAAGAAAAATGCAAGTGATTGGTAGTATGGTTACAAAAAAACTCATTCGTATTATTTAAACCATTTGATCGAAGTGATTTTGTGATTGCCCTCTTCAGAGACAAATATTCAATTGCAGTCGACGGGAAAAAAACTAGCATTTATTCCAGATCATAGAATGCATTCTCAAATGATTGGGTTCCTTCGCAACTAACTATGGAAACATCAACGTATCGCATATAGCAACAACGAGATCGACATAAGTGCTGTCTCACCAGTGCAATTGTTATCCCTGACTATACCTTCCAAAACACAGTTAACCTACTTAATTAAAGAGAATAATTGGTAACGTTGTCGTTACAACATCCATTGAAATTTATTCATTAAAACCGATAGTCCAATACAAACAAGGGTCTATATCACTACCCATGTATTCCTAACATCTTGAAATAGAATTCTCTCCTTTAAACCATTAATACTATAGTTTCAGTGCCCAGCAAACGCTTTAATAAATAAGCCATCAATTATGAGTAGGTAGTCATCCTGTGAGTGCGCACCGAATACCACCTTTCAAACCATTCAATTAGTCCATTCCAAAGTTTCTCCGGATTATATATTGTTAGATGCGATTTGCATAAATTCATTTTGTGTGATAGGTATATTCAAGTGGGCCCTTAGATACACGGGCTAAATCGAGATACATTCCTAGCGTTTAAGGCATGTCAATTGATGTTTCAATTAAAACAAAGTTGCAACTTGCCGTGGATGTTAATATCTATATCTCTTAATTGGGTGTCGGCCGAGATCGGGAGTAAAATTGAAAACCTGGAGGTGGGGTAATCCTCTCGCAATAATTAAAATTGTTCGAAAAGTCTCTTTGGAATCTCTACGGATCTTCTTCTGCTCATTACTTTACTACAAACTGGGGGCGAGAGAATTTGGTTTGTTGTTTTTTAACAGGGACTTCTTATAACTACAGTTTTTCTGAACATTTCCACACATGGAGATACTTTGGAAAAGGACCTTCTCAATCGGTATCTTCATTTTTTAATTGTGGCATAATTCGTAGTGTTCGCTTTGATTTACAGACGCTGTAGGGCGTTACGTTTTTGTGCCGGCAGGGGTGTAATAATTGTATATACTTTGAACGCGAAATGCATCCCAAATGAGTGTAGCTTCGGTAGAGGGCTCATTGGAATTCTCGCACACACTCATATTAATACGGTTGGCAACTTAATTAGAACTTTACATTACGTATTCCAATTGCAAGTTGCCGTAGCGATGCGACCCGTTTACTCTGTCAAATGGGATCGTATGTATATATGCGGTTCGCTGCATTTGGCAACTAACTTCACGCTCCCTGGGTAAACGCGCACTTGGGCTCTTGGGGATGAAACTTTCTTGCAAAATCTATCGTTATCACTGCCAAGATAATGCGCTAACGTACGAGTTGTTTTTTTGCTTCCAAATTCGAATTGGTGATGCAGAATGTGCTGCATGGTGCAAATCACTATGGCGTCTATTTCCCGTAAATGGTTTATATACGCTCACCTGTCAAATACCTCTCACCTCATGCAATACTTAAAACCCAATTAAAAACATTAAATCATCCCACCATTCTCGATTCAATTAACCAAATTAATTCACATAAAACCGCAACAGCAATAACCACAAAACCACTATTAATCTGCCGTTGAGCTGAGTATTGAAGAATCGATAAACAACATGTTTCTAATGGTAAATTATTAATTAAACCCAATCTGGTCAACATGCCACATACAAAGTTCATCAATAACACAAATAAAATATAAATGAATGAAAAATAAAAAAGAAATTAACCATTATAATGAAAATTCAGTCATTTTTCCTATACTAATCGGCTCGAACTGCTTTTAGTGACAACAAGTGTAATAAATTATGCCACCCACTTGCCAAACGGCGATTCCGTCCGCTCCTTCTATGTGGCAATGCCGTGCCACCACCACCACCCTGCCTGAGAAGAAACAAGTGAATAATTTTAAATAAATTTCCCTCGATTAACTTATTGGCGCCTTGTGCGAAATATAATTTATTTCGGTACACCTAATCGATACGACAATACTGTGAGAATGCCTGAGGCTGTGAAATAAGTCGTTTATTTAAGCTTTTAATTAATAAGCTAAAATATCGCTTTGTCAATATCGCAGGGAAGTAGAAGGCTTTGCTGTTCGTTCTAATAAGAGTATGATTTATACAGCATTAAGTTTTTAGTGGTGGTTGTTTGAGATAAAAATCTGCTCTGACGTTTGTTTTATTTTTAAATTACAAATTTATTTGCTGCATTAACTCCAACAGTTCTTTTTTTTATAATTTGTTTGCGCAGTTTTTGAAATGTTGAACATGAGGTTATAATAAAGTCTGTTGTTTTTAGATTTTGCGAAAGTAATGCTGAGTGGAGTGAAATTACTTTGCAATTAATTCATTATTTGGAGCAAGTGATGTTTTCGAAACATTTGTGTTTGTCTTTCATTTATTTTTAACGCCTTTGTTTCATGTTATTGATATTTTAAACTTAATTTATGTGATTGAGGAACCTGGCTCTGTTTTAGTGTTAATCTTCCACCTTAGTCAGTTCCTGTGCCAAAATTTCATCACTTTATTCGAAAGACCACCGAAGTTAAGCTCAAGGCAGGATTCCCACTCTACCAAGCTTGTTCATGAATTTGACCTATTGTGACCTAGAAAATATTTGAAATGATTTTTAGTGAGGACCTAAAACGCACAATAAATTCGCTATACCTAACCTGGCCTTTCTAGTTCTAGTTCTAGTTCTAGTTCTAGATCTTCCTACAGTTTATTCTCCACAAATGTAATGAAAACTGACGAAAATCGGCCGCAAAATAACTTATTATGATCATCAAAATTTGAAAAACAGTATCGTCCTAAATCATGGAGTCTTACTCTTACAAATTTCTAGTTTCCCCTCCTAGGTCAGAGCTTGTGTGTGACAATTTCGAAGTTCTCAGTTGGTTATACTTTTTGGTCAGACTTTGACTTGAAAGTGGTTTTTAAGGTGTCGTCTTAACAGAGACCAGTTTTCGCTTGAAAGCAATTTGGTTATGGAATACCTACTTTTTTCGAATATGACTTAATGTGCATGGAGGAAGTTTATCGCCTCTCTATATGCCCCACCCGGGGTTGAAGGAATCATATAGGAATCCCATTTTACGGTCGCAAGAAAAGAGTTGAAACGTCTCTGAGAGCGTTAATGGCTTCTTTAAAACCTCACTTAGTTTGGACACGCATTTGTTTTATCCAAACCACAAACCATTTTCAAGGGGAAAATGATGTATTTGCTGGATCTTCATCTCTCTATATAACCTACTTGCATAACTAATTCAATTAATGGCGTCCAATTACTTACTTCGCTAATTCTGTATACACAACTTACTTCGACTGAAATCGGAACAAGTTTATGTTGAAACCACGTATTCCTTATCAACTAAATCAACTTTTCAATAGCAGAAAATAAACAAAATGTTAGAAATTAAGTAAAAGTTTTGGTGTCCATCAAGGCAATCATATAGGGCCTCTCCTCTTTTTCTATAATTTTTTAAATGACATGTTTCTATTACTACATTGTTTTTTGATGTAAAACATCAACACGATTTTACCTAAAATTGATATATAAACTTAAGTAGATAGGGTTAGCATGACTGCATACCCAGTTTTCAGCTAAAAAATCGAATAACCGTACTTTTGAAATTTGGACATAAATGTATCTCGAAAACTGTCCATACGATTGTTACAAAAATTAATTTCTATTGTAATATGTTTATTTATAACTTAATATCAAACTCAGTTTTTTCTGCATTATCGTACAATGAATTTTTAAAATAAAGTCGTTTTTTAAAAATGTAACTTCTTAAGACTAACTGAAGACGGCAAGAACAATTTACCAAAATTCTCAAGGTAAAAATGATGTTTCCAAAATTATTGTGTCTTTAATTGTCAATTCGAAACTAGGAAAACATTCAATTTAAAAATTGGTGTATGTTTAAACACAGTGCGTGCGGTATGTGTGTGGCTTGATACACGTCATTGAGAAAAGAGGGAATTGTAATAACCGTATTCTTGATATATTATGAAATAACAATAATTTATTCGTTCTGGGCTAGTTTCGGTAGAATAGATACAATCGGATTGTGGTAGCTGAAGTAAGATATGTACATTCGAGACTGTAATCTATCTAGAGTACGCTGGAAGACAGCATCGATGGTTGTTCCATATCGTGTTGTTGAAATTTTCCGGTTGGAGTTCATTTGAAGATTAAATTTATCTTGCATAAAATCAAAAAATGGTTGAGCTTTTGGAGTGGCAAAATTGATATTGAAGTCTCCGTTTATGATCATTGGTAAAAGATGATAATCTACCCGCAGAATTCTTGAAATTTCTTCTGAGTACGGTGCAAGGACGAAATGGAGAAATTTTATTTCAATTTCAAAAGCTGAAATTAATATGCCCCAGCTCATAAATGTATGCAATGATAAAAACGTATGCAATGATAAAATGTATGCAATGATAAAACGCATTCCCTGTCCCCGCAAGTTAAATGTGTGGAATTACTCCACCAGATTCCAACAACGCGCGAATATTCATCGAGGTGTTGGAAGTTCAAATGGTTTCGCCAGTTGCATGTCCATCCAAACTTTTTAATAAAAATTATACATGTTGCAAACTGGTTGGGGTCAAAATTCTGTATGTGTTCAAATGCGCGCGCTTTTTAAGACTTTCCAAAACTATTTGATGTGAAACATCTATTTCCGCGACTTGGGAGTTAAATCGATTCGAAGGAGACGGAAATTCCGGCGTTACGGCGGAAATTGGCCTGTCGCTATCACTACGCCGCCGCTCTCGACTCCTAAACTACTCAACCGATTTCAATGAAGTTTTGTGAGTGTGTATGGCTTTTTGCAACTTAAAAGACAGGGTTCAAAACTAGACCCGATAGGTGGCGCTGTTGTCGATCTCCAAAACTTCTCAACTGATTTCAATGAAATTTTGTGGATGTGTACGGTTCGTTGCAGTTTGAAAGTCAGAATAGTCTTGGGCCCGATAGGAGCTTAATTCTTAAAGTGAATGCTTATATGGGCACGCTTGACTTGTGGAGTGAACTGATGAACTAGGTCTTATACAGACACTAGTCTAGTGAATCAGTTGATTAAATAGAAAACGTTAGATTGGACTGCGTTATGAAAACTTTTTAAATGAATGAATACACTTTGTTTGGATTTTAAATTAAATTTCTTAATACAATTCAACAACACAATACAATTTAACATCCACATTTAGCGAGAGAAGTTTCACGGGATCCGGTCGAAATTCTGCTTTCAAAATTCTGCTTTGCAAAATTCTGTATCTTCACACAAAAATTCTGCTTTACGAACTTCTGCCTTACAAAATTCTTCTTTTCAAGTTTTAAGCAATAAAATTCTGCTTATTCTGCTTTAAAAAAAAAAAAAAAACGAATATGGACATGAACAAAAATATATTTTTTTATTATAACATTCATAATTTGCATTTCAGGTTTTAATAATATATTATAGGTAAATAAATTACAATAAAAAAATCCAGGTAAAGCAAATTATTTCACATTTGAAATTACCAAAAAATTTAAAAACTAAACAAAGCTAGAGAGATCTATATTTTCTGATATTCGTTTAAGAAAACCAATTTTTGCATATGATTGTTGAACTTTTTGAATTATTTTAATAAAATTGTCAACTATGCCTATCATAATCTTCTTATTTCGAATTTTTTTTTTTTTTTTTTTTTCTTTATTGAGATCTGACTGGTGAGGGAAGTGACCGTTCATTGACTTCCACCATCTGGATCTCGGCTCATTCGCACAGAGATTGATTGCCAATTTACAAAAATTCTGACAGATGGAACAGTAAAGGTTTTCGAAATATGTATGTCAGAACGAGAACCCCCCACTGCGCCGGCATCGACCCATATCAATTGCGCCCATTAAGCGATGAGCACAAGGCCAGCAATTGTTGAATAGATCGAAGAGGATGACAGCCGCATTGCATTTTGTTTTTAACTTTGTTGTGACTAAAACAATATTTTCTAATAGAGACAACGAGACCTGTATTGAAATTCAAAATAGAAACATAGGCAATTCACAGTGAAAATTCATAAACCTCCATAGATCACTTTATAAATCACCCATGACGCCATTTTCATCGTTCATGCTCATTCCATCAAGTCTGCGCCCTCAACACGTGTGTTATCCCTTCTCGTTTTGCTGCCCACACGTCTGTCGTCTTTTCGTTTCCCTCCCATGTCTCATTCTGTTCGATATGCTTTAATACGCTCGTTGCAACGTCATGATTCCTTCTGGTTTTTTTCTTTTCATCTGAGTTTGGAATTAATGTCCCACGAGGTATAAAAAGTTTTATTTTAAAAAAATAACTAGTCGCAGTGGAATGGTAGTGCCAAGTTAGCCTAGGGTCCTAGATTAAATTTGCAGCGTAAAGCAATAAGTCTAACAAGGTCATCATCAACCAAATATAATCTAGTACAAAATGCAGTTGTACTTTTCCTGATTGTCTTAAGGCCTCGTGGACTCGACTTGTTTTCACCACTTTCATAAACTTCCGAACTTAAATTCAGATGTCTTCCATTTTTCATCTGTCAATGTCAGAAGGTTGGTAGTTTTTGTTTATCTTCATTTAGAAGTAAAATATGTACTTACTTACTTAGGTGGCGCTACAGTCCGGGGTGGACCTGGGCCTCAACCAATACGCCTCTCCAGTTAGCGCGATCTTTGGCTAACTGCCTCCAGTTGCGCACTCCAAGTTGGTTGAGGTCCCCTTCCACTTGAGCGCGCCACCTAAGGCGAGGTCTTCCTCTACTGCGTTGTCCCTCCGGGTTGGAATCGAAGACTCTCCGGGCCGGAGCGTTGGTGTCCATTCGCTCTACATGTCCTAACCATCTTAGACGACTAATGCGTACTTTTCTGACCAGGTCGATGTCGCTGTACAGCTCGTAGAGCTCGCTGTTAAATCTTCTCCTCCAAATCCCGTCAACGCAAACGGGACCAAAAATCACTCGAAGAATTTTGCGTTCGAAGCGACCAAGAAGATCCTCATCCGTTTTTGCTAGGGTCCATGCTTCTGCGCCATAGAGCAGGACAGGGATGATGAGAGTCTTATATAGAATCTTCTTAGTGCTTCTTGACAAGGCCTTACTAATCAATTGCCGTCTTAGGCCAAAGAAACAGCGGTTGGCAAGTGTGATTCTTCGCTTGATTTCTGATGTGATGTCATTATCAGAGTTTATAGCGGAGCCGAGGTAGACAAAGTCCCTAACTACCTCAAAGTTATAGCTGTCTATCGTGACGTTCTGCCCGATTCGTCGATGTCGTGTGTCCCTTCTTGTTGACAGCATATATTTTGTTTTACCCTCATTCACCACTAAACCCATTTTTGCCGCTTCTGTACTAATACTTGCAAACGCACCAGTGACAGCTCGCTGTGTTGTACCAACAATGTCAATGTCGTCAGCGTATGCAAGCAGTTGCACAGACTTATAGAAAATTGTGCCTCTGGTGTTGGCTTGTGAGTTTCGCACAATCTTCTCAAGAATGATGTTGAAAAAGTCACATGACAGCGCATCACCTTGTCTAAATCCTTTTTTGACATCAAAGGTCTCGGTGAGATTGTTTCCGACCTTTACGGAGCAGCGAGCGTTCTCCATCGTCATTCTGCACAATCTGACAAGTTTGGCAGGGATGCCAAAACTAGACATGGCTCTGTATAGCTCGTCTCTATAAACGCTGTCATATGCGGCCTTAAAATCGATAAAAAGATGGTGAGTATCGATCTGGTATTCTTGGGTTTTTTCCAGGATCTGCCGTAGTGTGAATATTTGATCGGTCGTGGACTTACCGGGCCTAAAACCGCACTGATAGGGACCTATCAGATCGTTGACGAATGGTTTCAGGCGTTCACACAATACAGCAGACATGATCTTATACGCAGTGTTCAGGAGACTGATGCCTCTGTAGTTGGCGCAGTTTAGAGGGTCTCCTTTCTTGTGGATCGGGCAAACAATGCTGAGGTTCCATTCATCAGGCATACTTTCCTCTAACCAAATCTTGGAGATGAGTTGGTGTATGCACTCTACCAAGTCATCTCCGGCTGCCTTGAAGAGCTCGGCAGGTAAGCCGTCTGGACCAGCAGCCTTGTTGGATTTAAGCTTAGATATTGCTATCCTCACTTCATTTTGGTCAGGTGGACGGAAATCTTGGCTGTCATCGTCCAGGTTGAATGGTTCGTTCTGCCTAACAGCGGAATTTGTGTCGTCTTCGCCGTTTAACAGTCTGCAGAAATGGTTTTTCCATGTCCTCAGCACCGACTGTGACTCTACTACAAGGTTTCCTTGTTCGTCTCTACAGGTCTCCGTTCGGGTCTTGTTGGCATGACACGTTCTTTTTACCTTTTGGTAAAACTTCCGAACATTGTTCCTGGAGTAACACCTCTCTATATCCTCGATCGCGCGCTTCTCATGCTCTCTCTTTTTTCTCCGGAGAAGCCGATGTTCTTCCCTCCTTTTTTGCTCGTAGAGCTGTCGAGCTGCTCTCGTCCTTCTATGCAGCGACGCTTCGTAGGCACTTTGTTTTGCTGCATGTGCTTGCCGGCACTCTTCGTCAAACCAGGGGTTTCGGGGGGGTGGGCTGGTGAAACCGAGCACATCAGTTGCGGCGTTTTTGATGGCTTCTTGGCATCGGCGCCACTGGTCTTCGGCACTTGATGCTGGCAGCATAGGACTTCTCGAGAGGTTGAGGGATACGCGATCGGCAAAGGTTCTGGCGGTTTGTTGCGTTTGTAGTCGTCCAACGTTAAATCTCCTCACAGTATTTTCTCGTTGTTGTGGCGTCTTGGATATCCGCATCCGTACCTTGGCTACAACAAGGTAGTGGTCCGAGTCTATGTTGGCCGCTCGGAAAGTTCGGACATCTAGAATACTGGAGGAGTGCCTTGCGTCGATCGCAACGTGATCAATTTGGTTGACGGTTTGATGATCAGGTGACCGCCATGTTCCTTTGTGTATATTGAGGTGAGGAAACCGTGAGCTAGCTATGGTAACATTACGTCCCGCAGCAAAATCAATCAGCCTAAGTCCGTTTCCAGACGTGGTGTCGTGTAGGCTATGTTTTCCGATTGTGCTACCAAAGATGTCCTCCTTTCCTATTTTGGCGTTAAAATCACCCAAGACGATTTTAACGTCATGCTTAGGACATTGCTCATATGTTTTGTCGAGGAGCTCGTAGAAACATTCTTTGGTAGCATCGTCTTTATCTTCTGTGGGGGCGTGAGCGCATATCAGGCTGATGTTGGCGAATTTAGCCTTGATGCGGATAGTTGTAAGGCGTTCACTAACGTGTCGAAAGCTCAAGACTTCTTGCCTAAGTCTGCCGCTTACAACAAATCCGCATCCAAATAGACGCTGCTTTTGTTCTCTGTAGCAGTCACCGTAGTAAATGTCACAGTTTTTCATCCTCCTTTTGCCCGGCCCATCCCACCGCACTTCCTGGATGGCGGTGATACCTGCTTTGTAGCAGTCTAGGGCCTCCGCTAGTTGTTCGGCTGCACGCGGTCTGTTCAGAGTTCGAACATTCCACGTGCAGATCCGAACGTCATTGTCCTTTTTTCGTTTTGCAGGGTCGTCAACAGTGAATCCGTCCTTATCCGAGGCTTTTGGTTGCTTCGCAACAGTGCTTTTTTTCCGTGGTAGGGTAGTTAACCCCACGCACAACCCCCAACCTGGAGGACCAGGCCCTTTCTGTAACCCCTTGGGCAAAAGGAGCCGGAATATTCCGGAGTCAGTAACCCGCTGCGGGGATGTGAGAGCTGCCGTTGACCCATTAAGGGCTCTTCCGCCACCATCTCTATTTCAGCACCCTGACTAGTGCTGAAAAATCCTCAATGACCTCAGCTCCAAATACGTCGAAGTAGCTCATTGAGGTATCTGCCATGTTGACTGTTGACGCCACCGTTGATTCAACCATGTGAATTCATCCGCCGTACGTCCTCTTTCTGAGGGGCTCATGTAAGACTTCTGAGACTCGATCAGGCAGTCATTCCGACAGAGCATTATAGTGTTGCTATTTTCTTCGTGTTCAACACTCGCGCTTATAAGTTTAGCAAGTCATGCCTGGAAGGACAAGACCAGGGCACTCCCACTCATTCCGTAACTCTGAGAACGATAATCGTTTGCGCGATAGTAGTCAACGATCTCGTCATCAATTTGCTTTCCGTATCTCTATCACTATCGTCTCGTCTATCGTTTTTTGTATACAACGAGAGAGAGCATTGAGAGCACTGAGTTTCTTTCAGAGACTTTCAAACTATAGTGAAAATTCCAATCAGATGTCGTTTAAAATGTCATAAATGACATTTTTTCAATCAATTTTGTGTTTGATGCCGGCAAATTTGCAAATTGCAAAGTGTATTAAATTCGTTTCCTTAGTTTATTAAAATTAACAAATAATACCGAAGAAATGTATTTCACCAATGTATATGACAATTTTAATTGCTTTCATGAATGACCACTCGGTCTTGGCCAAGGGTAATAAGCCAAACAGCTACCAAGGAAAATATAACATCAATAAAATAATTGAAGTTAAAGCGAGTTTTTTATTTCATCCCTCATTTTTGAAGCCAACTGTCTCATCCGGTTATTCCCACTTAGGCTTTTCGAGTCGTTTAAAATTGCACTTGCCAAATCTTCATATTGTTCGATTGCTGTTATGGAGTGCAGAACAAATATTTGCAAAAATCGCAATTTTTCTGGGTTCGTAGCTATACTTTTTCTTTTTTCAGGTAGAACTCAACATCGACCTGAGAATTATGACAACATGTAATTTAATGCCATATGAAGTTAATGATTTATGTTTTGTACCTTTGGAAACAGTAAACACCAATACACATTTCTACAATATTTCTTGCTTTTGCATGAGCTTCTTACAAAATAAGTTTAAAATATAGGTATTTATATATTTGGTAGTATGTATTTGGAAAATATCTAAAGTCAATTATTCTTCTTGAAATTCGATAAAAAATCTTAAGCTGATTGCAAAACACACAAATCAATGCAAAACGACACCTCATTAGGTATCGCTCAAATTGTATCGTCTGGACGATAGCGTTTCGACGATTATTGACTTACGTGAAGCAAATGTTCAATCGTCAAAACGTATCGTCTGAACGATAGACGATTATTAAAGTTACGTGAAGCAAAGCTATCGTCGAAACGCTATCGTCTGGTGATAATCGACATACGGAATGAGTGCCCAGTACCCGGTGGCTACCACGCGGAGGTAAAATAAGCACAATTGATGTGTATGAACAGTTACAACGACTGGGCATCGCCAAGTTGACGCCAATCAGTGCCTACCCTATTCATACAACACCCAACCACCAAGTAAAATATGTACCAACTCTTAAATTAGGAAACGAATTGTAAGGAAACCATTGCAACAAGCCCGAATTGGATTATGTAGGCTAAGCTTGTGTCAAATATGACACTTAGTTCTGTCAGACTTACTACTTATTCTAGTCCTATTGCGGTATTAAGATCTTTTTAGAATAAAAAATATATAAATGTGCTAGTGGTGTTTTCTGAGTACTTAAATAATCACTTACGTAAGTTTTTTTGTTTTGTTTTGCCAATCAGACAGACGGCAAAGCCATGTTAATCGATTTTTGTAACAAATTGACAAAATTTTAAATATTTTGTTTTATTTTCTTGAAATAAAAATCATTATCTATCTATCTACTTCTTTCGCTTTCCTGTTATTATAACGACAGATCTTTGCTGGCAAAGTCACTAAGATAATTCCGATTCCGATACAGTCGGATTTATTGGCTTAATCTGAATTACTCGCATTCAATGCTATTATGATTCTCCATTTCCATTATCGATTGCAAAATAGAGAAAACCTAAAACAGCAATATTTAAACTGCTTGTCATTCTACTCGTATGTCAATTTTTTGTTAACAATCCATAAGAAATTCCTCTGAAATGTTTTTCCCCGCACCTCGTCACCTAGGTGTTTACACTTAGCGCCACTGTCATTTTTGACACTCGTGTGAGGCGTGTGGGCTATAATCTAAACCAATTTGTTGTTTCCTTTTACCACCACCAACAGAAATCCGAACGACTTGACTAAATATTTTTTTTATTTCGTTTTTTTTTTACAGTCCTTGAACCCGCCTTTCCGTCACGTGATGTAACAATTAAACGCGGTGTCGATGCCAATGGAATCTATGAAATGCTCAGCGAAGTTGGCAGGTAAGCAAACAAAAGCGAAAACTAAAATAAAGGAAAAAAAGCCATTGAAAGTTTCTTTCATTCCCCTTTGTCTGAAGCAAAAATAAATCTTTAAACAAACATTATTTTCCTTTTAACAACAGGGGGAAATTTGGCACTGTCTATCGCTGCTCCGAGAAGGCTAGCGGTCTGAAGTTGGCGGCAAAATTCGTTCCCGTACCGAAACGTGAAGACCGTCGCAATGTGGAACGCGAGGTGGAAATAATGAACTCATTGCAGCATCATCTCATCATACAGTTGTATGCTGCGTACGAATATCAGAAAATGATGTGTGTCGTCCTGGAATTGTAAGGATACATTATTTAGAAATAGTTGTATACTCAGACGAAACAGCAAAACATGCAGAAAACTTTTTTCCACAAGTTACATTTAGCATTCTCCCTTTTGTATAGCGTACACATGTTGCATGAAAAAAAAAAGAGAAGAAAATCGACAACAAGAAAGTTTATTCACAATGTTGTTGGTAACTAGAATTTCCAACATTTTCATTTGTTAGTGACCTTTTTGCGAGCATTATTTAGCCCACAGAACTCCGTTGGGCATTTATGGAAGTTTTTCCATGCACAAATTGGGACCAACTGGGTTTTGGCCGGGCAATTGTTACTCGTTAGTCGCGCTAGGATTCAATGAGGTGCAAGTGCATATTAGTATTCATTTGGCGGGCGATTTCGCGTTTTTCAAAAAAAAAAACTCACAACAGAGTGGGAAGTTTTAGGTTAGCATAATTAGAAGCGCACTCATTTAGGAAATGTGTCTATTATAATTGTTACAAACTGGGGAGACACCAGCCCTTATCTGGTTTTCGTGCAAAAATTGCAATACAATTGAATAGTTGAGGTGGCACAGGTAAGAGATTTGAGCGTGAAATAAGAGGTGTTGGTTGAGCACTAGAATAACTCTTGTACATAATATAACGTAGTGTTGGCTTTTGCTTTTTGCTATAGTGAAATCGTAGACATGATTTGGCAGCATTTCTTGTTTGTAAATTGCAGGCGTTTATTTGTAAAACGATTCAAATGTCAACAAATGGGTGAGGACGACGGAGGTGGCTTTTGCCAATACAATTGCTTGATAAATACAAGAAAATTTGTAGCTTGGTGTTTGAGGAGGTTATTGACAGTGTTGTTGGGAAATCAAAGGAAGGAGAAGGGATAAGCGTTTCTGCCAATGCTGTACAAATTGTAGTGAATTAAACTTAGATGAAGATGAATGTAGTACTTTCCAATCTGTATACTTATATAAAACTGAATTGCGAAATTGTATGTCCGCAAACATCTTACGAACTATTGCTCCGATTTAGAGGTTTATAGGTTACTTTTGTTTTAAAGATACAGCATTATTTTTCATTCAATAAAATTATGTTTTTGCACATTTAACTTCTAGCAAAGCTGTAGGGGGTTCGCTAATAATACACAAGGATTAGGAAATAAGTTAATTATCATTAGGTATTGTATTGTATTGTAAGTGAAAGTGATAGGCCCTGTACACTGCGACCAGAAGAGATCTATTGTGTTGGCCTTTATTATTTCGTCCATTGAAACACAAAGGGGCGTAAGTGAGTTTTGGAAACTCAAAGAGGCGTAAGCTCACATACGCCTATTCGTGCCCAGAAACAATTAAAAAATATCACCTATGCCCCAGAACAAAAAAAAAAAAACAAATCTCAACAATGGGTTCAAATTCACTTACGACCTTTTGCCAAAACTTGCTTTAAAAATTTGTTTTACGTAATAATTCTAAAAATGGGATTTTTGTTACTTACGCCCGGCCCCTTTGTGTTTCAATGGACGATTTAACCCAGGGAGCTGTTGAAGCTCTTTTTAAACCTCAGCACCCTTCTTGGTTCCATGTTTCCAATATCTGCAGGACTTAAAAGCGCCCTTTGCATATGGATCGCTCTGCCCCTTGCCACAGCAGGGCATTCGCAGAGTATGTGTTCCGTTGTCTCCTCCTCTTCTCCGCATAGTCGACAGGAGTCATCGTCGGAAAGTCCAATTTTTTTAAGATGATATTTTAGTGGCCAGTGACCAGTAAGATAACCCGTTAGGATCCTTAGATCTTCTTTGCTTAGCTCAAGTAACTTGTTTGCTTTACTGCGAACTGGGCTTATGAGTCCTTTTGCCTGCCTCTGTCCCTTGGATTCCGTCCAGTATTCGGCAAGGTTATCATCTTCCCATTTCCTGAATTTTGAGTGTGTGTAACTCAAAGGTAACCTGAAGTAGGGCTCAGGACCGGTGAGCAGGCGTGATGCGCCTCTTCTCGCCAGACAATCTGCTCGTTCGTTGGCCTCAAATCCTTCATGGCATGGTATCAAAGCAACAGTGACTGTGTTGTCCTTTGCCAGATCTTCGAGGAGATTGAAACATTCCCAGACTAGCTTTGATCTGATCGAAAACGATCTTAGGGCCTTTAGAGCTGCCTGGCTGTCTGAGAGGATGTAGATACGGGCACCTTTAGTGCGCCTTCGTAAGCATTCTCGGACACATATCTCTATGGAGTGTACCTCCGCTTGAAAGATGTCTGGTGATTTTCCTAGTGCTACGGCTCTTTGGAACCTAGGCTCATAGACCCCAGCTTCGGTGGCTTCATCTTCCATCTTTAAGCCCTCGGTGTGCCAGATTTGTAATCCTGATGGTGTTACGAATTGGTTGGTTGTCCAGGTACTCCTGTCAGATATGACTATCTTAAATTTTCTGGAGAAGCGAAGCCTTTTAAGCATGGTGTATGATATTTTGATCAGAGGATCATCATGAAGCATTTGTAATACCCGAAGATGTCCTGTAAGATTCCTGTTTTAAGATGTGATATATCAGGGAGCCTGAGGGCACTGAGACTAGCTTCCTTCTTTACAGAAATATGTAAAGGCAGAAGACTGAGCATTGCCCCTATGGCTGCAGTTGGACAAGTTTTCGTTGCCCCCGTTATACCAACGCATGCCAAGCGATATATCTTGATTAGTTTTTTCTGGGAAGTTAATTGTTCGGTTTGCCTTTGTCGCCTTCTTGGTGATTTCCAGGTGAGAGTCTTCTCCAGGATTATTCCCAGATATTTTACCTCCCCAGATAAGTTAATAACTTCGTTATTCAGCTTGATCGGTTTCAATTCTAGTTTTCTCTTTCTTGAGAATGGTATCATGACTGTTTTTATGATCAATCCTTTGTTCTGACACCATCTATAGGTTAAGTTTAGGGCTCCTCTAAAGGCTATATCTAAGTTTGAGAGCAGCATTGTACTCAGTTTTTCTTGTCAAATATTAAACCTGGAAATAGCTTATTATGGACTTTCAAATTTTGAAAACGATATCTATCAAAATATTGTTGCAAGGCGTGATTTTAAAAAGTCACCGAAAGCATATTTTTAAAACCGCATCTTCGCTTCGGATAATTTTTGTTCTGGATGTAGAGTGTTATTGCCTCATATAGAGTAGAACGTTTCAAATGTAATTTTTTCGGACAGTTTTGTACCAAAATCCTTTACAGCATTTTTCAATCTATGGCAGAAATTTTATGAAAAATATGACCCCAATTTGCAATTAGTGTTATATGAGATGTTAGTCGGCCAGTGGCTGACATTTAAAAGACCTCTTATTCCAGATTCAGATTTATGTAAAGTCGTTTTCCATTGGGATTTTCAGATTTCAAATTTGTCGTGCCCTTGGAACATAAAAAGAGAGTTTTCTTTCTTTGCATTTGTGGTGGTGCGTGTTTTACAAGTCATCTGTTCTTAAATTGTGCTTTGTGTTTAAACAAAACTCCATTCAATTTATGTTGATATCCATTGCAACGGCCAAATGTAAATTTTTCTCTATTTTTCACAGACTTGTCGTCTAAAACGGAAGTAATAACACACTTACAAGTTTGACCAATTACAAATGTTTAGGTGTTAGTTTAAATAGGTGTGAATCTCGCTCAGAAATCGAGATTCGCAAAATTGCTCTGACTCTGCAAAAAAAAAAGTACTGACATGAAATCTGACAGCCAGCTGATTTCGAGAGCAGAAAAACTTATTAAGTAGTAATCTCAAGAATGTTTTTAATTTATGAAAGTAGATCCAGTGACGTTTATTAAAAAGTGCGCAGGTGTGCACACAATGCACGCCCTATCCAAATCATTATCATTATATTAATACGTGAACTTCCAAAGTTTCCGTACACTTTCTTAGTATTTATTATGAAATGAGGAGAATTCAACTTATATCTTTTGAAAGGTACTGCGCCATAGATGTGCACAAACAAAAAACCGTAGGTATATATCGCCATCAAGACTAGTAAAATGAAGTTAAGAATTGCCCATACGAGAAGCTTATCAGTTAAATGAAAGTATTTTTGGTGACATTCAATTTTTCGCCGCCATGTTGCCATAGTAACGTATTCGAATAAAAATCATCTTAGATTAGTACCTATATTTTTAGAGGAATGAATTTGCATACCAATAAAAGTAGGCAACTGTATAATTTTCTTTCCTTCTACAAATTTGCGCAAGTTACTGGTAAAAAGATGCCCGAAACGTATATAGGTATCTTCCAAAGTTGATTTTTATTTTTGACAGTAATACAATGTGATGTCTACGCGATGACGATAGCAAATTAGATGGGTCCTCACCCACTAAATTACATGCCCGCTTCTTGAAACGAAAACATAAAATGAAGATGATATACAATTTGCGACTTGTTAGTCAAGTTGCGCTATAATATAACCCCTTGGCATCACAATGCCATCACAATGAATCTAATTTTATTAAAGTGTCGTGGTTATAGGATTGTCCTATCTCGGCAAGCCATTTGCTTAACCTAACCCAGGCACCGTTCAAAATCAACCGACTTTATGCAAATTTTCAAAAGCTTTAGCCCTATCTTCTTACAAAAACCCATTAGGTACATTAGCACTGTATACTATACTCCTTTGATCACGTCTGCCTTGCAAGAAGAAATCGGTTCTATGAAAAGCAGAGTTCGAACTGCAGGAATTTATTTGTACAAGCGGCTTCTGCAGATCTTAGGTTAGGTACAAGAATCCAGTTTAAAAACATTTTCCTCTATTTTTAGTAGAATCGTTGGTTATAGTCATAGGTAACTCATAAAGTAACTACTCATCATGTAGAAAGAAATCCGTTCAAAATCAATTCCCAGCAACATCCTTTCGCCTCTATTCCCCACAATCATTGTAAATTATTCCATTCACTCATGTAAAGCCGCCACTATGTGTATAGATTCAACGGCGGCCGTTTGCCTCAAGGAATGTAATTCCTAAACAATAACAACACACACACACACACACATACACACACCAAAAACGCAACCCCTGCTGTGCATTATTTACTAACCCTCTGACCATTAACTATTTTCCGTCCGTTTTTGCCAGAGTTGAAGGCGGCGAGCTGTTTGACCGTGTTATCGATGATGAATTCGTGCTGACAGAACGCTCCTGCACCGTGTTCATTCGGCAAGTTTGCGAAGCCATGCAATTCATACACCGCAACAACATCCTGCATCTGGATCTAAAGCCGGAAAACATTCTCTGCCTAACAAAGGAGGGAAATCGCATTAAAATCATCGATTTCGGCTTGGCCAGGAAGTTTGATCCCGACAAGCGATTGCAGGTAATTAAAAAAAAAGATTGGTGTACACGAATTCTCCCCCGAGGATGGAATGTGCAAGGCATTTCCTCCCGCAAGGAAAATTAATTCCAAAAACCGACAAAAGTACCAATTCGCAGCCAAATGGGTTCAACTTCTTCATTCGCAGCTCCTCGATGTTGCAAATTAATATTAATGGCATACCCTTGCATGTGTAAGGCCGATGGGACTTATGACACCCGTTTGCCAGAATACGACGACCTTCAGGGCAAAAGAGTTGCCCTTCCTTGCACCCACCATCGCGCTCATTCCTTTTAAAACTGGAAATTAAGTTCTCCATCTCTTATTGCAGATCCTCTTTGGAACACCGGAATTCGTTGCCCCCGAAGTTGTTAATTTCGACTGTATTACGTACGGAACCGACATGTGGAGTGTTGGTGTGATATGCTATGTTCTGTAAGTAGATGGAGCCACCTCCACCATTTTGGATTTAATTGGAAAATTTTCAACGGATATTTTAATTCACTATACACCCCGCTACCCTCGCTTTGTTCTTGTTCCGCCAACTTTAGACTTTCGGGCTTGTCACCCTTTATGGGGGAAACTGATATCCAAACGATGGCAAACGTAACGATAGCTAAGTATGACTTTGAAGATGAAGCCTTTAGTAATGTATCCCCAGAGGCGTTGGATTTCATATCCAAGTTACTAGTCAAAGATTGCAGGTAAGCTAATTGGCAGCGCAAACACTTGACTCGCACTCCAAAACACTATGCGTGTGTGTGTGTGTGCGTGTGCGTGTGTGTGTGAATGGGAGGAGTGAAGTGTGAAATGTTCTTTTGGTTGCTAATTAAAAATGTTGCTGTCATTCACAGTACCAGAATGACTGCCACAGAGTGTTTGGAGCATAAATGGTTGAAACGGAGACCGAAGCCACCGCCAATTGTCTCACCGAAACCGACAAATGTTCCCCCAGCGAAGCTGAAAGCATCGACGCCGTCACCCGTACCAGCGGATGTTATAGAGGATGTCAGGAAGGTGAATAAGGTAAGTACCAATTCACGCCCAAAAGGGGTTTCAGTTATGAGTGTGCTTTATTTTTTAGACAAAGGAACTAGAACAGACAAAGGATAATTTAAAGAACTTTATCGAACGATGGGAGGAACATCCTAATAGTCCGTACGTATTTGATGCGGAAGAGAATGTGATTGCCCCATTGAGGGATTCGAGCAGAGGGAGTCTGTCATCATCGAGGGGTATGTATGCGAGTAGTAAGGGTTGGATTACATTTCTTTTCCCTTTGTCTTTAAAATACAAAATTACACTTGTTCACTGGTAGTTAAAAGAAATGCATTTTAGGCATACTCTTAGGCATTCAAAAATAACACATTTAAATCGGTTGTGGTTACTAGTTTGCATTAAAAAAAAAACAAATTCTCTACGCCATCCGCTATGAAGAGTAGACAAATTCGATGTTTTACATTAGCAGAGTGAGAGTCAGGAGGGATTTTAAAGGTTCTTAAAGGACGTAGCCTATTCGCTTGTCAAACTAGATATCAGTTAAAAACATTACCCTATACTTCTGGGTAGGTTGGCTAAAAAGGCATACGATCAAGGAATATTAAAACAGGTTGTAATAATAAAATTTTAGCGAACATACCTTTTTAAAAATTACGAAGATTAATAGAACATTTGCACCGCACCTAAATTCAACATTTCGGGAAAAAAAATTCTAAATACAATTTTGCATTGCCACTGAAACTTCAACATTTCAAATGACAGCGTGTCATAATTGACTACTGATCTTTTTTTCTGTTTAGAAATCAAAAGTGGTTAAAGATAATGAATTTGTGCTAATTAAGATGTTAAATAAATTGCTGAGTCAATATAGAGGTAGGCAACCATTTCCTTTTTCTTTGTTTATTACTTTTTTGTTCTAAATTTATAATTTAAACTAGCGTGCCCGGCGAACTTCGTCCCGCCCAAAATTGACTTTTTGACTAAAATAATTTTCACTCCCACCTGAAATTAATTTTATTGATCCCAACTATAGCTTTTGACATATACGTTCTCACTGTATACTACGATCAAAATTAAAAAAAAAAAAAAAAAAACTCTCCGTAGAAAATGTATGGAAAATCACAAACGGAATCCCTATCAAATTCTCCAATTTTTTGCCATATGAACCTTCCTTAGGCGTAGACAAACGCAACAAAAAAGATTAACGTGTCGGCTTACCTTCCGCTTTTTTACTAAAATGGTTTAACAGTACACGACGTACAAATTCGTTCTCAATAAGCGGATTCCGTGGAATGAGAATGTTTGTCTTTGAATTTTTTCCTCAAAACCGTTGCTTGCATGACATTTGATTTGGGGTCCTTCACCACCAAATCAAGCGCGTTCTGTTACAAAGTCTCGGTGCATTGAGGTTGCGCAACAAAATTATAAATGAGCCGACTTTCAATTGTATAGATGATGTAAGTCCGGAACATCCAAAGAATTCAAAAATTCAACTAATCCCCATAAAGTTTTGTTTTCGCGAAAAAAAAGTAGCATATGTCCTTCCTTGGGCCCAGTCGAATTTAAATCAAAAATCATAAAAATTGAAGGATTGGTTCCCGAGTTATGAGTGCGCACATATGGACGTCAGTCTTTTTTATATGTAGCTGTACCCACACGGCTTTGCTAATACCTTTCGTATTAAGTCCTGCTCACATTTCGCAAAGTCCTTTATTTGGACAGTGTTCATATATAATTGTAATGCTTCCACAACCCGTTCTCCTATCCCGCTTATGTCTTGCAAAGTACTTTCTATAGGGTCCGAAACTATAGTATATTTCAATCTTAAAGCAACCATACCTACCCATCCACAAATTTCAATCAACTCGGTAAAGCTGTTTCGGAGATCGGGAACAGCGCCACCTATCGGGTCCAAAATGTTATCTCTTGAGACTGCCTAAGCCTGAAATACACCAATACGAACAAAACAAAAGAAGAATCATAAAATTAGGCCCAGTAAGAACATTTTCCTTGGTTATGTTATTTGTGCCGGAAATCGAATGGAAATGTTACTTACATATTTAAAATTGATTGAAAACTAATTTGGAGTTTTCGTCGAACAATTGTACAGCTAAATGAAATATGAATTACTGAAATAACAAATTCAAAAAAGTATAGACAACCAACGCCAACTATATTATTACAATTAAATTTAATGTTGTTGTTACAAAATTGATATGCAGGGAAATCTAACTTGTCGTAAATATCTCCCAGCGCCACCTATCGGGTCCAAATTTTGGCAAAAGCTTTCTATTTTTTTAAGTGTTATATGGTGTTAATTTGAGCCAAATCGGTCCATAAATAAGAATTTTCAAAAAGCGACCCCAGCGCCCTCTATAGGGTCTAAAATAAACATAAACCATCCGGAGCACCACACAAACATATGGTGTGAATATAAGGGGATAGCTTCAGTGGTTCAGCCGTTATGGTCGGTCATACAAACGCACGAACGTTTTTTTATAATTATGTATTAAGATAAAATATTTGTTGGCAGAGGTTTTTTTTTTTGTCAGCGGGCTGAAAAGCCATTGGGTGTGATATGAATAAAACGTAGCAATTGCTTTTATTCAAACGAAATGTAAAATTCGAAGCATTTGCTAAGTTTCGTATGAAAAAAACTGTAGCTAATACTAACTTTTGACTAGTTCGAAAAGCCGCGCCACTTACCTCTTACTCAAATCCGTATGAAGGCTAGATTAGGTTAAAATGGCTGTCGGCTAACTGGTTAGGTTAGGCGACACACATAGACCATTATAAGGTCCCTTGTGATACCACGTGAATCTATAATTCATTCCTCCTACTCGTTGAACAAATCGGAGCTTCTAATGAAGCATAGTAGATTTCGGATGTCTATGTTTTTTAGATCGTTCAGATCACTAAAGTAGAACGCTCCCAAGTGGAGTTTTCGTCTCTGTGAGAGAGCCGGGCAAGTACAGAGAAGATGGAGAACAGTCTCCTCCTCCTCCTTGTCAAAACGGCTTCTGCAAAAATCGTTAGAGAATACGCCAAGCCTTTTTGCATGCCTGCCGATAAGACAGTGTGCCGTGATGACACCTATTGTAGCACTAATATGCTTCCTATAGAGGGAGATCAGATGCCTAGAACGTTTAAGATCCAGCTTTGGCCAGATCTGCTTTGTCGCTAGACAAGTCGAGCCGGTTGACCACCTAAGATTTTTTCTTTCGATAGCGTCCAGCTTTATTTCGAGTTTGCAAGTAGCGATTGGAATACCTAAGAAATCCTTAATTGCAGAGGTATTGTAGTTCCGTGTTTGGCGAGTTCATCAGCCCTGCAGTTACCTGGAATGTCCCTATGCCCCGGCACCCAACAAAGGTGAATGTTGAACTACTCCGCCATCTTTCTGAGAGACGAACGACAGTCTTGGGCTGTTATAGAATTCGTGGAGACTGATTCCAGGCACTTGATAGCGTCTTGACTATCAGAGAAGATACGGATATCTTTAGCAGATATCACGTTTTCCCTTAGCCAAGATAAGACCTCTTTTATCGCCATTATTTCCGCCTGAAAAACGCTACAAAGATCAGGAAAACAGAAGGAGAGACTAAGATTTCGAACCATCTGTGTAGAAATGGATCGATTCATCTTCCACGGATGCTTCCTCCTCCCAGAATGATCTAGTAGGAATGGAGACCTGGACGTTTTTATCAAATAATCCGTATAAATAAAACGTAGCAATTGCTAAGAAATTCAAATTCTGCTGTTTACCTGACTCAGGCCTGACTAAGCATTGTGAATTTTCGATATTTTTTTTTATAAATAGTAAAGCTATGTTCTGTTTGTAAACGAAAACCAACAAAATACCTATGCAAAAAACAGCAATTATTTCGTGTCACGCAAAGTATTGAGTGTGGACTATTTGGCTAATATTTTGTTCAGCAAGAACAAATTCTAAGGTATAGGAGATTCGGGCTTTTAACTTGACAGTACAAAAACTTCTCGGTTATTCATAGTTCTTTTTTATCCAATTAACTGGCGTGTCAACAAACCTATGATCTGATACAATTCCCGGCACCTGAAGAAAACATAAAACATCAACAACCTATTTGGCTAAAAAATCGTATTTCTAGGTGCAATTGGAGCTATACCTAGATTGCATTCATATTTCTTAATTTAATTTTTTTATTTCAATTTCCATAAAAGTCAAGGAAAATTCAATAACTAAAATGTATACGGGTCGGGTTTGACAGGAACTGCACGTACCTAGAGCGAAGTAAATGCTAGGTTCGAATTTTCGATTTTTCTTTTTTTTTTTTTTTCGGTTTCATTACCGAAATTTCATCATTACGGTTTTCATACCAATTCAAAGTAATTGATAAGGGATTTTATTTCGCTATAGCATTTTGTTCAAAGTAAAAGCTAGTTTTTATTCATGTGGTTTATTCAAAAAGGTTTGTTCGATATTACAACGTAACAAACGCAGCGACGAAATTCAAAATTTGGGAAATGTTGGAAAATATTTGGTGAACATTTGGCCTGAAAGCCTGAAATCCTGAATACTTTTCTTCAACTAATTTCCAAAGACATAATTTGATTTGTTATGTATTTTCTACCGATCAAGTTTCCTATAAAAAAAAAAGAAAATCGAAATTCAGTTTTGATCTAGTACTACACATTTTGGACATTTCCAATTACCAATATTTTGTACTTAAAGACGAGCCAGTGCATAAAACTTTAAACTTCCTTCTCTGACTTTTCAATCGATTTTCAGAAATCATTCTCTTCCAATTTCGTGCTTTTTGTGATTGTGTATCGAGCAAAATTTGTTTCTTCTTTAATTTTGTTTAGCTTAAAACAATTATATTTATTTGATCCTATATACTTTCAGACTCAAGCTTTTAAAATAACTACAGGATATAATTTATTAAGAAGGACGCTGCCGTTTTTGGCTTATTACACATGTATGTCACAAAGAACAATATTTTTTGAAAGCAAATACGTTTTTTTTTTGTATGGATTTTCATCTAAAATACAGTTTAATGCTTTTTTTAAACTTAATTTTAGCCAAAGAGTTTTTTTCGGAATGACTTTTTATTCATTTTCATTTTATTTCATTTTATTCAAAAGTAAAATAGTAATAAGTAAGAAAGTAATGAAATCACTGGAAGTTATTAACGCTTCGCCGTATTTTGCATAATGCACACTTCACAGTTTAGTTTTGTTTTAAACAGTAGATACATAATTATACAATACACAATAAGTTTGCACTAGATTTTAACCTTAATCTTAAGGTTTTGTCGGAAACTATATGAATTGGAACTGCACCTTGGTAGTTTATTTTTTTATTTTTTTCATGAAAAGATGATTTCTTTTTAAATATATTTTTGAATTGGCTTTCTTACGCAATGAGCTTATTTTTGTAGATAACAAACTTACACCAGAATGACGTACATAAAAATGTAATGCCTAAAAGTATGCCTAACATTTATGATAAGCCTATTAAAGTCTACCTATAGGTTTTACTTCACATTTCATGGAAATCGAACTTTTTGAGATAGGCGGGAATGTGAATATTTGGAAGTTTGTTTCTTTCTATAATTCGCAGATATTTAAAAATTTGTCGTTACCGCGGTGCACTTTTTTATGGTTATAAAATGGTTTTGCTATTTATAAATAATTATACTGGACACCTCTAGAAAATTATAGGTAGGTACCCAATAAAGGGGTGGTTTGTGTAGAAGCTAAAGTCCGTATTTTTTTTTTTTTTTTTTTTTACTTTTAAAATGAAACAAAAACAGTACAAAAAAAAATAGAAAGAAAATTCCCGACTGGAGTGAGTGCGTACATAGGTACCAATTTTGTTCATGTACAGATGGGGCCGTTCAAGTATGTAAAGGGTTTTTCAATAAGAGCGCTACAAAAGTTTTTTTAAACAAAACAAAAAACGGTTTTGGATATCAATGAAATTCTGTTCGATGCCATTATGTATGAAAGTCGATTTCTTTTGCATGGCCACCACGGGCACGCTTGCAGAAGTCTAGACGCTGAACCCAATTTTCGACGGTTTTCAAGCATAAATCGGCCGATACTGCTGCAATTTCACGTTCGATATTCGTACGAAGTTCATCAATCGTCGCTGGCTTGTTGGCATAGACCAACAGGAAATAGTCTAACGGATTCAAATCGCACGACCGAGGCGGCCAAGCGACTGGACCATTTCGTGAGATAACACGTTCTCCAAACTTGGTTTCCAATAAATTTATTGTGACATTCGCTGTGTGGCTTGTGGCGCTGTCCTGTTGGAACCACATGTCCTCCAAGTCCATATCATCCAATTCGGGCCAAAAATATTCGGTTATCATTGAACGGTAGCGATTCCCATTCACAGTAACGTGCCGGTCTTGATCATCACGGAAGAAGTACGGCCCAATGACGCCGCCCGCCGGCCCATAAACCACACCAAACCGTAATTTTTCGGGATGCAATGCTGACTCATGGAGTACGTGTGGATTGCTGCCTGACCAATAACGCATATTTTGTTTATTGACGAAGCCATTCAAGAAATGAAAATGAAAATCCGAATCATTTTCAAGTTGTTGCTCGGCCCAATTCACGAATATACGACGCTTCTGGTGGTCAAGCGGCTTCAGTTCTTGCGTCAGTTTCATCTTGTTAGGATGTAGGCCAAGATCTTTTCGCAAAATTCGTCACAACGACGTCACAGAGATGCCCAACGCTTGAGAACGACGTGTGAGAGACACATTTGGGCTTTCTTCAACTGAAGCCTCAGCGGCAGCAATATTCTCGACACTTGTAGTCGCAGTAGCTTAGTGGTTAGTGTGTTGGACTGCTATGCGGGAGTCCCGGGTTCGAATCCCGCAAAAACCCAATTCCGACTAAGGGTTTTTTTCCGCTGCGCTACCTCTCGCGAACGTCTGACAAACATCCGAGAGTATAAATGTCTTGAAAGAGCTTCTCAATTAGCCGTTTGGAGTCGGCATAAAACTGTAGATCCCTTCCATTCGTTCCAAAAATGAGAAACTCACACAAAACACTCAGACCTGTTGCGCCAACTATTTTTTTTTTTTTTTTTTTTCTTACGGGCACTTCTTTGTCTCACTGGCACGGGAACATTTTATACTGTGCCTGTGGATTCAAATTTTTCCACTAGACGCTCAATTGTTGATCTGCTAGGACGATTATGACGACCATAGCTCTTAACGTTGAGGCCACTGACTCCGAATTTCGGTAGTAAATTTTAATAATTTCGACTCGATGTTGGCTCGTATATCTTTCCATCATGAAATGGCAAACCTTACTGAAGAGAAATGTTAAAAGAGCGGCAAGAAATCCGGCGTCGTCGTTTGCTGTCCCTGTCGCTTTACTTTTGTAGCGTCCCTGTTGAAAAACCCTTTATTACGTAAGCAAATTTTTTACGATTATTTATCCCCCCCGCTGTCAGCAAAAGTAAGCAAAGCTCTTACCCCCTCCCACCATGCTTACGTAAACATTTTTCAATTAATGTATTGTTTCTTTTTATATTATAATTATAATGTTATAAAAAATAAGAAAATAGATTTAGGATAGAGATTAGATTTTACTGATAAGGTACCATGTGAATAGTCCTTTAAAGCAATATTTCCGCGAATTAAAAAATTCTTGCCGCGAACTGTCACACTTTATTCACAATCCACACAAAACAGTCGCGATCCACAAAATCCACGAATAAAAATTCGTTTGAACTTAACATTTAAAAATGAAACTGATACGCGGGTATCTGCGACCAAAAAAAGTTTTCTTGTGAATGAAGTGTCAGAAACTACGAATATTCGCCTGTTCGCAGTTCGCAATTCGCTCTCATGTGAATAGTCCTTAAAGCGAGTGCCTAAACGTATGCATTATTTGCGGGAATCCCCGAAAATGCGTTTCGTTTTGAAGCAAAGACAATAGGGGTTATCGCGAATAAATTCCGTGGGAAATGTTTCCCTTGTCAGCAATGTAAGTCAGATTGCTGAAAAGAAAAGGTTCCCGGGGAAATCTTATTCCCGATAGGGGTTAATGTGAGGATTGCCGTTCGTGTGAAAAAAGTAAATAACTACAGATGACGTAATCATCATCTAGACTCCCTACCCCCCATTACATCCAAAATGAGCAAAGCAAAGTCTCTCCCGCCCCCCCACAGTGCTTACGTAATACTTGAACGGCTTGAACGGCCCCGATGTCAGAAAAATGTATTAAAAATGTATTCAAAGCGTGACCGTTGTGCGACTAAAGTTGCCAAAGTTGTTTGGCGCTTCTTTCGAGAGGCTGGCACAATTTGTTGGCACCTTTTTTTTTAAAAAGGGCTTCGAAAGTTTTACAAATTGCTCTTATTTCCAAATAAAAACCTTTAAAATGTTCCGCAGTTGCCTATCACAACACTTTTATAGTGTTTAGTGAGCCAATGCTTGGTAAATATGGTTCAGAAATTCTTAATTTGAAGAATAGCTTTAGAAATGACACTTTTCGAAATTTCAGAATTCTCCAGCAATCACTTTTAGTCTCTTTTTCTCTGATTCAATTTACATTATTCAGCTGCTGGCAGCTTTTTTTAACATTTCAAAATTGTCTGAATATTAATTCGTTTGAAAATTTTTGTTGCTTTGCAGAAAATTGCTACCCCTTTCGTAATACACTTTTAGTCTCTTTTACACGCAGCGACGCAGCTGACATTTCAACATCTTTCAGGCCCGTTTTCTGATGCTACTCATATCGATTTAATTTTAAATAGCTTATGGGCTACTTTTTCTATACCATAAACTGTCACATAAGATTTTAAGTGGAACTTAAATCGCTATATGAGTACCTTTAGTATCAGAAAACGGGCCTTAATGTGATAAAAATGAGAGAAAAGTGTAGTGCCACACGGACTTTAGATTGGTTCCGGCTCATGAGGAATTAAATTGTTGGCTTTGTAACTTTTTTGACCTTTTCAACTCTGGCAGTAAATAAATAAACATAATCTTACGCCTACTACTTACTTTCTTATGTAGGTGGCCAGTCCGGTGTAGGCCTCAGTTCGATTATAAGACGCGACTGGGCGCAGTGGCTTAGTGGTAAGTGTGCTGGACTACTAAGCGAGGGGTCGAGGTTCGAATCCCGAACAAACCCAAATTCCAACTCAGGGTTTTTTTCACTTTTTTTTCTTGCGAACGTCTGACAAACATCCGAGAGTATAATTGTCTTGAAAGAGCTTCTCAATTAGCCGTTTGGATTCGGCATAAAATTGTAGATCCCTTCCATTCGTTCCAAAAATGAAAAAAACTCACACAAAACGAATGGTTGTGAGAAGCTAGGCCTAGGGTCCCTCCGGACCTGTTGTGCCAACTATTTTTTCTTTTAATATAAATCTTTATTTACAATTAAAATCTAACTTACAAACACCGTGATAGAACTGTGAGTGCTCGGGAAGAAAAACGGAGATTCAGGCGGGAAATGAATCTGAAATCAAACTTCATCTTTTATTTGAACCAAGTGTTGCCATTAAGGAGTGGCCGCTGTACTGCTAAAATTGGGTTTGGATGTACATAAAAATCAAATCAGTTCTTTTGACGTTTTTGTCAACTCGTTGACTTAGTTATGAGACACAAAACAGAATATCAATTGACACAATCGACATTATTTATCGAATCGAATGCCGATCGATAAACCCAAAATCAAAATGGAGTGAGACTCCCAACTTTGAGGGGAATGACAGTTATTTGTGGGATTTCTTCTAAAATTTGTGTAAAAATGAACTGCTCTATTTGAGGGTTTCATACTCTATAGATATAGCTTCGTTCTGCTATATATCGATATAAATCGATCGCAGGCGGACAAAGTCTATACACGTATGCTCATCAAAAATGACAGGAAAAAAGAAAATCAGCTCAAAGCCGCTCAGAGAATTTCAACAGGCAACTACTGATAAATATGCAAATGCACAAAGTTGAAAAGAAACAAATTCAAATCCGCCTTAAAAATCAATTCCACCCAAAACTTAAATCTCTGAAAATAAAGAAAATTCGGTGGTTGTTGAATGTTCACTTAGACCGTTTCATATATTGCCAAAACGTAGTTTATAGATTTAGTGACTCTGCGAAATAAGGCCCAAAACAAAAAATGAAATAAGACCCCAAAAAATTATACAGGAAACAACAACAACGATTTTTAATAGAATTTGGGGTGTTATTTCCATTTTTGGGGCCTTATTTCCTAATGAAAATTGCATAATGAAATAAGACCCCAAAAGAAGAAATGAAATAAGTCCCGAAAATTATTTTTTTATTATTAATTGTTCCCTTCCGATATGGAATACGTATGGGGGGCATGCTGCCCCCCTGCTACTCCCCTGCTTGGGTTTACTGTTAGATTACGGGGTGGGTGCGAGGTTGGGTATACACAAAGTTCCTTTAATCTAAATTAGTTTATCCAATATCAACATTATTAAATAAAAAGTAGTTTTCATTATTTTTAATTTTATAATGAAATTAACCCCAAATTTGGGGCCTTATTTCGTTTTCTCTCTTGGGGCCAAATTTAGTATTGTGAGATGTCAAAAACATAAACAAATCATACTGAGACCCCCAACTCACAATCCTCTTGCCGCTGGCCCCCTCAATTTTTGCCAGGAATCCGCCATTTTGTTGTCCTATCCGTGTACGCCAATTCCTATCCGTTTTGCTTTGCCCACAGTGAAATGTTAAAAGATTAGGTGCGAATGTGTTGGTTGAGAGGATTTTTTACATTTGTCAATACGAATTTCTATGCATTCTAGCGCACCTAAACTTTTTGGGAGCGTAAAATTTAGCTTATAGGCAAATAACTTTTAATCGGTCGAAGTTGGGGGTCTCAGTATTGTCTCTGGTCAAAAATATAAGTGACTCAAAGTAGCTGGTAGTCAATCCACGTCCACGTACTTTTGAGTATATTTTCCGCGTATATATTTGGCTCGGGAAAGTACGCGAAAAGACCTATTATCTAAACTATTTCAAGAGACGCACATTTGAAAAATTTATCCTTTCAACTGCTTTTGAGCTCCAGTTTTATGTCCCTTTAATGTCAATGTGTTACCTTTCATGGGATTCCTCAGATTCGCTCTCAGATTTCAGTTGTCAAACGCACTTGTTTTGGCGAATCTGGAGCAACTCTGAAAAAAAAATCCAGATTTGCAAAAGTTTTCTGAAATCGGAGACAGGGTGCTTTCTTCTTTCTTTCTAATCGAACTTAAAAAGTGACCTAGAGCTTTTGGTGGTACTTGTAGCATCAAATCATCATCGATCATTGGCAACTCTTGCCTCCCTCCAGTGGCGTAGCGTGGGTTGGAGCCGCCCGGGGCAGACCCAATTTATGCCGCCCCCGTAATTTTTCATATAAAGACCTTTGTAAACTTGTAAAAATTTCTGAAATCGAATAACGATAGGTACTTTGGAAATTTCGAAATATCTCGAAAATAAAAATTCATTTCTAAGGCAATATTGTCCTTTCTAACTGAATGGCAGGCTCAGTTTATTTCTATATTATCGTACAATAGATTTTTGAAAATTTGGTTTTCTTTAGTTTTCTAAGGAAACGGCGATAAAGATTTTGACCAAAATGAATCACCGAAAACGCTAATTTTGAAAACTGCTTATATCTCGAGAACCCTAATTTTGATTTCGATAAAACTCTAAAAACCAAGTAATGCTTACATCTCGAAAAATAACTTTTAGGTAGTCAGTTTTCAGCTATATAGTTGGGCAATAGGACATTTTTTAAACTAAACATTGCAAAATTTGGTACGGTTTTGTCTGTGTAATTACAAAAACTGGTCTAAAGGTTTTGATCAAAATGCATACTTAAGATTATATCCGTATTTCAAATAAGACCCCTTACCTAGATTTCCTCAAAAAAATTCGAATAAATCAATTTTTAAATTATTTCTTAAAAATAACTACCCAAAAACCGACATGTGTTCATATTTTTTTTTTAGAACTCAGCACTCAGTGATGCCAACCCTAATTTTCAAAAGTCTGTAGATGAAAGATAAAAATTCTGTGTAATTCTGTATCCAGACTTCTTTTTTAACATACCTAATAAAGGTGCTAAAAATGTAAAATTTTAGTGGCATAAAATATCAGTCTTTAACTAGGTATAGTATTTATTAATTTTGTATAATTACATAATTTTTATAAGTCGCTGGTATCGCTGGAACCTGGAATCCACCTACTACCTACTCTGGTTTAAAAAAAAAAAAAAAACACTCCAAAATGTTGTTAAGCGTTATGAATATTTTGTTGTACAGCAAGAAAGAGTTTTTTGGTGCTCCGATTGCATTTCTTTGTTAAGGTCAAAGAAATATACCAACGCAAAACTAAGGAAATCAAGTTTTTACTGGAATCTGAGATTTCTGTATATTTTAGTTTGAATTCTGTATTTCTGTAGGCAAAGTGAAAATTCTGTAGATACACAGAAAATTCTGTAAGGTTGGCATCAGTGTCAGCACTTCCATTATAAATGCAATAGCAACAAGGCAAAACTTATTTTTTGCAAATATTGCCCACTTCTTCTTTTTTTCAATCATTTTGAATATGCAGCATAAAATAATTCCAACAATTCACTTCTTTTGAGCAAAATAAAACACAATAGAAAGGTATACCTTTTTTTTTAATTATATTAGATACCTCTAATACCAACAAAAGCAAAACTTTAATTACTTATTAGCACTAACTCCAGTTTCCAGCACAACATCGCTTACAGTTACATACGCACACACCCAAATTCTAGCGATAAAAGAGAAAAGGGGTAGGTATTTTCGAATGCAGATGTGCACAGTGTTTAATTTGTGTTTTAAATTTCTGAAAAAATGAAGTTGCATACTAGGGATCAGCGTTCATTGGATTTTGTTGTTAAGCAACACAAGGAATGTCTGATTACTTACTGTGATGCAGTGTCCGTTTTGTCAATTTTATAATTTTTTACAAATTCTATAAATATGGCACTGAACATTTTTCGAACTGCCTACTTATATTTCTTAATAAAGTCTTTATAAATGAAGACGTTCCAAATATTTTTCTGAAATCCCTAATCTTCGCAATTTTCAAAAAGGGTGATAGCGCCCTAGCTGAAAATTATAGGGGTATATCTTTTCTATGTAGCTTGAGAAAAATTTTTGCTCAGATTCTATATCACCGTCTAATAAGCTGGGTGGAAAATAATAATCGACTCAGTGTTTTTCAAGGGGGTTTCCGAGCTGGACTTTCGACGATCGACCAAATATTTTCTCTAGTCACAATAGCCAATAGATTCTTAGCAAGGAAAAGAAAGTTGTACGCATTTTTTGTTGATTTTCAGGCGGCGTTCGATACCGTGAACAGAAATTCACTTATTTATAAGTTGAGCTCAATAGGTGTATCAACAAAGTTCCTACAAGTTTATAAGAAACTCATATGCAATACGTCAGCATCAGTTTGGAATGGAAATGAGAGGTCTAACTTATTTGAAACCGATACAGGTGTTCCTCAAGGCTGCGTTCTCAGTCCTATTCTATTCGCACTTTTTATTGATGATGTACACGAATACTTGCCTGGTGGTGTTTCAATGGGAGACACCGTCATCAAAGTCTTGCTATATGCTGATGACCTCGTTATCCTTACAGATAATCCTCACACGCTGCAACTGCAGATTAATAAACTGAAGCAGTACTGCGATAGTTGGGAACTGAAAATTAACACTGAAAAGTCAAAAATAATGATTTTCCATCATTCAAACCGCATCAGAAGATTACAGTGTGAGAGTTGGCAACTGGCTGGTGAACCTATTGAGGTCGTTGATAAATTTAATTATCTAGGTCTCCTACTAACCCACAACCTCGATTGGCGTCCACATGTGGAGGATAAAATAGTTAAGGCAAAAACAGCAATAAACCTAATGTGGTCAAGATTTTATTGCAACAAAAATGTTGACATAGCATCTAAATTTAAAATATTTAATGCCACCATTAACGCCTGCCTTTGTTATGCAAATCAAATTTTCGGGTTTAAGAAAATCGAACAGTTTGAAAGCCTACAACGCTTCTTTTTTAAACGTATCTTTAAACTTCCCACAACAGTCCCTAGCTATGCCATTTACGTAGAATCAGGAATTCCGGAAATCTATTATAAAAATCTGGAAGCAAACGCGGACTACTTGGTGAAGGTAATAAAACGGCGCAACACCAATCTTCAGAACCAGCTACTAAGATATGCTTTTCGCTGCAAATTAACGCCTTTTAGTGACTGGTTCGATCTGGCAGCAGAATATGGTGTTGAACTAAACTTAACCCTGGAAAACGTCAATGACTGGCATTATAAATTTTATGATCTCATAGCGCAGGTAGACGAACGCTTTTATGAGAACTGCCTGAACAGGGCGCAAACCTCCGACTCTAGGTCCATATATAGAACTCTAAGCCATTCTTTGGACACAAATAACTACTTTTGCAATGAGTTAACAACCTACGAAATCAGCATAATCTTCAAAATCAGAACAGAGACTTTATGCCTAAATTTTGTACCGCGAAGACAGGATCTTCAAAGAACATGCAGCCTCTGCAATTTAAATGTACCGGAAGGCGTTTTTCATTTCCTCGCAGAATGTCCTATACTCCTCGAAATTAGGAGACTTTATTTCTCCAAGAGTTTTCTCACACTTCAGGAAGCAAAAGAATTGTTGAACGGTCTTTTTGGTTGGAAGTGTCTTTCCCAATATAGCATACATGCCTACAAGTATCGCAATAGCTTTTTGAGTTTGTGATCTTCAAAATTGTACAATATTAAAACAGAAAAAAACTGAAACACAATCATACAGTCAGAATTATTTTTGTATAATAATAATTAATCAATGTTTTTTTTATTATATTCATTTTTTTAATTTATAAAATGTATTATGAAATGTCAATCAATCGGCAGACGGCAATATAAAGCCATGCTTTTCTCTTTATATAATATATAAAACTATGTGCTTTATCATTGAATTTATTTAAATAAAGAATAATAATAATAATACAAATTAAAAAAAGAAAAAAAAAAAAAAAACGATCCAAATTGCCGCCCCTGGCAAAGTGCCGCCCGGGGCCTATGCCCCACTTGCTACGCCACTGCCTCCCTCAGTCAAAGAAAACGAACTTTCATCGACAACACGACCAGGCACGGTTGCCAACACGGTACATTTGGGACAAATTATTTGTCTTTCCCAATATTTCTTTGCTCTTTGTCCATCCCGTTTTTTTTTTATTTCTACGCCTGTGATTTTATTTGACCTTTTTTCTGCTATTGGCTTTTGTGGCTTGTGTCAGATCAAAGGGCCTCGCAAATTGGTGTGCGTGCAACTTGAATGACTGTTCGGTGTCACTTGAGTGCTGCCAAGTTTTAAAAGTGCGGGTTTGTTCGAAAATATTTCTTTTTTTAGTTTTGTGAAAGAATAAAACAAACAAAATTAGCACACAATTTGTAAAACGATATGTAGCCCAAAATCGTGTTGGGCGCTCATGGAAGAAATTTCTATCGTTTTTTAAGTAAAAATATAGCCCAAAATACGACAAAGCGTCCAATCTGGCAACCGTGAACACCACAACAACTGCAGTCAGCTTTGAGAGCCCAATTGGGTACCACATGAGTAATTTCAACTGATTTTTTCCATTTTAAACATTAAAAATGTACATAGCTTTTTGTTTATGCAGGTTAAATATTTTAAAAGTGACCGCTAAGCAGAAATGAAGTTGCTGGCTATGTGAACAGTAAAATTTGGCTAATTCGCGTTTTCCGCTGAAATGAAACGCAGTAAAATATTCAAAGTATATTTAAGTTGTCATCAGAACTTACTAAAAGAGAAAGAATTAAATAAAAGTAGCGAGTAGCGAGTAGCTCCACTTCTGGCTTGACAGAACTCGGAAAATTTCTTCCAACTTGTTGTCAGAATTTCTTCCGAATAAACTACAACAATATTGTTGCACCTTTCCTAACTCGTTTCTTTGAATGAATTTTACCTTCCATTCATTAGAGCAATAGATATCAAGGGGGCAATTCAACAACGTCGGAAGTCACAAACTTTTTTTTTTATTTTTTTGTAAATGTCTGTCACCTTCCTGTCAAACATGAACTCCATTTTTTTCGTTTTATAAGAAAATGGACAACTTGGAGCTGACCCATTGGGACCGATTTAAAATACGTAAAATGTCAACTTTTCAGAAATTCTTCGTAAAACATCTCAAATTTGAATCCCTTTAAGAGCTCGGCTTAAAAAACTGCCAATTAACTACTACTCCTCCCACTTACTATAAAAATCGAATTTCAATGCCAAAAAATAAAACACCTTTGAGGTATTTCACCTCAAATTGAACTTTTCCACTCGCCATGTTAATGTATCCTAATAAATCTGCTCGAAAGCCCTCTTTGTGAAACAAAAATGTTTTCCATTTTAATTCGAATCAGCCCTCGGGAACTTTCTTCTGTGTAGAGACACCAATTTCCCGGACCAGCGTTTGCATGCCCCTACACTTTCACCGTTTTTTCGTTCGATAATCTTAGCTCATAACTACGTTCGCCCCTGGAATAGTTAATGCTGTCCCATTCCAGGTGAACCCGAGATAATTTATATTGTATCCCCTTCCACGTTCGCTCTTTATGACTTCTAACTTGCACCGTTTTACAAATTGCCTACGAAATCCGAATGGCTCAAGTTTGGTCATAAAAAGTATTTTTTTTATAGCCCGCGCTTCCTTCCAATAAAGGACAAAATTTTGTGTCTTTAAATAAGCTCATGACGACACTACAGTTGCAAAATTGCAAAAAAAAAACAGATCCTTTTTCTGGAGTGCAAAATTGAATATAAAGACGACGAGTCCTTGTGGCGATGAAATTATATTAATTAAATATTTATTGATGTTTATGAGACATCGAGGACATAAAAACAAGGACACTCTTCTCGTCAATTTTACAACCTAAAGTGTTTTTGATTGCCACCAGGGATCATTGGCCTTGCGCCAACCTTTAGGATGAAGTATGCAAATGTCCTTGTATTCATTGTATAGACAGGGCTTAATTTTGATCGTAAAATAAGATTCGGTGCCGAGGAAATAATATTAATTTGAGATTTATGTCTCTTTGCAGTTTGCTCACCATCACCTTGCGCATCCATTGGCACGCTTAACGACGACGAGACCAACTTTGAGGACGATACTCTCAGCACTACCACCGACATGACACCCGTAAACGAACGTCCAGATATCTTCAGCAAATCACCTCCAGAGACTCCGACGCCCACTGACACCAGTGCCCTGCGGGAGCCCAGCCCCACCACAAAGAACTTTCGTGGATACCTCCATTCATTCGATCGCCGAAATTCGGATACGAATTTCCTCCTCGGACGCCGGTCCAGCGGAGAGCGCATCAATCTGGCTGATGAGATCCGCAAACTGTCCGATCATCTGTTAATGTTGGCCGAAATCAACACGAAACTGGGCAACGAAAAACGCGACGCGACTGGAGACTCGACACCAACAATCGAAGGAGACGTTAGCGTAAATAACGCCTCAAACAGCAGCACCACCACCACCAGAACCAGTAGCAGTAGTACTTCATCTGTGATAAAGGATTCCTCTTGTCAAGTGACAAGCTACAGAAACAACTCCAGATTCACCTCCCCGTCGAGCGGTACGGCCAAGAAGTCAACTAAAGTGAGTTCACTATCCGTGCGACTGCAGAGGTCCATCGAGGAGACCCCTAAGATCATGTCTAATGGAAGTGTACAGACTCGTCCACCCACGGGTACTTCGTCGAAAATCCAACAAAACGGCGTCAAGGCTGACTCAATCCAGAAAGCAATCAGTAACATAGCCTCTTCCACGTCGAGTGCGACAGAGGCCAGCATACGACGCGCCAAGTTCCGTGTAAATCAAATGAGTCGTGACGTTCCGGTGGGATCGCCTGATAAGCATCAAACTGTCAATTTGGAAGAAGCCGCCAATACGACCAAAGATTGTCTCCTGCACTTGTTGGAGAAATACAACGAGACCAAGATGCGCAACCCTTTGGGACGGCATCAGAGCATCAGCGTGGACTGGAATGTCACTGACAACCTTGAATACCGATCGATGAGTTCAATAAACGCCTTCTTCCAGCGACACAACAACAACAAGGGGACCGTGAAACAGCTGCAAGCACAACTGGAGGGAAAGCCGCCAACCAAATGAAACTAAAAACACATACATCTATGTACATTGTACATCCTAGACCCAGTTAGAGATAGAAGAGGACCTTCACGTAGTACTTAAAGCTGTTTTTTCTTTTCTAGACCACCATAATAGGCGTTTTTCTTTTTTAGTTCAGAACAAAACCTGAACTGTTATACAAAAAGTTTGCGTTTCTTTTTTAGCTCAGACACATCGGAGCTCGAATTTGTGCTTCTTTTTTCGTTCAGAGCATGATCAGAGCGCGCTCTATGAGCTCAGAATTAATTGACTGAGCAGGCTACACATATACATTCACACTTCCAGTCACATTTGAGAGAGAGAAAAAAAAACGGGAAAAACAGAAAATCATCAGAACGATCCGAGCACGCTCGGTTCAGAGCGCGCTCATATAGCTCGAGCTCAGCTCTGAACTAAAAAAGAACAACGCCTAATGAGGAACGAGTTTGAAGTTACTCACCCGCATCCTCTTAATCGAAAGACGCATACGCAACTGTCACCTTTCATCTTTTGTGGTAAAAATGTAGGTACTAATGTCACTTGTTGCACTTGCGGATGAACATACGGATGAATTCCTCGTAAAATTAAACAAATCTATAAACTATACTAAAAGTAATTGTAATAATTAAATTTATTTATTTAACGAAACCAAAAAACTGTTTAAATGATTTGTTATTTGAAGAATAAACAAAACCTAGGAAATATTTTTTAAGTTATATATTGTTAGCTTATTTATTTATAGCCGGAAAAATGAAAGAATGGAAATAAATATGTTTAGAAACTTTGTTGTTCTTTATTGTACATTATCCGCGTTGTTTTATTTTACTACTGGAGACTGGGTAGTGTTCAAACTACTGATGAAATCAGAAATGGACAAGTTTTTATTGTTAAACTGCTTCCCTTGATTTAATATAAAACGCATTCACTAACAATATTTTTAAGAAATAGTTCTTATTTACCACAGTTGAGTAAAATGTCATCTCAACAAAAATCTCCATAACCAAAAAAATTCAATTGAAAATGAGGGTCGGCGGCACCAAATCAAAAGTCCATGCAAAATACCAGGCGAACATGATCATTAGCTAGCAGGCTGCACTCTGCACACTACGCTCGCATTTCTTGAAGACCTGAAGCCACTCCCACAATAACGGGATGCAGTTTCATTTTTTTTTTATGAAAACGACCTATGGAAGAATAACAAACCAGGTATGGTATGAGGTATAAATGGAACGAATTTGCGAAATAAATGAAGCTTAAAAAGTTTCGAATGCAATCTAATTTGGATTGAAAAGTTATTGAACTAACAATGATGACAAACGCACTTAGCTGTCCAACAAGAGTGTAATCTGTGCAGTTTTTATTTTGCATTCGACATTATAAACATTCAAGATAGGTTGGTGTATCCAGTTCACTCAAATCCATTTGGCTTAAGACGAGGAAAATAGTTTTATCGGCCACTAGAGAGGTCTCCGTCGGAACGGAACATTCTCCGATTTTATACGATTCGGAGGATTTTTGCTGCGAAATATTCTTCGGAACAATTATTCTGAGAATTGTTCCGACGTTTCATAACTCAAATCGGCGAATTACGTTTAAGTAGGCCCCAGTTATAGCCATACGTAAAATGCAACCGAAAAATTGGAACAGTATGAAAATGTTTTTTTTTTTTTTTTTTTTTTTTCGTTTCGGCGGACATAGCGAAAAATCTGTCAGAAAAAAAGTTTCCCTACTAAGGGCCGGTCTGCTCACAGCCAAAACCAATAAAATTTATTAAAAATGAACAGGCCTCATGTTAATTTATTCAACTACGATTTTCTCGTTCTCTCAATATTTTTCCTAACGCGTGTGCTTTATCTCAATTTATGAGAACTATCATCGGCCAAAAAATGTTGAAAATAATCTTACTTCATCCTTTGCATCCATTATTTTGGCGTGTTGTGTATTCAATATAAATATGTGTCAGTTGAAAACCTCAACGAAACCGATATGAAAGATTTTATTGGTTCACTCCATCTTGCGTTATATATTCCTTCGTTCTACTATTTGCATTTTTCTTTTTGTTCAAAAGTTTTTGTACATCAGTTACGTCAATATAACTACGTAGTCCTAAAAAAATCTTGAACAAAGGAAATTACAGATAATCAGTGGTTAAATCTCATTAACCACTCAAAATCGGCTGGTTATCGATTTCACTGGTTAACTAACCAAACTACTGATTCTCTGGTTAATATGTTGCTGAACAAATACATTCAATGGTTACCAGCTGGAATAACCGATGATTAAAGATAACCAAGATTGAAGAAACCGGGCCTAAAACAATTACCTACAACAAACCAACCCCCACTGATTGGGTCCCCTTAAAAAAAAATTCCTGACAGATGGAACAGTAAAGAAATGAAATACTTCAGTGGAATGATTCGGGTTTCTTTTGGGGAATTGACTGAGAAGTTGATCAGTAAAAGTTTTTCGTACGTAAAAATGAATAGATAAATTATTTTTCTAGAAAATTTAAATATCATTTACATCCTTTTTTTGATAATCTAACTTTATAGTTCATAAGCAACATTTAAAAACCAAGATTGAGTCAAACCACCAAGTTTAAGTGGTCAAAAAAAGCAAAGGAACATTTTTACGGTTTGGTTTTACGGATTGCTATAACTGGGGCCTTAGCATCCGATATCCTCCGACAAAAATTCGTTACGGAATTTATTTACGATTTGGGGTGCGGTGCGTCAACGCAATCGTTTATTCTCTTCCGAAGTCAGATACCTCGAAGCAATTTGAGCCTCCGAAAGAGTATGCGTTGCGGAGAATTTTCTGCTCTGACGGATACTTCGATATGCCCGATCTCCTCTCCAATGCTTTATTATTGATATTACGCAACGTGCCAAGGAAAGCTATTACCTACTACAATTTTAAATAGGTACGCAAACATCTGGAATCGGTGGCTGCGTTTTTTTATTTCAAACAAAATAAAAAGTAGGGAATTCAGGATATTGGTTGCAACATGTACTAATAACGGTGTTAAGTGACATCTGTGAGAATTTATGCCTGCTTTGTAATTGTAATAATTATTATAAATCTTGTTATTTGTCCTCTTGCATTGGTATCGCCTGGAGTCTGACTTCTTTTTTTGTCAACTAGATGACTCCAGTAGCAGCTGGAAGAAAATGTTTCTTCGTGGGTAAACGAAATTCAAAAAAAGAGATTGGCGGCACTGGAAACATCCATGAGTTAATATCCTGACAAAATGCGTTTTTCATTTTTAGTTCAGAGCTGAGCACTGAATTGAACTTGTACTCAGATCGTTCTGATGTTTTTCTGTTTTTCCTGTTGTGTTTTTTTTCTGTGAAATGTGACTGTATTATCAAATTAGTGGTTAGTGTGTTGGACTACTAAGCGAGGGGTCGAAGTTAGAATCCCGCAAAAACCCAAATTCCAACTTAGGGTTTTTTTCCGCTGCGCCACCTCTCGCGAACGTCTGACAAACATCCGAGAGTATGAATGTCTTGAAAGAGCTTCTCAATTAGCCGTTTGGAGTCGGCATAAAATTGTAGATCCCTTCCATTCGTTCCAAAAATGAAAAACTCACACAAAACGAATGGTTTAGGGTCCCTCCGGACCTGTTGCGCCAACTATTTATTTTTTATTAAATGTGTAATCAGCTTTTTACTCAGCCAGAGCGTTCTGATCATGCTCTGAATGAAAAAAGGCACACAAATTCGTGCTCTGATGTGTCTGAGCTAAAAAAGCAACACAAACTTTTTGCATTAGGTTTCGCTCTGACTAAAAAAAGAAAAACGCCAAAATACGGAGAAGAGCATTGAGTCTGGGTGTCTTGACAGTTAAATTTTGAAATATTGAAGAGATTGAGCAGAAAACTCTTCTTTTTTTCTGCTCTTGGTCACTAAGGTAAGCATTTTTTGTTTCGATTTTAGGTAATTGCAGGAATCAAAGTTGGCAGTAATGTTCGAGTTTGACAACTATTTTTCGTGAAATTTTTCAACTGTTTTTAGCTTTTCGCTAAGGCATTAAATGGAAACAAAATCTCATTTTATTTTAAGGTTTTTGTGAGAATTTTCAAACAAAAGTGGTAGCTGGATGTAATAATAGTTACAAATATGATTGTTTACAATAAAAGCAAAAAATAAATAATGCCTAAAACCAAAAAAATACATTCGCCTAGTTTTTCTTTTTGAACGAACGCTTACAGGATTCTTAATTGCTTTGAAATACCTCACAACATTCCTGGCACAATGGATTTTGGAGTTTGGTCTCGGGTTATGTTCCGTTAGCAAGGGGCGGAACCAAAATTCTGTATACCAGCCTTATAACAGTGTGATGGCGAATGCGAAATGCCGCACAATGTAAAGCTACCTACTTGCTAATTTTGCTGAGCGACTAGTAAGTTTGGATGAGATGGGAACGCGAGTATTGATGGGAGAGAAACTGGATACAATTGTTTTTTGGATACAAATCAGATAATAAAGTTACACAATTAAAATCCACTCGAAAAAGATACATATAACCAAACATTTTTTTGCTTCAAAAGTTACACAGTTACAATCCTTCTTTAAAAGAATCAATTTTATACCCACGCGACGAACTCATCCAAAATTTGTAATAGAGAATATAAAATGCGTTCAGGTCTTAGGTTCCATTCTATTACAATCGGCTAACAAATTTTGTATTTTTTTGTTTTTGAAATCATGAGCTAAGTAAATAGGTAGGAAACGGTATGTAAGCATATTTATCTTAAAATTCGTATAGCTAAGAATTTCTACAACGAAAAAGTTACACTTCAGTCCTAAAAGATACAATTACAATTTCAACTAGTGAAACGTACAATCTGAAAAGTTAATTTCCCATCCCTGGAGTATTGATGTCAAGTCAGAGCCCGAATCGCTTTATCCGTGAACGAGCTGGAATGATGGAATTTTTGTTGTTTTCTATGTAAGACTGACTCTTTCATGACGGATACTGCGTTTGATGTCAGTCAACACGCGTGCGGGGAGAGTACCTACTAAATAAGATGCCAGTACCAGTACCATAATCGATCTGGTCCTTTACATTTCAATTTTACGAATTTTTACTCAATACCGTTCCTTGACTCGAAAAACGCAACAAATTTGTTGGTGTAAGAATGGGAGAAGCTGTCAATCAGCTCACTATTGATAGATGATTTGGAATTTTGTTGCTCTGATGCCCTAATGCTCTAGTCTAATGAATAAAATGATATCCACAGGCGGCAAAATAAAACTGCATTGTTATCCTCAAGATTATTTTCAAAAGTTGCGACGAAATTCTTCCTCGCTGACAATCTCCTCCACGTAATTTTTAATGCAGTGTCGCTTTTCCCTCTACTCGAATGCTTGTAGTTCAATCAATACAAACTCTTCCACATACCTACTACTCGGATTCATCAGTAAGTACGCTAGGTAGTAGCAAATTCTTCAAGTTTATCAGATTAACGACTTGTCGTACCACTTTTGTGAATTATGTGTAAATTCAGAAACGTCATCACCGCTTATTTGCGACGCTGATGCACAGTTTATGCTGATGCATAAACACTTGACGTTAAAAGTGATGCCAGTAGTTGAATTAATGAACATTTTGCAAAGCATTACGAAGCCAGTTACTGAATTTAAACTATGGGTCGTATGAATAAAGCGAAGCAATTGCTTTTACTCAAGAGAAATGTCAAAGTCGAAGCATTTGCTACGTTTCGAATGAATAAAAACCAATTTGAGATAGTTCCAACTTTTGACATGTTCAAAAAGCGGCGGCACTGACCTTTTACTCAGATCGGTATGAATAAACAAAGCAAATGCTATGCAAATTCTGAGTCTTTCATTTAGTTGACTCAGACCTTTTGCTAAATATTTTGTTCGCACGCTTTATATACAAAAAAAATGTAAGCAATGTGAATTTTCGATGGTTTGTCTATAAATAGTTAAATTAAATTTTGTTCGTACAGGAAAATAATCAAAATACCTGTGAAAAAATCAATTATTTCTTGCCATGGGCAACTGAAGAAGAAATAAAACATCAACAACCTATTTGGCAAACAAAAATCATATTTCTAGGTCTTCTTTCTTTCTTTTGTTGGCTCAACTAGAGCGTGGTGCTCCTAGGCCTTGCTCAATATACCCCTCCAGCCGGCTCAATCTCTAGCCTGCCGTCTCCGACTTCGCACTCCAAGTTGTCGGAGGTCTCCCTCCACCTGGTCGCTCCATCGAAGATGAGGTCTACCTTGGCTTCTGACTCCCTCTGGTTTGGCGTTGAAGACTTTTCGCGCTGGAGCATTGATGTCCACTCGCTCTACATGACCCAGCCATCTTAGTCGTTGAATTCGAATTTTTCTGGCTAAGCTCATGTCGCTGTACAGCACGTACAGTTCGTCGTTGTATCTTCTTCGGCAAATATTGTCTTCTTGGTTTACGCAGACAGGACCATAAATCGTACGCAGAACTTTTCTCTCGACTCCAAGTGACTTTTCATCAGTTTGGGAGAGGGATATTTCCAGGTGCGATTGATATAATATTCAATACATAGATTGCATGTTTCTGAACTTAATTTTTTTAAATTCAATTTCCACAAAAGTCGTTAGATTCTCAAGGAAAATTCAAAAATTCAAATTTCCTGGTCATGTTTGACAGAAATTGCAAGGCAAGTACACGTGCGGCGAAGTAAAAGCTATGTTCGAATTTTCGAACTATCTTTAGCAAACTAGGTTTTTATTCATACCGATTCAAAGCAATTGCTAAGGGCTTTTACTTTGCTAAAACCTTTTACTCAAAGCAAATGCTAGGTTTTATTCATACGACCCAATGTACCTATGTCATTTCTCATAGATTACCACAAAAGCGTTCTTTAGGTTTTTCGTAAGTGTCTCTCTCTGAGAGAGAATCTATCCCCACCACTAGCAATTTGACATAGGCTCTAAAAAAGTAAAGGAATAAACCTAATGCGAGAAACAAATTATTAACACAGCAACAGTAACAGCAACTTTGACAACTTTTTAGAACCAATGTATTTGAATTACTTTGAACACATTAGCAGAGCAACATCGACAGCGACGTCAACGTTAGAGCTAATCCTAAATTCACTGTTGCTGTTGCTGTCGCTGTGTTAATCTGTTTCTCGCATACTAATTCCTGAACCAATAACACACTGTTTGAACATGGAATCGTTGCGTCGTACGTATGTCATTCATAGCCAATCGATTTCACTTGGCGTCATCATCATAATTTTTGCCAAGTTTCTATTTGCTTGTACGATCGTCTTACGCAGGAGAAGAACTACGTTATTGTGGCTTCTGACTATCACAGAAGTGACGTATCAACTCAAGATTTCTTTATCCGTTTGCGGTTTGAATTTCTTTCTCAAGGAATTGTCATTCAAAAATGGGATGTCCGAAATCCGAATTATGGATTGCCGGCCTGACTAGAAACTGAAAAGTCGTCGAAATATATATGTAATATATTGGGCCAATAATCATTTCCACATTATTTTTGTAAATCGCAGTAGATAATTATAAACTTCGCCAATCCGAGTGGGTTTGCAACCTGGACGCGAAATGAGGTTATGAGTAGAGATGCCGCGAATATTCGGCAACTATTCGGTATTCGGCCATTCGGCCACATTTTTCACTATTCGGTATTCGGCCGAATGTTGCAAACTAAAAAAAGTTAATAGAAAATCATGGAAAAAAAAGAAACACTCAGTACGTAAAGAAGCACCAACAGACATACAAATAACAACAAAAAATAAGTGTTATGACACGACCGCGACCTACGTACAACTTCAGCGATACAAGTTTACACTACAAAGTGTCGCCGAATATTCGGCCGCCGGATATTCGGCGCTTCGGCCACGAGCCTCGCCGAATATTCGTTATTCGGTATTCGGCCAAATTACTATTCGTGGCATCTCTAGTTATGAGTACCGCGCGTTGTGCATTGCATCACTTCTTATACACTGAAAGCTTTCATAAAAAGCAGAGTTGTTACTTGTTAGATGTCATTGAAGAAACATAAATTTCGCCACAAAAACTGAAACAGAAAATAACACATTCATCTCATTTCGATTAACCACTAATTGTATTTTATTGTAAAACTTATTATATCTCGTATGTAATACTATAATAAATCTGTACATATTTTTGTTTATTTTCTACAAGTATTTGAAAGTCTTACATGTATAAATGGTTCCTCCATTTTATTATAATCAATAAACTGGGTCAGACCCTATCCAAAATAGACAGTTACACAAAAGAACAAAATTACGAATAAACTTATTTTTAGTTTTATATTTATATTAATATTTATTTTTAATGTCTAGTTACAAACTCACTTAATACGGTTAGCTTACAATTTATTTATGCCGAAAAAAAAGGCTCTGCCCTGGTAATTTGCATGGGGAAACTAAAATTCAATCGATTTTTAGACAAAGCGACGAACAAGTATAACAAATTGTAGTCTAGACTTTAAATTTCTCAAGTGATCTCTGTAAATTTAAAGTCGAAACTAAAAATGTGTATTGGCAAGTCGCGGGTACTATAAAATCGAGGAATTTTCCAAGAGATTAAGGATTCGGTGTCGATTCTCCTAAGAATGCTCACAAATATCGTAGATTGCAAATGACAAATTGCACATTTGAAGTAGTCACAAGTATTCCTGAAGTCGTGACATTGCAGAACTTCTTTGCATTTACCTTGAACTGATTATAAGTCACAATAGATGGTTTACTTTGAAAAATGTGAGTTTGCAAAAGATGGACGCTCGAATTGATGTGACAAATGACAGGAATACTTGCGATCGTGTATTGCTTTTCATTCACAAGCCATTTGTTTTTCTTAAGAGAATCAAGACGAATCCCCTTACTCGTGTTTTGTACTGACAATTCTTTACGTTTCGATTGTGATTTTGTTTTGAATTGTTTGCAAATAGCCTCCTAAAGAGATCAAATTGTAAAAAAAAAAATAAACATGGAACACAAACGACAATCATTTTGAAACTAAAAAGCATTTCGAACGCAGTTGTTTACTTATATTTCTAGAATATAATGGAGAATATAGTTATAATTCAGATTTAACAAGTATATTGTCATTTTGCTTGCGCACATCTTGCTTGTGGAATTGGTTTAATACTAAATAAATTATTTACATTTCGTTTTGTGGGGATGGGAGTGCGACTAGATTCATGGAGGTGGTCATTGGGGTGCTCTGTCTACTAATAATCCTTTTTGAACTTTGTCATTGGTGTTAATCCTTGCAATAATCATTTCTAATCTGACGATTTAATTTATTCTACATCACAGTAGTCAATTTCATATGGAAAGTGTCGCCATTGTGACTTCGATAAATTTCACCTGTCAAATGATTACACTACATTCTTAGACGGTACTCCATCTTAAGTAAACGTTAAAAATAATTACTAGCAGATACAGCGGGTAGATTTTCAAATTTGTAGAACCAAACTGGTTTGACTTCTTCTAAGAATTTAATTTCATTAAAGAAATTCACTGAGACTGTATGGTTTTGACAGGAGAAAAGCTTTCCTTCTGTCACTTTCTCAGCCAATTTTATACCAACATGAGGAAGCTCACAAGTCTGTGTAGTTTATGACAGAGGGAAAGCTTTCCCTTGCAAGTTTTAAATGGAAAATCTTTGACTAAACCGATTCGATGAAAGAAAATGAATATTTATAATGCCCTGTTTGATTTGTCGCGAGAAATAGCCTTCTAAAGGACACTCTTGTCCCTTCACACTTCCCAACGCAATTTTCAACTTGAAAAACGCTCAGCCGTGGTTGAACACCCCAGTGAGCATTGCATGAATCTAGCAAACTTCCAACTTCAAAATGGAACAAATTATTATTCCATACCTAGGTACATAATATCCTATCTATATATAAACATTTAAAAAAATAAAGTTATTATTCTTTGTTGATAATTTGTTGGTGTGTGTTCTGTAATAAGGTGAATATGAAGTTTCTTTTTCAACAAAAAAGAAAAACTATGTAACTACTAATCACTTAGTATGTATGGCATTTAGGTTAGATCGAGAGGGTATTGGTGAAGGGATCGAGGATATGTGATGGAGGGTAAATTAAGGAAACATTTTTGTATATCTTTAAATTGTTACATGAACCTCTAGTCATTCCTCTGTAGGCTTCTTAATGAATTTATGAGTGAGCTTGTGCTGCTGCCGCTTGTAGTGCGGGCACGTTTCGTCGGGGAGATCTTTTTCGGTGTTTGTGCCAGACGCTTGCGTTCTTTCATGTAGTCTGAAAAGGGAAGAGACAAAAATCGATTAATTACAGTTGCATTTTTTTGGAATTTAGAAACGACAGAGAAAATCTGATGTAAATGTAAATGGAACAGACATTTATATGGAAGGGGGAAGATCTTAATGGGACACTTTGGAGAAGGGTGTTGCGATTGAATGGGACACTTCGGAGAAGAGTATTGTGAGTGAATAGAACCGAGTGGACGATGTTGCATTTGAGAACGATCATTGAAGGTCTTCGAGTGGTTTTTCTGTTCTAAGACCAAAATTAAATTGGGGCAACAAACAACAGAGTGAATTCTATCACTTGGCCACTTTGATTGGGTGGGTCCAAAGCATTAGTGGTGTTAGTGTGAATGGTTTAGCCGCACAATTGGTGTTGTACTTCATGTGGGCCTCCACATTCCATTCGCCACATTCGCTTTAGGCAATCTTGTTTGAGAGAAATGTCTCATTCTGTGAATGTGTTTTTTTGCCATCATAGTTGAGTTCAGTTGAGTTTATTAAGAAATTTTTTTTGTTTCAATTTTAGTACATACAACTTGATAATACATTTGTTTCATTCTTATCTTATGATATATCGAAAGAGAGAGACGAGTGGTTGAATGGTATGGCCTACTCAAAAATGATAATCAGAGTACCTACTGTTCTGAGTTGAAGTGTGGTTGCTGTGTGAGGTGGTTTATTGCATCCTGCGTATTTTGCGAAGTGGTTTCGGGTTGGGGTGTTCGGGTAGATGACAGGCTAGTAGGAATTGCTGAGAAAGCAATCTGCTGTGCTTTTTTATTGTGAGCATCATAGTTTCTGTGTGAAGGTGGCTTTCGTTTGCATCGTTGGCATCCTGTCATGGTGCGCACGGCTGTGTTGTGGCATACTTGTAGGTGCTTCCAGTTAGTGTCGCTTAATTGCGGTGTCCAGATAGGTGCAGCATGTGTTTCCTTATCTCTGCCCCACGAACTTCCAATGAGTGATTTAATGACGTTGTTCCTGGATCTGAGGCGATTTTCGAAGTTAGTGGCGTGTGTCGATAAACATATTGTCGAATGTGACTCCAGGAGTTTTTTGGTTTGCAATGGTAGGAGTGCGTCTTTCGGCAATTGATATGTCCAGCTCTAGTCTCACTTCCTTTGTCCACGACGTAAACAGTGTTGCAGTCGATTTTTTCTGGTGACAGTTTAAGAAGAATGTGTCTACCGTTCCTAGGTACGCGGCGATCGATGCAGCGAGGTCATGAATGTTGGGACCTGATGCTAGAATTGTGCAGTCGTCTGCATATGATATTAGGTTTATGCCTGCCAGAGGTAGTGGTAGCTTTGGGTTGTAAAAGTTGAAGAGAATGGGGACAGTAACCCGCCTTGAGGCACACCTTGTTTGGCTTTCCTGTGTTTTGATTTGGAATTCCGAAATTCCACAAATGTTTGTCTGCCGCTGAGGTAGTTTGCAAGCCAGCGTTTGATGGAGTTTGGTAGTGATGATTTGAAGATATCTTTGAGCAATATAGCGCAATTTACTGTGTCAAAGGCTTTGGACAGGTCTAGGGCCACAGCCATGGTTCTGTGGAAGGGTCTTGGTTGGTATAAACCGTTGCTGATTTGACTGGTGATGGCGTTTAGGGCTGACGTGGTACTGTGAAGTTTGAGGAATCCCTGAAGATGGTTGGCTAGCGGTAAGTTCTTCGTGCGCTTTAGAATCTTTGTTCGTTTGAACGAGATGAAACAAAGGTCGAATCTGTTGGTGGTCCTTTGGCAATAAAAAAGCTTCAGAGTCTCAGAACTGTGGTCTCATTGCTGTTTATTATAACGGGTGATTTTTTAGCTGGTTTGGTTTTGGAAACACTGGTTTTGACAGCTGACGTGTGTTTAGTACCTTGTGTCACTGTCAAACAGCTTCAGTTTGGTTTGCAATTTAACCATGGATCGTCTTACAAATGAACAACGCTTGCAAATTATTGAATTTTACTATCAAAATTCGTGCTCGGTTCGAAATGTTCATCGCGCGCTGCTTCCATTTTATGATCGGCATTCTCGACCTTCTGAGCAGTCTATTCGGAAGATTGTGACCTAATTTCGCACCAAATTTACTTTGTTGGACATTAGACCTCCAACACGTTTACGTACTGTGCGTAGTGAAGAAAATATTGCGGCCGTATCAGCTAGTGTGACAGAAGACCGCGAAATGTCGATTCGGCGCCGTTCCCAGCAGTTAGGCCTTTGTTACAGCACTACGTTGAAAATTTTGCGGAAGGATTTGTGCGTAAAGCCTTTTAAGATACAGCTTGTGCAAGAACTAAACCCAGTCGACCTACCACAACGCCGAATTTTTGGTGAATGGGCTCTTGGAAAGCTGGCCGAGGATCCGCTTTTTTATCGAAAAATTGTGTTCAGCGATGAGGCTCATTTTTGGTTGAATGGGTACGTAAATAAGCAAAATTGCCGCATTTGGAGTGAAGATCAGCCAGAAGCATTGCAACAGCTACCAATGCATCCCGAAAAAGCCACTGTTTGGTGCGGTTTATGGGCCGGCGGCATTATTGGGCCATATTTCTTCAAAGATGATGCGAATCGCAGCGTTACTGTCAATGGTGAACGCTACCGAGCGATGATAACAAACTTTTTTTTGCCCGAAATGGAAGTTCTTGACTTGAATGATACGTGGTTTCAACAAGACGGTGCCACATGCCACACAGCACGCGAAACAATGGCGCAATTGCGAGGCGAGTTTGGTGAACAGTTAATTTCACGTTTCGGGCCGGTCAATTGGCCGCCTAGATCGTGCGATTTGACACCATTAGATTATTTTTTGTGGGGGTATGTCAAGGCTAATGTGTATAGGGACAAGCCCGCTTCGATTGACGCACTGGAAGCCAACATCCATGCATTCATTCGTGAGATACCGGCCGATATGTGTGAAAGAGTATGCCAAAATTGGACTCAGCGGATGGACTACCTGAGACGCAGCCGCGGTCAACATTTGCATGAAATTATCTCTAAACATTAAATTGCAAGGTTCAAACTATCGATTCAAATAAATATTTCATTCATTTTTTCGAATTTTTTGTGTTTTTTTTTTTAAAAAAGTTCTAAACCTCTTAAAAAATCACCCGTTAAAATAAAATGTTTCATGTGGAACTTATAGCTAATGTTATACCAATAGAGTGATCTCCACATCTGTTGGTGGCCCAAAATTTATTTTTTGATAGTGCGTACTGACATCTTGCCTTCTTTAAGCGATTTCGATTGTCGGTGCTCTCCTATCATTGATGATGAGGAACTCGAGAGGACAAAACAAGGTCAAATTTACTGAATCTACATAAGATCACAAAGCACGATCAGTTACCAAATGAATAATCACTGGTCACGCGATCAACAAACCTTCAACAACAAAAACAAGTACATGAACCCGTCTTCTACTTCCCTTTTGAAAACAACTACTTCTACGACTTTACACAAACGGATACTCCCCCTCGCGTAAACCGCATAATTCTTAAGCAACACGATCGGCTACCCACTGAGTAAGGACTTTAGCAATTATTTCGCACAACAAACAAGCAAATCGAATCATCCTCTATTTCCGTGTTAAAAACAACAAGATTACAATACCACAGCAAGGATCCTCCTCCTTTCTGTCGGATGAACCACAAAATTATCAACAAAAAAAAAAAACAAGTTCCCTATCAACAAAATGACTCAACCCAAAGAAAAAAAAAAAACTACTTCTATGAATCTTTCTCCCATGAGGCAGGACTCGCTCGCAGTAGGTAAGAATGTCTATTGTTTTGCTGTGTCGACGCGTGCCATTAAATTTGCTATTGAATTTGTCTGCATGCGCCTCTCAACACAAACAACCGAGAGAAGAAGAAGAAAAAAAGGCCATTGAACTCCGAGTAGCTATTTATCCTGTAATCAGAACTAAAAGGTCGGCGCTGCCTGCCTGCCCGGGCCCTACCCTGCGACGATGAACTCTTCTTTCGTTTCGTTGTTTGCTTGATCGAGTCAATGACTTGAGGAAAAGAGGGTCGAACACGTCACTTATTGTTTGGATATTGGATTACCTGACGAAAGGACATCAAAGACCGGATTTCCTTTGAAATTTCTTATCTTGGCATGTTCCACTGTGTAGGTAGGTCGTTTGCAAGTGATATTGTCCACTTGAAAACGGTACAAACACCCCCTCTTTCCGCTGCTTTATTAGCATTACTTTTGAAATTTTCACATTACATATTCGTGTTTTATTTCGGAATAAATTTCTCGGTCAATTCACACACCGCGGACATATGGCACTTTTCCGGATCTCCGGCCAAACACCATAGCTCGTGGCAAATGCAATTAATTTAAATATTTTCCTGATAAAAATCGAATTCCTGAATTTATCGCGGTTAATATGCGGGTCCCTTAGAGATCATGATGGTTGATTGTTGGGATCTACTTTTGTAACGGTCAGATGTGGAATTTTTCATCATGTCACGAGCTGCAATTAGCTGCGTTAAGAGATCGACTGTGTTTGGTAGTTTCCGAGTGCACAGATGCGCCGTCAAAATGATCATCCCTTGTAAAGTGGTTTAGTGGGGTCACATCACGACTGCATGCAATTCCAGGCACGGCTGATAAATCTGCTAGTTTCATTTGTTTTGGAGTGGAGAACAGCTGCTGCTCATGTTGGCACGCAACATTAACTATTCACAGGGTTGAAGGGTGAAATGCTTTCTATTTTTACTAGTATTTCCAAGGGTGAGGATTTCTAGTGTCGAATACAGCTGGTTTCTGATTCAGGGTGGATGTATGCTGTCCATAAAAATCGATCGTGTTGAGATGCTGCACTTTTAGATGTAACAGATGCAGTTCGGCGGTGGTTTATTAGGGTACGGCGATAGAGTGGCGTTGACTAAATAAATAAGGAGGATAGGGAGATGAGGAGTAAAAGGCATTCGTATTTCCTACAGTTAGGAGAAGGGTGGTCCGTATCAGTGAAGAGCTGTTCTCCTTAATGAATTGATTCCGTCACTTCTATTAGACTACATTAGACCTTTTTTTTCATTTTGCTCGTATGATCTGTATAGATCATTTTCATTTCCACGATATACAACAATAGTACGAGATCCAACTTGTTGTTGTAAACACAGATTTATATAGATCATATGAGCATAATAAAAAAAGGCCTATTGTTGTTTGCAAGTCCATCGATTTAACTTTGGCTGCTTCCTGCAACGCATAAGAAAATGGTAGAAGTCTTCTCTAGTGTTCAAGTATGACTGGCAATAGCCGGCAGCCTTTTAAGTCGGTAACAAACAGTTTCTGGTGCAGTGAAACCCTGAATGAAATCCAAGACCGGGCCAGAGTATAAGTGAACACAGAGGTCAAAGGAGGTCGAGAGATCCCACGCCACAGCGCGTTGTAATAATAGCAGAAGCATGCCACATCAGAAATACATATTTCCAAGTCGAAAAAATGTGGAAGAAATACTATATTTTAATTTTTCCTAAACTCTGGAGAAGGGTATATCACAGCCAAAAGTCATAACTGCCTCACATCTGCTGGCATAATTACATATAACCCCTTAAGCCTCGAATCCATTTGTTATTTCCTTTATTGTAGCCGTCAATGGGATGTCAATTTACGCCCTTTTCCCAACCTCAACTCCTACACAATCGGATTTTAAAATCAAAACACACTAGACCATGGAAAGGAGGAAAAAAAAACCAAACACGACATCAAACAAACGAAAAAAAATCAAATGAAAAGGGGAAAATCGTACCCTGTAATTAGAATTCAAACAAACGTCGACGAACTTCCGCTTCGATTCTCTATAAAAAAAAAAGAAACCGAAAAACCATCGCAACGTCTAATTGCAGCTAAGGACGCGCCGCGTCTTTCGACTCCATTTCACGGAGTCTATCCACTTCCCATCACACTTCACACATGTAAACCAGAGAGTGAAATCGTGAACGAAAAAACCGTTGAAATCATATTACCATAACCGACTGGCGTCTCAATCCACTACATACAGATCGCACTCGTTACAATTGAGTAATTTCATCGTTATCGAACTTCGTATTAAGAGGGTGGTCGTGGTATATTGGTTTGTTAATTTTCCGCTTGATTTCTCCTTTGGGAAATTGCTTATGTCTATCGTGAGAAAGTTTTCATTTTCTATACAACTCACCTGAGATCTTGGTTTGACGCTTGCGCAGAGTTCTACCCGAAGCGGCAGTTGTTGATGGGACAGCTAATGCAGCAGGAGCTTTGAAGACAACTATTGATTCGTCCGGCGAATCATCGCAGGAATCATCTTCGGCGTTTGATGATGAGAGGTTCTCGCGATCGGCACGTTCATCCATTAGCAGATCGTATGATGTGATGCCGGGTGTTTCGCGTACATGTGCTGCGCGAGTTAGGGTGTACATTTCGGGGACGAAATCTGTGAAGGCCACTGGTTCCCATATGAATTGTGTATTTGTGGAGATCAGTGGACTGCCGTTGCGAAAATCGAAACCCCACTTTTTGGCGGCCTTTTCGTGGTGTTTTTCCAGTTCGTCGTTGAAGATTCTGCAAGAAAAGGGGAAGTTTATTAGTAAAATGTGCTTTAAAGTTGGGTTCGGCTTTCGGAAAAGGCAAACAAACGGTGATTCTAGCAAATGAAGTAACAAAACGTTGTTAAGAAGCGCCTGTGGCTTCCACAAATCTACTGCTATCGGCAGGACAATTTAATCCGCGAACGTAAACAGCACAGTAAATCAGCAATTACGGTAGCACTTCAAATCTTATTGTACAGTTTGTGACATATAAAAAGGAGCCCGTAATGTAGGTAATTTAAGTAGAACTTAAATCGCTATGTGTAGTATCAGCTTACGGGTCTAAGTGACGCAAATAGTTATTCCAATCAATCTCAATCTCAATTGCATAGACAGCGGGCATTACCAGAGTTTATGTCCGCTGCGCACACAGTTTAATTAGAGTCTGCGACTATCCGACCAAGTGAATTGCGACAGATTTCCTTTATGTGCTTGCTACAGAGTAATTACGAAGGCTGCCACCAGCGATGCCAACTGAGGCATAATTATGCCTTTAAGGCATAATTCCGATGCTTGAGGCATTGAGGAATAATTTTTAGGTAAAAGGCATAATTTTTTATGAATTGTTTTTTACCATCAATTCATAGAAATGTAATTTGAATTTGGTAAATCTGGTACGGTCTTTGATCAAAGTGGCATATGTAATTTTTATTAACAACTGTGCGTCATGATTTTATTCTAATTCTCTACTTCACTTACTCAAAAAACCCAAGCTTTGGATTACAGAGATAAAAAAAAAGCTTAATTACCTATCGATCGACCTACATTCTAGTAAAAAATGTTCATCACATTGTAGGTTCGTTTGAAAATATAAAATTTTTATCCTTTTTACCAAAAAGGCATAATTTTTTTGAAAAAGGCATAATTATTTTCGAATTTAGGCATAAAAACTTCGTTTCGGGTTGGCATCACTGGCTGCCACAGTCTAATAAGTCTGTGCTACGTATTTTTTGGGGCAATTAAGAGAGAGAGAGAGATCTCCAATATGCAGCACAGAGCTAAGTGAAAGCGTGTAGAATATAAGTACCTGCAACGTATTCTCTAATTAAGAGACAGTTAGGTTTTGCATGTTACCTCTTTGAAAAGGTTTGGGTGCTGCAACGCAGTGAAGTGGAATGCCTTGTACTTTATGCTTCTCTGTTTCAGTGCATTATTATGGAAAAATGGACAAGAGTTCATATAAGTGTCGTCAAAATTTAGATTTCAGGAGTTTAAGCATGTCATTAGCGCAGGGATTGTTTTTTAATATAGTCGTCATTATGAATTACTCAGACTGAGAGAGCCTGATATGGATTTAACTCAATATTAAGTTGGTAAATGGCAATGTACAAACAAGTCCAAGAGTTCATAGCAATGTTTTTTTATTTTTGTCTTTGATTAGGTGCCTTTAAAAGGTAAAAAGAAGTTACTAACATTTTGATATGCAAAGACAGAGCACTCATTCCGCAACTTTTCAGACAATTATCGCCGAAACGATAGAACCCAAAACTAGCAACTAAGTGCTAAAATTACAAGTTCGAGAGGTTAATCCAGTCCATTTCCCACAAATGTAATGAAAGCTGACGATATTCGAAAAAATTCGAGCAGATTATAACTTCTAATGGTGATTAAAGTTTCCAAAACGATATCGTTCAGACGATCATTGATATACGGAATCTGCCCCCAGAGAGTCAATCTTTCCAAAATACTGGCAAACCGACAGAAATGTCAATCGACTAAAATCCAACTGTATTTCGGAAGTATAATATTGAACTGTAGTTACCAGTGCAGACCAATTGCTCATAGAGAAACGAACAAAGTCGTTGTACGTTGCTAAACAAAGCAGCATCGCTCCCAAACATCTGAGCTACCTACATATACCACCACTATTTATAATTATAAGTGGGTATTCAAATTAAGCTCACAATATGTGAATTCCTCACATTAGCATTAGCCCAGTGTTTTAGCAATCTCCCTTCATTTATCCCACGAAGCGTGGTAATTTTTCCCTTTTTTCCCTTTTTACTGTACTCAAAATCCCATTTAAAATCCCACGATACTTTAGATTTCTCAAAATCCCACGATTTGGTGCTTTTTCCCTTTATCCCACGAAAGGCTTTTCGTACATCGAAATTCCAAAAAAAAGGGATAAATCCCAAGATATAACACTGCATTAGCCTTTCTTACCGTCACAAGGAAGGTATACAAAATGTACAAAAGATATCCCCAAACAAGCAAGCCAAATTGCCTTTGAAGTTTAATGTTGAACTAAAAAACTCCCTTTCTTCGCTCCATTATCCCCATCATACTCACTTGGCTGTTTCCGTGGGATTAGCTGGTCCAAAGAGGTCCCTCTTGATGCGATTCAATTGTTGTCCGCATGGCAGATTCCTGCTAAAGGACTGCATCGACGGTGAACGCAATTTGCTGAACTCTGATAAAACCACAGGATTAAGTACACGTGCAGTCATATTTTCGCCTTCTACTGTTCCTTATTCCACCAGCAAGCACAAAAAAAAAAAATGTTTTTATTTTGTAATACCACACTGGAGTGGTAATGAAAACAGAATTAATGTCGATTTTGTCGAATTTATTGTTTAATAATTTATTTTAGCTGAGCTCAGCTCGCAGAGTTAAATCACACACAAGTTCACGGTTTTTTTGTTTTTTTTTTTCTTCTTTTGTTTACTATGTTCGGTTCTTTTTCAGATGATGAGCTTTCTGGAAGCTTTATCTATTTTTCAAATGGTGGTAAGATTACTCGTTTTGTAGGTTAGAATTTACACTTTGCACATTATCTTTAATGAACATCTTATTTAAAGCGAATTACTCTTTTTTTTTAAAGAATTTAAATATTTTTTGTTTTCAATTTGAAAATCTAATTAGTTTCCAACTAAAGGGCAGACACAAGTAATATATCACTGCGCACAGTAAATCCACTTGATTTTCTCAAAATGTCGGATAAATGTCAGATTGAAAGAGAGATGAGATCGGCTTCAGGCAGTTGTGTAAGGGAGATAAACACCAAGTACACACATCAATTTTCAACCGACATTTTAAGTCAATAATTTAATTTAACACAACACTTTTTATTACAATCCAATAAAGGCAATCGATTTTTAAAATGATTGCAGGTAAATGAAGTAGGTATTTCTTGTAAACACAATTTCTATCAGCGCGCTACACACACGCCTTTCTACATTCAAAGTTATTTCTGAACTGAACTGAATACTGAAGAGAAGATGGAAATTATTTTGATCGCGTTGCGTTTGGATTTGGATATTTTCGATTTACTTCAATTCCTTTTCCACCACCACTGTTTTTTGTTGTTTTGGCTTTGCTCGGTGGAAGGCAAGGGAGCGAAAAAGGGTCGACATCATTTTGAGCATAAATGTCAGGCGTCTGCTATCAACTGTCTCGTTCGTTCGCGTTTGTTTACCCCGCATTCTGTATACAAAGCTGAGGAGGTATGAGAAAGAGCGAGTTTTGTTTTTCGTTTTGTTTCCCTGCTTTGTACCATCTTTCGCTTTTTTTTCTGGTTTCGTTGACGTCACATCGTCACGGCAGTCAGGCAAATTTAATGGATATGTTTGGGATTATGTTGTTCTCTCTGTTTATCTGCCGGCTTTCTTTTGCTGTGGATAGTGGATGGTTCTTCTTTACACTTTCCATCTGTGTTTTGTGTTTTCTGTTCGACTAGATTTATAGTGATGTGCATGGAGACATTTCGATGGCGTATTCTATTACAATTTTTCGAAAGGAAAGTTATATAGCTGAAGTGGTACGTCTACGTGGTAGTACAATACCTGTCCTAGTGTAAGCAAGTTTTTTTTTTTGAAGTTCTATATAAATTAGTAAACAGTAAATAGTATGGCAAGTTCGGCATTTCTAGAAAACACTGATTGTTTTGTATATTTCAGAAAAAAGAGACTGCTACGCTCATACATTTTCTTTAGTTGAGCAGTTGAGTCAAAGGACGTATTCAATTCAGTCACCTTCAAACCTAAATTGATCATTGCAAATCTGACTGACTTATTTTTTTAATATCGTAGTGAGCTAGGCAGTTAAATTAAAGTACAGAAAAGCAACGACTAATGACAGCCAGTTGTCTTTATTTAAATCACAAACAAGTTGTTCTTAAATTCATTGCATTTTCCAACAACAGTCAAAAAGGATGTAGGTATTTATGTAGTTAGTAAAAGTAGAAGCTAATTAACCCAAATTTTTGAACGGCAGCTTACTAACGTAGAATTGTAACACCTTGGCTTTATCTTTATATTTAATTATGTATAAATTTTACTGTTAAAGCACAGCGTATGTTACTGCCAAAGTGGGCGGCGTGTAAAGCCTTTAATCAAAATAACGGCAAGGGCTAACTTCGTTATCTGGGATAATCAGACAATGCCTGCCAAATAATAGGAATACGTAGTACATTTGACTGTCAAAAGTCAGAACTTATCTTTTCAAAGAAAATTACATCGACTTCTGCAATAATATGCAATAATTTAATAGGTAGTAGGTACTTGTCAAAATAAGTTTAACTAATTTGATCAAAGTTATCCTTTATTCTAAAGAGTATCCCCCGTATTAATAAAGGCTGTGTAAAAGTTATCAACTTGTTACTCAGCCTATCTGTCCAATTTTTCTATGCTATCTGACGTATGCTACATAACTTACTTGTGCACATTTTTTTACTAATAAGGGTGAATATATATAAATTTCGAGAGATATTCGAATCAGGCCACCATTGTCGGGTCCCTTTTCGTCTCTCTACCACTATAAATCTTACCCAGAGAGACTTTCTGGATTTCTCCAGAGTTCTTCCCGGAGTTCAATTAATAGTGTTAACGCTAGCATCTGTTTATGGGAGATCTGTTTCATCGACTGGGTCTCGACCCAATGATGTCCCAAGATCCTCATTCTTTTGCCAGCCAACGCCGGACATTGACACAGTATATGTGCCGCTGTCTCGGGTTCCTCCAGGCATAGTTTACAGGTATCATCCTCTCTAAGACCCATCTTCCTTAAGTGATACCCGAAATTATCATGTCCTGTTAACAAAGTCACCACCCATTTCAATGTTCCTCGACTTATGCTTAGAACCCTTCTTTGAGTGGAGCAGGTCGGCCACTTAATTGCCATTTTAGCCTGTCTTCTTTGTTCCACGGTTGACCACCTTCTCAGGTGTTCTGCCGTTATTCATTTGTGAATCAGCCGTTCCACCATTCCTTTGCCAATTGAAGAGAATGGTTCTGGTCCCAGCAACTTTTCAGTTGACCCCTGTTTTGCAAGGGAGTCCGCCTTTTCGTTGCCTTCGATCCCTATGTGTCCTCGTACCTAAGTCAGTGTTACTTCATTTTTAGATGCACACTTATTGAGCTTAAGTACACATTCCAATGCCAATGATGTTTGTTTGTTCTATGCATCTGATCACCGCCTGATTGTCCAGTGCTATAAGGATATTTCTTCCCTCCACCTGACTCCCAAACAAGTAGTCCAACGCATGCAGCAATGCAATCATCTCAGCCTGGTATACAGAAGTGTAATTCCCGAGGCTAACCTGACGGGCTAGTTCCAGCCCTGCTGAATAGATACCGGCACCCACTCCATCATACATCATGGATCCATCTGTGAAAATCACTATTTCACCACTCATTTTTTCTGGAAGTAATCCGTTCTCAATACGAGTTTTGTGATTCCTTTCCATAATACCCACCCTTGTTATCCCATCCATAGGCATGTTCAGCTCCCTAATCTCATATTTGACAAGTTCCAGGATCTTCCTATGTCCGCTAGGGCCGCTGTTTTCTTAATAAATAAGTCTAGCGGTAAGATCCCCAGGATCACTTCCAATGCGCATGTTGGTGTTGTCCTTATTGCACCTTTAACTCCTATATAAGCTAAGCGTTGGACCCTATCCAGGTGCTTCCTCACAGTTTTCTGGGAGGCTTTCGCCCACCATACAACCGAGGCGTAGGTAATAATGGGTCTAGTTATCATCGTATACATCCAGTATGCTGACCTAGGCGAGAGTCCCCACCTCTGTCCACATACGCGTTTACACTGATGTAATACCCTTTTTGCCTTCCTGACCTTCTCCTCAACATGGTAGTTCCAAGTAAGTCTAATATCTAGATAGACTCCGAGATACTTAACCTTTTTGGCCATTTTTAGTTACGATCCGAAAAGTGTTAAGGGTCGAAATTCCAGATTTTTCATCTTCCTCGTGAAGATTATTAGATCTGTTTTCTCCGCATTAATGGAAAGCCCTTCTTCCAGACACCACCGTTCCACCACTTTGAGCGCATTCCTCATGATATCTGCGGTGACGTCTATGAAACTGCCTCTAGCCATTATTGCTATGTCGTCGGCATATCCCACTGTGTGAATGCCAGTCGCCTCAAGTCTGTCGAGAAGAGAGTCCATAGTAATATTCCAGAGTGTAGGTGAGAGAACACCTCCTTGTGGGCAACCTCTGCTAGCCCTTCCTCTGAGTTTTTAGGTTCGCGTCTGAATATTTATCGCCCTTGTGTTCAACATATTGTCCACCCATCTTACCACCAATGGGTTAACCATACGTTTTTCCAAGGCGTGTTTCAGACTTTCAAAGCATATCTTATCGAAGGCACCTTCAATGTCCATTATGGTGGTCATCGCAATGCCCCCGGTATTCAGCTCTTCTTCTGCAACGCGTACTACTTGATATAGCGCTGTTTCTGTAGACATGACATAAAGTAAGATATTTTTTGTACATTCGTTAAAACAAAAACTATGAAAACGAGAAAAAAATCTTTCTCCGCTTTGCGATGAAGTGCTGTTAGAAGACGCCTAACTCGTTAGCGCCACTTTATCATCATTACTGTTAGTCCATCTGCTACTTTTGAATAATCCAGATCTAGGATCTCTTCTTGGAAAAACAGAAACAATATTCACTCGGGCAGCCTCTCGCATCTATTAATAACTCTCACGCACACCCCCTTTAACTGATCGTTTAACCTATTTTTGAAGCCAACACTTATTTTAACACATCCTTAATTGTTTTTAGGGATTCCAAGATTTTTTTTTCCAGATCCGAACTCTATGGACAGTTGAGTGGTTTAGTTTTTGTTAGCTGAATCATTTGTCTTTTTCGGCTAATCCTTATAAATATAAATTATCCTTATAAGGAAACACCCCTACCTTGGAAAGGGATAATGATCTTAGCATTTTAAATGATCCTTGATAGTTATTAGTTGTTGTGATAACAGACCGCTACTTATACGGAACACTCATTTGTTACTGCTAAAGAAAATCGATATTGAATGGTTAGCTGTAAATAATGATATAGATTTACTACCTATACCTACCTTCTTTATACTGAAAGAACAGACTATAAAACTCTCGTAAACACCGTCGTTTAAATTAGCGAGCAAAAGCCATTCAAATGTCATAGTTTTGCGTTTTCCACTAGACGGAAAAAACGACCAATTGATTGAAGGTAATACAATTTAAGTTACCATCAAACAATTGGTCCTTTATCGATACAGTAATAGATCAGCGAATTAGCAAAATTGTACTTAAAAGGAATGAAAGCATTAGGCCGTTTTAAATCTTCCAAATCAATGATCTGTTTTCTATATAAATCTTGGGGGCAAAAAAAAAAATACCTATAGTGAACCTTAAGTGAACCACAATCGTAGTTAGTCGTAGTTCGAAGTCGACAAAATTTGTCGAATACGCACCTCTTATCTGAGGTGACCCACCAATATCAGACTTCTAAGCTTCACCCCTCTGTTGGTACTGACAGCCTATATCATGATGGTGAAATCAAAATCCTAACCCTTGCTTTTACTTACAATCAAAGCAACCATCTCTTCAACAGCTATTGACAAAGTACCTATTTCGAAGCACTTAAGTCGTAAAATCACATGCCCGCATTCCGAAAAGGATTTTCCACTCATTTGTACAGTTGAAAACTCACAACAAGCCAGTCTTCTTGACACCCTTCCAACAATAGAAAAACGTTAATTCTTCATAAAAAAAAAAGAATTTAACTCAAATAAATCGTAATTACCGTAAGATAACACCCCATAAATTCCTTTCAACATTTTGTTGTGCAAACGCGTAAAAAAATCACAAAAGCCTCAATCGAACAGAAATCAATAAGAATATGGCACCCAATGCAACTCTACACTTTTTTTTTAATTTTATTACCCAAAAAAAATGTAAAAACTCACATTTTTATTAGAGTTTTTTATAAAAACTCCAATACGCGTGAATTCAAGCCGAAACAATAAAAATTAAGTTAATGGTCGATAAAATCGAAGAGTAAAAAAAAAAAAAATGGAAAACCTCTTCTCCTCGATCGAATGCAATGTCCCTCCGCGTTTAATTCTATCAATCAATATTTGAAGAGAAGTGAAACAAAAACTCCTTTAAGGGGTTCCACAAGGACATAAGCAGATAAATTTCTAATTTTCTTCCGTTTTTCGCTGCGGATATGATCCTGCCAGACACTGTGCCAGCATTTTCTTCAGTTTTTTTTTGTCCTAAGGTGGTATTGTATCCTGTTTTTGTTCCTGTTCAATGGCGTAAGAACAAAACCCCTACCCTCCTGTGATATGATACTCACGTATATAGGGGCTCGGTATGTGCGCTTGCAAAGAACTGCATATTCTTATCGCGGTTATGGTTTCTCGACCAAGATCACGGGGTGAGCATTCAAATATCCTGCCATATACCTACAACGAAAAAAAGGAAGAAAAACCGAAGGAAGTTGGAATAAATTTACGTAATTTGATTGCGTTAATGATAATTTCTTTCGTTTTGTGAGTTTTTTAAGTGGAAAAAAGGATACTAACTCGTGCCCTTATGGAAATTCTAGAGCAGCATAGAATGGAGATTAATGGCTAATGGCATGGTAAATGCAGAAGCGTAACGAAAAAATTTAAATTATAAATAAAATTGTAACGGTTGGAATGTCAATAAGCTACTTTTACAATACCTACCTCTTTAGAGTTTAGAAACCCTGGAGAACGAACTCGTGTTGCACCTTTGTACTAATAACTGGCATGGCCGCTGTTTGCCGAATGTCGCCGACTTGCATTCTGTTGATGGTTGGCATTTGTGTATGGCAGGTCGCCACACTTCGATTTCTTAGACGGATTCTCGGTCAGCGGTGTACACCGTCGTGTTCTAGTATACAAAATTATATCGCCCATTTTCGAGTATATAGTGTATAACAACAGCGATAGGTAACCGTCGAGGATACAAATTTATGGAAGTGTCAAAGGAAAAATTGGAATGCAATTTTGTTTGTAATTTTTTTAAGACGTAGGTAAGAAAGGTAAAGTTCTAATCCCACCGAATCAGGAAGATAAGTAACCAGCAACTAAAGTCTATACGCAATCAAAAGGCAATCATACTTGTATCCGCTGCAAAGTCCAGCAAGACAAAGGTTGGAAACACGTTTCGCGTTTGATTATCGCTGTCAAATCCGCGCAAGCGTCCATTATGGCATATGCCGGATGCGAAAGATTAAGTAGGTAAGATTACGCTTTTGTGTCCGGTGAACCCATTGACATTGACAGTTATCACGAATTGAGTTAAGTACATTCATTAGCGGAATCTTTTAAACGTCTATGTTCGAGTTCAGTAAGTCTGAAGCTACGGTTCCACATACCACTTTTCATGTCAAATTTTGGCATGCAAACGTAATTAAATTTCGTTAAAAGCGTCTGGTCACGCGGGTAGTCAAAGAGCCCTCTGATGTAACTCAGTTTTGATTGTCCTAGATCGGTCGCATGAACAGTTTTTTTTTTTTTCAGTTGACTTTTATGGGGTGAAGAATTTCGTACTAAGTTGACAGATTGCATACGTGGCTGACGTATAGGAAAAGTGACGTTACCAACCAATCTAGATTTTCTTTGCGTTCAGGTTACATCTAGTCCAGACCTATCTAGTCGACTTGAGATAACTATATTTTTGAATGCGCCGGTTGGAATGTCAATAAGCTACTTTTACAAAACCTACCTCTTTAGAGTTATGTTGTGCAACGGTTAGGTATGCGGCGGATTTTATCGGACTGTGTTCAACAATCAATGAATTCTATATGAGTTACTGCTGATAAAAATTAACCAAACTCAAAAACAACATTTAAGGCTATGTCAACTTCGGGCTAAGGGCACGGTATCTTTTTGACGTTTAGCAAGGCAGATTTGACACTATTTTTTGAAACAATTTTCCCTAATCATCCCTGACTTCCATAACCATTTAAAAAAAAAAATACTTGCAGATTATCTAACAGGATAACAGGATATTTATTTTACTCAAACTAGAGACTGGATCTACACAATAATGATCAGGCCCTATATCAAACAAAGAGGCAGCAATCATAGAGGAACCTGACCCATACCTGCCATAAAACGACTAACAGCCCTCTAAATATATAAAATAAGTTTTTCACAAAAGAATGAGATAAGTCGTGATGAACAACTAGAGAACTAATAACTTTGTTCGCCGGAATTGCAAAACTTAACAGATATTTAACAGCGATGCATGGGCCAGTAATATGGTTCGAAATTTCACTAACCGAATCATGAACGATACAACTGATGTTTTTTTTTACTATCGTTTATGTACGAGTATAATGTGACAACTTGTCGCACCCACATTTAGTTGGTTTTGCCGCACAAAGAAAATTTAACTGAACTGCTCGTATTTATAAATAAAACATCGAAAATTCACAATCACTAGCTTGTTTTATGTAAACAAAATGTGAGTTCAAAATAATTATATTGATTCAGCAAATGACTTGGAATTTTCGTAGAAATTGCTTCGTAGAAAATGCGCTCAAATCAATTTTCATTCGTACGAACTTTTGCAAATGTTTCGATTGAAATTTATTTTTTAGTATCTACTTAATAATAAAAAAAAATGTCTTCAGAGAACCCTGTAAAAAAATTTAGAAATTTTATTTGAACAGCAGAAAAACTACTTTAACCCTTTCGACCCGGCTTTCGGGGGAACAATTCCGGACAAGTTTTGTGATTTAGGTACCTATATTAATTCAAAACCTTCAGAAGAAATGATCCAGCACAAACATATTATTTTATTAGGTAAGAGGGCGTAGCCGGTGGGCGGTGGTACAAAAATGTACCATCCGGGATATTATGTGGTCCAATATTGTAACAACCTTATTCTTTAGACCAGCGGTTCCCAATCTTTTTTAGTCGCGGAGCTTTTTTTAGGTGAAAATTTCCTCGCGGAGCACTTCGTTGCACTTATGCTATTTGAGGGGATTCCATATACATAATGTTGATTTTATAATTAAAAAAAAAAAATCTTTAAATTTCCTGACTTTCTCTGATATTTTCTTAGCAAAATCTACTTCGTTCCCTGACTTTCCCTGACATTCACTGACTTTTCAGACCAGTGGCAATTATGGAGGAGATATATGTAGTTGGAGGAAAGTGTAATGTAAGAGCAGGCTAAATTTGGAGATTTGCGAAAAACGTTTAGCCCTAACTGAGAAACATTCAGACCAGTGCTGCCAGTTTAGCGCTTTCGGAGCTAGATCTGGCGCTTTTTAACAGTTTTAGCGTACATTAAAAAGCTATAGTACCTATATAAATTTTGAGAGTTGAATCTTTTAAAATTTCCCACTTTACTTTATAGCTTACCTATCAATATATGTCAGAATTTCAGTACTGGTGCTAAGTTTATCGCTTGATTTCCAATACATTTTTTTTTGCGTAATCTAGCGCAATTTATCGCTTTTTGTTCAAGTTTTTATCTTCTTGTGGTTAAAATCACCTGGCAGTACTGATTAGGGCCCTAATCAAAAACTTAAACACAGCATATTTTGACAAATTAACCATAGATTGCCGATCAGGAATTGCGAATACTATTACAGTTTAAGAAAGTAGATTCTTAAAAAGTGTAGTAGACCAACAAAAAGTGTAGCAGTCGGAAAAAAACCGTTCACGTTATGTATTTTTGAAGACAGCTCGAACGTATGTCATAAATAAAACAGGACGCCCTGATCGTTCTCTGAACTCTGTTCCAAACACTAGTCTAAAAAATGAAAAACACCTAGGTATATAGGTATAGGTATGCTTTAACTCTTCTAAAGACAGTCTGAACAGCAGATCTGCAACCCCTTCCCTTACAAACCAGCTTTCACATATTGTCACAGCCAGTTTGTGGAACTGATATGTATTTTCAACAGAGCTTCGCACTTGCTTCTTTGATAGACTTGTTCGAGTGTTTTTTTTTACATAGTCAGCGCTATATTTTCGTTACTGATTTAAGCGATTTAGCCGATTTAGAACAGTTGGTACGTAATATACTATCCCACTTTCTTTTGCGTTTGTTCGCTTCATCTTATGATGTTGAAGGTGTTCTAACCTAAAAACAAATGCAACTGAATTGAATATTTTATTCAGTATCCTAAATTGTAGTATCACATTTCAAACCATTTGCATTGTTTATTAAAGATTAGAGCTGGGCTCACTGATTACTCATCGGACTAGATGCAGAATACCCATATCTCTTCACCTGCATGACCTCGTTGTAACATGCATACACAAATAGATACTCCCAGAGAAACAATAAAATGTGTTGTTTTCAAAATTTGTTGAAAAAACAATCTGACTGCTTCCGAATTTCGTCCTCTTTCTTATCTAAAGTCGCTTTTGTGAAAATATGGTTTGTTTACATTTTTTTACTACACCTTGTCCTCAGGCAAGCACAAACAAAAAATCACAAACAGAAAGTCACAAACCTCAGCAGACAGATTGAGTACCTGCAATAAGTGCATACGGCATTAGCCTACACGCACAGACTGTATAATGAGGTTAACTCAAAGAAGGCATGGAAATGAGATGGAAAACTGGTTCCATAGCATAATAATGCTTCTCAACCAGCTCCACCTCATCCGGCATCGAGTTAGAGTTAGAGTTCTTGTCCATAGATGCAATGCACGTGTTCCATAACAAAACATCGTCTGATTAGACTCCTTGATGGTGCGCGTAAGGAGTTTCTCCCGATTTTATTGCTTTAAATCAAATACATAAATCATTATACTTAGTGAATTTATATCAAACCGGATTACAACTGAGGATAGTTGCGGGTTGCGGGTGGATGGTGTATAGACGCTTGGGACTTGTGTGACGTATTGAAACCTGCTCCTGATGCTCTTGTTTGTTTACCTGAGTTTTATTTTATTTTTTTACGACCCATACGATTGAATAAATTTGAGAGATTAAGAAGCAGAAAAAAAAAATATTTACTTGACATGTTGTTTTTGGCCTTTTAAAAAATGTTTGACATAACAACTGAATTTGTTTTTGTTCTCTTTGTTAATGATCATGCATGTTTGTACTAGAACTGCACCCTTTCAAGGTGATTGATTCGGTTTTTTTTTTTAGGGAATAAACTGAGGATTTTCAATTCATTACTGCTGGAAAATACCCACAGAGATTGTCTTTCGCATTACATCCGGATGGGTAGGTAGTAGAGGTTTTGTGGCTTTTCAGTTTGAAGTTGTATGTCTTCTGATTTTGAGGATAAAGTTACAATTTCATATCAGAAAGGGTTAAATGTGTATTTAGGAAAAATTAACATTTAACAGGATTTTTTCTTGTATTTTTGGGAAACCTTGGTAGAATGTGTCTTCAATAGCGGCAAATAAACAGACCTATCTAATACCTCCAGTGAAATTTCGATAGCTCGGTTAGTACGGGTGACAGTTTATTTATAGGCACATACACAAAATGTCAACTAGTCCTTTCACGAAATTCTGGACTAGATTTATTGGCTAACCACCTGTAAACGTCAACTGAAAAGAACTATTCTGTTCTGACAAATCTAGACATTGAAACACGTGCAGTCTGACAACTGTCAGATTTACCAAACCAGAATATCCCCAATCTCTTTTTAGTCTTAATTAATTGCGATCGAGATATGCGATGAAATCCAGAAAGCGCGGCGGATCGCTTTGGATGGCAGATTTGAATTTTTGTATTTCCAAAAGCGATTCGCTTTCCATTTGACTATATATAGATATGGAAAGCGAAAGCACTTTCCTAACGTAATTTTATCATTGCATTGAAAGCGATAGGTGACGGATTGCTGGCGAAATATTTGCGGACCTAATACAAATGGAAAAAATTCAATAAAAATAAGAAGTTTAAAATTGCTGAAGCATTCATTGTGCAAAAAAAAAAAATGTCTTCTTAGTTAAATTTGTTATATTTTTTTTAATAAAGGAGTCAAAAACATATTTCCGTACATTTATGTTCACATTTTCTTCCTATCCTTCTTCATTCTCCGAATACAAAAATAGACAGAATCCATTTGTTTTTTTTTTTTTTAATTTAACACAAAATCTACAACGTTGACAATCGATTTTTACAGCAACACAAAAAACAAAATTTTTGTATCAGGAAACAACTGTCAAATATTTGGAAAAATAAATGAAAAAATTCTCAATGGAAATAACTGGAAAGCGTTGGAAAGATAATTTTCGCCAGTTCGCATTTGAGAATAAGCAAAAGCGAACACGGTCGAAATTAAGGTAGGTATCGCTTTTGATACCAGAGACCAACCATACTGAGACCCCCAACTCGCAAACCTATTGCCGCAGGCCCCATCCATTTTTTTTTTAATTTGTTTGATTAATAAAACTATCTAAATGAGATTTTTACAATTTTTTTTACACAAAACTGTGCAAAAAAAAATTTGTTGTACTGTAAAATACGTTTTTTTTTAATGATTTTTATAATTGTTGTTTTTCAAAATACTTTTTTTTCGAATTTTCAGTCGGTTCTATTTCAAATTTTCCCAAACTTTAAAAAATTGAGTTGTGCAGTTCCTACGCTGGTACCTTCAATTTATTTTCAAGATTGAAGATAAGACAAATTGATACTTATAATTTCACTAGCTGACCCGGCGAACTTTGTTTCGCCCATATTCGTTAATGTAATGAAAATAATAATACTGAGCACATGTCCTTTACGATACACGATGTATAATAATTGTATAAAGCGGAAGGTCATACATTTGACTTTAGGAGAAACATGGGACTTCAAGATTGAATCCACAAAATTCCAGCGATTGTCCTTAAGACTAATTAATTGTCATAGCGAAACGGGAAATTGATATGAAATACGGATGGCAAATCTTTCTGAATAAGCGGAATCCGCGGAATTAGAATGTTTTCCTTTGAATTTTCCACTCAAAATCGTCGCTTATTCCATAACATTTGATTTGCGATTCTTCACAATCAAATCAAACGCGATCCGTTACAAAATTTTGGTGGATTGAGGTTGCGCAGCAAAATTATAATTGAGCCGACTTTCAATTTCAGATTGTGTAGCGGTAAGCCCGGCATATCAAAATAATTCAAAAATTAAAGATTTTAAATAATTTTTGTTGTATTGGAAGTGACACTACCCGTATTTCTATTCAATCTTCTTCTTTTTTTAAATGTGGTTCTCCATGCAAAGTTCCGTGCCCAGCCCCATCCCCGTAAACTTTTATTTTCACGACAAAAAGTAGCAGAAATGTCCTTCCTTGGGTCAATACGAATCCACGTAGCACGATCCATTCCCGAGATATGAGTGCACATACGGACGTCAGTCTCTTTTACATATAGCCGTACCCACCATACCAAAATACTATCCTACCTTTCAAACTGTAACCAACCATACACAGCCACAAAGTTCCATTGAATTTTTTTTTTGTTTTAATACATCTATATATATAAAAAGAAAACCTTAAAATTGTGTTCGTTTGTCGTCGATTCACGCCTTAACGCATTCATCGATTTGAACCAAACTTTCACACATATTTGCTATTGGTCTGTATATCATTTGTGTGAAGTTTTGTCGCGAAAACAAAACTTTGAGGGGATGAAAAAGGCTATGAAAGTTTGTATGGGGAAATGCACTTTGAAACAACAAAAAAATGGATAGAAATCGAGTAGGGACATTTCAAATACAAAAAAAAAAAAATATTTTAAAAGCAATTGTTGTTGTCAATGATTTCAATTATTTTCCGAGCAAATTGTTATTGTCAACAATTTTGAATTTTTTTTAAATATAGGTACCTACCTAATAAGTTTGTTCTTTTACTATGTTACATTAAGTAACATTTTAAAATGGAGTAGATACTTTGATATTTGTTTGATGGTGTTTGAATCCATTATTTTCAGGATCCTTGCATTAGTACGAGTTAGTAAGTTGAAATGTAGGGGTAATTGAGATGCGTGGACAAGATGTTGTTCAGCGTTTTGAGTTTTCACGTAGGGGTTGTTACGAAAAATGAGCGAGTAACAATCTTGGTACTCTGCTCATTCGTGAGTAGGGTTATGGCACTGCAGCAACATTAACCAATTTTTTGACACTTGCCGAAGCCACGAGTTTGCACGAACACTTTCTTATTGCGAAATGCCCCGATATTGGAATGCGTCGTCGAAGAAGTTCAAGCGGCGGAAACAAGGTGAAGTAGTTTCCGCATTTCGTGGTGTTTATGCAAGTGATGCAATTGGTAGAATATACACAGTTCACCCGAAAAACAACGAATGCTTCTATTTGAGAATGATTTTGGTCAATGTTTGTGGCCCTACTTCGTTCGAAACGTTGCGAACTGGTGACGGTGTGTTGTATGCTATGGCCGACGATATTTTGCATCGAATTTGCACTGTGATATCGGATAATGAACTGATCGAATTGGATAATCATCTGATGTGAGATGAAAAGCGCAACAAAGCTTTGATTTTGATCGAGGATAAGTGTCTGCTCATGAGTGGCAATTTTTGGTTTAAAATGATGACACAAAGATATTTTCAGGAAATCTAGATGGTTTTGGCGTTCATCAAGATTATATGGCCTTTTATAGTGATTTGACGTCTCAAGATGTCGTTCGAGAAGTTAAAAACTACGAGTTGGAAGATTTTGACAATTTTTTTTACAAAAAAACGGTGCAAACAAAAAATTTTTTTTTACTGTAAAGTAGTTTTTTTCTTGGTGGAATTGTGGCAGAGTGATCGTGAATATATGACCGAAGATATCTTGAATAGAATGCATCGTATTTCTAGACCATTGCATGACGTATTTAATCAAGAAATGCAACGTGAACAACAATACGATATAAATGAACTGAACACATTTATAAATTTGAATCTGCCGAAATTGAACCGAGAACAAAGAAATGTATATGATACAATAATTCAAGCTATACAAAACGAAAGCGGAGGAATGTTTTTTTTATACGCGCCAGGTGGTACCGGAAAAACGATTTTGATTTCCATGCTACTAGCTACTATAAGATCACCGAAGAATATAGCATTAGCACTTGCATCGTCTGGAATAGCTGCTACATTGAATGGTGGTCGTACAGCGCACTCCGCACTTAAATCACCTACCATTGAATATGCAAATTAATGAAAATCCAACGTGTAATATTTCTAAAAATTCTGGAATGGGAAGAGTTTTGCAACAATGCAAATTAATAGTATGCGATGAATGTACAATGTCACATAAGAGATCGGTGGAAGCTTTGGATAGGACTTTGAAAGATTTACGTAATAATCAAGAAATATTTGGTGGCGCTTTAATATTATTGGTTGGTTATTTCCGTCAAACACTGCCAGTTTGCCGCGTGCAACTCCAGCAGATGAATTAAAGGCATATTTAAAGTCATCAAATTTATGGAGAAATGTACAAACACTCACTTTAACAACAAATGTGAGAGTACATATACAAAATGACTCATCGGCTGAAGAATTTTCTAGGCAAATACTGTCGATAGGAAATGGACAAATTCCTATTGATAACACTGGATTAATCACTTTGCCAGATAATTTTTGTAATTTCGCACAAACAAAACAACAATTGGTTTCAAGTGTTTTTCCAAACATTGCGCAAAATTATAAAAATCACAATTGGTTAGCTGAAAGAGCAATATAGGCGGCCAAAAATAAGGACGTCGGCCAATTGAATGCGGATATTTTAACATCAGTTAAAATCAGCCTGGTGAGATTGTAACGTAGGTATCAATCAGAAGACACGGTCACAAATCAAGATGACGTTGTCAATTATCCGACGGAATTTCTGAATTCTTTGGATTTACCTGGATTGCCGCCTCATCGTTTACAATTGAAAGTTGGTGCACCAATTATTCTTCTTCGGAATATAAATCAGCCTCGATTGTGCAACGGAACAAGATTAGCAGTTAGAAAGGTTATGAACAATCTTATTGAAGCTTTTGAATTCAAAAGATTGCAATTTCCGACACGTCTTGCGTTCGCTATGACAATAAATAAGGCGCAAGGACAATCGTTGGAGTTGTGTGGAATCGACCTAGAGTATCCATGCTTCACCCACGGACAATTATATGTATCATGTTCACGTGTAGGAAAGCCATCAGTTCTGTTTATTTATACTACTACTCAGGACAAAACAAAAAATGTAGTTTATGGAAAGGCTCTGCGATAGTTAAAAAAACACATACTTTAAATAAAAATAAAAGTGATTAAGTTGTCCACAACATTTTTGCTTTTAATTTTTGACGAAACATTTTTTTTTTTTAGTTTTTTAGATTTGGCATCAAAAATTATGTTATCACCGAACCACGATCCATTCCCGAGTTATGAGTGCACATACGGACGTCAGTCTCTTTTACATATGGCCGTACCCATCATACCAAAATAGTATCCTCTTTTTCAAACTGTAACCAACCATACACAGTCACAAAATTCCATTGAAATTGGTTGAGTGGTTTTGGAGATCGACAACAGCGCCACAAATATATTTTTTTTTTTTTGCACCGTTTTTTGTAAACAAATTACACAAACATATGTTAACCATTTGCAACCAAACTTCACAAAAATCATATAAAGACCAATACCAAAGATGTATGGAAGTTTGGTTAAAATCGGTAAATGCGTTAAGACGTGTATTGGCGACAAAGAACACAATTTTAAGGCTCAATTTATATATATATAAATTTGGGCGGAACGAAGTTCGCCGGGTCAGCTAGTGTTTTATATACTAGAAATATATTAAGACAAACATGGTTGTTTATTTTCCGCTTTTGAATAGATATCATTAACTTCGATTTCATGAGTAAATTTTTCTTAAATAACTGAAGAAAAAATGCTCAAACTGTTTTTATTTTTCTTCAACCAATTTACATTGTTTATATTTTATAAATATTTTAAGCAAACGTACAATAATTCCTAAAAAAAGGTACTATCAACATGAAACGAATAATTTCAAATTTAACGGATAAAATTCTATGAACGCTGGCAGCAACTTTGCCGACAGCGGAAGTGGTACACGCAAGGTGCGAGTGTGTTGGTGAGCCGGAATTTTGAAGTTACGTGACATTTTTCAATACAAATTTTGAAATTTCTATGTAACAAAACTAACGCACTTAGCATGTAGGTACAACCCCATAAAAATATAGCTTGTAGGCAAGTTACGGAAAATCGGCCGAAGATGGGGGGTCTCAGTATTGTCTCTGTTTGATACGATCCGCCGCGAATTTGGGAATAACCCCCATCTGAAGAATTACAAAACGAACTTTCTACCTTCCAAAAGTAATTTATAGGATTCCACTTCGGACTGATTTAGTAAAAAGGTTGTCTTAAACATAAAAAAATGAACGAAATACGTATATCTCTAGAGTAGGTACTTAAAGTTAAGACGGGCTAACGCTCAACCAATCTTGGCGCTCGTATCAATAACATATCTTTACATATCCCAAATACATATATCCTGTACCATTTTTTATCTGTGAAGAAAAGTGTGATCGATCAAACTTAGCTTTGGAGAAAACTCGTATCGGACTGTTAAGATGTCCCCTGCAGTGTATTTTTAGGTCGCGTAATAAATGTGCGACACAATTTCGTAAACTAAATTCTGACACAAATTCTAAACAAAAGCAAATATTAACAAACAGAAACTTCTTAAGAAGAAGACTCGCATTAGTATAGTTAAATTTCTACTCGAATTACATGCTTAAGGTCTTACAAATATTTTTCATTAAATTATCAATATCATCACTTTTTTTTTTTTTTTAAATAATCATAAAAAAGCAATTTTTATATCGAACAAAATTTCACTTGTTATCCACTTACATACAAATAATTACAAACCCTACAATCATCCTGTCGTTTCCGTACTTTTCTCTATTTGAAATTCTCCAACCTACCTTCCTTCATCAAACAGAAAACAAAACACATTTCAATTGTAAACGATCAACGAACGATTGGAAATTTTCTATAACTAAAAAAAAATTAAAAAAAAAAAAACAGAAGCAGAAAGTCCATTGTCTCGATAACAATGTAATTCGAATAGCGACGCGTTTTTCTTACCCCTTTTTTTATATAAAAAAAAAAAAACAATTAAATCAGAAAATTTCGAAAACAAACGTGCGTTGAGAACCAGAAACAAACGAGACGAGTGATATTTGATATTATCTACCAACGAACGAACGAAGCAGACAATGATGTGCATGGGGATCGGTGCGAGTACAAAACGTTGTTCCTATACGTCCTACCCTGCCCAATCCTTAAGAAGGAGAATGGAAAACCTTTTATTTAACACCTGAGTAGTGTCTGGATTTGAATATGTTTTTTTTTCTTTCGTCCATAATTATTATCCGTAGCTTTGTGGCTGATGCGTGATTTAATGCGGGTCGATGGAATCATCGAAATAGGTAGGGCATACACTTTTCAAATCAACTGACAAGTTGGCATTCATGTTTGGGTTAAGTTGGCATGAGAATTTAACGAGGTAAACAGCAGTTTGCACCGAAAGAGGTAACTGAATATAAAACGTAAATTTAGAATAAAATTAATAAATAATAGCTCTAAAACTTTATAAATGGCCCCCCGCAAATCGATTTTAGGATTGTCTATGACAGTTTTTATGGCTTATCCGCTTTAAATTCGTTATTTTGAGGATCAACTTCGTTGGTTCTGCTGCTAGTTCTACATAGATCAATTGTTTCAACACTCAATCACTTTAATAAAAAACAAAAAATACTCTTCTTTTACAAAACAGAGCATCCACGTGCTAATGCTTTCATTCCGACAAGGCGTCAGGTCACAGTACGACCAACAAAAGATCAGATACATTTTTATCTGATAAAACATTTGTTTGTATCCTTTCTTTCGAATTGACGTATTGAATTGTCTGCTGACCTTTCCTTGATTGAAAACACACAGGAAAGATTGATTGCTTACAATTTGAACCATAGCTCAGCTCGACATGTTATCTTATCTATAAAAGTGGCTGTTATTTACAACTGTAACCCGTCCCCAACAGACGTTTTTAGGAAATCGATGACCCGTAATAGGTCAACGGATTTGAATAACCAAGCGAGTGCATTAATTATAATAAAAAATATTTTTTTTACTTTTGTTTTTTTGTTATTGAAGGTGAAAATCTCGAAAGACACAATGGGGTTAGAAACCCAGAGTAGTGTGGGACCCTAACCGCACTAAAATCACCTCCTTAATCATGGCCAATCAAAGAAAGATCGACAAATGATTTTAGTTTCAACGTTCAGTTGCGTTTGAGAAGGTATATTACAATTTGAATACAAATTCTCATTATTTAGATTATAAGGTCGTGAGGTTTAATTCTTCTTAATCTACGAATATTGTATCGTACATTTAAGACGTCTTCTATTTCTGCATTAATATGCATCTGCAGACGCTCATTGTGACGAATTGCGTACTTTTTATGATCAATCTGCAAATCACGATGCAAGTCATTATTTCTAATACACCAAGGGGCATTTACTATTCCCCGAAGGACTTTGTTTTGGAATGTCTGTATTATTTTTAAATTTGTTTTCTTTGTACAACCCCATAATTGGATACCATTTATGTCCAAACAGGCTTCCATATCTGGTTATATAATAACCTTTTATTCTCAATGGACATTTCCGAATTATGTCCTGGCAACCAATAAAGTTTTCTATATCTAATATTCAACTCTTCTACTTTCTTTTTCACATGTTCCTTCCATTTCAGCTTAGCATCTAGATTCATACCCAGATACTTCGCTGTGTTAGAATAAGGAACTACTTGGTTATTAATAACCACAGGAACGTTTATAATTTGTTTATTTGTAAAATTGATATGAGTGGAATTTGACTCATTGAGTCTAATTCGCCATCGATGTGCCCAATCACATAGTTCGTTAACTGAATTTTGCAGCTTTTCTGTTGATTTAGTCACGCAACTATCAGTTGGTAGAAGAGCAGTGTTGTCTGCGAATGTGGCTATCGTCATGTCGTTTGTATGTGGTATATCACTAGTATACAATAAGTAAAGGGTTGGTCCCAGAACACTTCCCTGTGGAACTCCTGCTTGTAGTTCTTTAAGTTCAGAATACGCTGAACCATAACGAACTCTAAAGAATCTATTTGAAATATAAGATTTAAGTTTCTCATAGTATTGTCTAGATAGGTCCCTATGAAGTTTATACTCTAAGCCCTTATGCCAGACCTTATCAAAAGCCTGAGCAACGCCTAAGAACAATGTAGAAAAAACTTGTTTTTCTTCTAGTGATTTTTCTATAACATTTTTTATACGATGTACTTGGTCGAGTGCTTATTTCTAAACCCGAGCAGATGGGTGGGAATAAGCCTTCTCTGCTCTATGATTTTATCTAGTCTTTTAAGAAGCAGTTTCTCAAAAACCTTGGATAGTACAGGTAAAAGTGAAATTGGCCTGTAAGAGGTGACTTCTGATGGAGGTTTACCTTCTTTAGGTATAACTATAATTTCTGCTATCTTCCAGTGATGTGGAACATATCTTAGCTTAAAACAAGCATTAATTAAAAGCTTAAGTTTAACCAATGCTATGAAGGGTAGTTCCTTCAGGATTTGGGCAGTTATTAGATCATAACCTGGTGATTTTCTATTAGAGAGCTTGTGAATAGAGAACATCACATATCTCTTTTAGCGAAACGTAAGTGATCAATTCTATCAGAGAATTAAAGGCATTCGTTTGCCACACTAGGTGGAAAAGGTTTAAAAACATTTGTCAAATGTTCCGAAAAAAGTTTGACCTTTTCTTTTGGGTCGCCGATCCATTTCCCATCAGATGTTCTATACGGGGGATCTTGCGTTTGAGGTCTTTTAAAATATTTGGCAGCCTTCCAAAGGTAGTAGTCTTTGACTTTGTCAGCTGTTAAGTTACGAAGGTAGTTGGATAGAGATCTATTTTTAAATTCATCGATTATTTTTTTAAGTTTGTTACTTAGTCTATTGAATATAGTTCTATCACCAGGATTTCTTGTCATTTGCCATTTTCTGCGAGCTCTTCTCTTTTCTAATATAAGTTCTCTAATATCTGTGGGATATTTAACCGAGGCTTGTTTGTGTTGTTGACAAGTTGGTGTACTATCTTCTGCTGCCTGTTGTATATCGGCAATGAAAATAAAGAAAAAATAATAAAAAAAAATATTTGTTCCGTGTTACTTTGGATTTTTTAGTCAATATGGGCCTTACAATAAACATTTTTAGTTTCGACTCTAAATTTTAATAGTTCACAGTGATTATAAATTTTATCACTCTCAGAATAGTACTTGAGAAGGCCGGGAGTATGCTATACTACATACGATACCTTCCCGGAAGAATGTATTAAGCGACATTTTTAAAATTTTACAGGAGACAAAAAAAAAAACAAATTCGCTTAAAAACATTTAACTTCAATATTTGCAATTTACACCTGTCTGTTCAACGATCTTCATTCAAATCAACACGCAAACAACTGGCAAATGGAATGACAACATAGCGGCGGGTCTAAAAATAACTATTTCCAATTAACGGTAATAATGTCTTACAAAAATGTTTCAAGCGACTGCAAATGGAACAACTTTTCGGTGGCACTATGTTTTAAGTGACAATATCAGTTAAACTAAGCGCCATGTGCAAAAATTTTCTCTCGTGGGATGTGTCGCATAGTACAATTATTTTTTTATATAATGACGCTTAGCATAAAAGCTTTGGTGGTTACAACAAACAACAGGGTATAACAAATATCTACCCAAGAAATATGTCGGATACTACAATTTGTATTTCTCTCTAGTTTCGTTTGTATCAATGGTAGAGATGTCAAACCAAGATCAAAACGTGGCGCTTTGCACAATTTGTAAGGCATGCCAAAAAGTCATTTTCTGATAAATTGGCGCTAAAAACATTCTTCCGGGAAGGTATCGATATGTTTTGTAGACTTGGAAAGGGCATACGACCGAGTCCCTCGAGGTAAACTCTGGAGTGTACTGCAGGAGCATGGAATCGAGGGTTCACTTCTCAGAGCGATTCAATCTCTTTACATAAACTGTACATGTACAAGTTGCGTTCGGGTAAACGGCGTTAAATCAAAACCTTTCACCGTGGGCGTTGCACTTCGTGAGGGGTATGTTTTGTCTCCTCTCCTTTTCATTACTTATATGGATTGGATGTTACAGCGCAGCCTTGACGAAGAATTGGAAGACCTAAGAATAAGTCATTTGCTCTTCGCTGATGACTTGATCATTCTTGGGCCCTCCCAGGCGGTACTTCAGCGCGAATTAAAACACTTGTTTCTTACTTTTAAAATTAAACAATATTTATTTGGAACTATGTCCTTTATTATTGAAATACTTTTTACTAATTCTAAAAGGAGCTTAAGGCTACTATGTAGTTACAATAAGACTGTTGATAAATTCATCATACAGTCGTATTTATATACTTTTCTTATCTATCTACAAGGAGACCCAAGCGTACAATCGTCTTGCTTGATAATGAAGAAGAGATAATATTCCAACATTGTATACAAACGATATTATCTCTTTTACATATGTTATCATTGTAGCGTTGTGTGCAAGACTGTACTAGAGACTAAAGATATCATTGAATACAAATAATGTTATCTTTTTTCTCAATATGTTTTGCTATGGATACTTAACTCCCCCCCTTGTTAAACGAAATCGTCCCGATTTTTCGACGCTATTTTTAACATTTCTCTTTCATAAGTTTTGTTATATGCGTCAATCTTTTTTTGTTTTTGACGATCTGTTATACATTGTATAGTTTTTATCATTACGTACGTAAATGCTAGAATAACAATCAGTGTTACAATTGTGTATATAGTTGATAATATCGGTTTTTCTTCAAAAGGAATAATTAGTTTTTTTAAAGTATCTATGTTATCGAATTTGTACATTGTATCTTCTTTAATTATTTGGTCGATGTAAGACTCTGAATTATGATTTCTTAATATAACTTCTTTAATTTGCTTATGCATGTTTTTGTATATTTTATCGTCTAGATTTATAGTATTTTCATAAGTAACTAAGTTTATACCATTAATTGTTTGATTATTTAACTTATGCTTACCGCTTAATAACATAACACCGGATTCAATTTCTAAGTCGTAATCGTATTCTTGTTTAATGTTGCATTTTGAAGTTATATTCTTTAAAAGTGGAATAAGACAATTTTCTTCTTCAAAGTTAATTTCACAAATGTTTTTACTTAGATGATTTTGACAATTTCTTGTTCTTAAATAAGTTTGGTTACATAAGGCAATTGTTTTATCTGTAATGATTTTTCCATATTTGTATATGTTTTCAAATTTCGTATGCAAAGCTACAATCTTTTGGGGTTGTATAACTTCTTTCATCTGCCTTAGTAAAGAGTCTTTGTCCTTAAACTTTATTATGAGTCTTATTTTGTTACTAAAATAGATTTGTGTTTCGATATTATTTGTTATATCTTCAATAAGTTCGAACTGTGCAGTGTATGCATTAAAAGGCTGATTCACAGTTTTTATTATATCATTAGAAGAACTTTCAGCTGAATGTGCTGTTTCTATGGTAGAAGTATTTATGCGTTGACGTGATAATGCGTCAGCTACAAGATTTAGGTTTCCTGGTTTATAAACTAATTTTGCTCCAAAGTCTTCAATGATTCCCTTCCAACGTTTCAGCTTTGTGTTGGGATTTTTTTCTGATACAGAATATATAAGGCTCTGGTGATCGGTATATATGGTTAAGTCTGCTATACCATATATGTAGTTTCTGAGTTTTTGTAAGGACCATATGATCGCTAATAGCTCTTTCTCGTTTGTGCTATAGTTCTCTTCTGTCTTACTCAGTGTTCTTGACAAGAAGTGTATAGGTTGCTTATTCTGACTTAGTACGGCTCCAATAGCTATGTTGGATGCATCAGTAGTAAGCTCGAATGGTTTACTATAATCCGGTTGAAAAAGTTCGACTTGTTCTTTCAAATAATTTTTTAAAATTCTAATCGCTTCTAATGCTGAATCATTCAGATTTAACTTAATATTTTTACTTTGTTTTTTGTTTACTTTACCGTTATCTCCTCGTAAATATAATGTCAGGGGCTTGGCTATGCTTGCGTATCCTTTTATAAACTTACGATAGTAACCTGTAAGACCTAAAAATCCTCTCAAATCCTTTACCGTTTGTGGGACTGGAAAATTTTCTATAGCTGCTATTTTCTCAGGGTTCGTAGTGATTCTACCATGTCTGATTATGTGACCTAAGTATTCTACTTCTTCTTGAAAAAACTTACTTTTCTCATCAGATATTTTTAATGTGGCTTTATTGAGTACGTCGAATACTTGACTTATGTGCTGTATATGTTCTTCCTCAGATGAAGAATATATCAATACGTCATCAATGTAAACGTGTACGAATTTACCTACAAAGTCTCTCAAAATGTCGTCCACGCATCTCTGAAATATGCTTGGTGCATTTTTGAGCCCGAAAGGCATTCGTTTAAAATGATATTTTGCGCCATTTATAGCAAAAGCTGTTTTTTCTTTATCATCTGTTTTGATTTTAATTTGGTGGAAACCTGACTCCAAATCTAATGTTGTAAAGTACTTGGCTTTACCTAAATTTTGAATTGTCATGTTGACATCCGGAATGGGGTATCTGTCTGTTACAGTGTGAGCGTTAAGTTTTTGGAAATCAACAACCATGCGCCGTTTTGGTTTTCCTTTTTCGTCCAAACCTTTTTTAGGTACTGTCCATATGGGACTGTTATAAGGACTATGGCTTTTTTCTATTATATCGTCATGTAAGAGTTTCTGTATTTCTTTGTTTACGAATTCGTTATCTGCTATGGGATATGGATATTGTTTAACATAAACCGGATTATCATTGGTCGTCCTAATGCTTGCTTCTATAGTATCTGTAAAGGGTAACGGTCCTATGCTGTTATTAATCTTCATCAGTCTATCTATGTCTGCTTTATAAATATTATTTTCCCCAATTATGTAATTAATTTTCTGAATAGATTCGACACTGCTTATGGTAGTTAGAGTCATATTACTGAAATTTATTTCCGCGTTTAGAACTTTAAGTCCTTCATATCCTAATATCATATCAAAAGACTGAATATCCTCTAATTCAAAAAATGTTATATTTTTCTTTAATATCCTAACTACTTTCTTTGTATCTACCATAGAATAACCATGCATTGTTTTTATTTTTATAGGTTTAATTTTAATTTTTTTGCTAGAATCGCATTTTCTATTAATGTAATTATGGGTTGCACCAGTATCAATAAGAATTTTATAAATTTTCTTAGAAATAGTACTAGTTAAATTTAAGCAGGGCAACCCGTCTACTAGTTTAAATGATCTATTCTTATGTTATTATTTACCATACATTCCGTTTCATCTGCTTCTGCATATGTACTGCTGACATCGTCTCTGCGTTGTTGTCGGGAGTTATTTACTCTCTGCTGCTTGAAGTTCTGCTGATAAGATCGTTGCGGTCTGTTGTGTGTGTTGAAACTCCCGCTGTGTTCACGTTTCGCTGGTGGATTATATACATCGGGTTTGTATTGATTCCAATTTTGTCGCTGTGCATGTACAATTTGTCTCGAGTTTATCTCCATCGGCTGTGGTCCTTGATTGTGTTGCTGAATATTATCGTATTGCTTCTGGGGTTGATAATTCGTTGTTTGGCTCGAATAATTTGGTCTTCTTTCGTTTCTGCGTTCATGTGGCATATTTTTGTGGTGCTTATCCTGAGTGAGATGTAAATGCCTGTGCACATTATCATGTTCTATTCTGCGAGCAATTGCGAATGCGTGTTCTAGATCATTTATTGTAGCTGAATATAATGATCCTCTTGTAAAGTTGTCACTCATACCATCAATGAATATACGAACTGCGTCGTCGTTAGCATTTTTAATTAGTCTGTCGATTATATTCGGCGGATCACCTGACATAGTGATTTTTGATATTATTAAATTGAGATTTTTATTTATCTCGTCGTGGTATTCAGACAGTGTGCTTCTTTTTTGCGTGATGGCTTTCATCATGTCTTGTAGCACGTATAGAGGTTCTTGATTAGAGTACGTATAATCTAATCTGTTACGTATCGCCTCAAAATTAAAAATTGTGTTATAATTAGTTAACACATTCGCGGCTGCACCCTGTATTTTACTTTTCACTATAGTCAATGCTGCTGCGTACTTACTGTGTGTTTTGAAGTTTTTAATGCTGTCCATTAATCTGGATGCTTCTTCGCGCCACGACCGATAATTTGATTGATCGCCGTTGAAAATAGGTAGGCTTTTAAATGCGTCTAACTGTATTTCACTACCATCTGTATATGTGGTTCTTATTTCCTCTAGCACAGGTATGTTTGGTACTATGCCTAATCCAGATTTTACTTCATTTAGTTTTGTTTCTAAATTAGTGTTTATTTGATTTTGGTTAGTTATTATTGCTGCTAACCTTGCATTCTCTGTGCGTGTGTGCTCTAGGGTTTGTGTTACTGTGTTGCTCCTGGTTTCTAAAGCTTCTAATCTTGCCATTAATACTGCGAGTTGTTCCATTTTGAACTCGTGTCTGTTGTCGTCGAATTTGTGTGTTTTTTTTCTCCACATATACACTTTCACTGAATTGCTTTGCTGCTTCGTACGAAGAAGCTATATTTGTACCTGCTATGCTAGGTAATTCTTGTAACCGGTAACGCGAGTGTTCTGTTTATACTAGATTTCACTACTTGTTCCCGAGGTCCGCTCGATTGAAGTTAAAAAGTATATTTAACCTCCTGGCAGGATCGCCAATTAAAACACTTGTTTCTTACTTTTAAAATTAAACAATATTTATTTGGAACTATGTCCTTTATTATTGAAATACTTTTTACTAATTCTAAAAGGAGCTTAAGGCTACTATGTAGTTACAATAAGACTGTTGATAAATTCATCATACAGTCGTATTTATATACTTTTCTTATCTATCTACAAGGAGACCCAAGCGTACAATCGTCTTGCTTGATAATGAAGAAGAGATAATATTCCAACATTGTATACAAACGATATTATCTCTTTTACATATGTTATCATTGTAGCGTTGTGTGCAAGACTGTACTAGAGACTAAAGATATCATTGAATACAAATAATGTTATCTTTTTTCTCAATATGTTTTGCTATGGATACTTAACTCGCGCTCGATAGGTTTGCAGTCGTATGTGTTGAAGCTGTGATGAAGGTGAATGTGAACAAATCTAAAGCAATGGTGGTCTCCAGAACGCCTGTTCAATGCACTTACATGTTAGTGGAGTCCCTGAGAAGTTTTCGCTAAGTTTGTTAGCGGAACGGAAACGTTTTTTTCTTTTTCAAAACCAGTAAGAGGTCTATTTTCAGTGTTTGCACTAAAGGTTTGGGGGAAGCTTAGAAGGAATATTTATCAGGTCTGTCACAATAATAAAAACTGCTTTGAATGATGTTGGAACCGCATCGTTACTTGTCTTCGCTAAATAAATTATTAAATTAGATATCTACAGTCCGCAACAACGTCAGTGTCAAATAAGAAGAATGAAAAGCCAAGTGACAGCTAAAAAACTTGTTTCCTACAAGAACAGATTTTATATAGTTGTAGTATATTTAAAATACTAAAAAGTATATAATAAAGTTCAAAAATAACAAGGAATTGTAGAATTGAAAAATTACGTTTATCAAACGTTTTTGGTAGCAGTTGAGAAGTTTATGTAATGGGAATTGTATGCTTTTTAACAATATTTGAACAAAACTCTACTCTGGCCATTATAAACCAGCTTTGTTATTCTGCAATTTTTTTGACGTTTGAACCAAAAAGATAGCCCATCTGTGAAAGGATATGGGCTTCGCGAAACACTAGGTTAGTTTGACGTGGCTAGCACTAGTGCGCATTGAGTCCGCTTATTTTCATGCCTGAATTTTTGCACCGACAAATTAACTGGCGACAGCTGAGGGCATACATAGGATGCCCTAGATGTCATTTCAAACACAGGTTTTCAGTACCAGGGCGAGTTCAAAACTATATCGAACACATTAGGGTTATCTAAGGCTCACGTCAAACAAACCTTCTATTACTTCAGAATAGCTCGAATGTAGTAGAATGAATTATAGCAACGAATGTTAGTTGATTGAGGTCAGAAAGTTTCACGCCCTGACTGATTTGTATTTATATCAACGTACCTGCTCTTTATCTCGTGAAAAATGTCGATACCAAGATTTAAATTACAGATTATAAGGAATTTATGTAAATTCAAAAGCGACGTCGTCTTAAGTACTAGATTAATCTGAATCAGAAATTTGTCTTTTATTTCTCTGTAGATATACGTGAACTGAAAAAAGTGCTCAATTTAGATCAATAAATACTCCGCCACATAATATCAGTGATCAATCAGTCAGACTTAGAAATGTGTGATAGATGAATTTTAAGAACGAATACCTTTGGAGTGAAGCAACTTTGTTTTTAGAGTAAAGTGGTATTCTGGTTTTAAACAGTTGTATGCAGTCCCACACCAAAGTTGCTGTCGAGTTCTGATAATTGGTATTTCGCTGTCATCGTAATGTAAAAAGTGCCCGGTTTAGAAGCGCCCTCATCTGTTTTATTTCTCGTTATAAGCACAAATTGTTGAATTGACAATTTATATAATATTTTCGCTGTATAGACAACATAAACGAAACCGCGTGCCAGACATCCAAGCTCCCTTTGACAGCAACCAGGGGACGCTAGTCTCAACTAAACACGGCTCGAAAGACCTTGGTAACAATTCTAAGGCGGGATTTTCATTATAGTCTGCATAAAAGATAAAACTTACTCACTAACTCCCAGAGATCATAATACAAGTCCGTTGCTACTACTAACGAATCAACTTCTTTTCGAACATCACTTGAAACTGTAAAGACTACTGTCATTTACCAAATCTCTTATTTTCTATACCAAAGTCCCAACACTTTATTTTCCGTAATCACATGATCACTATCAGCCAATTCGAAAACTGTGGTCACAACAAGATCTTATCTGGCGTCAATGCTCTCCACAGCATGCGATCTGCTTCCACAAAATGTCATCCTCAGACAATGAAACGTTTGATTGATTGAGGTCAACATTTAGAAAATCAATTAGAGTGGGTTTCTTCTTCGATTTCCCCTACATTATCGATATTTTATTCAATGTATCCTTTCCCTGTGTACCTATCCACCTCTAACAAAAGAAAGTGAAAACTCTCACTTGAACTGATCTTCAAAAATTGCAACCCCGATGCTCTGCTTGCATTGTCACCAATGTACCAGCATCTGACATAAACAATCTCATTGTAGCATTTTTTCTGCGCGCACATTATTGACATATTGATGACAGTTGAGCGTATTGTCAGATGAGGTAATAAAAATGCTATCTTTATCGATTATCCCTTCGTTTTGTTGATTGCGAAAGGGATGTGTCGCTTCTTTTTTAAGGAGACTGTAAGATGATGATAATTATTAAAAAAAGGTACGCAATTGGGAATAATTTTCTTTTCTTTTTATCGAGATCATAAAGTTTCACATTTTATTGCTATACGATCGTAAATATTGTGACTTGGTATTGAGGAAAAGCCTACTTGGCTGGGTTTCGGTGACAAAATGTCACTCACTGCAAAGATATGTGGAAGTATGGAAAGTGTAACAATGACAAAGCTATAAAATGCGACCACCTCCTGTGGTGTGATATGCTCAGTTCTCGCTCTACCCTGAAACTCAAGTTTCACTCGTATGTTGCAGCCATTGTTTGATGTTTTTGATTGATTTGATTTCCTCAAAATATGAAAATTTCAATTGTGACGGTGAGAATGAGAATTGACAATCACTTTTTGGTTTTGCGATAGGTATCGTGTGAAGATTTCCATGAACGACTTGTGGTTAGTGGTTTATGTGTTCCACATAGGATGTGACACTCAAAAGTGATAAATTGTGGTGAGAATGACATGATAATTTGAAGTGTTAAAAATGGGAATTTGGTTTCATGTGTCAAGTCTTTTAATTTAACTTAGGAATTTGCAAACGTTGTGAACAGTGTCGGAAATGACAGAATGTGGTGCTGGTTGTGAATGATTAAAACTAGTGTACCTACTATAGAGGAGAAGATAGGAAATTTATGAGTAACTTTAAGAATTGATGAGTGTCTATATTTATTTTTGCATTAAGCTATATATATGTATATGAAATAAACGATCTGCTGAATACGAATATGAAATGCTAATACGTGACGAATTGAACTCAGCTTATTGAAGTTTTTGTGTCAAAAGTGTTCGGTATAAAACCAGAGAGATGAAGCAGATTTTAGACTCAAATGTATTGGGCACATTCAAGAATATTAGTTACCTATCTTAAGTCGACTAAATTTATCTGAACTAGATTTTACCTGAAGGCAAAAACTAGATTGGTCGGGAACGTCACTTTTCCTACGTCAGTAGTCAGTCAACTTAGTACTCAGTCACGAATTTCTTCACTAGATTAATCGGCTACTATTACATAAACGTCAACTGAAACAGCTCTTCATATGACCGATCTAAGCCAATAAAAACTGAGATACATAAAGTCAGATAAACTAGATACTTGAACGTCCCCATTGACGTGATTTTTAAATATTAATGACTTTTTGGCACCCGTCCACTTTTTGACAAAACAAACATTTTTTATTAGCCGCCATTGTTTGACATTTTTCTACGTGTTTGTTAGATGAGAGATATAAACGAGATTGATTTCTACTACATAAATATTTTACTCACTTTAACCGTCGACGACAAGGAAGCAACAAACAAATTTAAGAAAATGCGACAATCAATTACCACCAGTCTATGTGGAAACATTTCCCAGCATGAGACACAAGTGACCTGACAGCGGACATTTTATAGGCAAAAATGAAAAAGGTTGCGTGCACACGAATTAAGCCTTTTTAAAAACTTAAAATTCGTATATCTTCTAAATAACCGATTGCGATGGAATAAAAAGTAGTCCCCGTATTAATAAACACTGCGTAAAAGTTATCAACTCGTTACTCAGCAGTTACGTCAATTTTTTGTATGACATTTGACGACTACTAACTGAATTATTTGTGCATATTTTTATATTAATTCGGAGTAAATGTTTCGCTAGATTAGAAAGGAAATTTTATTAATTGTTATGCGGTACCAAATTCACATATTCTCCGTACTTGAAAATGAACACATAAAAATTCGGATAAGAGATTTCACAACGGAACGCTAAAGGACAAAATATGTCAGAAGTACAACGCTCTTAAACTGTTTGAAATACCCCATAAACAGGGTTGTAAGGTTGTTAACCTTAAACAAATTTAACCCAAAATCGTAGCCCAGAAGGAAGCTCAAAAATCGTTTTAAGTTTTGGTGTATTTTCCACATACCTAAACCTACCCATCTCAATTATACGCGTCCGGGATTTTATTTGACTCATATTTTCTGTAATTGGCCTTTGTGGCTTGTGTCAAAACGAACACCTGCAAAATAAGTTGGTGTGCGTGCAAATTGAATGACTGTTCGATTTCTTTTCACTGCTGCCAAGTTTTAAAAGTGCGGTGTTTGTTCGAAAGTATTTCTTTTTTCAGTTTTGTGAAGGAATAAAACGAACAAAATTAAAACAAAATTTGTAAAACGATATGTAGCCGAAAATTGTGCTGGGCACTAGTTTTTTCGAGAGGCAACCCCTTCGTTGAACCACAAGTTTGACAATTGTGAAGTTTTTCTAGGCAGGAATATTCAAATATCAATAGAACAAAGTATGAATTTCTATTAAGCAAGGGTTTAATTAAAGTTTCAACACGCTTCCACTGTACCACTACTGGGTCCATAACCTGTTATCTGGCTCAACGCTTTTATTGCAGAAATTAAAAAGCTCACTTCTTTTCCTTCTTACAACTATTTAAATGCAATACAAGCACAAAATATGAATGAAATCAAATAAGAAGTTAGTTAGAAAACAGCATTCGGCGATTTGACAACCATCTGTCTTTGTGGCTATCTTTTGCCCAACTTTTACGTAAAAACAAAAATGGTTGTGTATTTTCCGCTTTCGATTATCATTAACTTCGATTTCAAGACTAAAATTTTCTTTAATACCTAACTGAAGAAAATTCGCTCAATATGTTTTTATCTTCCCCCGACCAAAGTACATTACACTATTCCTAAAATAATACTATCCGCACGTAGTATCAAATATAACGGATTAAATTCTATGAACGATGACAGCAGCTTTATTTCCATAGTTTGCAATAGAAAGCATGCTTTTATCGTTTAAGCCTAGTATCCTGCTCGCGCTAAATTTTAGCGCCCATAGTCTCCACTTCGTTTCTCCACACCAAAGATAAATGGTCGCTAAATTATTATTAAACATGATATAGACGGGACAAAACCCATATGTTTATGAAACATGAGCAGGGTTGTCATGTGTGGCGATTTATCGCCAAATGGGCGATTCTTAGTCTCATTTGGCGACACAAAAATCAGTTTGGCGACATGCTCAAAAATGTGCGATTTTTGGCGATATTTTGTTTTCCAAATAAAATCTTACTATATTTCGATTTTCCACATAAATTACAAAACAAAAAGTCTCGGCTTCGAAATGAAATTGTCGATTTCCGATTTTTAAATTGGAAGTTGAATTAATCGAAATAAATAGCACATCCCTTAAATTAATGACATGCGTCAAAGATTCTGTCACAATAAAATTCCAAAGTCGGCCATGTGATTGTGAAAGTAAATGTAAATATAAAGTTTTTTTGTATTGGTTACAATTAGTTTCCATTTTAACACTATTCGGGAGTTGATAATATATGTTTAACCCTTTATAAAATAATACATTTTGTGATTTCTTGTTTCTATAAAAGTTTAAATGAAAAATGTTGTTCGATCTCAAATCATGTGGCTGTATATTTGATCTTAGAATTAGTTTTGTTCAAGTATTGCGGAAACAGATTATTTTTTTATTTTGTTTGAATAGTTTAAATTCTGACAGTAAATTCTAGGTAGGTATATAATCCACTTAGGAAGACATTTTTTTGCTTTCCCCTGTCAGGAAGTGAAAGCATTTCGATTTTGTCAATGACTACCACTTGCGCCAACTGAGCGACGAGTACAAGCCTGCCAACTCATGATTAGAACCGTTGAGAAGACCAACCTCTGTGCGTTGTTGTTGCTACGAGTTGTTACAAAACAAAATTATTGTTATTATTTAGTTTTATTAATTGATTTTACATAACTTTTAATTTGGCTATTTTTGGCGACGGATATTTACTAATTTGGCGATTTTTGGCGATTCAAAATTTAAAATTGGCGATTTGGATTTTAATAACCTGACAACCCTGAACATGAGTACCATGACAGATATCAGTAATCGTAATTTTAATAGAATATTCGAATTTCTAACTTGAAAGACGTTAGAAACCTAGAAATTATAAGAAGAACTTCGACATATCGTGTCCTCAAACTTTCCACAATCTCCTTACCATAGTGGAACACTTGTTATTACCCAAAAGACGAGGCCAAATGAAAGCATAAGCCCCCCTGAAATGCTATTCGCTTTATTTATGTTTATATCTCTCTTTTGGATCTGTTTTTTGGCTTTGCGTTTTCTTTTGTTTATTACACAAACATTATCTGCGTTTTCCGCCAAAAAAATCATAGCAAACACAGGACAAACTCTTTCCTCCATTTTGTATGTCAGAATTTATCTTCGATTTAATGTACCTGACATTTATTTCGCGAGCTAAATGAGTGGAGACTTGTCATCGGCACATCTATATGAAGTTAAGGATTTAGCGTGCGAACAGGATACTGCTTTGCTAAACTGCCTCGCTAAATTTTATCTTTGTAGACATTTTTGTATGGGAGATAAAATTTAGCGCGAGCTAAATTAATCAGTTATCGCTTCAAGAGTTTTTTTTTTTTTTTGTAAGTATGTATAAAAGATTGGAAAATTTAACACGAAGAAGGCTTAAAACTAATTAGTAATTATTTACAAGTTTTTTATGCAATTCTTTCAAAGATGTGTGCGCTCGTTGCCATTCTCTTCTTATACCTTATTCACACCGCACCGAAAACTCGAAGATGCATTCACACCGAACACCAACACCTATAAAAGATGTGTTCGTTTCAATAAACCATAACGATTGGAAGTCGTTCTCTTTTCGATTTTTCGCGAAAACCCGGTTTTCGGCTTGGTATGAATAGTTAAAGCAGTAATATAATCGCTGCTTGTAGCGAAATTGTGACGTTTCTGTGTTAAAAATTACAAAAAGAAAAGTAACGTATGGGGCTTGAACTATTGACTTTTGTCAAACTTTGGAATCGCTTTTTTAACTTTTAATTTACATAGCGCAGCAATCTGATTTGTCGGTTTGGTTGTTACCTGCATTTATACAGATACCGAGATGATATCAGCCATTTCATCTTTTCCAAGAATAGATACGACGTAAATTCATGCAAAACTGAAGTATCCCACTCAAACTAATGATTAAAGAGTAATTTTGTATACACCTCACGCGGTGTATAACAATTAACTACTGATTGCTTGTATCCTTGCTCGGTACGTCATTTATCATGCCGCACAAGCGGTTTGCATATGTATTTATAGTTCGTGCCAAAATTCTATAAAACGCCTTTCGCACCTCTGCGTTTTTGTTTTTTTGCACGGAACTATTAACCTTGGTCAATAAAAAAAAGTAGGTATCTGTTACTTTAACGACCTAGGTTCATATTTTTAAAAAAGAGTGGTCAGTACTGCACTCCATATTCTCAAAAGGAGACATACAAATTAAATATCAGGTTAAATACCACCTCGACTCAATTTAATTATATATAATTTAAGCAATAACGCCAACCATAGAACCCTGTGGCACCACACTAAAAATTCGTCACCATCTGCCACCAGAACTCACAGGCAATACGGAATCTGGCCATAACCACAGACAAATTAAAAACTGTAACGCCTCTAGGGCGAACGTAATAACCATGCGCACTTTTGCACACATTTCAACACCTGTAGTAACCAGCGTCCAGTTTCATGCCACCACAGGCTATATATAGATAACAAAAGGACAGATAACCTGTTGTATACGTAGGAGGTAGCCCACCAGGAGTCAAAATGAAGCCACATCTCAATTTCGTTGTCACTTTGTCAGTCTTTGTCTCTACCTACACAGAACAGGAGAATCGCCTTTTCGCACATTATCCATAATAATTATCCTTGGACGAGTTCCTATTTTTATGTGCACTTACCTGCTTTGTTACTTTCTTGTTTTTTTTTTTTTTCTTAGACTCGATAAGAATTAGACCAGTTGGGGGGTTTCTTTTTCCACAATCCTTCATAATATCTCTAAACCCATCAGTAGCAAGTGGATGGTAATTCAGTTTCCAATAAATCCGCAGTGTAAAAGATTTTCGGGGAACGTTGAATCCATATCATCAGGATCAGATCAAGAAATTAAAAGAAATCAGGTGAGAGGCTAGACCAGTGGTCAGTGGACGAAGTGTGTTCAGCAGGAACTCTTACTTTGATGTCAAAGAATCAAAGGTAGCTGCTACTGTTCTCGATTTTATGGAGGTTTTATGAGATCGTTCAGAAGTTACAATTTTTAATTACCCAAAGTTGGGAATACGTGATTGAAAATTGCTTTGAGAGAGAGTGTGGCGGTAGAAGCTAAAGGAGTCGTGTGAGAAAAACTACAAAATATAACGTGGAAGTATTCAGAGTTAAGCGATAATAGGTTTTGCGGTGTATTTGTTAAAAGGACCGTCAGATTTTTATGGGATATTAAAAAAAAAAGGATTAAGGGCGGCGATGGTGTCCTTAATATTTTTATTAGTTTTTAAAACGCCCAAGTAGCGTGTGGTCCTTAAACGGCTTTCTTTGTTTCAAATAAAACCACAATCATTTATCTTTTTCCATCCCAGTTAGGTAGGTTTTATTCACTAGAAATGTAGACCATTGAATTTTTTTGAGTACCGATTTCGTAAAATGTCAAATATTTGACTTGATGCTTTTAGCATTTTTTGTTTCTAGACAAACATTTGACAATATGTGGTTTGGCAACAACAAATAAATTTTGACACTGTTAGACATTTGATCTGTTCCTTTACTTTTTAGAATTGAAAAAGACGTCAAAATGACGAGTTGTAGATAACTGCTCTCACGGAAAAATAAATTGACGAAAAAGTTGGGATCCAGTTTGTGGTAAAAAGTCAAAAGAAGTTAATTGTTTTAAATGACAGATAGCATTTGCAGTGGTAAACAGAAGACTTAAATTTGTTTACCGAAAAGTAAGGGAACAAACGTATTGTCATAGCTGAATGAAGAAAATGTGCCAGACATGTGCCTTTATGAAAGTGTGCGGAGGCTTTATCCTTATCCCTCTGTTCATCTTGAACTAAAAATAAATCATGTGAAGCTATAATTTTATCAAACTTTAACTTTTTCTAAAACAGGATTGATCTCCTGATTAAATTTGTCAAACAACAAACATAAGACTGGACTACCAACCTTCAAATAAATGGAAAAACATCGTGCAACCCCTAGATGTAAACCTTGGGAAACCTGGCACAGATCTCGACTCAAAATTCGCTTGTAAATCAAAAAGTGACAAAGAAAAACGGTTGCTTTGTTTTGTGTAGGTATACACCCTGCAACCACGATTCTGAAAGTACGTGCACAACGTTCCACCTTCAACAGGTGAGTAATTTTGAAGCCAATTAGGTGCAAACAAAGTCAAAAGAAATGTTAAGCGCATACCCGCGGAATTTATATTATGCACCCCTCGCTCATTTAAACACATCGTGAGAATCAAACCACGCAATGTCTTCAAGGAAAAACAAAAAACCACAAGAGAAGACATTCTAAGAAAACCAATTAATTTTCCTTCCTAAACAGCAACGCATCCACGACCACTCCTCAGCATGAGGGTCATTAATTCCCAGCCCATTTGCTGTCCAAATATATACTAGCCACCGCGCGAAAATTTTCAAAGAAAATATAGAACTAAAAGGACTCGTTGTCATCCATTGCTAATTGGTGAATGGTGAATGGTAAACGAGAATAAGAGTGCGTCGCCTGCCTTTAGCGAATTCCGCAAACAAATCTTCGCCATACACGACTCACTGTTCTCGAGAGAGATCCATTGTGCCGGTTTGCCATGGACATCGAATTAAGGATATTTATGTGCCAAGTGGTATATTGTTATTCCTCTGACGACCGGACTTAACATCATAAAGTGTCCTATTAGAAAGGACCAAGTGACACTAAATACCAACTGGTGGCGACTTCACCATGAATTGCTTCATCAACATGATGAGATTTTACAGAACATTTGTGTGATTGGTTATAAATGCTGGCGTGCAGTTTCAAACGTCACCCGACTGACAGATGCAAGGATCGGACTCTTTTTGTGCTCATAAAATTAATGTTCTATTCAATAGACATTCGATTTTGTGTCGTTTTTTTTTTTCTTTTTTTTTTTTTTGGATTGAATGAAAATGTGCAAAGGACAACATAGGAGATCGATTTTTCACGCCGCTTTTGACGACGCTTATCTCATTTTATGTGCAAAATTTTCCGATGAGGGCTATGTTGTAAATTCGATTTTAAGTATGGGATTTTAAGCAAAATTATCCGTTTTAATGGCGCTGTAAAAAGTTCCTTGATTGACAGATTTATTGCAGGTTTATTTAAATTTATTATGCGCCCGGGTGATGAACATGTCAGATTGGTAATAAATGACATATGAAATATGTAGGGAATGCATATTTAGAAAATGAACGATTTTTCTAGTTGTTATTTATATAGATTCCAACAGCATATGATATGGAGGCTATTATGCATTTTCATTCACATAGAAAACGAAAGCATTAAGACAGATAATTTTCCGTTTCGCGTTGTCTATCTTTAAGGAGGGCTTGATTGTGTTTACCAATATAAGTGTCCATATTCCAGCCTGAAGTCCTTGCAATCAACCATTGCGCTAGAATAGGTAAATCTAAGTTCTAACACACGTGGAAAAACCATATTTATATTCTCAGATAGCCAAGCAGCTCTTAAAGCTCTTGTATCATCTCTCATCAAATCCAAACTTGTCTTAGAAACATTTTCAAACATCTGTGAACTTTCTAAGAAAAACCTAGTCATCCTCCACTGGATTCCAGCCCATAGAGGATTTGAGGGTAACGAATCGGCTGACTCACTGGCTAAAGTCGGAGGAACCACTGCACTCATCGGACCTGAACCCTTCTGCGGAGTCAGCAAAAACCATTTCAGGAACTACATCAAGAACCAATCTCTATAGCATCTCTTGCTAATATACACCCAGAGAAGATCCTGGTCTTCCTGAGGGCCTCTGGGGTGAAAATATGGCTCTAAGAATTTACCAGGGAAGGCACAATAGGATCATCTAAGAGGCCGCAGTGCCAGAGCTCATTGAAAGCTCTCCCGCCTTACAATCTAATCTAATCTAATCTAATCTAAAATATAAGTGTCCATAATTCATGCAACATTTGAATTTTGCGCCATGTCTGAGTTTTTAAAAACGGAGCGCTACCCGAAAAAACGTCTCGCTTTTATTCCTGATCGTGAGCACTATTTGATCTGTTCCCTTACTTTCTGTTTTAATATTGGCAATAGAAAGGGAACGCGTTGAACCACAAATTTGAAAAATTTGATTTTTTTCTAGACGGTAATATTCAAATATCAGTGAAACAAAGCACAAATTTATATTTAAGGCCAAGATTTGAATTGCATTAATTGCAGAAATTAAAAGGTTCAATTCGTCAAATCAAAAAAAAAGTCAGATGTGTTAATGTGTTCGAAATTTGAATGCATTATCGTTAGGGAAAAGACCTATTGTCAAAGAATGAGGGGTTAACAGCTCCTGTTCAAACAAAATCATATCGAGGGAAGAGGCCGATCTTTATCTTGGTGGTTTTACTGTGGACGAATAATTTGTCCAATTTGTGGTTCACAAAATCCACGACTTATTTTTGGGAAGCAAATGGATAGCGTTTTTGTAAGTCTAAGGTTTATGCCAACAATCCAACGATCGCCTAAGCCTTAAAAAGCAAACTGAGCGCTGTATCAAAGAAATTCACCCGTATTTATGTAAACGATCATCGAAAATGTCGTCATGAGTAGTATCAAAAAACGGCCCTATATTGCATATTTATGAAATTTTAATTATTTATTACAAAAGTCTGCTTTCTGTCAAACAAAATTACTTCTTATGTGAATGTTGAGACTTAGTTCCCACCTAGTGGGAAGTAAAACCACTTTCGTGAAGTGGACTCATTTCCATGTAATGTGGGAACTAAGTCGACTTTCTTATGGGAACTTAGTACACACTAGCTGTGCCCGCAACTTCGTACGCGGCGTGAGACTGTGTAATTTTCAATAAAAGCGGTGAACATTGTCAATGTGAAACAGTAAATCATAAATACCTACCTAAAACACCAATTGAAGAAAATTAAAATCAACAGCGTAAGTACTAAAGTTCCACTTCCTTACTGTAGGTATCAACGTAGGTAATATCAAAACAACCACTAAAACAAAAGCCTTAACGGAAATTTGTATCTACACCAACAATAAATAAATCAAACAACATAATTAACCTATCGTCTTTACTTCTTGAATTCTTCTATTCTTTAGATACTGTAGGTATCAACGTAGGTACGATAACAACCATTAAAACCAAAACCTTGAACTCAATTTCTATATACACCACCATAAGTCCATCAGCGCACGTCATCAGCCATCTGCGCATTTCCTCAGAAACAAATTGTCGGTCGGTTGTCGCTGTTGATTACATACACATTCACGTCGCATACTTCTCTTTCGTTTCACTTAATTTAGAGAAAACACCACGCAGTTTTTTTTTTCCATATGAACATGCTTGTGCAATGTGCGCCACCCAACCACCCCAAAGCAGAACAACGATCAAGAACCGCGGCTGCTGATAATGCTCGATTTGAGAAAATAAATTTATTTTTTTCATGTTAGATTTTTGTAGCTCAGCTTCTAGAGGACATAGGAAGCTGATTGATGGCTTGAAATAACTACAAGAGTGTTAGCTCTCCTAAATATTTTGTTTTGTCTACATTGATTAAGAATTGTTTGAGTAATGGCGAGTAAAAGGCAGTAAAGTCAGAAAAAAAAAATTTGGTCAAAAACGCTCCAAAAAATATGCATGGCAATGGAAGTAAAAGCCTATGTGTTTCTCAGAACCTTAAGGAACATTTCAAAAAAAGTTTCCTCGAAATCTGCGCAGTAGTTTTCACGCCATTAGGTAACAAAGAAAATCCCTACAGTTTTATTATATGTTAGATATAGATGTATAGATGTATAGATTAAAAAATAAAATAAGCCGATGACAGTTCAATCAAAATATGTTGTGCGATGGAGTTTTTGAGAATATTTGGTAACCGTCCAAGCAATGGAAACAAAAGATTCAAAAGATTAGTAAGTTGACCCAAAATGGATAAAAAAAAAATATTTTTTCCATTTGAGACTAAAATTAATGCTCCAAATCCCCGCGGTGAAAAGGTTTTATCACAAAACTATGTCCTGAAAACTCTACAGACGATACAAGAACGATTCATTACCAACGGATCCATGTAGTTTACACCTAACTGCTTTAACTGTTGGCCAAGTGTGTGACTCCGATTCCCTCCTTTAGAAATAATACGCGGAAAAACCTGTACCTGACCCACATCTAATTTTTAGCACTTCAATATCAAGCCAAGCATGACACCTATTACTCTCACAGTTTTCTCACAATTAAAATGAAAATAAAATGTTTACCCATCGCAAGCGGCTGCAGCGCGGCGCCCCCTATATTCTCTCGGAATATGTGCAACAGTCAGTTATTGTGCACTCACCTGTGGCAAATCAAATCGCCGCTACAGTCGAAATTGTCCACCATCATCTCGCGTCTCGCCCCACCCCGATGCAATTCACACGATGTGCACTGACCAAAACTAAAAATAAAACTTCGTAACCGTTGTCTTAGCGACCAACGAATTGTTACAGAAAACTTAGATAAACATCTCTTCTTAAATATTTCCTTGATGTCCTTCTTTCGTTCTTTGGTTTGTATAATTACAGTTGTTTATTGGGGTCCTCACTCCTCACTCATCAGGGATTTTTTTTTTGCTTGAAAAAAGTTCGTTACAAAAATCCGCGTTATTTCCCAGGCAAATTCAGTCGTCCTTGCAATGGCGGGAACCAGATCATGTTGTAATGATATCAAGTTCTAATTATGCTCTCGAAAGCAGAAATGACATGGAAAACTGCGATCATATTCCCAACGTAATCCAGAACGAATTTTGAGAAGAAGATCCCGTCGGGATACCTGACATAATTAAATCACTTTCACCATTGTTATGCAACGCGATTGTGTGATGAGACATTTGCAGCAATAGGTGTACTTCCAAATGATTGATGAAATTATGCCACTAGGACAGTGTTAATTTTTTTACAGTTTCCTCCCCAGCCAAGGGTTATGGGTAGTGGCGCTTTGCAACACTATTCTGTAATCTGAATTTGTGACATAATTCCTGGCAAGCGTGACTGATTTTGATTGATACCCATAGAGCACATGGAACGCAGAGGGCATAAGGAAAATTGCACTGACGTGTTTTATATTCCGAATATGTCAGAATACTGAGATTGATCGTGAGTTGATGTAGGAATTAAGAAAGCAGGATCAGAGTCATCCTTTTGTGCAATTTCATTTAATAATATTCAATTATGGGCTATTTGAGGCCAGTGCTAATGTGTAAACTCGTTTTGAATTTTGAATTTTGAAACTTCAATCCGATGGAGACGGATTTCAAAGAAATGACAGAGCACTGTCTGGTGTGTCATTTTTTAACAATTAAATGCAACCACTCATCGAGCAGATGCAAGGAAGATGTTCTTTTGGAAAGTCGATGTCATTGGTCACGGCTTTGGATAGAATTTATGTAAATTGAAGGATTTATGAAGCTGAAATCTTGGCAGGCACCCAACTCACGGACTATGTCAGTAATTCTCAGTTCTGTCTGAGCAAATCAAAGCCTCACCTAAACGGGAAGGGAAAAAATGTTATTTTGCTCAGCCAAGTCTAAGCCAAGGGCGTCAAAAGAGCGTGTTAAAGAATTAATGTAAGAACGCGTCAAAAAACGAGTCGCACATGTCGAAAAATGGTTCGAAAAAACGCTTTGAACGTCGCGTCTAACAACTTGTCAGAACAGTGTGGAAAAAAACGTTAAAATGTGCAAAAACGCATTAAACACGTGTCAAACAAGTATGGAAAAACGCGTTAAAATACGAGTCGAAAAAGCTTCGAAAAACGCGTCTCGAAATCGGGGGAAAATTGGGCAAAATACGTGTGAAATAAAGGTCCGAAAAATGGTTTGTAAAACACCTTAAACACGCGTCAAAAAAGTGCAAAAAACGCTTTTAAATACTCGCGGAAAATGCTCCGAAAAACGTTTCAAAAAAGCGCGGAAAACCGCGTTTAAATATGAGTGAATAAAGCTTGGAAAAACGCGTCTTGAAATGGTTGAAATACGCGTCAAAATACGTATGGAAAAAAGGTCAGAAAAATGGTTTGTAAAAACCTTAAACACGCAAAAATGCATTAAACACGTGCCAAAAAAAAGTGCAAAAAACGCGTTTAAATACTCGTGGAAAACGCTCCGAAAAACGTGTCAAAAAAGCGCGGAAAAACGCGTTTAAATATGAGTGGAAAAAGCTTGGAAAAACGCGTCTTGAAATGGTTGAAATACGCGTAAAAATACGTATGGGAAAAAGGTCCGAAAAATGGTTTGTAAGACACTTTCAACACGCGTCAAAAAAATACGGAAAACACGTTCAAATATTCTTGAAAGACGCTTCGAAAAACGTGTCAAAAAATTGTTAAAATAAAACGTGTTAAAATGTTAGTGGAAAAAGCTTTGAAAACGCATCTCAAAACGGGTGATAAATGCGTCAAAATACGTGTGGAAATAGGTCCGAAAATTGTTTTAAAAAAACCTAAAACACGTGTCAAAAAAAATGCGGAAAAACGCGGCAAAATACTCTTGGGAAACTCTTCTAAAAACGTGTCAAAAAAGTGTGGAAAACCGTGAGGAAGAAAAGTCCGAAAAATGGCTTGAAAAACGCACCAAATACGACTAACACTAAAGTGTGGCAAATCGCTTGGAAAAACGCTTCGATATAGATTCCTTTACTAGCACTGCCGACTGCCGTCGACTGTTCTATTATAGTTCAACCATACGTTTAAAAACACTTATCTACTTTCGTGTATTGTCAATGATCTATTATCTATATAGATCTATATAACATGAATGAACAAATAATTAAATCTCATCACACTATATTCATTAACTACGATTCAAGTCCGGAATGAGGTCAAATTACAATGAATAACCAAATGCACATTCTACCGTAAAAAAACGTCTACCAACTTTATAAAGGACGCAGCACTAAATGTCAAATCAAATTACAAGGACTCATGACCCCGAAAAACTGGTATCTTAAGAACCTTAGTCGAAAGGATTAAATATGTGAACTTAAAGGGTTTACGTTTCCTTTAAAAAAAAAAAAAAAACGATCATCATCAACTGGAATGATTGGCGTCGAGAGCAAACATCTGCGGTGTGCGTATTGCGCGGAAGAAGCGATGCACTCTCATGCCACAATGTAACATGATATTCTTATTGAAAGAAAAACTAATCCTCACGTCAAATGATGGATTCCTTTTGGAATCGTAAAAATTCGGTAGTAAAAAAAAAAATAAAAAAAAAAAACAGTTTTCCGTTGGTCGTAAAAACAAGGAATGATAGTGAATATTGGCAGGAGCAGAAGCCCAAAAAAAAAAAATCGATACACCGCAGAGAATCTAATTTAAGTGCAATAAAATCGATGGACTTTATTTCCCATTCATCCATTATGCAAAAAGGAGACGACCAGAAACACAAGACATTGTATAAGTCCATTAAAGCGATACGATTGGATTTAAGAATTTCGGAAATAAATTGCAGTTGGACTGTGAGAGAATTGCTAAGTGACGGTAACACGAATAAGGATATTTTCAGAATTGCATAACAGGATTAGGTATGGGCAATAAAGGTGTCATGATGGAAAATCCTGGCGCTTGACGAATAGGGATTAGATCGTTCATTGAATGCACAATTGGTAGAGAGGAAAATGCAAATCTTTTCGCAGAGGGGTCTGAAGTTTAGCAAACGTTTTCACCTTTGTAATAGAAGGGTTGCATTGGTAATATATCTTGCTACTTAAGATGCATCCCTAATGAGTGTAAGTGACATATCTATGTTGTCAGTCGGATATAAATGGCTGGAGTATTTGTTCCGGGTTTTTGGGTATTTTTTTCGCATATAATGTGGGATTGTGGGTACACCCAGCAGTACCTTCGGGACGCTTTAGAGTCATTTCGACTCCTTTTTGACAGCCCGGACTCCGGTGCACCTAATTTTCGAACAGATGTAAAGTCGTCCTTAGAAACATTCCTCTGAGTTTTTCTTTTTTTAATTCAGAAAGATCTTTAAACTGCTGTCAGTCATAGGACAGTGCAAATCTGACGCAAGCTAATTACAAAATTATTAAATAATATAAAAAATAACCAGAGAAATAGTAACATAAATCAATTTTATCGATTACCACCAACACTTTTGCACAACGGTTTCAAATGGGAACAAGTTTAGTAACAAAAATACAGAAGAACATATTCTGCTCTTATCGGCAGACTTGATAAATTATTTTTCCGCCTTTGAAATTGCATTTTTTTTGGTGTTCACAAAGCATTCCATTTAATTGATTTAGCCGCTTATTAAAAAATAAAACTGTATCTAAATTACACATTTTTATACTAAAAAAAATTCGGACAACGAAATTGTTCCCGATAATGAAAACATTATTGCCGTGTGTCAGACTTCTTCACAATCCACCAAATATAGTCACAATCTACATATCAAATGAACACTTTTGGGTTCTTAACCTCAAACTATAAGTTGTCACTAGAAACTGAAACTGAAATGAAGAAGTGATCAAAGCGGTTATTACCAATATTGTTTTTTTTTTTCTGTTGAATTGCGATGTTCTTCAATCAGGTTGTTGAGGGGAAACCGAGGAATTCGAATGGCTATTAAACATCTTAACTTCAAAGTCCCGACTATGCCAACATGACATATGGACACGAGCTGAAAGTTGCCAGACACCTTCGACAGTACGACTCATAAAGAAATTAGGGGAGAAATATGGTTACTTAAAAAAAGTTAGTCACATTTTTTCATCTTTGGCCATGTTCCATAGAATGGCTAGCAATAGCAAGTAGCAACATGTCAAACTGGATATAAACGAATTAAAATTGGGGAGGTTCGGATTTCTAATGTAGTAAATCTGACTGCATCTGACTTGATGTATTTCATTATTTAATGACCCATATTGGTCGTGAATAGTTTTTAAGTTGACGTTTAGGGAGGGGAAGCCGACAAATCTAGTCAATAAAATCCTGCATGCATACTCAGTTGACATTTCGGAGTGTTAAAATTCAAAATAAACCGCTAGAATATAGAACAACTCAAGTTGACTAGTCAACGCGTTCATATACCTAGTCCAGAAGTTTTGCATCTGAAGGTATATCCGAACATCCCCATTTTTACAATTGCGCTAGAACTCTGGCTGTCAGTTGTCAGTGAAGTTTGAATAAGATTAAACGAAGAAAAACTAAACGAAGGTGGAAGTGGAGATCGTCAATAGCATTCGGAATAAAGTGAAATGAAGTCTGCAATTATATGAAATTCGTTTAATTTTGGTGTGAAAACAAATACAACATAACCGAATGTCATTTTTGTCCCCTGGCTCTGGAGCTCTGGCGGATATTACCATAAATGTGCAAGGCGGTTGTTGAGTATTTACTAGAATATAAATCTTTCTAAACGTGTGTTGCTTTCAGGAGTACTGTCAAATGAGGTTCTGTCAAACTACTTGTCAGACATTTTGAACGTAGATTTCACTGTTTGATACGTTTTTTTATTAGTTCAGATAGGTCACGTGATTAGTTTTTTCATTTGACGTTTATGGAGGGGAAGCCGATAAATCTAGTCAAGAAAAACATACCTGCATACTCAGTTGACATTTCGAAGAGTTGGAGTTTATTTAAAATAAACAGTGGCCGCTGCAGAATTCTGAAACGTCCAAAAATGTTCCGGTGAGAGAAAAGGGTGTCATTTATGAAGCTATTCTGCAAATTAAGAATTTTCACGCGATATTTAACAACAATTAGTACGAATAATACTATAATAGTGTTGTGATAGGCGTTATAGGTGTGATAGGTGTTGCATTTTAAATGTAACCTATTTGAAAATAACAATTTTTGAAAAAAATTGCGAAAGGCATTTTCCACATAAAAAAGAGCAAAATAGCAAAACAAAATGTTTCAGACTGTCCGAAAAAAGTACCAAATTTCGTTCGGATACCTAGTCCCGACAAATGCAATTGACGTTTTACATATAATTATAGGTTTCCGAACGACGCTGAGGATAGAACCAATCATTGTTTGCTGTCATAATTTCTTTATAAAATAATTGACAATATAGGCGGTTTGACAGCTTAACAGAAAACAGCATTTAACATTTCACTAGTGTGATCGAAGGAAAATTGAAATTTGGAAACCGTTTGGGCGTTTTTTAGTGTGGTTTAAGAGTCTAACACTCTCCGATGTACAGTACAGATTCTACAATTTGTGTCGGAAAACATTGGGCCTTACCAATAAACATTTTTAGTTTCAACTCTTAATTTTAGTAGTTCACAGTGGCTATATTTTGCATACAAATTTCGCAGTTGTTAACTTCCGTAAATTTAAGATCGAGACAAACATTTGTTATTAGTACGGCGCGATTGTGACAAGTGACCAAGTTTCGCAATCAGGCACTTCGGTTAATTTGAAGTCGAGACTGCAAAACAATTTATTCACAGACACAACTATGACAAGTCAAGTCTATAATTATAAAAAAGTGAAATGGCGATGAAAGTTTAACCCTAGCTCCCTTAAATGTCACATCTGCATTTAAAGAAAAATCTCAGTCTGATGTTAGATCTCACGTTACGGAAGCATCAGATTAAGATCTCATTAATCTTCAAGTCGTATGCGAAAGATGTGGATGCTGACGCTTTAACAAAGGACTTTCGAATGCATTTGCATTTTGATGCTGTAATATTTATCATCACTGAATGACAAATGTGCGAGATTTCACACATTCAAAATCATTCAAGTTAAAATTTTAATATTATAATGCGCAAAGGAAAAACGAAAACTATTAATAACTCACGCAATATTTACAAAACAAAACGCGTTCCGTCCTTTTTGTGAACATCCTTTCTCTCGAGGAAGACAATGGAAACTCTTTCGTGTCCCAGAAGCGAATCCGTTGCATGAATGCATCCAAGTGCATGCATAACGCATATAGCTCCCGCTGCTCACGCATTAACATAAGTGGGACAATTACAAATATTACAACTCAATTCTGTCTTCTCAAGAGGGACAATACAATAACAAATTATCATTTTTCGGACATTAATCATTTGCAGCACTGAAGAGAGCGACAGGACGTAAAAAAAGGCACGCACGAACCAGCATAAGAAGGAAAGAAAAGGATACTAGCCCCCTGACAGTGTTGTAAGGCGCTCAACCCCTTCAATTTCTGTTTGAATTAATATGTTTGGCACCTCTGCGATATTCCAGCATCGCTGATTGCTCCTTTCACTCTTTCAAAGGTTCTTATAGCGATTTACATTCGGATTTACAACAGATTCCAAAGAAAGTCCTAAGTGTCACCCCTAGTGCTATTTGAGGGGTTGACAATAAATTACGAAAATACTCCCCGAAGAAGAAAGTCAATCGACAGTGGGATTACAAGAGTTCCTTTCTCAAGAGGGCAAACGCACTGTTTACCCCTTCTTATGGAAGCCATGTAAACAGGATTGACCGCAATTTGAGACTGCAATTGCAACGAGGATGACCATCTGCCAAGCAGCTTCTGTTGTAGGTCATAAAGAGCCTTTCGAGTGAAAGTTATTACTCAAAACAATGCGCCTTTGTTTCGTCCCGAAATGATTCAATTACCAGGAAACAATAGAGGAAGTATGGTCCGCTTGGAGAGGACCAGGACAGGCGGACAGTAAAACTGGAAACTATCTAATTTACATAAATGAGTAATCGGAGACTTTATAGTTTTTGCTAGGCCCCAAGAGCTGTTTTATAAATTTTCATATACAAAAAGGACACGAAACGGACACTCGATATTTTGTAGAATCACTCGACCGAGGACATGTGTCAGTAGGAGCAGTGTGGTGAGAACTTTATGCCAAACCAAGTTATTTTTTTAAACTACGCCAATAAAACAGTCATGTTTCGGGAAGTTTTTTCTGTGGTGTTTTGTGGCGTTCTTCCGATCCGAACGTTTCGCGGATATTTTTCGAACGTTTCTCGCCTGTGCCTCGGAGCCTGTTTCAAGCAGTTTTTGGGGCTTCTTTTAGAACTTTTCCTTTTTGCTTTTGAATTGTTGTTTTTTTTTTTTGCATATTTCATTTGAAGTGATTTGGGGTTTTTTTTTTTTTCAATTTTAAGGGTGTTTTTCAGAACTTTTCCATCAAAAGATTTTTGGGCGTTTTCTTTTTTTTAGTCGTTTTTGGGAAGTTTTTTTACCCGATTTTTTTTTTTGGCGTTTTGTAGGCAATTTTTAAGCGCGTTTTCCAAAAATTGTCGGTTATTTGCTTTTGGGACACAAAAGAGTTTCCATCGTCTTCCTCGAGAGAACTGATAATTGTGGATGTTCACAAAAACGACGGGACGCGTTTAGTTTTTTGTGGCAATTTTGGATCGTGTTATGTGGACAGTTTTTGGTGAATTTTTCGGCATGCTTTTCGGAACATTTTTTTAGTCGTCTTTCTGTGTGTTCTTTAAAGCGCTCCTGGGCCATTTTTACGACAAGTACAGCTTGTTCCTTAAAACGTTTTGGACGTATAGGAGGCGTATTTCCGAGTTTTTGGGACGTATTTTGTGGCGTTTTCCGAAGTATTTCAGTCAGTTTTTGGATAATTTACGGAACGTTGTTTCGACGTTTTTCTGTGAGTTTTTTCGGTGAGTTCTTTGCGGCGCTCCTGGGGCTTGTTCAGAGAGTGTTTTGTAATGTTTTACGCCTCATGCTATGTGGTATTTTGGAGGAGGTCTCTTTATTTCAGCCATTTTTTCGGACGGCTTCTGTTACACATTTTTGAGGCGGTTTTTACAGCTTTTATTTCGGAGCGTTTTGAAGGGAATTTGGGGGTTTTTCGATAAGTTTCGGGACTTACTTTGTTTCGTTTTCCGAGGGGTCACCTTTTGTTCAGGGAGTGTTGTGTAATGGTTTACGCCTCGTGCTATGAAGTGTTTTGGGGGTTCTATTACACATTTTTGAGGTGTTTTTTACTGCTATTTCTTTTCGAACGGAACTTGGTAGTTTTCTGAGTTTTTCGTTGGTTTTTATGCGTTTTTTGCGGAGTTTCGGTTTTTCGATGCCTCTCCTAGTCGTTTTTCGATCGGCTTCTCTTGCATATTTTTTAGATGTTTTTTCAGTGTGCCAATCTGATTTATTTTACGTTTTCTGGCCTATATTTCGTGGCCTTTGATGATGCCTTTTTAGGGTGTTTTTTGGGGGCTTTTTTGGCCTTTGCAATGTGTCGGAACTAACTTCATTGTAACCGTATTTATAGTGACAAGTATAGAGAGGTATTTACTAAAGATCGATCGACCAAAACCACAACCCCAAGACGAGCTATAAATTCCTGATATGTGCTTTACTTTTCTGTTTGAAATTAACAATGCAATTTAAATTAACTTCCAAACTGATGCGCCTAAGCCGTTCAAACCCTCTCGTTATATTTTCCTGTTTTAAAATGAACGTCCTTTTGCTTTCACTCCTTATCTGCATTCCTCTTATGCAAATTCCAACACTGCCACCATATGTCGCGCTCGTGCATACCTATTGTTGGGGTAAACCATATGCCTGTCGCATCAATCAATCCATAACTACTACAACAGAGAACGTGCACCTAAAATCGCATTCTGATGACAATGGTAATTATATCTGAATATTCCTTTGTGCCAGCGCGTGCTCTTTATGTCCGCAGTTTGAACGCCCGCATAAAAACAGTCGTATTCTGCACCACTTTTACCTTTTGATCGCTCCTCCATACGACTGTGGCGGCACGCATCCTTAAAACACACAAATGCATCCGCCCATCTGTTATCGCAATAAATTCCATAAGTTCTTCGTTTTTGATACCTTTTTCCATTATATCCCCTCTACTCGAAAATAGCATGACGCCGATGATAGTGCGACGATGACGACTATGGAACAGGAGTTCTAGCCGTATATAAACGTATAAAAGACAACAGCCGGATCGTGGGTGAACGAGACCGATTGTCCTCTGGGTTTACGGTGTGTTTCTGTTTGTGTTTATGCCTTTATCTTTGGCTGTGCGTTGTTGGTAACATGTTCTGACATTCCAACATACCACACGAAGTATCATCGAAGCGATCACTTATCGCCCAACGATCGTGTTAGGTAGTAGGAGTGCCACACAAATATACATCTGCCGCTAATAGGTATTTTCCACAACCCCTAGTGCGCGTTGTGCTATATTTAAGGATTCTATTTTCGAATTTAGCATCCTAGGGAGATGCAGTAGTAGGCATCATTCAGAACTAGGAGTTTGCTAGCTCATCGAACATAAAACACAGAATTTTAAGACGACCATCGACCATATGCAATGGCATGCGGAAGTGCGTTTTCAGAATCAGAGTACTCCACACGACTTCCGTATTCAGCGGGGGTCGGGTCGGAGTACCTAGTGTTGTTTTGTTTGGTTTATACGCTTGGGCGACCAAAAATACAAACTTAATTCATTTAATTATGTAATTGAGATATCCATTCAATGGTTAACTATTGTTGTGTAGGTTTATGGAGTTTTGTTCGGAATGATTACCAAATGGCTATTGTTATGGTCGGGCAACGTTTTCGAGGGAGGTTCGTTTCGGAGTTAATTGCCTGTAAGACTACCGATTTCAAAAAGACTGTATAATGTGAATTGATTTTCTTATTGTACTAATGTAGACCAGTTTTTATAATTTTATGAGACACCCTGTAGCTCAGTAAAAATTGCTTTAAGTCGGATGTTAATACGTTAAATATACAAAATCTTCAAAAATGTCTATATACATATGGGACCGAACCTTCAAAAAAGATCAATTGAAAACCAGTCAATCAGTGAGCGAAACAACAGAATGCCAAAAAAACGCAGTCTGCAATAACCCTTCGTAGTATTTAAATTGACTTATTCTACAGTAGAAGAATTTTTCTGCGGAAACTTTTTTTTCTATTTTTTATTTTTTTATTTTAAAGTTTTCAATTTTCACTGAAAAGTGCATGTGTACTAACTACACAAATGGACGCATTTACTTTGCATAACGTTTGTGCTAAGTGTTTTCTGTTGCTGTGGAGAGGGATGTGTGGGGTGGTGAATGTTGGAAAATATTATAGGTATTGCCATATGTCAAAAAATTAAAACAATTAAGGTTAATTTTGTCTTTTTTGACTGAAAATATTATACTGCTAAATACCTCAAAGTAAACATATATATAAACTTTAGCTCCAGGCGCCTGCCTGACAGTTGTTGACAGAGGTAAGAGAGACTGAGATCCCCATCTTCGACCAATTAACAGTTATTTGCCTACAAGCTAAATTTTACGTTCCCAAAAAGTTTAGGTGCGCTTGTATTGTTGCATAGAAATTCGTATTGACAAATGTCAAAAATCCTCTCCACCAACACATTCGCACCTAATTTTTTTACCTTTCACTGTGGGCAAAGCAAAACGGATAGGAATTGGCGTACATGGATAGAACAACAAAATGGCGGATTCCTGTCAAAAATTGAGGGGGCCAGCGGCAAGAGGATTGTGAGTTGGGGGTCTCAGTATGATTTGTTTATGGTTGTTGACATACCCTTAGCGGAGCGACGAAGTCGCGTGAACGGCTAAACCCTGCGAAAAAATGGTTAAAATCTCATTAGCGAGCGAAGCGAGCCACCCACCCCTACTTTAAATACACCATACTTTCTTATAGGCGCTTGCCTGACAGTTTTTCGTATACACTTATTCAACTAATTTCGCTTAAAGCGCTAGGTGATTTTTAATTAATCTGGCAACACTGACAACTACTCAGATAATTTCGCAGATTGGATTGTTGAATACCAGTGAAGGAGGGAAATAGCGAAAAAAAAAAATAAAGCCCTTTGAAGTTTGAAGAGTTGCTTCAAGCAGTTGTAACTACATGTGTATGGAGATTTCGCAAAAAAGGTTTCAAATCTCGGTCTATAAATCACATAAACATGGTTTCATTATAAAAAAAAATATATTAAAATTTAGTAAAAAAAATTTTAAAAAAATTTAATTTCTTCAAGAAAAAAATATTATCTTTATGTTTTTTTTGGCCATTTTAAGCCATAAAAAACATTTTTGTTTGCTTAGTGCGCATAATGGAAACCCGCACCCAAAAAAATACGAAAAGTCTAAGTTGGCCCTTACCACTTTGATAAAATCCTTAGCCCTCTTCATATCAATGCAACACCATAACACTGTACTTAATTAAATTTAAAAACTAACTAAAAACACACTCATAAAATGTTTAATAACAATTTGTTCTTAAAACAAGCAAAATCACTTCGCGAAAATAGATCTTTACGTGCACAGTTCACACCGTTCACACAACCTTCACCGTTCACCCACATTAAACCAAATGGGTGCGTTCCACATACTAGTTTGCTTAAGCAGCTCTCTTACGTGATTTTTCAGCTTTTTAAATGCAACCAATTGTGCGTTTGTTCTTTGAATTGAATAATAATGATAATGACGTAGATGTGAGAGCTGAGATGTAACGGACGGATCTTTTTTACTAATGTCGTTTTCCATTGGGACAGAAAAAGCAGTTTTGCTCTCGAAATCAGCTGGCTGTCAAGGGCCCAACCCATAGAATACGTTTCATCCGTCGCGTCGTCAGATTCGTTGACATTGACGTATTCGACGGAACGAGCATTCCCATAGAATCCGTCGCATACGCTGACAGGCAGTATTTTAAATACTCTTATCATTATTTGTCCCACGAAACGCGGTAATTTTTCCCTTTCCACCATACTAAAATTCCCTTTTACATAATTCTCTTGATAGGTGTTTTTTTGTGAAAAAATCTAACTTTTAAAAGTAAAATTCATGTTTACGGAAAGATTATCACATTAAATTACCTTTGGTATAAAAATCAAAGTTTGTTAGTATTATTATGATTACCTTTTTGTACTAGAAAATTTTGATACTAAAAAATCTTGCTAAAGGCGATTTAAATAAGCTCTTTTTTAATATGATGTTTACATTGTGAAATACACATATTTTGATGAAATTACAAAAAAAATTCTAGTTTGATTGTTTATTGCAGCATTTTCTTTTTTCTCACGGAAGGCTTTTCGGACATCAAAATTCCCGAAAAGGGGAAGAACTCCCACGATATAATCTGCTAATCTGGTCATTTGCCTGTTGGCATTCATATGCACAATTGGCATACAGTCTAATCTTAGCTTGACTTTTCGAAATGTCAACTGAGTATGCAGACAGGTTTTTCTTGACTAGATTTGTCGGCTTCCCCTCCATAAACGTCAACTGCAATAACTTATCACGTGACCACTCTGGGCCAATAAAAACTGAAATACATCTAGTCAGACAGCTGTCAGACTTACTAAACTATGAATCCGAACGTCTCCATTGTTTCAATATTCTCGCGGTCAGCGTTACCTTTATTTGATTTCAACCTTTTTTATTTGGAAAAGGCCCTTCGTAAATTTTTCAAAAATTGTTATTTCCAATTAAGTAAATAGAAAATGTAACACGGTTGCCTATCACAACAATATTAAAATGGTTTGCGAACTTATAGTTGTTAAATATCGTGCGAAATTTTAAATTTACTAAGTAGCTATATGACACGTTTTTCTCTCGCCGGCCCTTTTTCGACTCTTCAATATTCTGCAGCGTCAACTCTGTTTATTTCAAACTTGACTCTACGAAATGTCAACTGAGTAGGTATGCAGGCAGGATTTTCTTGACTAGATTTGTCGGCTTCCCCTCCATAAACGTCAACTGCAAAAACTGATCACGTGACCACTCTGGGCCAATAAAAACTGAAATACATCTAGTTCAGACAGCTGTCAGACTTACTTAACTACGAATCCGAACGCCCCCATTGCCTTTGAAGTATACCTACTTGCAGATTTTTTTTTTTTTTTTTCTATAGAAAAGACAGGTACTTTTTTTGTCAATCGAGAACGCCAACGCCATTGGTTATTCTTCAACAAAAAAGACACAAAATTTCGAATCCTTGGAGAACCAAGTTCTGCATAATTTTTTCTGATTTTTGCCAATGCTCCCGCGAGTCTTGTTGAAAATTTAAATTTTGTTAACTAAACATTTTGGTTGTAATAATTTTTTTGTTCTGAATATTTAAAATATAAAGTCGTTTTTGACAGCTTCTGTCAGAACAGGAATGTACCATCTGACAGCTATCTGTTTTCTTTTCGCTACGGCAATATCATTGGGGTACAATTATAAATAATACATCGCACAGCGAAAGAGCGTTCTTGCTTCTTGTCGACCACAGAAAATGGTTGCATATTGTTTTCAATATTAAAAGCAGAGACAATACTGAGACCCCCAGCCCCCCCATCTTCGGGGTGGTATACGCTAAGTGCGTTTAGTTTGTTACATAGAAATTCGTATTGACAAATGTCACGTAACTTCACTCACCAACACACTCGCACCTTGCATGTATTCCACTTCCGCTGTCGGCAAAGTTGCTGCCAGCGTTCATAGAATTTTGTCCGTTAGATTTGAAATTATTCGTTACGTGTGAATAGTATTTTATTTTAGGAATAAGTTCACTTTTGCTGAAAATATTTATGAAAAATGATTACTGCAGAATGGTTGTAGGAAAATAAAAACATTTTGAGCAATTTTTCTTCAGTTATTTAAGAAAAATGTTAACAGGAAATCAAAGTTAGAAATATTCAAAAGCGGAAAATACTAATATGGTTCTAGTATATAAAAAACATCTCATTTAGATAGTTTTTTTAACCAAACAAATTATATTAATCGTCTTTTAAAAATGTATTATAAACAACTAGCATTTTGTAATGTTAAAATGTCGTATTCCCGAACTCTATCACATTCCCCCATGGTTGGAAGCGGTTGGCAGCATTGATTTTATAATTTTTGTATGTTTTGCATGTCACACGGATTCTAAATGGACAGAACACCGATAGGTAAACAAAATGGCGAATTTGAAAAAAAAATGAGGGGGCAGCGGCAAGAGGATTGCGAGTTGGGTGTCTTAGTATAGTTTGTCTCTGATTAAAAGGCGCATCACACTATACCAATTATCATCACCAATGTGATAAATATTCGAATAGCTTTTTCAAAAACCTTATTATTTATAATTTTCTAGTATTTTATAGACAAACAAAAATAGTTTTCATTATAAAAAATGTTTAACATTTTGCTAGTTTTAGTTTTTGAGGGCGGGCGAGTAGTATGCGGGGACCCCATTTTGTAGATCACTGGTAGTTCATATTTTGTAGTACATAGTTAAGGATTTATTAACCAGTAACCCGGATAATTTGACACAGAATCGAACCCTTAGGACACGATTCATGAGATAAAAAAAGCAAAACAGAGATATCTAACTAGCACTTATAAAACGCTTGCTGTCAGACTGACTTGGAGGAGGGTGACACTAGTTGTTGTACTTTACTTTCGCTGAGATAGGATGTTTGTTTTAAGTCCTACAACAAAAACAAACAAAAATGGACCAATCTTCAGAATTTTATATTTCCGTCGTGTAGCAGGTAGAATATTTATTTTTGCATGGACCGAAGTGGAAAAAACCCGGGCGTCCAATAAAAAAAAAAAGAAAAAAAAAAAAACTCCGGATTAACGTAAGTTTTATCGTATTCACCAGGAAAATGGTGAAAACCCGGCGAATCGGGGCCTTATTAACTATTGTGAATACTATACCAATTATCGTCACCCATAACAGTTTTTAGCAAAAAAACAAACCATTACTTCGGTTTAAATATACACTAAAGGTTTGTGTCGAAAATCGTCAAAAATTCCCAATCAGCTGACACCACATACAACCTCTACCGACGCCAGCGGCAATCTTTCCCACATTCCAACAAAGCATCTCTCTCCTTCACTCCCACACAGGAAATACTTGAAAAACCATCCACTTGTCTCATCGTTCTACCAAACGGAACAACAAAAACAAAAAGAAGACAGCTTCATGCGTGCATGTACCTCAACTAGAGCGAGTGCGAGTGTTGCTGCTAGCTGTCTGCCTGCAAGCAAAGGAACGAAACCGAATTTCTCATATTCATCCAAGTTACTATGGCGTTTGTTACGTGGTGTCTCTACTTGTGATTTTTATTTATTTTTATTTCTTATTTTCCACTTACAATTACCGCCAAACAATTAACTTAAACGCATTTAAATAAAGTGAACAAATTTTCCACCCACCAATCGCTAAAATTCCACCAGAAATTTAACTTTCAAGTGCCCAAATCGATTGTGAAAAAAGTCCAGAACAGACCTGCTCTTCCCATTTTGACGGGAAAAAAGTTTTTATTTGCTCGGTAGCTCCTGTTTAACGCATACAATTTTATCGTGAGTGAGACAAGGAGAAGAGTTGCTTACAATTTCAGAACCAAAAAAAAACGCACAAAATCTATTTTTTTTGTTCGTTTTGTTCTCCTTATTTTGGTTTGATTTGAATTTTGATATTATTTTCGTCAAATAAAAGAAAAGCGAAAAACTCTGTGAACTAGGAGGGGACTACAAAACAAGTAAATCCCGAAAAGGAGAAATATTCCAAAAAGAAGAGCGAGAAAGAGAAGAAAAGAAGCACTTTTGCTTTTAACACATTCTCGCACACACGCATAGCCGAATTCGTTCGTTTCGTCGCCGCGGTGCCAACGAGAATTGAAAAGAAAAAAAAATATTTTTTCAATAATTTTCGCGATTTTTGTAATACCTACCTAAATATTTTCGTTTGCCAATATTTTTGTTCGTCGCGGCATTTTGGTGTGTGATAATAAGCTCAAAATAAATTTTGGATCATATTTTTTTTCGTTCATTTTAATTGAGAGAAAGAAGGAGCAGAGCAGTGTGTGAAGAAATCAAGAAGAAATGGAAGCAATCGCGAAGCATGATTTCTCAGCGACAGCCGATGACGAGCTTAGCTTTCGCAAAAGTCAAACTTTAAAGGTATGTTTGCATGACTCATTCGATAGGATTTTGTTATTATTTTGTTTGAAAAAGTTTCCAATCTAGATTTGCATCATATTTTTCTAGTTTTAAAATAATACCTATTGCATTCTGTATTGAAAACAAAATGTGACAAAATGTGAACAAAAAAAAAGGAGAAAAAGGTGGCGGCTGTGTTTCTTCTTTGTCTATTCTCCTCCTTGTTGCTGGCGCTGGTACATTGCCCACCACCACCCAGTGCAAACCACTGCCTTCGCCGCCGGGGTCAATAGCAATTGTGTGGGGGGAGTGAAGAGGGTGGAAAAGGATTTCACCGGCAAGCGGCTAATAACAGTCATAACATTGGCATTGCGATTGCGAGTTTATCTTTTGCGGAAAGAATGCAAGAACTTGAAAGCGAGGGTTTTGCATTTGCGGAGAAATGGAAGGCGAAGCATTGTCGGTGTAGCAATATGGAGGTGTACAAGGGTGGATATTAAGCATTTTGAACCCTGGGGGTTTGTTAATTATTTTATTTTGTTTTCTAAACTTTTACCTGCCTCTAGTTAGAAAGAGTGCTTTTGCGAAATTGAAAATTTTAATTCGCTGCTAGGGAGGTAATTAGACGGTTGTCCTGGTGGTGCTGATTATGAAAACGTCTCATAGACCAAAGCCAATATTTCCAAACATGAATAGCTAATTCGTGCTCATATAAATTATATACTTTCTTGTAGTTCTCAATCTATGTATACACATTAACTTCAGGTAAATACATCCGATCAGACAGACAAATGGTAGAAGAAAAGTGATGGTACCACTTTGTCCTGAAAGTTCTTTAGCGGTGCCTTCTTTAATGCTTTAAAAGACATTATACCTACTCCGTCGCCGTCAGTGGTAGTGTTACAAAGTGTCTCATCCCGTGGAATCGAAATTCCAAATTTTTGGACATATAGTTTAGGCTATGAGGTGAAATATATTAGTGGCCAGTTCACTTGTGATGCCATTTGCGTTGCCGTGGTTATAAAAAAAACTTCAAAGATGAATGAAAAACATTGGCGAAACGCTTTAACTTGTCTTGGAGTCGGTTTGTGATCGGAGCCAACCTGTTTCTACAAATCAAATTGGATACGTACCAATCACGGAGAAGGTTTTTTGTTTTTTCATTCACATACCTAGGTATGTGAATAGATTGTTGTAAATTGTAGTCTCCAGGAAGAGAGGTCCAAAGTTTACTTGTGCTGTAGTCAGATGACAGCCGCTGTGTTCGATGTAAATGTCGGATCTGCTACCTATAAGTCCACCTCAATATCTCTCCATGCTGTCAAGTGTTTAAATAAATAAATGGTTCTGGAAACCTGGTTTCCGAAGCCTGGTTTAGCCTGAGCTTTGTGTAGAATGAAAAGCTGCTTCGAGCTGAAATATCTCTTTGGTTTTCTTGAGGGCACTGATCTTACTATATTGGATAAGTGGCCCTGCCATATTATCCCCGAATTGACTCTTACTACAAGAAGGTGCATTGAGACCTTTGGATGGATTTGGTCGTTTTTTATACATTTCTTTACAAGCCTATCGAAATTTCTATACGTACCTCTTGTACAGATCCGTATTAAAATTGTCCCATTTTTTTCATTTAGTTTTGAATGTCACGTCTGTTGATTGCAATGTTCGTGAATTTAGAAAGCTAAAAAGGTCCCTCGCCGCACTGTGGTCCAAAAAGGTTAGTCTCGTAACAAAAACCTTATTCGTTGTTTTATTTTTATTGTTTTGTTTTTAATAGAAATATAAAAATAGCTTCAAAAACAGCAAACGAGACTATTTTCTGCTAACTATGTTTAAGAAAAAACGAACTTCTTTATTTTCTGTTTGGAATTACCTAGGTAGGTACCTATATTCAGCGAAAAAAAAAAATTCCTTATGGAATACATATTTCAATTATTTTGTTAATTAAAAACGCTGAGAGCTTGAAATTTCCTTCTTATATCAATTGAAAACAGTTTTGTTATTATTTTGATCGTTAAAAAATCCACCCCCTTCCACGGTTTTTGTAAACCGCCCACTATAACGAACCTTTTTTGAATAAATTCCTCTTAAACCAAAGGCGTTTTTGAGGTATTTTGTTACTAATTTTGTTCAAATTACTTAAATTATTATAAATCATTGTTCTTATTCTTAAAGTATAAGTTAACATGGATTAACTTGCCAAAAGGAAGGGATTAATTGATTTATTGCCTAAACATTACGAAAGTTGAAAGAAATATTTAGCTGTGGATTATTGTTTTATGATCTAACAAAACAGTAGAAATATTAATTTTCCTCTGTTACATCGCATTGGGAAGCTAATATGTGCAGGTATATAAATATAAACCATGACAATGGAAAAATGGTGTTAGTGCAAAAGGTTTAACGGAAGAGCCATTCCAAACAGAACCATTTTATCAATGTTTTGAATTTTCAAGAATTAGTTACTTTGATTTAAAAGAAATACGAAGATATACCTAAGTGACAACGATGAAGCCACAAAAAAAAAACTCCAAAGATTATAGGTAGGTACTCTCGTTAAAAGTAAATTAGTTGACTGTTTTAGACTAAAAACAATATTTCTTTCAAAACATGAAGAATTTTTGAACGGAACATTTATAATCAAATGTGAAGAAATTGAAGTTACTGTTATAAACAGAATTTATGTTGCTCTGCGCGAACTCGTCAAGCGCCCTTGAAAGTCAGATACGAACTCCGATCTTAACTCAATACGTCTGACCCACTTGACGAGCTGCATTGTGCAGTCCTATACTAAAACTATCATACATTTGAGCAGGAGGGATTTTCCTGTTCAATGAAGCTGTATCAAAATTACAGGTTAAAACTTTCATATAAAATATATCACTCGAACAGTTTATAGATATCCTATAAAACTGAACAAAAAAAATGGAAAAAAATACTGTTTAAACTGCTTAACATTAAAAATTAGTTCGTTAGTTTTATGCATCCACTGTTGTAAAAAAAAATATTTTGTATCACCCTGTGATCAATTAAAGAGCCGCAGACCTTTTTTTTTAACAAAATTTGTAAAATGTTACCTGTTTTTTAAGTTTTTCAATAATTATTCCTTTCTCTGGTAATTCTTTTTCCAAAGAAAATCTTACTTCAGCCTAAAATTTAGAAACACCCTGTGAAGCAACAAAAATTTACTATTTTTATGGGTTTGGAAATTTTCCTTAAAAAGAAAAAAAAAATGTAGAGATATCGTACTGCGTTCAAAAGTTATGATTTTAGCAACAAAAAAATCATTTTCGACCTCAACGGCGAATCTCATAGGGATCAGCTCCATTAGGTATGCTGATGACGTTGATTTTTTATTTCATAGGTAAAATGTGAACAAATATTTGCGTTGTCTCGATAGCCGCTTGACACTAAGTGCGTTCGTGTATAAATTTATATGTATTATTATCACCGCCGAAAGGTATCTATCTCGTCATAATGGATATGTTTTTTTTTTGTTTTTTCTTGAAATTCGCCACATTAGTTATACCGTCCGCGTGATGTTTGCCCACACAAAGATATCTTCTGTTGTCTCGACGATTTACGTCACTTGCTGAATGGTAACACCTTGGGCAATTAAACTAAACTTAAGTAAAGTGAACCAAAAAAAAAAAAAATAAATAAAAAAAACACTGACATCGACACTGCCTCCGTAAACTTATTAGCATATCTATGTTTCCCCGCTGAGGTCATCGTAATGTTTTGTGTCAGAACACTACTGGTATCAACACAATTTGGATGTGTCCTTCCCAAGCCTTTTTCTCTTTTGAATAATGACTTCATGTATGCTGCGCCCAACCTGTGTCCATTAAAACACTGTTCTAAATATAAACTTTATATTTTGCACTCTCCCATCTTCTTATAGATTAGTTTAGTAGAAGAGAGAAAAAAAGCCCTGTATTCTTGTAAACAAGTAAACATTTTCTTAGATTAAATTTTTGCTTTCTCGAAAATTATTCAAATTCATTCAACTCTGTTCGCAATCGGTGACCTTTGGAGCCAAACCAATACATCGCCCTGATTAAATAATTTTGAATTTAAATACTTAATCGATAAATCCACAAGGTTTGTGCATATATCTGCTTTCCAATAACTGACTGCATATTACCTAACAACAATTCGATACCTGAGATACCTCAACAGGCTCAGTAGCAGCGCAACAGTAATAATAATTAACCACAAGACTTGTCGTCGTCGCTGCGAACTAAAAGGAGCGGAGAAAAGAAGACAACAAGAAAAACCAAAACAAACTGGTTTCATTGAGAAAAATCAAAGAAAACACGTATGATTATTACCCTCGGTCGGGCCACAACCTCCTTCATCCCTCCAACCCCCTGCGATGGTGGAATGGATGGTGTATGTCCGCTGGCCACTTGTCGAACAAGATAATTTCGCTTCGAAATATTTTTATCTGGTTCTCGTTGGTTGTTTGTGTCGCCGCTTCTATTTATACTTATTTTGTGTAATTAAAAATAAATAACAACGTTGACGAGAGACAGTGAAAGGGACTCGGTATGTTACGGCTGGCCAGTTTCTGACCCAGTTATCTCGTTAATGGTACTACATTTGGGTAAACGACCTTTTTTTCCAATCATGACCAGCGCTCTCTGTTATCGCGCGTTAGTCTAGATTACAATATGCTTGGCCGGCCGCATAGTAATGGTTGTTGGAAAATTCAATCAAACAATTTCAATTATGATTGGAATTTAATTGATTTCTGGTACATTGATAGGGCTAGCGAGTGGAGCTGATTGGGGCGGAGGCGATTAAGCAATATCGACAGTGGGAATACTCAAGAACCATCATTTTGATGCACGTGGGTTTTTCTCTGTTCCTTAGGGAGCTTCCACACCAGATGGAACAAAATGCCTTATTTTGTTTGCTTGTTTTGTTTTGCCTTGTTTAGTGTGGATCGCATATTTAAATGTGTGTATTTAAATTGCAGAAATACACAGAAAAACAGTTTGGTTTGTCTAAGGCGTTTTGTTCCATCCAGTGTTAACGCAGCCTTTAAGAGTAAACATATTCGCTGCTTTGTGAAAGTGAAAAGCAGCTAATTAAAGCAAACGCTGTCTCTTTTTGTTGGATGCATTTTGTGTCTGCACTCTGACTCCGAAACTGGTACATTGCACAACCAGAGACAGCCTACTTCCTTTAACTGTGGTTATTTTTTAAGAACAAGGAGGTTACAACTTACAAGTTCAGCATGTACCACATCAGTGAATATGAATGTCAATGCCTTCTGCATAGTCGTCGCTTGCAGATGATTATGCTTATAGACCAATACATTTAAAGTGCTTTGCAAAAGCGTGATATACGATGGTCGAAACAGACGCCCTTTACGCCGGTTAAATACACTACGTTCACAACGCATCAATTTTGAATGAAACGTATCGGCCCTAAGTGTACCCAATTCTATCTAACCAACGCTACAAACATTAAGGACGTTGATCAACACGTGCTTGACAGCCGATGGGTAGGTACGAGCTCGTGTTGCTCTTTGGACATAGTTGTGCTACGATTTGAAACCAACATTTTGCACATTGTCATCGGCGTGAGTTGTGTTGACCACGAAAGAATATAACGGGTGATTTTTTAAGAGGCTTAGAACTTTTTTTTAAAAAAAAAACACAAAAAAATTCGAAAAAATGAATGAAATATTTATTTGAATCGATAGTTTGAACCTTGCAATTTAATGTTTGAAGATAATTTCATGCAAATGTTGACCGCGGCTGCGTCTCAGGTAGTCCATCCGCTGAGTCCAATTTTGGCATACTCTTTCACACATATCGGCCGGTATCTCACGAATGAATGCATGGATGTTGGCTTCCAGTGCGTCAATCGAAGCGGGCTTGTCCCTATACACATTAGCCTTGACATACCCCACAAAAAATAATCTAATGGTGTCAAATCGCACGATCTAGGCGGCCAATTGACCGGCCCGAAACGTGAAATTAACTGTTCACCAAACTCGCCTCGCAATTGCGCCATTGTTTCGCGTGCTGTGTTGCATGTGGCACCGTCTTGTTGAAAGCACATATCATGCAAGTCAAGAACTTCCATTTCGGGCAAAAAAAAGTTTGTTATCATCGCTCGGTAGCGTTCACCATTGACAGTAACGCTGCGATTCGCATCATCTTTGAAGAAATATGGCCCAATAATGCCGCCGGCCCATAAACCGCACCAAACAGTGGCTTTTTCGGGATGCATTGGTAGCTGTTGCAATGCTTCTGGCTGATCTTCACTCCAAATGCGGCAATTTTGCTTATTTACGTACCCATTCAACCAAAAATGAGCCTCATCGCTGAACACAATTTTTCGATAAAAAAGCGGATCCTCGGCCAGCTTTCCAAGAGCCCATTCACCAAAAATTCGGCGTTGTGGTAGGTCGGCTGGCTTTAGTTCTTGCACAAGCTGTATCTTAAAAGGCTTTGCGCACAAATCCTTCCGCAAAATTTTCCACGTAGTGCTGTAACAAAGGCCTAACTGCTGGGAACGGCGCCGAATCGACATTTCGCGGTCTTCTGTCACACTAGCTGATACGGCCGCAATATTTTCTTCACTACGCACAGTACGTAAACGTGTTGGTGGTTTAATGTCCAACAAAGTAAATTTGGTGCGAAATTTGGTCACAATCTTCCGAATAGACTGCTCAGAAGGTCGAGAATGCCGATCATAAAATGGAAGCAGCGCGCGATGAACATTTCGAACCGAGCACGAATTTTGATAGTAAAATTCAATAATTTTCAAGCGTTGTTCATTTGTAAGACGATCCATGGTTAAATTGCAAACCAAACTGAAGCTGTTTGACAGTGACACAAGGTACTAAACACACGTCAGCTGTCAAAACCAGTGTTGCCAAAACCAAACCAGCTAATAAATCACCCATTACATCATTCCAGCGTGAGTTGAAGATCAGTATTGTTCACCTCATTTTGGTTTCCCTACTTTCTAAATTTGTGTATTTATTCAGATGAACTAGTATGATCTTTCTGCATTTTGGAAAGTCAGCTTACCGAAGATAGCGCCCGAAACCTAGTCATCAATAGAAGATCTAAGGATCCAAGATAGATTCAATCCACCGCTCATAGATCAGGGGCCGAGTCGCGTCGTCTGTGAACGAGCATATCCTAACAAAAAAAATTTTTTTTTTTTCGCACGTAAAATCACCTTAATTCCGTGAACGAATAGCTTATTCACCGAAGTGGCGAATCGACCAAAAATCGACCAAAAAAGTCAACATTAACCGACAGATAGTACAGCGATAACGTCAGGCTATAAACCTACACTTAAAGCCCAGAAGCGTCAATCACAGTCAATCACAATGCACCTTATCAGAAGACAGATCGTCCAGCACAATGCACCGTAGCAGCGAAGACGGAACGTCCGATACGCTTGGTCTTGGCCTCTTTAACACCCATCCAACTTACTCTAATCTTTAGGCGTAGATCGAGAAAAATCATTACGTTTGCCTTTTGATCTGACGGTCGGCAATATAGATCGATGAACTTTGATGGCTATAAAGCGACTTCGACCAAAAGAATAAAAAATCACAGCTAAGATGGTGATTGGTGGCAACCTGGATCTTAGACGTCAACGCACAAAACCAAAGTTTTTGTGTCCACGAAAAACGCGTGAGGGACAATGAAATAGAGGAAGAGTCTGCCATAGTTGCTAGAATATTAGAGGAAGAGCTCAACCAACTTGGTGCACTTTTAGCACTTTATCAGTGACCATAGTGAGCACTGTTGGGCGGGCCAGTCAGTTGTGCGGTTGAGTTGAACAATGAACTGTAAGCACTGAAGGTTAAGAAAATTAAGTCGAAGAAACGACAGTCAATTTTAAATCACCAAAAGCTGATATTCCACCGATTATCCGCGCCAAAATAATAATCTGCAGCCTTTAAACCTTTTTGTTCGAAAATACATCTCTACTAACACAGGGGCTTCCCCCAAACAGCGTATGTCGTTGAATCAAGACTATTAAATATTACACAAAACCTCCGATTTTTTATTTAACAATTTGCATCGACTTCCCGGGACTAATTCGTCAATTATCGATGAATCATTGTAGGTCAAATCGTTGCCATGATTCATTTAGTTAGGTATATGACTAAACATGGTTCAGTGAAAATGTACAGCATGTATGAAACGAAAAAAATGGCACAAGAATGAATTTAATCGCAATCAGTAAAATGGGGTTATGTGATACCAATTAAACGGGTCTCGGACAAACAAGTGACTCAATTGTTATTATCAATCATGTAAAAACAAAATCTTTCTTTAAGAAAATGCCCAGACTGATACAGAGTTCTCTTGCAACAAGACATGCATTTTCATAGTACCCTTGCATCAAAAACTGATGGATGTGAATCACAAAAGACCTCGCCCTAAAAATGAAAAATGCTTCACGGTTAGTGTGCGAATTCCTTAGGGTTATTCATTTGTAGGCTCTTTTTCTTTACTTGTATGATTTTATGTAGTTGACTTGGTCTAGGTTATGTTATGGCAACTTATACAGTAAAATACGAACCGTTTGCGCAAAAATAAAAGGTCAGAATACTTAACAAAAATAAATAAGGCCTAGCTCCGCACATCCATTCGTTTGGTGTGAGTTTTTCATTTTTGGGACGAATGTAAAGGATCTAAAATTTCATGCCGAATGCAAACACCTGATTGAGAAGTTCTTTCGAGGCAGTTACACTCTCGAATGTTTGTCAGACATTCGCGAGGGTTGGCGCAGTGGGATAAAAACCTTAAGATGTAATTAGGGCTTTTCGCTTAGTAGGCCAGCACACTAGCCACTGCGCCGACTTAAGCCACAGGCCTACAATGTCAGAATGCTTGGGTCGTTTTCCATTGGAACAAGTAAAACACCCTCAATTTAAGAACAGCTGACTTCTTTTAGAAAGCACCACCAGAAATGCAAAGGAAGAAAATTTTCGTTTTATGTTCCAATGGGCACGAAAAATCTGAAATCTGAGCAAAATCTGAAAATCTCAATGGAATAAGACGATTGAAAACAGAGCGTGTCAACTAACATTGAAGTGGGAGTTTGCTCTGGCCTATAATCTAAGACTGCAGCAGAGTTTTAAGAACGTAAAAAAAAAAAACCTTAGTCATAAGCTCATAAGATATTGGAGGGTACTAAAAGCAGGCTAAAGCTTCGAAAATTATCATCAATAGCCCGTGGCCTGTCGTAGTTTAAAAATGGTCTTCCAGTCAGAAACGAAGAATTTTTAAGTGCAGGCCACTCGAATGTTCGATTATTTAACCAAAACACTCCACAAAGCATCGAGTTTATCGTTTATCTTGAAATTTCGAATATTTTCTACCACCTAACCTTAAATATATAACTTTACAAAACTTGAAGAAGTAACTGAATGACAGTCCAAAAGTTATCCACGCACGCCTTGTAAGTATCTGTATAGGCAGGTTCCAATTCCATATAAAGATTGGTTTATTTTTAAGTCATAGGTTATTTTGACACTGACAGCTGTATCCCGTTCGAAATCTTGACAGAAAGTCAGTCTCATAGCTGCGCGGAACGAAATGAGTCGCTTTACGCTTGAACAATAGGTGTGTTTTTTTGAGCTTCGATCTCAGCAAAGCAAAGCAAAGCAGGATTTTCAGCACGCAATTACAACAACTACGCTCTACTTGACAGTTCGAAAACTCATAGTAGTTGTTGTATTTGCGTGCTAAAAATCCTGCTTTGCTTTGCTTTGCTGAGAACGAAGCTCAAAAAAACAGCCCTAATGTTAGAAAATATTGAAAACTTATTTCCAAAGTGAGTGCTGTGTATAGCCCAAACATTGCGATTTTTGAAAAGAAATTTTGACCGGAATGAAGCACCCACGGCGCCTGCTGTACGCTACGTTAACAAACAAAATTGCCGCATCTGGGGCTCGGAAAACCCGCACGTTATGTCGAGAAGCCAATGCCTTCACAGAAAGTGACAGTTTGGTGTGGATTGTGGAGTGGTGGCATCTTTGGACCATTTTTCTTCGAAAATGTGTGAACAACAATTCGGTCAACAGTGGGCGTTACAGAGCCATGTTGACCGGCTTTTCTTTTACTAAAATTGAAGATAGGATTCGGACTACCAGTGGTTTATGTAGGATGGCGCGCCATGCCACAATCGTTCTTAAGCGCACCAAATTCTCAAATCGTATTATCGGTCGTCTTGCCGAAGTCAATTGGCCGCCTGGTGCTGCGGTTTGACCCATTTGGACTTTTTTTTGTGGGGAACCATGAAGGACCGATGTAATACCACAATCAAGAAACGATTCATCCACTTAAGGCCAACATCATTCAAGTAATCCGTGAGCTACAGCCCGAAACCATCAACAAGGTCTTGGAAAATTGGAGTGACAGAATGCCCTACTGCGAAGACAGCCGAGGCAGCCAATGAACGACGTTGTGTTCAATAATTAATATGGGAATGTTTGATCTTACTAATAAAAATACATGGAAAAATTGAATTTTGTTCATTTTATTGCATTTTTAAAAAGAAACTTGTATTTGGCCCACCCTGTATACCCCAGCTGATGATTTATCCTTTACTAGTTTCTCCCTAGTGTAATATCCGAAAACGAGCTTGTTTTCGAAGAGGCTATCTTCTTTCACTTGATTACCTACAGTTTTGTAAACCAATAGACCCAAACTAATTTGCTTAACTGCTTCTCAACTTGGCTGCTACTAGTAAATGTAAATTTCCACTTGATTCGCCTTATCCAGAGGCCAATTCAATAGAACCAACCACCAGACACAGAGACATATACCAAATCATGTCGTCGATCGTCCCACACTATCTCGAAACGGAGATTCAGGCACAATGTTTCACATCCAATACACCATATAGACGTTTCTTGTTTTCTTATCAAAAATAATATTATAACTATTCCATTGCTGTAGAAGCCAATAGCAGATATCCAAATCAAATCTATTTGTTTTCTCCTTCTCCAACCTTCCTTATGTCATTCCCAAAAACTCCGAAACACTAAGCTACGGCTACAGATAAAATATTGACAATGGTTATCACTTGAAATGGAACTACCACAACGACAACGATGACGAAAATGTGAGCCACCACATGCTGTAGATATAGAGAACTGAAAATAAAATACCGAAATCTATGTTTGTGCACACCACACATTCAAATTGAAATATTTTCCATAAATATTTATGCAATAAAATAATAAAAAAAAAATAAAAACTAAAAAAAAACATTCACACAAACCGAAAAGTAATAAACAATATAAAGTTGACCAACGTCGCGTCCGACGCTTTATTTTAGCAAATTGTTTTTTTTTCTCTTCGTTTTTTTTTTTTATTTATGCATATTTGCTTTGCAATTTGTGCGGCTAACTACAGATTCGTGGAAAATGCGGAATTTTTTCACAATTGACAAATAGAAACGTATGCCATGGGAAAGCATTATTATCGTGATTGAATGGGGAACGAACGTGTCACTTATTGGAATGGCCTATCGCGCTTGTTCAAATGAATTCATAAGCTGGGCATGGTACAACAGATAGTGTCTTCATGGGAATACCGCATATAAATCACAAAGTGTGTACAAAGTACAAATAATGCGAGTGTGAGACAAGCAAACTGGACAAATGAACTGTTGGATTTGTCTATGACTACCTAGTAAAATGTGTTCGACGTTTATAGTGCTCTGCAGAGGGTGGTACTATCTGGGTTCTAGAGGATATATGGCTCTTACGTAGTAGGTAAGTTGATTGTTACATCATGTCAAAGAAATTTGACGCAGAATCAGTGGGCGCGACGGGGGTCGTGCATTTTTTACTGAGCTTTGAAGTTTGAAGGAACGGAGGGGCTATTTAAACCAGTTTTTAAGAGATATGTAGGTTGGGTGCTCGTACAGGATGATATCCGAAAGTTCTGGAGTTTTAAGCCTTCTTCAAGCGAAAAAGTCCATCCCAAACTTGTCGTTTATCATGCTTATTTTGACATTCGAACGAATAGCCAATTCGAACGAATGTCTATCAAAATACACACAAGTTCATTCGAACGAATAGAGACATTTTTATGAATTGGCTATTCGTTCGAATGTCAAAATAAGTATGATAGTTTGTCATTTCGTTACGTAGCTGTGTCTTTAACTACCGCGAACAGCAACATCCTTGAAAGAGATGTCTTATATAAAGCCAGTGAGCACAGTTGAGAATTTCTGATTGAAAAAATAACAATTCTTAATGTTATCCATTTTAGATGCTGCACTGAATGTAGGTTACACCTAAGGCTATACGTGAAACGAAACTGTAAAAATTTGCGTTTGTTTTTTTGACCACTGAAACCTAATGATTGAACTCAATCTTGGTCTTAAAATGTTTCATATGAATTGTAGAGTTTGTTTATCAAATTCGCCATTTTGTTTTCTTATCGGTATAATGCCAATTTAGAATCCGTGTGACATGCAAAAACATATAAAAAATATAAAATATATGTCGCCAACTGAAGCCAACAGTGGGGGAATGTGATAGAGTTCGTGAATACCACATTTTAACATAACTTAATGCTATTGGTTGTTTATTATATATTTTTAAAAAGCAAATAATTTGATTTGTTTATTTAATAAAACTACCTAAAGGATATGTTTTATTTACTAGAAACGTATTAGGACAAACTTGGTTGTGTATTTTCCGGTTTTGGATATAATTAACTTCGATTTCATTTAAGTTAAGAAAATTTGCTCAACTGAAGAAAATTTGCTCAAAATGTCTTTATTTCCCCTCAACCAATTTACATTGTCACATTTTATAAAAATTTTAACTAATAGTACACTTATTCCTAAAAAAAATACTCTATCCACACGTAACAAACAATTTCAACTTTAACGGATAAAATTCTATGAACGCTGTCAGCAACTTTGCCGACAACCGAAGTGGCTCATATTTTCTGCGAGTGTGTTGGTGAGGCGAAATTTTTGAAGGTACATGCAATTTTTCTCAATACTAATTTCTATGAAGCAAAACTAGCGCACTAAATCTGTAAAAATATGGCTTGTAGGCTAAGTAACGGGAAATCGGCCGAAGTTAGTGGTCTCAGTATAGTTTGTGTCTGGTCACAATTGTCATCATTGTAGTTCATTTCGTTAAGAAGAGCTTAGCTTGAAATATAGCAAATAAATCCACCATCCATTTCGTGTAAAATAACAGTTACTTTGGCCTAACAAAAAAAAAACATTTCATTTCTTTAGTGTTCTATCTGTCAGGATTTTTTTTTTTTTTTTTTTCTGATGGAATCCAATCAGTGATGGTTGGTTTTTTGTAATTGTTTTCGTAGGGAAACATTTTTCTGACATATTTTTGCTATGACCGCCTTAACGTAAAAAAATCATTTTCATACTGTTCCAACTTTTTCGGTTGCATTTTACGTATGGCGTATGGCGAGGCCTAAGGCTCCCTTCATACTCATTTCATTCGATAGGTTATGGCCCATTTTCGGTTCGTTTGGTTCGTTTCGGTTCCGTTTTCGGTGCTCTTAAACCTTTTCATGCCCACGTAGTTCATATCAGACTTGTTTATTGTGTTTTTCCGTACAGAGTTTGAAGCATCTGTGGATCTGTGCTAGCAAGTCAAAGTAGAACGACGAAGGTGGGAATGCCACGTTGACTTTGAGTGACCTTAACCCGGAATGCATTCCAATTTTAACTATTTTATCTTATGCAACAACGATTGTTTATTTGGTTACTTTTTGGAACCTGGGACATCTTTTGTTGCAGACGTCAGATATACAATTTACCGAAACGTATTTGGGCCCAACAGGAACAATTTATGACAGTCGTTGACAGCGAAACTAACCACACTTTTCTCTGTTGCTCATTTAATTGATTGAAGACGTTCAACTATCTAGTTTAGTAAGTCTGACAGCTGGCTGACTTGATGTGTCTCAGTTTTGATTGGCCCAGATCGGTCAAATACAGTCAACTCTCGATTAACCGAGGTGCTCGGGACCAAGCTCATACCGAAAAATCGAAAATCCCGGATAATCGAAAATGATATTGTGAAGAAAGAAACCCACTTCATATTTATAATGTTTTTCTATTTATTTGTAATAAAATAACTAACTAAAGAAAGTTATTGAAAATGATCGCGGATAATAGAGTGAATATCGGATAACCGATTTATAAATAAATACATTTCTGAAAATAAATTTCCTGGTTATTAGAATGCCGCAGATAATCGAGAGTTGATTATAAATAGATGTTTCAGTTGACGTCTTTGGAGGGATAATCAACGAATACAGTCAACAAATTCGTGACTGAGTATTAAGTTGACAGTTCGCATGTGTGGTTGACATAGGAAAAGTTACCTTACTGATCAATCTAGCTTCTGTGTTCAAGTAACATATTCCAGACCGATCTGGTCGACTAGATTTTTGAATGTTTCCATTCCCATTTTTCCTTCATCGAATTGGCACAACTGTCAGATTTGTAGGTTATTTGCTAACAATGGCGAAACTTGAAATATAGCCCCGAATTCACGCGTTTTTTCGTACCTATTTTAGTCGAGGGAGCATCAGGTACAATTCCTTGCGTATGCGGATGACATTGACATCGGAAGAACTGAGCGAGATGACTGTGGTTCGTTTTGTTAGTATAGAAATGGAAGCGGATAAAATCGGTGTAGCAGGTAACTAGGGACAATTGTAGAGCCGTCTACCGAAAGACAGATACTGTACAAGACCCGGATCATCACAATCTTGCTTTACGTCGCTAAAGCTGGAGCTCTATTTAAGTCGAACTAAGATATCTTCGGTCACGGGTAAAAGATTCTTCGTAAAATGTGTTTGTTACCATTTGCATTAACAGATTTCGAAGGAGGAAATTTAACGACATTTACCGAACGTGATCGCCCCAGTCAAAAAATTGCGCATCACTCACCTGAAGTGATTAGGCGGTGTAGAACAGACAGCAACAAAGTCTTCGGTCCAAACCCTGAGGAGCAACGCAGTGGAAAAGGAACTCAACTGACTAAAGCGGTTAACCAAAGACCGCACTAACAAAAGAGACGTATTGGTTAAGGCCCAAGTTCACCCCGAATTATATCGCCTTATCTAGCAAGTAACTTTGTTGACATTTCATCGATTTCGTGTGTCCCTTCATAATGACACCATAGGTAAGGTTACGTTGAAGTGGCTGTTACACACTTTGACCATGATATGCTTGGTTTTAATCGCTTTTCTGTAAGGAATTTATTGCCCTGACAACATCTTATTTGCACTTGGTTAAACGGTCCTACGTTCTTCGAAAAGAAACATCTTTAAAATTTTTGGTTCGTACGCTTCTTGTGCTCTTTTTCCCCCCGAAAAGTCGATGTTTTTCCAGGGCCAGGAATACATCACATCAACCTGGTAGGGGAGCAGGTTACATACTCCCTTTCTTCTCCCTTGGATATGCATTAGGTTAAACATAGTGTTTTATGCATTTTTGTTCTTTTAGTGTGTTTTGCTTCAAAACATAATTAATAGGCTGTCCTCGCTGTGCAATTTACGACCGGTTTTTTTTTTTTTATAGTTACATGTGTCTGTATCTGTTCTAAGAAGCGTATTTTTAGAACAGCAACGACAGCTTATAATACAAAAACTGCACTAAAAGAATATTTTCCGTTGCTCTTTTCTTATTCGACGTGTCTAAGACTATCAAAAACAAAAGTAACTGTATGGATGTTTAAATGTTATTGTCCTATCGTGTCTTGCGTGCTGCACGCACTATTACAAACAATGCGTTTCCTAGTTGTAAGGTAACCTAAGTATAGATGTTTTGTCAAAGTATATTTCTCTTATAAGCAATATCATAAAAAATAATATCAAAGAAATAGCCTTCTTTATGAACTGCTAGCTGTTTGGTTTTGTAAAATTCAATTATTGTCAGTTGTCACCCATTGTGTTTTCAAACGGAAGATGTCAACGTACTCGTATCCCACTTGAACAACTGACAAAGAGCCACAACTTAAACCGATCATGTGCAATAAAAAGCAATTCATCTAATCCTGTTGTTAAGATTAAATATTGCTACGTGTAATTTCGAACATTTACTTTCTCCTTCGCAAAAAAAAAAGAAAAAAAGAAAAAGAAGGAGCATGCAACAGCCACATGAAAGTGAATTTTCTTTCAAAAATAATCCAAAAAAAGCGACGTGTCTCCCACAGTGGGTGGTCGATTGTTGACAAACAGCGACGACACACCATCAAAATCGAATGAAGGAATTGTATGTTTCCTCTTCGTATGTAACAAACAAAACGTGTAAATCTTTGACCTACGAATCGGTTATCGAGAAGAGACCTTCAAGATAATGCTCCCATTTGATGTCGCATAATAATATTGTTTATCCGGATATCTATTTTTGCGCGCACTATTCTGCGACTATTTATTATTTATCTGAACTTATTTGTTTTCCATCTCGCTCTGTAGTCTGTATGTTTTCTTTTTAGATATTAAACATGGAAGATGACTCGAATTGGTATCGTGCGGAGCTAGATGGCAAAGAAGGTCTAATACCCAGTAACTATATTGAAATGAAAAATCACGAGTAAGGGGACACAACAAATCGCTCTCGTTCTCTATCGAATTTAATTAAATTTCGCTCCTCTCTCTTTATCCCCCAGTTGGTATTATGGACGAATAACGAGAGCAGATGCAGAGAAATTGCTGTCTAACAAACATGAAGGCGCTTTTCTTATCCGAATTAGTGAATCAAGTCCAGGAGATTTTTCATTATCTGTGAAGTAAGTTTGATTAAGTTGTTGTTGTTTTGACCAGAAGTAATGGAATGTTATTTTGTATTCGTTCAGATGTCCCGATGGTGTGCAACATTTTAAAGTTTTACGCGACGCACAAGGTAAATTCTTCCTGTGGGTGGTTAAATTCAATTCACTAAACGAGCTTGTTGAATACCATCGATCGGCATCGGTGTCACGATCACAAGATGTAAAACTGAGAGATATGATCCCAGAAGAGGTGAGTTCGAGTAAACGGTAATAATGTTATGTATGTTTGCTAATGAGTTAGAGCGTCAAAATGTACAAGCAATTTATTTGCAATTGTATTGTTAATGATCGATTAATGAGATATTAGAAATGCATTATGGATGTGACGTGGAAAGAGCTCTAACGTCTGTTTGAGGTATACAGGTTGCGGGTGGCGGGTTGCTGCAATGACAGTAATTGTTTGAGTTGGTAATTTTCTGGTAGCTGTAATCATCAGTAAAAAGCAGGTTTAATCTATGTGCGAAGTAGCCCCGCCGAGATTATAAAACGTCTATCGGTGCAAAATGAATGCAACATCACATGAGCAGGTAGTTTATAGCAGAAGACGTCTTAAACACTACCCTACAAGTATATTGCTGTAACACGCAGTTACAAGTCTAGTGCTGCTGATCTCGAAAAATTGAACACGATAGCTGATTGCCATTTTAAGTTTTTGGTTTGTTTTTGGCCACAGGTGATGCTTTTCTGGTAGCTGTCATGCGATTTTTCATTTTATTGGAGAATAGAGCTGTCAAAAATAATTCTACTTTAGCTCAGACGCATCATCTCCTCCAGCTCCGAAATTGGATTCGACTTTTCGTTCAAAAATGATCATCTGTGTAAAAATCTTAGCAAATCAATTGGACAGCTAACCGCAGATTGGTGATCTTGAATGCGTGTATTGCTACAGAAATAGAAAGAAGATTGTTAAAAAGCAAAGTAGATCGAAGGAAAGTGTAGCAATCTGAGAAAGTACAACAAATACTGTTATACGGTGTATGACACGTAGTGCTCGAATATAATTTGTAAATAAATAAGATCTGCGAATGCTTGGTGTTCGAGCTTTAAACAAGATATCGGGTCTATCACAGAATCCGTCGTATTCGGAATTTTGCTACGAACCCCGAAATAACTGTTACAGAATCCGTCGTAGGAGAGTTTTGAAATTCGTATAAAGTGGTATCACTGATTATACCAAGTTCTGCGAATTTCGAAAGCAATAAATATACCCTGCGACGGATTCTGTGATAGTTCTTTCGGGGTTCGTAGCAAAATTCCGAATACGAAGGATTCTGTGATAGACCCAAATAAAGTTGGCCATTGTCTACAGCCCATCTTCTTGCCGCGCTTATCGCATTGTCCGCGAGCATGTCTATTCTTTTCCTCCTGTCGCGTCTTACACAGCGACGCACTATTTCTTTTCGCATTATTCACGCAAATAAACGCGCAACCTATCGGATGTTACCAGACATAAAACCCTTGCACAAAAACTTTTGGGTTGTCTTTACAAATTACAAACAATCAAAACGCAAGCTAAATTGAATGGTGCTAAGCAGCAGAACCCCAATTGTGGTATGCCGTATGCCCAATCATTTTGTGTGCTCATTTGAACGCAAATTATTACCAGAATTTGCACAAAAATGACAAAACTACAGACAAAATCTATAGCATTAACCTGCAAAAACACCAAATTCCAATCGCAGCTGTTAGCATTTTATGATGAAATCATACTCATTGCCATTATTTTTTGTTTACGCCAACAGCTACATGTTTATGTAAACCATTCGCCGTCGAATTATATTGCATAAAATCATTTCCACCCACGCGCCCACATACAATTTTCATGAATATCTCTGTGTGTTTCTTTTTTATAGATGCTCGTCCAAGCATTGTATGACTTTGTGCCACAAGAATCTGGTGAATTAGATTTTAGACGCGGCGATGTCATCACAGTCACGGATCGTTCCGATGACAACTGGTGGAACGGTGAGATTGGCAACAGGAAAGGAATTTTCCCAGCAACATATGTTACGCCATACCATTCATAATAGGATTCTTCACACTCACAATTGATAACAGCGCACCAACCACCACCACTACCACTTTTAGCCGACAAACCACACACACATTATTTATCAACACACCAGGATATCGAATCAGCGTAAATCCCCACAACAGAAGCAATACAGCAACGACTATGTTTTCTGTTGTTACTGTTTCTTACTTCTTCTTTTTTTTTATGGACTGCATATTACATTTTTCTTTCAGAAAACACACGGAAAAACTAGCAATTAAGTTTAATAAGTAGTTGAAAGGAGTTTTTTTGTTTTTTTAATTTGTTTAAATGTTGTTGTCCTGTCTGTTTAGCTCTTGTATTTCTTTCGTTCTATGTTTTTGTTTCTCTATTTTCTCTTCTTCTTAAGGATGAATATTTTATAGCATTTTTTTCGCACACGAAACACTTTATTATTATTTATTTTTTATTCTAAATATATATAGTATATACAAAGGAAACAAAACAGCAATATACAAGGAGAAAGAAAACAACTTTTTTTTTTTTGTATTCAAATTTATAAATAAGGAAACAAAATAGTACTCGGCGTTGAATATATAAATCGTACGAATGGAAAACGCAGAAGAAAACCGTTTTTTTTTATAAATATATATATATTCTTTATTACAAAAATCAAAAAATTGTAAAGTTAAACAAAATATTAATAATAATCTATTAAATAGATTTTCTTTTGTAAGAGTTTGAAATAACAGCCAATCGTATATAAATTCACACAGTTATTTATAAATGTTTGTGTTTATGTCGAAATCAATTTGAATATCTACAGAAGATCATGATAACTTTCATTGCACTGTAGTTGTTAGTTAAAATATATTTTTGGTAACCATTTTTTTTTCTTTTCTTTTTAATTTCATAAAACTCATAATCTACACAAAAAATTTACGTATTACATAAATACAAAGGAAAAAAAAAAACACAAAGCAGAACTTATAAGATTAAAAATCTAGTTTAAGCGAGAACTAAAACTATATATATAAATATATATTTACTACAATGAAAAACACTATAAGAATACAACACCAATAATTAAAGAAAGTGAATAAGCATATATTATATATGAAAATGAAATAGCTTATACAAGTTTATGTGCTTTTAAATAGGAGTTTCTCTAATATAACATACATAAATATATAAATAAAATTGTTTATTTTTTAAGAATAATATGCCCAAGGTTTATGTATTTATGGTGTCTGTGGGAGATATTCGCAAATATGGCTGTTGGTATTTGACTGTGAAAGTGCTTGAAGTGCTTTCTCTGACTGTGATAATTATATTTTTTTGCGGTGGTTATGAAACGCGCTCATCGCAAAACGTTCGCAGGTCTGCTGTTGTGCGAAAAGGCGTTCAAGCCAACGTTACCGCTCGCGAAAATTGTTGCAAGAGAACCACAAAACATTGTTACCCCGAGATAAAAAATCTAAAAATATATTTTTTCTTTTTCCCAGCATATCATACAATTCGTTATTTGCTCACTTACAAGTTCGCCAGCGAGTTCACCTGAAAATCCCAGAATAGCTTGTATTGAGAAAAACGGTTAAAGTAACGAATTTCCATGGAAAAGTCGTCGGTGATTCGGCAAAACCAACGCGAAAGTAAAACAAAAGGCGAACATTTGAATGTAATTGAAGCGATTTGGGAATCGATATGCAGCTATGTTCTTCTGCTGGTAGTCTTTTTTTCAGAGTTGTCGACCGCTGAGTATCCATTCTTTTTATTATTTTTTAGAACACTGCTAAATAAATGAGAGTCGGCCAATATTGGCTACAATAGTACGGGAACTGATTTTATGTGTGTAGTCTTGGTCCAAATACAAATGAAGTGGGTAGGAGTGGTGCAGATGACGTTTTGGGTACTCCTCCTAGGAATGGCGCCCAACGTGTAGTTGTTCGTTGATTCAAGGAACAGCCATTAACAGAAAAGAGCAAACTAAAAGTTTTTGAACCGTTGTCGGCCCTTATCACATAACTCCTCAGGTGATTGTCGTCGAAACGATAGAGAACCAGAGCTCTCAGTTTAGCGCTTTCGGAGCCAGATCTGGCGCTTTTTTGACGCGTGCATTAAAAAAACTCTAGCTCATAACAAAATTTCTAGCGCTTTTTATTTGATAATTTGTTTCAATACACTTTGACATGACATCGTCCTCAAATCCGTCTGAAACCCTGGCAATGGTGCAAATTTTGTAGCTTTTTGCAGAAATGGAAGGATCTTATGTATAAACAGGCGATATAGTTAAGAACCACTTTCACTGCATTAAATACAACATATTCGCGCGGTTGTTTGTTGGGAAGATTATGCAGAAATTCATTACTGTATGTAATTTGTATTCCAATCTTTGTATGTTTAAGACAGGTCACTATTATGGTAGAACTTCTACCACCGGGCGAACTATAGAATTTGTAAAAAGACGAACAAATCGCATTTCCCTGTGATGTTGTTCAATAGCTGACCAGAACATTTGGTCTAGAAACACTGTTTGCTCGATTTGTCACCGGAACTATTATATATATAGTTTTTTACAGTTCAAGTCCTTCAAATTTTCTAACATTAAGCCCGTATGACACTACATTATTTCCTCATTTTTATCACATTAAATCATGTAGAAAAGTCAGCTGCGTGTAAAAGAGACTTAAATGTGGGTTACTAAAGGGGTAGCAATTGTTTGCAAAGCAACCACAAATTTTCAAACGAATTTATTTTCAAATAATGTTGAAATGTCAAAAAAAAAAACTGTAAGCAGCTGAAAAACGGAAATTGAATGAATGCATTTTTTTTTTTTTACATATTTGCATTAATAAGGTTGGTGTGTACGTACTCACTCCAATTGAGAATTTTCATTTTCATTTTTAATACTGCTCTTGTTTCATTTTAAAAGTAAAACAAATTTAGTGTCATACGGACTTAATAAATACTTTATTATCGCTTAGCAAAATATGTGATAATTTCAGTATATAAAGAAAACTACCTTTAACCGAAAAAGTCGTCTAGCACTCCCAGGTCCCAGACGATTGGCGGCCAACCATAGAGTAGACCTCTTTCTCACCAACATCAAACTTCAAACAATTGGTATAGGTAACCTTGTCAATGGAACTATAAAATTTGAAGTTCTGACTGAAAACAAAAAGCAAAACAAACTACACTGATGATGTTCATATAGTTGACGCCCTCTTACACAATCTGTAGAATATTCTAACAGATTTCAGAGCACATCGGCAGAGTACTATGTTCCAGTTGCCTGTAATTTAAATTTTGTGTAGAAATAAGTTCAGATTTGTTTACAGAACTTTCTGCAGCGACTCTCCTCGTCGAAAGGGAAGAAAACAATACAATTTCAGAGTGCTTCTTATAGTTTCTTGCTTCCAAAGTGTAGGCTTTTATAATGAGGGGGATCTCTCAACTTTCCTGCCTCGCTATGGTTGATCTGCTCGGAGCAGAGCCGATAAACTCACATTTATGCACCGTTTGGACTTAAATTGACGAATCCAAGCGATAGTAGAGACCTAGTGTTTCATTCACAAAGAAGGCAATTCGGTTCCCTGGTTTGGTTTCATTCACCCCTGTCAAATCCGATCGGAACTCAAATTGCGTTCGAAGTATCCGTTTCGGAACAAAATAAATGAAGCATATAAGCGCGTTCATTTCACATTAAAATATTTCGCAGCAATTAGTTGTCGGAGAGCTGCGGAAAAGATGTGCCGTGTAGCTGTCAAAAGTGATTGGTATAACGCGGTTCCACGCAATGCGACAAGGTGCACTAGATGTCGTCGGAGATTTTTATTTTTTCCAAAAGTTGTATCGGAACGGATATCTCGAATGGAATTTTTCCGATTTCGTACAAATCGGAGAAAATTCCGTTCCGAACGGATACCTCGATAGGGGTGATTGTCCGAAGTGTTCATTTTTAGAAAATCTTGACAAATGTGTAAGACAAAATTGATATAAAATCAAACCATTGCTTCAGAAAATGCTGTTAAGTCTTTCTCTAGACTAATTTGACATGTGTGTGCATTTTTTAGAAGCAGATTATCAATCCCTTCACCAGTCTTTGTCTAGTTGTTAAATGAAGCTAAATGGGTTAGTTGTTCTTGTCGACGTTTCAGCTGGGCAAACAAAATTCACCAACGTTTTTTCTAACTTTTCCCTTCATTTTGCAGTCAACTACTTTTCGAACATTATAATCAAAAAATACCCGCCACAGACTATTCTCCTACATAAATCTTGGGCAATCTACTAAGTAAGTCGTATCTCTAATTTATAGGCACATTTTGTTTGCTTTTCTGTATCACCACTATATTCACTAGCCATCCACAGTAGACCTTACATACAAACTCATAAAAATTGCACAATATTTTTCTGTTTTCAAGTTATTCATAATTACAAAAAAAAGCACTCAAACGCATATCAAGTTAAGTCGAACAATAGTTAAAAAATAATATATCTAAAGGCAAACAAAAACATACGAAGAAAAAATGCAAACAAAAATAAATAAAATAAAAAGCAACAAAAGGAAATCAATATTTGAAAGGTGCTAAAACAATAAACCATGAGGTTCTCATTCTCATGTACAAAACTTTGCTCTCTCGCTCTATAACTGTCATTATCTCTCTAACTAAATTCGAAAATGTTTCTTTTTCATAAAAAAAGGAAAATCTTTGTGACTAACTTGAATGTGTTTAAAACAATTTATTTTTTTGTTGTATAATTTTTTAATTTTACAATACGAACATTCGCATTCGGTTACATATTGTATTTTCTATTTTCTCACTCTCTCTTTAGTTGTGTACATAAAAATTGCGTTTCTTTTTTAAATGGACCTACAATTATGAACAAAATATAAATACGTATAAATAATATTACAGAAGTTACGTATATAAAAAATAATATTCAATAATGTATACCTACTCCTTGTTTCTATAAATATCTTTTTCAGTGTTTCTTCTTTGGTCGGACAAAACTTTTTCGGAGTAAAAAGCAGAACCACTGAATATCATTATTTAATAATTATTGCATTGTTTTTAAAGATGAATTAGTTTACCTAATTTATAGTTCTTTGTGTAAGTTTTGAAAACGTTTACGGAGGTCCACACTCCACGTCAAAATTGAGTTAGTCAAGGAAAGGTTTGCCTTATGGGTCATATCATAACATTTATCAGAGTGAAGGTCATTTACTATTTAGTTCGAAACCTCAGTTTCGGGCACTGTCATTCCAAATGATCAGTGACAAAGACAGTGTGCATGAAAGGTAAACTCACAACTGGATAGCAATTTTTAAACAATGCTAATTGTTTTGAGTGAATTCACTTTGGAGTGGTGCAGTGTAAATCCCCCTTAAGTGAAGTTTCAGTTGATGACATGTGCAACACCTTGGGCGCCAGTTATCTCTGATTGTTCACTTTTGTAATAGGTATGCATGTCCATGTTTCAAATTTCAGCGAAACTCACCACAGTGGTGAGTAAGATCGTTAAAGTTACGAAAACGATGATCCAGAAGATCCGCGTCATACCTGTCTTTCCCCTCAACATTGATCCATTTTGTTGGTTTCTTTATTTACTTCTCTAGCCAAGTTTTACATTTAGATAATTCACCCCTATCGAGGTATCCGTTCGGAGAAAATTCCGATACGAAAGTGAAATCCGATCGGAACTCGAATTGCGTTCGAAGTATCCGTTTCGGAATAAAATAAATGAAGCATACAAACGCGTTCATTTCACATGAAAATATATAAATAAGTGATATAACGCGGTTCCACGCAATGCGACAAGGTGCGCTACATGCCATCGGAGAATTTTTCCGAAAGTTGTATCGGAACGGATACCTCGAATGGAATTTTTCCGATTTCGTACAGATCGGAGAAAATTCCGTTCCGAACGGATACCTCGATAGGGGTGATTGTTTGATTTATGTTAACCCGAATTTTGGTTTATAAACCTTTTCGACCTATACCGTTGCAAAGTTTTTTTTAATGACCGCGTTTCATTAGCGAAATATCCTTTCATTTCAAGCCTATAAAAGAAAAATTGACAACTAAGCATTTGCGCTAGAACTGTAACTGTCTTGTGTCACTTTTTTATAAGCACTTATCCCTGAGTTTGACGTGTCTATATAGTCATCTAGCGGTGAACGGAATGGAACAAAAAAAAAACATCTCAAACTTCATAATGAAACAAAACTGTCATTTGGGACACATGATTTGGGCTCTAGAAAAAATCGTTAAATTTGAATTTTTTGTATTTAAAGTTTGACATCGGACGCGTTTATTTAGCCTCTAAACGTGAAGAAAAGTGACTTCTGCAAAATTATTCGTTAGGTACCTCCGAAATGAGAATACAAAATTACAGAAAAAAACTGCAACCAAAAGCCTGTGAGATCCTACTTCATTCCGCTTACATACTTGGTGGGGTATTCTATCTACATCAGGCATCACAAATGAAACAAATATTTTATATAAGTCATCTTAAAGGCTTAAGTAATCTTTATGGCTGACACAATAGGCTCAATTTCTTTTTGTTTTTGGTACTTTTTTGATGAATAATATTTTTCGTACGAATTCAATTTGTTCGTGAACGTTCTAATTCAAGCAGAATGTACGATTCAAAACTCTATCGATCCTCACTACTACATAAAAACGACTATCAGAATACAAGTTTGATACTAGGCGTGTTTTTTGAGCTTCGATCTCAGCAAAGCAAAGTAAAGTAGGATTTTCAGCATGCGATTAGAACAACTACGCCCTACTTGACACTTCGAGGAATCACAGTAGTTGTTGTAATTGCGTGCTGAAAATCCTACTTTACTTTGCTTTGCTGAGTTCGAAGCTCAAAAAAACAGGCCTACTGTCATTTCAGTTGACATAACAATATCAGAACACAAGAAAAATATTCGGTTTCCAACCATAATCCTCCATCATCTCAGCTCTTTGACTGCAATGCATATAACAACAAAAACAAACCACCATTAATTTTGTACCTAACTCATACACAAATTCTAAGTAACCTAATTTGCCATTACAAATTGAAAGCTTTGATAAATAAGTGTTGTCGTTTTTTTATTCGCGTGTCTTCCCGATTTTATTTCAACATTTTTGATAAAAACAAAAAAACTTACTTAAATATTAAATTGCCATTAACTAAAATATATATACATATATATTTGAAAATAAAAACCTATTTACATTAAGATTGACAAAAAAAAATCCTATTCTATTTCTAAATATTAACAAAAAAAAAACAACTCAAAAAAGATCCGAAGAACGACAAACTGAACAAAAATTATGAAAAAAAAGTTGATAGTAAAACAATTTTTGTTTGAGCATAAATATTTAGTAATATATTTTTTAATTGTATTTTATTTTATTTTTAATATTTTTCTTTTGATATTAACTTAATGTATTTTATTATAATAATTACTATTACATGAAAAATATACATTAAACAACTAAAAGTAAACAAAACAAAAGCAAATACGATTATTTTTTTTTTTCTAAAGTTGGATAAACAAAATCTTGAACAAAAAAACGGAACCTAAATAATGTGTTTTAATTTTTAAGTTATATACATACATACAAGAAAAACAGAACAGAAGGTGTATTTGCCAATTTACTACGATGATTATTATTACTATAGTGACAGTGATTATATACAAAACAAAATATACATTAAAGAAATAATAAAAAAAAAACACAAAAGTAAAACAAATGAACAACAATGCTTGGGAATAAGCTTGAAAATTGCATTAGACGAAGAAATACGTGTACTACTCGCATACATACAACATAAGAGTGTAAAAGATTTATAAAAATTGAAATGAAAAAACAAAAAAACGGGAAAAATTATATATGAATTTATTAATTTACAACTTGAATGTGTTTTACTTAAGAGTATTAGGAATAGTGTTTCGCTGTGTGGTCTTGGAAAATGGTAACATCTAGCTCTATTTGGTAAGCAAACTGATTGAACCACCAACAAGTGAAGATAGTCTGGAGCAGAAAAAAATAAAATTAAAGCCGCCTTTATGCATGTACAGAAAGCCTAAAAATTACAAATTATAAACTTCATTTCTAGAAGATTCAAGATTTTTTAATTTCTTTCTTAAGTAGTAAACCATAGACTTTATATGCCAACGTCGGGACTTTAGTTCTTAAATAGAAGAAACTTTTGCTACTGAAATCAGGGGTCGAATCGTCACATCCTTGAATCGAGCTATACTGTAACATTCATGCTGGGATTCGAAAAGATAAAACACTATTCTGTTTAACTTTTCCAATAAAATCACTTTCTTATTATTCACTTATTTAGTACCAACACAATATCACTTAAATCAATTCTTAAACGTTTCAATCCAAAAGCTTTCTGTATTACTTTACACTTAACTCACAACCGATTACTATTTCGAACTTTACTTTCTGGATGGTTCTACAATGGGCTATAGAGAGAGTGGTTCTAGAATAAACTAGAAAGTTGTAGAAGTGTGGTGAGTTACACCTAACAGATGACAGATGGCACTGACATTTTTTTTGCGTTTCCAATTAGACTGGAAGTGGAACGTATTTAGTGTTCGCAGGGGTTGTTTTTCATTTCACCATTTTAGGTTCGACATTCCACACCACAATACGTTCGATACACACGAAACAACAACAAATTCTGTCAGGTAGGTACTGCTCGTTCACGGAAGAGACGATATGACCCAAGGAAATCTAATTTCCTACACCTTAAGGCATGTTTGTGTGATTTCTCCATCAAGAAGTCCGTGAAGAGAAGACAATATGTAGTCAGGAATGAAACCACTTACCCTTCGAGCAGATGCAAAGGCATGATATACTGTCACCCACAACTCGGAGTTCATGTTAGAGAAGAGGGAGACACAGTTGATTTTTAGACAGTGATTGGTAAAGTTGGAAATAATAATCGGTTGTGACATAAATAAGTGTAGAGTAATAAAGTGAACTAAGTGATTGGATTGAAATATTTAAGAATTGATTTAAGTGATATTGTTTTGGAAACTTTATAATTAGAAAGTGTAAATAAAGTGATTTTATTAGAAAAGTTAAACAGAATAGTGTTTTATCTACTCGAATCCCAGCCTGAATGTAACAATATCATGCTTTCTTATGCGTATTTTGGTTTTTACGCGCGTACTTAGTTCTTACGCGCGTATTTTGACTTTTACGCGCGTATTTTAGTTTTTACGCGCGTATTTTGTTTTTACGCGCGTCTTTTGGTTTTTACGCGCGTATTTTAGTTTTTACGCGCGTATTTTGGCTTTTACGCGCGTATTTAGGCTTTTACGCGCGTATTTCAGTTTTTACGCGCGTATTTTATTTTTTACGCGCGTATTTTGGTTTTTACGCACGTATTTTAGTTCTTACGCGCGTATTTTGTTTTTACGCGCGTATTTTGGATTTTACGCGCGTATTTTAGTTTTTACGCGCGTATTTTGTTTTTACGCGCGTATTTTGTTTTAAAGCGCGTATTTTGTTTTTACGCGCGTATTTTAGTTTTTACGCGCGTATTTTGGCTTTTACGCGCGTATTTTGGTTTTAAGCGCGTATTTTAGTTCTTACGCGCGTATTTTGTTTTCACGCGCGTATTTTAACGCGCGCATTTTGGATCTTACGCGCGTATTTTGGTTTTTACGCGCGTACTTAGTTTTTACGCGCGTATTTTAGTTTTTACACGCGTATTTTGTTTTAACGCGCGTATTTTGGATTTTACGCGCGTATTTTAGTTTTTACGCGCGTTTTTTGTTTTTACGCGCGTATTTTGTTTTAACGCGCGTATTTTGTTTTTACGCGCGTATTTTAGTTCTTACGCGCGTATTTTGGCCTTTACGCGCTTATTTTAGTTTTTACGCGCGTATTTTGGCTTTTACGCGCGTATTTTAGTTTCTACGCCCGTATTTTAGTTTTTTACGCGCGTATTTTTGTTTTAACGCGCGAATATTGGATTTTTTGGTTTTACGCGCGTATTTTAGTTCTTACGCGCGTATTTTAGTTTTTACGCGCGTATTTTGGCCTTTACGCGCGTATTTTAGTTTTTACGCGCGTATTTTGTTTTTACGCGCGTATTTTGGCTTGTACGCGCGTATTTTGGCTTTAACGCGCGTATTTTGGATCTTACGCGCGTATTTTGGTTTTTACGCGCGTATTTTGGATTTTACGCGCGTATTTTTGTTTTTACGCGCGTATTTTAGTTCTTACGCGCGTATTTTGTTTTTACGCGCGTATTTTTGATTTTACGCGCGTATTTTGGTTTTTACGCGCGTATTTTGGATTTTACGCGCGTATTTTTGTTTTTACGCGCGTATTTTGGATTTTACGCGCGTATTTTGGATTTCACGCGCGTATTTTGGTTTTTACGCGCGTATTTTGGATTTTACGCGCGTATTTTGGATTTTACGCGCGTATTTTAGTTCCTACGCGCGTATTTTAGTTTTTACGCGCGTATTTTGGATTTCACGCGCGTATTTTGGTTTTTACGCGCGTATTTTGGATTTTACGCGCGTATTTTGGATTTTACGCGCGTATTTTTGTTTTTACGCGCGTATTTTGGATTTTACGCGCGTATTTTGGATTTTACGCTCGTATTTTGGTTTTTACGCGCGTATTTTGGATTTTACGCGCGTATTTTGTTTTTACGCGCGTATTTTTGATTTTTCGTGCGTATTTTGGTTTTTACGCGCGTATTTTGGATTTTACGCGCGTATTTTTGTTTTTACGCGCGTATTTTGGATTTTACGCGCGTATTTTAGTTCTTACGCGCGTATTTTAGTTTTTACGCGCGTATTTTGGCCTTTACGCGCGCATTTTAGTTTTTACGCGCGTATTTTGTTTTTACGCGCGTATTTTGGCTTGTACGCGCGTATTTTGGCTTTAACGCGCGTATTTTGGATCTTACGCGCGTATTTTGGTTTTTACGCGCGTATTTTGGATTTTACGCGCGTATTTTTGTTTTTACGCGCGTATTTTGGTTTTTACGCGCGTATTTTAGTTCTTACGCGCGTATTTTAGTTTTTACGCGCGTATTTTGGCTTTTACGCGCGTATTTTGGATTTTACGCGCGTATTTTTGTTTTTACGCGCGTATTTTGGATTTTACGCGCGTATTTTAGTTCTTACGCGCGTATTTTAGTTTTTACGCGCGTATTTTGGCTTTTACGCGCGTATTTTGGATTTTACGCGCCTATTTTGGTTTTTACGCGCGTATTTTGGATTTTACGCGCGTATTTTAGTTCTTACGCGCGTATTTTAGTTTTTACGCGCGTATTTTGGCCTTTACGCGCGTATTTTAGTTTTTACGCGCGTATTTTGTTTTTACGCGCGTATTTTGGCTTGTACGCGCGTATTTTGGCTTTAACGCGCGTATTTTGGATCTTACGCGCGTATTTTGGTTTTTACGCGCGTACTTAGTTTTTACGCGCGTATTTTAGTTATTACGCGCGTATTTTGGCCTTTACGCGCGTATTTTAGTTTTTACGCGCGTATTTGGTTTTTACGCGCGTATTTTAGTTTTTACGCGCGTATTTTGTTTTTACGCGCGTATTTTGGCTTTTACGCTCGTATTTTGGATTTTACGCGCGTATTTTGGTTTTTACCCCCGTATTTTGGATTTTACGCGCGTATTTTAGTTCTTACGCGCGTATTTTAGTTTTTACGCCCGTATTTTAGTTTTTACGCGCGTATTTTGTTTTTACGCGCGTATTTTGGCTTGTACGCGCGTATTTTAGTTTTTACGCGCATATTTTGGCTTTTACGTGCGTATTTTGGATCTTACGCGCGTATTTTGGTTTTTACGCGCGTACTTAGTTTTTACGCGCGTATTTTAGTTCTTACGCGCGTATTTTGGCCTTTACGCGCGTATTTTGTTTTTACGCGCGTATTTTAGTTTTTACGCGCGTATTTTGTTTTTACGCGCGTATTTTGTTTTTACGCGCGTGTTTTGGTTTTTACGCGCGTATTTTGTTTTTACGCGCGTATTTTGGTTTTTACGCGCGTATTTTAGTTCTTACGCGCGTATTTTGGCTTTTACGCGCGTATTTTAGTTTTAACGCGCGTATTTTGGATTTTACGCGCGTATTTTAGTTTTTACGCGCGTATTTTGTTTTTACGCGCGTATTTTGGTTTTTACGCGCGTATTTTAGTTCTTACGCGCGTATTTTGGCTTTCACGCGCGTATTATAGTTTTTACGCGCGTATTTTGGTTTTTACGTGCGTATTTTAGTTCTTACGCGCGTATTTTGGCTTTTACGCGCGTATTTTAGTTTTTACGCGCGTATTTTGGTTTTTACGCGCGTATTTTAGTTCTTACGCGCGTATTTTGGCTTTTACGCGCGTATTTTAGTTTTTACGCGCGTGTTTTGTTTTTACGCGCGTATTTTAGTTTTTACACGCGTTTTTTGTTTTTACGCGCGTATTTGGGCTTTTACGCGCGTATTTTGTTTTAACGCGCGTATTTTGTTTTAACGCGCGTATTTTGTTTTAACACGCGTATTTTGTTTTTACGCGCGTATTTTAGTTCTTACGCGCGTATTTTAGTTTTTACGCGCGTATTTTGACTTCTACGCGCGTATTTTAGTTTTTACGCGCGTATTTTGTTTTTACGTGCGTATTTTGGATTTTACGCGCGTATTTTAGTTTTTACGCGCGTATTTTGTTTTTACGCGCAATTTTTTTTTAACGCGCGTATTTTGGATTTTACGCGCGTATTTTAGTTTTTACGCGCGTATTTTGTTTATACGCGCGTATTTTGGTTTTTACGCGCGTATTTTAGTTTTTACGCGCGTATTTTGTTTTTACTCGCGTATTTTTGTTTTAACGCGCGAATTTTCGAAAATCAAGGCACTGATTTAAACGTCAAACGAAAACTGCTTATTGTTCTGTCTGAATGCAATTCCGAGTTTTCGACGAAAAAAATCTTGCTGAATACTTTCATTTGTCTTACCTCCCAAATGCCTTCTATTGCATGGCAATGCTGGAGATATCATCATCCAACTATCTCTTTTCATCTACATAACTATCCATCTAATTGACAGATCCATCCAAACAATTTAATGAAACAACATAATTCTACTTCCAACCAATTGGAAGATAAAAACACGTCACGTCACACCACTTCCACCCTATTTCCAACTCGCTCGTTCACAAAGGTTTGAGAATTTAGCATTTCAATTTTCTTCCCCAGAGACTTCAATCTGCGAACGGAAAAAGCACAGGTGACAGCGCAGTTGTGCTGCACACAAGTAAAAAAAGAATTAGAGTGACAGAAGTGATTTCTCGTTCGTTTAAACTAAATTCAGCAAAATCGAAAAAAAGTGAAGAAAAAGCATTCAATCGGGAAAATTAAATGTGTCTCCATACTAGCAAAACCAAGTAGTTGTCGGTTCGATTGTAATTTTTGAGTTAATCAGATCGCGCGTTCGGATTAAATGAATTCAAATATGATATTCACCTACAAATCTCGCATCCTCAGTTCGCAGCAATTGAAGAGGCTGTCGGAGCACAAATACTCTTGTTCAAGTGCCAGTCTTCTCGATCCGCTGCTGCAACCTTGGTGGAATTGGTTGGTGTCAAAAACTCCTCTATGGCTGGCGCCAAATCTAATAACAATAATTGGATTAATCGTTAATATAGTAACAACTCTAATTCTAATATCGTAAGTATTGACATTATTATCGATATTTTGCTATGAAGGCGCCTGCTCCGAGCATAATCCCATCACCTTGGTGGGATTTTTATTATTTTTGAGGTTAGTTTTCGGATTGGAAGGTGCATAAATCATTACCTTCCCTCTATACATCACTGCTTTGCTCAGCTGCTGCCTCCGAGTATTGCCAGATAAAGGGCGATTGTGTAGTAATAATTTTAAAGGAATCGAGGAAATTGTTTGATTAATTGAGAAGAATATTGATTTTCTGCAACGATTAGGGAATGTTAAAAATGTTCACTTCAATTTAATCAGTTTGCCTGTTAAATAATTAATTAAGGCTTTATTGTTACTTTCAAAACTAATACGCTGTTAAATTGATTTTGATTTAATTTTGACTACATAGTTGGCTGCATTACTCTGAACCAGCTTAAACGGATAGAACTGTTTTATTGAAAAGTTAATCACTATCTTGCTTTCGCAATGGCCATGACAGCATAATCGATGATGTGATCGTCAACATAGGTTGCAAGTGTCTTAAAATGTTTGTCTTTTGTTTATAGTGACTCTTGAGGTAATATTTTCTTTCCTAACTAGTGGCCATGACCACAGAATACATTTCAATATGTACATGTATTGTTCATAAGCTATACATAGATGACCATTATTAAGAAAACAAAACAAGAAAGAGGACAAATGTTGGAGGAGGACGAGGTCTTACACCCCGAAACATTGACGGCCCCTGTTAAGAAGCACAATCGGGCTGGTATCTCTTAGGCCTGGTTCATTAATCTGTTCATTTTCAAGTCCTTTCAATACATTGCAAGGGTAAGGCGGATGAAAAAAGCTAAAGCTCCATAACTCTTGCCTTTCTTAACAACAACCGGAACAACCCGTCTTGGCTAGAGATAGGTGTCCGGACTGAAAAACTGCTCACATAATGCGGGGCATCTCTTGTAACTGCATACCTCAAACGTGTACGTATCACGTCGATGTATTGGATGGGCTCTAGACACTGTCTACTCGATGTCCACCAAGACTTATGATTTTGCCATGAAAAACTGAAAGTGAATCAACAGTTTTCAAACATTTAATGACTTGCACTTTCCCTCTGACAAATATATAGATTTCTTAATTTTTGTATGATTGAGAGTCGTTTTTGACACGGAAATTAACCTTGAAGTACACTTACATTCAATCACTTGATACTAAAGTAGGTCTGTCTGGTAAAACTATTGGCCCTAGTTGAGTTTAATTATGTTAATAACATTCCATAGCTCTTTGGATTATATTTGTTGGCAATACCCAACCGACATACGTCTGGTTTGAATACATTATCTCACCGGTCTCAAAGTTCTTCTGTTCTCTGTACCCGATCTATTTTTAATTCAAACCTCCGTGCGGTTCTTGAATTCAATTATTTACTGAGAGGCGAAACATTATTGATTTCAACGCGCTGCACTCTCTTCTCGGTCGGCTTTAATTGAATTTCAAAAGGCAATATAGAGTGCTCCGGCTGCTTTCCCATGGAAGCACATTTAAGCAGATAGGTACATTGAGTAACATTCAGCGGACAGTAATTGACTTATGCACGTTTTATCCCGCCCAGGGGAAAACTTCTCACACAAATACACATAACGTTCAGCAGTTATGCAAAAGTCACTCTAATTCTACAGTTCATGTGTGCTGCATTTGCACATCGTATGGCACTACTTTGTTGGAAGGTTGATTGTAAAGCAAAGCTCAATGACGAAACGCGGAGTGGACAGAGTGTTTAAATTTGCTGATCCATAGAGAAAACGTAAGAAAGCCAAAGAAACGCATACGTCTCACAAATTGAATTAATTTATTCACTCTTGTTATCTATTTTTAATTGGTCGATTTCTTTTATTTTTCTGTCTGTCAAGTTGACCGCGGAAGGGTATTTTGTGTTTTGTTCTCTGTTTTTCTTTTGAATCAGCGATTAAATGAATGTGCGAATTTTAGCATGGTGGGTATGTGTTGGAATCTTTGAACTTGACGACTGAAAATACACGTGATTTTGTGAATGTAAATAAACCTTATGTAATTCATTCATAAATTGGCCCAGTCCTGTACATAATGACAATAAATTGGGTTCTATCTGCAGACAAATTGTTGGGAGAAAATGCGAAACAAGATCCTCAAGTTTTATTTATTTTTTTTTTTTTTTTCTGTCGGAGGTTGTTACTATCCGATGGAGCACTCAGACACAACTACTGGTCCATTGTACTGCCAAACAGACACCTTACATTTATATAGATATTTAGTTTTCCCGTCTTTCGAAGAAAGATGAAAAGGAGCTTCAGTGATGAAGAGCTTAAATGTTCGGCACTCACCACGTCAGCCCCAAAGATCCGCCACCTGATGCGAGCAAAGGCAGGACAGCTACAGAGGAATTGATCCGCTGTATCGTCATCCTCTCCACAGGCAGGACAGATGGTGGAGATGCTCAAGCCCAAAACATTTAAGTGTTTGGCAAAAGCTTGGTGGCCCAAAAGGACGCCCACAAGCAGTCTACAACAGTCGCTTCTTCTGAGAGACAGAAGGAAGGCCGCCGACCTTTTGCAGATGTCCGGACGCAGTCGTTTGGTCTGCCCACACCCAGCACAGCCACGCCACCGACACTCGTGTTCGCGAGAAACCCAAGTATCAATGGATGACTTAACCACCGATGAAGGCAGACCCAACGCAGGTTCAGGTCCTAAGAATTCTTCCTCTGAACCCAGCCTGGCAAGCCCATCAGCTACCTCATTTCCAAGGATACCAGTGTGTCCTGGGACCCAAACAAGATACACTGTATTTAGCCTTCCGACCAAGTTCAGAGAAAGCTTGAGTTCGAGCACTAATTAAGACGAGGTAAGAGGGTTAAGCAGCGCTTTTAATGCAGCTTGGCTGTCGCTGCAAACGCATATACTCCTAGCCCTCCACCTGTTTGTCACAATATAGCGCATAGCCATAAGGATAGCGAAAATCTCCGCTTGGAAGACAGACGCATGTTTTCCTAAGGGGTAGTGAAGTCTAATGTTCTCGCTTTCCACGAAGACTCCAGAACCAGACCCCTGTCCGGTTTTGGAGCCATCCGTAAAAATACGATGGCATTCTTTCCCTGGCTCAGAGTCTGGCCTAAGCCATTCCGTTGCCTGAGGAAAGTTGACGTGGTAGTTTTGTCGCAGTAGGACTTCTGGAGTCATTGCGTCAGGGGGCATATCCATAAGACAGGGGCCAAAGGATAATTCTCGCACAAGTTCTTCAAAACTCCAATGCGCGTGGTACCAAAAGCCACCTCTCTTTAAACGAGAGATGGTTTTCAGCGTACACCCCATGATAAAAATATCAAGGGGGGGGAGGTTCATCATAGCGTCTAGAGCGGAGCCCGGTGTGCTGGGGAAGGCCCCCGTGCAGCCGAGACAAACCGTTCTTTGAAGTCTGGCAAAAGAGGCAGTAACACGTTTCCGTGAAAGCCTGTTCCACCATACAACCGACGCGTATGAGAGGAGTGGTCTTACCATTGCCGTATAGATCCAAAGGACCCTTTTAGGAGAAAAGCCCCATGTCTTGCCAAAAGCGCTTTTACACTGCCAGAAAGTTGACAGCGCTTTATCGGTTTTCGATTCGACACGCTTGGACCAAAGAAGCTTTCTATGGAGGATTACTTCCAGATATTTGATTTCATCGGAGATCGGAATAGTGACACCTTTTAACACAAGCTGAGTCAGACCAGTGACCTTCCTCCTTCTCGTGAAGAGAACAACAGTCGTTTTAAGAGGATTCACTGAAAGCCCTTTTCTTGTGCACCAGCCATCGATCAAGCCCAAGGATCTCTGAGCCCGAGAGCAAACAGTCCCTAGGTCAGAACCGACAGACAGAACGGCGACATCATCCGCGTATGCTTGAGTATAGGTTCCAGGAAGATCGAGAAGCGTTAGCAGAGAGTCAACTACCATACACCACAAAAAAGGAGACAGAACACCGCCTTGAGGGCAGCCCTTGTTAACCCCTGTCACGACGCATTTACCACAATCCGCCTCGGCAATCAACGTCCTGTACATTAGCATTGATTTAATCCACAACACTAATGTTTCATCTATACCATGATGTCTGGCTGCAGTGCACATGCTATCAAAAGTCGCATTATCAAAGGCCCCCTCAATGTCGACGAAAATGCCCAACGCGTACTCCTTCCGATCAAGAGCACTTTCAATCCTACCAACAAGGTTCTGAAGCGCAGTTTCACAGGATTTTCCGCGCTGATAGGCATGTTGCATCCCTGAAAGAGGGATCGAAGAGCGACATTGCGCACGTGCAGCTCAACCAGTCTCTCCAAACTTTTCAGCAGGAAGGAGGACAGACTTATGGGTCTGAAACTTTTGGCGAGAGTGTAGTCAGTCTTACCAATTTTTGGTATGAACACGACTTTAACCATACGCCAAGGAGAACGTATGTAGCCCAAGGCCAAGCTAGCGGTGAAATTTCTTTTCAGCGTCGGCATCAGCTGACTACAACCTTGTTTCAGCATAACCGGATAGATGCCATCCGGACCAGGCGACTTGAAACCATCAAACGATGCAATTGCATATTTGATGGCCTCATCCGTCACTACTCTGGATGCAACATACCAGCTACGCCGCGTGGTGTTTGACAGATCAGGAGTGGCCACCGTTTCCGGTACCACTGAAGAGCATGTAGTAACCTGATTTCCCGGGAAGTGAGTCTCCAGCAGGAGACTGAAAGTCTCCGCCTTTGTCTCAGTGTAGGTACCATCAGATTTTTGGAGCGATTCCAGTTTGCTTGGTCTGTCCCTTTTCAGGACTTTAACAAGCCTACTGGTCGCACTTAGTGATTCGACCTCCTCACAAAATTTCCTATAAGAGTCATTTTTCGATTTACGAATTAGTCTCTTAAATTCTTTTTGTTTCGATCGATATAGATTCCAGTCTTCTTCCAAGTTGGTTTTTAAAGACCGATTTAGGAGCTTCCTGGTTTCTCTGTGAATACACTGCAGTTCGGTACTCCACCAAGGTACCGGTTTTCTACAGGAGTTTTTTGTAACTGGACACGCTAGTTCGAAGCAGCGGATAAGGGTGCTACTCAGATCCTAAGCAGACCTCTCTACCCCCAGTATCGATCTTAGTTTGAGTGGAACTTTAACAGAGTTGCCAAGCTCCTCCCCAAACCGAGCCCAGTCTGTTTTTCTCGGATTTCTCCTCTCTAGCAAAGGCGAAACTTCACAGAAGATTTGAAATTCGATGTATCTGTGGCAGCGCTGCCACTTTGCTACGATTGTAGCAAAACTGCTACGCGATTTCTAATTTGCTACGATGCTACGCACTCTCCCTAAAAACGTCTATTTTGCTACTTTTTTTTAAAGCACGAAATGTCAACATAAATTTTGAAATTTTTCTTGAAAAATAAAAAAAAATAAAATAAACGAAAGTATACCAATTCAATCTCAACTCACTTTCCCACACCAACTTATATTCTTTTTTCCAAACCCAACAAGTACCCATTTCTTCGGATGTGTTAGTGTTTCAATTTGACTGGAATCTGGCAAGCCACTGTTTTTAAAAGTTTCCAATTTAATGAAAAAACTTCTCGTTCTAACACATAGCTGCGCAGCTGCTGAAAGAATTTTTTTTAGATTTAAGCTTGACAAAGAACAAGAAGACGAACTCATTTAAAATAGAGACAGTAGATAAAATAATGGCTGCAAAATGTTTGGTTTCAAAAAGAAACGAAATATGGGCGCCGATCTTTAATTTTTTTCTAAAAGGTACTTAAAAACTTAATTTTTTAACTTAAAAAACTTTTTTTTTAAGGCAATTTTGCATGCAAAGCGCCTTTAAAATGAAGTTTTTAATGTTTTTTTTTTCAGTTTTGTAAAATAGGTATATAGTTTACCAACTATACTTGCACTTGCCCTTAAAGACATATTTACTTTGAGTAAAGAATTAAGTGTTTTTTTTGTTTGTTTTTGAAAAAAAAAAAAAAAAATATATTTTGGACTTTTGAGTTTTGCTACGCAAATTAAGTTTTGCTACTCAAATTTGCTACGCAAATTTTTTTCCTTGTGGCAGCACTGATCTGTGGTCTGACAAAGTGCTATCTGGTGATACCCGCCAATTCGTGATAGTCTTGGAATGCCGGTTTGACAGGGTAACATCAATTACTTGCTGTCTCCTGGCTGTAACAAATGTAGGTCGACAACCCACATTGTTGATGGTAATGTCAGACGATAATATGAAGTCCAGAAGACGATCTCCTCGTATATTGCATTTACTGCTGCCCCAAACAGTGTTTTGAGCATTAGCATCGCAACATAGAATAAGACCTATCTTTTTGGACTCACAGTACTCTACGAGCTCAACAACCGCCTTTGGTGGTGGAGGAGTTAAAGAGCCATAGGGAAAGTAAGCCGATGCGGCGACAAAGGTTTCCCAACTGTCGTTTGCATGGTAAGTAATAGTTGCAGCAACCAAATCTTGGCAACAGAAGCGTTTGATTCTAACTGCCGTGAGGGATTTCGATACAACAAGAAATGTCCTAGATCTATCGGACAGCCTATCGTAAAGAACGTTATGCGAACCACTCAACTCACCAAGGCCACAGATGCGATTTTTCCACACCCATGGTTCCTGGATGGATGTTATGCGAGTTTTATTTACTTCACTTCTCAACTAAATGGTTGATGTAAAGTATGCTGACGATCTGTGCATTTTAAATCACAAAGCAACTGATCTTTCGGAAACACTTTTTTGTTAACGTTTGCAAAACATTTTCTGTGAAGCACCTTGGCAGTTACTTCTTTAATAACTTAGAGGAGGTTGGTTCCTCAAACAATATTGGGACCATAATTAAATTCTTTAGGGAAACTGATTGATTGGGCGATTTGGTTTAGGTTTTTAACCGTAATGGTTCCCTGGTGATGGTGATGGGCCCGCCTTGGTGCCTGGTCATTTGTGACGATCTCACAATACCACTCAACGGGTACCGGTGCGGTAATTCGGCCCCAGGTCTCAAACAGACCAAAAAGGCTATTCAACCTTTCAGAAACGATGCCAAAAAGTAGGCAACCTAATAGTTCACCACGATTTGCGATATTACTTAAAGCAAATGCATCTAGTCGACTCATCGGAATGCCGACTATGCCTTGGGGACGAACCTGCTGAGCATATCATTTATGTGAATGCCGGGGAACGTTGCCATAATGTGTCCAATCGGGCCATTTGGCCCTTTGTTTTTTATTTTGGCCTTTGGTCACTGAATTCATTCATTCAGCCTGACGTTTCATTTGCGTTTGTTCCCGTCATAATAATTCGACTTTGTATTTTTTATCGTCAAACACAAATTGTTATGAAGTGTTAGTAACAATATGTTGGTATATAACGGTTGATTTTTTAGCTGGTTTGGTTTTGGCAACACTGGTTTTGACAGCTGACGTGTGTTTAGTACCTTGTGTCACTGTCAAACAGCTTCAGTTTGGTTTGCAATTTAACCATGGATCGTCTTACAAATGAACAACGCTTGCAAATTATTGAATTTTACTATCAAAATTCGTGCTCGGTTCGAAATGTTCATCGCGCGCTGCTTCCATTTTATGATCGGCATTCTCGACCTTCTGAGCAGTCTATTCGGAAGATTGTGACCAAATTTCGCACCAAATTTACTTTGTTGGACATTAAACCACCAACACGTTTACGTACTGTGCGTAGTGAAGAAAATATTGCGGCCGTATCAGCTAGTGTGACAGAAGACCGCGAAATGTCGATTCGGCGCCGTTCCCAGCAGTTAGGTCTTTGTTACAGCACTACGTGGAAAATTTTGCGGAAGGATTTGTGCGTAAAGCCTTTTAAGATACAGCTTGTGCAAGAACTAAAGCCAGTCGACTACCACAACGCCGAATTTTTGGTGAATGGGCTCTTGGAAAGCTGGCCGAGGATCCGCTTTTTTATCGAAAAATTGTGTTCAACGATGAGGCTCATTTTTGGTTGAATGGGTACGTAAATAAGCAAAATTGCCGCATTTGGAGTGAAGATCAGCCAGAAGCATTGCAACAGCTACCAATGCATCCCGAAAAAGCCACTGTTTGGTGCGGTTTATGGGCCGGCGGCATTATTGGGCCATATTTCTTCAAAGATGATGCGAATCGCAGCGTTACTGTCAATGGTGAACGCTACCGAGCGATGATAACAAACTTTTTTTTGCCCGAAATGGAAGTTCTTGACTTGCATGATATGTGGTTTCAACAAGACGGTGCCACATGCCACACAGCACGCGAAACAATGGCGCAATTGCGAGGCGAGTTTGGTGAACAGTTAATTTCACGTTTCGGGCCGGTCAATTGGCCGCCTAGATCGTGCGATTTGACACCATTAGATTATTTTTTGTGGGGGTATGTCAAGGCTAATGTGTATAGGGACAAGCCCGCTTCGATTGACGCACTGGAAGCCAACATCCATGCATTCATTCGTGAGATACCGGCCGATATGTGTGAAAGAGTATGCCAAAATTGGACTCAGCGGATGGACTACCTGAGACGCAGCCGCGGTCAACATTTGCATGAAATTATCTTTAAACATTAAATTGCAAGGTTCAAACTATCGATTCAAATAAATATTTCATTTTTTGTGTTTTTTTTTTTTTTTAAAGTTCTAAACCTCTTAAAAAATCACCCGTTATTTTAAGTAGCTGACCCAGCGAACTTCGTTCCGCCTCAATTCGTTAATGTAATAAAAATAATAATTCCGAGCATACACAATGCATACCTCTGCGGCCTTATGTAATCTGGTCAACTTAAATTTATTATTCTAAAGTTATATTAAATACAATAAAAATAATCTGATCAGTAAAGTCCTTTATGATATACGACGTACAAAGCGGAAGATTTGCCCACACTGCGCGCGCCAAATGCAATTGATCATGTGAGAAACATGTGAATTCAAGACTAATGCCACATATATATCCAGCGATTGTTGAACTTACTACTCGTCATTGTCATAGCGAAAGCAAGACGCACGGGAAATTGAAGGCGTTTAAATACGAGTGGAATGAGAATGTTTGCCTTTGCCATGACATTTGATTTGAGATTCTTCAAAATCAAATAAAACGCGATCCGTTACATCGTTTTGGTGCATTGAGGTTGCGCAATAAAATTATATCTGAGCCGAATTTCCATTTCAAATTGTGTAGCGGTAAACCTGGAACATCCAAAGTAGGTAGGTAGGTTTATAAAATATAAACATTTTAAATAATTTGTTTTGTTTGTAGTGTTGGAACACTGGGAACTTCTATTCCCAATCTCATCCCCTTAAGTTTTGGTTTCACGACAGAAGGCATATTTCTTTCCTTGGGCCGTGCACATTTTACAGGGTGTCCGCCGGGAAGTTATACTACTTTGTTTTGCCGCCATTTTGGTAAACATTAGTCTTGACAGTTCATATTTGGCAGTCGTGAAGTAGACACGTGGCAAATTTATTACAGAAAAATATTCGACAAACCAACGTGTTTTAATCGTTAAAACATTTTATCAAAATCAATCATCGATTACTGTGACGATGAGAAAGTTACGTGAAATTTTTGGGAGCAAGCACTTGCCAACAAAAAGCACTATTTATGGTGTAGTGAATGATTAGTGAATTTCGAAGAAAGAGGGTCTGTAGGTGATAGGCCCAAGCATGAACCACAACGTACTGCAAGATCGGCTGAAAACATTAGTGCTTAAGGACGTGTTCAAAACAATCCATCAACCTCAATTCGACGCCGTTCTCAGGAGCTTGGTCTTCAAAGAACAACTTTGGCGACAATTTTGCACAAGGATTTGCATTTTTTTCCATTTAAGATTCAGTTGACACAAGAGCTTGTTCCACAAGAGCATTTAAGCCGCCGTACATATGCCAATAGGATGTTACAGCTAGCCCATGACAACCCCGATTTTCATGATAAAATCATAATGAGTGACGAAGCACATTTTCATTTGAATGGATATGTGAATAGTAGTCGCAGTGGCTTAGTGTTATTGTGTTGGACTACTAAGCGAGGGGTCTCAGGTTCGAATCCCGCAAAAACCCAAATTCCAACTTATGTTTTTTTCCACTGCGCTACCTATCGCGAACGTCTTACAAACATCCGAGAGTATAAATGTCTTAAAAGAGCTTCTCAATTAGCCGCTTGGAGTCGGCATAAAATTGTAGATCCCTTCCATTCGTTCCAAAAATGAAAAACTCACACAAAACGAATGGTTATGAGAAGCTAGGCCTAGGGTCCCTCCGGACCTGTTGCGCCAACTATTTATTTTTTTATTTATTGGATATGTGAATAAACAGAATAGTCGGTTCTGGGCAATGGAAAACCCTCAAATTATTCATAAGTCACCTTTGCATCCATTAAAAGTTACAGTCTGGTGTGCAATTTGGTTCTTTGAAAATGAAAACGGCGTAACGGTTACTGTGAATGGGAAGCGATATCGTGATATGATTGAAAACTGTTTAACGCCACAACTTCATGCTTTGGGCTTGATTAACATGTGGTATCAACAAGACGGTGCCACATCGCATACAGCCACGATTACAATGGAATTACTCCTCTACTACCTCTTTCCCCAACAAGTTATTTCAAGAAATGGTGATGTTGATTGGCCTCCATGGTCGCCTGATTTGACTGCTCCGGACTTCTTTTTGTGGGGATATCTGAAAAGCAAGGTTTATGCAAAAAAACCAGAAACGCTTGAGCAACTCAAACAAAATATTCGTGATGAAATTAATGAAATACAGCGTGAAATGTGTGAGAATGTAATGAAAAATGTGCTCAAAAGGGCTCGCATTTGTGAGACTAACAGAGGCGGACATTTACCTGATATTGTATTCCATACATAATTGCCGACATTAAATAAAACATTTATCAATATAAGATCCATTCTCTTTCATTTAATCAAAAATGATAAACAAACAAAGTAGTATACCTTCTCGGCGGACACCCTGTATATAAAGCTGTTGCTGTACCCATCTGGCTTTGCCCAAGCCTTTCGTATTAAATCCCGCCCACATTTCGCGAAGTGCTTTATTTGGCCATGTCCATTAATAATTTTGCTAATATAACTTAAGAAACAGCGTTCGATTTTTTTTTAATTCAAATGGGAGGTACGCAACCCTTTTTTTTATCCCACTTATCTTTTGCAAAGTGCCACCTTTCGGGGCCAAAACTATCCTATCTTTCAAGTTGTAACCAACCATACCCTGGGTGGTATTTCATTAAAATCGGTTGAGTCGTTTCGGAGATCGACAACAGCCCCACCTAGGGTTCAAAAGTATCCTATCCTTTAACCTGAAATACAACAATAGGAACAAAGATAAAAAGAAAATTAAAATTGGCCCAGCGGTTATCGAGTTATAATGTCATCGATTTTCACCCCCGAAAGGAATTATGTTATATAGAAGAAGTTTTCCCTGAAGGGGAAAAGTGCCCCGCATTTTGGAAATGGTCCTCAGAAAGGCCTATAAATTTGTTTTCTTTGTGGCAACGCTGATGCCCGGCCCTTTGCGAAATAAGAAGGAAATCATTTTTCAGTGAACTAAGTACCGAAGAGTTGAAGAAATCCTCTGCTGAAAATGTAATCAGTGGGAAATTCTGACAACTTCTATTCTGAAATTTCTATTGTTCAAATTGTTTTTTTCGCAGTTGATAGCTAGTTTCTTGTTTCAATCCCTGACTAGTTCGTGTGCTTAATAGTTACCTAGTAAATTTCTTTGACCAGAAAATTGTATACTTACGACATTGCTTGACAATTGTAAATCTATTTTTTTTTGTATGATTCCTTAGGGGCGGCCATCTCACCTTCAACAGTGCGTCGGCTTCACGAAGGGTCGTTATTTCTGTCTGGAAAACAATAAAGTCAATTATAGTCCAAAAGACTCGTTTGTGCCATTTTCAATTGGTTTCACAAAAGTATTGGTGAAATGTCAAAAAATAATCTACGGCAGCTGTCATCAGACTAGTATAAAATACATAAATTACACTTGTGTGAGTGCTTCTTAAGTATATTCTGACTTCTAACTTCAAATTGAGAAGCGAAATTCTCTTCTTAGAATCACCAGAAGAGTATTTTTTTTTTGTGCCAATGGAACGGTTTCAGAAGCGAATTATTCGATTCCGGACTCTTCCGGGCGCTTCTTTTTGCCCAATCGAAAACGACATTAGTACATCGAACGACCTGCGTATATTTCTGAAAGAGTGAATCGAATAAATAGTTTTCACATTCGCTTTCACGCATTGCTTTCATTTTTTCGATTCATTTTGTACTAAAATGCGATTCCCGTTCAATAAGTGAAAATATCGTGGTGAATTTAATACCGCACACTGTGTTGTATGAAAGAGTGTGTAAGTTTTCAAACTCTCACTTAAAACATCCACTTTCAAATGGGGCCGTGAAAATAAATTATTCATATGAAAAATGTTGACGTTTGGTTTAACCTTTTCATAGAGCGAGAATCGAAATTGCGGTGAAAGAGTGAAAACATTTTCGTTTCACTTTTTCACAGAACGAGAATTGACCCGCTGATGGTGTCTCTCTGCCATCTGAAGGACGAAATTTCTACTCTTCCCTTTTCTGAAGATTCTATACGTAAATTTGATTTAGACAAACAGGCTGTCATTGAAATCAGCACCATTAATGCAATAAGTCTCAAACTGTCATTCGGTCCCCAATGATTTTGTAATACGTCGCCGAAATCTTGACGGCAATAGTCTATAGTTTTGGTCTTTAATTTCTACAATTCCGCAGAGCCGCAGAAAAAGACTAATACCATTTGCAAGTGATTCATGCATTACGTACGATTTGGCACGCAGAAAAAGCACTTGAAGTGTATCTTGTCTTGACACATATACATATGAATGCATATCGCACTTCTACCCTACCCAACCGAACTAGTTTTATAATTTCTTACGTTTCTCGCCTGCTTACTCGATTGCTGGTGTACCATTTACTCGCACCATACTCATTTTCATTCAAATGATTCACGGCATTCATCCGCCAATTCAGTTAAAACGTTCACACAGATATACATAATCATGTCATAATTACGATGCACACAGGATGTGTGGAAAGTAGTTGTGAATTCAAACATTCAATCGCATATCTAATGAATTGTTCGATTATTCAATCAAACGAACTATTTAATTACGTGTGCGCATATGGAATCGACTTGAGTAAAATTCAAAATTGTCTGCCTATTCCAGTGGCAGCATATTAACCCATTGACCTCCAACTCACACTCCGTTACTTGTAAACAGTTCGAAACAATTAAATTTTCCAAAGACAGCAAAAAAGATGTGGATTTTCATTATATTAAATGGGCACGCAACTAATTCTGAGCTCAGATTCACGATGACCTGACAACAGAAGTAGTGACTCACATTATGGCTTTAGTGATTGCCGGTAAAGATTTGTGCTCCTTTTTTTTGTGTTTTTTGTCCAAATTGACGATGTCTCTATCTATTTCATTTTATAAAGCGATAAGAATCAAATTCCAGTTTGTTTTGAATCACATTTCATGAGTGACGTCAAGGGGCAAACATTAGCATAATGCTGCAAAAAGTCAGGCATTTGAGGGAGGCACATACGAGTGTTATCAGTGTTAGACTGAAATGGCAAACGGATCTGCAATCTTTTGCGCCTATGGCAGTCAGGCCACCTTGTTTGTTTAAGAATATGTTCTTATCTATTGATTAGAAGGGGTAATCGAACCAAATTTGTATGTGCGAAATAGATTTGGCTATATATAGATTGATCGGACTGGATGAGTATGCATTTTTACAAAGTTATGAAGTGCTTTTCATTAATAGCGCCTCATTTTGTGGGTTAAAATGAGACAGTGTTTTGACTTCCAAAGTATTTTATGTTAAAGTAGACAGATGGCGTTGTTAAGAGAACAATTCAAGTGCCGTCAATTGCAACGCCAAAAGTGAATGTGCTGAAAAATGATCTGTTGGGAAATGATCTTAAATGCGCATAAGTTGAAAAAGCGTAAGCAAAATAATTAGGTGGGGGGTAGCACGCATAGTGATGCAGTTCGCGCAGAATGAGACATGAATGAGGAATATTCGCAATCGATGTTTAACCTGAGGTCGTCTCAAGTCTCTGGATCTCCAGATGTTTTATCTGATGAACGAGGATGGACAGTGACCGAACGATTTTTAAGGATAACCCGGTCACCAACCTTCTGCTTCAAAAACTCGATTGTTTGGCCAGCTATGTGAAATGTGACATGTGGCCCCGTCTGTCTAAAGCCGCAAAAGAAATTTGTTCGTTCATCTGCGGTCACAGAGCATTTTAAAGTTGTTTTTTTTTACCGAACACAAACAAACGCAGCTAAATGTTCGCATATCCGGAAAACTCTATTCTGGCGGCCATTTTTAAGCACAAATTTATTAAAATGTAAGTACTGAGCCTTGAACCCGGCAGGCGCAAGTATTTCTAACTATAATTTTGTAGGCATACGTTAGGTTTTTTAAAGATATTTTTTGAAAATTCCGGGTATTATGAAGTTAGAATTCACAATAGTCATAACTTGCGTGTCAAAAGCAGAAACTTCGTAAATATACCAACAATCCACAAAATACATTTTTCTCGTTTTTATAGTGTTACTGGTCCTCGTCTGTTTAATAATTTACCAGGAAACCTTAGGTGTGAGAGAGTGAAAACAGTATTCTTAAATAATATAAAGAAATTGATTTTTTCGTTTAACCATTATGAAATAGATGCTTTTTTAACACCAATGATATAAAAAATGCATTATATATTTTGTATTCTTTTCTTTCCAAAATTTGCAATTTACCCTTTTTGTATTTGTTTCAATAGAATCAATAGAAATTTTTGTACTTCAATAATATAACTGATACGTACCTTTGCCTCTTCTCATTTATATGACAATAGATTGTACCTACTAAGCTATTTCTTTCAAAAAACTTAAAGCTTAATTTAACTAACTTGAGGGAGAGAGCAGAGCGGGAACAGAGAATGTGCAGGATATATTCTCCTCCTTCTCCTTATCTCTGCAGCTTCTACAGAAATCGTTTGCGTGTCTAACTAAATACATATTTCAATGACTTATTTAAAAAAAAAAATCGATGTTTATATTTTTGCATTAATCCAGATCATTCAATAATATATTAATACAGACTGCGTTACCGTCTCTATTAAAGTTTGCCCATGGTTACTATGGCGCCGTCATTTTTGTGACGATCTTACAACCCTACGCAGCCTAACCTAATACCATATTCACACCGCTCCGAAAACTGTTTTTTCTTCAAAAATTCGAAGATACATTCATACCGAACGCCAATTAGTTTTCATTTGACGTTTTAATCAGCTGGTTTTGGTTACAAATTTCGATCGCATTAATTAACCAATAAAATGAATTCAGAGCATTTAAAAGTAATATTAGCCCATCAATTAAGTGTGGAAAATGATTTTAATTGTGAGATTTGTTCGGTCAGCTGTTCTGCTGAATATTGCAAAATGTGTGTTTGTTTCAACAACTCAACAATTGGAAGTCGTTTTTTGGTGTTTTCGTGGAAAACGACTTTAAACGACTCGTTTTGAAAACTGAAATATGTATGGGAAAACTTCTGTTTTCGAGGAAGCTTTCGAGTGTTTTCGGCTCGGTGTGAATAGGGTATAACCTACTTATGGAGCATATTATCCGAGTGGCGTGGTTTACAGCCGTGACGTATGGATCAGCAATACCGATCACAGAAAGAAATGACAACTATCAGAGTTTCTGCCAAATCTAATGTGGTGTTCGATTATGGTCGTCAGATTCGCTCTCAGATTTCAGATTTCGTGTGTATAATCGAACATAAAAACGTCACTTGCTCTTTTTTTTTATTGATATTCGTGCGATTGAAATATGTGTAGGCTTCGACAATTTTCTTGGCGTTTTCCAAGCACTGGTTAAACTTTATATCAAAACATTTGAAATTTGCGACCAGATTGGTTACTAAACATTTGTAAGTTAATAATTAACAAAAGTAGATTAACGCGATCCAGTGCTATTCTTTGCCATTGAAAAAATGTATGAAAACTAAACAAACTCCATTTGTTTTATTGTTAAATCTGAAGAAAAAATAAGTAAATAAATATTTGGCGCAACAGGTCCGTAGGGACCCTAGGCCTTGCTACTCAAACCATTCGTTTTGTGTGACTTTTCCATTTTTGGTACGAATGGACGGGATCTACAATTTTATGACGATTCCAAAAGGCTGATTGAGAAGCTCTTTCAAGACAGTTGTACTCTTGGATGTTTGTCAGACGTTCGCGAGAGGTGGCGCTGTGGAAAAAACCCTAGTTGGATTTTCTAGCTTTTTGCGTTATTGGAACCACTATGCCACTGCGCCTACAAAGTGACCTCGCGCAACATAAATGAAGAAGAGTAAATACAGATTTTATTGTTGAAGGAAGTTACTTTGGTTCTGTAGAACACTTCACTTCTTTCCCATTCAGTTCTCAAATTTACAAGAGGAATTGTCGTGTTAAAGAATAGCAGATGTTTAAAGTTTGACGTTTATCATTAACCGTTTTAGTTTCAGTGCAAAAAGGTTCAAATTGTACATGGTGATTAGGTCTCTTTCTCACTACTCTTTGTTTCCTTGTTGGGTTGAAGTAATTTGTTGCTAGTTCCTCTTTTTCAGTAAAAATATCGTCAATACTGTCGAATAATTCCATTTTTACAATATGAACGTGTTTCCCCAAACAAAGCCTTGTATAGTAGAATTTTCAAATTTGACAGTTCGCTTACTTTAACTAGAGATTTATATTTTGTCCGTCCTGTGAAATGGGCAGATAACTTTATGAGACAGTTAGCTTTTATGTTCTTCGAATAGCTGCTATTCGACTAGTGAAAAATGAATTTATGTCTTATCTGACAGTTAACCCCCATCTTATTGGTTATCTGACTATTGAAAAATCGGCCCTAAATGGTTGGATTGCAAATTAGTGCAACGTCGTGTCGTTGAAACTTTCGAAGCCTTTAAGCTAGCATGCACAAAGTAATTATAGGTCCAAATCGAAAGTTTCCCCCAGAACTGCTTTAAATATTTATATAAACCTAGAACTCTCGTTCTCAGTGAATCGGGGGATGAAACATTTACGTAACGTAAACAGCACACATGACCTGCTAAAGTGGAACAGATGTCCGATCCCATCACATAATAAGTATTACCTATGTAATTTGATCGAAACATTTGATATCTATAGTAATTGTTGTTTCAACGTTAATTTGTTGTTCTGATAGTGTCGTTTACTTCATGTATGCGTGCATATTTAATAATTATTTCAAGCAATCACTAACGATAATCGCAAGAATAGTTATTGCTGGGCCAGAACCTATGTTCTATGTCACCAAAAAAAATGAAAGGGTGGACTTTTTGTTGTTTTAAATATTTCTCCTGCAATACTTTGTATGACACTGTTATTTTAATACTTACTTACTTACTTATCGGGCTCCCGACCCGTGAAGAGTCTCTGCCTGAGACATCTATCCTCTACGATCCCGGGCACGCTGCTTCCAGTTGTCCAGACCAAGCGCTCTGGCATCCAAGATGGCTTAGTCTTTGAAACGGAGGTTCGGTCTTCCTTGTCTTCTCGAACCTGGGGGCTGGGATTCGAAGATCCTCTTAGCCGAAGCATTATTGTCCATTCGCTCGATGTGACCGAGCCAATGTAGTCGACGTGTTTTGGCTTTTTGGACTACATCCACATCTTGGTACAGCTCATAGAGTTCGCGGTTGTATGTTCTCCTCCATTCGCCATCCTCGCACACAGGACCAAAAATCCGCGAAGGAGCCCAGTATCAGCTCTCCCTTCTTGCTTATGGTCCAGCACTCGGCGCCATAAAGCAGGACTGGCAAGATAAGGGTCTTGTAGAGCACACATTTCGTCCTTCGAGTTAGAAGTTTTGAACCCAGTTGTTTTGCCAAACCGAAGTAGCTGTTATTTTAATGCATACATTTATCAACACAGGTACGTGTTTGTAAATTTGAAGTTAGTTGTAGTTTGTTTTGTATTCTTTTATGGGTTACAAAGTGTTCTACCTTGGGATGGGTTTGGCGGTCAATTATGTTATCACCGTTATGGTAAATTCAATTTTTCAATAAAATAATTCAGTTCATCTATAAGATGAACGCTTACATCAACATTCAACTAAATAAATATGCAAGTCTCCTTTTTTGATGAACGCCATCAATATAATGAGAGCCGTCATCAATACGATGGAAATTCAAAACTTGCCAATCGTACTTGAATATGATGATTCCATTTATCAATAAGAAGAATAAATCATCAACTGGACGAACAATTAACTAATTTCATCAGAATAAGTGTTTTCGCCGTATTGATAAATTGTTTTGATGAAATGGTGAACCGAGTTCATAAGAAAATACGCCAAATTCTTTTTATCAGAATCCAGCCACAAATAATTGATGAATTTCACTTTCTTCATATTGAAAAATGATTCATCAATTGTAAAAAAATGTTCATGAATTTGTTCATCATATTGATGAAAAGTACGTCATATCAATGAATATCATGTTGATGAACGCTACCATTTTAGTGTGGTCGCCAGACGGTGGGAGCATCCTTCGTTACTACAAACAGTGTATCCACGCAAACTACTGCCAATTTTAATACATACGTATGTGCATTTCAATAACGTGTACGTTTCATGATCTGCTAAAAAGGTTGGATCCTAGTACTTTCTAAATGGTTTTTCCATATCCTCAGCACCGACTGTGTTTCCACTACAAGGTTTCCTTATTCGTCTCTATAGGCTTCTGCTCGGGTCTTGTTGCCATGACACGTTCTTTTTACCTTTTGGTAAAACTACCGAACATTGTTCCTGGAGTAACACCTCTCTATTTCCTCCATCGCGCGCTTCTCGTGCTCTTTCTTTTTATTCCGGAGAAGCCGGTGTTCTTCCCTCCTCCTTTGCTCGTAGAGCTCACGAGCCGCTCTCGTCCTTCTGTGCAGCGCCGCTTCGTATGCACGTTGTTTTGCTGCATGTGCTTGCCGGCACTCTTCATCGAACCAGGTGTTTCGTGGGGGTGGTTTGGTGAAACCAAGCACATCAGTTGCGGCGTTTCTGATTTCTCCTTGGCATCGATGCAACTGGTCTTCAGCACTTGATGCTGGCCGTATAGGACTTCTCTAGAGGTTGAGGGATACACGATCGGCAAAAGTACTGGCGGTTTGTTGCGTTTGTAGCCGTTCAACGTTGAATCTTCTCACAGCATTTCCCCGTTGATATCCGCATTCGTACCTTGGCTACAACAAGGTAGTGGTCCGAGTCTCTGTTGGCCGCTTGGAAAGTTCGGACATCTAGAATACTGGAGGAGTGCCTTGCGTCGATCGCAACATGGTCAATTTGGTTGACAGATTGATGATCCGGTGACCGCCATGTACCTTTGTGAATATTGAGGTGAGGAAACCGTGTGCTAGCTATAGTAACATTATACGTCCCGCAGCAAAGTCAATTAGCCTAAGTCCGTTTCCAGACGTGGTGTCGTGTAGAGGAGCTCGTAGAAACACTCTTTGGTATCATCGTATTTTTCTTCTGTTGGGGCCTGAGCGCATACTAGGCTCATGTTGGCGAATTTAGCCTTTATGCGGATTGTTGTAAGGCGTTCACTTACGTGTCGAAAGCTCAAGACTTCTTGCCTTAGTCTGCCGCTTAAAACGAATCCACAAACAAATATACGCGGCTTCTGTTCCCTGTAGCAATCATTGTTGTAGATGTCACAGTTTTTCATCCTTCTTTTGCCCAGCCCATTCCACCGCACTTCCTGGATGGCGGTGATGTCTGCATTGTAGCAGTCTAGGGCTTCCGCTAATTGTTCGGCTGCACGCGGTTTGTTCAGGGTTCAAACATTCCACGAAAGTCGTTGTCCTTTTTTCGTTTCCAGGGTCGTCAACAGTAAATCGGTCCATATCCGAGGCTCTTGGTTGCTTCGCAACAATGTCATTTTTCCGTGGTTGGGTAGTTAGCCCCACGCACAACCCCCAACTTGGAGGACCAGGCCCTTAATTGACCCTGGGACGGCGGGTCGGATATTCCTTTGTGAGTAACCCACTTCGGAGATATGAGTGCTGCCGTTGACCCATAAAGGGTTCATCCGCCACCATCTCTATTTCAGCACCCCGACCAGTGCTGAAAAATCCTTACTGACTCTAGCTCCAAATATGTCAGAGTAGCTCACGCAAGGTATCTGCCATCTTGAGTGTTGACACCACCGTTGATCCAATCTTGTGGATTCATTCGCTTGTCCTCTTTCTGAGGGTCTCATGTAAGACCTCTGAGACTCGATCAGGCAGTCATTCCGACAGAGCATTATAGTGTTGCAATTTTCTTCGTGTTCAATACTCGCGCTTATAAGTTTAGCAAGTCAAGCGCGGGTGGACGAGACCAGCACCCGGTTGCTACCACGGGGAGGTAAAATAAGCACGGTGGATGTGTTTGAACCAATTGGAACAACTGGGCATCGCCAAGTTGATGCCAATCAGTGTCTACCCTATTCATACAACACTCAACCACCATTCGGTTGAGTTCTGGTCAATTAAATTTATATGTAAAGTATTTGAAAAAGCAAATTTAATGTTAAAATTGTCAATTTAGATATTCCAATTGGACATAATTGCATTCTCGGTTGCGACCTTAGTGATTTCCAGTTTTAGTAGAATTATCCCGATCCCGACCAATGAAAATGTCGTTTTCTATTGGGACCAAAAATTAATCCTTTTTTTTTTTTTTTTGATCTAAATCTAAATCTCGATATTTTTTCAGATTTACTCATACCAATATACTTTGTGCAGCTGTTTTACGTCAGTTTAAGAAGTTTGCTTTCGAGACAAATGCGCAAAGTTTCTTGAATTCCAAAATAACAAAATATATAAACAGCTGTGGATATGATTTCAGAGCAATTATTATCTTCATTGTCTTCCTCGTCATCTGAAAACTACAAATAATCAAAAATACTTCATTTATATCTACAACAGGGGAAACATTTTTCAGGTCAATATTTATTTATGATTTTGCCAAAAACGAAACGCAATTTAAACAGCTGATATTGTTGTTGTTGTTGCTGCACTAATCCATTTACAAAAGTAAATCATTTTCGTTGCATGCTCCATGAGCAGCGTAAGATCTGAGATCTGAAAAAGATTTCTGGTGGTGCCAATTGAAAACGACATAAGTCGTTGTTCAGAAAATAAAATTGAATTTCCCACTTAAAACGTTCGCCTACATCGTTTTCCTTATCCGTATTTAATTGGGAAAAAGCCATTCGATGTTTATCGTTTATATTCGGTGGCGAATTACTTTACTGTGAGGCAACATACAAAAACAATTCCATCTTCTATAACGAAGCGCAGTAGTCTTCACGATGTTAACAATATCGTTAGTATCATTGAAGTATCTCCTCTGAGACGGTCAGACGTCGTGACAAAAATACGAATGCCTCCTTCTCAAGTCCAATATAAATAATACAAGGGCAGCACTATATCTTCATCTAATTATTTTAGTAGGTAACTATCGCTGAGGTGTGTGCTGATTATTCTAATTTCTGTCCATCTTAGATGTGAGCTCAAAGTTCGAATTGATGAAATTTCAATTTTTCACTTAAGCATTCCAGCAAAAAAGTAAACAAAAGTCTTCTAAATTACTAGCGCAGTATTTCACAAACACGTGATTCAAGACCAACACCACGCCAGATGATACGAGTACTCTTCTTCCCTGGTGTCTCTGTGTATACGACCCAATTCTAAAAGAATAAACTGAACCACATTGAGCAAGTACAAAATTGCAATGCACACTTTTTTATCGCCTCCAACCGAGGTCGGTTGAACGCCGCGCAGCTTCATGATAATAAAATTTCTGTGATTGTTTTGCAACGAACAAAAAAAAAACAAGTATAGCGTGATTTTGTTTTTGTTGGTCTGATAAATTCAAAATGAAATAATTTTGTTTTGCATTTCAGGGTACTGAACGATAGATAACAAAGAAAATCGGAAGTTTTTACTAGTGACAATCTGACTGACCGGTTCTAACCGATGAACCCCTTTTATTACGCAGCAATTAGTCTTAATCCGTATATATCAGTGGCGTCTCGTCAGGGTGTGCAAGGTGTGCATTGCACACCCTGATCTAACGAAAATAAGTCCCTCATCAAACACTGTGTAATAATAATTAGACACAAATAATGATATGCACAATTCCATAACCCATAAAACCTCCATAACACAGCCAACAGCTACAGCCTCCACCATACCTATTCATATTCATCCTTTATAAATTATAAATCTTCTTTCAAAAGTCCTTCACCGTTGAGAACAAAAAAAATTAACTCGTAAAAAACCCGCTGTGCACCATTCTGTTGATTTCATCAAATAAATTCATCCAACTCCAAACTATATCCCTCTACAAGATTTCTCCAGTATTCATCCCCATCGTCATTCGTCACCCGCACGCCGCCGTACTTAAATCGCTTTACTTTGATGAACTTGTAGTGAACTCGTGCGAAGGTTTTCTGTGCACGGGCTGTATTCATTTTCTCTTCTTTTGCATCTGTTCTGTTCTGTTTCCGTAAAGCGTCATAAGTCAAATACACAATGTATTACATTTTACATCGATACTCGTGCAAATAAAAGCTGTGCACGAAAGCCGATGAATGAATGGTTGAAGGTTGAACTTAGCTTTTCGTTTAAGTGGTTGGGGATTGTGGTTGCAGATTGCAGTTTCGTGCGGTGCTTTTGATTTTGTATGCGAAAGTTTTATTTTTCTATATTTTATTTTGAAAACAAAATAAGATATCAAAAACAGCAAAACAATGATTGAGAAAACAATAAACGGGACTTGTTTTCACGCAATTAATTGATATTTCTAATAAATGTATAATTTTAAATAATTTGCACACCCATCTAAATAATTCACGCGACGCTGCTGGTATATATGTATGTTGACCTTTATAGTGGCCGTTTATCTCTGTGCATGCTCAGCTGGCATAGGTACTAAGTGCTGAACGGCCTTTTATTTAAATTTACACATGTGTATATATTTTGTAAATCAAACTTTACAGTAAAAAAATTGTGGTTTCAATAAGGGCAAAAATTGTTTTTTTAACTAACAGAGACTCATAGCCAAAGTTCGAATGTTTAAATTAGTTTTGCTGGCCGCACCAAACAGTAACTTTTTGTGGTTGCATTGTGGGTTGACGTCGTCCCATTTACAGCAATTTTGCTTCTGTATTCATCAGAAAAAGCGGGTTCTTCAGTAATGACGGGTCAATGTTGAAATGGAATAAAACAAGCTTTGTGTGTGGTATTAACGACTTAATTTTATTTAATAGGCCCATGTATGACATTATGTTTGGAATATTGCATCGTTCAAATGTCCGCCGAGGCTTCTCACGGTGACACGAATCCGAGTGGTCCAATATTGGATGACTTTGCGCAATAGATGCGACTGAATTGGAACGATGGCATTGATTATGCTGGATTTAAGGACATCGGTCGATTGCGGCTTATTGGGGAAGACCCGCGACTTCAGACAACCCTACAAGAATAAACCTAGCGGTTTCAAATCGCACGATCTTAGTATCTTGGTTTCCAATTCACGTCACCTCTGAGGGAGGTAGCTGTACCTCAAGTAGTTCGTGCAGAATGTCCATAATAGCGTCTGATGTTTGGCATTTAGCCTCTGGTGGAACCACATGTCGTCTACCTCCACATTCTTCAACTAGAGCCAAAGAAGATCGGTTCTCAGTTTGTGATGGCCTCACAAACGTCATTTTCAAAAAGGCCGACTTGTTGTGAACGGCAAGGCACGAATTGATTGCCTAGAGTTCTTCTTTTCACTTTCACGAACCGTGGGTATTTCCCGGACGATCTGGCGTTCCTTTGACGTACGGATGTTGGCTGATTGTTTACCCAACCGGTTCTTTCGAATTTGGCCACCAAATGTTGGAGACGCGACTTTGAACGGCCACCGCTTCAATCGTAAAATAGGCGTAACATTTGCACTGACGAACACTCATTTTGATAGGAAAGTTTTATCGTTTGGACGTGCGGCTCAATCTTGTAACTTGCCATTGTGAATTCGCATCAGTAATTGAATAATAAACAACTGAATAGGCAGACGCCACCAAAACACAGGCTTCCAACATCGATCCGTCCCAATTGAAACACTATTTATGTACAGTCAGAGATGAAAGCAGTCAGCTCTTTCAAGGTAGGTTTAGATTTGAACAAAACCTTGAAGTGTGGGGAACAACAACTTTGTCGTATTTAATACAAGAAAGACACAAGAAACCACCTTTTCTAGGAACAAATCCAACAACTGTGGGTAATAAAAATCGAAATGGACGAGCAAACCATTGACGCCTGGAGTCCATGTGCCATGTGCAACATCGCATGATCAATGTTTTTACTTCAATCCAAGCATGAGATTGACCCCAACATATTCACTTAATTTGTTTGCCTTGTATTCCTTGAATTGCGCGATGGAATTCGGAGGCCTTGCATGAGCCAACAGTGGTCTGACATCCAATTGTAGTACCGGATGCTAACCTTTAGCCTCAAGCACTCCTATTTCCGTCCGCCGGTGGTAATGTATTGCTTCGTAGGTCGAAATTACAGCCTACTCAATTTTTCGAACTTTCTGCCTTACGTTAACGCTCGTAAGGCCTTAGATTTGTGAATAATCCACTATGTAAGGTTAGGTTGGGTTTCAGGTATGTAAAGCTGATTTGAGTCTACTCTCCCATACTTAGGTCCTTGTGGATTGTAATGCCGTTCAATACGGATTAGCCGCATCATCTACGGCTTCGTGCCTTTCCTCCTTGTGTTTGACCGACACTGTTCAGCCATTACGATTTCATGAGACACCTGTAAAGGCTAGGTAGTGAGGCATCGGATATTTCTTGAATGACTTGGTGACAAACTGGCATTGACAAGAAAAAGGGAGCTGAGTCCTCGTAAATATGTTGATTACTGCAGCCTTTAGTCTTCATCCTTGAAAAATAATTTAATTGTATGATTTCTAAGGTGTTGTATGACCGGTCTGAGCTGTTCTGTCAGTCGGCCAAAGAATTCGTGCCATTTCACAGGTTGTTCATCATGTCAGCTTGTATAGAAACCAAGCAGGGAAATGTGTTAGTTGTCCAAGGCCTTCATTTAAATTTTGCTATCTACACTTGATTTTCCTCCTCTTGTCAATAAAGACACGAAATACATCCCTAAAACTCACAAATCTGACCTTAGGTAGACAATAGACATAAGATAACTCAACCTAATTCTTACCTTACTAACTAATCAAAAAACTTTTTTTTTTTTTTTCATTTTACAGATACAGTCCCGATGGCACATTACCTCCACCGAGATGGGCATGCCTCCTATGCGCGCTCGGTTTGTTTATATACCAGAGCTTGGATTCAATAGATGGAAAGCAAGCTCGTCGCACAAACACTTCCTCCCCGTTAGGTGAACTCTTCGATCATGGTTGCGATTCGATATCAACGATATTTGTGGCACTCTCCGCTTGCATATCATGTCAACTGGGCCACTATCCAAATTGGTTGTTCTTCCAGGTATTCACCCCTTCCACAAAGATTCTCAAATAAATTTTTGCTAACCTGTGTTTCCTTTATATCAGTGCTTCTGTGCCATAACACTATTTTATTGTGCTCATTGGCAAACGTACGTCTCGGGTACGTTACGTTTTGGCAAGATCGATGTCACAGAGGCTCAAATTACCATCATGGGTATTCATATAATTTCGGCTGTCTTCGGACCCGAAATCTGGCTGGCTAAGGTAAGCTGTTTGATTGCGGTGTTTTTGTTTCTCTGCTTTCTTTTATTTTTATTTTTATTTTCTAAATCATTTATTTTTTTAACGAACATATTCCAGGAGATTTTAGGCTTCGAAAACGAAACAAGTGATTTTTTTTATTTGTACCTTTTACAAAACCTTAACGAAACATGTGTCGAAACTAAAGCACACTTTCGAATTCTTTCCAACTCACTATTCACACCGTGTGGTTAATAATCTATCAAGTGATGAGTTACTCATCATCACAAGTGTTTCATTTAAGATCTTTTATTTGTGTGACTTTTTGTTTCTATTTTTGTTACCACCTACCTAACCTTCTTTAGTTTATTTTCAGTTTCATACCTTTCCGATTGTGCACTATTTTTGATGAATGTAGTTACCTTATTTCATGCATTTTCCATTCGATTCATTGAAAGGAATCTTCCAATATAGTCTTAGAGATCGGCAAAAGTATAGGCGAGAGCATGGCCTGTCCCTTTCATCTGAAAATTGGGTGTACAAAATCATCGCAAACAAAATTGTAATAATAGAAATCAGCATCTTCTATGTAATTTGGCTTCCAATGAGATTTTTATTCTAGCAGTTTTCACATTGCCTATGCTTTCTTCCCACTTATTGGGAAGACCTTGTCTGTATAAACTAATATAATCGGATTTGTTATTAAATGAAGAGATGATCCAGAATTTGTTCGATTATTGTGTTTTAAGTACTTTTTTGTTATTAACTTCGTGATCGAGATGGACATACACCGGCAATAGAATTATACGAACACATCTACCTCCTTGTGTGCTACGGTAGTAACCACATTACATTGTCATTGGTAGGCAAACTCAAACAGTATGTGATCAGAAATATGACACCATACCCGGGTATGAAGGAAAATAAATGAGTTACCAATGAAACATTCATCTCTTCAAAAAATATATTCATTCTGCCTTTACTTCCGAACTCGAATTGTTGCGAATTACTTTTCCTTCATCCAAGTCATCATTTCTTAATTTAACACCATTGAGTCGCATGCCTCCACCTACAATCTCATACTGCTGTCATGAACCCGTTTCATGATTAACAAACAACATTTTTACTTTAAGTGTGGTGCCTACAGTCCGTGGCGGATGTCTTCCACGAGGGTCATGTAAAAATGTATCCTTCGTTCGTTGACAGAGTGATTCTCTGCTTGAGCTATACTCCAATGGCGTTTCGATAAATAACAGTGTATCCCTCGTTAACAAAATTAATTCTAAGTTACAAATCTATTTATCTATTGCCGATGTGGAACGTCTCTCTCGATTTTTGAAAGCATTATTAAAACCACTACCAGCTCTGATTCTATACTTGCAAACTTTACGTGGATGTGTACATTTGACATGGCTTTGTTAAGCCTGTTTTTATACAATGGTAGGCGACTTTTAGCCCGATTAAAATACGGTGTGTATCGGTTTGGAATTCATGGGTTTTTTGTCACTGGTTGACTTTTCGTCATGAACGTGATGTTGGAGAGACTTCTTCCTCTAAAATTGGGGCATAGTATCTCCTTTCTTAGTAAATCACACCATGCTGATGCATGGTGTCCTTACAAACAAAAGGGAAAATGAGACCTAGGTATACACTGACGGTTCCAAAACCAGTGAAGGAACGGGGTCCGGTATATAATCCACACCTACATGAGTGGCTTTATGCTTACCATTTCATCTCCTAGTGTTTTGAAAGTCCTATTTGACTTATGTTTGGATATGGCTATTCTTACTTCGTGTTGGTCGGGTGGAAGTATACTTCGACTGTATAAATTTAACGCATTCGCATGATCATCTCTGTAGGCTTTTTCTGTTCGGGAGCTTGCACTTCCCAATAGAATCTACACTTATTTTTTATTCTAAAAAGTGGTTATTCATGATTTTTTTTTTATTACCTACAGAGTTCGTTAACTCAGCTCTTTTGGTCTGTATTCAATCATACGCCTAATTTTTTTTGCACATGCCAGTTGGCTCTATTCATTAAACAAGAGTTTGCGCTGTGGTCGCCTATTAAAACCCGGTATATTGGTAGCGATAAATTGGCACCTTTGAATTTGAGGTTTTCATTAACCTTTGGAGTCGCAATTGGTAAAAAAAAATTGAATAGTACGCTTCCAACGTCAAATTTTACAGTATTCCTTTGGTTTTGCATATCTTCCGTATCCATCCAAGATACTGAATGCTTGTCTGGCGTCGATGACCGTTCGTTGATCTGGAGACCACCAAATTCATTCATAATTTATTTCAAATCCTGCAAAAGTATATCTCGATTATTCAGCCAATACAGTAGCATACTTCTCCCTAGGATACTGCTTACGCCAACTATTCATTTATTTTTATCTACATAAATAGCTAGCTTGCTTATTCGAATTGCGTTTTCAATTGTTGAATTGTAGTATTCATTTATTGCGATGATTTTGTTAACACCCTTTTATAGAGCTCCTTGCTGAATAGTGCACACAAATTAAACGGCAGACGCTGTGCGAATAAATCGACGCTTCCAGTCAAAAACTCATTCCTCATCTGAACAATCTGCAATTTAATCAATTCCATTGAAGTTTTACAGTTTTTGTTAACGCATGCAAAGCGCATCAACCAAAAGATCTAGCTAAACAAACAAATTCTAGAACACCGTCGACATAAAAAAAATAAAAAAAAAAAAATAATCAGACAAAAATAATTCGCCATTGAATCAATTTTTATCTAAAAACAATTCCCCATTCGAATTCATAGATATTTAACATTGAGATATGGACATCACTATGCCTAATGACCATTCTTTGTGGTCTTTGGTCGTTATTTTACATATTCTCAGTAATTTTGGCAGGCGGTGTTGGAAAGAACGGCTCCACAGTTGCAGTAAGTTCATGTCTCGGAGTCTAAAACAAACAACAAAGTAAATACAATCTTTTGGCTACGCTTTAAATACTCATATATAATTTACTATTGTATGAAAGGAAAAGTGCAAGTTTAACGTACAAAAGTTTCAAAACAAAATTTAAATGTAAAGAAGTGTTTTTATTTTGGGGACCTACTACATACTACTCGTACTTTTGTTTCTTCTTTTTTTTTTTTCTATAAAAATGTGTCCATAATGGCATGATCTAGTACATAATCTATATAGATATACATAATTTTTGAAACTAAAATAACTTTCAAGATATATATTTTTTTTTTTGTGTTAGGAATGTTATAACGCCTGCATAATTGTATACTTTTTCTGTTTCTTTTTGTCTTTCTTGTTTCTTTTTGGAAATTTGTTTGTTTACTTTCTCACTTAATGTTTCGTTGGCGATGTATGTGTTTCTCCTCTTCGGGTCGTCCTCCTGCACTTTTTCCCTTAAAAACTGTTTTTCTTTTGCAGCAAAACAATGAGAACATCATGAGTTTTAAAATATACACAAAAATGGAAAATAATAACTAAAGGACACATATTAATTTCCTCCGTTTTAACAGATACCAATGGTTGGCGTTAATTGGAATCTTATTATCCTAGTGGGGATAACTTTTTGTTATTTTTTGAATATATTCGCATTTTCGAAAATGTTCATTGAAGGCGGAAGCGGAAAGAATGGTTCATCTGTTGCTGTAAGGAAATTTGCTTAATACTATTTAAATAAACCCATTGTGACCAATTGACTAATATTCGAATCATTTTAACAAACAAATTGAATTAATTCTAACAATACATATTGGATTGAATGATCAAAAACAAAATACATCCGCATTGCTGTAGTTTAAAACTCGCTTGGTATGGAATCCTCAAAGACGAAAACTCATTCAAATACAAAAGGATATGAAATATGGTCCATTACACGCTGTAGCTCGTCTACTAACAAAATAAAACTCAACAACAAAGATTGGCTATCGATAGCACAGACACGAGTCTGTGTTCTATTCACAAATTTTTCCATTTTCATCGTATTTTCGTAGAAGAGGGTGCTTGAAAGTTTTCGTCGGGTGAAGCAGGGCTTTTTGAAAAAAAAAAAAAAAAAAAAAGAAAAAAAAAAGTGCGTTGAATTAGAATTAGATTCGTTTTTTCGTACCGCAAACAATGAGTTATGTTTCAGAGAAAAAAAAAAACAAATTGTGCGGGAAAGTGTATGTCCTTGGAGGTGAAAGGTTGGGTTATTGGATTCATCTTTGTGTGCGTCTGTTTCTGTGTTACTTGTGCTTGAACTTGTACTAAACTATATTATGTTAAAGATTGTTTGTCCATGTTTTCTCTGTTACGATCTTTGATTAAATGGAAGTCTGTGCCAGTTTTGTTAGCACTTTCTCTTCATTAATCCCACGAAGCGTTATCATTTTTCCCTTTTCATCATACTAAAATGCCCTTTTAAAAAGCCACGACTTTTTTTGCCTCAAAATCCAGTTTTTAAAAGTAACATTTGTATTACATGGACCGAAATTCACGGTCAATTAACCTTTAGTTTAAAAACTACAGTTTGTGACATCACTTCGATTATTTTTTTGGTACTAGAAAATGTTTGATAAAAGACGATTTATGTGAGCTGTTTTTTTTTTTTTAATAGACATTCAGTGTGTTGATAATCATGGTGAAATGGAGGAGTTTTGATGAAATTTCAGCAAAAATTTATAGTTTGAATGTTTTTTGTTAGAGTCCTGAACGATTTTGGTACTTTTTCCTTTATCCCCCGAAAGGCTTTTCGAACATCGAAATTCCAACAAAAAAGGGATAAATCCCACGATATAACAACACTGGCTCTGTGTTATTAAAAGTTACAGTGATTTCATGCAATGCTTCAGAAATAATGTTTGTACTACTTCCCAAGTCATTCCCGTGTAGAAAAAGGAATCTAAATGTCTGCCAACTATCAACTATCGGCAGTTTTAATTAGATTTGTGGTGGCTGCACTACTTGCCTCTGCACTTAGTACTCTAGGTCTATCGTTTCATCGGCAATCATCTAAAAAAGATCGTGATCAGGACCTTGCTACAAAATATAAAGAGATCCTTTGCTCTCAACTTGAGAATAACTCTCATATAGTTGTTATGGTTGAAGTTCAGCTTGATGGTCTTATTTGTTTCTGATGCAATTAAAATACTTTTAATTCATCATTGTATACTACGTTTCGTCGGTTTCTTGCCAACATCCTCAGGGGCATTCTTTTTTCAGTTCGTCATATTTCGTTATATTATTAATTTGTTTTCATCTTGCAACTCCCGTGAATCCGCAGAACATAAATAGGTACAATAAATAACATTGAGGACATCACTTATATAACGGGTGATTTTTTAAGAGGTTGAAACCACATATCATGCAAGTCAAGAACTTCCATTTCGGGCAAAAAAAAGTTTGTTATCATCGCTCGGTAGCGTTCACCATTGACAGTAACGCTGCGATTCGCATCATCTTTGAAGAAATATGGCCCAATAATGCCGCCGGCCCATAAACCGCACCAAACAGTGGCTTTTTCGGGATGCATTGGTAGCTGTTGCAATGCTTCTGGCTGATCTTCACTCCAAATGCGGCAATTTTGCTTATTTACGTACCCATTCAACCAAAAATGAGCCTCATCGCTGAACACAATTTTTCGATAAAAAAGCGGATCCTCGGCCAGCTTTCCAAGAGCCCATTCACCAAAAATTCGACGTTTTGGTAGGTCGGCTGGCTTTAGTTCTTGCACAAGCTGTATCTTAAAATGCTTTACGCACAAATCCTTCCGCAAAATTTTCCACGTAGTGCTGTAACAAAGGCCTAACTGCTGGGAACGGCGCCGAATCGACATTTCGCGGTATTCTGTCACACTAGCTGATACGGCCGCAATATTTTCTTCACTACGCACAGTACGTAAACGTGTTGGTGGTTTAATGTCCAACAAAGTAAATTTGGTGCGAAATTTGGTCACAATCTTCCGAATAGACTGCTCAGAAGGTCGAGAATGCCGATCATAAAATGGAAGCAGCGCGCGATGAACATTTCGAACCGAGCACGAATTTTGATAGTAAAATTCAATAATTTGCAAGAAAAAATTACATGAAACAAATTTTCGCTTTCGCATGATTACTTTCGTTTTAAATGCCAAAGTGGTTTCCGTTTGATTTTTTTACATAATCTCAGTCCTGGTATGTTGCACGTAATACCGAATTCCATTCAGAATGGTTTCTTAAAGCCGATGCGTATATGACGAATAATATAAATTCGTTCGTGTGCCTCATTGTTCTGTCAGTCAGTAAGGTAGGATAGTGCTTGCCATCACAGACGATAGTTGCCAACTACTATTCAAATACATATTTTGTATAGGATGGAGTCCAATACAATTATCCTACATTTTTTGTCGAAAAGTCAATATTACTTATTACTAGGGGAAAACGAAAATTAGACCATAAGCTATTTTTCACTGTGATCATCTGATAAACATCCGGGAGTGTCGCTTTTCAGAGGAAGAAGCTTTTTAATTCAGCAGTTTAAATACCCATAAAGTTTTATTTCATTTTTCATTTTGCAAAAAGCCGCGTCCGGGAGAGTCAGCAATCCAAAAATCACTCCTGATACAAAAAATACTCTTCTACTACTACTCTGGCATGTCCGTCTTTTTGTTGCATATAGATAACTCTTTCTTTGCATTTAAAACACAACACTAGGTACACTATAAAAACGAAAATCATTCACAGGAAATATCGAATGAAAAACAATCGTTCAGACTCAAACTTAGGTACTAATGTGGTATTCGATTGGGCTTCTTCAGATTCGCTCTCAGATTTCAGATTTCGTGTGGCTAATCGAACATAAAAACGTCACTTGCTCTTTTTTATATTGATATTCGTGCGATTATGTGTAGCCGTCAGTGGCCTGGCGGCCATATAACCCGATTCCTACCGACTTCCCTTTTTTAATTTTCACCAGTCAACACTATCTACCAAAAACCATATAACATACACGACATCCTACCAAATGAATTTGATATTCATAAAATGGTACACACACGTAAGCCATCAAATAAATATTGTGTGTGTATCCATTTTCATCGCTCATCGTCATTGTTCTGGCAGGTAGAGGTAGTATTTTGAGGTAGGCAATGGGAAGTGTTTTGGCTTATGTCGTTTTCCATTGGGACAGAAAAAGCACTTTTTTTCAGAGTCAGAGCAGTTTTTCTGCTCTCGAAATCAGCTGGCTGTCAGATTTCATGTTCCATTGGGCGCAAAAAAAAACACTTTTTTTGAGAGTCAGAGCAATTTTGCGAATCTCGATATCCGAGCGAGATTCACACCTATTTGCACTAACACCAAAACATTTGTCATTTGTCAAACTTTAAAGTGTGTTGACGTACGTTTTTAGACGAGAAGTCTGTGAAAATGGAAAAAAAATTATATCCGGCCGCTGCAAAAGTTATTAAAATAAGTTGAATACATTTTTATAAACACAAATTACAATTTAAGAACGGGTGACTTTTAAAACACGCACCACCACAGATGCAAAGGAAGAAAAATCTCGTTTTATGTTCCATTGGGCACGGAAAATCTGAAATCTCAGAGCAAAATCTGAAAATCCCAATGGAAAACGACATTACATTACAAATTCAGTTGACTGATTGCAGTGCACGACTTAAAGTGAATTTAGTATTGTGAACCAAATTTGCAAATGTTCAATGTACGACTTTGTTTCAAGGTACACAGATGTAAGGTTTTTTACATTTGTATGGTATTTTGCTTCGACTTCCCATTTGAAAATGTTCACGCCATGCCACTGGTAGCCCTCGATACTTTTCTACGCGTTTTCCATTCACTAGTTGAATTTTATATTAAAAAATTAAAAATTTGCATCCCGTTTGATTTATAAATAGTTGTCAAACTTAAACGGACTTGCATTAGTAAATATGAAACAAATCTGAGAAAAAATCCAGATTCGCAAAAGTACTCTGACATCTGAAAAAGATTCCTTTAGTAGTAAATATAGTAGTTGAACGAAAAGTTGAACGAAGGAAGGAAAATATAAGTTGATCGAAAAACTAAGCGAGTGAATGGAATCGTTCAAACGTACTTTCGAGTGAAAAATGTGGTTACTAACTTTTTGTTCAGTTACTATTTTCATTCGATAGCTGTATGAATATTTTTTTAGCTACTATCGAATAATTGGATAGGATTTATTCGATATTTCTTGTTTCATTGGATTTCAGAATGAGTGGATTCCCGAGTGAGACTAATGGAAACCGACATTAGGTTCCTTTCATTCTTCCCAGCAATAGAAAAAAGTATACCTACTCACAAACGAGTGGTTATCCAAAGATAGGCCTAGGTTTCCGTCTAGCCGGTTTACGTTTTCTTTGGCATTACTTAGCTGTTTCCGATATTGCACGTCTTATCACTGCGCTCCTGAGCACGTTAAGTTCACTTGACGATTATATCAGGTATTATTTAGTCTACAGATGGTATTGAAATTTGAAACTTTTGCTGTAGCTACAAAACCAACGACGCCCGCAAGTAACACCAACGATGGGTTTACTATTAATTTCCAACTTATGGTTATGGTTTTCTTAATTTGTCTCTACATTATTGACTTTTTTTTTTATTAAGTTCTCTTCCTACTTGCAGCACGGTTAATGGTTGTACAAACTGTATTTGATGTCTTTAAGCTTACTTTTATATAAATGGTATTTAATTTAAGCACTTAATTCAAAAGCAGTAAATATCTTCTGGAAACGTATAGCACTACAGTTTTTAGTTTTCTTTCGGTTGTTTATTTATTTATTTATTTTTTTGTTTCACTTTTTTGTTATGAAAAACTTTACACACAAGTAACATTATTTGCAGGATAAGACAATTAAAAAATTAAAAATCGAAAAGAAAATGCAAACAAAATTTTATATCATTGATTTAGCTCCCCTACACAGGACACGATGTAAGAATTATGCCCCTTTATTTTGCATTCGGCATTGATACATTACTAGCACTGCGCTACGCAAAAGTCGTTATGACTGGAGGTTGTGGAAAGAACGGATCATCAGTTGCCGTAAGAATATATACAAAAAAAAAAAAACACAATCAAAATTACAAATCGAAATCACGCTGAGAAAATATTTTGTAAATTTGTCAAGTTTTGTTTGTCCCCACCTGCTCAAGAATGGTTGAACCTGTATTTAAAAAAAAAGAAAGTAAATCTTTAACAAATTTACATATTTTCCAGTGTAAAGTTTATTGATTTAAGTTTTTCCTTTGTATGACCAGACAAGCACTGTCTTAGAGCTATCATTAATTTTTTTTTGATAAAGCGTATGCTGTAAATATATACCACCAACAAGTTGTAGCTAGAGCTGCAGTGAAAGTGACTAGAAGTAGTTTGAATCATCACCCACAACCAGATCGAAACACGCGCAATAAATAACAGAGTTACCTACTTTGCTTGATCATATTATACTTGTGTGCGTTGCATTATTTTAACGCTTTGTATAAATATAATAAGAATAACCAACTGCATGTTACGCTTAAGGCTTAACTGTTTTACTTTATATTTTTTAACTGCATGTGCATCCCAGTTGTGTCAAATGTCAAGTGTCATTCTAGAACTATAACTAACCAAAACAAAAGAAAAAAAAAAAAAGCCAAAAGAAGTATTTTTTGCATTGAACAAGAAAGCCGGACAAATTCTGGCCAGACAGTTGTAGCATATTGTTTGGCCAGGATTTCGCCGCATCCACAATTTCTCTTATCACACACTTTAAGCGATGTGCCTAACTGATATTTTTCCTCCAAAACAAGGGCACCAGTGTCCTCTCACCGAGCATTCCACTGTCGTTGGTTGTGCTGCCCGCGTTCATAATTGCACAAAAATCACCGGAAAGCATCTTCGAGCAGCACTCGTCGCTGTATATCCTCGCCTTTGGAATGGTCGCTGCGAAGGTGACCAATAAACTTGTGGTAAGTTTCGTAAATTTTAGCCACGTTAAACGTGTTTCTTTGTTAACAAATTTGCATTGCAGATAGCTCATATGACTAAGAGTGAAATGGAGTACCTGGATTGGTCGCAGCTGGGACCCGCGTTGCTATTTCTTAATCAATACTTTAATTGTGTCGTGCCAGAAGTTTGGCTGTTGTGGTTTACACTGATATGGGGAACACATGATCTAATGCGGTATTGTTCGCAGGTGAGTTGCATGATGTATTGTGATGGGCTCTTTTAAAAATAACATAAATCTTGCGGCTGGAGCGACGAATCAGGTATTTCTGGTGTTCCAAAGAGTACTGAATACAAAAATTCAAAAACGGAAGAAAGTAGAACGCTCTGACGCAAATGCAAGGCTATCTTTTGAACGGGTCTTTTTTAACCGTTTTCCAAAACTTCCACCGCATTATGCACGGGCTTTATCTTCTATACTAAAGGATCCGCCAAATACCTTTTTTCTTTGAAAATGCTATAAAAAAAACTACTGAATATTTTCTCAAATTTCTTTTTTTATTTGAAAGTACAATCCTTCCGGTTAATAATGGAAAATAATTTCATTCAAATGGCTTCCTCGGCTGGCCATGCAGTAGAGCTTCATCTGAAAAGATATTTTTTTTTGGCAAAATCGGCCCACTTAGCGAAGCGAAAACGCATTGGATGGTCAGTTGGCTTCAACTCCTGTTCCAATTGGTTCTAATTCGTCTCAATGATGTCTCCAAAATGTTCAATTGTTGAGAACGACGGTGAATTGATGTTGATGGCGCTTCACGCACACTTTCTGCAACAGCAGCAATTTTCTCGGGTGTACGCACTGTTTTTGGCTTTTCACGCTTTGGTTTATCGATGAGGATGCCAGTTTCTTTCACTTTTTTCACAAGCTAACGAACATACGAAGCTGACGGTGCTTCTCTTCTTCCAAATCCAATCCGTACGCAAGGATAAAACTAATGTGGTATTCGTTTGGGCGCTCTCAGATCACTTTTTTTGCTCTCAGATCAGTTCTTATGTTCGTTTGGTACAAAAAAAAGCAATCTTTTTCAGATTTCAGAGCACTTTTGCGAATCTAGATATTTTCTCAGATTTACCAACACAAGTGCGTTTGAGTTTGACAACTGGTGGAGTGCGTTTAGGTTTTCGTCAATTTGTTCTACAGCAAAGAAAGGCATTGCATCGGGTGAATTTATTTTAGTAAACTGGTTATGTATAAATATTTAAAAATGAATTGAGACGCAAATTTCGAATGTTTTAATTTAAAACTTAAGCAGTGAATGGAAAACGTTTTGACAAGTGTTGAAGGCTACACATATTCGAATCGCACGAATATTATCAAAAAAAGAGCAAGTGACGTTTTTATGTTCGATTAGCCACACGAAATCTGAAATCTGAAGAAGCCCAAACGAATACCACATACTTATATGTCAAATCAGACATGAGCTAAGTGTTACCATTGTATATATAGTCTCTATATACAATGGTGTTACCATTCGCGAAATAAGCACTGGTTGAAAAAAAAACGTTATGCGAGAAACAGATTAACACGGCGACAGCAACAGCGAATTTAGGATTGGCTCTAACGTTGATGTCGCCGTCGATGTTGCTGTGCTAATGTGTTCAAAGTCATCAAAATACATTGGTTCTAAGTTCGCTGTTGCTGTCGCTGTGTTAATCTGTTTCTCGCATTTGATGGCAGACCCTTTATATTTTGAGCCCTTTATTGGAAGCACGAGGCAGATGGTATTTTAGCAATATTTTTAATGAAATTTACTTATCTATACATCCGATAAAAAAAGACAAGTGCGACACGTCTGTGAAACATGAGGTAGGCCAACTTTCCGAAGAAGATTGGCAACTATATACATAGAGCACAGAAAGACCGTGCGCGGCTGGAGAAAGCGCAAGACAACGAACTTGCTCTGCAGAAAAAGTGCGTAGTCCTTACAATGGACTTATACAGGCAGTGCAAGTGGGTTCATGCGTTCAAGCGAGTGGCATTTTTTATAAGACGAAGCTTTGCTGCCACAACTTTACCGTGTAGAACCTTGCTACTCGTGTGGTTTGTTGTTACGGGCTCAATCTTCAATGAAACCGCTGCTAATATGACAGCATCCACTTTACCAGTTGCATTTTGAAATATCTTGAGCTGTTTTCCTTTTATATTTTTTGGTGATGGATGCACCTATCAAAGCCGAAATGCGATCCTATCCAACGCACTTTTATCTTTTGTGGTTGACAACAATAAGGAGATGGATATCAGAAAACTTCTTCTATCTTTTATGTTACAGGTAGTCAATGATCCAATGGTAACCGACTTACCTGCCAAGGTATTTACCGACTGATGAAAAGCTTGATTTCGATCATGATTGATCACATATACCTCAAAGATACAAGACGGTAAACATTTTTTTCTCTTTTTCTTAACCTGGCCAAGGATGTATCAGGAAGAAAGGAACTAAAATCTACGCTGAACTAAAATGTTAGATTGTATTTATTTATGGATTATGCTTTTGTACTTTTTCAATAAAATACGTTATTTCATTTGTAATCAAATCACATTACCTACTTGTACATTTGTACATATTATATACCTGTACAGGAAAAATACCACGGAGGCAAGAACATTTTAATACCTTGTAAGCCAAAGCAAAAACGTAAATTAATACCTTTTGATAATAAGTTGTCATGAAATATAAACCCGCATCAATTCAAATTTTTGAAATCAAAATCAGATCAATTGTATTGGCCCTCTTTACTTTTTTATCAAGCTTTTTGTTCCTCCTGAAAAAGTGGTATTTCTGGGTTACGAGGTATTCGCCTACAGCGACGATATGCTCGTCGATTAATTGTTCCATCTGTACTTTTTCGGCGATAAGTAAGTCTTTAGGATTACCGGCTCTAGTCGTTGCCGTTGGATGCCCATTCATGTCTCAAAAACCACCTTTTACTCTCTTAATGGTGCATGAAAGCATGCTTAATGATTCGTCCAGTATTTTCATCCAAAATGAATTTAAAAACATGATACCAAAAAAAATATCGGTAACAAAGGGAGCATAGAGGGTTACGTAAATAACACCATCAAAATTAAGTTCTTTCTGTTTTCTGAAGGATCAATGATGTTTGGATAGACGGATGACATTAAAAACAATGATTATTATGGATAAAAAAATTACCGTTTTTAAAAATTGATTGCTTATTAATCAAAACTTTTCAAATCGTTTACAGGTCTGCTTGGAGATTTGCGAGCATCTACACATTCGACTTTTTAAAATCCCTTACCCACCAAAGGGTCCGGCCACCGTAAGTCAAGGTACAAATCCGCCAACGACGAGCCTAAGCATGGGCTCTGGATCATCGCACGACAAGAATGGCGGCACCCACCATCGAAAACACACAAAACAGTCAAGTAAAAAGCAGCTACAACATAGCAGCAGTGCTCAATAGGATATAATAGCAGTATTTTATTATTATTTAAATAGAAATTTGATAATAGTAGGATATCGTGTTTAAATGTTCTACTACATACGTCTTAGTCGTCTCTCTATCTCTATTTGTCTTTCTTTCTCTCGTTCTCCCTCTTCTCGCCCAAAGAATTTATTTAAACTCATTAGTTGTACTTTAAACCGACATAAATATTATTTGTTATGCGAGAAACAGATTAACACAGCGACTTTGACAGCAACAGCAACAGCGGATTTAGGATTAGCTAATGTGTTCAAAGTAATTAAAATACATTGGTTCTAAAAAGTTGTCAAAGTTGCTGTTGATGTCGCTGTGTCAATCTGTTTCGAGTCATCTTCTGCTAATGCTAACTGCTCTTGATCCATTATTACCCGTTAAACAGTTTTATTTGTCCATTTCCTTGTAAATCATCAAACCAGAGTGTTATTTTGTTTTTAAGATGATTTGTATGTGTGTTAAATAAAATCGAGAAAAGATAAATATAGAGATTAGAAGAAACGTAATAATAAATAGATCTATGTGTGTACAATTAAAGCGAAAGAAACAAAACAAGAGAAAAGAAGAAGTCAACAGGTTTGGGTAGTTAGAAACGTCATGAAGAAGCTACAAGGAACTGAATACAGAAGCAGACATTGGATATTCGCTAAGCGAATTATCCTTATTCCTTTAGTGTGTGCGTATTTTTTTTAATTTAATTTGTAGCTACTAACATATAGTTTTGAAAAAAAATTTAACACCTACATACTTATATTGTAGTTCATCATTGTTCCTTATGATTTGTTTGAGAATTGTGAATTCTATTTGGAAAATATTGTTTTTCTAGCTTTCAGCTATGAATTAGTTTACTAAAACGGAAAATATAGTAAAAATAATTACTGAATTAAAAGAAAAAATGTGTAAAACAACAATTTGAATTTAAGTAATAAAAGTGTTAACGGAAAAATTGTAAGACATTTATGCAAAGACAAAACAAACATTTTTAAGCTAAATCCGATTGAAAACAATAAAAAAAAGTAAACGAAATTAGTATTGTGTTTAACGAAAGTAACCAACATTTATTTTGATTGTATTCCGAATATCCAAGCCTTTTGTTGAGCTTGAAGAAAATTCTTGTTGTTAAACATCTGGAACTAGTTAGGACAACAGCGTCTTGATTTACAGCTGGAAATTGACAAGCAAATAAAAGTAAGTAACACGTTTCTGGGTTTAGTGGTGAATGAGGGTAAAACAAAATATATGCTGTCAACAAGAAGGGACACACAACATCGACGAATTGGACAGAGCGTCACGATAGACAGCTATAACTTTGAGGTAGTTAGGGACTTTGTCTACCTCGGCTCCGCTATAAACTCTGATAACGACATCACATCAGAAATCAAACGAAGAATCACACTTGCCAACCGCTGTTTCTTTGGCCTAAGACGGCAACTGATAAGTAAGGCCTTGTCGAGAAATACTAAGGAAACTGTATAAGACCCTCATCATCCCAGTCCTGCTTTATGGTGCAGAAGCATGGGCGCTATCAAAGGCGGATGAAGATCTCCTTGGTCGTTTCGAACGCAAAATTCTTCGAGTGATTTTTGGTCCCGTTTGCGTTGACGGGCTTTGGAGGAGAAGATTTAACAGCGAACTCTACGAGCTGTACAGCGACATCGACCTAGTCAGAAAAGTACGCATCAGTCGTCTAAGATGGCTGGGACATGTAGAGCGAATGGAAACCAACGCTCCGGCCCGGAGAGTCTTCGATTCCAACCCGGAGGGACAACGCAGTAGAGGAAGACCTCGCCTTAGGTGGCGCGCGCAAATGGAAGGGGACCTCAACCAACTTGGAGTGCGCAACTGGAGTTAGTTAGCAAAGATCGCGCTATCTGGAGAGGCGTATTGGTTGAGGCCCAGGTTCACCCCGGACTGTAGCGCCACCTTAAGTAAGTAAGTAAACACGTTTTTTAGGTACGTAAACAAAAATAATAATTAATATTTTTTTGGAAATACGTTTGTTTCTGAAAATTTAAATGTAAGGCCATACTTTTAAAACTAAACAAGAAAAATAAGAACGAGAATTCCCGATTGGAGTGAGTACACACACCAACCTTATTAATGTAGAGATGTAAAAAAAAAATCCATTAAAAATGTATTCAAATTACATTTTTCAGCTGGCAGTTTTTTTTTATTTAGATTATTAGAAAATAAATTCGTTTGAAAATTTGTGTTTGCTTTGCAAACAATTGCTACACTTTTATGTCGTTTTCCATGCTCATGGAACATGCAACGAAAATGTCCTACATTTTTGTTAATGGATTAGTGCGTTACTTGACAACACAGCTGTTCAAATTGCATTCGTTTTTGGCAAAATAACAAATGGATATCGACCTGAATTGGGGATTTGTAGTCTTCAGATGACGAGGTGACGAGGGAGACAATGAAGATAATAATTCGTCCGAAATCATATCCATAGCTATTTATGTATTTTGTTTTTCACAGAAACTTTGCGCATTTGTTTGGCTTGAAAGCAACCTTCTTAAAATGACGTAAACAGCTGTGCAAAGTATATTGGTATTGTGGCAGTATCTATATGTGTAGATCTGAAAAAATATGGAGATCTGCAAAACGTGATCCGATCCGAAGCGAAAAAAAAGATTGATTTTTCTGCCCAATGGAACGTGAAAAGTGATTTAGATCAAAAAACAGATTGATGTTTGGTCCCAATCAAAGAGGATTTGTATCATCGTTGGTCCCAATGGAAAACGACATTAGTCTCTTTTAACAGTGTATAACAATTTACTGAGGCACCCTGCTCATCAAAAAGGTCATCAATGCTAGCATGCCACCGCACCAACTTTTTGTATACCTATCTTTACGGTACTATGTTCAATGGAAAAAATGATACCAGAAGTGCGAAAAATGTAGTGCTCTTTTAAAGAACCATCTGAAATTGAAATAAATTTCTTAACCGTCGTCCTACGAATCATTTTTCACGCCGAAATATCAAAATTTTAATGCGACGGACAATAATAAAAACAAGTGAAATAGCTGTGGAGAGTATCGCCACCTACAGCTCAGTTTTTGAAGCGCGATTTTTCACTCGAACTGCGTACTGCCAAGTGAAATTTCCATGTGGAAAGTTCATTTTGACATTTCGCGATGAAAAATTTGTATGAAAAACTGGATTTCACTTGACCAGCGTACCTACCAGATTTTTATAAAAATCAAATAACAAAACGAAAACTAAAACCTGACCCAATTTTGTAGATCACAGTAGTTCACTTTTTGTAGTACATAGTTAAGGATTTATTCACCAGTAAGTAACCCGGATAATTTGACACAAAATCGGGCCCTAAGGACATGATTCACCAGATTTCTCCCCAAATTGGGATAAAAAAACAAAACAGAGATATCTAAACTAGCACTTATCAAACGCTTGCATAATATCAGACTGACTTGGAGGAGGTGACACTAGTTGTTGTACTTTACTTTCGCTGAGATAGGATGTTTATTTTAAGTCCTACAACAAAAACAAACAAAAATGGACCAATCTTCAGAATTTGATATTTCTGTCGTTGTAGCGGTTGGAATCTTTATTTTTGCATGGACCGAAGTGGAAAAAGCGAGGCGTCCAATAAAAAATAAAATAAAATAAAATCCGGATTAACGTAAGTTTTAACGTCTTCACCAGGAAAATTTTGAAAACCATGGCGAATCGGGCCTTATTGATAAAATGTACACTATTGTGAATTGATAAAAACAAAAAATCATTCAGTGCAATTTGTGGTGAAATAAAAACTTCCCACAAACAAACATCCCAAATCAAGTCTCAAAGTGTTCCCTGATTTGACAGCGAGTAGACGCACGGTAAAATCTCGCAGCGCGTAGTGAAATAAATCTCGAATTTAATCATATAAATTCTTTCCAAACAAGCAATGTGCATACATTCGTTGGGTAAGCAACTAAGTGCAATAGTTTAACATTCGAAACTCCGATTAAATTACCTGGGAAGTCGCAGTTTTCATCGAATTGAAATCCTTTTGTGCAAGAATGATTAAAAGTGCCGAAAAATAATTTTTGTTCACCACATAATACTGTATTTTGCTCTCGCTCGTACTCGTTCGTTCGTTGGTTAATTTTTTTTATCCATCCAGTGCGTGTTGTTTGTGTTCGGTGAGTGTGCTGCTGTTTGTGGAAATTTACTACATTTATTGTATTTGTTTATCGTTTTTTTTTCATCCCCGTTCGCTCTTCATATTGCATTTTATACTTTTACTATTTTATAGCAGTTTTGTACGCTCTACAAATTTGTTCTTGTTCCAAGGAGAAAGAAACTCCATTTTAGTGATTTCTAAAATTTGTTGTTTACATTGTACAACTTATAACAGACAAAGAACCTGTCCTATTGTACGGTTTACAGCAGGATCCAGGATGAGTGAAAATAGCATGTGAAAAGTTAACCGAAACTTCAGTTCAATAAGAAAACGCGTATACAATTTTGTTGTCGAAGACAAATCGAATTAAATTCGGGTTTTGTTCGGAAGCAGAAAAAGAAAATACTATCTATAATGACAAAAATCAGAAAATGTGAATTGTAGGTGGCGCGCGGGAGCTATAAACTCTCTTAAAACAACAAAAAACACACCAACAACTGTCATTTTTTTGCTCCGCAAGTGTTCCTCCCACAGCCACAGTCATCTGTTATCATTTGACTTGCTGTTGCACATCACAGCATCTTCCAATCGTGCGGGATTTGTATTTCGTGTGTTGTGTGTGCATATGCACTTGTTTGCTTGACAAAATAAAGGCTACGCTACACCGAATGATAAAACTAAACGAATTGCGTGAATTTAACTGAGACTCGAATGGGAACGAGAATGGCACTGAAGCCATCCACAACATTAGAATGGATATGCAAAGTTATTGTGATATTACTTCTAGAGATATTTCTCCTTCGACAAGAATGTGGTGAGTACATAAACATTGCTTTTACATACACACTTTATTTGACTTTAATAAAATTTGTGTGTTTTTTGTACATTAAACGGATTTCCAATCTATCCAATTTCTTCGATAGATAGGTACCTAGGTTCCTTCGTTCTTATGACAGTAGGTAGGTACCTGAAGTTTCTATAAAAAAACTGGGTTATCAAAATATTGATGTTGATAAATTATGAAATTATTAACCACCGACTGTTATAATATTCTCTACCACTGTATAACACGATTTATTTGACACTGACAGATCCGCAAACTGGCAAAAACGAATTAGCTAACAGCACGTCGTTCGGGAATCGGGACACAACGAAATAGCAATGTTCGATCGCGTAAAACAGTGGTATGGGTTCGCTTCGCTAGCAAAAATAAATTTAAACTCTAGTAGTTTTTCATTTTCGGGCATGAGCCTGTAGGTACGTTTTAATGCCCAACTTATTTCTAAAAAAAAATATTTTTGATGAAAATACAACTACGTTACGTAAAATACGTAGCGGTATCCCGACTCCCGAAGCCAGACAAACGTCAGTCAGTACTAAGTTGACAGTTCGGGTATGTGGCTGACGTAGAAAAAGTGACGTTCCCGACCAATCTAGTTTTTGCGTTCAGGTTACATCTTATCCAGACCAATCTAGTCGACTTAAGATAACTAGATTCTTGAATGCGGCCATTAAAAACGAATCATACTTTCTATTATTTAAAAAAAAAATTGCCAATTTACAAGATCAAGTAGGTATAACAACATCAATAAATAAAAATAATGGAGAAAGTTAAAAATAAACTGTAATGTAAAAATTATAAATGTACCTACATTTATATTAGTAGAAAACCAACCAAACCATGTACACATTGTACAAACTGAAAAAAAGGCTTATTTTAAGCTATATAAATATCTATCTATCTTATAAGAAGTACCTAGGTTGAATGTACCAAGTGACAGTCTATAGGCCTTGACCATGGTTCTGTTAAAAAACTGAAAACAATGTAGGTAGGTGCATATTTCAAAAAGCTGAATAGCTAGTTAAATATTGGGCTGTTGCTAGGCCCGTCGTTCGGAATACGACTACTTAACAAAATGTCAAAGTTAAATGTCTTTTAAATAGGAGCTAACAAAAAATAAATATTAACATCAGTAGGTATATCATTTTCAGCATTATCATTTACCTTTTTAGGCCCAACTTATTATTTATATATATAACTTATTTGTTTAAATATTTTAAATGAAAATATTATTACGTTACGTAGCCCCGTCCCGAAGCTAGAGAAACATCAGTTCGTACCTAAAATTAGTACAAAAATGACGGCCGAATAGCCACTTCGAATATATTTTTGACATATTATATTGTTTAATTTAACAAAATATACAATTTCTATAAGCTACAGGTGAACTCTTTTCAACACTCGTAGTTCTATAACTGTACACAAGATTTTATTTAAAGCCCGTCCCCGTACCCGAAATTGTGTAAAAGAAGGAGTAAAAAAGCATTGCTTTCACTATTATTATAAGATAATTTTATGTCTTAATATGTAAGCATTCAATTAAAATAAATGAAATGAAATGATGTTAAAACCTTACAAAATAGGTTACAATGACTTGGGGGACATTCGGATACCTAGTTTATGTAAAACGTCAGCTAGATTTGTCAGGACAAAGCATACGAACGCCTTAAATTGGGTTTCTATTCTTAAGTTTTTTTTTTTTTTTTAATTATGACACTTCGAAATGTCAACTGAGTATGCAGGTTCTCGCACCTACCTACTTCCTATTTATTTTGCCTCTCGCAGTGTTTTCAACCTAGGTGCAGACTTTTGACAATCCGCTTCAGATTTTGTCTGCATCCGCAGTAATAAATTTTGTTCTTTTTAAAAAATAATTTCAACATTTTTTGTACACTTACTTTTTAACTTTCTCCATTACGTAGTAAGAGAAAGATATTAGGTCTGTTCCTTTACTTTTGTTGTAAGAATGGGAAAGACTGTCAAAATGGCAGTGGTGGGGATAAATTCTCTCACAAAGAGAGACACTTACGAAAAAGTTAGGGAACGCTTTTGTAGTAATCTTTAAAAAATGACAGATACATAATTCAAATATTCAAAAATGGTAAGAAAGATCTGGAATTAATCGAACTTCATTTTGATGAGTCCTGAGGTTCTCCTAAGTGAGGTTACAATGACTACATACCTAGTTTTTCTCGTTCATCAAAAGTTTTGTTGGTTGTTTTCTTATTTTCCTAGATTGGTAGAACGTAAAGATCGAGAAGCAATGGTAGCAATAGAAAGGGTTCATGAAATATAGAAAAAGCAATACACAGCGTTAATTAAAATTCACTTTTAGTTTTTAATAGTTGAAGCTCTAGAAACAGACAATAGTCGCAAGTTCTTGTTAGAGATTTATAAGCGCCTACTGTACTATTTTATAGCTTTTACACTTTACAAGTTTTTGAGTACAAGAACAAGTTTTGTAGGAATTTCTGATTTTTTAACTTTTTGCGAATGATTTTCTTTTTGACTGGAATAGATTAATGACGCTGGCTTAAGTTGTCAACGGTTGGAAGTATTGTTCGTGATAGATCCATATATTTACATATAAATATAATATATGTATATGCAAGAATTCAGAGATTTGTTTTTGAATTTGAATAAGCAGTTATTAACTGAATATCACGATGAACGTGTGTGGGGTGCAAATGAAGTGGGGTATTCTGATTAATAAAACTCCAACTCCAAGTGGTTGGAATTTATTTAGGGTGCATTTTCAAAATGGTTGAAAAAAAGTAGAAGTAGGTAATAACTATTTGCTGAAAATAAGTTTTGCGTTGCGGTTATTGCATTTCTAATAGCTGTTGCAACTTAGAATTTTAAAGTGCGGTATTGAGTTTTAAAAATATATATGAACAGAAATCGGCTTTTGGGTAGTCTTTTTTGAAAAATAATTAAAAAACTGATTTCTTCGAATTTTTTGAGAAAAACTTAGTACGGGATCTAATTTAGAACACTGATATTATAGTTAATATGTATTTGCATCAAAATCGTTAGAGCGGTTTTTGTAAAATTTGGCAGACAAAACAGTACCAGATCGCCATTAAGTTGGAAATGACCATATAACCTTAGAAATTAATTTTTGTTACAATCGTATGGACCGGTTTGGAGATACATATGTCCAAATTTCAAAAGCACCGTTACTCGAATTTCTAGCCAAAAACTGGGTATGTAGTCATGGTAACCTCACCCACTTAAGCTTAAATATCAATTTTGGTTGAAATCGTTAGAGCCGTTTTCGAGCAAATCAAACTGGTATGAACATTTTGTATGGGAAGTTCCATTAATATTAAGGTTACCTTGCAAAATAAAAAAACGGCCCGAGCCCTAAGCTCACAAACCCCAAATCCAAAGTTTGAACGAAATCCGGTCAGCCGTTTAGACAGACGGACAGGCCGGACAGAATTTTACGACCCACTTTTTTGAGTTCGTCTATCATCGTAATGTCAGAATTGATTAAGATCTCGAGTTCGAAATTTTGTACGAAAACAATATATTTCTCTTACTACGTAATGGAGAAAGTTAAAGCTTTTCAGCTCAAACGCATGAGACGATGAGACCTCGTATAAATGTGCTTCTTTTTTTCGTTCCTTCGCTCACTTTATACCTTTTAGCTCAAAATAAATTGACTCAACAATTGTAGTAAAAATTAATACATACAAACATACATGGCTGCATACAAAATTTGCGTACAGAATATTTTGACAGCTCACCATAGATTGCTGATCAGTGATCAGGAATGCGACTGTTTGTGCAGAAATAGGATAAAAAGAAATACAACATATATTGTTTACATGGTTTATTTTTATGACAGCTAGTGCAGACAGTTTAAATGCGTTTCATAAATACGATAGACGGCAATGAACACGCTCCTTTTAGTGCATGATAGATGTACTCGAGCTCTGTTCAGTGCTCTTATACAAAACTCGTTCATTTTCAGATGAGAATTATAGACCAAAGTAGCAAAAGGCAAAAAACCTTATGACTTGGGAGAGTAGGTACTGATAAGTCTTTTGATTTTCGCTGTTAGCTTTGTTACCCTTCGAGGCTCCCTATAATAATTACTTCGACGCTCACTTGAAAAGCTCGTCGGCATTTGCCATAAATCTCTTTAAGAGATTAACGTCTATAAAGTGTCTGTTCAGTGTGCAATCTCCATGCTTGTATAGAGCTCCATCTAAGCAGGTGACGAAGTTTAAATACTCGCACAAACCATAAGAAACATTGCTTAATTTTCAGTACATTGTGAGACAGTTTAAAGTCAGCTTTGTCAATCTGTTGCGGACTTAGTGGTTGGTTTGCTGGGCTGCTGAAATACCAAATTCAATCCCCAAAAATGTACAAAATCTACTTCTTAAGGGTTTTTCCACGTGTCACTAGGTACTTATCTTGTTCAGATATTCAGTGGTTTGGTCACGCTAATCGTGTTATCGACTCGGCTTTAAATTTATGCTATAGAATCCGTCCTCTAAGTTGGCCAGGGTGAAACGGTTTAGTCAAATCGGACCTCTCTACTATAGGATGGGAATATTTTTTGATGACTTAGAATCGGTGCCTACAGTTCGAAAATTGTGTCCAGATGATCATTTGTTGTAATGGAAACAGAGAAGATTAACAATATTAACTAAGATGATGGTAAAAGTCCATAAAACGACTACAATCATCCCTGCATCCCTGCCCGTCTCTTCGAGCATTTTCACCTCTTAAGTTCAGTGATCCCATACTCCACATTGTATGAACCACAGCCCAACCCACATGTTAATCTCAGAGTATCAGTTTAGCAAACACCAATCAAAGAAATGGATGCGAAACAAAATCAAACTGCGGTTTGTGTGATTGTGACAAGGCACATCACTCTCCACTCTGCCCTCAAGCGAAATACCAAACCAACAATTTAAACGCAGTTGTCAAGCTGTCACACTGAAATTTGCACTCATCATTATTACCCGCACCTAGAACAGCTCTTAAAGTGGGCCTTAACACAGCACCAGCATTCCAAAGCCTCTGGGAAAACTCGCCTCCAACCAATGAAGATTATTACACGCTGCCACACACTATACCATTGCAACATACACGAGTAGGTAGGAGTATCTGTACCACAGCTCAGCAGACTGATGTTCATTGATTGTCACATGATATACGAAGTGCAGCAAACCCATCAGCATCTTTCCAAATCATAGAATGTACCACATATAATTCTCTGGCTGTCGCACTCTAAAAATCGAATTACTCGTGCGGCAGCCGAAGCAGAGCGGGGCCACACCGTTCAGATGAAAATGGAGCTGCCGCAGCTGATGCTCGATGGAGATGTGAAAGGAACTCGCTCGCCCCCACCGAGCGAAACAGTGATACTTGCAATATTGCTGTCGGCATCTGCCTTCACTTGGAAATCATTGAGAAGTGAACTTGTTGATAAATTACTTTGCGGTTTGGCTGCACATATGCACAAACATTGGGCACAGCTTCTGCTTTCTGCTGCTCACGTTCCTCGATCCTGCTTCGATCCATTATGCGGGGTCAATGAAGAGTAAGTGCATATCACGATGATGATACTTTTCAATATTTCGTTGTTGTTTCGGTTTCTCCCTTACTTCGCCACGATTGCAATCTCATTTTGTTTTCGTTCATGTTTATTTTTTATTTTGTGTTGGTTTTATTTGCAGCAACCATCGAGTAATTTACGTTTAGTTTGAATCAATTCGAGCATATTACCACCTTTTCAATCCAGTCGAATGCACCTCAATGGGGACGGAGGAGCGTTGCCTGCACCTACCTCTCATGCTGCACAGAGGTGCTAGAAACTTCGTCAGCTTTTTGTTTCTAACGTTGATGGGGCTGTGCTGGTGGTTTGGTTTTTGTGGTGCTGCCACAGCTATAGGGGCCCATCCATCCATCCATCCGCATCCTCGAATGGAAAATCTATTGAATTGCATTCTCAATGGGAATTGAGATTGAGTGGTTTTTCAGGAGCCTGTGCCTGTAGAGGTTATGGGTTACTTACTAATCAGTGGATTTGCATTTCCACATGCACAGAGTCAGTCTCTCGTGCGGATTCAACTTCTTTCTTTTCACTCGCTTCACCTCGGTTCTATTCAAAATGAGCGCAAAAAATAAACCATAACTAGTGAAAAGGAATAAAAAAAGTAAAAAATAAAAAAAAACTGAAACACAATCACCAAGAAAGGGGAGAACAAATTCAAAAGAAAAAAAAAACACGCTACCTACATCAGGAGGAAAGGCGGAGATCAGGGAATACAACAACAATAGCATCGAGCGTAAACTACAATCTCGTTATACGGAAAATTAATGTTTCAAGTTAAACGAACCGAACGGAACTCCACCAGAGCAAGTTCTCCAGCATCAGCGCAGCACCAGCACCATCAGCACCATCTGGAGTGGAGAAGCGAGTGTGTAGTGCAGAAAATCACTGAACAAAAACCATTTAGGCGGACGGTCAAGACCAGTTCCAACTTTAAGTTTAAGGAAATCTGCCCCGAGTTTGGTTGTTTTTTTTTTTTACCCATTTTTATTTTTATTTCGTTTCGCCTTTGTTGGGCTCTTCTGGGGGTTTTTATCGCTCGGACTTGACTTACCTATAGCTCGGTCTTGTTAGGTAGATGGGTAGCAGTTGTAAGATTTAAATGCGATTAAGCGAAGTAATATGTAAATTGCATGTACTTTATTCCAGTATCTCTCATCGGTCGTGTTTGTGTGTGGAAAAGATGAGATAAAACAAAAGTGATTATCGCATGTGATATGATTAATGTTCCTTTGACAGACTCCTGACAGTGAATGGTCTGTTAATGGGCTTGTTTTGAACGCCACAAAATAACAGATGTGTGCATTTGGCGGTGTGTTGACTTCAAAAGGAAGGGACGCTGAGAAATGTTTTTTTTTTTTTTTTTGGCTTTAAGCATCATCCGGGGAGTAATTAAGTAGGAATTTTTGTGGTCTAACGTTTAACATACACGCGTCCGTGCGAGGTTAAACAGAGCACTTGGAAAACTGATTCATTGTAGTTTGTTTGCGCTATTTAAAATGGTGTTTCCAGAAGGATTAGAAAAGGGGAACAATATAAAGACTTATGAGTCCACAATTCTATTCCTCTACCGCGAGGATACCTTTTGAATGAGGTAGTGTACGTTTATCACAATCAACTCTGTTTGAAACCCAAAGAAGACAATCTGAGATCTCTTTGAATCATCTCTTTAAAATACATGAAAATTAAGAGAAGAGCTCCTGCTTAGTATCAAGAACTTTCATCAGCCATTACAACTCTGTTTGAAACTAGCTGCCAAACAGGCAACAATGCAAACGCGACTAAGGTGTCAATGATTTATATAAAGTTTCGATCCAAGAATCGGGAACAAAAGGGGCTAAAAGGGAAACGTACTGCAGACTGTTTGAGGTATAGACCTTCTACAGGGTGTCCGCCGGGAAGGTATACTACTTTGTTTTGCCGCCATTTTGGTAAACATTAGTCTTGACAGTTCATATTTGGCAGTCGTGAAGTAGACACGTGGCAAATTTAGTATGGAAAAATATTCGATAAACCAACGTGTTTTAATCCTTAAAACATTTTATCAAAATTAATCATCGATTACTGTGATGATGAGAAAGTTACGTGAAATTTTTGGGAGCAACAACGTGCCAACAAAACGCACTATTTATCGTGTAGTGAATGAATAGTGAATTTCGAAGAAAGAGGGTCTGTAGGTGATTCATCAGTCACCTTTACATCCATTAAAAGTTACAGTCCGGTGCGCAATTTGGTCAGGAGGAATCATTGGACCTTACTTCTTTGAAAATGAATGGCGTAACGGTAACTGTGAATGGGGAGCGATATCGTGTTATGATTGACAACTTTTTAACGCCACAACTTCATGCTTTGGGCTTGATTAACATGTGGTATCAACAAGACGGTGCCACTTCGCATACAGCCAGGATTACAATGGAATTACTGCGAGACCTCTTTCCACAGCAAGTTATTTCAAGAAATGGTGATGATGATTGGCCTCTACGGTCGCCTGATTTGACTGCTCCGGACTTCTTTTTGTGGGGATATCTGAAAAGCAAGGTTTATGCAAACAAACCAGAAACGCTTGAGCAACTCAAACAAAATATTCGTGATGAAATTAATGAAATACCGCGTGAAATGTGTGAGAATGTAATGAAAAATGTGCTCAAAAGGGCTCGCATTTGTGAGAATAACAGAGGCGGACATTTACCTGATATTGGATTATCAATATAAGATCCATTCTCTTTCATTTAATCAACAATTATAAACAAACAAAGTAGTATACCTTCCCGGCGGACACCCTGTAGAAGAAAGGAATAAGTTAGTGGCCAACACACTGAGACCATTATAAGGTCCCTTGTGATAGCACGTGAATCTATGTAGTTATTCTTCCCACTCGTTGAACCAGTTGGAGCTTCTGATGAACGGTAGGAGATTTCGAATGTTTGTGTTTTTTAGATCGTTCAGATCACTTATTGGGGAGATTCACTGTCCTGATATTTTAAGTCTTGTTGGTCTTACTGTTCCATCACTTAATTTGCGTATTAACAGATTCTTTTATATTCCTCGTTCTCGTACGAATTACGGAAGATCTTCCTCTTTAAACGGTTAAATGTTATTGTATAATGAATGTGCGTCATTGACATTAATATGACAATACCATTAATAAAATCCATCTTGTTTAATTATTTCCAGTTTTAATTGTATTGCTCAGTTCTTAATTAGTTTTGTACTTGATTTTTTTCTGAATTATCTTTATTTACTTCCAGCCGTATTAATAATAGTCGCGTAACTACATGTTAGGCCTAACTAATGGCAAACACATTGGTTATACTCAAATTCCTATTAATAAACATTTTTGGAAGATAACTAACGTTTCGTAACTATCATATAACTAACTCACGGTAGGAGGTCTGTTAGCGAGTCAATAACTCTAATACGCTATTCACACCGAGCCGAAAACCTCGTTTTAATCGAAAACTGATGTTTGCCCATACATATTTCAGTTTTCAAAACGAGTCGTTTAAAGTCGTTTTCCACGAAAACACTGAATAAATGTTACAACTCACAACTTAAAATCATTTTCCACGCTAATTGATGGTCTAATATTATTTTGAAATGCTCTGAATTGATTTTATTTATTAATGCGATCGAAATTTGTAAACAGAATAATTTACACAGAAGTTTCACGACTAGTGTCTTACAGCTGGTTGAAACCTCAAACCAAAACTAATTATTTTTCGGCGTGAATGCAATTTCGATTTTTCGACGGTGTGAAAAGGGTATTAGATACATGGTTCCTGTCAAAATGACAAAATAAATTAACTTTAAATTTGAAAAAATTGGGGAACAAAATGGCTCACCGTTTTTCAGTGTTTTTGAATAATATAAATATTTTAGGGGAGGATTCGGTTACCATCGCTTCAACTCGAAAAAAAGTGTGCAAAAAACGAGAAAACCCTATGAAAATGTTTACAAATTACATTTGTTTTGATTTTTTTTTTTTGTTTTGCTCGATTTTATTTTATTTTCTTGTTTTTTTTTTTTTTTTTCACTCGTCACAATTGAAATGTATTAGCCAGCCGTGATGACATAATGTAATAGTTTTTAGTGCAATTTGGTTAGGTGATGCCAGCTCTAAGTAGCTATTGTAGACAAAATATCAGTTAGTTATTATATGAGTTACTTTCATTTATTAATAAGAAAATTTAACTAATGTGTTATTTATTTAACTAGGCGCTAGGTAACATATGAGTTAGAGAGTAGTTATGGGTTTTTTATTAATACGGCTGTTCGTTTTTTCTTAATTTTTGTCTCTCATTTTATTTTTTTTTTCATGTCTAAAAAAGGCCTAGTACTTTGTTGACAAATAAATAAATAAATAAATAAAGTAGAACGTTCCCAAATGGAGTTTTCGTCTTTGTGAGAAAGCCGGACAAGTACAGAGAAGATGAAGAATAGTGTCTACCTCCTCCTCCTCGTCCCAACATAGCTTCTGCAAAAATCGTTTGAAAATACGCTAAGCCTTTTTGCATGCCTGCCTATGAGACAGTGTCCCATGATGACAATTTATTATTGTAGCACTGATACTGATATGCTTCCTATTGAGGGAGATCAGATGCCTAGAACGTCTTAGATCCAGTCGAGCCAGTTGTCCACCTAGGATTTGTTATTTTGATAGCACTCAGCTTTATTGTAAGTTTGCAAGTAGCGACTAAAATGCCTTTGTAGTTACCTGGGATGTCCCTATGCCCCCCAACCCAACAGAGGTGAATATTGAACTGCTCTGCTATCCGCTATCTCGCTGAGAGACTGATTTTTATCAGATCTTTAGCAGATATTATACGTTTTCTTTCAGCCAAGATAAGACTTCTTTAATCGCCATTATTTTCGCCTGAAAAACTCTACAGTTATCAGGAAGAGGGAATGAGAGACTATAATGTCAAAGATCAATTTTTTTTTTTTTCAGATTTCATGTTCGATTTGGCAGCAGAAATTTGAAATCTCAGATCAAAATCTGAAAAGCCAAATCGAAAACGACATAAGACTTAGTCTGTCGGAGAAGACACCGCCACCAACAATCTCCACAGTTTTCGAACCATCTGTGAAAGAATGGATCGATGCATTTTCCAGGAATGCTTCGTCCTCCCAGAATGATAAAGTGGGAGTGGAGACCTGAAAGTTTCTATCAAAAAGAAAGTAATAAGAAATAAGCGAAACTAGGAAGCTTTGCGAGACATTCGTGTATAATCTTGCTGCGGTCATTAATAAGACCTTTTCTAGATGTGTCTGTTGTTTAGTGAAGAGGGCTTTCCCGTAAGTATGGGACTGCTTTTTGCAATAACATCAAATGAACCCGTAATGGCAGCATAAGCGAAGCACTAAACATAAGCTCAGTGTTGGCATACGCAAAGCTGTTCTAGTTGCACGGGAGCCTTCTTAAGTACACTTGGCTCTACTCTAGATGATCTCCTTCTACTTCTTGTCCAAGGACTGTGTTATCAAAAAATATGCCGTCTAAGACCCCTTCTTTTAGTTTTTTTTTTAACAACAACCCTGGCTTTCATGGCTATCCGCTCTGTTGCAATGACATCGAAACTTGGGCTGATGTATACAGGTTTAGTGTCGACTTTCATTGCACTCAGGACCAGCTTCAGTCAGAACCTGAGCATGGATTGGGATGTAGTCGTATCTTCATGGGGGGCTTCACCGCAACTTGAGCTGATGTATACAGGTTTAGTGTCGACTAGACTTCACTACTCGTTAGGCAAGCATGTCTCTGTTTTTGAAGCCTAGGTTTAGAGACTGCAGACTATATTGTTAGGCATTCTGCGCTTAAAGCCTCCCTCAACCCTGTAACTGGTATATCAAAATAGCTCGAAAATGCAATAACCCTCCTATTTCGGTTGCAAGGCGAAGTTTGCTAACCCTTGGGTGGGTTCAACGTTACACGGGCGGTTGCAAGACGAAATTTGCAAACCCTTGGGTGGGTTCAACGTTACACGGGCGGTTGCGAGAAATAAGGTCTCAGATAAGATTGTTAAGGAAGTCTCAGAATATGTTTTTGCGTTCTCGGTGACGCCCTCCATTGACGTTTGGGTTTTCGTTAACACAATCTTGTTTGACACGGCTCGTTAGACCATGCTTGCATGCTTACGGCCCTCTTTTAGGTTTCATAAATCGGCCTTGTTGCCCTCTATCAGCAGAAAAGACTGTAGGCAACTAATTGGCAGACTTTCGGGATAAAAGAAAGATCACTCCGGACAGTTTTTACTTTAGGAAGAAAATGAGGTTGCCTAGGCAGACTGTATTGACGATCAGCTAAGAAATCAGCTTGCATATCAAACATAAAATCTCTCTTACCAATGGCTATTCATGCGATAAGGTGGCACCGCCCACGCACGGTCAACCGAGTAGACGCCGCAAAAACGCAAACCCTTCTAAAGGCAGAGAAACTACTTCCACCTGCTTTAAGGAAGAAACTCCATTTGATGTACGGTCCTCTGCCTGTCCCGATTCATAAGCAAGCATCCTCATTATAAAAAAAAAAAAAAACTTCAATATCTCCCAATCTCCTACTGGCAACGTCCGATTATTGAATCGATTTAAATGAAAACCACTTCTCCTTTCTTCAAGTTGAACTTCAACCAGCATAGTAGAGGTCTTTGCTTACAATTTCCATCTAAAAAAAAAAAACGCTTAAAAGGGATTAAAGAACACCAACTCAAAAGGGCCAAATAACCGACATTAAAAAAGGAGGACGACTCCCTTGTGATAAAAAATGCGGCAGTGGTAGCAACACGCCAACGTTTTGTGTGTTTTAGGTGAGTGTGATTGTGTGATAAACTCTTCTGCACTCACTTTAAGAGCACACGCTTCAATGAAGGATTTAAATTGCTAAAGGATCTCTCATGCCTACACCTCCTCAGCCATCCGCATCTATCCATCCACAACGCGCCACCCATCCGACCAAACCCCAGCACCACCACCACCGCTGCCGACGCTGCATACTTCTCTTTGTGACTGAGTAGGCTCTGTTTGTGTGCTAGGATGCCGCAATAATCCACCAGGGAGACAGAGAATATACTACTACTGGCGCTGCTCTGCTCCTCTCAACCATGAGCTTACTATTCCTACAACGAAATTTTATTTCTCCACTACCGCTGGTAATGGCGGCGCTTTTACTGCTACTGCTGCACTTCTGCGACATTATGAAAAAAAAAAAATAAACAAACACACAAACACAAACGAGTACTGATATAGTAAAGAGAGACTTCAAAGGACTCGTTCAGTTTTCTTGTGGACTTTTTTTTTTTTTTTTTTTTTTTTGGTAAGTAATTTTTTCAGTAAACATTGATTTTTCTCTGCAAGTCGTTGCATCCCCCGCACCGGGGCAGAGTAAATGACTTGGCATTGCTTTGTAGTATCAGTGGGGCATATACATGTGTCCTTAATGGGTGAATTTGATGTCAAAGCCATGGTAAAGGGTTAAAGGAATGTGATGTCGATGTCGCTGCAGGGCTATATTGTCGGGTGATGTTCTACAAAGGTTCCTCGACATCCTTTTGCCAGGTTTTAATATTGCGGGTATTGATTTTCAATCGAATGCGGCACAGACGACAAAGACGAAGTGGAACTGGCAAAACTGTGTATATAGTGTAGGTTAGAGTTGGGAAGGAGCGAGCGCATGTAAAACGACTTTGAAGGATATTATTGCTTCCAAGAACTCTTTAATTAAAAGTTTGAGCAGTGGAATGTTGAGGAGAATTTAGATGGAATGAGTAAATTAGTATGGTTGCTTGGGAAATGACCTTCTGATGGGTGGGAGGGAAAAGTCCTTTGATGGGAGTGGATCGAAATTCTGCTTTACAAAATTCTGCTTTTCAAATCTAAATCAATAAAATTCAGCTTATTCTGCCTTTTCCAACAAACGAAATAGACACAAAAAACAATTTTAGCTTTACAAAAAAATTATAAAAATTAAAAGTTAAAAAAAGAACTAAAATTTAAATGAAAAAGAAACAATAAAAATTTGATTAAATATTGAATAAAAAATTTAAATAGAAAAACAATATCTTATGAAAAAATGTGAAGTTTAACTAAAAAGAAAATAAATAGGTAGATATTAAAAAAAAAGAGTTAACATTAAAAAAAAAAACATATTGAAAAAAATATAAATTAATAAAAGAAAATGTTCTCTCCATCTCCCCTTTACAAAATTCTGCAAACAATTAAAAAACAGAGAGTGTGCTTGTGACCACACACCAGATGTGAAACTTTTCTCGCTAAATGTAAATCGTGGATGTTTAATTTTATTGTGTTGTAGCTGAATTTAATTTTAATTTAATTGTTCTTTATAATATTATAATCTTAATACAGCGCAGTAGACATGTGTGTTTATTCATTTAAAAAGTTTTCATAATACAACGTTTTCTATTTTTGTTTCCATTTATATTTAATTAACACCCCTATTGCGAAGAACAACTATCAATTGAAAGTTGATACTTTGATCAATATAAAAATAAATAAATAAATAAAAACCCATTAAATTAAACAAGAATAAATTTCTTTAAATGGTATTGCGACGATCAAAATCAATTAAGTTTTGATCGACTGTGAACGTGCAGCAATTGTCGGTTGACAAATCGGTATTGTGAATGTCAATCTCGAACAATTTTATTGGTAGTTGTCAATTTTTCTGTCAATCGCAATTTCGGGGTTGATAAGGACGGCTCTTAAACGAAATTGTTGAACATCATCGTTTTTAATTGTTATTGTTGTTATTTCTGAAGGGCTATTATGTATTTATATACATTTTGCCATTTGAAAATTCCACTGATGACATATTTTTCAATAATGTTTACAGATTTGTAACACTCGTAATAATTGTTTAATTAAATTGTTTGCAAAATCCTTAACGATCACTCTTCAAATCAAAAATATTTTAGAACTGTCAAAGTTGAGTTTTCATTCACAATAACTTTATTTTTGGCGTTATGTTCACAGGTAATATATTTATCAATTATTTTTCGCAATACCAACATTAATTTTAATTGATAAATTTGTCAATCGTCAACCGATTGATAGTTGATCTTCGCAATAGGGCTGTTAATGAACTTATTCAGTAGTCTAGTGTCTGTGTAAGACCTAGCTTTATCATTTCACTCCCCAGGTCCAGCGTGCCCATAAGTATTGACTTTAAGAATTCACTGAAAGAATTAAAAAAAATATATATTTATATCTCGGCAACAGCGCCATCTATCGGGTCAAAACTTTAAAGTTGCAAGCAACCACCCACGCGTCGCCCCGGAATTTCCGTCTCCTTCGAGTCGATTTTACTCCTAAGTCGCTTTTTTTGAATCTTGTAAAAATAATATTGACCCATCCAGAATTTTGACCCCAACCCTCCTTTCATATATTGGATGTGAGTGAATGAACTTGATGGGACTCTCGAATTCTCCCATTTGTAATTATAATTAGGATCGTGCTTACCAGGGGAGTGTAGTTGTCATTGGCCATGAAATCAATGTGAGTGATTTCGCTGAAAGATGTACATAAGCAGTCCGCATTTTTTTAGACTCTAAAACAAGAATTGCCTTCTAATAGGAGAATACACGAAGAATTTTTTGTACATAACGCCAGTAAGGATCGGTTAGGGGGCAGTTTGCAACGTGTCGTGTTTTTATTAACAAGTTTGGAAGGACTTACAACTATCAAAACCATTCGAATTTCGAATCCCTTGATCAATCTTCTTAAATCTGAGAAAGATCTTTGCTAGAATTGGTATTTTGGAGTGCAAGTGTGTAGTGTCACAAAGAACAGTTTTTAAAATTAGCGTTTTCGGTGATTTGAATTGCAAATTAAGGACGCAACAATTTTCAAAACATCAATGTTACTCAAAGTATATAAATACATCTTGGTTAAAATCGTGTGTGCCGCTTTCAGGTCATCTAAAGAAAACTACATTTTTCAAAAACGACTTTTCTCAAAAATCCATTGTATGATAATGCAGAGAAATATTGAGTTTGCTATTAAGTTCGAAATTACCGTATTACCTTAGGAATGAATTTTTCTTACAATGTATATGGACTGTTTTCGAGATACACATGTATGTCCAAATTTCAAAAGTACCGTAATTCGATTTTTTAGCTATAATCTGAGTACGCAGGCATGTTAACCTCACCTACTTAAGCTCGAATATTAATTTTGGTTAAAATGGTTAGAGTCGTTTTCGAACAAATCAAACTGGTAAGAACATTATATATTGGAAGTACCATATATATTGAGGTTACCTTGCAGAAAAAAAACGGCCCCGAACTGTAAGCCCGAAAACTTCAAATCTGAAGTTTCAACATAATCCGGGCAGCCGTTTAGGATGTATGCCTCGGGATAGACAGACAGACGGACAAACAGCCAGAAAAACAGACAGACAGACGGACAGACTTTTACTACCCACTTTGTTGAGTTCGTCTATCATCGCAATGTCAGAATTGATTAACATCTCGAGTTCGAAATACTGTACGAAAACAAAGTCTTTCTCTTACTACGTAGGTAATGGAGAAGAGTGCGAACATTGCAGAGAGGTCCTATCTGTTTGGCACATATTTGCCGATTGTAACCTTGCACAACAAGTTTAAAGACATTTAAAATATTTATATATATATTAAAATTTAATTCTTTGAGTAGATAATTCTCAATTTAAGAACTTAAGAATTTAAGAATATGAAATTATTATTATTTGTTTTTTTTTACTTATATTTTCCCACCCTTTCTATAATATTAAAACGACATCTAATCTACGGTCTTGCTGCCCTGATGTCTTCCAATGTAAATAGCTTCTAAATTTATTTTGTAAGTTATTTTTGATAAATAAATAAATAAAATAAATAAATAAAAATTGTCATTATTCGTATGAACACCTTCTTGAAGTTTGGTTTCACATTGTCGTAGAACGAAAATCGAAATTGCTGTGAAAGGGTGGAAACGTTTTCATTTCACTTTTCCACAAGAACTAGAACTGATAATTTTTTGTATCTAAACCAAATCAAATAATAAACAAATTTCAAAGTTTTTAATTGTTTTTGTCGTGCACGAACGAAATTGTTTAGATGTCCAACCGCCTAAAGATCAAACATGCAACTTGTTTAGAACAATGGAACTAAATTGTCGCGCACGAACGTTTGCGTATATTTTTTCTCGCCTATGCTAATCGTTACGTTAATTGAAAGCAAACTTGTAACACCTAAAGACGAAAGATATATTATGTGAAACTAATTCGTATTGACTTGTGGCAGCAAATTGTTGAGATAATCTTTGCATCTATGCAAATTAGATCGAATGATAAACAGGCAAGGATATTATTATTCTGTGCACTCCTACTTGTATATTTACGCAGTTACCAACAAAATAGCTCTCACGTCCTGAAGAACGCATTTTACATTATGAGTAAAATAAATAAACAGTTGGCGCAACAGGTCCGGAGGGACCCTAGGCCTAGCTTCTCACAAATTCGTTTTGTGTGAGTTTTTCATTTTTGGAACAATTTTATGCCGACTCCAAACGGCTAATTGAGAAGCTCTTTCAAGACATTTATACTCTCGGATGTTTGTCAGACGTTCGCGAGAGGTAGCGTTATGGAAAAAAAAACCAAAGTTGGAATTTGGATTTTTTGTGGGATTCGAACCCGAGATCCCTCGCTTAGTAGTCCAACACACTAACCCCTAAGCTACTGACCACTAAGCTACTGCGACTACATTACGACTACTTGTCATTTTAAACGACGCAAAAGTAGGTACGGACTTGTACAGTGTAAGACGTCAAATGAGGGGAAAAGTTGAATACCAATCCAAATTCACACATAAACAACATACCGCATTTCCATCTTTATCATAATTTAGTTCTAGCTCTGCAAGAGTTTTCGATGATTTTCCTTGCCAAACCAGAAAAAAAAATTGACGCCCTTTTCAATATGAATAAAAGTAAAAACAAATTTTAATTCATTTATACTTATCATTTTACATTAAAAATATAGATAAAAAATTATCAACTAAATTTTTAATTACATGTCGCATTTAGGCTTAATAACGGGTGATTTTTTAAGAGGTTTAGAACTTTTTTAAAAAAAAAAACACAAAAAATTCGAAAAAATGAATGAAATATTTATTTGAATCGATAGTTTGAACCTTGCAATTTAATGTTTAAAGATAATTTCATACAAATGTTGACCGCGGCTGCGTCTCAGGTAGTCCATCCGCTGAGTCCAATTTTGGCATACTCTTTCACACATATCGGCCGGTATCTCACGAATGAATGCATGGATGTTGGCTTCCAGTGCGTCAATCGAAGCGGGCTTGTCCCTATACACATTAGCCTTGACATACCCCCACAAAAAATAATCTAATGGTGTCAAATCGCACGATCTAGGCGGCCAATTGACCGGCCCGAAACGTGAAATTAACTGTTCACCAAACTCGCCTCGCAATTGCGCCATTGTTCCGCGTGCTGTGTGGCATGTGGCACCGTCTTGTTGAAACCACATATCATGCAAGTCAAGAACTTCCATTTCGGGCAAAAAAAAGTTTGTTATCATCGCTCGGTAGCGTTCACCATTGACAGTAACGCTGCGATTCGCATCATCTTTGAAGAAATATGGCCCAATAATGCCGCCGGCCCATAAACCGCACCAAACAGTGGCTTTTTCGGGATGCATTGGTAGCTGTTGCAATGCTTCTGGCTGATCTTCACTCCAAATGCGGCAATTTTGCTTATTTACGTACCCATTCAACCAAAAATGAGCCTCATCGCTGAACACAATTTTTCGATAAAAAAGCGGATCCTCGGCCAGCTTTCCAAGAGCCCATTCACCAAAAATTCGGCGTTGTGGTAGGTCGGCTGGCTTTAGTTCTTGCACAAGCTGTATCTTAAAAGGCTTTACGCACAAATCCGTCCGCAAAATTTTCCACGTAGTGCTGTAACAAAGGCCTAACTGCTGGGAACGGCGCCGAATCGACATTTCGCGGTCTTCTGTCACACTAGCTGATACGGCCGCAATATTTTCTTCACTACGCACAGTACGTAAACGTGTTGGTGGTTTAATGTCCAACAAAGTAAATTTGGTGCGAAATTTGGTCACAATCTTCCGAATAGACTGCTCAGAAGGTCGAGAATGCCGATCATAAAATGGAAGCAGCGCGCGATGAACATTTCGAACCGAGCACGAATTTTGATAGTAAAATTCAATAATTTGCAAGCGTTGTTCATTTGAAAGACGATCCATGGAAATTGCAAACCAAACTGAAGCTGTTTGACAGTGACACAAGGTACTTAACACACGTCAGCTGTCAAAACTAGTGTTGCCAAAACCAAACCAGCTAAAAAGTCACCCGTTATAAGAAAACATTATAAGGAACATTAATCTACCTATACATTTATAATAAAACTGTAGGCATTTTCTTTGTTACCTAATGGCGTGAAAACTACTGCGCAGATTTCGATGAAACTTTTTTTGAAATGTTCCTTAGGATTCTGAGAAACACATAGGCTATTCCCTTTCATTGCCATGCCTATTTTTGGAGCGTTTTTGACCAAAATGTGTTTTTTTCTGACTTTACTGCCTTCAACTCGCCATTACTCAAATAAAAAAAATCAGCTTTCTATGTCCTCTAGAAGCAGGGCTACAACCTAAAATCTAACATGAAAAAAAAAATATTTTCTCAAATCGAACATTATCAGGAGCCGCGGTTCTTGATCGTTGTTCTGCTTTAGGGTGGTTTGGTGGCGCACATCGCACAAGCACGTTCATATGAAAAAAGTCTGCATGGTGTTTTCTCCAAATTAAGTGAAACGAAAGAGAAGTATGCGACGTGCGTGAATGTGTATGTAATCAACAGCGATAATGTGTTTCTGAGGAAATGCGCAGATGGCTGATGACGTGCGCTGATGGACGTATGGTGGTGTATATAGAAATTGAGTTCAAGGTTTTTGTTTTAATGGTTGTTATCGTACCTACGTTGATACCTACAGTAAAGAATTGAAGAATTCAAGAAGTAAAGACGATATAGGTGAATTATGTTGTTTGATTTATTTATTGTTGGTGTAGGTACAAATTTCCCTTAAGGCTTTTGTTTTAGTGGTTGTTTTGATATTACCTACGTTGATACCTAAAGTAAGAAAGTGGAACTTTAGTACTTACGGTGTTGATTTATTGTTTCACATTGACAATGTTCACCACTTTGTTTTAGCTAGACTGTTGATTTTAAACAAATATGCCGTTGAGAAAGCGGTCAAATCAAATTACACAGTCTCACGCCGCGTACGAAGTTGCGGGCACAGCTAGTATTATATATATGTATGATCTTAGAGATTTGTCTAAGTATGCATTTTTTCCATTCATTGTTTTTGAATTTGCATTAGCATTTATAAACCGAATATCCCTATGGACGTGTGTGGGGGTGTAAATGAAGTGGGATTTTCTGATTGTGTAAACTCCAAGTGATTGGAATAATTATTTTCAGGTGCATATTCAAAATGGTTGGAAGAAGAAGAAGTGGGTAATATTTGCTAAAAATAAGTTGTGCGTCCTGTTATTTCAATTTTAATGAGTTTAAAAAATATATAAGAACAGAGATAAAAAACTGATTGAATTCGATTTTTTTGAGAAAAACTAAGTAGGGTGTCTTGCAAACAAAACAGTACCAAATATTGCATTGTTTAGTTTGATAAATTCGATTGCTCAGCTATTAAGTTGAAAACTAAGTATAAGTTATTGTTATCATTGTATAATGCTTACATCACATGGTTTTTAAAATTATATCGAAATCGAAATGGGGTTTTCAAGATATGAGCAGTTTTTAAAATCAATGTTTTCGGTGATTTGAATTGACAACTAAGGACGCAATCATTTTGGAAACATCAGTTTTACTCTTAGTATGCATTTTGGTCAAAATCGTTTGTGTCGTTTTCTGGTAATTAATCTAAAGAAAACTAAATTTTAAGAAAATGTATTTTTTGAGTTTACTATTCAGCTATAATTGATCATAATCTTAAAAAATGGATCTTTGTTATAATCGCATGGACCGTTTTCCAGATATTATGTCCAAATTTCAAAAGTACAGTTCTTCGATTTTTGGCGAAAAACTGAGAAACCCCAAACTCCAAATTTCCCCAATGAAGTTTGAACGGAATCCGGGCTGTAGGCCTCGGGAGCGTACGGACAGACAAACATACAGACAGACGGACAAACAGACAGACAGTCGGACAGAATTTCGCGACCCACTTTTTTGAGTTCCTCCATTATGGTAATGTCCGAAATGATTAACATCTCGATTTCGAAATTTTGTACGAATACCATATCTTTCTCTTACTACCTTCTAAAATGTAAGCCTGGTTGGAACTAAAAAAAAGAATCAAAAATCAACTGGAAAATATTACTTGCTGCAAAATGCCAAAGCCATCGCTAAAACCTCAAGCCGTCGCCAATAAAAAATCGAAACAATCGATAAATAAGAACACGAAATCGATTTACAAACGAGGCAATGCCCAAATAAGAAGAAACCTACAAAAAACGAACATGGAACTCTATAAATCCACCAAAAAGGGCACACACCAAGCGGAAAAAAAAATAAAAAAAATCCTCTGCCGACACCACCTTAGAGCATCCACTCGACAGTCAACAGCATATATGGCATATACGTGCTGGCAGTCTTGAAGGAGCTCTAGAGGTACACCAATCAACGTGGGGAAGGAAGAACGAACAATAAAAATATCTCAAAAGTACAAGTACTATATATCTGTCCGGAGAGAGAGCATGTATTTGAAAAAAAAAACAACCGAAACCTCGCTGAACACTCTTTCATGGTACACAACGACCATAAATCGGATGCTGTAATCTGTTTTGGAGGCGCGAATTCGTGTCCGTATTTCACGTATAAATTTTATGCGCTCTGGATACTTGGTGAATCCAGGTAAAAAAAATATATAAATCCATTCTCATGATGGTGGCTGCGAAGGGATCAAATTCTGTCGTCGTCGCTCTTAAGCCGATGAACCAGGCGAACATCCATTCATTCGCACCTAATAAATTTGGTCGCGAGCCAGTTTCTTGTTGATCGAGTGGATGGATACTTCCGTCGGCTAGTGTAGTTGATGTGCCCGGCCCATGCAAATGCACATTTTAATTTGTGGTATACACGCAGGACGCGGGCATCTGCAAATTGATATTTTATTGCCGACTACATTGCTGGAAGAAAGGGGAATAAATCAATTTCGCGTGCCGATGATCTGATTCTGTGAGTCCCGCAGAAACAATAATAAAGATCGGGAGAGGCATCAGAGGGGACGACAACGACGAAGATTTCCACACAAAGAAGCGTGAAAATGGCGAGAGATGAAAGTAGTGTAGATTTTGAGGATTTAGGAATTTCGGTGCGCGCATAAGTTTTACGATTGTGTACAGTGTACCATAAAACTATTTTTAATTGGAACACAACCAAACACACGATCAAAGAGAGACAGCGATCAAGTGAGAGCTAGTGTGTACAGATTTATTTGTTAGCCGGACACGGACCCTTTGAGGTGATGTGATGAATAATTGTTGTCTTGTCTTGATTATTTCAAATGTTTTGTTTATTTATGCAGCGTGTGCGTTTGATTTGGATTGCAAAGGAACTGTTTGTGGGCGGAATGGGCTTATGATATCAAATATATGCTGTGGGTATGAGTGGGCATAGGTATACATATGTGGCGTGAGTCATGGTGGAAAATTATAATAATATCCCGGGACGTCATAGGTGTGTATTTAGCTGTGAATTCGACGCATTTTTTGACAAAATTTTCGCTGCGGGCAAGTGAGAATTTATTTCTTGAATTTTATGTAGATATATTTGTGTTTTTTTTATTAGTATTCTAGCTGTCGTTTGTCTATAATAAAATCATAGCTTTCAATAAAAAAAAATTAATTTGAGTAATGAGTACTTAGTTTGACAGTTGAATTCTTGCTTTTATGCTTATCTTTCTATCAGTGTCATAAATTGTCAAAAAGTGCAACATGCCCACATCAATCCCAACAAAATGTTTATACAGGGTGGGCCAAATACAAGTTTCTTTATAAAAATGCAATAAAATGAACAAAATTATTTGTTTCCATGTACATATTATGACTTTATTAGCAAGAGAAAACATTCCCATTAATTACGAAACACAACGTCGTTCAAGTGCCAGCCGAGGCGGCTTCGCAGTCCTCCTAATTGGGAACTTTTTTGTCGTGCTCGTAATTACTCTATCTTTATTACACGAAGAGCTCAAAAGAGATATTTCCATTCCAAGTTGAACACTGACCTACCATCGAAAAAGCTGTGGAGCAACTTACGTTCGATTGGTATTGGGAAAAAGGCAGCCGCTGATAACACCCCGGATGTTACTGCACTTAATAATGCTTTCTTAACCAGTGAAATTAATTATTCTTGTTTTACTCCCGTAGATGAACTGCTTTTTTTGTCTGATTTTGATTTTGAAGTCGTCTCGGAAATTGATGTCATTAATGTTATTCGTTCGGTAAAATCGAACGCGGTCGGTGAAGATGGTATACCTCTTCGGTTTATTAAGATAATCTTGCCCCATATAATAAGCTGTCTTACACATATTTTCAATTTCTGTATCGCGTCATCTTTTTTCCTGATAGTTGGAAGTTAGCTAAAGTTATTCCGGTGTCAAAAAAACCTCACCCATCTGTAGCAACTGATTTCCGCCCTATCAGTATTTTACCAACTCTGTCAAAGGTTTTGGAAAGGGGTTCTTGTTGACCAAATGTCAGATTACCTCGAACAGCATAGCTTGCTCTCCTTTGTCCAGTCTGTTTTTCGAGCGCGTCACAGTTGTGCTACAGCTATGATAAAAATTCTAGATGACATTAGAATTAAGTATGACATGGTTCACTTGACCGTGCTTTGATTGCTTGACTTCTCCAAGGCCTTTGACAGAGTGAACCATAAGGTACTGTGTCAGAAGCTCAGGATGTATTTTGGCTTTAGTGAAAGGTCCGTGCGGCTTATAAGTAATTACTTGCATAATCGTTACCAAAATGTAGTGCATGATGGGAAATCGTCCGAATTTAGAGCATTACAAACGGGTGTACCTCAGGGTTCGATATTAGGACCAATATTATTCTGCTTCACTACATAGTATAAAACAAAGTCGCTTTCTCTGTCCCTATGTCCCTACGTATGCTTAAATCTTTAAAACTACGCAACGGAATTTGATGCGTTTTTTTTAATAGATAGAGTGATTGAAGAGGAAGGTTTATATGTATAATAACATCCATTAAATAGTGGAGAAATACTGTTACTTTTGAGGTTTCTAATGTGATGTCGTAAACAAATAATTACATTTTATCCGCTGGATTTTCCCGGAGTTCAGTGGAGGAAATTTTGTGCATGTGCGCCAAAATCTGTTTCTCTCTTTGTACACCTTCTGCGGTGCGCTTTTTCTTTTTCTTTTTTTATGCACCTTTTGGGCTTTGTGTTGTTTTTTTTTTTTTTTTGCTCACGTTTTTAAATTCTTGATGTATAATGACAATGAGTTGAGTAGTAGAGCGAATGTGGTGCATTGGATTGAGAGAGATAGGTATGTAATTGAGATTGAGGGAGTCATACTCAGTCAGTGTGGGTACAACGACCAAAGAAACAAACAAAGTATTGCAAGGCGCGCTTAACCGGGTCTATGAAGGGACAAAATCATGGAGGATCGCTCTTAACGAAACGAAATCGGTCCACGTGGATTTTGCATATATAAAAACAAATAACTTGCCTGTATTTATAAATACGGTACAAGTTCCGTTTGCAAACGAGGCCAAATATCTCGGAATGACTCTCGACACCAAATTAAAATGGAAACTGCATGTAAAGAAAAAATGCGAAGAACTTAAAATCAAATATAGAGAACTTTATTGGTTACTCGGAAAATATTCCAAGCTTGCCCTCGAGAACAAGCTTTTATTATAATAAGCAAGTGATGAAGCCTATATGGACATATGGTATACAGTTATGGGGCTGTACCAGCGAAACAAATCTAACCATTTTACAGTCTTTCCAAAACAAAGTGCTAAGATCATTCGTCAGTGCACCGTGGTACATTAGAAACGAAGATCTCCATAGAGACCTCGGAATTCTCACAGTTAAGGACGAAACGAAAATATGCGCTCGAAAGCATAGAAACCGAATATTAGGACATATTAATAGCTCGGTCCGTGAAATTCTCGATGTAACAAATTTATTGCGGCGTCTACAACGAACTAAACCTTCGGACTTAGCCCGATAATTATCAACCGCGTTAAAATTGCGGAACGACCAGGATTTTTCGCCGGAATGTAGCTTGCCAAACGTGTAAAACTTCGTGATAAAAAAAATTGCTTGATGAGTCATAACTTAGTTGCAGTACAAAAGAAATTTGTAGGAGGTGGTTTTAGTGAGTAAAAATCTCTACTACTATGAGCACGCGCCGAGTGTCCTCATAGTGTCTTCTAGAAGATTTCGACCTACCTCGGAGAAAAAAAAAAGTGGTTGGGAAGGCTCAGTCCTAAGTGAGCGATAGGTCTCACGTTCGATTCCCTATGTGATCGTCTGCTAAACATCCAAGAGCAAAACTGTCCTCAAGGAGCTTCTTAATGCATTAGACGTTCGGACTCGGCGTTAAAATATAAGTCCGTTCCAAAACTCACGAATTGCTGTGAGGAGCTAGAACTATCGTACTTTTATGGACCTATTGCACTAGCTTAGGTTAGGTTGGGATAGGTAGACGGGCTGGCTGGCTGGCTTAATTCGAGACTCAGGTCAACACTGACCCATTCCGATGCCCATCGAGAGGAAAAAAGTTTGTCCCTTACTCATTATAACCCTGTCTATAAAAACTGAGATCAATTCCTTAATGTATTATTGGATACAAACCATCCTGCGGATTTGGTAAAATTTATTACCTTGTCTATCGGTGCTGGAAAGCACGTTTAGGTCGTGGAAGAAGTGTCTCCCCAGCAATCTGTACCTGGTGTGTTGGAGACCTGGACAGTGACAGGAAGTGGGTTGTGTCTTCAAGAGCTCCATCATCAATACAGCCTCTACAAAGTTCTTCTTTCGTCATGTGTTACCGCGTAGTATTGTGCCCCGTATGATTCGAACGAATGTGGAAAGAGTTTTTCTACCCTTCCGTATGAGATTCTCAGTTCAGTTTCTAACTATAATGTAGTCCATCTAACGTTCAGAGTACAGAGGGATCAGCATGTTCTGACTCAGCTGCCGAATCATGTGATGGTAAAATTCTTCCACTTTCTCGTTGCCTACAATGCCCTCACGCCCCGGAACCCAGCAGAGCGACACTTTGAGACCCTTGACTTCTTCGCATCTCACAAGTTTCGATTTTTGTTTTCTGTTGCAGTTCATTCATTACTGCCTATCTGTCGATAAAGAAGGTGATATCTTCAGGTTGTATTGCCCTCAACCACAGACTAACGGGCTGCTGCTGTCACTGCCATGAGGATCTCTGCTCTCGGAAGACACTGCTGTTTTCTGGTAGGCGTTCCGATTTTGATATGCCCAATGATTCGGGGAAGACGCCTGACCCCACACCAGTTTCCATTTTATATCGATACGATTGTTCCACTTTTCTCTGCTGAGATAGGCGCGCGAGAAAGGTAAACTAAGTATGGCTTGATGTAGTCCGTGGTAGGTATACATGCGGCCAAAGTATTTCTGTAGGATCGTCAAATGAACCATTTCGTTCAGTTGCAGTTTTCTTATTGGCTTATTCTCATGGCACTAATGACGGCTGTTGATTGAATAAATATGGCTAGCGAAAGCAGATTATGGGATAGCCTCATGTCCTGTTGCACTAACTATTTATTAAATTTTTGTCGTTCGAAGTAGACGACCATTTCTAGTCCTTTTTCTCTCTTAATTTCATTTTACCACAGTTCTAATGTCTTTTCGATTCATATTTTCATTTCAATGCCAGCGTCTGCTCAGGACATCCACTGTGTTTTAACCCAGTGATACCTCAAGATCTTCAAAGAACTTCATTCTTCTGCCAACTATTGTCAGAACATTAACAAAGTATATGCGCTGCAGTCTCAGATTCCCCGTAGCCAAGGTTTACTGCGATACGCATCTCTTACAAGGACCAACTTTCTCAAATAGTACCCGAAATTCCCCATGTCCTCTACGTAACGTTACCACCCTTTAACATCTAACTCGATTCAAGCTTATCATTTGTCTTTGAGCGGCGCGAATCGACCCCTTTGCTGCCATCTTAGCCTGTCTATGTTTTTCAACGATTGACCATCTTTTCGGGAGTTCTGCAGTGGCCCCTTTGACGTTCAGTGTCCCACCATTCCCCTGTACCAATTTAAGACAATTGTTCTGGTCCCAGCAACTCTACAGTTGACCTCTGTTCTGCAAGGGACTCCGACTGGACAGTATTTATTAAAACGTTCAAGTTCTTCCGTCTCGATTGCGCATATGTTCCTCTCATCCGTCTGTTCGTTTTTTGTTTCAGAAGAGAACATTAAACATACCACCACATTATAAATACATTTAAAATGCACCCACCTCCTCCCGAAAAAAAAAAACATTTTTCATAAGAGTTAAACACTTCCCTAAAGTAAAATTGCCAAGTGAATGCATTTCACCACAACCTAAGGCTGCATCTCGCAACACTCGCAAGTCGCAACACACCTCGTTTAGAGGAGGGATAACATCAAGCGATGTTATCTCGCATACAGCGTTCCCATCCCAATAGTTTGACTTCGTGCTCGCAAGACAAAAGCCCCAAAAGCTAGAACGAAAAGAGAAACAAAACAAAAACTGATTATAATAATAAGATCCTCGGTTGGGTATGGGTACACCTTGGAAAGGGTCGTACATACCGTAGGCATCCGTTGCGAGTACAAGATCAAATTGAATGAATCATTTCCCTCGTTGCCGTGTGTTCTCCTTGTTTTTGTGTTTCCACCACAGGGGGATCCCTGTGTGCAAGTGTAATAATCATCGGTGTAAAAATTAATGTTCGTGCATATCCTATATCCACCCGGTCGTTCGTGTAGTTGCAAACTTAAATATAATGCGATAACAAGGTGGGATGGACACAAGACGCACAAGCTATGAATGGAGACGACGAAGACGAAGCTGATGTATAATTATCTTCCCATCGGGAGCACAAATACATACATTGCATTGTTGCTGACAAAAAGAAAAAAGATATCTCGCTAACCGCATGTCATTTGGGACTGGTCCTCGCATCACATTCTAATTAACATAAATTTTCAATTTTAAAAGACTTGTCCGAAATCTTGTTTTCTATAACATGTGTGCGCCGATCACCGGTACATGTCCTGCATGCGAAATGACCCAACCGAATAATGTTGTGCGGTAACCTTGAGCAAATAGGATTCTCGAATTGACATTCAATTAGGCTCTCGGTCTCGGCTCTGGTCTCTGGCATGACAGTCGATTTTAAACAAAACCCGGACACACTCGTACGCAAGTAAATAGAAATGTAAATTCGATCCTGGCTATCGCCAGTTGAATTGTTGATTGGAATTATAAGCAATTTTTGGCAACTCGTACCTGGAATGGTTGTTACGTCAATTTGGCTGTGTGTAGATGATTCGGTAAACATGTCGTGTCCGTGCTGTTTGATGGGTGCAGTAAAGAGTGACCGATTGGAATGCTTAATACACAATTTTGACTAATAGTTGAATACAAGAGATGCCATCCAGCAGTCCAGCAGATACCGAGTATAGGGTTAGAAATTATCGGCGCTATGTATGCATGAGGGGTCGTCACTCAGCAGTGTATCGATTTGTAGATTTGTATCTTTGTTATAAGTTTAACTGACATTTACTGGAAATTAAATTAAAAAGTGTTGGTTGGCCTTTGTTATAAGTGAGTGAATTTATTCTCACGGTTCGAAATAATTCTTCTGAAAGTCACTGGAGGGTATAGTTTTATTTATAGGGACACTAGAAAACAGCAACAAAATAAAGGAAGATCAAGACACTATAGTTGGGAACGGCTACAGCCTCTTAAAAATAAAACAAGCTCTTCCGAGTAGCGATTCAGTAGCTTCTTCAGTAGCGATTTCTTTTTCTTTAGGAGTTTACACCCTATTCACACCACACCGAAAACCGTGTTTTCGTCGAAAATTCGAAGACGCATTTACACCGAACACCAACTAGTTTTCGTTTGACGTTTCAATCAGCTGTGAGACACTATTAGAATTTAGTCGTGAAACTTCTGTGTAAACGATTTTGGTTACAAATTTCGATCACAATTATTAGGTTAGGCTAGGTTAGGTCTACGGGTCGGTAGAGCAGGGTAAACCCTACTGTACCACACTCAGGTCCTTGTGGACCCATTGTGATAGCCTTTTTTGGGGATTAACCGTTGGTGGTGTAGATGGTTAGCTCATGTCTCTCCTTCTTGTATCTACCCGACGCCGGTCAGCCATCCTGATGTCCTCAAAAACCTGTAAAGATCAGAAAGTGTAGCATCAGAAAGTACTCGCATCCTTAAAGAAGACCGCTCGCATTCAACCTATTCCAAAGAAAGGGAAGAAATGTCTGCCAAAAAACTATCGTCCAATAGCGTTACTTTCAATGCTCTCTAAAGTAATGGAAAAGGCAATAAATGTCGAAATAATCAAATATCTAGAAGGCCATCGATTAATAAGCGACAGGCAATACGGATTTCGGAGCCGTCGTTCCACTGGTGACCTGTTAAGCTACGTAACGCACTTATGGACACAATCAATTGAACAACACGGCGAATCCAAAACCATAGCCTTGGACATATCAAAGGCATTTGACCGAGTCTGGCATAGAGCCCTATTAGGCAAGTTAGCGTCTTACGGATTACCACAACAACTCTGCGGATGGATGCAAGATTTTCTTCTGGGAAGATCGATCCAAGTTGTTGTAGATGGTGTATCATCCAATTCGTTTGCTATAAATGCAGGAGTGCCCCAAGGATCTATTCTTTCTCCAACTCTATTTCTTCTCCACATCAACGATTTGCTTGGATCGACAAATAATAATATCTACAGCTTTGCAGATGACAGCACTCTTATATCCTCCATCTCGAACAATGGGCCTGTGAATACGGCTACATCACACAGTCAGAGATGTGAACAAATTAATTCTCTAAATGATGATCTGGACAAAATCTTGAAATGGGGAAAGGACAACTTGGTTGTATTTAATGCAAACAAGACACAGCTCACAACATTTTCCAGAAAAAATGCATCAACAGTTCCTCAGATCCAAATGGATGACCATCCAATCCATCACAAGGACTCAATGCACCTTCTAGGAGTCACAGTCAACTCAGGAATCACATGGCAGAACCACATATCCTATATCGCAAAATCGGCGTCCGCAAAGTTGAGCTACCTATTTAGAGCAAAGAGGTACTTTAGCCCCAAGCAACTTCTCCTTCTCTACAAAGCACAGGTTAGACCAGGCTTGGAATATTGTTCCCATATATGGAGCTCGGCCCCAAAACATTCACTTAACCTGCTTGATAGCATACAGAGACGAGCAGTTCGACTCATTGGAGACCCTACACTCACATCGAATCTACAATCTACAAGTCGCTGACCTATGCTTGTTCTATAGGTACTTCCATGGTAGATGTTCTGAGGAACTCAAAGACATTATCCCTCGAAATGCAACTTTTGGGCGCCCACCAAGACAGGCTGCTAATGCTCATGACCATACAGTACACTTGACAACCGCGAGGACATCAACTTTCAAAAACTCCTTCTATTACAGGACAAGCAAACTTTGGAACTCGCTTCCTGGGGATATATTTCCAGAAGACTACAATTTGCAGCAATTTAAGTGCAGGCATCTCGGGGCGCTGTTGAAGCGTTATAGGTTCGCCATTCCCGGGAGAAGTATATAAAAAAAAAAAAAAAGTAATAGCTTCCAAGTGCTCTGTTCCTCAAATGACGGAGGCTTGGGCAATGACATATTTATATGATTGTTTTTTTAATTTGGTTTCACATTTTCGTAGAACGAGAATCGAAATTGCGGTGAAGGGGTGAAAACACTTTCGTTTCACTTTTTCACAAAACGAGGTAGTCGATAATTATTTCTTTTCCTTTTTGCTTTAGTTTTTATACAGAGGTAAAACAATCGCACATTTGATCTCTTCGGGAAAACTTCCAGAGAGAACACTCCGATTAAAAAGATGAGCCCAGACATCAACTATATTAAGAACAATTTTTTTCAAAACATAATTAGAACTACCATCGGTACCACATGAGCTGGATTATTTAAAGAATTTTTACCTTTTAATACTTCGAGCCCAGAAATTTGTTCAAAGTAAAAACCAAGCCGAATCTACAACATCCCATCTAGATTCATGACAACAACTACAGGATGCTCACTTGGAAAAGATATATGTCCAACTAAAGCGAAGTGGTCATTCAACATGTTCACAACTTCAATATAGGATCAGAAGTGCTAACATTACCATTTTGTATTTCTATGGACTTCTTTTGATTACCAACGTTACGATTGGCAATGTTGTTGACTATCTTGCATTCTTTTTTTAGATTCCCCTGCGCCAGTCTCATTTGAGTTTGGTAATAATTGTCCTTACAACTTCGGATATCTTTGTTTATCTTTTGGCACAAGCTATTATAGAGAGAGTCATACATATCGAAAAAATCAATGCTCTAGAAACTCCTAAAAACAGGATTGGAACTAGAAACTCAGCTTAATGCAACTGCGCGTTCCATTTGTAATCGTATGAGGGGAACAATTTGTTCCACAACTTTTTTACATACCTATCAAGGGAACTTCTCTCATTTTATGAATTGCGCTTCAATTGTTTTTGTCATCGGCCATCTCTGACCGATTGTGAGCCTTCAAAATTGCTAATTTTTTGCAATAAAAAAAAAAGAATTTTCCAACTGCCAGTTGTAGCTGCACCATTCTATTCTGCGCTCAAGGTGATTTTTTTTTTCTTTTAATTAATTGCCAGCGCGCCCGCACATGGTGGAAATATATAATTGAAATATTTTCCCCATAAAATGACTCCGCAAGTCACTCGCATCGATCTGTGTTCGTTTTCCAATTTAAATTCGCAACAATAACATGTATACGTATGGAAGTTTAATCCCACATCAAGTTGTTAAGCAGCAGCCGTACAGCTTACAGTCCAAGTGTATACGCCCATTATACTCGAACTCGTACCATAAAAAAGTACTGCACCACTACCGTGTTCATAACGAAAATGTGATTGAATCAAATCGCCACAACACCAGACCGAATACAGCACTGCATGGCCTGGCATGGCACTGCAGCCACCTTCATAGTTAATGCATTTCCACATTGGCCACGACTAATGGACTCCCCCGCGAGAACATCACACGGACTCCTGGTGTGCGCTCCTCCTGCCCACAAGCTCGGCACATGGTTCATTATTGCACGCGACCATAACAAAAAAAGAAAGAAAGAAAGAGAACGCACGAGATGTGTCCATTACTTCGGTGGCAGTTCATTTATGAGGATGATGATGGTGGCCAAGCAAACGAAGTCACCAACCTAACAAGCGGACGTACGAAGTCTGCCACGAGAGCTATCACTTCGCTAAGAAGCAGGTCCTATACCTACCTACCAGTGAAACGTGCGAAATTCTACAAATAGCTCGTATGGTCGCAGTCGCAGTCATCTTCGACTTTGTCGTCTCGTCGTCGTCGTCGTCGTCGTCGTCGTTCACTCGAACGGTACGATACGAGTATATGACTAAATTAACAAGAGCGTCTTCAAATCGACGTCGACAACGACGTTTTGTGTGCTCCTCCTGGCCTGGCTGGCAGTGATGGCTGATGGTGGTGGAGCCCCTCTTCCTCGATTCTCCTTAAATGTATAGTGTGTTGCATATGGTGGCACACTCGACGAGTATGGAGATTGGTATTAACCAGGGCAAGTCGTCACTCTTCCTCTGCACCGCACATACTCGTCTCTCGTACTCGTACTCGCACTCGTCGTCATCAGCGTTCGCAAAATTCCCTTACTTGTCAAGTGTACTTGAGAGTTTTTGCCTCTGCCATGAGAATATGGTTTTTATTTTCTCTCTATATATGCAATTTTATTATTCTTGCGTTTGTTTTTTTTTCTTGATTTTTTTTTTTTTGTTTCTCTCATTTGATTGTTTTGGAATAACGCGCGAAAAATCCCTGCTGCTTGTCAGTGTATGGGGTGTTGTATTTTTTCCAAGCCTCTGCTGCACGTAAAGTCAGTTTATTGTTGTTTTTGCTTTTGTTATAGGTACCTATGTGCTCTTGGAAAATGCCTTAAATACTGTAGTTATGATTCGAAGGAGTTTTACTGCATAGGAAGAAGAAACAAATTTAAGACAATAGGGCAAAGCTCCGATAGCGGAAGAATTATTCGGCGGAAGGTGACGCGATGTCGGATTCGCCTACGAGGACAAACATTTATTTTCAGTCCTCGGAAATTAATTAAGTCGGTGGATGGTGCTGTGGGAGAGGTTTTTGTTGTATTTAATTTTGGTGGCACGTCTTTCGGGAAAGGGATCATGATTTTGCGATCCGCTAATGGGGTGTATTTCTGACACTCACAACTTACAACAGTGGTACAAAATGGTTGACTTTACTCTTGAAACCAAAGGGCGTTCTTCCTGCATCTTTTAGTCTTATCGATAAATAACTCCTTACTCGCTTTCTATCTATCTATCCTCTTCCCCAAGGATTTATAAAGGCAATAAACCACCCTTGGCGAGTATCACATTCGACCCAGTTTCAAAAATAGTTCAATCGCTACAAAAGTATCGGGACACCTGGGGACAGATTCTGTATAAGAATAGTCGTCTGAACGATATCGTTTTTTGATGAACATAATCAAAGGGCACGGTAGTGTTCAGCCAAGTTCTGGCACTACACCCTTTTAACAGGAACAAACTCAGGCGATTTTCGACCCCCTCTATCTTCAGTACCAGTGCAGTCAGAATTTTCAATTTCGGAATATTTGCTAAACTGATCAAGAAGAGGCGCCTCGTCAAATTTCAAGCATTAGTGGATCCGTTAATGATTAGGTACTGAATAAAATTTGGTGGGTTCACTGGTTAAGTTTTTATAATCTTTCGAATTGGACGTAATAAGAAGAAAACTTGCCAAGTAAACCACCGAATTTCAAAATTTCACTCTTAATTTTTAGTTATTTCAGTATAAGTACTCGATTGTTTTACATTCTACTTTAAATATTTGGCATTAAACCTTTATAAAGTAAGAACTTGGCTTACTTTTAGATCTCAGTAGGTACTTTTCACGGCTGACTTGTTATATAGACCTCTTTTTTTAACATATATGTTTTTGGTGTGAAAAGGCCTATCCTGTCCGAATTGTTTCGACTATCGTCAGCTTTCACTATATGTACGTATTTATGGAATTAGACTGGACTAAGATCTCAAGCTCGTAGTTTTTTGTAAGTTGTTAGTTTTAAAAGTCTATAGTTTCGACGATCATCGTCTGATCTAATCGGAGCTCTGTACAGATATTCCTCCTTTCTCCGCTATTCGTTGCCAAATTAATGCCGGTTCTCCTTTACAACCGCACGATACCAGAAAGACTGTCGTCTACTGGTTTACTTGCAACAGTGAGGAGTGGGAAGCTTGTGGTTATGCATCAGGAGCTATTCACTGATCTTTTCATTGATCGCACGTACTTTTCGCAATCCAGAAGCTTTTATATCGTTTACAACAGATGGAACTGTGGTTGCAGAATTACGTGCTACTCAAAGATGAAATTTTAGCAGCAAAATGCCATGATTTGCTGAAATAACAAGCTCTTATAGGTTAGGTTAGATTGAGTGAGGTTGTGAGATCGTCACATAAGACCCAGGCACCATAATCGTTGTCCCATCGCCACACTCAGGAAACCATTACGCTGGAAAACCTAACCCAATTCGTCCAAACATTTAATTTACTTACAGAATATAAGTATGGTCTCAAGCCTTTACGGTAAACAGTTTCTGCACCACATTTTGTAAGGAAAAATTGGAAAGTTGCAGCTTGTCTCGGTTCATGTGTTGGCTCCACGTACGAGATCGCTTATTCAAACAGAATCAGCGTTCTCTTCAATACATGCGATTAACACAAAATATCGCTTGGCGTTTAAAAAATCAACAGTTGGCGGAATTTATTAGGACCATCTTAAACTAATATTCAGCTTTATAGTTGATTGATTTTTTATTAGGTAGGTCTAGGTAGGTAAAAGTCTGAGAAAAAACTCTTTTATCAAAAGTCTTGTTGGTTGTTTTCTTATTTTATTAGATAGGTAGGTAAAGAACTGAGGATCTGAGAATCAATGCTATATAAAAAATGGCAGTGATGTGAGTTTTTAAAAATTGAAGCTCCCAGTAACAGGCAATTGTCGCCAGTTCTGGGGTCGAATCGCCACTTCCGTGAACGAGCTACCCGTTCACGGAATTAAGTTGGTTTTACATGTGAAACAAAAACAAATTCCGTCACGAAATGCTCGATCACAGAGGAAGTGATTCGACCCCTGTTTAGAGACTAGAGAGTTATAAGCGCCTACTGTACTATTATAAGCTCTTACACTTTACAAAATTTTTGAGTACGAGAACAAGCATAGTAGCGGTTTCTCATTTTTGATCTGTTAGAGAATGCTTGTATTTTTAAATGGAAAATATTAGTAACGCTGGTTTAAGGAGTCTATGATTGGAAGTAGGGTCCGAATTAGACCGAATCGGTATGCATATTTGTGCCTTTTCGAATTAAAAATCAATTAAGGACGCAATAATTTTTAAAATATCAATTTTACTCTAAGTTTGCATTTTGGTCAAAATCGGTATTTCCGTTTTCAGGTAAACTAAAGAAAACTAAATTTTCAAAAGTTCATTGTACGATCATTTAGAGAAAAACTGAGTTTGCTATTAAGTTACAAATGGCTATATTACCTAAGGAATGAATTTTTGTTACAATCGTATGAACCGTTTTCGAGATACCGAAAATTGTATATGGGAAGTAGCATTAATTGTGAGGTTACCTTGCAAAAAAAAAAACCGGCCCGAACTGTAGCCCCCCCATAAACTTCAATTCGGAAGTTGGAACTAAATCAGGGCAGCCTTTTAAGCTGTAGGCCTCGGGAGCATACGGACAGACAAACAAACAGACAGACCAACAAACGGACAAACAGACAGATGGGCATAATTTCGCGACCCACTTTGTTGAGTTCGTCTATCATCGAAAACAATATATCCTTCTCTTACTATGTAATCGAGAAAGTTAAAATACTATTTCACTGACTCAAATTCGTAGAGTGCAATGTTCCACTCTTGCACCAACCATCATCTGCAATTTGATAATTCGGTCTTCGGTGATCAAAAAGTTGAACATCCCTGAGTTTCGTTCGAATTTCGAATTTAGTAGGTATGGCTTTCAAACTTTCGACATACACTCAATCGGCCGTAGCAAGGTATCCGTCGGAAGGTAAAATTCTCCGATTTTATACGATTCGGCGATTTTTATACGATTTTTATAATATCGGCGAATTACGTTGAAGTGCGATGAAGTGCATCCGACAAACTTTGGTTGCGGAAATAGTTTACGGTTTGGAGTGCGGTGCGGTGCACCATTGCAATTGTTTATTTCTCTTCCGAAGTCGGACATCTCGAATTGAATTTGAGCCCCCGAAAGAGTTGTTTGCGTTGCGGAGAATTTTCCGTTTCGACGGATAGCTCACTAGGGTCGAATTTGTATCTGTTCACTTTGCAGGCGAATGTAGTTTTGTTTTCTAACTTCGAGCACCTCTCAGTCACCAGAAATACAATCGCGACAACTCTAGCTCGAAAAAGATAAAGCTTATTTGAAAATTAGCTAAACCTTCAATTTTGCATTGGAAAATGCTAAATCAATTTCGAGTCCCTCGCCCTCACCTCACATAGATTGCCATTGCAGTGAGCGCCCACACTCTGTTCGAAATACACTCACACGCACAAGACTATTGCTCCTTTTTGCGTGCTGGCTTTTACATATCGACCAACTTGATCGATCATCATATCCCCCAACCGACAGACTCATTGAACATTGACGAATGCTTTGTGCTCCCACATATCATCGTACGAGACATACATATTGACTGCAACGATGACGACAAGCCAGCCCAGACCATCACCAATCAATCTCCGGCATCTACAGTGCGTCGGGATGTATTTTGTTTTACCTGGGTCTCTCGCATAGCTCTACGTAAATATGCATTCGAATTCATTAGAGTCCACTTTAGCCAGGCTCTGCTGCCTGCCCCCCATCATCAGTTTCCATTCGCATGCCCTGTTGCTGAGTGTAATCGTATGCGCTGCATGTTCTAGGGACGTACACATATCTCCTTTTCAAAATCAGAAGTTCCCTGTAATTCTAAAACAACACTCGCTTGTTACTTGTTCGTCTTTTGCTTCTTCAGCAACATCTCGATTTTTTATTTTTTTCATTTTACTGTTCCTTCCTCCATTTAGGCACTTGAACATGTTTGTACATCCTTTTCGTCGAGTGGCTGACATATTTCGAACTCCGTAGCCCGCAGCAGCCATCGTGTGCTGTGCATGCATCACGAGAGAGCCCAGTTAAGGCACACAAACACACACACATAAAGTGGAATCATTATTCTTGTGCACACATTGTGATCATGTTTATACGGGAAACGGGAGTGTCTCGCAATGAGATCAGTATCAGGATTCTGATTTCAATTTGGAGATTCGCGCAGAAAATGAACCAAGCCTGTTGTCCGTCCCCATCCCGTGGGAAGGAGGTCACGCGAGTAAGTGGTGAAAGCCTATACCAATGTTAACATCGCGATTCCTATTTAATTAGAATGTAAAGCAAACATCCCCAGAGATGCATATGTATACAATTTTGCAATCCATCAAGTCAGCCATCACATCTCCATCAAGCCACATCCCTCCGTCAGGGTAATAATTGCTTCAAAAACTCCACGGAGAGAAAAACCAACAAAATCTTCGCCAGCATCATCATCGTCATGCTTACTTGAGCCTCCTTCTGGGCACGTTCATCCTCCATCGCCTCCACCCCATCTCCCTCTTGCAGCAGCCGCATCCTCGTCATCCTCGTCATCGTCAACATTGCATTTGTAAATAACGAAAGTATTTAATCATCGTATTTAAATTATAATCACCAGTATGAAGGCAGAACATTACGGACGGATGTGGATGCGCTTACACACTCCTCCAGGACGTGATTCGAGGCTGCCTCGGATCACCTTGGGACCATGTAAGACGACTAAAATGTAGATTCACGGAACTGCTCTCGCTTTAGTTCGATCGCCTTGCTACTTGCTACTTGAGTTTCAGTCTTGAAAGTTCTACAAAATTGTAAACTTATACCCCAACATTGGAGGCCTAAACAAATATTCATATACATATATCCCTGCTGGGGGTGGCAACAAGGAATGGTGACGATGTGCCGCCGCTGATGAGGATGACGATGATGATGGTGACGGTGGTGGGCTGCATTATGGACGAGCGAAGGATAATTCCGTGTAGCGCTTGAGCTTACTGGCAGTTAAACACAATTTCTATGGCTTTTCGGGGGCGGAGTAAGCTCGGGCAGGGTGTGCAGCTCTGAATGTGGATAAACTTAACCCTGCTCTCAATTCGCAGCGATTCCGATTTCCATTCAAATGCAAAGAGTGGTACTCCAACCACGATATCGGGGGCTACCAGCTCCAGCATAGTTGTTGTGGCATGCTCTGCATTATTCCTTCATACTCTTTCACGGAGTTTTTCCATTTCGCTTTGGTCGAAGGCCATGGTATATTTTTTTTTTTTCTGCTTAAATCCACTGAAGAGTAAGTAGGTATAGTATCATCATCCGATGTTAATGACGGTGGTTGGCTTTGGGTAGAAGTTCACAATTAAAAAAGTGTGCCTATAACTATATACCAGAGACTCCATGTATGTATATGTCTATAGTATTTTATTTAACTCCAATGAATGCGCATAATAAATACACATGCACGAACAGATATGAAACAAAAGACTCGAGCTCGTGCAGCATCAGCAAAGAAGTCAAATTCAAGTTGGGGTAGATTTTGCACTGCAAGGAACGCAACGGTCATTTAAATCAGATGGTCCTCTCGTGGACTCCTTGTCTTTGATTTGTGGCTTCCTTCTACGGTTTTCTGGATATTTTTTCTCTTCTTTTTCTGTGCATGTACAGTTTTTCGTTGTGGTAAAGACATCCATCGCCATGTTTGCATTTTGGGTCATCTCTAAAGAATATCTTTGCATCTCAATAGTTTTTTTTTTTTTTTTTTTTTGGTAAAAATGCGAACACAGTCAGAAACGGAGTAGTATAGATGCAGTCATGTGGATATTTATTTCTTTGCATTTTTAATTGTATTTTAAGAGTTTGAAAATGTTATTTCTTCTGTTTGTGAGAAGGTCTGTAAGAATGGCGAGTTTGAAAGAAACTTTTAATTGATTTTTAACTTATTTATGCTCGATTTTTAGTCTCTTATTTACCTATTTAAGTTTGCTTTGGCTAAACGGATGGAAGTATGAATTTGGTTCAGTTTTAACTGCCTAGAGGGGGGATACGTATTTTTAAATAAGAGTAAATACAATTCAAAGTGTTTTTTGTTGATTTATGTTGACTTGACAGGTGATTTCTTTCATTCTTTATAAAATTTGTATTTCGCCTTTTTCCACACAAATTCGTTGTCTTTTTGCAAGTGCATTTGTTCCCACATCACGCTAAAACTATTCACCCAATTCGAGTGTACTTCTCAGGAAAACATACGACTAAACATGGAGCCATTAGGCATACAGATAATATGGGAATTAAAAGCTTCCTAAGAGAGGACTAGTGTCCAATTACGATCTATGCTTACTTTGTTTTTATGCGTTTTTTTCAGTTCAAGGTTTCAGCTCACGGGTGTCTTGCTCTTTGGGATATGTGTGTTATGAGATGACAGTATTCGCCTTGATAGTTTTCTTAGCAACCATATTTAACAAAGTCCTATATTTAAACAATGCACATCATGTTCTTAATTTTAAGGCGTTTAAACGCATTTTTAAGGTTCTTCTTGTTCAGGAGGTGCCACGCCTGCATTTCAAATGCCGCCCACATTTTGCAAAAATATTTTCAAAAAACAATATGCGCTATTGCACTTAACAAAACTTAAAGAAGAAGCTGCCATAAAAGCTAAGATATATTTTTTTAAAGGAGGTGCCCCGCCCCGTTTTTAAATCTCACCCACATTTCGTGAAGTCCTTTGTTCAGACAATGCTCATCAATGTGTCAAATTTGTATATCTCTAGCTCCCATTATAGTGTGAAGAGTGTGAAAAAGAGTTTACTAAGAGAATAATATAGTAAAACTAAATTATATTCTATTTTATTGCAGTTATTATTAATTCTAAAACAAATGTGTGAAAACCTCTGCTCGCTATCGCTGTCAAAAAGTTAAAGATCGGTAAAATTTCAATGTGACAGCTGGAAAGTGATGGTTGACGAAGTGGAGAACTTTGTTTTGCTGTGGTTCTGTTCGCTGAGAACGTTTAGTGCTGGATCGCCACAATATACTTTTTTCTTTTTTTTTTATGTTGATTGCATTGCCCAGTAGATGTCCCTGGTTTCTATAAACAAAAACAGCTATGGCGGCGCTATTTCTACTTTCAATAGGCGCTGTAAGTAAGTTATACGCTTGAAATGTTTTTTTTTTTTTGTTTTTTTTTACAACTTATGCGCAACGTTTGAAAGGAATTGATATTTCACTGGCAGAATTTACTGGTTTGAGCAGTATCAAAGTTGATATGCTGATATGCTGCAGCGCCATGTAGTGGCAAGTTTCATATTGATCTGTCAAACGGTGTTGAAGTCTATCAATCTCAAACAGATATGCCAAAATCCAATTCTACATAAGGCGTTTTTCTTTTTTAGTTCAGAGTTGAACCTGAACTGTTATACAATAAGTGCGTATTTCTTTTCTAGCTCCGAGCTCGCCCTCCGACACTTCAGAACTCGAATTTGTTTTTATTCTTACGTTCAGAGCATGATTAGAGCGCACTCTCTTAGCTCAAAATAAATTGACTGAGCGTGAGCAGGCTTAGCTAAAAGCTGACGCTCGGTTCAGAGCGCGCTCATAATGCTCGAGCTCAGTTCAGTGCTCAGCTCTGAGCAAAAAAAGTAAATATAAGTAAATAAAAATAAGTTAAGATAAGATTCACCTTTGTCAATAGTTTGACAGCCGAATTGATGTTTCATGTTTCAGACGTTTTTAAAAAACGAGGAAATTTGGTAGGGTTCAGTTAAGGTTTAGCCCTTCAGTCGCAATGACAACTGCAAATAATAACCATTGACGACTCGGGCAAAATATATAAGGTGAAGGTTTAAATGATTATTAGTAAGAACCAGTCCTTAAATTTTGGCCCTGTCGTCAATGGTTATATGGAATTCTGTATGGAAAATTTCGCCATTGTGACGTGAGTTCAAAAAAATTAAGCCTGTCCGAAGTGCGTATATCACCGATCGTCCAACCGATATCGTTTTTTATACTTCCATCACCATTAGAAGTTATATTTCACTCGAATATTTTTGAATATCGTCCGCTTTCATTACATTTATGGAAAAAGATCTGGATTAATCTCAAAAACAAGAAGGCATCTAAGAAGTAAAGGCCCCTTTTATATATCCAAGGCGATACAGTCGAATCCGCATAATGTCACATCAAACGGGCAACAAATTTGATTTGACCGGTTTGTGACTTAAAACGGATTGTGATACAGGATAACAATAACAAAACTGACTTCGCACTATTGTGACACTAAACGGATTGTGCTATTAAGCCATGTCTCATTATCCGGGTTCGACACAGCACCAGCCCCAATGAAGACTTCACCTTGGCGCAACGACCTCTACTGAAGGTAGCTACCTGTGGACCGAAATAGCTGCAGAGTTTTGTTGGTAAGACCGTGGCCCACCTTGAGTCTTTTTTTTTTTTTTTTTCGCTTTTTTAATGTTTTTGAGTCCATAATTTGACAGGTAGACCTATCTCCGTTGCAGTGTTCGAGGTGATTCCCTGAGTGGTTTACTTCGATCGACTGATTGGTTAACATGGGACAAAGCTTAACAGACTTTCACTATATCCACGTTAAGTCTAGCTGAATCATTAGCCTTTTTCGAAGTCGATTTCCTCGGCTGGGTATTGGAAGTCTAGAAAGGAATGCTGTAGCGTGTCCGGACCTACCTACCTTTTGCGAAAAACACCCAAACAAAATGTAACATCTTCTCCCTTTCTTAACCAACTGAAATACCGAACTTTTTTATTGAAATATGTCATTTGTATCAGGGAACAAGTCATGCAGTCGATACCGTACACACAACACGTTATTCCAAATTCCAGACATTGCCATTTGTGACACAGTTTTCAATATATCAACGCAAATACATGTCTCTATTGACAGCATTCCCTCTGTCCCAGCAATTTACAAAGGGAATTAGCCTATTTGGCACAGTCGTCTCGTCAATATAATCTCCATGTTTGCATCGTTTACACTTACATTATTGTTGTCTGTGTCAAAGCTAGTTGGGTTCACAGACATATAGTCAATATAGTCCGGAGCACAACTGGGAATATACAATGGCGTCTGTTCCTTTAACAACTTTTATACGTACTGCATGTTTTTTTAAACTTTCTAGTATACGTAACGCAGTGATTTGTATTTGAATAAAATTGGGAACTGGATGGAGATGCTAATCAATTCTGACATAACGATGACAGCGAGAAAGAGATTCAAAAAATTGTTTCATCGGGTCCTGAAGCCTATAGAGCCCCAACGGCTTGACCGATTTGTTCCATAATTCGTATTTGGGGCTTGAGGGCTCTCTTTATTTTTAACTTTCTCGAATACGTAGTAAAAGAAAGATATTGTAGTCGTACAAAATTTCAAACTCGAGATCTTAATCAATTCTGACATTACGATGACAGACGAACTCAAAAAATGGGTCACGAAATTCCGTCCGTCTGTCCCGAGGCCTAGAGCCTAAACGGCTGTCCGGATTTCGTTCAAACTTCGGATTTGGAGTTTGTGGACCTACAGTTCCGAGCGTTTTTTTTTTCTTCTTTCTTGCAAGGTAGCCTTAGTATTAATGGTACTTCCCAAATATAATTTTCATACCAGTTTGATTAGTTCGAAAATGGCTCTAACAATTTCAACCAAAATTGATATTTGAGTTTACATAAATAGGAAGGTTAACACGTCTGCATACTCAATTCGAATCACCGAAAACGCTAATTTTAAAACTGCTCATATCTCGAAAACCTTATTTTCGACCTCGATAAAACTTTAAAAATGAAGTAATGCTTACATCCTGAACAATAACTTATATAGTATTTTTCAAACTAAACATTGCAATATTTGGTAATGTTTTGTCTGCGTAATTTTACAAAAATCGCTCTAACGATTTTGATCAAAATACATTTTAAAGAAAAAATTTAATTTTTGAGGTGTGGCAACAGTTGCTTTCAAAACAAGACAGATACCTAATGTAAATGTATGAGCATGGCAAACTTCATATAGCCTCCAGCCGTATTGCCAACATTCGGTGCAACGTTACGTCACAATATGATGTCAATGGACATGACATTTCACTTGCTTGTCGAAGGTGTTACCATTTGAGTCAAATTAGCATTTGATTTTCGATATTGTTTTTTAAAAACTAATTTAAAATGTTATGTTCAAATATGCAACAAATATGCATATCTCAATAGCCTCTCTGCCCACAAAAATGCAGATTACTCGCTATGGAAGGCGGTGAAAGGCTCAAGGAAACCATTGAAACAAGCACCACCTATAAGGCAGGATAACGGGTCTTGGGCGAAAAATTCCAAAGAAAAGGCAAATACTTTTGCTGATCATCTTGAGGAAACGTTCCAACCATTTCCTATGCAAACTACGGAAGAAGATTTGACCATGGTTGAAAAAAACGATCACAAAACCATAGAGAATATAACACTACAAGAATTAAAAAACGAAATCAAGCACAACTTAAACGCAAAAAAGTCACCAGGTTATGACTTGATAACAGGGCAAATACTAAAAGAACTATCTGAAAAAGCTATGCGAAAACTATTACATATTATTAATGCAGCGTTCAGACTTAAGTATGTCCCTAGTCAATGGAAGGTAGCAGAAGTGATTATGATTTTGAAACCGGATAAATCACCAAATGAAAAGAAATCATTCAGACCGATTTCTCTACTACCAATAATTTCAAAGTTATTTGAAAAATTATTCTTAAAGAGGCTCAAACCAATAATAGAGGATCGACATTTAGTGCCAGCTCACCAATTTGGGTTTAGAGAGAAACACTCGACAATTCAACAAGTGCATAGAATAGCGAGTATTATTGAAAAGGCGCTGGAAACCAGAAAAGTTTGTTCGGCCATCTTCTTAGATGTAGCTCAAGCATTTGACAAGGTTTGGCACCAAGGACTGGAATGCAAATTGAAAAGGGATCTCCCAGAGGAATTCTATTGCATTCTTAAATCATATATTACAGACAGGTATTTCCGTGTAAGCCATGAAAATGAATACTCGGATTTAAAAAAAAATAACGGCAGGTGTACCACAGGGCAGTGTCCTGGGTCCTATCTTGTATCTTTTATATACAAGAGACTTGCCTGAAATAGAAGCAACTAGCCTTGCCACTTTTGCTGATGACACAGCAATATTGGCAACTAGCGACAATGCGGAAGAAGCAGCATACAAACTTCAAAGATCCATAAGATCTATAAGTGACTGGACGAAAAAATGGAGAATAAAACTCCATGAGAATAAATCCATACATATTAACTTCACCAACATGAAAATAAATACGGTAAAAGTTAATATAGATGGAAAAGAAGTACCGTATGCCAATACGGCTAAATACTTAGGTATGACGCTTGATGCTAAACTTAAGTGGAAAGAGCATGTCAAAAAGAAAAAAGAAGAGCTAGGTATTAAACTAAGAAATATGCATTGGCTAATGGGTAGAAGCTCCCAATTATCAATTGAAAACAAACTCCTGATTTATAAGCAGATCCTAAGACCCGTATGGACTTATGGAATTCAGCTTTGGGGTTGTACGAGCAAATCGAATCTACAAATGATTCAAACTTTCCAAAACAAAGTACTAAGAAGCAGTGTTAACGCTCCATGGTACATACGAAATGACAATCTTCACAGAGATCTAGGGGTAGAATATGTCAAAGATATATTAAGAAAATATGCGGTCAAGCATTATGACCTAATCCACGAACATGCGAATACTGCAATACAGCACATGGTGGAAGAGAATAGAAATTCATTGAGAAGGCTTAAGAGATTAAAGCCAAATGATTTAGTTACTAATTAGCTATACAGAATATGAATAACTCTCCCTTTTCCTTTCCTTCTTAACTGCCCATCCTCAATACTTGTAGCTCATTATTCACTAAATCGAAACAGGTTAACTAATTAAGGAAAATAAAGTAAATTTAAATAATTTCGCGACTTTAAATAACTTCGGGACTAGCCAATGGGCTATATCCCACCAACCGTTTACAATAATATATTAAAGTAGAATTTGCTAAATGAGTTTAACTCAGTCGTAAATAAATAGGGAGGTGGTTTTAGTGGGTGGCGGGTCCCACACTACTAGCTTCACTAGTGTCTTTCAAGATTTCCACCGACCCTCGGGAAAAAAAAAAAATGCAACAAATAAACGATATTTTGCGGTTAGTGTTTTGGTTTTTCTTAGCATATTAAGCTGTATCCAGACCAGCGAAAGATTTTGTTAAATGTTTATGAAATGTTTTCGATTGCTTCAGAAACATTTCATAAACAATTGATAAACATTTCTGAAATGTTTTTGCCGAGAACAGTTGCAATTACATTTCGTTTACTATTTTGTGATAAAAAATAAATGTGTTTCCTAAAAATTAGTTTTGAAAATAATTTAAATTTATGCAGCCTGTCAGTTTACATTTTTCATAATTCCAAGATTTTCTGGACATTTGTATTTTATGTTAAAAGAAAACAACTCTTTCCTTTCTGGGAAACTTGTGAAAGAATAATTATGGGCATACCTTTATAGAATGAAAAAGCAACATCTAGAAAAACGTAACGAGAAAATGCTTGCCTATTGATTGTTTGAGTTATGAATACTTACTTACTTAAGGTGGCGCTACAATCCGGGGTGGACCTGGGCCTCAACCAATACGCCCCTCCAGTTAGCGCGATCTTTGGTTAACTGCCTCCAGTTGCGCACACCAAGTTGGTTGAGTTATGAATGGTGTTGAATATTTAAGTCTGGCAACGTGGCTGTGTGGCTTGGCTATTGTTTACAGGCCACCAACTTTAAGAAAGAAACGAACAGCGCCAAACAACGCAGCGAGAAATAGTAGAATAAATTTCAGATCATGATTTGTGATCTCGATGAAAAGCAGGATCATATGCTGTTGTGTTAATTGCATATTAACCGATGATCTATATAGAAATAGATCATGGCTGATAATAAAATACGGCTATTTAAATGGGGGTTAGACCTTACGCAATTGAAAACTCCAAATTCATTTAATAATAGCATATCCCACACTCTTTCATCCAGTTTATATCTAAGAATGAAAATTAAACAAAAAAAAAACTTTCTTCCAACCACACAAAGGATACTAAAAACGAAATGTAAAATACCCTTATTGCACTTTAAAAAACTCTTTTTAAAGTGCAATAAGGGTAAGTCCTTGTTTAAACCAAACTCCTTAAATGTCTATTACTTTTAAAGCACTATTCTGATAATCTGCCCCCATTGGTCACAGCTTAAATAGAAAATAAAGCCCAATATACCTCGCTCTTGAACAATAAGTAACCTTTCACAGTCAACAATCGCTTCCAATTCAAATATCCCATGCGAACAAAAACCCACCCATGCCTAGCCCACGTTTACCGTCGAGTTAATTCCTCCTATCAAATACACAAACACCACCACTTGACCACTGAATAAACCTCAATTTGTCATTAATTCCCGCATAAGCATATTCGTTCTGCAAACAAAGTCGTATACAAAAAAAAATGCAACCAAAAAATAAAAAAAAGGAATTAAGGACTCATCCAACCATCAACAACGACACAAGTGGAAAACAAGACTATGGAGAGGCAGAGGACATCACGACTTATTCATCACTGTGCAGTAGCAGTTTGTGTTGTACAAAAAAAAAATTGAAAAAATGCAATTGCATCAGCAGGAGCTGCACACAACCACCGCACCAGCAATCACAACAATATTAAGTTCCACATAATATTATTTATTAATGCACGCATGGAGGAGGTCACAACAGCCTACGAAGCAACCAACCAACAACTACACTTTAAGGCTTAATAGGCGAAAATGAGCTACAACGGCAGCCATGCGGTGAATAGCAACAATATGGCTTCCATTGCACATCCATCCATCCCATCCGACCAACCAACCAACCATCCCCTTGTGCTCCTACTTCCTTCAACTTGTTCAACTTAATTCCCCGCACTGGCGTCCTTCCGCAGGATCTGCAGGCAGCAGGCAGGCGCCTTGGTTGGTTGGTTTCGTTGGCATTAATTTAAATTCAACATAATTAATTTTTATCCTGATGAAACAAAGTTTTAATTAAAAAATGAAAAATTGAAGAATGCGACCATCAGATGGATGCATCCATATAGCCCCACAACCCACCACCACCAACCCAACTGCAAGTTGATCCGTTGAAATAATAAAATGTTGAAATGCAATATTTACCCTCAGCCATAAGTGGGTAACAAAACAACTATGATGATGATGATGGATGATGATGATGGAGATGGAGATGGAGATGGATGGTGGAGCCTAAAAGAGGGGATGCTAAAGTTTCCGGCTAACTGACTGACTGCAATAATAACTATACCACCACAACCCCGTAGAGGAGCACTTTTCCCGGAGAAATAAATAAACAACAAAAACATCAGAAAAAAAAAATATTTAAACGCATAAAAAATACATTGCATTGGTTGTGTTGTTGCTGCTGCACCGCACTCTCGATGGGTGGTGGTGCACACAACCCCCTCGGCGACGTTGAGGATACAACAAACCCTATCCGTGCTCTGGGTTGCAGTTCGTGTGCAATATTCCAGGTTAGGGCATGTTACCTATCCGCATATATACATAGATACTCCTCCCACAGGGAAAGTAATGATTTCCCGTAATTTGCCACATGCATGGAATTAATTATGCACACACCTACATGCCCACCCTCGGTTTGGTTGTGCCACCCCGTGTATAGATGGTTTTACTAGGGGATGGTGCGGGTTGTATTATGATGGGAAACCAACACCGTTGCTACCTTATATAACACCGGATTTTTACGCTACTAGCTATACCGTTACGAAGGAAGTGAGTGTTTTTTTTTTTTTTGTTCTGCCAGCAGGGCGACGCGACGATGATGAAGATATTACAGCGCGCGCCAGTAGCATGATGGATGCAGTTCCGTTGGCTGGAGAACGACTTAACATAATAGTTGTTGTAGGGTTTTATTCAATTCTAACGAACGAAGTCCATAATGAGGGAATTTTTTATTCAAGAACTCTTTAGGTCCTTCTTCTCGATTGGTGGGTGAGGTGGTGGGTTATATCCATCCCCAAAACGAGATATTCTTAAGGAGTAATATATATTATATTTAGACAGTGATGGAGGATTGGAACAAGTTTGGTCAAAGTGAGGGGTTGTCGTTGATGTTTCATAATTTTTGCCAGCTTTGCTGTACATTAGGTCTGTTCCTTTACTTTTGGAGTAAGAAAGGGGACGTTCGGATACCTAGGTTATGTAAAACGTCAACTAGATTTGTCGTGATTAGGTATCCGAACGCGTTGACTTTGCAACTTGAATTGTTTTTCTATTCTCGAATTACCTTTGTTTGATTCTGCCCTTTTTTATTTGGAAAAGTCCCTTCGAAAATTTTTAGAAATTGTTTTTTCCAAATAAGTGCATAGAAAATGTAATAAAATTCTAAATTTGCAGAGTAGCTTTAGAAATGACACCTTTTTTACTCACATGCCCATTTTTCGAGAATTCTGCAGCGGCAACTCTGTTTATTTTAAACGCAACTGAGTATGCAGGCAGGATTTTCGTGACTAGATTTGTCGGCTTCCCCTCCATAAACGCCAACTGCAAAAACTATACACGTGACCACTCTGGGCCAATAAAAACTGAAATCCATCTAGTCAGTCAGCTGTCAGACTTACTAAACTCGGAATCCGAATCCGAACGTCCCCAATTAAAAATATTGTCAAAATGGCAGTGGTGGGGATAAATTCTCTCACAGAGAGAGACGCTTACGAAAAAGTTAGGGAACGCTTTTGTATTAATCGATGAGAAATGACAGATACCTATATAATTCAAATATTCAAAAAAGTGGTACAAAAAGTCGTTAATATATCTGATAAACTCGAGGAATTTGCTAAGAAAATTAGTTATATCATCTACCTAGCGAATCCGAGTATGTGGAGGAGTTGGTACTGATTGAACTACAAACATTCGAGAAGAGGAAAATTAAGGACTTTAAAAATCGTGCGATAGGTGCTTACCTTAAAAATTAACGGCGAAAAAAGATTCCAACTATTCACTTTGGAAAGCTGTAAATGGCACCAAAAGGCCCAAAATCATCGCGCCGCCAATTAAAATAAATCAAAATGAATGGGCAAGGGAAGATAAGGAAAAAGCGGACGTTTTTGTCGCCCATTTAGAAGAAACCTTTAAACCGTACGATATGGTCGGGCGGTACACGACAGTGTTATTGGGACGGAATTACAATCCGACGATTTAATACTCACAAGTGCAACACTAAGGGAATTAAACGTGAAATTGAAACCCTAAAACCTAAGAAAGCTCCTGGTTATGATTTGATCACGGGAGAAGTTCTCAAAATTCTACCAAGGAAAGCATTAATTAAGCTTCTTCATATTATAAATGCCGCGTTCAGACTACAACACGTACCGATCCAATGGAAAGTTGCGGAGGTCTTAATGGTTTTTAAAACCAGGAAAACCGCCAAATGAAGTAAAGTCGTATAGACCAATTTCCCTTCCTCCAGTCATATTCAAAGATTTCGAGAGAATTCTACTAACGCGCCTACAACCGGTTATAGAAGACAATAATCTTATCCCTGACCATCAGTTTGGGTACAGAACCAAGCATTCGACGATTGACCAAGTGCATAGAATTACTGACGTAATTGAGAAAGCATTTGAAGAAAAAAAGATATGCTCAAGCGTATTCCTTGACGTCTCACAAGCCTTTGATAAGGTGTGGCATGACGGCTTAAAATTATAATAATTAAATTACGACAAGTTCTTCCCGTACGCCTATATGATATTTTAGAATCATATCTCGGGAATAGACTCTTCCGTGTTAGACATGGAAACGAATACTCTGAGCTTAAGGAAATTTCGGCCGGCGTGCCGCAAGGAAGTGTCCTTGGGCCCCTTCTCTATCTGTTATATACTCGCGATATACCAAGAGAAGATGGCACTACTCTCGCTACGTTCGCCGACGACACCGCTATCCTAGCAGTAGGTAATACAATTGAAGAAACGACTGCAAAACTTCAAATCGCACTGAATAAGGTAAATGAATGGACGAGGGACTGGCGGATCGCCCTCAACGAAACTAAATCTGTTCACGTGAATTTCACGTATAAGAAAACTTATGACTTGCCAATTTTTTTAAACTTGGCCCGAATACCATTTGCAAACGAGTCCAAATACCTGGGAATGACACTCGATGCAAAGCTGAAATGGAATTCGCACGTGAAAATGAAACGTAAAGAACTTGATATCAAATATAGAGAAATGTACTGGTTACTCGGAAAACATTCCCAGCTCAGTACCGAAAACAAACTGCTTCTATACAAGCAAGTGCTAAAGCCGGTGTGGACCTACGGTATACAACTCTGGGGTTGTACCAAGAAAACAAATGCCAATATTCTACAAACTTTTCAAAATAAAGTGCTTAGAGAAATTGTACAAGCACCATGGTATATTAGAAACGACGATATCCACAGGGATCTCGGAATTCCAACAATTGAAGCTGAAACTAGAAGCTTCGCGAGAAAGCAGAGAAACCGACTAATCGGACATGTCAACAATACAGTCCGACAAATTTTGGACGAGAACAATTTATTGCGCCGACTACAAAGAACGAAACCGTTCGACTTGGCAAGATAGGATTAACCGCGTCTAGATTGCGGAACATGCAGGATCTTTCATTGGAAAGTAGCCTGTCAAAAGTTGTTATTTCGTTATAGAAAAATTGCTTGATAAGTTATATCTTAGTTGCAGTATCTAACAATTCTTCGAAGGGTGGTGTTTTTAGTCAGTAAAAATCTGACACTACTATGAGCACGCGCTTGCTATTCTCATAGTGTCTTTGGAAGATTTTCACCTACCCTCGGCTTACATGGAGATGATTGTTCTTTGTTACAGCGAGGAAGAATTTCGTCGCCACTTTCGAAAGAATCTTGAGGAGAACATTAAATTTGATTATACCGCCTGTTAATACCTATTTAATACGCACGGAATCAAAATCATGCACGCCGTATGCCAAATGGGACAACCTATTTCAAAACAGCTGTTACTTGTAAGGTGGCTGACAGCTTTTCTACGTCTCCAAGAAATTTGTTGAGCAAAAATTCGTAAGATTCTCAATTCTCAGTGGAGGGGTAATATCTTGCTCTCTCGAGAACGCTCTCTTTTACGAATGTTTTGAGATAAGGAACGGCACTGAGAGAAAGTCGTAAGAATTCGTAAAACTTAGTAAAACTTCGTAAGATTTAAAAGTAAAGAAACAGACCTAGTGTGTGACAGTTTGAAGTCTTTGACAGTTTTACTGCCCACCTTCTTGTTGAATTCTCTGCTTCTTAGGGCAAGGTTTTCATGTAGTAGCTGTGCCTGTATTAACATCAAGACTAACCGTCCTTTTCATGTTTTCGTTTCAGTTCTCTCCGCCGCCGCCGCCGCCGCCGCAACTGTCAGTACGAATGTTGCAACGACACCAACGATGACGACAGCCCTGTCAACAACGCCGATGATCCACAATTCACCTGCCACCCTATTGTTCACCACATATCGTGATATAAAGGTTGCAAATATCACACGGCTTGTGGGAAGCCCAGCAGTCGATGTGATCGCCAAGGATCTGGTCGAGACAATGGCCATTGACTTCTACTACGAGAAGAACTTGGTCTGTTGGGCCGATTGTGGTCACGAAATCATCGAGTGCATCAACGTCAGTAGTTCGACGACAACGAAAGCGCTCAAACAGACTGTGATCTCGTCGGGCCTGGATAAGCCTGAAGGTCTGGCAATCGATTGGTATACGGACAAAATCTATTGGACAGATGGTGAGACGAATCGCATCGAAGTGGCAACGCTCAATGGAAAGTACCAAAAGGTACTCTTTTGGACGGATTTGGATCAACCACGAGCGATCGCGCTTGTTCCGAAGAGCCGCCTCATGATCTGGACCGATTGGGGTGACAATCCGAAAATAGAACGCGCCAGCATGGACGGTGATCCGCTATCCCGGATGACCTTGGTGAAAGATGATCTCTTTTGGCCGAACGGACTAACCGTTGATCTGGAGAATGAACTGATCTACTGGGTGGATGGAAAGCTGTTGTTCTTGGATGTTATGAAGTTGGATGGCAGCGGACGGAAGACGGTCATAAATAACCTCAAGTATCCGTATAGTTTGACGTTCTTTGACCAGCGATTGTACTGGACCGATTGGTCGGTGGGCTCGATCAATACGTATGACCTTGTGACTAAGGAGATGAAGGAGTTGATTGATACTCCGGAGTTTCCGATCGCTGTGCGAGCATGGGACCGCTCGTTGCAGCCGTTTTTGGACAACCCATGCGCGCACAATAATGGCAACTGCTCCCATCTGTGTCTGCTGTCGACCAACTCGCAGGGGTATAGCTGTGCGTGTCCGACTGGTGTGAAGCTGCTAACGCTGACCACGTGTGCAAATGGATCACAGGAGATGTTGTTCCTTGTGCAACGAACTCAGATAAGTAAGATTTCACTTGACCTGCCGGATTTTACGATATTTCCGCTGAGCCTGGGGAAGGTGAAGTACGCTATTGCGATTGACTACGATCCGGTTGAGGAGTACATCTACTGGTCTGATGTGGAGCTGTTTGCGATACGACGGGTTCATCCCGATGGGACGGGAACACAGGATTTCTTGACGTCGGAAGTGAAGCATCCGGATGGTTTGGCTGTCGATTGGTTGGCAAGGAATCTCTATTGGACGGACTCGGAGACCGATCGGATAGAGGTGTGTCGACTGGACGGGTCGGCGAGGAAAGTGCTGATCTACGAGCACCTGGAGGAGCCGCGAGCAATTGCTCTGGCACCGAGCTTGGGTTGGATGTTCTGGAGTGATTGGAATGAAAAGAAACCGAAAGTGGAACGATCTTCGCTGGATGGATCCGAAAGAGTGGTGCTGGTGTCCGAGGACTTGGGTTGGCCGAATGGCATCGCGTTGGATATCGAAGCGAAAACGATTTACTGGTGCGACGGAAAGACTGACAAAATAGAAGTGGCTAGCATGGATGGATCAGACAGGAGGGTCGTCATCAGTGAGAACCTGAAGCATCTGTTTGGTAAGGGCGTTTGTTTTTGTTCGTTTTTTGCCAGTTCTAAATGATTCTCTTTTTCTAGGTCTCAGTCTTTTGGACGACTACCTCTATTGGACCGATTGGCAGAGACGTTCCATAGATAGGGCGCACAAGATTACCGGCAACAATCGCATCACCGTTGTGGATCAATTCCCCGATTTGATGGGCTTGAAGGTGACTCGTTTGCGGGAGGTGAAGGGCACGAATGAGTGTGCAATTAAAAATGGCGGATGCTCCCACCTCTGCCTGAACAGACCTCGGGACTACGTGTGTCGCTGCTCCATTGAGTATGAGCTGTCGAACGACAAGAAGACGTGTGTGATTCCGGAGGCGTTTCTTCTGTTCTCCCGCCAGGAGCACATCGGCCGGATATCGATTGACTACAACGAAGGCAATCACAACGATGAGGTTATTCCGTTTAAGAACGTCCGTGATGCACATGCTCTGGACGTGGACGTTGCCGATCGTCGCATCTATTGGACGGACCAGAAGTCCAAGTGTATATACCGAGCTTTTCTGAATGGATCTATCGTGCAACGAATAGTAGACGCCGGGCTAATACGCCCCGAAGGAATAGCAGTAGACTGGCTGGCGCACAACATATATTGGACCGACTCAGAGGCGCGTCGGATCGAAGTTGCCCGCTTGGATGGTACCAGTAGGAAGGTGCTGCTGTGGAAGGGAATCGAAGAGCCGAGAAGCTTGGTTCTTGATCCCAAAAAGGGATATATGTACTGGACGGAGTCACCCTCGGACTCGATACGCAGAGCCGCAATGGATGGATCGGAATTGATGACCATTATTTCGGCAGCTAACCATGCGACTGGACTTACATTGGATCCAGAAACTAGACGACTGTATTGGGCATCGCAGAGTAGACCAACGAAGATTGAATCCGCTGATTCGGATGGAAAGAAGAGGCAGGTTCTGGTAGGATCTGATGTGGATGAACCATATGCTGTGTCCCTGTATCAGGACTATGTGTACTGGAGTGACTGGAATACAGGCGACATTGAGAGAGTGCACAAAATTACGGGTCAAAATCGCAGCTTGGTACACAACGACATGACTTACATCAGTTCGCTGCTAATCTTCTACAACAATCGACAGACTGGGACAAACATATGTCGTGTAAACAACGGAGGATGCTCTTACCTGTGTCTTGCGTTGCCGGGACGGCGATCCATGACCTGTGGATGTCCAACGCACTTTACTCTGGCGAAAGACAACGTGTCTTGCCTGCCACCGAGAAATTACATAATATTTAGCCAGCGCAACTCGTTTGGTCGCCTGCTGCCGAATACATCTGATTGTCCCGATGTTCCACTTCCAGTGAGTGGGAAAAACATCCGCGCCGTGGAGTATGATCCGATTATGAATCATCTGTATTGGGTGGAGGGCCGAAGCCATAGCATCAAGTGGTCACCGGTGAATGGTACGAGAGTAACAACCTTGGTGGGTTCGGGATCACAGCCTTTCGATATAGCTATCGATGTAATCGGACGGTTGCTGTTTTGGACTTGTTCCCACACGAATACGATCAACGTAACCAAGTAAGTGGGAACAAGAGATTGTTGTGGGGCGCATTTTGAATGTTTTTTTTTTTCAGTTTCAAAGGCGAATCCATTGGAGTTATCGATACGGGCGATTCGGAGAAACCACGCAACATTGCAGTGCATGCAATGAAGCGTCTCCTGTTTTGGACGGACGTTGGCAGCCAACAGGCAATTATGCGGTCACGTGTGGATGGTGCGGAGCGAGTTATATTGGCGTTCAAACTAGAAGGAGTCACGGCGTTGGCGGTGGATCAGCAGACTGATATGGTTTTCTATGCACATGGCAAGCGCATCGACAGCATGGACATCAATGGAAAGAACAAGTAAGTGTCACTCAAAGTGTATTTTGTTTTGTTTGCTCAAAAATACTCCTCCTTTTTAGGAAAATCCTGGTAACAACGCACATCAGTCAGGTGATATCCATCGCTGCACTACAGGGATTCGTGTATTGGCTCGACGACAAGACAGGAGTGGAACGCGTAACGATTACAGGCGAAGGCAGGCGTCCAGAGATTCAGCGTTTATCTCAAATCACCGACATCGTGGCCGTTTGGACTCCAGAATCGAAGCTCTTCCGCAACCACACCTGTTTGCAGGCGAAAAACAAATGCTCGCACATTTGCATTGCTTCGGCCGAGGGTCGTTCGAGGGATATATGCTCGTGTCCACAGGGGTTGATGTTATTGGAAGACAAACAGAACTGCAGTGCTCTGCCTGCATGTGGGCCAGACTATTTCACTTGCGCAGCACCAGTGTCAGGCAGTGGACCAAACAACGATCACAACAAGGATTGCATCCCAGCTTCCTGGCGTTGTGATGGACAAAACGACTGTCCCGACAAATCCGACGAAGTTGGCTGTCCATCATGTCGGCCCGATCAATTTCGCTGTCAGTCGGGGGAATGTATCGATAAGAGTCTAGTTTGTGACGGCACAACTAACTGCGCTAATGGCCACGACGAAGCGGACTGCTGCAAACGCCCGCAGGACTTTCAATGTCCCATCAACAAAGTATGCATCGCCGCGTCGGATCTCTGCGATGGATGGGATCATTGTGCAGATGGTGCCGATGAGAGTGCTGAAATCTGCCGCCAGGCCAACACTCGTCGCATTGCACCAGCTTCTGACAAAAAGGCTTTCATGATCCTTATCGTGGCTACAATGATAACTATCTTCTCAATTGTCTACATCCTTCAGTTCTGCCGTACCCGACTTGGCAAAAACCGTAACGAGCCAAAGGACGATCAGGCATCAGACCCACTATCGCCGACACTAAGTAAGAGCAACCGCGTCTCTAAAATCGCCTCTGTCGCCGATGCCGTACGGATGTCAACCCTTAACAGCCGCAACAGCATGAACAGCTACGATCGAAACCACATTACCGGAGCGTCCAGTTCCACAACAAACGGTAGCAGTATGGTAGCTTACCCCATCAACCCACCGCCCAGTCCAGCGACCCGCAGTCGACGACCATATCGTCACTACAAAATTATCAACCAGCCACCCCCACCGACACCATGCTCGACGGATATTTGCGACGAAAGCGACTCGAATTACACCAGCAAGAGCAATAGCAACAACAGCAACGGCGGGTGTGTTGGTGGCGGCAGTGGAAGTGGTGCCACAAAAATGTCTTCCTCAGCGCAATACAACTACGATAGTGAACCGTATCCTCCGCCACCGACACCACGATCGCACTATCATAGCGACGTGCGAATAGTGCCAGAAAGTTGTCCACCTTCGCCAAGCTCACGAAGTTCGACGTATTTTTCACCGTTGCCGCCACCGCCATCGCCAGTACAATCGCCAAGTCGCGGCTTTACGTAACAGTTCGAGATTTTCATGTAAGAATTTATCTTCGATTTAGTAGTGTAAATACTTAAGATATACTTTGTTTACCGTACTTTTGTTTGTAAATGTTTTAAAAAAATTTATAGGTGTGTAAGGAATGATGTTTTTTTTCCAAAAAAAACAGGTGCGTGCATACGAAAAAAATCTTGACAAATGTGCCAAATATACACGCAAATAATGTTGACAAATAGAGAATATATTAATATGTATTTGAATTAATTTTGAATTTTGTTTTTTACCCTCAAGATGGCGGTATGTTTTCGGTGTATATCTATCGAACTTGCTTCCAATATGAGGATTCCTTTGAATCGGAAAACGACTTAACTACTTATATGAGCTTAAATTATAATTGTAGACATCTTTCTATTTATTATCAAAACACATAAGTTAGCTGAAACTGATTCCTCCCTACTGTTTTTATTTCTAATTTAGACAATAATGCACACTTGGAACTGGGTGTAGGAATTTCGGCAATTGCATTATATTCAATTACTTAAGCTGGCGCTACAGCCGGACTGTGGACCTGGTCCTATTTATATTCAAATAATATCCTTGAATTTATGGCGAGTGTTAATCGATATGTTTTTTGACGAGGGATTCTGAAACGTTTCTCTCTTCTTAGCCGTCCATAAAAATCAATTTATCGACAGCTAAAAAATTATTCGTACAATATAAATAGGCGAAGGAAAATAGTTGAGAACCACTTTCACTGAATTAAAGACAACTCGCTTGATTTTTTGTTGTTGGGATAATTGTGCGATTAATTTATTTTTCAATATGTTGTATGTAAGCCAGGTTACTTTATTGGTAGAATTTCTACCACTGGGTGGTCTCTAGTTTATGTGAAGATCTCCCCTTTACTTATTTGTGACGGGCTCTAAATTATCTGTGAATTAAACAAGACTCGATTAAGCTTTTCATTAATTTAGAGTGGCCTGAGTTCACCTTTCGTATAACTTGAAAATACCACCCGTCTTGACCATCCATACCCATGAAATATGAGAGCAATATTTTTCAAGCATCACACACAACACTGTCAACAGAATTTTGTTCATAAATTTCGGACATCAGAAGCCTTTCCAATTAAGGAGCTGTCACATAAAAAGATATGTAAAAGAAATAAGACAAAAATAAATTAGTCCTTCGATTTATTGCTTAGGAAATTTCTCCAAAATCAATTTTCTTAGTTGATGGTAGCTTAACTTGGTACCTTGGTCTTTTGTGTTTTCTCAGACACAACTACTGGTCCAGTATACTGCGAGAAAGGCACCGGATTTTTTCTATTTGCAAATGCAAATTTTGTAGGCGCAATGACTTAGCGGTAAGTGTGTTATACTGCCAAGCGAGGGGTCCCACGTTCGATTCTCGATAAAACCCAACCCTTCATTATTTTTTGCGCTGCGCTACCTCTCGCGAACTTCTGACTAATATCCGAGAGTAGAAGAGTATAATTGTCATTCATTCATTAAGACCTTCTTTTGGACTCGGCATAAAATTGTAGATCCCTCCCATTCGTCCCAAAAATTAAAAACTCACACAAAATGAATGGTTGTGAGAAGCCGGGCATAGCTAGGTCCCTACGGACAAACTATTTTTTTTTTTTTTATTAATTTGATTTTTTTTTAATGCAAATGCAGCCATAAGTCCCTCCATAAATAGTAGCGCCCGGATTGGATCTGAGTTTCAATCAATTCGTTTTTGCAGTTCCTACTTCTACTACAGTCTTTGACCCACTAATCCTCCAAATCCACTTTAGCGCGACTTCTAAGAAATGCTTCTGCGTCCTCCAGGTTGGGATTCTAGATATGGAGCTGGTCTAATTGTCCTATCCATCTAGTAGAGTTATTTGCACATTGCCCTATCCTGCTCCAACGCCCGTCGACGCAAACGGGACCAAGAGTCATTTGAATAATTTTGCGTTCCGAATTCGTTATGAACGGGAAAATTGCAAACTTCTTCACCAGTTAACTATTTTCGTTTCTATTCGATCGCATTCAATGATTCAAAGCGACAAGTTCTGGGGTTTTACACACGAAACAACAACAAATTCCGTCACGTATTGCTCGTTCGAATAAGTAACGATTCGACCCCAGTACTTTAATCAAACACCTTTCAGTGGATGCCCTTATCTGAGTATTAATGGAATCGTCTCAAACTTTTTAAGATAATTTGCCGAAGCGGTTTCATCGTTCATTTAATGCCGTTTGACTCGGACGACTTTTAAAACGCGCATTCGGCTGTTTAGATTTCGAGTCTAGGATTTTTCACTTGTGTACTCTTAACAGAGTTCGCAAGTCGCAACCTGCTACCCGACTCTACAAGCGTGCGTCTTCCGTCCGGGCACCTGTGTAAATGTACAACGTTAACAAAACTCACCACTCCACCCGTATACTCTGTTCCTAAATTACGTGATTCCGCAAGACGCCGTGAGTTTTTTTGTCACTCGCTCGCTCGCTAATTCACGTATACAACATTTTTTTGGTACACATCTTCTGAATGAACCCTTTTCCCCCTACGGGTATCACAATGGGTCAGTTTTGACCTGAGTGTGGCGCGGAATCTGTTCACTCGCCAACCCACAAACCCAACCTAACCTAACTTCCTCTGAGTCCGGGTTTGGAACCAAAGCGCGATACCAATACCTAATCATGTTTAGTATTCAGAGTCAATTTTACGAACTCACAATGCAGACATTTTTCATATAAAATTAACCATTGTGACCTACAAAATATTTAGTGCGAAAGTTAAAACTAATTATTAGTAAGGCCAAGTGTAAATACATTTATTATTTTTATTATGTTTGAACATGATCTCCTCACTCTTGTAGTATCCAAAATAATACTGCACACATTTCTTCGTGTACAATGTGAAACTCACAAACGTCTCGGCCGGCATTCAACCTGCCACTCATTAATTGCTAAAAACAAATATACTACCGGACATCTTGTATTTAAAAACAAAATATAATATAGACTGTAAATAGTAATCTTTTCAAACACACTCCCCAAAACGAAATTAAACAAAAAAATATAAATTAATAATTTTCAACACCAAAAAGTGCCTCGTTTTCTAATAAAATTAAAAAAAAAAAAAAACAACATAAAGTGTAAAACAAATTATTTAGCTACAATTACTTATAAAAATCACAATTATATTTTTTGTTAAAAATCATAAAACTAGAGAGTAAAGTTATCTTTGATTATTTATGTAAAACAGAAAACGAAAAATCATTGTTGTTTTGTTTGTGTTCAAGAGTACAACAATAAAACATCTGTTTCGTTGTTACTTTATTTTAAGTACAAACAAGTTATACTTACATTTGTTTTCTTTTTTAAGAGGAAGAATAAATTAAATGTGTCAAATTGTTAAGAGTAAAAAATGAGCAATTTTTATAAGGAAATAAGAAATTGCAATTCAATGTTTGAGACTGATTAGTAACAGAAATAAATGAATGAACGAGAAAACATTCACGTAGGTAATGGAAGGACCACCATATATGTGTGTGTGTGTCCAATCATTGCACAACGAAATCCTGATAGTCGGATGTCCTTAGATATGGCATTGGCAACAGGAAACAAAACAGAAATATTGTTAAAAGTGTATCAATATTTGTACAGTGTATTATTGGATTTGTAAGCGCTGTATATACAATATTATATATTATTATATTTTAACTGTAATTAATCAAAACGACCTTTGAAATATAAGAAAATAAAAAGTTGGTTTTATATTTTACGTTTGTGTTGTTTTATTTAAAAGAGCAGCAGCACCGCTCAATATAATCGGCCTTATCGTGAATAAAATTTTCTAATTCCCAATACTCCTATCGTAAATGATGTTCGAATGAGGGAAAATAATTCCTGGGAACACACAATTCGGGGGAAGGAAATATTCCCTCGGAATTCACGATAAGGCTGAATGTGTCAAAGTTTGTTGCTTTTTTTTTAAAAGAGTAGGTTGTGGACAGTGGAATACAATTTCTTTCAAAAGACTCGTTTGTAAGTAGGAGTAGTCCATCCTGTCACTCCAATTTTGTAGTACATTCTTGACGGTTGAAAGTCGTTACCCTGTTAGGCCTTTGACGTTTGTGGTATACGATTCATGTGTGGCGTCGTTGTAAAGTGCCGCTGCCCCAATAAGCATTAAACCACACGGAGAATTAACTTAACTTAATAACTTAAAATACATTTACTTGACACAAGGACGAACACTGTGGGCGCACGTTATGTCCACTACAGTAACGGGAATATGGTGGCATTTATGAAGAGCAGAAACTGCCCTAATTTAGATGTGCGCTTGCCCGCGCAGCGTATTTCTGCTTGAATTCTTGAGATGAATGCCTTACGGCAATTTACATAAAGGCTGGGCTCAGATTTTGTAAGGCGAAACGTTCAAACCTTTTCCTGTGCACGAGGAAAGTTGCTTGTGTATCATAGGGCAAACCATTCGTGCGCACGAAAGCGTTTGAACGTTTCGCCTTACAGAATCTGGCCCCTGCATTCTGCAGAAAAAGATGGATATGCTTAAAAGGCAGTTGTATAGACAGCACTGCGAAAATAATCGCAGTGCGTGTTAATTATTATCATAGTCTACAGTCTACACTACACCGGACGTCTGGTAATTAGTTTTAATTTTTTTTTTCAAGAAAAATTCCAAGATTTATGTTGACATATCGTGCTTTAAAAAAAAGTAACAAATCATACGTTTTTAGGGAGATTGCGTAGCAGCGTAGCAAAGTGGCAGCGCTGCTGGTAATGAACCTTACAATATCCGTGACCGAAATGTAGGACGATTCAATTTGAAGATGATTAGCATGTAATAAGGTGCTGCCGCTTGGTCGCTTATTGTTGAAAAACACTCGCCGACGGATAAATATAAACCCACAAATGACAAAATTCGTAGAATCGAAGCATCGTTGGCCCAATTCACTAGAAAGGAGACCGATTCAACAGAGATAACTACAGAAACAGACGTCTTCTTAATTCAGCGTACAAGATATTGTCTACTATAATTCGTAAACCCCTTACAGAAATCCACGCAACTTCAAATCAGTACCAATCATCTCTTCATCGATTTAAAAACTGCCCATGATAGCATCTAGACGAGCTACACCAAACCCTGTCTAATTCAGGCATATCTGCTAAACTTGTCCGACTATGTGGAACGACGATGGAGAACTATTTCTGTTTGCATTGCTCGATATTCAAAAGATATAGGTAAGTCCAAACGTACAGCGACGTTGAAATAGCACAAGAAATATGTAAAGGGTATGAACTAACCCATTGTCGGCTTTTTAGCACTAATTTTGAAATCAAACACCAAAAAGCAAGCAATCAAATGACGATTTATTCCTGTAGTCTGGTAATTTTCCACAACCACATCTCCATCTAAAAAGCCATAACAACCACAAAGCATTTTCCCTCTATTAACACTTTAAATTCGACTTGATAAATCTGGATTACACTGGACTAGTTGCCCTCTCCTTATCCTAATTGTAAAATTTCATATTTCAGATCACCCACCAATGCAGTTGATGCGCACACGACTTTTTTACAATCATCTTCGAATCCCAACACCTTTATCAAGTCAGCCACCCCCGTAAAAACTGATTCTATTCAGCGTCAATTAGCAGCAGAGGCAGTAAATGAATTTCACGTCTATGAAGACTACAAAAAATGCTGCTGTGTACACATGACCGGTAGTCTATATAAATTGGATAATAAGTTATTAAGTGATAACACGATGAAACTATATCTCAGAAAAACGTGCTGAACTTGAGTCCAAAGTCAGTTACTTGGCATCAGTCGATGGAGTAGAGTCGTTTGGAAGATATTCATAAAATGGCAGCTAGTGAGAGCGAACACTTTAATATGGAACGCAATAAGAGTCCCGCGAAAACTCCCAAACCTAAAGAGCAGTGGGGTCATGAGATCGAATTCCTGTTCTCGTGTATATCCTTGTCGGTGGGACTTGGAAATATTTGGCGATTTCCATTTATCGCGTTTCAGAATGGCGGCGGGGCCTTTGTTGTTCCGTACCTGATAGTGCTGTTGATCATTGGGCGGCCGGTGTATTACTTGGAAATTTTAATTGGACAGTTCTCGGGACGCGGAGTTGTCAAGGCATTTGCATTTGCGCCAATTCTTGCAGGTGGGTACAGGAGTGATGAATGCCTCTCGCATTCAAAGCCTTATTTGATTTCTGACACGCGCCATCTACATAAATTATGTGTCCCTTATATGATTGAAATGATCCCGAAAGTGACCCCAACATTGACCGTTGCACCTAATTCCGTGTCTGACAATCGACTATTTGCCTTTTCGTTCAAGGGGTTGCAGCTGGGCAAGTTGTCGCCACCGGTGCATCGATTACCTACTACTCCAGCATAATGGCTCTGACTCTACGCTTCCTCGTCGCGTCATTCTCAGGCACCTTGCCATGGAGCTTCTGTCGGGAAGAATGGGGCTCCAACTGTTTTGATGGAAACGGAACTGCGCACAGCAGCAATATGTCGAAAATGTCCTCAGCTGAGTTGTACTTTCAGTAAGCATTCCTTTAACGTCAGCTTGATTTATCCTTACCATACCATTGTAGAAAAGAAATCCTCCAAGAGAAGGACTCTATTGCTGATGGAATCGGCTACCCTAAACTCGATCTTATCTGCTGCTTGGCTGTGTCCTGGCTTATAATAGGAACAGTTCTTATTCGTGGCGTGAAAAGCTCTGGAAAGGCTGCGTATTTCCTAGGAGTGTTTCCATATATCGTTTTACTGATTCTTCTCCTTCGTGCAGCTACTTTGCCTGGAGCTGTGGATGGCATTATTTATTTTTTTAAGCCACAGTGGGAGGAGCTCTTAAATCCTCTGGTGTGGTATGCAGCTGTTACCCAAGTATTTTTTTCGTTGGCGATTTGCTTCGGCACGTTGATCACCTACGCGTCGTACAACAACTTTAATCGTAATGTATCGAGGTGAGTTCTTTTTGGTTAATTTTCCATATTACCACCAGCATAAAATTCTTTCTTAGGGACATCATAATCATCACAACGATGGACTCGTGCTCTTCACTCATAGCCGGCTGCATTACATTTGGAATTCTGGGAAATCTAGCATATCAAACTGGATCAACGGACATTGCTAGTGTTGTGAAAGGGGGAGCTGGTTTGGCTTTTATTTCGTATCCCGATGCGATTTCGAAATTCGAATTTATGCCGCAGGTAAGCAATCGATTGTCGGTTTACACAACAAACTACCTTTAGGCTTTCGCAGTTCTCTTCTTCCTGATGCTATTTGTTTTGGGAATCGGCAGCACAGTAGGGATGGGTTCATGCATCATTAGAGTGATACGCGATCAGTTTTGTCGGTTGCCGAATTGGCCAGTCGCACTGGCATTGACTGCGGTAGGTTTTAGCATAAGCATCGTGTACATGACACCCGGTGGACAGTTCATCTTGAATCTGGTCGACTTCTATGGTGTATCGTTCACGGCATTGATTCTCGCCATTGGAGAGCTCTTGGCCGTTGGCTGGGTGTATGGAGTCAAGCGCTTTTGCGACGACATACAGTTTATGGTTGGAAAAAAGACTGGCATATATTGGCGGATATGTTGGGGTATCATCGCACCAGGGCTTATGATCGCCGTTCTTATTTATACGTTAATCGTTCTGAAGCCCTTGACGTACAAAGATGTGGAGTACCCTTATTTAGCTCACGGTAGGTTAACGTTAGGGGCGTACTTATTCTTTTTATAAATATATCAACTTTACAGTCCTTGGCTGGATACTGGCAACTATTGGTTTGGTACAACTTCCTGGTTGGGCAGTGTATGCGTTCTTTAAGCAGTCTAAGAAGAATCTTACTGTAAGGGGGGTAGGTATTTTTTACTTGCGTTACCACCTGATTGTCCTCTTATCGTTTTTTTTTTTTTTTTTGTGTTCTAGAAACTTGAAAAGATCTTTCAACCCGAGAGCTTTTGGGGGCCCTTAGACAGTAACACTTTCGAAGAGTACACTGCATTTAGAAGGAAGATTGACTTTGTTGAAGCACGGAGAAGTCGCACTCTGTTGCGGAAGATGTTCGATAATCTATTTGGATAAACCATAGGCATAGGGCATTTTGTTTTTAAGATTAACTATTCAACAATAGTTTAAAAAACCGTGTCCTGTATGGTTTCTTATGTAGACAACGAGGTAGTGGAAGAAGAAATAAGCATAACAAAGAGTAGGAATTTCAAGATTTACTTTGAATTGGATAACAGTCCAAGAAGGCCAGGCGCCTGCATGCGGATTATTTGTAGTTGTATTAAAACTTCCAAGGCCATATTTAGAACAGCCTTACTCTTATATGTTGATCAATCGGGATGTAACGTGTTTCTGGAAGTAGGGCGCGCTTTGGCTAAAAGTCTCTACTTGCACACTCCAAGTTGTTTGAGGTTCCCTTCATGCGAGCAACCTTAGGGGTTGTCTTCCTCTACTGCGTTGTCTTCATCTAGTGCGTTGTCTTCCTCTACTGCGTCGTTTTCCTCTCTCTCTCTCTCTCTGTCTGGGTCGGAGTTTAATGAGTTTCTGCTTGGTATATTAATTGACCGATAATCGAGTCTAAGAGCCCTAGGATTTGGAATTCAAGTGGCTCATATCATACACAGCTTGAACTACTTAGACGTTTATTTTTATATCTTAAGATGTATCACAAAAAATAGAGAAAAAAAAAGTACATCCCTTCAGTTATAGTGTGCATTCATTTTCTCAGAGATCGATGATTCGGCTGCATACACCTTCTTCGTAATGAGATAGTCACGCAGAATCTTGAACAGCGTGTAGTGGTTGGTAAGCGCTAAGAAGCTCAACGACAGCACATGATACCATTCAATTGCGAACCACAGGACACAGATCTGGAACAAAACAAGAACAATCTGCATACATGTGAGGGCCATATAAATAGCCGATGGATTGTTGAACAATTTCTAAAAGAAGAAAGAAGCATAAAGTCAGCAAGAACAACATTTAAATCAAGACAACTTACAAAGAATCGATAGTGAGACGTGTTTCCTGGTAAAGCAGTAGTAACGGGCCCCAGGGACTTGTACAGATCGCCAGTATACTTCACTATACTTGCATGACTCCACGCAACTGATTTGGACCAAAGCGACTGCGAGGCATTGGCGGCGGTGCGCCCATCTATGCGACACCACATGCCCAAGTGCAAAGCGGAACGATGTAGTATATCACTGTACTTTGCCGGAAAGCAGAACACGGTACACATAGTGAACCCGCCCAGCCAAATGAATACAATATGCTGAGAGGCCCAGAACACGTTGTAGTGGATAAAATTCTGAGCAAAGAAACATGGTACGAAACCTCCATAGTACGCATTTACCACAGAGGTGAAGATCACCTGCTTAAACCGATTATTAAAGTCATTCTTTAAGCTTTCGACTTCATCACGGATAGTCACTGGACTGGACGAGCAGCAGTGCATTGGCAAGCCATTTAGATAGGATCCCTCTACTTCGCACGACGTTCGAAAGAAGGGCTCAACTTGGAATCCAAAAATCAGAGAGTATACCACAAGTCTTAGTAGAGAAAAAAAAAAGTATATCTAGGACCTCGTCGAGTTTGCAACAAAACTTACGGATACATCAGCAGAAACAATGACAAATAGTTCTGTCTTGTATAGACCTGCACAATACAGAGGGCCAAAATCAATAGCAACACCACACTGAATATGTACTTCGCCACCATCTTGTACGACCTCAGTTGTCTATCGTTGTAAAAGATGTCCAAAAATCGATTCATTAGGCAAAAGAGGAGCCTTCGTGATAGCATAATCACTGTGAAGATAACTAAATACGGTTCAATCAAGTAGAAATTCTGAAAAGTGGAATTCAACAATAGGCCTTTTGGAGTAAACTAAACTCAACTTACGATGGTGTGATTTGTGTATGAATCGGGAATCCACCAAACAGTACGGTAGATATGCAAAAATTGCATACCAGCTCCAAAGAGAATGAACAAAAACATTACCAACTCATTGAGGAGCTCCGAACTGCTTGGAATTTCGGGAAATGGTATATGCTTAGGCATTGGTGCTGTATGGCTGGACTCCGATGGCGCATCACTATCGTTGTCCATCTATGATACTTGAAATATTTGGAGCGGTTGCTTCTTCAATATTTAATAAAACATCTTAAATTTGAGGAAATTCTTGTCAAATTGAAAGATGTATAAACAGTGCAACAAATGTCATTCGAGTTCCAAAGCACCGGGCACAGCGCACAGCGACCGACCGCGCTGATAACTCGTAACGAGTATCGAAGTGGTAGCACAGAGTATCGAAGATGTGATTTTGAAAGTAAAGTGTGTAAAGGTGTGTCCAAACCAGTGAAACATTTGTTTAATAAATGTTTACAAAATGTTTCCGATTTGCTTCAGCAACATTTCATAAATATTTATTTAACATCTCTTAAATGTTTCTTTCAGTCTGGACGTCGATGAAACATTAATGGAATGTTTATTAAATGTTTACAGCCTTATTTATAAACTCGCCGTAGAGTTTGCTTATCTTTACGCTCCCTCTAAAATGCCCTTACACAGGAAAATGTGACTTAAGCTAAGATTAGGCTGTATGCCAATTACGCATATGAATGACAAAAGGCAAATGACCAGATTAGCTGTCAAATGACCAAAATGCCAGGATTATCAAAACTGTTTATTAGACTATATGACCAAAACTACCAATATGGTCAAAAAAAGAGAACGATTATGAAAATAAATCACAATCCTACGAACTCAACAACGATGACAACATAATAATTATTGTTCCATCAAAAATGCCAGCAATGCCACAACGAAATTTCAATAAAGTGCAAAAAGGGAAAAAGTACCAACAAATTGTATTAGAGTCTTCAAAAAAAGTGTTAAATTTTTGACCACGGTCCCGCTGGTCCAGATTTCAGATTTCGTGTGGCTAATCGAACATAAAAACGTCACTTGCTCTTTTTTGTGATAATGTTCGTGAGATTCCAATATGTGTAGCCTTCAACACTTTTCAAAGCGTTTTCCATTCACTGGCTAAATTTTATATTAAAACATTCGAAATTTGCGTCCCGATTGATTTTTAAATATTTATACATAAAAATAATTTACAAAAATAGATTCACCCGATGCAATGCCTTTCTTTGCTTTAGAACAAATTCACGAAAACTTAAACGCCCTCCATCAGTTGTCAAACTCAAGCGCACTTGTATTGGTAAATCTGAGAAAAATCTAGATTCGCAAAAGTGCTCTGAAATCTGAAAAAGATTGCTTTATTTTTGTTCCAAAAGAACATAAAAACTGCTCTGAGAGCGCCAAATCGAATACCACATAAAATCCGATTCGGAACGTTCCCTAGCGCAATTGCTACAAAAACCGCACAAAATCAAGACACTGAAAATCCCAATGGAAAACGACATTAATTAACATTTACATTTAAATACAAACATTTGTTTTGTATGGAACGCACCCATTCTTAACGACTTCAGTGGCACTCTGCAATCAGCTGCCATTTTTCTTTTTGTAGCAAAAAATTAATTATCTTTGCCACTATTGTTTTCACAATATTCGCTAGGTACGATTTTGGTCTGTTAAAAAATAATTTGCTTCGTTTAATAAAGTTAACAAATAAACGATCAAAAATGGGATGTGATGGTGGTACTATTCCTCGGCGCGACGAATTAGTTCGTCTAAAGAAAAAAGCTGAACAGGTAAGAAATATTTCACCCCTTACCCCACAACAAGTTACATACCTAATAGGACAATTTTACGGATGAAAATATTTTACTTCATAGAAAGATAAAGATGCTGATAGAGAATTTCGCTGGTTGCATTGTGCCTTAACGCAACAGCGCCTTCAGGAACCGATCGTAATGTGCGCACTAGGCCGACTTTATTCCAAACAAAATGTTATCGAACAACTGCTGGAGAAAGACAAAATGCCCGAGACAACTCAACACATCAAAGGTATGCGTGACATCAAGGACCTTCGCCTGACACCCAACCCAGCATTCAGAGATGAAAACAAATCTGGAGGTGGTCTGGATTCAAGAGGAGCTCCATACATTTGCAAGCTAATGGGCATTGAGATGTCGGGAAAATTTCGATTCGTCGCTCTCTGGACTTGTGGATGTGCTTTTTCTGAGCGCGCACTGAAACAAATCAAAGCCAGCATTTGCCCACTGTGTCAGGTGCCTTATTCGATTGAGGACATAGTTGTCTTGAACGGAACAGACGAAGATATTGAACTTATGGCTGTGAAATATGAAATGCGTATTGCCAAAAAGAAAGCTTCAAAGAAGTCAAAAACAAAGCACGAAACTGTCCCTTCTTCGACTGTTGTTAATGTGGCGGAAACTATCGTAGCTGTTGCTGAACAAGCCGAAGAGCAGGCAAGCACAGAAGCTGTACCGGCATTGATAAAACAAACTACGATGGAAACAGCTACCGGCGGCGGCGTTGGCAAAGTCGTGAAGGACAAAGTTGGATCGAATAAAAGGCAGATCACAGGTAGGAAAACGTTGGAAGATCCCGAAATAAAGCGGTTGAAGGACGAATACAGCGTTGCTCAGGATCCGAAGGCCACTAATGTATATAAGTCGTTGTTTACAAGTCATAAGAGTGAACAGGAGCAGAATCGGGCACACTGGGTTACCTATAATCCGTTTTACAATTAAATTTGTAACTAACGGTAGAGTCTAGTGGTCCCTGGACTTCTACTCTGTTGCTCTTATAAGGTAAACACATACGAAAGGGTGTATTTTAAAATGTATAACGCAAATACTTTAGAAATAAAAAATATGTTCGACTTTAAATTGCTTAGACCCTTTGTTCCCCAGATGGTGAACTGAGTTAACATTTTATCTACTAATGTACAGTTAAGCTAAAGACTCGTGGTTTCATTTCAATGTTTTACGGAAGTCTGTCGCTGATGGCCTTACATAGGGCCTTCCTCTTCCGTTTTGTATTACCTGCATTTTATAACGTGAATTCCTTGTATAAAAATGTTATGTAGTGATGTAGTAGTACTCACCAGATAATCCACTGGACCCCCACTAGTCAAATGGAACCTAAACACAGGAAGTTTTACCAAAGCAAACACATCATTCTTTAATACAACTTTATTTCTACTTTATACTCCACGTAGAGCCTTGGCTGTGATCCTTCAGGTCAACGCCGTTACGTTTCAAACAATCTCTTAGTTCATCGCAAACTTTGAAAAGTTCTTTACTCTTATCTGCTACCGCTCTTTCCCGCACTTGTCCTCTAGTTCTCACAACATCGTCCAGCAATGAACTCAAGTCCACACCGCTATCGCTTGCTTGCGTGGATTTTGTCGATTGGAAACCAAATAGCTGAAGATAGCCATTGACAAAATTGCTTACAGCAGCCACCTCATTCAAGCTAGAGGCAAATGTCTGACCTTCTGAGGTGGCATTAATAGAACGACTGACTGTCGACGTCAGCTCTGCTAAAACTCCCACACAGCGCGCTGTATTGAAGTCATCCTTGAGGTGGTTATCAATATGCTGCTTTGATTCAGACAGCACTTTTAGAATATGGTTGGTGTCGACTGCCGCCCCACGTTTCTTTCCTTCCAGGTATGCTTGCACGTTTGAATTAAATTCAGTGAAACGCTTCAACGTGTTTCTCGCAGTGAGCATCATCTCATTCCCATATTCCACTGAATTGCGATAGTTGGAGAGCGCACACGCCATTCGAAACTCATCAGTGGAAAATGTTCGAAGCATTTCATCGATGCTGATCGTGTTCTTAAGCGATTTGGACATCTTCTCTCTTTGACCGAGTGTGTTGAGATGACCAGTGTGAAGCCAATAGTTTACCCACTGGGGGGTGCTATGGAAAACGCAGCTCTGTGCCTCTTCGTTCTCGTGATGTGGGAATTTGAGATCCAATCCCCCAGCGTGTATATCAACCCCATTCCCGAAGACAAGACTAGCAAGAGCACTGCACTCAATGTGCCAGCCTGGACGGCCCTCACTCCATGGTGAAGACCATGACGGTTCCTTGTCATTCTTCCTCGCTTTCCATAAAGCAAAGTCCACTCTAGAATCCTTCGCTTCATGTTCCGTTTGTTCTAGGTTAAGCTTCTGTAGCTTCCCATAACCGGAATGGCTGCTAACATCAAAATAGACCGACTTATCCCGACCAACATAAGCCGACTTCTTCTGAATTATTTCCTCGATAAATGCAACGATTTGTGGGATATTCTGAGAAACACGGATCTTTACGTTTGGTTCGGCGCATCCCAATTTGCTCATGTCATCCCAAAATTCTGCTTCGTAGAAGTTCGCAATCTCCTGCCATGGTTTGAGACTGTCGTGGCTTCGCTTTATGATCTTATCATCGATGTCTGTGATGTTCATGGCGGTAACGAGGTTGATTTTGAAGTGACTCCTCAAAACTCGCTGAATAATGTCCAGCTTTACATAGCAGCTGGCATGTCCCAGGTGAGAGGAGTCATAAACGGTCGGGCCGCAAGTGTACCAAGTTGCAATATGCTCGTTTCGGAGCACCAGAGGCACATTTGACCGTGTTATACAGTTGTACACTTGTATACCAGTTTCATAGCCGGGTGGTTTGTGCCATTGGTGTGTGTATTTTCGTAGCTGCCGCATCGAGAATCGACGGGAGTTCCTATGAAACAGAGAATTAGAAAAATATTTCACAAAAAAACTTGAAATTATTACCTAATGTTCAACATTTCCACCAAGTATTGTTTATTTGCCCTAAGATTGAATGTTTTTTCTGTAAGCACTGTAGATTCATCCACTTTTTTGGTAGCTGTTCAAACTCACAGCTGTCACAAAACAGCTGACCGGTGTTATGACAGTTTATCACTTCTTTAATCGAAGAATTCGTCTCAGCAAGCGGAAGGGCCTGTGAAATTGCAAAATTGGTAACCTTTTTCTGAAGGAAGATTCTTAATAAATCCTTGCGAAGATGATGCGATACGAGGGCGAAGAGAAGCTGGCTGATAATTCAGCTTGCTCTGGAGTGAGAGCCGACTTGAAAATGTGTCTTTTAGAGTCGGATTGCTGCAGAAAGGTTGTAAGAAAGGCAAATGCCCGTATTCTTGATTTAACTGATCTTTTAACGTTTTTATAGGACAAGAAGACTCCACGGCAGTGTTTGCAGTCAAACGAAGTCCCAGAACAATGCCAGGTGCTTCGCAACACGTTTTTCGAATGCAAAAGATCTATGGTAAGTAGAGCGAATGTTTGATATATATTTGAGTCTAGAAAAAGTTGTCATTTTAGCTAGATAACAGACAGAGATTCCGTGGACGAAAGGGTTATTAAAATTTAAAACGAGGTGTTTGCAATTAGTTTAGCATGGTAATAAAGTTTAATTATACTTTGTAACAAATCGCAGATTTCATGAAAATAGTTTGGCATTTGGTAGATAGGTATTTTCGTTCTTTTCTTCTGGGCCGAAATCGACTCTCGAATGTGTTGTTAAGGCGCCTTCGCACTTGTTTTTTTCTCGTACTGTTTTCAGTAAAATCTTTCTTTTTTTACAGTTGGAAAGGATATATCATTTATCAGGATATATATATTATTTAGATGTTTGATTAAGTGCATTCAAAAAAATTTCAGCCATAATAGAATAATAGAATTATGTCTGTTTCATTCGGTGTCAAAAAATGAAGCCCAATTTGTGTTTACAGGATGTTAAAATTGAAGCGCAGCGGCTGCTTTACTTATGTGGTATTCGTTTGGGCGCTCTCAGATGTCAGATCACTTTTTATGTTCGTTTGGTACAAAAAAAAGCAATCTTTTTCAGATTTCAGAGCACTTTTGCGAATCTAGATATTTTCTCAGATTTACCAACACAAGAGCGTTTGAGTTTGACAACTCGAGGAGGGCGTTTAGGTTTTCGTGAATTTGTTCTACTGCAAAGAAAGGCATTGCATGGGGTGAATCTATTTTTGTTAATTGGTTATGTATAGGAATATTTAAAAATCAATCGAGACGCAAATTTCGAATGTTATAATTTAAAATTTAACCAGTGAATGGAAAACGGTTTGAAAAGTATTGAAGGCTACACATATTCGAATCGCACGAATATTATCACAAAAAAGAGCAAGGTACGTTTTTATGTACGATTAGCCACACGAAATCTGAAATCTGAGAGCAAATCTGAAGAAGCCCAAATGACCAAAATGCCAGGATTATCAAAACTGTATAATAGACTATAACCAAAATTACCAATATGGTCATATTTGCCTTGGTGGTCATTTAAGGCATTTGTTATTTTTTAATTGCATACTTGGAAAAAAAGTGAACGAAAATGAAAATAAATCACAATCCCACGAACTCAAACACCGATGACAACAAAATAATTCTTGTTCCATCAAAAATGCTGCCACAACGAAATTTCATTAAAGTGCATATGGGCATATAGGGTTTATGCTGGCATTCGGGCTTATTGTCCGATTACAGTATATGCTATTTGGGCATTTTTATCTGTCAAAATCAGCTTGTTCATATGTGGCATTCAGGTCATTAGGGCATATGAGATATGCCCATTACATTGTATGACCATATTTTGACAGGAGAACTGTCAGAAATTGGCATTTTATGACCACTTGGCATACCATCTAATCTTATCTTTAGTTCCAACTTTTGACATGTTCGAAAATCGGCGGCACTGACCTTTTATTCAGATCAGTATGAATAAACAAAGAAAATGCTATGCAAATTCTGAGTCTGCTATTTAGTTGACTCAGACCTTTGGCTAAATATTTTGTACGCACATTTTTTACAAAAAAAAAAGTAAGCAATGTGAATTTTCGATGGTTTGTCTATCAATTCCTTGTCATGGGCACCTGAAGAAGAAATAAAACATCAACAACCTATTTGGCTAACAAATATCATCTGAATTAATTTTTTTTAAAATTTCAATTTCCACAAAAGTCGTTAGAATCTAAAGGATAATTCAAAAATTCAAATTTACTGGTCTGGGTCGACAGAAAATGCAAGGCAAGTACACGTGCAGCCAAGTAAAAGCTATGTTCGAATTTTCGAGCTTACTTTAGCAAACTAGGTTTTTATTCATACCGATTCAAAGCAATTGCTAAGGGCTTTTACTTTGCTAAACCCTTTTAAACTGTATTTACACTATCACGCACGCGCATTTTTGCACGAGACGGAACAGAGAGATCCGTTTGTCCGCAGTCAATGCTTATAAAGGCGTAGGAATGAGATCACAAATCAGACGCCTAAGGTGTCACGGATGTACTACCCATAATTATAGATACGTAAAGCGGAAGTTCCGGCAACCAACATTTCTGCGTTGGTATTTTGTACGTTTATAACTTCCGGAAGCCATTTAGTTTTATAGGAAAACGAAATTTCGTAAGCCATCGCTATAAAAATATCAACATGCTTAGCTTTCCCATAATTCCTACCACGTAAACAAGATGGCCGACCAAAAAACGTATCACGTTTTTTTGCGTGTTAGGTAATGATGTCCCTTTCAGTCAGACGACTGTTTAGTATTGGGCATCCCTTTAATTTTCCGTGATAGGAATGTGTGAACGTGTAAATGCACTATCACTCAAAGCAAATGCTAGTTTTTATTCATACGACCCATTGTGTAATATGTTGCATGCTGAAGATTCTACTTTGCTTTGCCGAGATTGATTTTCAATGAAACACGTCTTTCGTTTACCGGTTGATGAAATCGGGTCCTAACCTCGATTCTCAAAAACTCAACTCATCCAGCTGTCAACTGACAATGTCCGTTAACGTCAAAAACAGAGCCAAAACCAAAATGTCAACATCATCGCCTCGCCGCAAATCCGCAAAAAAATAATAAATAAATACAATAAGGAATTTTCTATTTACATTTCCGAGAAGTCTTAAAATGTCTTAGTAGTTATCTTGCACAATATTCCGCAAACATTTAAACACATACTTCAACATGGATCCAGTAATATTCTTCTCAGTTATTTTCGCCATCTATTTTATTGCATTTTTCTTGGACTGTTTTTTCAAGGTGAGTCGCGTTCGTCACTCGCATTCCAAATATGAATGATTAATAGAAATCCCCAATTTGTCACTTATTACAGAGTTGCATGCACTACCCGTGGGAACAGTTCCTAAAAAACACCGGTCTAACTATCAAATTCCTTCGCTTCAATTGGTATACCACCGCCTTCAATCGGACCGTCTTCAAATGGGGGTCCGGTTGTAATAAGTTCCTCACAAAATCGTTCACCGTCGGGGTATTAGTTGCCCTCGCCATGTTGCCACTGGGATTCATAATACTTTTTATGACTATTTTTAATGGAAACAAAAACGAAGCAGGAGGAGGAACAGGGATTTCTGACGCAAAGGTGGAAATTCTTCTGCCGGGATTCAACCTACCGTTGGAGGAGATTGGATATTATGTGTGCACTTTGGTGATTTCGACTGTGGTACATGAACTGGGGCACGCACTGGCGGCTGTGCTAGAGGATATACCACTAACTGGGTTTGGATTTCGTGTGTACTTTTGCATTCCCATAGCTTACACGGAGATTAGCGGGGAGCACTTGAACTCCTTGAAGTGGATGAAGAAGCTGCGCATTTTGTGTGCCGGCATTTGGCACAATATCTTGTTCTCTGCCATATGCTATCTCTTGATTTCTACATTCGACTTTATGGCCGCACCTATTTACAGCACAAACGAAGCTGTGTTCGTCACAGCTGTGACACAGAAGTCGCCTCTGCGGGGAGAACGAGGCTTAGTAGCGGACGACGTTATCACGCAGATCAACGACTGCCGTATTCGGAACATCGATTCATGGTATGACTGCCTGTTACAATCACTGCGCACAAAGCCCGGCTATTGTGTGTCTTCGGACTTTATCCGGCTGAACGACGAGAGTGTGGAGATCACTCATCACGGTAGTGATGGTGTTATACAGTGTTGTGACTCTAAAAATCACGCTCTTTGCTGTTTCGAATACATCGACGACCTAAGCAACGATGGGCCAATAGAGATCCCACAGCACGTGTGCCTGAATATTCGCCTAACCATCGAAGATTCCTACGGTTTCTGCGCGGGAGCCTGTGACCGGGGGTTCTGTATTCGTCCACTGCTAAGAAACAGCACCACCATTCTAAATATAAAGAGAAAGCTCAAGCCCGACGTTATTTACATGGGCCACCCGACAGATGTCTCAAGGAGTGTTCGCGTTTCACCCTATGTACCAAAGTCGAATATATTCCCGCCAAAGCTTGCCGATGCCTACACGCTCTTTCTGAAGTATAACATAGTGTTCTCTTTAGGCCTGGCACTGGTAAATGCATTGCCCTGCTTCGGCATGGATGGATACCACATCTCGAGCACAATAATAAATAGTTTCCTAGTCAACCGTATAGCCGAGAGGGCCAAGCGCGACATCATCGTCCTACTAGTCACCGGAATGGGTACGTTTTTGTTCACTTGTGCTGTGTCGAAGGTCGTCTGGGTGTCGGTAATCAGGAATTTGTTTTAGACTTTGTCTTGTCGTACGTCGAGAACAACTCACCAAAGCGACAGTTTAGCGTCAAATTAAATTTACGTAAAGGACTTCATCTCCAACGGAATACATTTTCGAGGCTTAGACGTTCTATTTTATAGGAACTGTTGACACTTATGTGGTATTCGATTGGGCACTCTGGAGTACTTTTAATTTTGCTCTAGGTCACTTTTGAATGGAAGGCAACACATATTCCAATCGCACGAATATAATACACAAAAAAGAGCAAGTGATGTTTTTATGTTCGATTAGACACACGAAATCTGAAATCTGAGAGCGAATCTGAAGAATCCCAATCGAATACCTCATTAATGTCGATATCGTGAATTGTTTGTACTTGGACGAATAGACAGTTTTTTTGTTTCTAATTTCAAATGTGTGTTGAAGGCTTAGGAAAAATATAAATATTTATTTACTAAACGTTGTATCACTCTTGGTATTTCCACTCAAGTTCAGGCTGTTCTGTAGTTCAGTGAGCGATCGTCTTCCGTGTTGGATTAACATTTTGATTGCTATTTCCTCGGTTTGGTCTTGATTCGTACGGAAGTCATGGCGTGCCCATTCGCGGAGCTCATACTGGGTCGATTTTTCAGGCACTTGTTTGATGGTGCGGAAGATTTCACGATATAGCTTGATAACTTCCTGCCGTAGCATGAACTGAAAAGACATACCGATACACTTGATACACACGCACTGTAGAATTTCTTTTCAAACGGTTTACCTGCTTTAAGCTCAATGCTGGTTTGATGATTTTACTCATTTTTAATTAAATAATTTAATAAACTAGAGAAGAGTCTGAGAAATCATAATATTTTTATTTGACAACTTTTGTTTCGTTGGTTATGTATGTACCAAACAGCTGGTTGAATCGTATGAAGTTCGATACTCGAATGATGTGGTGTGTGGTGAATTGCTGATTTTGTTTTGTTCTAATTAATTCCAATCCCAATGACTTGACGAATAGTTGTTTAAACGTTACGTTTTGTATTTTTCAGTGTCCGCACGTTTCCCTGGCGGAAATTTGTTACTAAAATAGCAAAATAACTGAATAGACGATAATCTAAAATGAATAAGACTGCAGTGAGTAAAGTTGACTTTGCGCAATAGAAACAAAAGTGGTAAACTGAGGAAGAAAATGATATATGGACATTTATGGGTATTGTATCCAATATGCGCATAGATAACCCTAGATCTAGTTCCTTATAGGGGGCATACACGACACAGACATGTCGTTGCAGACATGCAAATTCACCATACACGACACAGACACGTCGTTGCAGACCAAGAAAAATTCAAAAAAAAATTTAATTCACGCAGACGGTCTCTGCAAACACTCTACATGGATACACACGACACAGACGGTCTGCAAACATGTGCACAACAACAACATATATTGGTATTGCAACGACATGTCTGTGTCGTGTATGCCCCCTATTAGTCTATTTGTTTGAGTGGGTCTTAATTTTGAAGGGAATAGAAGAGATCTTTAACTCTTTCGTTGCTATAGTTAGCATTTTTGACTGGTGTGATCTTGGACTTATCAGGTTTGACTTATTCGCATTCTTGTCACATATCGAGTCATTGTATTCTGCGCGACGTTCACTTTCCAAATCTAACTATACCTCGATCCTGCATAATTGCTCTGGTTCACGAATGTCCTTCATTCCCTCTCGTGATGTTAGTTGCCGCAACAGGTCCATATCGTACCCTTGTCGGCCCAGGAACAGCTTCTTACAACGACTCGCTTGTGTGCGTTTTTATTTACGATTCATTGCCGAAAAAGATATTTTCACAAACTTGAGATCTCATTTTGAAATTATTTCCAACGTATAGAAACTCACCTCGCTCGTAAGCAATGTATATTTACCACAGCGAACAGAAGGTTCCGTTCACATTCACTTCGTCCCAACATCGAAAATGTATTTGCAACTGAGTGTGACTGTTCACCTTTGTTGTGCTTGGACTTCGCTGCCGAAAAGACGTTTCGTTTTCTCATCCCACGTCTCGTCTTTGTTTTCGGAATTTCTCGTGTCTGTGACGGTATATCATTTCTTCTTCGCGAACGAGATGAATCGAAAATAGTTTCTCCAACTGTCAACGTACAGGAATGCATATTGCATATGCCATGTCAATCGCGCCATTTAATTTAAATATTATTTATGACAACGACGAAATGGAATATATTAAGAGATACACGAAACAAAGCATTTACAAGTGAACAGAAAAGAAAACACTCTCGGTAGTGGTATCGTTCAGCATCGGCCTGCAGTACAAACCGCCTCTATTTGAAACAGTGCGTTTATTTTTGGATTTAGTCCAATGTAAGTGTTCACCGAAATGTACAAATTAAATTGTAAAATAATTGTTCTAGTCGAAACAGAAAGGAAATATTTAGAAAAAAAAAAAAACGCAATTTTCAAAATTGTATCTTAATCGTCAAACGATTAGTGAGTGGTAGCTGGTAGTGGTAGGCATACATTGCGCGCGGTGCGGACCAACCCCCAAAACGGACGAGGATGATCAATCTGTTGCGGTTGCCCCATTGATTTAGAATTTCGTTTTCACTTCGCATTCGGTGTTTATTTATATTTTCTCTCGAAGGGGGGAATCATCCCGAGAATACTCCCCTCTATCCACCCCACCACCCCCAGCGCGCACGCTATACAACTTTTCTTGTTCGGGTTCTATTTTTGGATGCAAAATTTTATTTGAAAAGCGATTTTCTTTGATTTCAATTTTTTCATCTCTTCTCATTTTCAAAGTTAAAAGACGACGACGACGACGACGACGACGACGAAAAAAAAAAAAAAAACATTTCCTCTCCACCATTTCGTGTATAGAATACGATGAAGTTGCAGTCAACTGAAATAGATACGCGATCAAACAGTGCAAGATATAAAATTCCGATCGAAAGTGAAAACGTACTGCTTAGCATCTTGAATGAAGAATAAGCCCTAAGATCGCGTATACGACCAAGTGCATCTTTGAGAAAAAAGTCTAAATATAGTGCTGACATCTGGAACGGTCGTTTAGTACTTAAAATACACCGCAAGTGATTCGAATTCGAAAGAAATAATCGTTAAATCGAACAAGAGTGCTTTAAGAAGAAGAATTTGTTATTTGACACCGTTGATCAGACTCTATGTGCGTGCGAAGAGGTGTGCGTTGTGCGTTACACTATATTGAGACTTTTCTAAAAAAAAAGCAGGAATATAAATAAAATTTGTCAAAGTGACTGAGTGAAAGAGTCACGTTTTGAGTGCGATTAATTAGCGTGTAAATAAATTGATTTTCACTGTGCGTTGGCGATTTCCAAGTTTCTACAGTTTAATTCGGATTAATATAGAAACAAACTGTAAAAATATGTCAACAAAAGCATCGCCACCGGCAACAACAAACCCTGCCACCAGTACCGGCACTGTCAAGATAAAAAAGGAGTTACCCAGCGATGAGATTAAGGTAAGTGATTTTAACCCCAGCATAGAACATTTAGTTCTATTTTTATGTTTTTTTTTAATGTGTTTTCGGAAAATTAATTTTTCAAGATCGTGGGATTAGGTGGTTCAAATTGAATTTAAATCCAAATAAATTACTAACAAATTCAATACTAAACTTTTATGTTGTCGAATTAAAGGTTTGCATACTGTTTTGATATTTCGTACCATAATCACCACCCACATCAACTTGACGTAGAAATTTGACAGTTTGATACTGAACAGTGCCTCTAACGATAACCGAAAAGCAACTACCTTTCGAGAAATAAGTTGGTCTCTAATCGTAAAGAAGTGTGGCCGAAAATAGTGTAACTAAAATTTAAAGCATTTGCTTCAACCGGAGCGACCCATACTCACGTAATATAACTTTGACATCTCGTAACAGATTAAGTGATTTAAAAATGTTTCTAATACTAAAACACACATTTCTGATTGCTTTAACTCCCCTTGCGTCGAAAAGGCCAAGTTCTCAAATAATTACATTTTCTGACACTCGCTGTTTGTTCCCTAAAGATAATGTATTCGATCACATTAGCCAAATTTAGTCAAACTTCGTTCACAAAAGTTGGGCAGAAGAGCGCCAAAAAGGGAGAGCAAAACTTATCCTTTTTCCCCTCCATAAAAAAACCTGCAAATATTAGCTCAAGAAATTTTTTCGGCTAGTTGGGTATTGCTGACAGATCGTTCAGATGTTAATTTGTAACTTGACTTTTTATTTGATTTCATTTGTAATTTTGTGCTTATATAGCATTCAAACAGATGTAAGAAGCAAACGAATTTAACTTTTTAATATCTGTAATAAAAGCAATTCAAATTCAAATCTTGGTCTTAAAAAATATAAATGTGTGCTTTGTTCTACCGATATTTGAATATTCCCGCCTTGAAAAAATGCACATTTCTCAAATTTGTGGTTCAACGCGTTCCTTTTCTTTTTGGTTATATTTCATTTCGGTGAGTGAATTCTATCGCAATGAGAGAAATGTGACATATTGCCATAATTGAACCAGAAAGTAAGGGAACGGACCTAATATGTATATGATCAAGCTAAGAACTGAGTATACAATTTGACATAAGTCTCCGCACGCTAATTCATTTTTAAACATTTGGTCAGTTTAGTTTAGTAGAGTTCACACTGTGTTCGCTACTCAAACGCTGGGCAGAAATATGACATTTAACCACTATTGGCTCAAGAAGTACGGGGGCAGACTTGTGACTTATTGATCACATCGCATTCTGGATTTTGATTTGAAGGTAAATTAAATTTGATAAAATTGCAAGAGTTTGTAGATAGACAACCAGAACGAATGCGAGCTCTGACGTCTGTCACTTTTGTTAAATCAATTTGTATCGTTTTTGGGTGTTTTTTGTGTCTTTTTCGGAAGGAGGGGAATAATCCGTTGGGCAATCTATTCAGTCGCCTTTTAATTGTGATTTTTGTCCTATTATTTTAACATTTTGGTGTTATCAGGGTCCACGTTTGGGGATTTATAACAAATGTCATAAAGGGAAAAATATAACCACTTTTGTTCAATTGATGTTTTTGTTAAGCTTGAACGTTCATAATTTGGTTGCGATTTATATCTCATTTGTGTCTTACCTTAAGAACTTAAGAAAAAGGACACATTTTTCTTTCAGTCGATAACTTATCTATATAACAGGCTCAAGCTGTTATGCCTTCACCTACAGTCTACTTTTTCCTTCAATGTCAGTTCAGTTCAAAATCAAATTCAATCTTAGTGGTTGTTGCATGTTTAAAAATTGCCTTTAAACAAAGAAATAAAATTACACTCATTGAACAATTATTTAAAATATAATAATCAAAACCATGCATGCTATTTTCAAGGACTCGTTCATGAAAATTCTTTTAAGACCGCGTAAAGAAATGTGACAGACTAAAAACACCTCCAAAATCTGAAACATTTGGCTTGTGGCAAATGACATGCGTTTGAACATTTGTTGGCAAACAGAAATTAAATTAAATAGCGCACAAGTCGAGTATACGTATATCTTTTTCGTTGTAGTCACTTCAACCGAGTGGTTGAGTGGTTGAAGTGGTGATTTTATATTCATGAAGAGAAACCTTGAACGAAAAATGGCTGTTGAAGCTGATTACAGATGGACAAAATTAAAATACTATTATGTGTGCAAGCATGAACCCGCATTTGTTCCAGTTTCCCCTATGGTCCTTCTCATATAAGTTTAAAAGAACAGTCATGCTCTTTAAAGTAAAAGTCATCAAAAACGAGGAAAAAAATTCATCTATCTATATCTATAGCTATAGGCCACGTTCCAATGCTCTATATATGTACAGGGTGGGCCATCTAGTGGTTTCTTTTCAAATCATAGCTTATTTTGATACCGACAGCTGTTTCCCGCTCGAAATCTTGACAGAAAGTCAGTATCATACCTCCGCGGAAGACAATGAGCCGCTTTCTGCACAAATATCTCGGATTATTCGCTTACAAGGTCCAATTGACTTAGCAATTGAAGGGGCACGACCATATGCTTCGTTATCGATTCGCAGTTTGGGTTCTAGAGCAGCTTGAATTGCACAACGATTTTGGGCGAATTTTTGGCGATTTATGTTATGTTATGTTATGTTAAAGTGGCTCTCGATGAGAGAAACACTTAGGCCGTTAATCGGCCCATTGTGCGTACCACTGGTGTTTAGGGGTTCCTTATCTGGTTACTCATGTGAACCATTTGCTTCCATTGATAAAGCTAAGAATGTTAGCAGCGCTGGTGTCGCATAGATCACTAAGATCATTGAGGAAGTAGTTTCCTAAGTACGCCATCCTTAGATTGGATAGAGCTGGGCAGCTGCAGAGAAGGTGAGTGACGGACTCATACTCTTCCTCATCCCTGCAGCTTCTGCAAAAGTCATTGTATGGCAATCCAAGTCTTTGCGCGTGTCTGCCCAGAATACAACGACCAATAATGACATTAAACCAGCGAGATGCTAGTTCTGTTTAGTCGCAGAAGCTCCTTGGATCTTTTAGTATCCAGGGTCGGCCAGGTAAGCTTGGCAACGTCGCAATATCCCAGATGTTTCCATCTATGGTTTGCAATTCTTGTTGCGTCCGCGTTAATGATTTGTTTAGCGTACGATAGCAGTGCCTGTACGTTGTACAGACTAACGCTATCAACACCGGAGGAGCCTAATCTTGCAAGTTCGTCAGCTGCACAGTTCCCTGGGATATCACAGTGTCCCGGAACCCAGCAAAGGGTAAGGTTGTACTGTCCAGCTATCTCGTTAAGAGATACGCGGCAATCTTCCACCGCCTTAGATCTTATTTCGCTGGAGACTAAGGATCTGATTGCAGCCTGACTGTCAATATAAATAACAATATCCCTGTGTGATACACTATTAATCGACAGCCACGCCGCGGCTTGACGAATAGCTGTGATTTCGGCTTGGAAGACACTACAGCGTTTCGGAAGGGAGAAGGAGAGGCGCAAGCTCAGTTCTCTTGAGAATACACCAGCCCCGACTCCCTCTAATGTTTTGGAGCCGCCCGTAAATATTGACAGTGCTCCTACATGTAGGACATTCCGTGAGTCCCATTGGGATCTTTTCGGTATTTCCTTTGTGAAGCCTTTTTCGAAATCGATTTTCGTAGGCAGATAATCAGTAGTATTAGTTAAGGGGCTTGTCTGCAGGAGGATGCTGGCATGTCCAGTTGGTTGTCCTCTCCAGTGCTTACCCTCCCTTAGTCTGATTGCCGCGTTGGCGGCGTATTCCTTGCTGACGATGTCCAGAGGAAGAAGATTGAGCATTATCTGTAGAGCGGCGGTAGGAGATGTCCTCAGTGCACCCGTGATGCTAATGCATGCTAGGCGTTGAGTCTTCTCAAGGGCCTTTAGATTGGAGATCTTGTCCAAGGCCGGCCACCATACTATTATGCCGTAAAGGATAATCGGTCTGATTACCGCAGTGTAAAGCCAATGCATTATGTTGGGTTGGAGGCCCCATCTCGAGCCGACAGCCCTTTTGCAGGAGTAGAGTGCCACTAGGGATTTCCTAGCACGTTCGGCAATGTTTTCCCTCCATAAAAGCTTGCTGTCTAATATCAGCCCCAAGTATTTGGCACTTTTGACAAACTCGAGTGGAGTGCCATTGAGATTAGGGGGGGTGATAAAAGGTATCTTTACCCTTCTAGTGAAAAGAACTAGTTCCGTTTTCGTCGGATTGACGCTTAGACCGCAACTATTGGTCCAGACTACTAGTTTACGTAAAGCGAGTTGCAGGATATCGGAAAGAGTCTGCGGATACTTTCCTGAAGTGAGTAAGGCGACGTCGTCTGCATAGGCCACAACTTTGACACCGGAAATCTCCATTGAAATCAGAAGTTCGTTGAGAACGATTTAAATATGGAAACGATTCAAGCGCTTAAGGCCAATATCATCCAAGCCATCCGTGAGCTACAGGCCGAAACCATCAACAAGGTCTTGGAAAATTGGAGTGACAGAATGCTCTACTGCGAAGCCAGCCGAGGCCGCCGTTGTGTTCCATAATTAATGGGAATGTTTGCTCTTTCTAATAAAGCCATAATACATGGAAAAAATGTTTGCTCATTTTATTGTATTTTTATAAAGAAACTTGTAGTTGACGTTTCGTTTAATTTTTGACTCCTTTCCATTCAAAACTATTTTAAAGGGTTTTCCAAAAAGAGGTGTATTTTGGTATTCAAAGAAAAATGTACTTTTTTGAGATAATTGATCGGATGTTTATTTTATAGTAAAGAGGAAGGTATGCCGTTAATAATGGAAAACAACATCAGCCAAATGGCCACCACGAGGACCATATCCTTTCACAATAACACCTCTTATTGAATAACCCTTACTATACTGACAGGTGACAGCAAGTGACCGTAATTTGTCTCAATTTTGATTTGCCTAAGTTAATTACGTGAACAGATTTGTCAGTTGTCGTTTGTGAGGGTTAGCCGTTAATAATTAGTCACGAATTTCTTGCCTGAGTACAAAGTTGACATTTCGATTGCGTAGCTGGCGTAGTAAGAGTGCGACTTAACCAGTCTATCTTGCTTAAAGTTCAGTCGAATTTGAACGTTACCAATTTAAACGTTATTTTACTTAATTTTGAATATTATCCCCAAACTTAACCTCAAAATTTTTTATTTTAAAATCACTTGCATTGGCAACTCATTTTTTTCAATCGGTATAGCTCTAGCACAAAATGATAGATCAACGTGCCGTTAGTCATTTAGAGACCAATAAAACGCGGCAGTTAGATTTTAAACATCTGAAGATGCCTCAATCATGTCATCATCTCTCTCTTTTTGTTGCTTCTACCTCAATTAGGCATAAAAAACAACATGCTTGCGAAGTCCATTTAGCGCAAATTTATTGTCATGGGAAGACCCCCAAACCCAAACCAACGCGCATTGATTTCTCACGGCAACCCCTTATACAGTGCATACATTTCCATGCCAGTTCCGGTTTTAATTACTTACCTACCCTATTCTACAACATATCCTGGTTGCCATTTCTGTCAAGAACACAATGAGTAATGCCAAGACCTATTTTTTGCCCTTGTTGTTCTTGCATTCAACTAATTCGTGTATCAAGTAGCTAACGCTACTGTATCTAATGTCTTGATGAATGGATATTCTCTCTTCAGGCATCCCCTCCTCAGAAGTCCCCATTCACTTCAATCCAACAGCTACTGCTATACATGAGAGTATCCATTTCACACTACACCGCAGCGAACAGCGACCGGCTCACATGGCGGAATCTATAATATCCTAAACGTATTCGATTTCATAAACTCATTATTCTAGCAAAAATATTAAATTATCTACACATACCCTAACCTAACACCAACCCTAATACAACAAAAGTACGAAATACAATAGCAAGCCTCTACATACTACTTGTATATGAGGCTCCAGCTCCACTCGTATAAGTCGTAACACCGATGACCGATCCCACAGAGCGAAGAAGAACTAAAATGAGTGATTTAGAAGCGGGTCCGTTCATTTGAGATATTTTGTTTTCGCCTTGTGTAAAAGGATATTTTGTGCTCGCAATTTGTAAAGCTAGGGGTAGGGAAAGAGACAGATGGAGAGAGAGAGAGAGAGAGAGAGAACAAAACGACGTACGTACGCATGGGGTGGTTGTGTTGGGTGCAACACCCCATACGGTATATACCCCTAGAAAAGTATCCTATTTCCTCCGAAGTGGAGTGCTTCTCAATATACACCAAGCTCGCCCCTCTCTAGATACGATGACGCTGATGACTGCAATGCTGTTGATGATGATGATTTCACGCAGTCGCTCTTACAACTTTGAAGCAAAGTCTAGACTTACAATCGGCTATCGAATATCACCGTCATCATCATCATTATCATCGTCATCATGCGTTTGGAAGCTATAGAACAACCACGCGGCATCAGCAGAAGCAGGCGAAATACAAAACACCCAACTCTAGGCGTCCTCATGCCTAGTTCTGCTTGTGCTGATGTTCTAGTGTGTCCATTCATTCTCTGTTGCGAGATGTAATCGAATATCGATAGCTAAGGATTGAATGTCGTCCTTCTTTTAAGTTCTTGCATGACACGCAAAGTGTACATTTCATACTCATACATATACCCGTATAGAACAGATTGGAAGTCAGATTCGACTGTTAGGAGGGGACGGTTTCGTTTTGTTTGCTTACAAATTTCTACAATAGAAGTCCTGGAATTGCATGCGTATATTTTTGGACTTCCCTTGCTGAGTAATTAATTCGAATCAAGGACACAACGAAATGTATCACTTTTAGAAGAGAAGTCAGCTAGCTTTTCTTTAGGTATTTTAAGCAACAGGATGTTATCGATTGCAAAGGATAGTGTATGACAGTCGATTAGAGAGGTATTCTGATTAGGAAGCTAAAGCTTTTGCTGAAATTTTGATGAATGTAGATAGAGTGTTTTAGTAGGTGCGTATTATTGTTGCAGCTTTTCGATCAGAATCCGTTAAGGAAAACGTTCGGCATTTAGTGCGAGTTATCGAAAGATGTAGTAGATTTTTTTCTTTTAAATACGTATCAAAAGTGTTAGGATTGGTTAAATACAACGATTTGGCGTCGAAAACGCATATGCAGTTTGAAAGGCTGTTGCTCTCCTAAACTCGTGCGACTTATTTTGATCTGAACCGTATTAATTTGTTTCATTCATTTTAATTTCTTGGGCCTTAAAGAGCGTTTATCTTTTTGTCAAAACAAAGCCTGAGCTGTCAAAAAAAAATATTCTTTTCGACGTACTCGGGATCTGTTCAGTGCTCTAGGGGTCAATTTTCGTTATGTGAAAAATGGTTTCACCCTTTCACCGAAATTTCGATTCCCGTTCTACGAAAATGTGAAACCAAACTTCAAAAATGTTCTTATGAAGAATTTTGTTTCACGTTCTCATTTGCAAGTGAATTTTTTCAGTGAGAGTTTGAAAACTGAGAACCTAATTTCATACAACACAGTGTGCGATATTGAATTCCCCATGATAGCTTCATTTATTGAGCGAGAATCGCTTTTTGGTACCGAGTGAATCGAACAAATGAAAGCAACTTGTAAAACCAAATGTGAAAACGATTTATTCGATTCACTCTTTCACAGAAAAAAAAGCCAATCTGCGATTACATTGAAATAGCAATCCGCGGAAATAATAGAACGGGTTGACAAGATCAAGCTTTTAATTGTTCTGCCTTAGTTCGAAAGTGACTAACATCAAATGCATGATGTAAATTAGCAAACTTCTTCGATAAAATAATATCCAACTCAACTCACAAAACCGCCTCAGATGATGATCTGACATCACATGGAATAATATTAGTCGCAGATTCTTATTCTATGAATTGAAGTCATAACTAAGTACATACGGTTTTCATTAGGCATCACAAGTCATTAACATGGAAGTTAGGGCCGTTTTATTTACTCGAAGTTGAACACAACTTGGGGAGTTTGATATATAAAAATCCCCAAGTTGTGTTCAACTTCGAGTGAATAAAACGGCCCTTAATCTATTCCAGAAAATTGAAATAGTTTTTCCTAAAAAAAATTGTAGGTATTAGGGAACTTTCCATAATTTTGCTGTCTTAATTCTACTAGATTTATCTGGTGTAGAAGTTACCTGAACGTAAAAACTAGATTAATTGGAAACGTCACTTTTACTACCTACATATATGTCATTCACCATACAAAATGAAAATTTTGTACGCAGTCAAGATATGCTTTCTCCGATTTGTAGGCTGCTCCACAACTGAAAAAGATGTTCACGAGACCAATAGAGTGTTTCGCGAAGTCCATCCTTTTTCGTTCTAACGTCAAAAAAAACTTGTAGAATAACAAAGCCGGTTTATAAAGGCCGGACTAGTGTTTCGTGCAAATATTGCACAAGTTCATTACTAACTTCTCAGGATACGTTTGTTGAAAATACTTCTATAATGCCACAATTCTTCTATCCTTTATTATAAAAATATCAATAATTTGTTGACATAATTATGTTACAGCCATATAAAATCAGTTTTGTTTCCTACAAGTTTTTTAGCCGTCACTTGATTTTTTCTTGTTGTTAATTGACACTGACATCGTCGTAAATTACCCTATCTAGGCAAAAAAAAACTGAAATACATCAAGTCTCCCACCTGTCAGACTTCGTAGTTCGTACCTAACCTAAAGCAATGGTAATGGAATACGGAGATGTATAACTTTCCAGTGGAAAGCTGTTTTCCTGAAAAATTCATGAAGGCATTTATTTTCTAGTATATGTGAGTTCATGAATTGGACTTTAATGCAAGAATTCGCTATTCCGTAATGTGTATTTCCCATTTTGTTTTTTTTAATCGAAGTCTCAACAAAAACCAAACAAGTTCAACACGAAACGCAGAACAATGGAAGAGCGCGATGCTCATAAAAGCAAGATGATTGGCGGCCGGTCACTATTAGCAACATGCTTTTTTGTAGCCCGCACGTAATCACTGACGCGGGTTGAAATTACAAAAACAGCAATGTAAACAAATGGGTTTTGGGGGGATAGACGTACGAAAGACATCCATCTCCTTTAATCATTCACGTCCCCAACGATTTTACCTTTCACGATTGCCGCATTCAGCAAGTACAATTTAATATTTTGAAAATCTCAATTGGACGACTTTAAAAAGACTTAGGTATACTAGATTTGCTACATTTTTAGCAAAATCATATTTCTCGTTGTAAACATAGAAATAAAATCGGAAGTCTGAACTGATCATAGCCCAACATATTTATATTATTAAACGAAGGAACTACGCACGAACTATCAATGATAGAATGCTTTTCGCTACTTTAGTTTCTCGATGTCGCAAAAAGTTATATAGCAATTCGAACACCGAAAATGGGAACTTCTGTCAAGATTTAAGAAGTCGACAGACAACAGATGCATGCCTTTTGATTTCCATGGCAGTGACACTACGCGTATCCATTTGAAACAATACCATCTCACTTACACATAATGACATATTAAATTACAAACTTTCATTGTTGCAAAATCTGATATCCATTCGACAAGGACCATTGTGGCAGCTTGACGTCTAGAATTTACATGGCTGGGATATTAAATAAATTTCGCATTGTACACTGAGCAAGCAACCGAACCCGCCACAATCGGATGGCTAGCGATCAGTGAGAATGCATGCGAAAATAAAGTCCACCATCATCATCGCCATTATCATCCGAATTCGAATTCAAACCGAAACCACTGCAATCGGATATATGGTAATTTTGTGCAGTGCGCACTCGTCACAATGTGCAGTGTGCCGCCTTTGGCTTCTGGCCATCTGCTGGCTGGAGGAGGGCAGTCGGCCGGCAGTGAAACTCGCGTGTCTCGTCCCGTCTCTTACCCTGTGGCCCATTCTGCCAGCACATTGTCCGGTTGCCCATGAGTAGGTATACGAAAATTAATTTTGTTGTTTGGTATGGTGTAACCAAATACGTTGCCTGAAACCCAATCCCAAGTGTACGAGTGCACACAAACAGTATTTTGTTGTTGACCGTTTGGTGCCATTCGATGCTTTTTTTTTTTTGCCTGATGGACATTTTCCAATGAGAAATACGAATCAAAAATGTTGCGATTCTACGAAAATTATATCACAGAGGTAACGACACATCGAACCAAATAATAATTTGCATTTTTGTGAAAGGTCTACCCAATTTGAAATACGACACAGGAACTCATGAATGTTGACAACACACGCCACAGTATTGAGTTTTAAAATAGGCATCCGTTTCCTCTATTTCTGAACGGTAAATCAGAAATGTTGGCTAAGCAAGTTTTCTTATTTCCATATACATTGTGTACCAACCTAGTGTAGGTACTAAAAAAAAAAGAATTTAAATCTATTTCGAATTAGTTCTCTGAACTCTGCCAATGTTTACATTCTCCATTCATTGCTCGTGATGTTGATTGAGGACAGGACGGGACCAAAGCGGTGAAATTAAACATCTCTGCTTTATTTATGTATAGCGATGCGATTAGGTCGATAGCCGACATTTTTCGGTGACGATTATGTACAATTATAAAAAGCAAATAATGATGATGGCGGTGCTGTGTGGGAGGAGAAAGAACAATTTCGATTTGATGTTATAAAACATCGCAAAGCATACGTTGCGATTGTGAGTCACATGTGAATATTTTTTCTTCTCTGTGATTTTTTTTTTTTTGATTTGTCATTTTTTTTTTGTTTACTAAAAAATAAAGTCTTGTGACTTTTCTCGATGTGAGATATAAAATAAGAGATAGGTGAAAACATACAGGTCTGTCTGCAGGAGAGTGCGAGCAATTAGTCAATCAATGGGTGTACTTTTTAACGATTGAGAAATCAAGCGGTGATTCAAGACTGTAAGCAAGAAGACTCAGTGGCCAACTACTTACTTTGGCCATCCACAGAAAGAAATCAAAAGTCATATGCAACACTGTCATTAGCTAATAGATCAGTTTTGATTGATCAACGGGATCAAAAAACTTTGTATTTTGTAGCGCATTTTATAATGAACAACTTTATTTTTACGATGTCTTCCCCAGTTTTCCACTGCTGTACAATTTCTTCGTGTTGCTATCTTATAATGACGCAGTAAGATCAATGTCGACAAGATCATTAGTTTATTTTTGTACACGAATTTTGGCACTAATTTGACGCATCGCTTTTCTATTCATCTAGGAGTATCATCGTGTAAAACGCCTATCAAATTGACAACAGTTCAAGAACGTCAATAGGTCTATTCCTTTACTTTTAAATCTTACGAATTCTTACAAATGTTTACTCAGTGCCGTTACTTAAGCGTGGTACGGAGTTCTTCCGAAACCAAATTTTCCGGTAATCTCCAAATGGACGAAACGTCTGCGAAAAGGCAGCAGAAAATAATTTGGGTACATTTCCATCAGCTGATACACAAGTAGCAGTGTTACCAGCACTGACTATTTACTTCCAATTAGGCTCCTTTAAATTGTCATTTCGGATTTATCGTAATTTACGCTATTCTCTTTATTTAAGGTTTTGCGATTTTTAGAATCTTTAGGAATTTATAATTCTATTGCGAACGTACTCTTTTCGTATAAGTAAAACTTTCTAAACAGTTATGTCTTTTTCGATTATTGGACATTTCAGATTTTGATCTGAGATTTCGGCTGCAAAATCGAACAATAAATCTGAATTTGGTATCTTTTGTGAGTTTGCCGCAAAAAAACGTATTTTTCACTTGCACCGAAAATTCTTTGCAATTGATTTTCACACATTTATTCCAACCCATTTCGAAGTAGTTTTATATAAAAACTCGTTTACATTTGCGTTTTTTTTTTTTTTTTTGTTAACATTGCAAATGGAAACTAAAAAAAATCTCTCATATTTTTTTTTTTAATTTAATATTACCAAAACATGTGCAGTTTTAAATTTCATATTTGAGTTTGGATATTTTCGACTTCAAAATTTCTCAATTTGGCTCCACCCTCTTATGAAAGCTGGCAACACTGCAGCACAAATGCCAAATTTTCGCAAGCATTTAATGTCCCGGACATAAAACGTGTGCGAAAAGAGAGCGGAGAATTGTACCAAGCAATATCTCTCATGATTTCGTTCTGTCACTTTTGTATGGATATTTCGTTTCAGAAGAAGTCCGTACTACGCTTTAACTGTAAAAATTCGTAAAAGAGAGCTTCATCGAGAGAGCAAGATATTACCCCTCCACTGAGAATCTTATGAATTTTTACTCAACAAATTTCTTGGTTTAAGAAGTGAAAAAGCTGTCAGTCATCTTACAATTAACAGATGATTTGAAATTTGTTCTCCCATTTGGCATAGGGCGTGCATTTATTTTGATTTCTTGCATATTAAAATATTATCAACAGGTGGCAAAATAAAACTCAAGATTATTTTCTGTAGCAACGAAGAAATTCTTAAAGTTAATAAATTAAAATTAGCCAACTCTTCGAGTTTATCAGACGTTTTAACGATTTTTCGTACCACTTTTTTGAATTATGTAACTGCCATTTTTCATAGATTACTAAAAGCGTTTTCTAACTTTTTCGTTAGGGAGCTTCCACACCGGATAGAAAAAAACGCCTTATTTTGTTTTCTTGCTTTGTTTTGCCTTATTCAGTGTGGGCGCGCGTATTCAAATGTGTGTATTTAAATTTCAGAAACACACAGAATATCAGTTTTGTTTGTCTAAGGCGTTTTGTTCCATCCGGTGTGGAAGCAGCTTAGGTAACTCTCTGTGAACGAATTTATCCCCACCGCTGCCATTTTGACAGTCTTTTTCATTTTTTAAATGCAAGTTCGTTGAAGCTGGCAACAGCTTTTGATCAAATTTGTTTTCAAAAAAACATTTTTTTAAACTTTCCTTCAACATTTCAGCAACAAATCCCCGCGTTTATTGACCACTGGATGACTATCACCAGCGGCATGTCCAATTAATGGCAAACTCTTTTAAGAAAATTTACATCCAACACAAATGGTTGCAACTCCAGCGCAAATGGTTAGATGCCAATTATTATTTATGTCGTTATCCATTGGGATTTTCCGGTTTTGCTCTCAGATTTCAGATTTTTCGTGCATAATTAGTGTTGCCAGATGGTTTTTGATGAAAGTAGTTCATGGGGCTCCAAGTCCCGAACTTTCCCGGACAAATGACGATCAGAAAAAGAGTACAAAACAAGGACGAAAAAAACAAAATTTTTATTATGATTCTTAGAATCTCAAGTATCCATTATTAGTTCTGTTCGTGTACTAGATTTTAACCCTTTGTATCACCGTGTTGCAGAAATGCAAAATACTGCAAAAGTATTTGTCAAATTAATAGATATCATTTAAGAGAGTGATTTAAGAATTTTCCCATATCTACTACTCTTCTTACCATGAAATTTATACTAATGATTGACAAAAAAGGCTTTTATAGGGGAGAGTTTTCCCTTTTTGTCAGTTTAGTCCATTCAGATAACAATCAAGTGAGGAATGCAACTTTGGAATTTTTTTATATAATTAAAAATAATGTTTGTGGAAATCAAATTGCTTTACTAATCAAGTGAGTATAAATAATACTTGCTTTAGAGATTTTTATCTTAGCAAAATGAAGCCACTATAACGCAATGTTGTAGATATGCAACCAATCTTTTTTTATAAATAAAATACAAAATATCAAAATTATTTCGTTTTCATTTATAAGATTATTATATATAATACCAAAGAAAGCTGAAAATCATTATTTTTTTTTAATTTGGACACATTGCGATACAAAGGGTTAATTATCTTCGACTGATTTTTCGATCAATTTCTAAATTAAGTGGATAAGTGAAAATAATCCCGGACATTTTATTAAAACTATACCGGACGTTCCCCGCAGAAGCAAAAAAGAGTGCATGTCCGGGAAAACCCGGACGGATGGTAAGGCTATGCATAATGGAACATAAAACGAGATTTTTCTTCCTTTGCGTCTGTGGTGGTGCGTGTTTTAAAAGTCACCTGTTCTTAAATTGTAATTTGTGTTTATAAAAATACATTCAATTTAATTTAACAACTTTTGCAGCGGCCAAATATAATTTTTTTTCTATTTTTCACAGACTTCTCGTCTAAAAACGTAAGTAAACACACTTTAAAGTTTGACAAACGACAAATGTTTTGGCGTTAGTGCAAATAGGTGTGAATCTCGCTCGGATATCGAGATTCGCAAAATTGCTCTGACTCTCAAAAAAAGTGCTTTTTTTGCGCCCAATGGAAAACGACATTAAATGCTTAGCATTCATTTCTCTTGGCGTTAGTTATATAGCGATCAAATGGACGCGGACTATGAATCACTAGTGCCAGTTTTTTTCTTAACTTTAGCTTTTGCAGTACCGTAAATATTAAGGGGATTTATTGAACATTTAAAAACGGACATGAATTGGTTTAGAACAAATTGGTATTGACGGTTAGCTTGCAAACACTGGAAATACTCTGACGGGCAGACAAACGCAATTGTGAGTGAGCTTTTCTTTTTGAATTTGTCTATTTTCGAAACAGATACCTCAGCAAGTTAGAAGCTGTTATCTACCATAAAAAGTAATTTTCCTTTTCTGTGCGAGCGGTATGAGAAGTACGTAAAGATATAATAAAAACCGTGCCATGTATGACAAAATTCTGTCCTATCGGGAACATTTTTATGTTTCAAACGCGGATTGAAATTTTTGTTGCTTTTTTTTTTGATTCAAATTGCATAAAAATAAAACCTCATTTTAGGGGAACAACTCTATAAGAGCATTTTTTTTAAGTTGACAAGTCACTGATCAATCAATCTGTCAAATACATAGTTGATAAATGAAAGTTTTCCCGAACTTATTGCTAGTTTAATATTCGCAAATTTTTGTTGGCAAGCTTATTACCGGATGTAATGCCCAAAACACACGTGCAGAATTTTGCATGCAGTGGAAATAGAACCCACACGTTTAAATGGGAGTGAACACATGTAAATTCTGCATGCGTTGCAGAACTGCAAGTTGTCGCTATTTCTAAATCCACTGCAAACGACAATGCCACCAAACACAGAAAAATTAAAAACTAAATTTGAACGGATTTGGCATCATTGCGTTTGCCGTTTATTCAAATATTTTGCGGCTCACACAAAAATGGAAAATAGAATTTTCAACGAAAACATTATTTCAGCTAATCGGCTAAGGTATAACAACTTTTTGTACGACTGGTAAGCCGATAAAAGCAATACAATTAAGCCAATTTTATTGAATTTCTCAATTTTCATTTTCAACGAATTTAATTACAAACAAAAACAAATCAGCTGCTTAGTCGGCGAATGACAGTAGCTGATGCAAGCATGTCAAACAATTTTCTGCACATGTGTTTTGCTTGCAGAACTGCATGCTTCACTGCGTCCAGAAATTCTGCACATGTGTTTTGGGCATAAGGCGACATATTCAAATTCTAGTCAATGGGCGCATTCAAAAATCTAGCTATAATAAGTCGACCAGATTGGTCTGAAATAGATGTTAAGGTATGACATTGGTCATTTGCGAAAAAATGACGATCACACGAAATGACCATCATCGTAATTTTTGTTCCAAAATAAAATGACGGACACCGCGTGCCATTTAGAATTTTCCGTTGGGATGCCATTAAATGACGAGCAAAAAAATGATGATCACACGTTTATGACATGCCTAATCAAATTGACAAATGCCACCGTTTCGCTTTCGCATAATTTATCTGTTTTGCGATCAGATGGTAATGACCAATGAAAAAAATATATAGCTACTGCCATTTGGTGTTTTTCTCTCGGCGAAGACGCGTACATATGTGTGCTACTATTTTTTTTTAATTAATTTTTTTAGTTTATATAATTAAAAAATTCACAACATAGTTGACGGAATAGTTCAAATTTTTGGCACTTGACAGCGACGGTTCGTATTTCATTTCTTTCAATATCGAACAACAAAACAAATAAAAAACAGTTTATTCTTTTTTCTAGAAATAGCACACATGCGACTTATCCTTTCGCCACGAGAAAAACACTAAATGGAAGCACAGATATCATATTAAATGCTGCGTAATTTGGCATCCAAATGGCATGGCATGAATTTCGTGCCTGGGTCATTTTTTGGAATCTGGCATTTAAATGACGCCGAAGGACATTAAAATGACGCCAATTGCGACGCGATTCTTACGTCAAAGCGCCATATAGACGACGGAAAAAATGGCCGTGTAATCGCAGCTTAACCTGAATGCAAAAAAATAGATTTGCAGACATTTCAGAAATAACTATCCCGCCACTGATAGTATGACTTGTCTTTTTGGCGCAGGGACATAAGTCCCCTCGACATATGTCCCGAATTCATTTTTCAAACTGAACTGAATTCTGTCCTGAATGAAATTAGACAACGTTATTGATGTGTAAACATCTAAGCGCGCGTTATTGGAATCTAGTGGAGTAATTCCACACATTTAACTTCCGGGGACAGGGAATGCGTCACTGTGTTTTATCGTTGCAAACATTTTATCATTGCATACGTTTTTATCATTGCATACATTTATGAGCTGGGGCATTTTAATTTCAGCTTTTTGTTGAGGTGAAATCAAATTTCTCCATTTCATCCTTGCACCGTACTCCGAAGAAATTTCAAGAATTCTGCAGGGAGATTATCATCTTTTACTAATGAACATAAGCGGAGACTTCAATATCAATTTTGCAACTCCAGAAGCTCAACCATTTATTGATTTTATGCAAGATAAATTTAAACTTCAAATGAACTCCAACCGGAAAATTTCAACAACACGATATGGAACATCCATCGATGCTGTCTTCCAGTGTAATCTAGATAGATTACAGTCTCGATTGTACATATCTTACATCAGCTACCACAATCCGATTGTATCTATTCTACCGAAACTAGCACAGAACGAATAAATTATTGTTATTTCATAATATATCATGAATACGGTTATTACAATTCCCTCTTTTCTCAATGACGTATATCAAGCCACACACATACCGCGCGCACGGTGTTTACACATACACATATTTCGGGACTGTTGGATACAGTCACACCAATTTTTTTTTTTTTGATTCCTACAGTCAACAGCACCTACCGCGCGCGAATCGTTAACCTTCAAACAAGGAATACGTATGGGGGGCATGCCGCCCCCCTGCAACCGCCTGCTTGGTCTTACTGTTGGATTACGGGGTGGGTGCGAGGTTAAGTAATTATATAAAAAGTTCCTTTAATCTAAATTAGTTTATCCAATATCTTCTTAGTTTGTCTTTAGGCTTGTATTTAGGAAAAAACTAGTTTTGGGGACTTAAGTCCAAGTGGGGTGGGCTATAATTCCCCCAAATTAACTCGGGACTTATGTCTCTGCGCCGTCTTTTCGATGCATCCCTCGTTCGTAACGTACGTTTAATTTAAGAATCAAAATTATAAAACTTGGTAAACCTCACTCGAAACGTGATCGTCTTTTTCAGTTATATCTGACATCTGCTGCTTATTATCACAATTCGCAACTCGCACATGTGCACTGCTCTTAATTTTGCTTGCATTAGTGCACACCTTGGAAATTTAGCTGTGACCTCGTTCTTTACGCTCAATTTTTAACAGATCACACAAAAAATCCACGAAGACCAAAAGCAGTATCCGATTACCAATGATGACCCAACTTCGTTAGTGTGTTGAAATGGCGATTATCGCAACCAGATCGCAACGACTTTTATCTCCATTATACCCATGCTAAGAAAAGGATTCGCGTATTTTACGTTGATGGTCACTTATCTAGTCCTCAGGTGCAGCTTACTCACCATAATGAGTGTGTAAATGCTCCTCACCTCATTGACAGTGACATTCTCCTTTCCAACTTCTGGTTTTTAATTACCACATCTACTGCGCACTTACTTGCGGACAGAGCATCCAGCTCTTCAGGCATTCAATTTGGATTGTGGTACCATGCTCATGCACCAGCAGCATATGCAGGTTGCATTCAATGTACGCAGCGCATTAAATTATATTTATTTGCGGTTTCCTGTTGCATTCGTTTTAAATGGCGGGAGGATGCGCCTTCCTTCCGCACATCTTCATATGGGAATAAGACAATTCACTTTCTTTTGAATGACAGACGCAAATGTGGAACGATGCGACGATCTTGAAATGAAAGATACAAACGTGCGATATAGATGCAATTTTTGTGTTTTTAAAAATACATATAAATAAAAATATTACGAGTAAATGTTGGCGCCGATTACTTTAAGCTTTTTGCGGGCCTCGGCGCGCGTCATTGACCGTATTTTTATATATCGTTATTTAAATGGATTGAATGTTTTGTAGAACACATTTGAGTTGACTTTGGTTCGAAATTCCCATGAAACATATTCCTATGTATGCATTTCGTTTTTTGGCCAGATGTTGCCTTGGATCAAATTCGAGAGCAATCTTTAAACTGGTGAAAAATTACAATGAAATGATAAAAAAAAAAAAAACGGAAAGCCTGCCTCATTCTGCACGCGGCATTCAACTTCACGCGAGGGTTGTGGGACCACGATGGGTATCCATATCACTATCGTTGGCAACGACGAATTGAACGCCATCAGAGACCTTTTTTCAACTTGAAACCGATACCCTGGACAAAATGGCATGGAATATATAATGCTAGAGCTCCATCAGCTCTCCTGCTCTTCCATCGCTGTTGTTGCGTCTTGGGTTTCACAAGTCGTAAATCTAAGCACCAGAGAGAATGTTTGTGCCTTCTCGGGTTTTCGTCGCAGCCAGTCGCGTTTGGCGAGATGGGTGTGTGAACGAACCAAAAGTATAAATGTGTGAGTTGCGCGTATTTTTTTCTGCTTTTTAATTAATTGATTTTTCTCATTTGGCATCGATTTCATGCAGCACAAATCAGAAATTAAAAACCGAAACATAAATTAAAATAAAGACAACAGAAATGATACGACAACGCTGTGCCGCCGACTATGACAACGACAACGACAACGCTACAACGACGACGACGAGTTGGGCGACGACAATGAAGCGATGGAAGGATGATGACGGCGAGGTCGCACCTGAGTGCTGGTAATTGATCCGCTAACTACATTCTGGGCCTGGCTGACTACTACTACTATGAAATGAATGCACTGGGAAGGAGAGACGTCTGTTGTTTATTCGGTTGCTTGATTGGTGTACAAGTGGCTGCTGCTGCTGTTATGGGATTGGTATTCTTTCAGTCTTTAATTCATTTTGGCTAACAAGTTTGTTGCACCAAATGGGAAAAGGTAGGAATCGTATCCCTGGGTGCAGTGGCTCAGTGATTAGTGTATACTGAGCGAGGGATATGCGGTTCATCTCCAGGATACATAGAATTCAATTCAGAATGCGCCACCTCTCGCGAACGTCTGACAAACAGGAATAGGCATAAGATTGTAGATCCATTACATTCTTTCCTAAAATGGAAAATTCCCACAAAACCGAAAGGTAGTAAGAAGCTGCGCCTAGGGCCCCTACGGACCTGTTGCTCCAAGTATTTATTTTTTATCGCGAATGTCTGACAAACATCCGAAACTAAAACGTTCTTAGCCCTATACAACAGTAATTGTCAACAATATCCGCGGTATCCGCAAATCTTGTCAGGAATTTCTTGACTGAGACCTAAGTTGACATTTCGTGCTTGTGACTGACGTTGTAAAAGTGACGTTACACGCAAAGGATATAATGAAATAACCATTTATTAAAAAATAACTAATAAATAAAAGTTAAATAAATAAATAAAAGTTGCCAAGTTTGTCAATCCTAATTCAGATATTGTTGATCGCAGATAGCTTAGTGTAGTGATCTTTGATAAAATTTAAAACAAAAACCAGGAGTGACCATATTCTGATCAAGCAAAACAGATATCAGATCTATGAGTTCATCACATAGCTTTTATTATTTGTATTAATGATTGAGATATTGAATCATATTTTATAAAATTAAGGAAATTAAGGAAAAGTGTAAACAGAATAATCTGTTCTCCTGGAGTTGAATCAGTTTTGGACTGTCAAGGGAGTAAGTCAATAGTATATTTGACCCAGAATCCGATTCTTTATATCCAACACCTCTATCTGGTTTAGAGTCTTAGTTAATTTCAATTGGAGATCACCACAGAGTTTGACAAGGTCGGGTTTTTCCGGAATCATTTTTAGTACTCAATTAATTGTTCGAATTTTTCATTGACTGAAATTAATGTGCTGTCCAAAAGACAGTTGAAAAATTCAACCTCAAACATTTCCCTGTACAAGTTATAGGTTCATTGCGGGCATTTTCACCAGCCTGACGCTTAACATGTCGAATTCTTGCTGTGCGGTTCCAAACACAAGTTCAATTTCAGGTTCATCAGCCAATTCCTTCGCAGTTAAAATGGCTCTTTTAAAGCCTGTATTTCTATGATATTCCAAGAATGTGCAGCATTTTTTCAACATTTCTGTGCATTTGCCTGCGCCGCCCCTTTTAGGTCCAGCGCCCTGTACGGTCGCCCTACCCTAACGCCGCTGCCGGATGTAATCCTAGGCGACTTTGAAATCGATGAACTTGTGGTATCTCTCAATCTCGATCTGGAATTTTAGCGCTTTTCTAAAATGTGCGACGTTACCATACCCATCGAAGCATAGATTCGTTGATTTTCCGATCTGGTCCACGCAGAATTCTCTGTTAAACCTCCTTCAACTCAACCACCAAAAATGGACCAAGGACATCTTTTTCTTCATTCGTCCATGAAGAGTGCACCATTTGAATAACAATTTCCCTATCTATACGGCACAGAGACGGCAACAAATTGCTGTACAAATTTCGGCATAAGGTAGTTAAAATCCAACCAAATCAGCGACCACGAAGCTCTCCCCTTGCATAGCCATATCAAGTTCAAACAGCCAAATTGCGAATGAAAACTCGCTCGTTCTCCTCTGCTGAAACCGGGAATCTGATGGATGCTGATTATTTAATGATGATACCGTATACACAGAAAATGCATCACGAGACTACAAACGAAACAAACCCCACCTGACACCATGCCGGACCAGAAGGATATCACTATGACAACAAAACGACACGCGAAAAGGATATAGAGTTGCATGCATGTTGCAAGCACCCTTTTTTGGTTGCATCGGCATCGGCATTGGCGTTCATGAAAACAAAAAGGGGGAAAGAAAAGTATGTATGTCGAAAATATCGTATACGTCTACCTTGGCTGGAACTTAATATCCGACAAAGTATGCAGAAATAAAATATCACAGACTGATAGAGGGAATCGTTTCGTTGTCAGAGCTCGCCTTCATTAGAGAATCGTTTCATTTTACATTCTTGTATTTGTATTCATTTTTTATTTTTGATTATAATTTTAATCAAATTGATATCGGAAGGTATCGTCTTTCTTTTCGCTTCTCAGTTTCAAAATTATAATATGGGTGTAGGTTGTATCATGTCGGACTCTGTTCCATAATGACAGATGCAGGAATGGAAGTTTACGTACACACTGATAAGTTGACGAGCAGAATGTAATGAACCAAACTAAGTATGAAAACAAGACTTTTTTTGTCTGCCCATAATGTCTGAAAATTATGTACGTGAACTTAAATACCAATAGCACTGATTTGTAAGATTCCTTGACATTTGTCAGTAAAGATGCATGCCAAAATCAATTTTAGAAGTTTGTTTTTAACGTCACTTTTATTGCGTTAATCTTAGAATAGAAATGTCAACTGAATACAAACTCATACTCAGTCGGAAAATTCTGAAATAAATTTGACGACTAACTCACATTATAGTAAATTAACAAGTTCACACCATCCTTAACCTGTCAGGTCGACTGACGGTAAAAGGCAGTAACATGTAGACCATAAGTAACCGCAAGAACAATTTTTTTTTGAATCTACCTTCCCTTTAGCTGTCAAAATAGGCTGCAGGAAATAAGGCCCCCAAAAAAAAAAATATCACCCCAAATTTTATAAAAAATCGTTGTTGTTGTTTCCTTTATAATTTTTTTAAAACTTATATCATTTTTATTTTGGGGCCTTATTCGGCAGAGTCATCAAATTTTGCTGTGGTCTGATTTTTACTTAGACTGCTTAGTCAATTTGTTCACAGCTCATAGAGAAGGCTAAGATCATGTCTGCTGTACTGTGTGAACGCCTGAAACCATTCGTCAACGATGTGATAGGTCCCTTTCAGTGCGGTTTTAGGCCCGGTAAGTCCACGACCGATCAAATATTCACACTACGGCAGATCCTGGAGAAAATCCAAGAAGTCCTGATCGATACTCACCATCTTTTTATCAATTTTAAGGCGGCATATGACAGCATTTATAGAGACGAGCTATACAGAGCCATGTCTAGTTTTGGCATCCCTGCCAAACTTGTCAGATTGTGCAGAATGACGATGGAGAACGCTCGCTGCTCCGTAAAGGTCGGAAACAATCTCACCGAGACCTTTGATGTCAAAAAAGGATTTAGACAAGGTGGCGCGCTGTCATGTGACTTCTTCAACATCATTCTTGAGAAAATTGTGCGAAACTCACAAGCCAACACCATCAGAGGCACAGTTTTCCAAAAGTCTGTGCAACTGCTTGCAAACGCTGACGACATTGACATTGTTGGCAGAATTTAGCGAGCTGTCACTGGTGCGTTTGCTAGTATTAGTACAGAAGCGGCAAAAATGGGTTTAGTGGTAAATGAGGGCAAAACAAAATATATGCTGTCAACATGAAGGGAAACACAACATCGACGAATCGGATAGAACGTCACGATAGACAGCTATAACTTTGAGGTAGTTAGGGAATTTGTCTACCCCGGCTCCGCTATAAACTCTGACAAGGACATCACATCAGAAATCAAGCGAAGAATCACACTTGCCAACCGCTGTTTCTTTGGCCTAAGACGGCAATTGATTAGTAAGGCCTTGTCAAGAAGCACTAAGGAGATTTTATGTAAGACTCTCATCATCCCTGTCCTGCTCTATGGCGCAGAAGCGTGGACCCTAGGAAAAACGGATGAGGATCTTCTTGGTCGCTTCGAACGCAAAATTCTTCGAGTCATTTTTAGTCCCGTTTGCGTTGACGGGATTTGGAGGAGAAGATTTAACAGCGAACTCTACGAGCTGTACAGCGACATCGACCTGGTCAGAAAAGTACGCATTAGTCGTCTAAGAATGTTAGGACATGTAGAGCGAATGGACACCAACGCTCCGGCCCGGAGAGTCTTCGATTTCAACCCGGAGGGACAACGCAGTAGAGGAAGACCTCGCCTTTGGTGGCGCGCGCAAGTGGAAGGGGACCTCAACCAACTTGGAGTGCGCTAACTGGAGACGCGTATTGGTTGAGGACCTGGTCCACCCCGGACTGTAGCGCCATCTTAAGTAAGTAAGTCATAGAGAACGCTCTGATTAGGTATTTTCTGAAGGAAAAATGAAACAAATTCTGAGCTCTGATCTAAAAAAGAAACAACAACATTTTTTCACAGACTTTGCTTTTAAATAATCAGCGGTAGCGAGGTATCCGTCGTAATCGTAAATAAATTCCGCAACCAATTTCTGTCGGAGTAAATCGGAACCTATCTGTCAAAAATTTAACAAAAAAAAAAAAAAAAAGCACTTCATCGCACTTCAGCGTAACATGCCGATATACGTTACAAAATGTCGAAACAATTCTCCGAACAGTTGTTCCGAAGAATACCTCGCACCAAAACCCTCCGAATCGTATAAGATCGGAGAATTTTCCGTTCCGCCGGATACCTCGCTAGGGCCGAATAGAAGAAAAGAATAAGCGGTTACCAGAACCAGAGACAATACTAAGATAAGATCACCAATTCCATGTTAAAAGTCTGCAGCTAGGTTGAAAATCTGGATAATGCAGACAAATCTGCACTTATGGCAACGCTGCCTACAAGCCATATTTTTAAATAAACATTACAATTCGTATTGACAAATGTCACGAAGCTTCAAAAATTCCGGCCCACCAACACACTCTCAAAGAAATATGAGCCACTTTCCCTGTGGGCAAAGTTGCTATGTCACGGACCTGTCAAAAATGTTTAATTCACACAATCTACGTCAATTCAATGCGTAAAACTGTTCTAAAGGTTATAGTTGTGATTATTATAATTCACGAAATGCACTCGACATCGCTATTCAGATTTTACTAATGTCACTTCTGAAAGTTGATAAAACAGTCGACTCCGCTCAACTAAAACACTAATTTGCCGCGTTTATTATTTTCATTTAAGCGGTATTTTTGTTAAGCAAACTTCGAATAGGTAGTTGGAAAATAAAAACATTCCTTGACACAATTTGTGTTTCAGTTAACCTATTTTTAGTAAAGCGTACGAGTATGCCATCCACGGATTTTTTTTTACTGTAATATATGGATGGGAGAATTTAAAAGAGAAATTTACCGAACTTCTTAACGAATTTTTAATTGAAATTCTTTATAATAAAACTAAGAAAGCAAGTAAACTTACATGTCAAAAAGTTCTGCAGCATTTTCCAGAATCGGATAACTTGTTTACAGTTGAGTCACGGCGATGGTGTCAGAAAATTAGACGCTTATTATTTAGATATTTTTACACGCGGCCTAAATTTTACATAAATGATGAAAATATGTCAGTTAAAACAGGTCAAAAGTCCTTAATGGCACCACAATACCTTTTTTACAAAAAGTATAGTTTGATTTAGCGTAACATTCAGCTAGCTGAACGCAATTGTGCACTTTTGCTGAACGTCAACTAACTTCTCAATTTGTAGAAACACGTTTTTTTGTTCGCTAATAATCCAAACCCAGGGACAAATCTTAGTTAAAGTAACACAAAATTAGTGGTTTCTATCTATTAGCATAAATTGAGGTATAAACAAATAAAATAGATTACACAAGTAAACGTCACTTTATCGCCAAATAATTTATTGAGGAAACTCCTTAAAGTCTCTCTGCCCAAAGCGCATAACTCTGTCACCGCACTATGCGTATATCTCTGCGTCGTTTTTGCACTCAAAACTATAACCATAAATTATAATTCGTCTACCCTACACTGTTCGAGGGGTGCCTCCACATAATTATGAACCTCCATCACTATCCATACAAAAGTGTCAAATTTCATAAAAAAAAAGCAACAAAAATTTCGTCCCTCACTCAGTTGGTGATGGACCCAAATACGCTTTTGTGGCTCATTTTCTCTATTCCAAGGTGTTAAGGCGATTGCTACCACATTCAAACTACTAACTGCCTCCACTCATAGAGTGTGTTATACGCGTCGATGTGTTCCTAGTTTTAAGTATTAAGTTACCTTTTTCTAAAATTGCCATCGGCTTTGTCGCTTTGATCGCCGTGCGTCAACGAGGAACTCGAGTTGCTTGTAATATTATATTCTCAGATACGTATTCACATAATATACTTCTGACATTTGACGAATCACATAAATTTAAATGAACGCACGTTGCATAGCTTCAATATGTACTCGTATATGCATAAACATTTTTGAGAAGTGGGAAAACTAGTTTGAAGAATGTATAAGGATTGCACAGAGCATAGTTGTGTAAAAGGATAAGTGAGAACTCTCTAGAGTGCTGTTGCTGCTGCTGCAAGGCATACATTTGTGTATGGGTAATATGAGTGCGTTTGAGAGTTGAAACTCAAAGATACACCTATCAACGATATTGAATTGCAGCGTACTTTATAGTTTAACATATTTTACTTTTGAACTTTATGCTCTGTGGCAGGAGTGGTCTGTGTTTTGTCATTTGTTTTGAAATATCTATTGAGATAAGTAATTGATAAAAGTGGGCTTTAGGGAAATATAGATCGTTATAGTCTGATTTAATATGTAAGTAAATTAAAATTTTGAAGTTTTTCTATTAATTTCGCAATCGTTTCGTTGGAGAGCATTTAAAAATTTCATTGCGCATCGAACGTAAGGCAGTCAAAAATATTAGCAACCTCGTTTATCAAAATGCAAAAGAACTTTTTGTGGGTTTTAGTAATGGCTCCGGTATACCTCACATTCATTGAACGCACCCATATCAATCCATTAACGAAACAACAAAACTTCCGGTGAAATTTCAAAACCCATCAAAAGTGCATCAACTTATCTTCGATAAAACAAGACGTATCTCTTGATGAGAAATTTTGTTAGAAAGTCTCTGATATTACTTTCAAACTTTAAATCATTTTGGTTCTGCATGAGTTTTGTTTTCCATTGTGTGTTGTTGTGTTTTCTCTGAGGCTTCTCAAAGATCCATTGTGACATCTGTCATTGTCTTTTCACTGTTACCGCGGCACAAAAATGTGTACTCGTTTTCACAATTTTATTAAATATTTTAATACGTAAAGCGCCAAAAATTTGACACATTCCTAAACGTCATAAATGCATTTATATAAATCCTATAAGACCACCTCTCCTCAATGGGTGTCTAGTTTTGATTAAGAGCCCTCATACTCTGCCTAACCTAATTGATCACGTTACTTTGTGTCAAATAAATTCGTCCCTGATATCGGATTCAGCGCAAATTTCCCACCCAGTTGTGCATTCCTTGTCATCCACCATATACTCGTACATGTTCAGTACGGCTTTTGTTTTCCAGTCACTCTACACCGTTAATTCACACGAATTAAAAACAAAGCGCTGACACCCTCGCGACATCAATGTTTGAAAGGAAAACTAACAGAGAAAAATATACATATTATAAACTCCCCGTGCGAACTGGCTACCCAGTGTCACCTACTTCCCACCTTCTAGTTATTTGACACGGTGCTCACAGAGAGGTAACCCAATACCCAAGTAATTGAAGACAAACTGCATGCACTCGTTTGTCGTTGTCATCGTACAGTTGCCGTCATCGGTGTCGTTATCGTTTTCTTCCATGGACTAGCGAGGAGGCATCATCATGATGCTTCATATGACACCTTTCGTTGACATACCTCATCTACCCACTAATTGACAAAGTTAACTCGCACACATTCACAGACAGTAGGGTTGGCTTTAAACAAACACAGAGCTTATTGTGTGTTAATGTTGAAGTAAACAAATATATAGGTATATAATATCCATTGAAAGTATAAAGTTTCTGTTTCACATGCATCATCCACCTATCCATCATCTAATGCTACAAAAAATAAAATAAAATAAAATAACCAACACCGATGTGTAATCGGAGCGTTAACAGTGGAGATGAACTCTTTTTCGCGCGGCAACGAACGCTTCATTACAGATGTTTTTAAGACCGTGTGATGAGTACAATGCGTTGAGGAGAGGAGTGACGAAAGTGATTATGACCAAATGGATAAGCTTCATGGTGTTGGGTGCGATTATGGTCAGTAAACACTGCCATTAACCGCAGTGTTAGAATAATTAGCCCTGGATGCGTGAGAAGTGGCTACACAGTGGCAATGCCCATGTTAACTGTCAAACGTTATACAGTAGACCGCAGGCGGCATTGGTTGAGGTAGTCCTGTTATCCTTCTAATGCTTTGTGTAACTTGAGACTTGACACTGCAAAAATGTTAGATTGTTATACGAAAAAACAAACGCGGTCGGTCACACTGACAGCTGCGAAGCATTCCAATTTTAAACGACATAAGTTAGGATGAACAAGATGAGCGTTTGGCTTGAAAGCCAAACCTAAGACTTAAATCAACTTCTTAGTTTCTTACGAATTATATGTCGTTTGACCATTTGCAAACTTCAGCTTATGGGTAACTTGTACGTATTTGCTGGACAAATTGTCAAACTTACTCAATATTCTTCGTTTTTTTTGCTAAGCAAGTTTTAGAGAAACTCTTTCGAGCGAACCGAACTTTTATCCACTGATAGCTAAGTGGTTCGTTAAAATAATGTCAAACTTTGTAAAGGTAAAAAAAAATCGGCATTTCAAACTCACATCAAAACTCCTAAACAGGAACTGGCATCTAGCACAAATGGTTAAAGTTTTTTTTTCAACTTAAACTTTATGATGTCAGTTTTTCTTTATAGGAGTTTTGTTGTGAGTTTTACGTGCCGATAAGTATATTGCCTATTCAATTGAATGCGTTTTAAAATATTTTAACCAGAATATTATGTATTCCAATTTAAACATTTTGAAATCAAGACCACCCGATAATGGCAACTCACAAGCTCTTTTATTTACCAATTTAAAGGCATTCGAGCGAACTTTTACTTAATGTTGTTCTCTATCCCAATACAGGGCACAAATACAAATTCTTTTAGGGAGTACCGGGGAGTACAGAACAGCATATAGGAAATTAATTAATTAATTATTTAATTTTTAGCTAAGAGTTTTTCAATTGGGACGGGCCGATGTTACCAGCCTGTGGCGGTCATGTTGTTTTGGTGGCCTCTGTCTAATCCGGTGTTTATTATTATTATTTTGTAACTGATGTCCAAACACCATGTTATTATACCTAGCTCTCAAAATGAGTGTTCGTCAGTGCAGACGCGGTGGCCCTTCAAATTCTACTCTCCACCGTTTGGTGGCAAAATCCAATTCAAAAAGGTTCGGTAAATATTCTTGTTATATTGCATAATGGCTTGAATGTCTTCTACAAATAAAAAAAGAATTTCGTTTATACCTACCTACCTAACACTCAGTTTGTTTAAATCCGTTTCAACATCTATAACTTTATGGAAAAAAATACCTAACACCTAAATGGTGGAAGAAAATGAATTTCCAGTATCCGCAAATGTTTTCTCGATACGAATGTAGCAAAATGAAAAATGAAAAAATCCTAATAACACACCTACATCCCTATTAATAAAAAAATGTGCACAAGTAAGTAAGCAAACGTCAGATAGCATACAAAAATTGGACATAACTGCTGAGTAACAAGTTGATAACCTTTACACAGTGTTTATTAATAAGGGGGCTAGAAAGTAAAATTTGTTTTGTAATTTACTGGATAGAGAAATGTCAAGTCATGTAAAAATTGTTAAATCCTACTGCTGAGTACAGTAGACGAAAAAGGAGTACAATTCTCCTATTGTAGTACTTTCGGCAGCGCTGATCCCGAACCGAAAGATGAAGTCACAACCTTGATTTACGAACGCGTCAACTTGACTTGTAAATGCGAACTGTCAACTACAGCCCGTTGCAAGTTGTTTATTGTTAAATACAAGAGCATTAATTTTTCATTTAGTTATTTTATGAGCTTGTACTACTTCGTTGTTAAAGTAATGTCAGTTTTTTGGTGTAGGGGAGAGGTGGTCACCTTAGGACACTTTTTACAAAAATCGCTCTAGATCCATTAAAAAGCAGAGTATCCCTTCGGATCTTGAAAATTATTATTACATGTTGTTTTATCTTTGAATCTCATATCCAAACTTATATGTAAAGTTATGATTTATATATTTTTAATTTATTTTAATAATCTCTTTAAAGTGTCCCATTCTGCCCCTCTGGGGGGGTGCACCTTAGGACAACCTGGGGCAGTTTTGGACATGTCTAATAAAACGCTCATTAGGAGCGGTTTCCTTCTTTTTCTCGTACTTTCTGACCATTAGTGCAGAGATAAACCTAAACAAATAAAACCAAAAACATTCACACTGCAATAGATTGTTCAAAGTGATAAAAGGGGGCAGATTAGGACATTTCCAAAAGTTCCCCTCGCGCATTGTCCAAAAGTGCCCCGAGAGCGATAAAAAACTAAAAACTTCATATTTTTTGTTAGAAACAATGTAAATTGTTAATATTTTGGTTGAATAACATCGCTACACATATAAACATTATACTTGAACACTTTTAATTTGTAAATTGAGCATAAAGAATAATATGCTTACGTCTAGGAATAAAAAAAATTACAACCGTCGTCTGGAAACACACTTTTCTTTTTATTTTATTTTTTAAAGTTGGTATCGTTTCAATATCCATCAGATGTTTGTTTGAAGTGGATTTGCCACTGTAAAATTTTATTAAAGTATTAAAAAGTTTTTTTTTGTAGTACTTTTTCTTAAGTTGTCCTAAGCTGCCCCCGTCCTAAACTGCCCCCCTCTCCCCGTGTAGTTGCGTTGTGCCTTGTAAATTCTTATCTTCCATGAAGGTAAAACTAGTTTGGTATTTTTGACTACCAATCAATCAAAATGTCAGCTAACTACCAGTCCAGAAAATCTTATGTCGTTTTCCATTGGGCAAACAGAAGCATCCGGAATCGAAGAAATCACTTATAAAACCGTACCATTTATCCAAAAAATACTCTTTTTTTATTTTTTGTCATTAAACCAATACTTTTGTGGATTTAATTAGAAGCAGTTTTCTTCTTTTATTGGATTACAGAATGAATAGATCGGCGAGGGAAACCTTCCATAAATGTCAACTGACAAAACTGTTGACGTGATCTTAGTGAACTTAGGTTTGGAATGCCCCTAAAAATTGAGTTGCACCTATCTTGCTTTATTTTAGGAAATGTCAAATATTTTTTCGCAATTTTTAGTGGATTACCTTTCTGGAAAAGTAAAAGAACAGACTTAAGCTACTATTACACACCGCACTTTTTATGTAAAATGTTTGTTCTAAATTTGTCACTACGTGTGATCAACTGTCAAGCGTTTAGTCACGCGGGCTGTCGCAGCGCACTCTCACGAAAGATACACCAGTTACCACCGAATGGCAGCATTTTTGGGACGTCAGCATATCAAATTTTGACACGAAAAATGACACGAGTGTAATCGTTGCTTTATTGTTGTCGAAACGATAAATATTCTGACGTGGAAACACATAGTACATAAGTATAAATCTAAACTGTCTTAATAGTTGGCAAATGTATTTGCACAAATCTACATATTTATGCAGATAAATTCCATCGATTTGCCCCCATTCTACTACGTAGTTATGTATACTAAATAAATCCGCTCAATCGTCTGGGGAAATAATTTTATTCACAAAGTGAACTACGATCTTTCTTAATTCGCTGTAGGTAATCTGATCCACCATAATTAATTTTCATTTTATTCTTCAGTTTTTAATTTAAATGCAATAAAGTATTTTGGCTCAACTGACAGCTCAAATTTATGTCATATTTGGTTGCGCTGTTTTGAGACTGACAATTTACGTCTGCAACAACTATACCTACATACAAGTACATTAACCATAATAGGGATAGGTGGCTTATTAATTAATTATGCAGCCAAACTCAGTGTCGCATAAATAACATTTTTTTTCATATTTTTGTTTTTAGGAATTCGCTGAAACCGCCATGAATGAACTACTCGGTTGGTACGGTTACGATGGTGTCGATCGCTTAGATCTGTCAACGAAAACTTCCCGCCTTTTGCAATCAGCTGCAGCAGCGCCTCTCTCCAATCACACGGAGAAAAGTCGAAGCCGTAGTCGAAATGGATTGAATGACAGTAGACATAGCCAGCGTGGTGGTGATAGTACAACTTCGGATCATGACACGCGAAGTTCCAGAGAAGATTCGAAAAGCCCGAATTCCGGAAAAGCCGTAGACGAAAAAGCAGGTAAATTGAAAAAATATTTTATTGACGAAAAAAATAATAATTATCCTGTCCCTCCACGGACTCACAATTGTGAGTTTTCGAATTCTCTCTGTAAATTCAACTGAAGTTAGTTTACTGGGTTAACACCCGCACCACACGATTGTGAATTTATGATAAATTCGTTTTCTATCTCATAGTAGGCCTTTGCGCTTTGTTTACGTGGGTTTTTCTTCATTTGAAAAGTGTCAGTTGCAGGTGTTACGCTCTATTGTACAAAATTGTTAATATTTTTTTTGCTATAATCGAGTTTTCAACATATTTTTTGATTTTTATTCTTCTTTAAATGTAATGTGGTTTTCCATTGGGACAAAAAATCAATCTTTTTTTCGATTCGGATCACTTTTCGCAGATCTCGATATTTTTTTCAGATTTACGCATACCAATATACTTTGTACAGCTGTTTAACGTCAGTTTAAGAAGTTTCATTTCGAGGCAAATGCGCAAAGTTTCGTGAAAACCAAAATAACGAAATACATAAATAGCTATGGATACGATTTCGGAGGAATTATTATCTTCATTATCTCCCTCGTCATCTGAAGACAACAAACCACCAATAATACTTCATTTGTATCTACAAGAAGGAAAACATTTTTGAGGGCGATATCCATTTGTGATTTAGCCAAAAACGAATGCCATTTGAACAGCTGATATTGTTGTCAATTAACGCACTAATCACACACAGTAAAATCTGAGATCTGAAAAAGATTTCTGGTGATCCCAATGGAAAACCACATAAGTTATTAGTTTGGTTTACTTTTAGATTGAAATTATGCAATAGATAAGTGTTTTTCGCATAGATCAATTCGATTTTCGCAATTGTGAGCTCCAGTTTTAAATAATGCCGAAAAGTGATTTTTTTTATCTGTCAAATTTGAATTTTTTCCGTTTGTTTGAATAGAATGGCGCGAAGGTTTATCACCGAGCAAGATATTTTGGATATGCTTGTTACTGATGATGTGTTGCATATATGTAGAAGAAGAGGAAGAAAATGAAGAGTATATTTGTGATGAAGTAGAGTCCGACCATTTTGATTCTGAAGATGAGGTTCCGTTAGCTCAGCATCCTGAGCTTTCAGGCAACGAAGGTTCTACCAGTGCCATAGGTTCACGGAAAAGAACGTTTCAATGGGTCAAAAGGCCATTTAAGCCTGATATATCAATACCCTCTCATGTTCCAGAGGAGATACAGGTGAAATTGTTTTTTTCATTAGGTAGTGCTATAGGGTGATTTTTTAGCTGGTTTGGTTTTGGCAACACTGGTTTTGACAGCTGACGTGTGTTTAGTACCTTGTGTCACTGTCAAACAGCTTCAGTTTGGTTTGCAATTTAACCATGGATCGTCTTACAAATGAACAACGCTTGCAAATTATTGAATTTTACTATCAAAATTCGTGCTCGGTTCGAAATGTTCATCGCGCGCTGCTTCCATTTTATGATCGGCATTCTCGACCTTCTGAGCAGTCTATTCGGAAGATTGTGACCAAATTTCGCACCAAATTTACTTTGTTGGACATTAAACCACCAACACATTTACGTGCGTAGTGAAGAAAATATTGCGGCCGTATCAGCTAGTGTGACAGAAGACCGCGAAATGTCGATTCGGCGCCGTTCCCAGCAGTTAGGCCTTTGTTACAGCACTACGTGGAAAATTTTGCGGAAGGATTTGTGCGTAAAGCCTTTTAAGATACAGCTTGTGTAAGAACTAAAGCCAGCCGACCTACCACAACGCCGAATTTTTGGTGAATGGGCTCTTGGAAAGCTGGCCGAGGATCCGCTTTTTTATCGAAAAATTGTGTTCAGCGATGAGGCTCATTTTTGGTTGAATGGGTACGTAAATAAGCAAAATTGCCGCATTTGGAGTGAAGATCAGCCAGAAGCATTGCAACAGCTACCAATGCATCCCGAAAAAGCCACTGTTTGGTGCGGTTTATGGGCCGGCGGCATTATTGGGCCATATTTCTTCAAAGATGATGCGAATCGCAGCGTTACTGTCAATGGTGAACGCTACCGAGCGATGATAACAAACTTTTTTTTGCCCGAAATGGAAGTTCTTGACTTGCATGATATGTGGTTTCAACAAGACGGTGCCACATGCCACACAGCACGCGAAACAATGGCGCAATTGCGAGGCGAGTTTGGTGAACAGTTAATTTCACGTTTCGGGCCGGTCAATTGGCCGCCTAGATCGTGCGATTTGACACCATTAGATTATTTTTTGTGGGGGTATGTCAAGGCTAATGTGTATAGGGACAAGCCCGCTTCGATTGACGCACTGGAAGCCAACATCCATGCATTCATTCGTGAGATACCGGCCGATATGTGTGAAAGAGTATGCCAAAATTGGACTCAGCGGATGGACTACCTGAGACGCAGCCGCGGTCAACATTTGCATGAAATTATCTTTAAACATTAAATTGCAAGGTTCAAACTATCGATTCAAATAAATATTTCATTCATTTTTTCGAATTTTTTGTATTTTTTTTTTTAAAAAGTTCTAAACCTCTTAAAAAATCACCCGTTATTTTTACAGGGTGTATTATTTTTCTATAGGCAGTTAAAACACCATTCGAATATTTTTCCCAATATTTCACGGCTGAATTGATAGAAAAGGCGGTTATCTATACGTCACAATACTATCTATCAACAACTAGGCATGAACTTAAAACTTCTTTCGAAGAAATGTCAGTGTTTTTCGGAATGCATGCAATAATAGGATGTATTAAATTCCCACGCATTCACATGTATTGGAGTTCAAAGTTTCTTTTCAATTTGATTGCCGAAGCGATGCCGCGTGATAGATTTTATTTACTGCGCGTTAATGTCCATTTTGTGGATGTGAACGCTGCATCCGAAGAACACAAAAAGGCAAATTTGCTTTGGAAGGTTCAGCCTGTGATTGACTGTGTACGAGGCAGATGTTTGACAATTGATAGAAGCGTTTTCAAAGAATTTTCAATTGACGAGCAAATGATACCATTCTTAGGTCGATGTGCTGTCCAGAAATATGTAAAAAATAAGCCTCGTCCTGTGGGACTAAAGAACTTTGTGCTAACGTCATCTTGCAGAATTGTTTTGGACTTTGAAATTTATCAGGGTGCAACGTGCAACAACGCCTCTTAGCGATAGAAGTCTCGGATTAGGGCCGGCAGTTGTCTTACGGCTAACGAAAACAATGCCAAAAAAATGCTTGTGTATATTTTGATAGATATTTTACAACACTGCCGCTTATTCAAAAGTTAAAAGAAAATTATATCTATGCAACGGGAACTCTAATGAATGAATAATCGGCAGAACAGCTATACTTTTACAAAAGATTCCAAGATGAAAAGAGGAGAATTTGAGGAAATATGCGTCAACGATAATTCTCTATGTATGGTGAAATGGAAGGACAATAAAAGCGTTTTAATGACTTCAAGTTTAACTGGTAGTCAACCAGTTAATACCGTACAACGGTGGGACAAAACAGCAAAGGCTAGAATAAATGTTCCCTGTCCGGCTTGCGTTGCCTCTTACAATGCTAATATGGAAGGTGTCGACACTTGTGACCAGCTAATTGAGTGCTAAAAACTAAAAAATGGACAGTGAAAACAATCCTTCATTTGTTCGACTAAGCTATAGTAAACAGCTTTTTAAGAATACAAATATGACTGTAAACAAAACAAATTCGTAAGGAAGGACAAAATGGACTTACTGGAGTTTAGGTTGGAAGTGGGAGAATATTTATTGGGTGGTGTCGGCAACAAAAAACCAATGAATTTTGAAAGTGATTCCGAATCAGACGACGAAGTGATTCAAAAGAAAAGGAAAAGGTTTTCTTCATTACCTGGGCAAGATAAGCGCTTTGATGGTTTCAACCACTGGCCAGTTGTTGATAAGTTAAAAGCACCACTCAAATGCCGCTTACCTACTTGTACAAGCCGGTCGCGAACTAAGCGTGAGAAGTGCGATGTATACCTTTGCCTTACAAAAGACGCCAATTGTTTAAATTGTTTCACACCAAAAATTGAATAACTAATATACTACTACTATTAATATTATTATTATTTATTTCGAAAAACGACAAAAAAAATGTATGAATTTCAAGTTTCTATAAAATCGCAGTTTTCGTTATTTAAAAATTATAAACGACTTTCAATTTTTTTATTTTTAACTTTTAGTTTTATTTCACAATTTTGATGTGAGTGCACTCCTGAAGCTCACAAATGTGAGTGTCCCATTTCAAGGACATCCAAACCCTTTTTACAAATTTTTTTGTTTTCTGAATAGGTAGGTATGTTTTTTAACCCATTAAAGTACAAAAAAAAAGTATAATCAGAAATAGACATCGTTTTGTTATTGTGCAGGAGGGAAAGGGTTATTTAGATTATTATTTTTTTGGTTTTCTGCAACAAAAAATATAATGATAAAAATGTAATCGAACTCAGTGCTGTGAATGACTGGCGCATGCAACTGCTCTCATTAAAACAAGGAAAAGGACGTATAGTATTGAAATATTTTTGACAGAGGTAATCGATCTTCATGTTCAATGGGAAAAGGTTTATTAAAAATATCTGCTGCGTCAAATAATGTTTGGCGGGAGTATTTTTTTTTTTAGGGGTACGGTTATTGAATTGTGCTGCCATTCTTCGGAAGTAAGTCTGTGCAATTTTAAATTCCATCGATTTGCCCCCATGTGCAATTTTTCGGACTTTTCACACGCAGTGACTTCTAAACTACAATACAAATTTTCATTGTCGTTCGTTTTCATTCGGGAAATAAACATATCTACCCTCAAACCAACGTTTTAATATTCGAAATATGATCCATATCATATCTTTTTGAAAACCTACAAACTCTGGGCGTAAGAATGCCTTTTCCCAAATACCTCATAATTTATTTTAATCTGGGTTGAGGGTGAGTTGAACACATCATCGTACCTTTAATCATTAAAACATTATTACAAAACCAAACGGAAACACGAGCAGCGTGCTGACTTTGACCTATGCCCATCTCTTTGCGAAAAATTCCCACATATACGGATATGCACTTGCATCTACATGCACGTATGAAACCTTCTAATCCGGTTGGGGGATACACCTTAGATACAGACTCATTAGACGGAAAGTTGAAGGATATAACTTTTGGGGAATTTTCCATTTTAAAACATGATACCGCCGGAGGGTTATCCAATATCAAATATAAAACTCTGCTATATCTCTCAAGAAGCCCATATAATGTGTATACCTTCCTGTAGTCAAAATTAAACACTTATGTACGCTGATGACGAAAGTTAAACTTTTCCTTCTATTGCAGATTACAACAACTGCGTGTGGTGCCGTCGACCGGTGGCGGACAATTCAACAGACTTTTTGACAACTGCCGATGGGCCGCGATACTGCTCAGAGTCGTGCTTCACTCAAAGTAGACGTGCGTCATTTAAGAAGGCGAAAACATGCGACTGGTGTCGACATGTGCGGCATGCCGTGAGTTATGTGGACTTTCAAGATGGTGCCTCGCAGCTACAGTTCTGCTCCGACAAGTGTCTAAACCAGTACAAGATGCAGATTTTCTGTAAAGAAACCCAGGCGCACTTGGATATGAATCCGCATCTGCGAGACAAGGGTTTGGAGACGGCTAGCGGCAGTGGTGGACTAATAACACCCGATCTGTGGCTTAGAAATTGTCGCAGTAGATCAGCATCACCAGCCTCAACAGTATCAGTCTCGCCGACTCCAACAGCACCTACCGTTCAGGCGATAACGCCGTCGCAGCCACATAAGCCCATCATCACAGTGGCGCCAGTTTCAAAGCTGATGTCAAAAAGTCCTGGCATAATGAACAACCGACAGTCACCAAAGCATAGCCGGAAAAAGCGGCCTTCACGGGCTGGGGCCTCGAGTGTAGGTCCAGCGAATAATACCACTAACAATAACAACAATAACCCCAACAGTATAAACAACAATAGTCTTAACAACCACATAAGCCTGAGCCATAAGTCAAAGGTCTTAGCGAATAGCCTCAATCCAAGTCCTCAACTCCCAACAAAGCCGTTCCCCAGCGTGCAAGACTTGCAAAATATAAGCGCCCCGCCGATATCGCCAATAGACGGTCCTCCACCACCTCTACAGCATCCAGCGGCAAGGCCCACGAACCTGCCACCATCGGCCTACTACCCAGGGCCATCGTTTCCACAAAGACCGCCATTCATGCAGCAAAATCATCCTCGGTTCTTTGGCGGCGGTCATCCGCTTTTCCCACAGCCGGACGTGGTTTCGGGACTATTCGGGGCTCCACCACCGGTCACTGTGATGGTGCCATATCCCATAATAATCCCCCTTCCCATACCAATACCAATACCTCTGCCAATAATGGACTTTCTCAAAGCTGCGCAGAAGAAAGAAGAGCCAGCAGCAGCGACATCTCAAACGACCTCCGCTGAGAACGACTCAAAGTGCACAGAGTTTGATGAGCCGCTCGATTTCACCAAGTCGAAAGAAGACGATACTACGGCGACGCAACCTCAGCATGAGCCACCGGCTGAACCGGCCTCATCAGGTCAAGCAAACTCCGAGGATCAAGATGAGAGCTCCAAGCTGAAACTGCCTAAATTCAAAATTACTCGGTTGCACAGTAAGCGGCTTGTAACTGCAGCCTCCTCAACACCGTTAACCGTAGCATCGGCTATATCAGAATCGCAAACGTCATCGTCCAGCGAATGTAGTAGACCCTTGCGAAAACGTAAAAGAATAATAGACTGTGATTTCCAAAGAATGTCGTCAAAGGAAACAGACGTCGAAGACAGTACTCCATCGGGTAATAAGCAACGGAAATGAAGTGACATTGCTTAAGTCGGTACTATGTGCAATTACTTGTGTTTTTTTTAGTCCTATTTGGTAGAAAAGGACCTATTGTTGGTGTTGTAAACCCTTAAGTTTTCAGGCTGAAAAGCGCGCTTGAAAAGCCGTTAGGAACTCATCTGCTTTGTGTAGTTTTATTTAATTAATTGTTAACTCTTTTGATAGAACTTATTTAGAACAATACTTATATGTGTAAATTATTTTAGTATTTTTTATTTTTAAGTTTAAGTTTTATTTCTGTTTTTCTTTTTTTTATGAGAAGTGAAGAAACTTTCAACACGAAAAATTGTTTTCGAATAAATGGACAAATTCAGATTGGAGTTTTACTAGTTTAGGAACGTGAAGCTGTTTGAAGACCTTTGCCAATCTTCGTCGATTGGAACTAGTAAGTATCTCAAGGGGGAAAAGAGGAGGTTTTATAATAAATGCGGGTGCAGAGACTATAGTTGTTTAACTTCGAGAAGAATAACAGATTGATGAAAAATAATTGTTAAAAGCCAGTCCTGGGGTGGTACAATAGACTTTCATCGTAATAATCTATTACATATTTCAATAAGGTTTAAATAGAAACGTGAACGTTCAAAAATCTAGTTTAGTAATGTCGTTTTCCATTGGGACCAAAAATATTTTTTTTTGATCTAATGTCGATATCCATTGGGACAGAAAAAGCACTTTTTTTCAGAGTCAGAGCAGTTTTTCTGCTCTCGAAATCAGCTGGCTGTCAGATTTCATGTTCCATTGGGCGCAAAAAAAGCACTTTTTTTGAGATTCAGAGCAATTTTAAGAATCTCGATATCCGAGCGAGATTCACACCTATTTGCACTTACACCAAAACATTTGTCGTTTGTCAAACTTTAAAGTGTGTTTACTTACGTTTGTAGACGAGAAGTCTGTGAAAAATAGAAAAAAAATATATTTGGCCGCTGCAAAAGTTATTAAAATGAATTGAATGGATTTTTATAAACACAAATTACAATTTAAGAACAGGTGACTTTTAAAACACGCACCACCACAGATGCAAAGGAAGAAAAATCTCGTTTTATGTTCCATTGGGCACGAAAAATCTAAGATCTGAGAGCAAAATCTGAAAATCCCAATGGAAAACGACATAAATCACTTCACGTTCCATTGGGCAGAAAAATCAATCTTTTTTTTCGATTCGGATAACTTTTTGCGAGATCCGTTACAGAATCCATTCCATTTTTTAAAGCAGATCAATTTCGTTGCATGTTCCATTAGCAGCGTAAAATCTGAGATCTGAAAAAGACTTAAGATGGTTCCAATGGAAAACGACATAAGGCTTACGCTGGCTGACCTCATGTGCTTCAGTTTTTATTGACCTAAATTGGTCAAGTGAACAGCTAGTCAAGAAATCGTTGAATTGTTTTTCGTACAAGAATTCTATATTCAAACTATAAAATACTCCAAATCAAGAAATTTTCGCTTTTGGTTGAACCATTCCTGCTGAGAAGCTGAACAGACAAACAGCGCACTCTACTACCGTTTAGTTTTATGTCGTTTTCCATTGGGACCAAAAATCAATCTTTTGAACAGCTGATATTGTTGTCAAGTAACGGACTAATCCATTTACAAAAGTAGATCAATTTAGTTGCATGTTCCATGAGCAGCGTAAAATCTTAAATCTGAAAAGGATTTCTGGGGTTCCCAATGGAAAACGATATAATTCTATATTCGAACTAAAATATTGCAAATCAAGAAATCTGCGCTTTTGGTTGAACTATTCCTGTTGAGAACCTGAACAGACAAATAGCGCAGTCTATTACCTTTTAGTTTTAGCTTTTGCTTACAATTATTTTATTACCTTAAAAAGTTTCAAATAGACCTACTGAACGATGTATTGTGGTTCAAGCATAAGCAATTCGTTCTATGAAGTGTTTGTCTTATCTGGACTCTACTGTAGTTTTTTTTCAGTGGTGTATTACTAGTTGGGTGAGGATCGTTTAATTTGTCTTTGTCCTTTTTATCGTATTTGTGTAGTTTTTACTAAACCCAAAGTGACTCCTCATTTTCTTTTTTAACGTATTTGTAGTTTTTGTTTAAACTTAGAAGTGATTTTCCTGTGACAGGGTTTAAAAATACGTACGCCAAAATATTTCTTTTGCATCGATTTGTGTCAAAAAGTGCGCGTTTAGACTGGGGGTGAAAAGTAACGGTTAATATTAGCAGTAAAGTGATAAAAATACCAACGACATTTGTGAGTAGATTATACCAATCGAACGGTTCGGTCTAATATAAACTTCGTCAGTTTAGATAAACAGTTCATTGAACCTCCCAGGATCTAATGGAAGAATTGTGTGATAGGGGTGTGAGCTCACAAAGCATTCATGTAAGTTCTTATAATTTCTACATTAGATTTATTTTAAGATCATTTCAATAGTATTTGGTACCAAATTGCCCTCTTAAATCTGATTATTTCCTTTTGGAAAACCTGTATTTAAGTAAAGTACCTGGGGTTGAATTACCGCGTCCGTGATCGAGGAATACGTGATTAAATTTGTAATCGTTTAACCACAAAATTCAGTGACGCACGGATGCGGCGGTAATTCGGCCCTTGCTTTATCTTTCCCATTTTCAACGTTACATTTTGACCAATTCATTGACAAATGAATTCCAATCTAAAATGAAAACAAAATGAACTTGAATCAAGTAAAATTCGCCTTTATTACGACTTATAACAATCCACTCTTCGCGCCTCTCGACTACATAACAGGAAGGTTATTGCTGTTTGATATATGAAAGAAAGTAAAAAGAAGCAAACATCAGTTCAACAAATCAGGGAATTCATTCAGGTAATATGTATTTGCAGTTTTTGCAAATTCCAAACAAAATACTAGTCTGCGTTTAATTGTACAAGTTCCATAGAGAAATCTTCCCATCCATTCCGGCTGCAGCCATAATTGGTGCTTTCCAATTGTAAACCTTTCCCTCGGAGTAAGCGATATCCATGATGCCGCCTGACTTGTGCTCAGTCAACACTGCCAATGGCCTCAGACTCTTCCAAGAGAAAATCCTTATTCTGCCATCCCAGCCGGCGGTGGTGAACACCTTTCTGTCTTTCCTTATACGAATGCAATTGATGCCAGGATTCTTGATTGGTATCTCTTGTACCGTAGTTAAATTCATGGCAGACAATTGGAATGTAACGGCAACGAGTCTGTCTTCGGTGCCACCGACAATACCACGATTGGTGCGTACATCATAGTCGACACTAGTTGCCGCTCCGATGTCAAAGCGGCATTCGTTGATAACCTTCTCCGAACGTACGTCCCATGTGTAAAAGTCGCCGGATTCGTAGCCGGCCAGAATCATATCCTGGCCACTGCTGTTGAACTTCTTCAGACACGAAAGCTGTCCCACATTCGCGCACTTGTCGGGCACAAGAAGCGTTCGCTTCTGCCAGTCTTTGGTATGGATCAATCCAATACTATTATCATTCTGAGGGAAAACCAACGTTTCTAATTCTGATTCGAAGTCAGTGCGACAGAATGCGTCGTGATTGGTTTCGAGTGTCCTCTCTAGCACGTAGCCACTGTTGGTCATTGAGAAGTACTTGAGAGTTCCACCCTTCTCCTGAGTAATGAGGTTCTCTTCGGTGTGATGCATGGCAGTAATGGGATCAGTGCCGACAACAAAGCTCAAAGGGCACCGATTGGTCTGTAATAAAAAGAACATTGACTTGTATTGCAATTGGCTTTCCAATCAACTCACTTGTAAGTCCCAGAGTTGAACAGTTCCCTTTAGGGTCCCGGCAAGCAGACGCTGGTCTTGGTGGAAAGCCAACGAATTGATTGCGTCCATATCCGAGTGACGTAGGACAAAAACCGGGTCTGGCGGAAGCACGGACATGGCAATGGTTAGAAATTATAAATTTCGGGATTTAAATTGATGACTATTGGGCAAAACTTAATCTGAATTTTTCATGAGGGCGAAATTGCGACGCGAATTTATGGCACCGGAGTTGAAAACTGACTTTTTCGAGGTTATTTGTCAAATGCTCAGCTGTAGTATGTTGACGCAGAGAGATGTGCTTAATGGTAAGTAGGTGGCGCTCGATAATGGTGAATGTACTGACTGTGCAGTGCGAACATTTGAACATAGAGGGCTGGTGATGGTAGTGGGAACAGGTTTGTGCATTTGGGTGAGATAAAGTCGGTTGGATTTTAAATTTTGAGCCTTGAGGATGATTATTATGTGCCTTCGGTCTAAGAAATAAGAAACCTTATGTGTCGTAAAATACTGGGCAGGAAACATTAATCTGCCAGCTCTTAAGGGGCTTTATTTGGAAAATTTTATCAATTTCAAGGTGCACCCTCTTGCATAGTGAAAACTCTCCTTAATCGAGTCATCTATATACACACCAGAACCAGAAGTGTTGAGTCCATATCCATTGTACTGCTTAAATAGACGCAACAGTCCCAACTTCTAATTTTCCGTATGGCACATGTTTTAAAAGTTCATGCCCCCCATATATAATTAAAACCGACACTTTTAACTCGACTATATCCAAAGTTTTAATTGCCATTTCCTCCCCCACAGCCGCACCCGTATCATCCTCGGGGTGCAGACTGGAATTGTTATTCTGGTTTGCGATACATCTCGCACCATTGTCCGGTGTGTCCATTTCAACTATTATTGGATTGCCAAGAATTAAACATTCCTATTAGCATTGTTAATATCCTTCATAGATCCGACTAATGAATGCTTCCATTCTCACAAACAGTGCCTTCTAACCCCACTATCACCTGGGCACGTCGAGAACATTGGCACAGCTCTATATGGTTATCGCCTCGGACATCGACTGGAGATTCATTTGGAATGTCATGTGTCCATGTCCAGCGTGGTTGCTTCTATGTGTGCGCCTCCTCAGCAGTTAGCAAATAAAATTGTTGTTCGTCCCCAAATCGCTGTGTGTTTGTGTGGGATGGGGCTATGGAGACGGAGAGTGTAGGTCGATTGAATGGGGTACGAATAAAAATTAATGAAACTGCCACGTATGGAGTTGAATAGCAATGCGCTGTTCTGCTTTAGCCGCCGACGCAGAGGTGGAGGATATGTGGCATGGAATCTCAAAAGCACAATAACGACAAAGAAACGAAATAAACGAAAGCAAAGATGAAATTTCTTTATTATCAGTTGGGGAGCGCTCCCGGGATATATCTACTTAGAGGATAGTGGCGATTATGTTGGCATCCTTCTGTCTTTTTTGTGTTTTGTAAGATGCATTGGTGTACCTGGGCTTGTTGTTGCTCGTTGTTACTTTCAACTTCAGCCACAGGACTAGGGTATATGCTTCGGTGTAGAAAAAAGAAATATGCTAGATCTGGAGAGAGTTGGGGTGCTTCAGCAATCATAGGGTTGATTTCGTATTCGGAAACATGGTCACTGGCTATAACTCAAGTGGGCATTCTACTTTGCTTTACGCTAGGTATGTGTGATTATATTGCTGCCTAATGTGTCTCATCCCGTAAACGACTTTTGTCGTTGGGATTGTGTGTGGATTAGCCAAGAGGGTTTAGATTTATTAAAGTTGAATTTATTTTTTTATGCTAAAGTTTTCTTAAACCTAACATTGAAATGAACAGAAAATATCCAGGAAATACGCGGCATTCCGAACATCACAGGACCCCCATCCGTATCTAATACTTACTTACTTAGGTGGCGCTACAGTCCGGGGTGGACCTGGGCCTCAACCAATACGCCTCTCCAGTTAGCGCGATCTTTGGCTAACTGCCTCCAGTTGCGCACTCCAAGTTGGTTGAGGTCCCCTTCCACTTGCGCGCGCCACCTAAGGCGAGGTCTTCCTCTACTGCGTTGTCCCTCCGGGTTAGAATCGAAGACTCTTCGGGCCGGAGCGTTGGTGTCCATTCGCTCTACATGTCCCAGCCATCTTAGACGACTGATGCGTACTTTTCTGACTAGGTCGATGTCGCTGTACAGCTCGTAGAGTTCGCTGTTAAATCTTCTCCTCCAAAACCCGTCAACGCAAACGGGACCAAAAATCACTCGAAGAATTTTGCGTTCGAAACGACCAAGGAGATCTTCATCCGCCTTTGATAGCGCCCATGCTTCTGCACCATAAAGCAGGACTGGGATGATGAGGGTCTTATACAGAGTTTCCTTAGTATTTCTCGACAAGGCCTTACTTATCAGTTGCCGTCTTAGGCCAAAGAAACAGCGGTTGGCAAGTGTGATTCTTCGTTTGATTTCTGATGTGATGTCGTTATCAGAGTTTATAGCGGAGCCAAGGTAGACAAAGTCCCTAACTACCTCAAAGTTATAGCTGTCTATCGTGACGTTCTGCCCGATTTGTCGATGTCGTGTGTCCCTTCTTGTTGACAGCATATATTTTGTTTTACCTTCATTCACCACTAAACCCATTTTTGCCGTTTCTGCACTAATACTTGCAAACGCACCAGTGACAGCTCGCTGTGTTGTACCAACAATGTCAATGTCGTCAGCGTATGTAAGCAGTTGCACAGACTTATAGAAAATTGTGCCTCTGGTGTTGGCTTGTGAGTTTCGCACAATCTTCTCAAGAATGATGTTGAAGAAGTCACATGACAGCGCATCACCTTGTCTAAATCCTTTTTTGACATCAAAGGTCTCGGTGAGATTGTTTCCGACCTTTACGGAGCAGCGAGCGTTCTCCATCGTCATTCTGCACAATCTGACAAGTTTGGCAGGGATGCCAAAACTAGACATGGCTCTGTATAGCTCGTCTCTATAAACGCTGTCATATGCGGCCTTAAAATCGACAAAAAGATGGTGAGTATCGATCTGGAATTCTTGGGTTTTTTCCAGGATCTGCCGTAGTGTGAATATTTGATCGGTCGTGGACTTACCGGGCCTAAAACCGCACTGATAGGGACCTATCAGATCGTTGACGAATGGTTTCAGGCGTTCACACAATACAGCAGACATGATCTTATACGCAGTGTTCAGGAGACTGATGCCTCTGTAGTTGGCGCAGTTTAGAGGGTCTCCTTTCTTGTGGATCGGGCAAACAATGCTGAGGTTCCATTCATCAGGCATACTTTCCTCTAACCAAATCTTGGAGATGAGTTGGTGTATGCACTCTACCAAGTCATCTCCGGCTGCCTTGAAGAGCTCGGCAGGTAAGCCGTCTGGACCAGCAGCCTTGTTGAATTTAAGCTTAGATATTGCTATCCTCACTTCATTTTGGTCAGGTGGACGAAAATCTTGGCTGTCATCGTCCAGGTTGAATAGATCGTTCTGCCTAACAGCGGAATTTGTGTCGTCTTCGCCGTTTAGCAGTCTGCAGAAATGGTTTTTCCATGTCCTCAGCACCGACTGTGACTCTACTACAAGGTTTCCTTGCTCGTCTCTACAGGTCTCCGTTCGGGCCTTGTTGCCATGACACGTTCTTTTTACCTTTTGGTAAAACTCCCGAACATTGTTCCTGGAGTAACACCTCTCTATATCCTCGATCGCGCGCTTCTCATGCTCTCTCTTTTTTCTCCGGAGAAGCCGATGTTCTTCCCTCCTTTTTTGCTCGTAGAGCTGACGAGCTGCTCTCGTCCTTCTATGCAGCGACGCTTCGTAGGCACTTTGTTTTGCTGCATGTGCTTGCCGGCACTCTTCGTCAAACCAGGGGTTTCGGGGGGGTGGACTGGTGAAACCGAGCACATCAGTTGCGGCGTTTTTGATGGCTTCTTGGCATCGGCGCCACTGGTCTTCGGCACTTGATGCTGGCAGCATAGGACTTCTCGAGAGGTTGAGGGATACGCGATCGGCAAAGGTTCTGGCGGTTTGTTGCGTTTGTAGTCGTCCAACGTTAAATCTCCTCACAGTATTTTCTCGTTGTTGTGGCGTCTTGGATATCCGCATCCGTACCTTGGCTACAACAAGGTAGTGGTCCGAGTCTATGTTGGCCGCTCGGAAAGTTCGGACATCTAGAATACTGGAGGAGTGCCTTGCGTCGATCGCAACGTGATCAATTTGGTTGACGGTTTGATGATCAGGTGACCGCCATGTTCCTTTGTGGATATTGAGGTGAGGAAACCGTGAGCTAGCTATGGTAACATTACGTCCCGCAGCAAAATCAATCAGCCTAAGTCCGTTTCCAGACGTGGTGTCGTGTAGGCTGTGTTTTCCGATTGTGCTACCAAAGATGTCCTCCTTTCCTATTTTGGCGTTAAAATCACCCAAGACGATTTTAACGTCATGCTTAGGACATTGCTCATATGTTTTGTCGAGGAGCTCGTAGAAACACTCTTTGGTAGCATCGTCTTTATCTTCTGTGGGGGCGTGAGCGCATATCAGGCTGATGTTGGCGAATTTAGCCTTGATGCGGATAGTTGTAAGGCGTTCACTAACGTGTCGAAAGCTCAAGACTTCTTGCCTAAGTCTGCCGCTTACAACAAATCCGCATCCAAATAGACGCTGCTTTTGTTCTCTGTAGCAGTCACCGTAGTAAATGTCACAGTTTTTCATCCTCCTTTTGCCCTGCCCATCCCACCGCACTTCCTGGATGGCGGTGATACCTGCTTTGTAGCAGTCTAGGGCCTCCGCTAGTTGTTCGGCCGCACGCGGTCTGTTCAGAGTTCGAACATTCCACGTGCAGATCCGAACGTCATTGTCCTTTTTTCGTTTTGCAGGGTCGTCAACAGTGAATCCGTCCTTATCCGAGGCTTTTGGTTGCTTCGCAACAATTCGTATCTAATAAATCAGTTAATTTATTGCGAAAAAGAGTTCGGGGAATTCATCGCTCGACTACAGTACGCACTTTGTCGGTTAACGCATTCATTTTTCATAAGAAGTATTTTCAGTTTCATTACGCGCACATAAACGAGAATGACCTTTCGAGGTGGAAACGGTTCTGTGACATTTCACTCTCAACACTAGATACGCTTTATTAGATTTTCGCCAGTTTGATATTTTTTTACTTTCTGTGTTGATGCAGCGTTTTCATTTTTAGTTTTTATCACATCGCAGCGTCGTGTTCGAAGACTGGGAAAAATAACGTTTACAAAAAATTGATGGATTAATGGTTTGTTTAAAGATCAAATCACCTTCTGTCTCCTGTCGTTTAGCCATGGGTAAAGCTGCATAGCATATTGTATACTTACTGCACATGCAAGCACAATGCCGAATGGATAAAACGACGATTTGTAACATACAAGGCAAGGATGGTACCTATTGGTTGGGGCATTATCAGGCCTATTCACGTACTTATTTGATGAGTTCTTGTGTTTGCTCCAAGATTCTTGCATTAGGGGCTTTTCCTTTTTACCTTTGAATTTGTTACTTTTTTAATAAATGGGAATGATTAAGCGCACTCTTTGCGCTGGGAATAAATCGACTGATCAGTCTGAGTAATTGAATGTTTTTGTCATATCTATCTCTTTATATTGCCTATTACATCTTGTAATACCCCACTTACTTTGTAGATTAGATAGGTCCTTTGTATAAACTGTGTCTTTTTTAATAATATTTGTATACTAGCTGACCCGGCGAACTCCGTGCCGCCTTAATTCGTTAATGTAATGAAAATAATATTTCCGAGCATGCATAATGAATGCTACTTTATGTAATTTGGTCAATTCAAATTCGTTATTCAAAAGTTATATTAAAAAAAAATAGAAATAACTGTAATAGGTATAGCAATGGATGTGTTTCCGCTTTTGCACTAAAATGGTTTGCTCGCACGTGAGCAAGCCACATACAATTGACCATGTGAAAAACATGGGAATTCAAGATCGCTGCCATAAATATCAAGCGATTTTCCTTGCGACTTATTATTTGTCATAGACACTTAAATGCCAATGGCAAATCGTTCTGCATAAGCGGAGTCCGCGATTTTAAATTTTAAATAATTTTTTTTTGTATTGGAAGTGACACTACCCGTTTTCTATTCATTCTGTTTTTTTATATTTCTTTTTTTTCAAAGTGCGGTTCTACACATCAGGTTTGAAGACAACTCTGCGATTGTTTGAGTTCTTTTTTTCCATCGCCGTTTTAAACATCTTAATCAAAGCGTTGTTCTTGTTTGCATTAAATAATTGTTAATGATGTTTTTTGTCACTACTGTTTGCCCTCTGTACCGCCTATCGCCTTAATCATCCTCCGACGAATTGAAAATGAAATGTGCAGTGTAGAATCCCGTACCATTGTTAGAACATAATATGTATTTGCATGATGTACCTATAAGAGAAAATATTGCCTTGCAAGTTGCAAGTCGGCATGAAACCCAGTTTTATGAATGATTTTTGTTCCGAAACAAGTCATACCGAAATAGTTGTTATACTGTCGAATGTTCTTTAGAGAATCATCTAATTCGAACGCTTTTAATGGCTCCGCGGGTGCATCTAGTGGACTCATTATTTGCACTCTCAATATTTTTGCCTCTTGCTCTGGTCTTAGGCCATGCGATGTCCCACTCTTCTCGTTCTTCTGCAGTTTGTTGTTGAATTGCTCGCCTTGTTCGTCGCCAATATTTGTGCACATTCGTCTTGGCATTTTCAAAAAATCACTGATATTTGTTTTTCAATAACTATTTTGTCCGCGTTTAAAAATTTTTACATTCAATTTTTACTTTATCAACTGTATAAAAGAAACGACATTGTTGGAGCGATGCACAAAATCAAAAACAAACCATCACTGTTGACTAACGTATAATACGTTAAATTTATCTCGATTTTATCAATCTACTTTTTGAAAACAAAAAAAAAGTCCGCACATAGTACGTAGTTTTCTAATTAATTAGATAGAAAAGTCAAAATAAGTATTTAATGGGAAGAATTATTGGATGCCAAAATAGGACCGCACGGCGATTTACCGGAATTTTCTCTCTTCCTAAACCTGATATACAGCAATACGAACAAAACCAAAAAAGAATCATGAAAATCGTCCCAGGGGTTATCGAGTTATAACATCATCGAGTTTTACCCCGAAAGAATTATATGTATAATATAGGTAGAAGAGAAGATTTTCGGATCACGTAGCGATAAATTTGTTTCTAATAACACAACAAACATTTCAACTTAACATTTTTCTTTTGTGTGTGTTGGTGAGTTAAAATATTTTAAAATATCCCGGAACCCGGACACTTCTGTCGTACTAAGAACTGACCTGGAAGTGCACTTTTTTTCAATGAAAAATAGCAAGAATACTTCTGGATTTGCTCTTTTCATAGAAAGGGCAATTATTTTCTTCAATCAAAAAACGCCATTATTCTCCCTGTAGAAAGTATGAGTATTTTTCGAAAAAAAAATCCAAAACGTTTAGCAAAATAATGAACTTGTTGATAGCAGTCATAGTTTGATCATGGAAGGTCTGAATTCCTGAACGTATTCAAAGAAAAAAAAAAAAAAAAAGCCAGCTACAGCTATAGTCTCTAGCATTCGATGATACCTACTATTGTCTCTGATGCCTACTGCCGCCGCGCCGGTTCGTTTAACTTGCCAAAAAGAAACATTACTTTGAGTTGCAAAAAAATGAACACATTAACAGAAAAACAACTCGCCCTTTGTTAGTCCTTTAATAATTATCGCGGGTCAGAAACTCGAAAATTCAGGCATTCGTGGAGTAAATTAGTTTGCCATTGAATGGAGCAGCACAGAAAGGATGCTTTCTTATGACTCTGCACGAAGAACTCAAAAGTTTATCATCACGATACTTAATTATCCTTTTTTGGTTTGCTCTTGGTCTTGCCCTTTCCTTTGTTTTGTTTGTATTTGTCTGTCGTTTGGCTCTCTTCTATAAGCAAAAAGGATGCCATGCCAGTGCCACCAATAAATTATTCTTCGGTGATATTAGAGTACAGAGAAAAAAAAAAAAAAAAAAAAAAACAGGGCATCTTAAAGTAATAAGACACTCACTCAAACAGCACACTGATTTTGCATTTTAATTTTGCGTAAACATCAAATGGCATAAATAAAACGAAACTCTATTGTTCTATTAATTTTACATTATCCTTATAAGTCTGCGTCTGTCAGACGATAGATCTTTCATCTCTTTTATTTACTTGGATTGATATCTTATCCTGAGTATACCTACCTGATGAGGGAACGATATAGCATTGCTCCTTTCGCGGGGTTAAAACGTTTTCCATGTGCTCACGCTCAGTCTATATGGATTCTTAATGAGGAGAATTCATTCTTAAGTGGGCTTATTTACTTGTTTGAGTTGGCTTTTCGGTTATACGAATCAATTCAGGGAATAAGTGGGTTTTTGCAATAATAATTGAGATATTGAGATATGATACCATCATGCATTTTAAATAGATTTGTTCTGGTGTATACATTGAGGACTGTAGGTTCAGTGTTAGTCGTTAGTGGGCTTAGCCTTCGTTCTGGAAACAATTTTTTTTTTTAAGTTTGTCATATAAATTGTTATGGCTTCTCAATTCAGTCAGAATGAAGTCGATTTTGCTGTGTCGCGTCGAGCTGTCAAAATTAAATAACATTAATTGCACCAAAAACTATAATTCTTGAGTTTGATTAAATCGTGCGAATGCGAAAGTGACAAGTGAACGTGAAACTATTCAATGTTCTTCCACTTTGGATGTTTCCATTTTGACAGAACGACGCGACAAAACCCGACAGACTTCATTCTGGTACCAATCTATGGAAAAGTAGAATCCGCAATTACGTTGCCGTTTTATTTACGTTTTCAATTGACATACAGTGCGGTTCATTTGAATAGATGCACTACAGTTGCGTTTTGGATCTTGATTTTTTTTTTGCCTTATGTTGATCAAAGAGAAAACAAAAAAAATAAAAAAAAAATATTCAGGAGAGAGGTACAGTTACATTGAGTAAAAGAAACATAATTTTAAATTTGACAAGAGTCCCATAACGGTAGTCTTACTCTCCTTTTCTTATATCATGCAAAACTGCAAGCATTTTTTCGGTTCATTTAAATAGTCGTACCGGTTAAACTGATTAGTTAGCATCAAGTGCTTGGACAAAGAGCAGTAAAAAGTTAATTAGAAAGTGAGGCAAATTGTTTTTTTTACTAATTTCATTAACATAGGCAGAAAAAGTGTTAAATTTGGAAGAAAGAGCTCAAGTTAAAGCTTACCTTTCGGTGAACTTTTCAAATCGCGAAATACCCCGTAAAATTGGCAGAAGTGAATAAGTTATAAGAAACTTTGTCAAGAATGGTGAATCCTATGGAAATAGTTACAAAGGAAGGATCCAAAAAGTTATAACACCGCAAGACAAGAGGAAAATTCAAAGAAAAACGCATTTGTTTAGTTACATAGAATATTCAAGAAAACTCATAGTATCAAAAAATAAATTCATTTCATGAAAAAAAGGTTATTTGCTTCGGGTTTGCGAAAAATGGTCTTCTGTAATTTTTGGGTTCTCGAAATTTAGATGAATTGAAAAGATCAAATTCACCAAATGTCTTTCGCAGATCCTAAAATCGCTGCAACTACTTCGCTTTTCAAAAAAATCAAGAAACACAACACAATTTAATATTTTTTCTTGTCCATATATTCCGTTACTACTTACCTCTCATTTCTTGGTATTTTAAAATTTTTTACTCCAAAGTATTCTCTTTCCTCTCGCCCACACACTAAACACTTGAAATAATGTTCTTACACATTTAATTAATTTGCAAACTAGCAAATTATAAACTCTTGCACTTCAATTTTATTTTCTTTATTTTTTTTTACAAAACGCACTACCAATGAACACCCTTTATTTTCTCAATTGATGATATTCAACAACTGATAACAATCCAACTCCAGTCCGCCTTTAAAAAGACGTACAAAAAAAATATAGGTAAACAATCCACTATCCCGCGTTCATAAGTCATTAGTGTGACCATCTGCTATGAAATTTATTACCTAAAAGTGATGGCAATAAAACTTAAAATCGTCAAATATGGTATTTAACGAAGTCATATCATAAGTCATTTATTTTAAAGATTCATAACTAAGCCCATTCAATTAATAATAGCAAAAACTTCTAATGTAACACACTTCAGGAAAGCAAAGCTGGTTACCTGATCAACGCCAACCGATGTGTATACGGAGCAGTGTTGCCGCTAAGAGAAAACAAAATTCGCTAGAAATGTTAGTTTTTGCATCGCAAAAATCCGCTAAAATATTAAGCTGAAAGTATAAGTTAAGAAAATACATACATAATATTTAAAACTAAATTATTATTGATAAAACAATCAACAAATTCAAGATAACAAATTCAAAGAATTGGCAGTATCTTCTGTGGTGTAACATTTAATAAAATTTATGTTGTGCCATTGGTGTAAAATCTTGTCTATTGTGTCATGGTCAAATCCAGGTTCTTTGGCCAGTTCAATAATAGAATTATTGTCTTTGGCCTGTTTCTTTCTCGTCACTTAACTTGGTTTCATTTGAACATGGTTTGTAGTACCAAGGTTTTTGGTAGTAAAAAATCGCTAGAATTCACTAGATTTTATCGTCGGGAGTCTTAAAAATCCACTAGATCTAGCGACAAAATCGCTAAAACGGTATAAGTGATACGGAGTGATTTGATTACTGACGTTTAGCAGTTCAAACGTCACACGCCGTAAATGGGAACTAAAAAGTGAGAACTATTATGCAAAACAAAAAATGTTATTCTAAAAAAGGACCTTTCTCAACAAGCGATTTAAAAATGAAATTCCTGCGGACGTTAACCACAGAAATAGTTTATTAGAAAACCCCAACAACTTTTAACAGACTTCTAGCCAAAACAATTAATATTCCCTTGCAGATTTCCATTTTAGATTTATCCTACTACTACGTAAGAAAACCTAACTCCCAACAACATGTGATTAAAAATAAAACGCCACATTACATCGCATACGAGTAATTGAATATAATCCATAAGGATTCACCTAAACATGGCCCATGGTTCATAGCAGCTCCTTCGGTCTAAACCTGCAAATGCCTAGTAAAATGGCAACATGTTGTAATTAACCTTATCACCATACACCACAACGAACCAATTTAAAACTCGCTTCAGTATACAACTTTACTTATTATTATAAAAACTAATTAAAAACTGTTTATGCCCGTCATATTGTTGGTTCGTTGTCGTCGTCGTCGTCGTCGTCATCGTCGTTGTCGGATCGAGTACTTGTAAGCCGACTTACTTGCGGCGTGTGTTGTGTTCGTTGGACTCTGGTTGAACCCCGTGGATAGAAAATGTTAATATCGTCGTCTTGTACCTACCGCTAATTTTTTTTTTTTTTCTTCACAGTGTTGACAGGAGATTTAAGGTCAGAGGGTGGGCGCCTTTAGCCCACGTTAAAGGTAAAATGGATTATGTTTGCTATAGGACGAAGACACCATCCGAGAAAGAGGAAACATCACCAAAGGCGTAAAGGTCTTTTGTTAGGTAGATAATCAAGTTTTAGTGGCCTATACACTTGACTGGATTGGAGAAGTTTTTTTTTTTTTTAAATATTTTTTTAGACTGGGTAAAATTAAACTGGACGCTAATTAGGCTAGTGTTTGTCATCAGGTACCTTCTTATGAATTGAGACGAAGATGTATAGTACAAGTGGAGCGATTTGACATTAGTCTTGCGTATAACTATTGAAAAATGTCCCATCGTATAAGTTCTCATTCGTCGCTTTAAAAGCAAAGTGACATAGGTCGAAATCCACAGTTTATCAGAGATGTAATTATTTTTGTTCGGATACCTGATTTATGTAAAAGGACAACTAGATTTTTCTGGACTGTGTATATAGAACGCGTTAACTAGGCAACTTTAATTGTTTCTGTGTTCTCGCGGTCAGCGTTACCGTTTTTCAACTAAATTCGACATTTTTTTCGAGAGCCTGGCACAAGTTTTTCAAATGCTGTTATTTCCAAATAAAAACCTTTAGGATGTAGCGCAGTTGCCTATCACAACACTATTATAGTGTATAGCGAGCGCTTATTAAATATGGTTCAAAAATTTAAAATTTGAAGAAAATCTTCAGAAGTAACACTTCTTTTTCCGGATTCCCTCTATACATAAGGAATGTGTGTGTCAAAAACTTTGAATCTAAAAGAAATATTTGTCAAATAGTACACAATGAAAGGAAGCAAATATTGTTGTTCTTTCACGTCAAAGGTATTTTATAGGTTTTCCTGTACAAACAAAATTTAACTTAGCTATTTATATCTTAACAAAACATCAAAAATTCACATAAAAATGTTCAATACTTACTGGGATTGTTCTATGTAGAAAAAGTATGTAGAACATTTGCTGCAGGGAAATAAGTCCCCGGGAACGAAGTTTACTGAGGGACTTAGTTTTTTTTTTTTTTTATATATATACTTCTCCCGGGAAAGGCGAACCTATAACGCTTCAACAGCGCCCCGAGATGCCTGCAGATGTATGTTTGCTCTGCATTTAAATTGCTGCAAATTGTAGTCTTCTGGAAATATATCCCCAGGAAGCGAGTTCCAAAGTTTGCTTGTCCTGTAACAGAAGGAGTTTTTGAAAGTTGATGTCCTCGCGGTTGTCAAGTGTGATGTATGGTCATGAGCATTAGCAGCCTGTCTTGTTGGGCGTCCAAAAGTTGCATTTCGAGGGATAATGTCTTTGAGTTCCTCAGAACATCTACCATGGAAGTACCTATAGAACAAGCATAGGTCAGCGACTTGTCTTCTGTGCACCAACGGTTGTAGATTCGATGTGAGTGTAGGGTCTCCAATGAGTCGAACTGCTCGTCTCTGTATGCTATCAAGCAAGTTAAGTGAATGTTTTGGGGCCGAGCGCCATATATGGGAACAATATTCCAAGCCTGGTCTAACCTGTGCTTTGTAGAGAAGGAGAAGTTGCTTGGGGCTAAAGTACCTCTTTGCTTTAAATAGGTAGCGCAACTTTGCGGACGACGATCTTGCGATATAGGATATGTGGTTCTGCCATGTGATTCCTGAGTTGACTGTGACCCCTAGAAGGTGCATTGAGTCCTTGTTATGGATTGGATGGTCATCCATTTGGATCTGAGGAACTGTTGATTAATTTTTTCTGGAAAATGTTGTGAGCTGTGTCTTGCTTGCATTAAATACAACCAAGTTGTCCTTTCCCCACTTCAAGATTTTGTCCAGATCATCATTTAGAGAATTAATTTGTTCACATCTCTGACTGTGTGATGTAGCCGTATTCACAGGCCCATTGTTCGAGATGGAGGATATGAGAGTGCTGTCATCTGCAAAGCTGTAGATATTATTATCTGTCGATCCAAGCAAATCGTTGATGTGGAGAAGAAATAGAGTTGGAGAAAGAATAGATCCTTGGGGCACTCCTGCATTTATAGCAAACGAATTGGATGATACACCATCTACAACAACTTGGTTCGATCTTCCCAGAAGAAAATTTTGCATCCATCCGCAGAGTTGTTGTAGTAATCCGTAAGGCGCTAACTTGCCTAATAGGGCTCTATGCCAGACTCGGTCAAATGCCTTTGATATGTCCAAGGCTACGGCTCTGGATTCGCCGTGTTGTTCAATTGATTGTGTCCATAAGTGCGTTACGTAGCTTAACAGGTCACTCAACCTCGCACCCACCCCGTAATCTAACAGTAAATCCAAGCACGGAGTTGCACAGGGGCAATTTGCCATGCCATTTTCCATTTGCTTTGATTATTTTCAGAGTCTTGCAAACTGAATTTCGATTGGAGTATTTTGTCAAACAAAATCAAAAATTCCAATTGTAAATGTTGGAAGTTAGTTGCCTCTTTTTATTTTTGAATGTGTACTAAGTTCCCATAAGAAAGTGGTTTTACTTCCCACGAGGTGGGAACTTAGTCCCTTAGTGGATTTAGTTCCCGGGGACTTATTTTCCTGCACCGAACATTTTTAGCAAAACGTCTGAATCAGCAAAATTGTATACTTGGATTTTCGTAGCAATTGCTATGTTTTATGCATATCGATCTTAGTAAGATGCGAGTTGCGTCTCTTTTCAAACATGTCAAAAGTTGGTGCTAACTCAAATCAGTTTTTATTCATACGAAACGTATCAAATACTTTGATTTTGACACTTAGAGCTGTCTCGATAAAGGAATTGAGGGGCATGAATAAAATATTTACTCAAACTAAATTCAAAAATCGAATCATTTTCTTTCGTTTTATTCAAGCTTTAGCTTGCTCTCTACCTAAACAATGTTCTACAAAAATAAACTGCTCTCCATTACCAAACCTAAATCCTCGCAATACTCTGACCTTTTCTGTTTAAATATTTTGGGACCATCAGAATGAGGCTTTTTGTAAAATATGTTAGCTATCCAAATCGACATCTGCTTCTTGTTGTTTATGGGCCTGTTTGACCGACAGATTTCAACTAGGTCTTAAAGACTTACCAACGTTTTTTTTTTAATCTACACCTGTTGGGTTAGAAAAAAAAAAAAAAAAAAAAAAAAAATGTTGGCGCAACACGTACGTAAGGTCTTAGGTCTAGTTTCTCACAACCATTTGTTTTGTGTGTGCTCATTTTTGGGACGAATAGCAGGGATCTACATTTTCGTATCGAGTACAAACGGCTAATTGAGAAGCTCTTTCATGGCAGTTGTACTCTCGGATATTTGTCAGACTTTTGCGAGAGGTGGCGCAGTGGGAAACATGTTTTAAGACGGAATTTGTATTTTTTCGGGTATCGAACCTGACACCTCTCGCTTATTAGTCCAACACATTAACCTCAGCCCCACCTGTTGGGTGTACCTCAATTTCTTTTTCTTGTAGTTGGCTAGTGATTATGTAGATCTTCTTGAGTGAACTTTCCCATCGACCGCTTCTAAACAGCAAACTCTTGGGCCGGTGGCACATTGGACGCGTTTTCGTACGAATACGAACGAACAATTCAGACCAAGTACTATGGCCGTGCGCACACTAGGTACGAGTTACTCTTGGGTACGTATGTAATTATAGTTCCAACGTCCGAAAACAATCCGAACTTGTTGGGATTCTCAAACATTATCACCGGGACATACTGCCCATTTGACGGAATAAATCGTATAGGGTATAGCACGACCGTTTACTGACGACAAACATTTGTATCCAAGAATCCAACATGCGGGCGGTCGTACACGCAAATCCGACAAAAAAAAAACATACTAATCCCAGGAATCATCCCTGATTATATACACGGACCCCGCACTGCTCCAAAAGCACTAACTACTCTTTGTAACCTCGACAAAAAAAAAAAAAAAACATCCCAAGGACTATCCAGGTACATGCCGAAAAGTTTGTGTTAAATCCCGGTTAATGACATTTAAGTTTACTAATATTAGTCTCATCTCCGGGACCGTAATGAAAAGGATAACCAACCTTGAAAACTCATACCGCTTTCAAGTCGCTCAGCTATCCAACAGAATTAACCTTGTGGTTAATATTCATAAGGCCAGAGCCACCCTAGTCCCTAATATGTTATAACAATTTCCCAGCTTTATGGCGCATTTTCGCATCGCAAGTATCCCGAACGAAATTCACATACCGACCGCGTAAATCTTTCGCACCACCTCGTCAGACAATGCGACAAGTGTCAATCGATTGTTGTCTGTGCGCTCGCAAAATTCTAGTGGAAACTTTTTAATTATCCACTATAAAGCAGCGCCCACCGGCCGCCGCCGAAGGAGTGGCGAATACATTTAAATGGCAAACACTTTAATTCAGAACTCCATTTTCACCAGAGCTCACGATGGAGAGGTGCTTTTACATTTTGCCCACTTGTGTGCTATCTTCAAACTGAAGGATGTGCGGTAAACAGAAATAAAAACAACCAAACTAGTGGAAGGAAAGGAAAAAACAAAGTGAATCCCAGCACGCAATGGGGTAACTCATCAACAGGTTTTCTGCGGATGTTCTGACCGTGTCGTGAAGGAGTAAGGAGGACTACTTCGAAGGCGGGCACTGCATCGAAGGGGAAGGCTGTTGTAAGTATTGTACAGTGGTCATTCAATAGATTGTCCTGGGCCAACGTGTTGCGAAAAACTATTGAATATTGTGTGTCTTGTGCGGTTATAGTCGTGCGGTTAAGTGTCGACAAATGAGCATTTAAGTACTTCTTGGAATCGGTCGAGGGAGAGTATGGTTCGGCTTTAATGGCTTCGATGCATATTTAAGTGTTTCATTAGTATCGCAGATAAGTCGCAAACTTTGTTGTGCAGGTCATCGGGTTAGATGATGGTATCGAGAGTAGAATAAAAAAAGGAAAAGGACTTCAGAGAAATTCCTTAGTAGGGTTATCTGCGCAAAATTAGTTTTAGGGTTGACTTTTGCATTATGCAGACGCACTGGCGCCTACCACCGAAGAAGATAACAACTAACCATATCCATAAATTCGCTTCAAGTATAATGTGTGCTCAGTGGACTACTGAGCGAGGGGTCTCACGTTCGATACCCGAGATAATTTAAATGGTACCTTATATCTTTTCCACTGCGCCACTTTTCTTGAACGTCTGACAAAATCCGAAAATATAGCTGCCACGCTTCCCGATTCAGCCATCAAATTGCAGGCCCTTTCCACATGTCCCAGAAATATAAAACTCACACAGAACGAGTGGTTGTGAGAAGCTAGCGTCCTAAATAAACTTGTTGCACTAACTATATTTTTTTTTCGTTACTGAGCGAGGATCAAACCCTCTAAAGAGATAAAGAATAAAATCTTACTTAAACTGAAAAAGGGGCCACTTTTATCATTTTTTAAAAAGTAGGGGCCAAACGGCAACCCTGGTTCAACTTGCCGATAACTCCGAGGTTGAGCAACTTCGGAGTTGATTTCAATGAAACTGAGAGTTAAACGGCAAGTTGAAAATTTCTTTTATTCACTAGGTAATATAATTCTCAGCTCCGCACTTGAAATTCAGAAATTAGCCTACTTGCAGTGTCAGAAATAACCCCGAGAAATTGGAAAATTCGTAAAAAAATAATTTTCCATACATTTTGTACGGGGAATTTTCTTTTTCTTTATTTTCTTTATTTTATGATCGCAATGTACAATTTGTAAAAAAAATTCTACGTCAATGTAATTATTTAGTAGATTTTCTTAAAGGAAACAATTTCGTTTAGCACGGGCAAAGTCGGGCGGGAACAGTTAGTTATATATATATACCTACATATAATTTCATTAAACAATTTTCATACAGAATTTGTATAAACAAACTTAAAGGCATTATTCTTTGATCTGAACATCAAATTTAGTTTTTTAAAATTATTAAACTTTTAAAACAAAGATACAGATAATATGTAAGTTAGAGATTTATTTTTTTTTTTTGTTGGGAATTCGCTGGAAGCAAAAAGTCATCGAAAGACATTGCAACTATGTTCCTTAGTACTTTATTTTGGAAGATTTGAATTTTTTGTAAATTTGTTTGGCATGTGCATGCCCTCAACTGGAGCCCGTAGGTCCATACTGGTTTTAGAACTTGCTTGTATAGCAATAGTTGGCGCAGTGGCTTAGTGGTTAGTGTGTTGGACTACTACGCTAAGGGTCGTGGTTCGAATCCCGCAAAAACCCAAATTCCAACTTAGGGTTTTTTTCACTGCGCCACCTGTCGCGAACGTCTGACAAACCATCCGAGAGTATGACTGTCTTGAAAGAGCTTCTCAATTAGCTGTTTGGAGTCGGCATGAAATTGTAGATCCCTTCCATTCGTTTCAAAAATAAATGTTTGTGAGAAACTAGGCCTAGGGTCCATCCCGACCTGTTGTGCCAACTATTTATTTATTTTTCGTTTAATATTAATTTCTTATATTAATATTAATAAAAACTATAAGCGCTGTTTAACTATCTACTTAATAGTTTTTTTTCGTAAAAAACAGAAATTTTATGAAAAGTTTTATGAAATATAATTATATATGTATATTTTAATCCGGGGAGAAATAAAAAGTTGATTGCTGCGATTTATTTTTCTTGCTTTTTTTTTTATTTTTATTTATAAAAACACGGCGATCTCTTACTTCCTAATTTTTTCGTTAACATTTTATCATTAACAGATAAACAATTTTTCTTAAATAAAAACTATTAAAGAGAAACTAGAGAGGGCGTTTCATTATATAAAAAGAGTAGTTTACGATATAAAGTCTTTGAAATCAAGCAAGTTTTTTTTGATGAAAATTTTTATTGTCAGATTTAAAAACAAGACTTACATAATTTTACTTACATTTTCGGCGTATGCAAAATGTAAACAAGATGTGGGTACAACAATGAAAGTACCGTCGATTACAAATTTTCGTTGCTCAGGATCGCATGAATTGGATATAATTCAATTCGAAATTGTGGACGCCATGAAAATAGTATAAGGAAATCGATTTTCCAAATGCAATTATCTTTCATTGAGTTGATTAATTTTTTGTTTTCACACCAAGCTCTTGATCCGCGTGAGGATGGTGAACCTCATTTTTTCGAAGAATTTTCTTCATGACTTCATCTAAAAGAATAGCGGCTTCACAAATGCCCCCGTAGAAGCAACAACACCGATTGAGATTTTTTCGCCTATATTTCTATATATCGCTCATTTGCTACAATACCGTCATAACTCAAAAATCTCAATTTTTCAGGAGAGGATTTTTAAGATTAAAATTGTCATAGTTATCGTAAGGGGTTTCTTGTTAAATATGTACGAAATAAAAACTGGTTGTAGTCATAACTGTATGTTTATGAAATTAAGGTATGATATGAGATTGAATTATTTCTATCAACAGCTCCTTGAGATTAAATTCATCCCTACATTTGATTATGACACTTTTGCACTGAAAATTAGCATTTTTTATGAAAGAGAATGTTGTCATAACGACACGAGTGCTCTCTCTTGGCCAATTTTTGAAACTAAGAAATGATGTTCTATAGGATAAAAGGTATCTTTATTTAGTTAACTTCTACATCCATAACTCAAAATTGTTGAATTTTGAGTTGTGACGATATTGCAGCAAATGAGCGATATGTTTAGCTGACCAGGCGAACTTTGTTCCGCCCAAATTCCTTAACCCTGGAAAGATAATCATATTTTGCAACACACTTTAGATAATCATGGGTAAATTTGACTCACAGCGTGGTTATAACTCAAAATGGATGATACCTTCCTCAAACAACACGTCCACATACCGATAGGTACTCGTGCTGACTGGGATGTTACAACGCGCAATGTATTATTCAGAATAATAAAAAACATAGAGCTATTATTTGTTTTCGGATGAGTCAATTTGACGCAGATTATCTTTGCAGGGTTAATGTAATGAAAATAATAATTTCGAGCATGCAAAATGCACATGCTGCTTTACGTAATTCGGTCAATTCAAATTCACAACTCATACTTTTTCAATAGAAATATTTGAAGTACCTAAAGCAATGTCGATGTGTTTCATTCAAACCGCGATGATTGACGTAACGACCAACCTTCCGCTTTTTCACTAAAGTCCTTTATTTATGGTACACAACGTACAAAGCGGAAGGTTTGCTAACACGTTGCCACGCCAAAACAATTGATAATGTGAAAAACATGGGAATTCATTATTGATACCAATTTCCAGCGATTGGAATAGCGAAAGCGAGACGCATGGGAAATTGAAGACGCTTAAATATCAATGGCAAATCGTTCTGAATAATCGGAATCCGCGGAATGAGAACGTTTGCTGTTCAATTTTCTTCTTATTTGAGATTCTTCACAATCAAATCAAACGCGATCCGTTGCAAAGTTTGCAATTTCAAATTGTGTAGCTGTAAGTCCGCAGTAGCTTAGTGGTTAGTTTTAGTGTGTTCCAACTTAGGGTTTTTTTCACTGCGCCACCTCTCGCGAACGTCTGACAAACATCCGATAGTATAACTGTCTTGAAAAAGCTTCTCAATTAGCCGTTTGGAGTCGGCATAAAATTGTAGATCCCTTCCATTCGTTCCAAAAATGAAAAACTCACACAAAACGAATGGTTGTGAGAAGCTAGGCCTAGGGTCCCTCCGGGCCTGTTGCGCCAACTATTTATTTATTTATTAAGTCCGCAAAAACCAAAGAATCCAAAAATTAAAAATTTTAAATAATTTTTGTTTTTTTTTTGGAAGTGAGTTTGCTATCAATTTTTTTTTTTTTTAAATGGTGTACAAACTTCTATCCCCAATAAAGTTTTGTTTTCACGACAGAAAGTAGCATATGTCCTTAATTGGGCCAATGCGAATTTAAACCAAAAAATTGAAAAATCGAACGATTCTTTCCCGAGTTATGAGTGCACAAACGGATGCCAGTCTTTATAATATAAAGATTTATAATATAAAGGGTGGGTACAGCTACATATTATGTAGCTGTACCCACGCGGCTTGGCCCGTACCTTTCATTGTAAGTCCTGCTCACATTTCCCAAAGTGCTTTATTTGGACAATGTTCATTAATAATTTTAATTATACAACTTTAGAAATAGTGCTTAAAGTGTTGCAGGGAAATAAATCCACGTGGATTTACTCCACATGGGAATTAAGTCCACTTGTTCCAGTGGGAAATATGTCCGCAGTGAGACAAATAGTTTCTAATTTTCTTTTTAAGGATTACATATCCACATACAAATTAATAAATGGGCGATTGCTTTCGACACTCGGTTCAAAAAACGATTCACGGTAGAAATAATTACCCAAATGAAATCGGAAACCGCCAATTCAATTGATCTAAGTGCATATGATCGTAATCCGATTACTAACTGGGTTATTCGTCGTGAACGTGAACGATAAATGCAACCATTTGAATTGAGTAACGATCTCCAGTTCCAAACCTGTTGTAGAGTTGTTGTTAGTTCCAACGATTGCTCTATCACGCTTATTAGAATGTTTAGATTTAATTGTTTGCCAAACATTAGGATTATTTTCTAATGAATTTACGGATGAGGATGTTCCAGCAACAGGATCATCAGCAGCAGTTTTTGAATGCATTGTAACAGCATTAGATGTATCAGCATCAGTAGCAACAGCGGGGGTTACAGCATCAGCCCGATCAGCGTCGTTGATGATCGAAATAATCGAGTCTGAGTCTGGAGGCAAAGCAGAGGCAACATTGGCAGCGGTTGATGAGTTTTTTTTGCTTAACTTTGCATTAGCGGCAGCCACGACAATTCGGGGAGTGCGCGGACTATTATGAGATGTAGGAAGTTGCGAGTTGGACACTTTGGCACGAGAGGGTGCATTGACCCTACCGGTTGTTTGCGAACGCGTAACCACTTGAGACTTTGTGCAATTATTTGTTGAAGAACGCAAAACAAAATCTTTTAGTTCAATAAGCTCTTTATGCATTTGATTAATTTTAGCAAATAATAAGTCATTGTCAACTAGATTAAGGCGACATTTAGGCACTGTAATGTAACCATTATAGTACAACTTAGAAATTAATAGAAAAACTGTATGATTTAACACAATAGCAGATAAACACGTCCAATCACTGTGACTTTCGTTTTGAATCTTTTTTTTTGCAAATTCATATTCAAAATATTGCCCTGAACTTTAAATTCATAACGGTTTTTCGCCCAGAAACATCGGAATTACAATAGAAACAACTTTTGATTTTTCGTTCAACATTTTCTTCAAGCCATGGGTATTTTTCTTTCCATTCAGGCTGAAAACGCACCTCATATTTCTTCTTTTTTTCGTTCGTACATCGTTTCAGCAGGTCTAAACACTTTTGAAAAAAATTATGTTTTATTGATAGCATAACCAACCTGCACAAACTACTTACTCATCAACAGACAAAAGTAAAAAGTAGAATCTAGTCAGCGTTTTGTGCAAAACTTAAAACAAATAGTTCGTTAAGTGATTTGATTTTCTGTTTTTGGAAAAATACAAGTTGCAAGAGGATTTTAAACATACAGATAGATGAATTGTATCGAATAAAGGTAACTTGTACTTTTGTACCTGAGCAAACTCATTTGTATCGAATTCGATACAATTGTATCGACTTTTCCATCCCTGGTTCCAACTTCTTCGACTCATGATACCTTCTCTCATCGCCCGACAATGAATTGATTATAATTTGGAGCACTATCACTGTCGTCCGCTTTGAGAGAGATAAAGTCACGGTCGCCACGTAAAAGTAAAAAAGTAAAAAACAAATAATTTTGACATGAAACCAAAGTTTGATTTGTTAACTTCTACTATTACGGGGAATTCAGAATATCAAAAGTTGACCAATTTTCGGCGGAATCTCCAAAGCTGAGCCAGTCTTTAAATGCATAAAAACAATTTCCCAAGTTGAAAATAAAAATCCCCAAGTTGTGTTCAACTTCGAGTGAATAAAACAAGCCTTACCGTATGACGATATCGACTTATGTCCCTTCGCTGACTGGAAAAGACTTTGAGCTTGTTAGAAAGACTGACCGCAACAAAGCAAGGTCGCTGTAAACCTGTAGACATCTGATTTAGCAAAGCATGATGATCCTCCACCACCCGCAGTATCGATCGATAAATCTTTTTCCGTTCACTCTAATCCACTCAATTTCAAAACGCAAATACCAATACACATTTTATTACGCGCACGAAAAATTGACACCAACCTACTTGCTATTCATCAAGCGTGGTTCTCCAAAAAGTTGATAAAAGCCCACGCTTACATCACGACACGAGTAACATCGTACATAACTGACAACATGTAGCTTCCCCATGTTTTGCTTGGTAAAGCAAGAACACCATTAGCGCCACATTTTCGTAGAAGTAATCCCTGTGAATCTACCTACGAATGGCCATTACCCTTGGAGCTGGATATGTAAATACCCACGGCCTTGTATATATATAGTCCGAACGCATTTTTTGTTAGGTTTTGATTTTGTCCCTAAGTGGGAAAAAATCGCACAAAACGGGCTAATGATTTATGGAGGCAATTTCCGGTAAACGCTGCAAAACAAATGCTTCGCGCGGAAATTGTCCCTCTGAAATCGAGCGGCGCAACCCTTTTCTTTTCGTTTATTCATTCATTGCAAACATCTAAAGAAACCCGGGCGCCATGTTTATCACTCCGAATCGGCGGCGGGTGGATCTTCTCTACACATCCACTGATAATGTCGGCGCTGAATCAGATTGATACATTTAAATATAAATTTATCAATTAGTAAAAAAACCCTCAGCACAGTAAAGGTGAAGCCATTTTAGTTAGCCCGCACGACGACCTTTTTGACTCGACTTTTATATCCCATGAACTGTATACACCCATTGCGTGAATTTATATTTCACTTTCAAGCTTCAAAGTTGATGTACTCGAGAAGGGCAAATATCCGCCTCATTATCCGGCAAATGGATGTCATTACTCTCAGCCAGCCTCGAAATGGGCAATTTCTTGCTCTATTCATTTCACGGGACTCATCGTAAAACGATGAAAGGCTAAGGGTGGGTGTAATAAATATATAATGTCATCGGACTGGGACTGGCTGGCAACTTCCATTTGGAGTGCTCTTAGCACCTTAAAAATGTCAAATTATTTTGAAATAACGGCATGCGAAAATGGATCTGCATGGATTCGCTTTTTGGTATATACAAGTATATAGATTTCGTTGACTCTGGCCCTGTGAAAAGATGAAAAACAAATCACATTAAGCTTCGTCTTACCGCATTTACGACCTAAGCGAGGGAGCTGGAAAGGTTATGGGTCACATTTGAGACAGGTGGATGGGATTTTAATTTTAAGTAAACTCGATAACGATGTTATAATGTTAACGGCGTGTTCGCTCTTAATGGTGTTTTCATCATGGGTATTAGATACGGAGAAGGTTGACCAATTCAAATGTTCATGTTCAGTGTTGAGACGAAAGTTCAGACGGTAAATAAACTGTTTGATAGAAAAGCCTTCGACAAGCAAGTCGGTATATTTCATTGGCAGTTGCAAGATGAAAGACGAGGAGGTGCGTCATAATTTATCATTTATCTTGTCAAAAGAGTTTCATACTTTCGAAATCCGTCGCAGTCACCTTGAAGAAAATAAGTTGACGGAAATCAAAATCCCGAAGCCCATTGACAGATTAGATTTGCCATTGGTAACATTTTTTCTTACATGGATTTTGCAACTCATTTGTGTAAAACTTTCTCTAGAAATTATTGCAACGCAACGAATGCCTCCGTTGATATGATTTATGGTCACGTGGGTCTTGTTTCAATAAGTTTTTAATTTATCACGCATCAGGTCGGAAAGTTAACACGGAAGCGGCGCAAGCGTCTCAATGTTGTTAAATTTTAAATCACATCGAATCAAAGCGTTCCCATACACATTATTCGATCGTACTGACAGAAAAGTTTGACATTTGACAAATATTGTCCCAAAAAGTTGGAGAACATCAACCTGCCTGTCATCTTCATCTGTTGTGTTAATATGGCACGCAAATCTTCAGTTTAAACTTTAAAGTGAGTTACCCATAACCAGTGTTGCCGCAGAGAACGATTATAAGGTAGGCACAAACATTTTTTTTAAACTTTGTTTTAAAAAAAAACCAGAAAAAATAACAGAAGGTGATTATGCTAAATTTGTAGAAGCAGCAGAAGACTCATTTGATTTAGAACCTCCAGCACAAGACACATTTACAGATTCTTTTGCCTCTACCGCCTCCAAGAAGTCAAATTTCACAAAATATATCTATGTAACACAAGTTTAATTTGATTTATTTAAAAAAAAAAAAAATAATATTTCAAGCATTCACATACAAATTCACGGAGTTCAAACAAAAAAACAGAACCATCAAACTACAATCTTAGGTAAATTTTCTATATTTATATAAAAGAAAGCGATGTTAGTATCTAAGAAAGCCTGGACAGATTTCGATGATTCGCAACAATTCGGACTGATCTCCGGCCAAACAAGAAGAATATCAAAGAAAATTCCCGAAAAATCTACGAGAAAAAAAAAGTATGAAGAAAATTAATTTTCCCATAGATTTTGTATGGCGTTAGTTACTAAGCTTATAACTCAAGAACGCCTGGACCGATTTCAATGATTTACACCAACTCGGACTGGTTTCCGGCGGAACAAGAAGAATATACCGAAGAAAATTCCCCCAAAAAAAAAAAAAAAACATTATGAAGAAAATTCATTTATTTATTTATTTATTTATCAAAAATAACTTACAAAATAAATTTAGAAGTTATTTACATTGGAAGACATCAGGGCAGCGAGACCATAGATGTCGTTTTAATATTATTGTCTGCTTTTCGACAAAGGCAATCCATATTGAAGCAGCAAGTGATTTATCGACACATGTCTTTTTAGCCGCTTTTGCCCGATTTGTAGCCAGACGAGGCCTTCCTAAGGAAGTTTACTCCGATCACGGCACCAATTTTGTCGGTGCTAATACCGCTCTCCGAAAGGATTATCAGACTCTACTCACTACCGCAGCCAAGGCAACATCTGACTTCTATGGGCCACAAGGATTTGTTTGGAATTTTATTCCACCCGGAGCTCCACACATGGGGGGCTTGTAGGAGGCCGGTGTGAAAAGTTTCAAGTCCCATTTTTTAGAAAACTGCTTCTTCCCACAAGTTTACATTCGAAGAATTTTCGACTCTTTTGGACCGTATTGAGGCCTGCCTTAATTCCCGGCCCCTATCTCCTATGTCGGAAGATCCGACCGATTTGCTTGCTCTTACCCCTGGTCATTTTTTACATTTTTTATTTCGTTTACCTTTGTAAAGTATTCTATTTGAATCATTTATCTTAAGTAAGTCTTTAAGTGCATTATACTTTATCTGCTTTATTTAACCGCTTCGCGGCAGGTTAGGTTAGGTTAACGGGTTGGTAGAGCAGGTAGACCCTACTATACCCCACTTAGGTCTTGGGGGTTTATCGTTGGTGCTGTAGATGGTTAGCACATGTCTCTCCTTCATATGTCTACCCGACGTTGTCCAGCCATCCTGATATCCTCAAGAACCTGTAAATATCAGAGAGTGTAATATCAGAAAGTTCTTCTAAGTCATGGAAGTAATAGCTTCCAAGTGTTCTCTTCCTCAAGTGACAGAGGCTCGGGCAGTGACAGAGAAAGTGAGGTGTGTCCTCATGAACCTCTTCGTCCCCGCAGCCTCTACATATATCGTCATCTTTGAGATTTAGTTTCATCATATGGTTTCTTAGAAAGTTATGACCCGTTAAAGCCCCTACCAGCTTAGACAGCGATGACCTGTCAAACTGTAGAAGTTTGATGGTTCGGCCACTGTCATATACTGGCCATAGCTTCCGAGATATTTCACAGGTAGTTAGTTCTTTCCACCTGTTATTGGTTTTCATACGAATCTTGTTCTCCACCCGTTCTCTGAGATTACAGAGTGGAGGATTGATCGACTGTAGTGCTCTATCATGATCCATTGCAGACCCTTTTCTCGCCAGTTCGTCAGCAATCTCATTGCCGGCTTTGTCACTGTGTCCAGGGACCCAGCAGAGATTGGTAGCGTCCTGCGAGCAGAGAACCTTGAGCTCTTCGCGACAGCTGTGAACTAGCTTGGATTTTATTTCAATAGCAGAAATTGCCTTTATAGCCGCCTGGCTGTCAATGAAAATGGTAATATCATTGCGTGGTATTGCCAACAATGACACCCTTCGGGCTGCTTCCGCGATTGCCAGAACCTCTGCTTGGAAGACACTGCTGCTGTCAGGAAGCCTAATGGAGCAGTGTATATTTAATTCCTCACAGAATATACCGGCACCGGTTCCACAGTCCATCTTTGATCCATCTGTGTAGATGGATATCGATTTCCCCTTAGTGGGTTCGTCTGAATTCCATTCATCTCTGCTCGGAAAAGAGTAGGAGAATGGTCTATCAAAGTTCAGATGGGGAGACATATAGTCAGAAATGACAACGTTCCCAACGTATTTACTTAGAATATGTGCGTGGCCAAAATTGCATGGGTTCCAGGTATTAGTTTGACTAATCCTTAAGGCACTTTTGGCAGCAGATTCTTCCATGTAGAGGTCCAGAGGAGTCAAATTGAGGATTGCCTCCAATCCAGCTGTGGGTGTAGTTCTCATTGCGCTGGTTGTCCCTATACATGCTAGTCTTTGTATCTTTGTCATTGCCTTGAGATTGGTTGCCTTGCCAGCGGCTTGCCACCAGACTATGCTGCCATATGTGAGTATTGGCCGCACGATTGCCGTGTACATCCACAGGATTATTTTGGGGTTTGGTCCCCACCTCCTGCCGAAGATACGGTTACATGCGTAGAAAGCATTAGCTGCTTTCTTCACTCTTTCATTGACGTTCGGCTTCCAATTAAGTTTCCTATCGAGGATCATACCTAGGTATTTTGCCCTATCTGTCACCTTTAGAGGTATTCCCTCAAGAGTTGGTGGCTCGAATTGTGGTATTATTCTTTTGTTTGTAAAAAGGACAAGCTCGGTTTTTTGAGGGTTAACCCCGAGGCCGCATTGCTTTGTCCACGTACTGAGAGTTCTTAGTGAATTCCCTAACAGGTCGCTTATGGTTTGTAGGAATTTTCCTTGTACAAGCAAGACTACATCATCTGCGTATGCAGTCACCTTGACACCCATATTCTTAAATCTCATTAATAGCTCATTAATGACAAGTACCCAGAGTAGAGGAGAAATGACCCCTCCCTGCGGAGTGCCTCTAGCTGCAGTTAGTCTAAGTTCAGTGTCACCTATTTTCGCGTTGATGTTCCTCTCGCTAAGTAAGTTTATAATCAGATTAGTGAGAGATTGGTCAGCATTTGAATTCTGTAGTGCTCTCTTTACTGCGCACGTTTTAACATTATTGAAGGCACCTTCAATATCCAGAAACGCCGCCAGAGTATATTCTTTATCTTTTAATGACCTCTCTATGGTGCTAACGACCTCATGCAATGCGGTTTCCACCCCTTTACCTTTAATATAAGCATGTTGGGCAGAGGAAATCGCATTGTCATCTAGCCGGCAGCGTATAAAGACGTTCATTAGTTTTTCGAAAGTTTTCAGAATAAAAGATGTCAGACTTATCGGTCTGAAGTCTTTGGCGGTGGTGTGGCTAGATTTTCCCGCCTTTGGAATAAAAACGACCTTAACCTCTCGCCAGGTTTTAGGTATGTAGCCGCATTCCAGACTACGAATGAAAAGTCTTTTTAAGATCGGGGTAATAGTAGTCTTAGCTTTCTGGAGCATGATTGGAAAAATACCGTCGCATCCAGGAGATTTGAACGGGGAGAATGTATCAATTGCCCAGTTTAGTTTATCTTCGGTTACAAGTTCTGTCGGAATTGTCGCTAACGTGGTAGTAAAACTAGACTGATTAGCCTGGTTCATAGTACAACCCGGAAAATGAGTCTGCAGAAGTAGACTGAGCGTCTCCTCACAGGATTTTGTCCAAGTACCATTACTGTCCTTGAGATATCCGGGTACTGCGGATTCTTTGCACATGATTTTTCGAAGTCTGGCCGATTCTGTGGTGCTTTCGATATCGCTACAGAATGTGCGCCAGGTTGTGCGTTTAGCACTAATTATGGCCTTTTTGAATTTCCGCTGGCCAGCTTTGTATATATCCCAGTCTGTTTGGGAGTTTGTGGCCTTTGCCAAGTTGAAGAGGGCTCTGGTTCTCTTTCTGATTTCAATGAGGTCCTTTGTCCACCATGGTGGAGATTTCCTATTCTTTATTGTCCGTAAAGGACAGGCTTTATCGTATGCTTTAATTAGAACTGTGTTTAACATTTCTGTCGTTGCATCGATTTCATCTAACGTTCCCATTTTTTGTGTTATCAGTTTCTGGCCATTCTTGGCTACTTCTGATAAAAATGTTTCCCAGTTAGTCATTCTGGGATTTCTATATTTGCTCAAAGGGGCAATTTTCTCGTCAATAAGGAATTCTATAATTCTGTGGTCTGAGAAGGATGGTTCTGTGGACACTTTCCATTCCCGCACAGTGAGAGTTAGTGAGTTGCTATATAAAGTTATATCTAAAACCTCACGCCTATTACTTGTTATAAAAGTTGGTTCGTTGCCAACATTGGCTACTAACAAGTTATTTTCTATAATAAATTCTAAGAGAGACTCACCTCGATCGTTGATGTCGGTGCTTCCCCAGAGCGTATGGTGGGAATTTGCATCACAGCCTAGGATTATATCCCATTTGTCGCGCTCTGCTTCTATAACCAGTGATTTGGTTAATTCGGAAGGTGGGTTGGTGGATTCGTATGGCATGTAAATTGCCGCCAGTACAAGAGGGTTCTTTCCCACCCTGTCCCATTTGACCGCAGTTTGGTCGGTACAGCTGAGGCTAGGTAAGAGAAAAAGTTTAATTTGTTTCCTGGCGACAATACATGTACGAGACTTACCTTCGCGGCAAGGCGGCCGGTAATGTTCACACAAAAAAAAAAAAAAAATAGTGCGTGGAGTCCCTTCGCGCGGAAGAAGTGAAACTTCGTAATGTGGAAATGAAAATAGAAAGGGGTAGAAATTGATTTTTAGTGAAATCATATTGTTTCTTTAAGGCAAACTTTATTAACATTGCTTACAATTCACAATTGATCGCATCTGTTAATTATCCCTTTCGATTGGAGAAATATCCAAATATATAACATTTACAATAGGATTATGACACCTAAAGTAAGAAACGAAATGTTGGAAGTCGCATTAGAAGTTTCACTTCAACAAGACATTAATTTAGTCGCCGATTTAGTCATTATTTTTGGTAATTAATCTTCTTCACAGAATATTCCTCTCAAAGCATTTGGTGCCAATAAACATTTAAGCATTTAAGAAGTTTCACTTCAATAAATCAAGCAACATAATTCACCTATATCGTCTTTACTTCTTGAATTCTTCAATTCTTTACTGTAGGTATCAACGTAGGTACTATCACAACCATTTAAACAAAAACCTTGAACGCAATTTCTATATACACCACCATATGTCTATCAGCGCACGTCAACAGCCATCTGCGCATTTCCTCAGAAACACATTGTCGCTGTTGATTACATACACATTAACGTCGCATACTTCTCTTTCGTTTCACTTATTTTGCAGAAAACACCACTCAGTTTTTTTTTTTTCATATGAACGTGCTTGTGCAATGTGCGCCACCCTCACCCTCCCTCACACCTTTGAGTATTCAATGCTTTTATTAGCGTTAAACGTTTAACGCGACCTTGAGTTGGAAGTAGCATAAGAAGTTTCACTTCAATAATGAGGACGCTACTCGTTGCTAACGCTCGCGCTGGCCTGTAACAGGTATACTACGCGCATGCGTTCGAGTGCCACGCATTCACTCTCGCTCTGTCTCCTTCTATTCCCCCTCCCCAGGAGCGTTGAACGTTTAACGCAACCTTGTTGGAAGTCGCATTAGAAGTTTCACTTCAATAAGACATTAATTGCCAATTTAGTCATTATTTTTGGAAATTAATCTTCACCACAGAATATTCTTCTGCCAGCATTTGGTGCCAATAAACCCACTCACCATTGCATACTCTGAAGCTTGAGCGGTACCCTCACACCTTTGAGTATGCAATGCATATAGTAGCATTAAGCATTTAAGAAGTTTCACTTCAATAAATCAAACAACATAATTCACCTATCTCGTCTTTACTTCTTGAATTCTTCAATTCTTTACTGTAGGTAACAACGTATGTAGGTATGTACTATAACAACCATTAAAACAAAAACCTTGAACTCAATTTCTATATACACCACCATAAGTCCATCAGCGCACGTCAACAGCCATCTGCGCATTTCCTCAGAAACACATTGTGGCTGTTGATTATACACATTCACCTCGCATACTTCTCTTTCGTCTCACTTTTGTTGGAGAAAACACCACTCTTTTTTTTTTTCATATGAACGTTCTTGTGCTGTGCAATGTGCGCCACCCTCACCCTCGCTCACACCTTTGAGTATCCAATTATTAGCGTTAAACGTTTAACACGACCTTGAGTTGGAAGTCGCATAAGAAGTTTCACTTCAAAAAAAATAATTGTAAGACATGAAATGCAAACCATATCTAACTTTTAACTCAAACCTAGAGGGCGTTTGGCTCGAAAAAAGAAATGTCACTTTGACTGCTTCTTATAAAACATCGTGCGCGAGCTCGTCCCTTTCTCTTTTTCATTACATCGTGCTGGTGCCCTGACCGCTTCTTTTCGTGAAATTATTAAATAAAATTAAGTGCTAAAATTAAAATCCGAGACTTTTTTTTTCGTTTTATTGTTCCTCGGCGAAAAATGTTGGCTAACTATCTGTCAATCGCATAAAGGAAAACTCAGGCGACAAACCCCAGCCTGACAACTCCTATGAGTCGGTTACAACCGCGCGCTGTAGAACCGCAGCATACACCGACCGTAGTAGATTTTTTGAGGCGTTGCCAACCATTATAGATATTTAAAACGAAGGCGCGCCTAAGAGCGTACGTTTTATCATGCGTACTGATGCCCTCCGCCAAAGGCGCTCAGGACTTGCAGGTTCACGCGATTTGACAAGACGCTGCTGAGTAGCTGACACAAGTTCCGGCAAACAATATTTCACCATTCCTGACATTTTAATATGAGATTAGTCATTTCATTTGGGACAGTTTATTCCACCAACCATACATTTATTCAATGAAATAAATTAATTAATTTTCGCCTGTTTACGACATTTTGCTTGATAGGAAAGCAAATCAAGGATTATTTCTTCTTAGTTGCCGCTATAATTCGGCAAGCCCGGTCCTTGCCTGTAACAGTGACAGCTCATTGTGTTTTGCCAAAAATTAATAGTTGAACAGACTTTTGAAAGATTGTGCTTCCGGACAATATTTTCATGTATCATGTTATAGGTCATCCGTCATCACTATAAAAATATCTACTTGCTGATTTTTTCCATAATTCGTTTCACGTAAACTAGATCGCCGACCAAAATACGGGTAACTCTTCATACCTTTTTGAATGTTAGGCAGTTTCGTTCCTTATCGTCAGTCGTTTTTTTTTTTGTATTGTGCTTCCCGCTCATCTAACGTGATAGTTTTAATAGTTTTGCGTGACGATGTAAATGTACCATTAAAAAATAATTTTATTTATTCCTTAAGGAGGTATATAATATATAAACATCCACAACTTTTCCGAAAGAATCAGGCACGAATTTCTTTACTGCTTTGTCGTTGACGTCTGTATTTTAGGGTGGTATTTTTATTTTTATTATTTTTGCTATTTTCGGCAATCGTTTTATACTTCACTTCATACTTCCTACTTATTTATGATGAATGTCGATTGTTTGCATTCATAAAAAATATTCTTATAGTTGATGAGGCATACCCTAGGCTCAACTTCTGTGTGAGTTCATTTTTTTTTTAGAGGGACCTACAAATTTATGCTTGAATTGAGAGGCTCTTTCGTGACAGGTTTTCTCTCAGATCATTGTCAGACGTTCGAGGGAGGTGGAGCCACTGCATTGACAATGGGAAATTGTGATTGTAATTTGAACTTGAATTTTCTTTTTTTTCATTGTGTACTTTAACTCTCAATTTAATTAAATTTAGTCGATACTAAATACTAAAAGCTGTTTAAGGCTGTCTGTTGACTTTTTGGAGACGTCCTAGTTCTAAGGCGTCGAGGTCGAATGTTTTTATGTTTGTACCTACTCATACCATGGAATTAACGGGTCTGCTAATTTCATTCCTATTTATGTTTTTCGAATTGGTAACCCTTTTTATTTCAATTTGACAGATGACGCAATGACGCTTCTATGTTCATTTTGGATTTCCGTTTTATCAGACGTAGACTTCTTATAAGACGCGGCCACAACTGCTCGAAAATTATAAACCAGGGCGTTTTTTTCTTAAGATTTGTTTATCAATTTGGCAGAAAACTCTTACAAGCAATTTGACAGCTTAAAAAAAGCACCCTATACCTATTTAATAAGCTTCGCACAAATCGGACGATACCTATACCTTGCAGCATAACATCAATTTCTACATCATTGATCAATTTGGTTTTGTTTTTTTCCTTATGCGGTCTTTTGCCCTACAATAAATTGTAAAAAATATAAATTCTAATTTCTGTCCATCGCTAGAAGCCACCCTGAAAAAAAAAAAACACTTGAACAAACGAAAACAGAGAGAAAGTGAGAGGATTAGAAGTTAGAGCTGGCCTTTTTACTACATCACATCGGTTTATCTCAAAGCCACATAACTTTTTTGTTCAACCTGCCATCATTAATTTTTATTATCTGCTTCATTTTGCAGTTGGGGCAGCGTATGTACCTAGAAGCATTTTGGGGGAAAAGCAGCTAAAGTGTCAGCCCCAATTACCCGACAGCCTTAATTTGACAGGGAAGGGGCACAAACAAACTCACACAAAAATGAACCAAGGCATATATTTTCCAAGAAAGAATAGAGATGCAGAAATACACTTTTTCTCTCGCATATAAAATAACCGCCCATTCAACTATGAGCATGGAAGTTAAATACCCTCTTTTAGGCTACTGTTACTGACGGTGAAGGATGAAATTTACAGTTGGCGGCACTTACAAGTTGGGTATATATTTTCCTTTATGCGCAAACAAAATCTTAATCCCTTCCGGACGCCTATGGAAACACACTGTTCAAATATTCAACAGCACGTTCACACAGTTCAACACTCCTTTTTGCCCGGGATACGCGCTTGCTTTTACCAGGTATACACACTAACCCTGCATTTACTCCTTGTTTGTACAGCCAATTACGAAGTTTTACTTAACAATTTAATGTATAATATTTCATAAGAAAGACTGTATACAGACAGTCACAGTGACTTGGTGCAGAAGTTAGTTTTGTGTTTTTAAAACTAATTTCTTAAGTAAACACGCTCCAATGCTGGAATTTGCTTCGGGCACACACACACGTATAGATATACTCAACTTGTTGCTATTGCGCGGCAAATAAATAAATTGTAAGCACTTCCTGAGATATGCTGCCATGGATAACATTTTTTGTAGGTAAGCGCCTGATACATTAACTTGTTGGCTTATACCGGCTGAACGTAGAAAGATAACGTGTGCTTAAATTAGGTTACCACATTTGATGGCAGCGAAAATAAGCCCATTCCGTTAATTTCTAAAATTAGAAGGAAATCGTTTTTTTGTAAGCCAGCAGGTTGCCTAATATTTGAGGTATGAAGTGAGATTATGGGAATTTTAAAAACAGATCCTGACAAAGCCGAAGCCGAAAAAGAGCTGACTCGGTTTGGTTGAAGTATGTTTGTGATTTCTAAAGTCTGTAGCCGCAGTAAGAGATGCTGGGAATACGGAGGAACTACTTCTCTAGACCTAATGTGTAGGTATAAAAACCGCTGTCAAGCAGCATTTACAAAGAGACGGCAGCAATCTGTAGACTTAAATCTTAAATCGAACAGCTGGAACTGACGAGACCGTTGACCTTTCTGGCCAATATGGCATGTGTTTACAAAAAATCAATAGAACTACACACACGAAACATACGCGTCGCAGAAACAGGAGTCTATTCTTTTGCTCTCTATATAGTAGATGGCGCGCACTGATAAAGCAGCTCGTGTCCTCGTGCGTGTCTGACATTAGTTTCAAAGCTGCAGACTATAGTAACAGGTCATAATCTCAATTTCGGTTCGATGAAGCCTTCCCGAAAAATCGTCGAACTATCATCAGTCTCGTTTGTCCATACGTGGAGGAATATAAGTCCCTGGCCATTACGTCAGCTTACACTTTACAGCTTACAGAGTCTCCTTAGCATCATGGACAAAATTCTGTCTCCAAATCCAATAACATTTCGCCGTCGATTCTCAACAATTACAGTATGCGGTTTCCTCATGACAATTATACAATTATTAGAATATGGGCATTGAAGTCACCAAGTATAATAACTTCAGCGGTTGGATGATGACTTTGTATCCAGTCTACCTTATCGGATAAATGACGAAATAATTTAGATGGTTCGTTATCGTTTGGTGAGCGGTACAGGCAGCAAACGAATTTGGTACAACTTTGTAGAACGACCTTTAGCCATATTATGTCGAGATCCGTAGGTTCCATCTCTTCTTCTCTTACACACGCCAGATCTTCTCGGGCAAACACACATAGTCCCCCCTTATATCGAAAACGAGGATGTAGTTCGTATTCTGGACATTGAAGATATGTGTAATCAGTTGTTGAGTTTATTTGAGTCTCTGTTAAAACTAGGACGTCTGGCTTTTTTTCTTGCAGATGCTGGTGCACACAGCTGACGTTGACATTGTTGAGTCCTAGACCTCGAATGTTGCAGAAATCTGTTGCTATACTCTGTCCAAGAAAAATTGTCAGTACAGGCCTTATGGGAAGCTCTTTTTTCTACCAGTGGTGCCTGTAGTACTCTCACGGCACTCAAACACAGGATTTGCCACTGAAATAAAATCGAAACCACTGGCATTCCAAAGCATTTTGTTGTTGTAATTTTCCTGAAATTCGCATACATCCCTCCACAACCAGTCTGCCACACAGTTGCGGGCAGAATGAGCACGATCGCTTGTGTTCGCTTGCTGTTATCATCAACCAAAATAAGCAACGTGAGTGACTGAAGCACATCAGAGAAGTGTTACCATATGACAATGTTAGCATATCATTAAGGGTTTTTCTTTGAATTTTGTCAAAGAACTTTCGGTTTTGGTGCTTTTTGGAGCTTTTTGGAGCTTTTGAGAGCGGCATATTATGTGGGGTGTTGCCATTCGGTTTTAATTTGTTTGTATTTCTGAAAGATCCAATAATATTCAGTTAAAACATATTTTTGAATGTTGTCTTTTAGAAATAAGGTTTATTCGTGAGGTGTTTTAATGCATTCATTTCATTAACGCAACAAGTGATCATATGTGCGTTGTACAGATATTGCAATAAATTAATAATGATTACTAGGGCAACTCAACCGGATTCATCCAAAAGCATGGTATTTTAAAGAATAAAAAATGGTTGAATATTTTATTATAGAAAACTAAGTAAAAATTGTAAGCCTTATTCGTTAGGGCATATTTCTGCATGTTTTGGTAGGTACAAATTCAAATTTCACTTTGTAGAGCATATTTTTTACACTGAAATATCAAAATGATGAAGCAGGTAAACCTATACTGTTTATTTTCGGTCGTTGGGTTTTACCACATCCGGTCACTCCTCCCCCTTAAAGCAAATGCCTTGAAAGGATTTTATGATCCTTTTTTTGCTACTGTTTCCGCGAAGTTCTGCATTGACGGGTAATAATTTTTTTAAGAAATATGTAATCTAGGTATTATTTCTATATTAAAACAATGTATGTGCACAAGTGCAGTCCTTTTAATCTGTTTAGGTATATGGCATTGCGTCGTGGTTATATAATTTTCAGCCCTATTGCGAAGATCAACTATCAATCGGTTGACGATTGAAAAATTTATCAATTAAAATTGATGTTGGTATTGCGAAAAACAATTGATAAATATATATCCTGTGAACATAACGCCAAAAATAAAGTTATTTTGAATGAAAACTTAACTTTGACAGATCTAAAATATTTTTGATGTGAAGAGTGATCGTTAAGGATTTTGCAAACAATTTAATTAAACAATAATTACGAGTATTACTAATCTGTTAAATTAATTGAAAAATGTGTCATCAGTGGAATTTTCGAATGGCAAAATGTATATACATAATAGCCCTTAAGAAATAACAACAATAACAATTAAAAACGATGATGTTTAACATTTGCGTTCAAGAGCCGTCCTTATCAACCCCGAAATTGCGATTGATAGAAAAATTGACAACTACCAATAAAATTGATCGAGATTGACATTCACAATACCGATTTGTCAACCGACAATTGCTGCACGTTCACAGTCGATTAACACTTTACAAAGTCTTCAAAGGATCGAAGTGTAGAAAAGAAATAACAAATTGTTGATGCAACTGAAAAATGCTATGGCCTTTTTAAAAGTAAACCGGAAGCCGTAGGAAATGCGACTACGGTTTTTCCTGTTACGGAACAAACTGTATACAGGGTTTTAAGGGAAAAAGCAATCAAAGGCCACAATTCACCACCAAAGAAGAAAAATAATTCCGGTATCAAGAGCAAGGTGGATGATTTTGACAAATGTGCGATTAGGCGGATAGTCCATCAGTTTTTTTATGAATAATGACCTTCCAATGCTAGACAAGATATATTATTGGAAGTACAAAAAGCGAAAATATAACAAAACTAAGCAGATCCACTTTGCATACAATATTGCAAAAAGATCTCGGACTTAAATTCGTCAAACGTCAGCGAAAGAATTTGCTGTTAGAATTTATTTCGTTCAGCAATATTTTTATTTTAAATTGGAAGATGGTAACCCTAACAGTATTGCTCTCTGAGTTATGGCGAATTATCATACACACTACGGCAACCCTGTGAGAGCTTTAAAAAGGGACCGATTTATGTAAGTCTTTGCAACCAGACTGAGAGACAAACATCCTATCTTCCCTGTACTGACAATTTTTCTTGGACAGAGTATAGCTTTCTTCTGTTAGTGTTTAGTCTATCTTGTCTTTGTGTTCGTTGATGTCTGACGTCATGCAAGTCTTGTGGGTGATTATTTGCATGTTGAACCCCCTGAGATAGTCCTCCCCGGAGATCCGAATGGGAGACTAGTTTACCTCCGGAATTCTTTAGCTCAGGAAGTTGCATCATGGCTTTTGTGTCCCATCCGTGTTGCACGGGCCCATCTGCCAAACTCCGAAACGTAGTCAAGACTACTTCACGGAGCCTATAGCATGATGTGGTGGTATCTCACCGGGCGAAAGGTGGATGGGTCCCTGTCTCTTTGCTTTGTCTGATGATTCTCTAGGTATCTGCCACTTCGCATTTCATGTCCGCCAGAATTGTTCACAGTTGAATTCGTAATCAGGTTGACCTATTTTCGGGTTTGCGAACTCACGCAATGCTTCTTCAAATTGAGTGATTAAAAATCCAGCTTGCTAAAAAAAGGCGTGAATCCAACAAGACCAACGAAATACCCTGATAAAAAAAAGTCCAAAACATGGTGAAAAAAAAAAAACAACTACAACTATAATTTGTAGGGACTACATTCATTCCCTTTTTGAAAACACGATCTTTTCCACCCAGGTCATTGGCCTCGGTATACAGTCTGGTCACGCTGTCAAATTTGACACAACTCCTGTCAACGCCTTTCACATTTTATGTGCACTTGTGAACTTCTTTTGTTTTGTTTCTATTTCTGCGCAAATTACGTGCGCTAATTTCTTGCAATTCGCAAATAATAATAAAATATTCATTCGCTAGATGGGTATAAAAGAAATATTCTCATGAAATGGTTTTCATTAAGTCTGAGGGCGTGGCCGTACTCATGTGTGTGCGTGCGTTCCTCCCTTTGTCAACGGCGAAATTATTTTTAGACGATTGCACAACAATTATTTTCGTGGGTTTGTGTGTTGGGCTGATGTCTGCGCCGTGAGGGGATAATTTACCCAGGTAGGCTTCTACTTGAATTAAGGAATGGGTAGACGGTTGGGGAGGGTGATTTTATTTATTATTTTCTGTCTGCAAGAGTTTGGTCTTTGGTCGGCTTGTGCTTTTCTATAAATTAATAAGGTTAAGGTTGGCAAGGGTTGAGTATATAAATGAAAAAGCACGTTGAACCAGTGAAGCTTGTAATTAAGTTGTTGATTTTGTTCACACTCGGTTTAAGAAGTCTTGACCCAGTGAGGTTGTTGGCTCCGAGAATCGATTTAACTGGATATCGAGAGTACTTAATTGCGAGTGCTTTAAATGAGTGGTGTAAAAATAGATTTTCATTGGGTGCGCAGTGCAATTGGATGTCTATCGACGGGGAATGGCAAATTGGCAGTTTTGTATGGAGGGATGCTAACTTTCAAAGTTGGAATAGAGTGGAGGAAATCAAATTAATGAGGGATCTATATCTTTCCATTCCTCTCGGATTTCCATAAAGTCTTGAAGAAAAACTTGAGGTTAAGAAAGTTGATAGTTCCGGCGAAATATTTTTGTATCGGTAGCTCAGTTAAACCTTAAATTGTGGACCGAAAAAAACCGGATTAAAATGTTATACAAGACTTTAGTGTGGTAGACTGGTAGTGACGAATTAAAGTTAACCCAAGACTTTAGTGTGGTAGACTGGTAGTGAGGATATTTGTAAAACGCCTCAAAGGTACCTACTCAAGGGTCTATTGTCTTTAGATTCATAACCTCAATATTAGTCCCTGTGATCACAAATTTGTAATGTGCTGCGGATTTTTGTAACTCATTCCAGATGAGCTCTTCTCAGATCTGAGCAGTCCAGGCGTTTTATGTGCTTACATTCACAAGTTTAATCCAGAGACAGACTGCCATTTCCAATTCGAACACAATGAAAATGATAAATACTTTCACTCTCTTTAAACTTGTTAGCGGTAGCATTGCTTCAGAAAATGAAAAGTCGTATTCAAAAATATAAACGAATTGTCGAAAATGCTCTACCTTTGCAATTGAAAGACGAAACAAATTCCAGAAATCTTACAAAAAAAAGTGTGGACAAGCTGCAATCAGGAATACTTGAGTTATAGGGGTCTCTGATTTAGAAGTTCTTTAAGAAGATTTAATGAAAGGGTCCTAAAGGACTCAAAAAATAAGCACAAATGCACATGGCGAAATTTTATATTCAATTTTCCGTCACTTATGCACAGATTTTGATTACGTCACAACGCAATAAAATCCCATTTGTTCAAGTGCTGGAATGTAAAAAAAAACACATGCACGCTTTCTAATGACATTTAGAAAAATACTCAAACCTTTTTTAAACCGATGTAGGTATGTATAGAAATACCGTTCCGTCGTTTACTAAAAAATCGACGATATAGTAGGTTTTAGTAAAATTTTTGGTAAGATTTTAGGTTAGGGTTAGGTTGGTGGGCTGGCGGGGAGTGTCCCGCGCCAAACTCAGGTCAAAATTGAGCCATTGTGATACCCGTCGGGGGAAAGGTTTTATCCCTTATCCGTAGTAACCTATTCTGCCTGAAAACTAATTAATTAATTACTTACTGTGTCGTTGCATACAAACCATCTTGAGGATTTGATGAAGTTCATGATTTTGTCCGTTGGTGTGCTAGATAGCTCGTTCAGGTTGTTAAAGAAGAATTTTCCAAGGACTCTGTGTCTGGAGTGTTGAAGACCTGGACAGTGACATAGGAAGTGGGTTGTATCCTCTATAACTCCCTCGTCACCGCAGCCTCTGCAAAGTTCTTCCTCGGTCAGTCGCATTTTCTTCTTGTGTTATCGCAAGGTGTTGTGTCCCGTAAGGATACCTACAAGCGTAGAGAGACATATCCGGTTATTCCGCATGATTCTCTCTGTTCTGGATTTACAGAAAGATGGCCATAGTTTCCTTGTGTTTTCGTACGTATCCATGGATTTCCATCTAGCGTTTGCCTCATCCGTGGCCTTTTTCCCTGCTTCTAGCTTTAGTGTACAGTGCGGGATGCACACAGAGGGGCATGTTTGTTCTAGAGCGGTTCAGAGTAGATGCCTGACCCCACGCCGTTGTCCATTTTAGATCCGCCTGTGTACACGGGAATGGATTGCGTGTCAGGTACAAGTCCATCTCTCCATTCTTCCCTGCTTGGGGTAGACGCTAGAGAAGGGTCTTCTGAATTCCCAATATGGCGTTATGTAATCCGTGTTAGGTACATTGCCAAGGTACTTCTGTAGGATCGTTGAGTGACCCTCTTCATCGTGTTTCCAGTCTATTGATTGGTTAATTCTCATGGCACTTGTTGCTGCCACAGACTGTACAAAGATGTCTAGCGGAAGCAGGTTGAGGATAGACTCAAGTCCGGCGGTTGGAGTTGATCTCATCGCGCTGGTGACCCCGATGCATGCTAGTCTTTGCACTTTTGTGATAGCCTTTAGGTGTGTAGCCTTTTTTGTTGCTGGCCACCATACAAGACTGCCATATGTCAGTATTGGTCTTACAATAGCTGTGTACAACCAGAGTTTGATCTTCGGAGATGGTCCCCATGTTTTCCCAAAAACTTTGCTGCAGGTGTAGAATGCTATTGTGGCTTTCTTGATTCGTTCGTCTATGTTCATTTTCCAATTTAGTTTCTTATCTAGTATTAGTCCCAGGTATTTAGCATTGTCAGAGATTCTGAGGGGTGTACCGCCAACAGAAGGCATGACAAACTGCGGAATTTTCCTTTTATTTGTGAATAATACCAGTTCTGTCTTCTGAGGATTGACTGATAGACCGCATTTCCTCGTCCAGGAGTCAGGGATGGAGAGGGCTCCATTTAATTGTTCAACTAGTGTTGGCAGAAATTTGCCGGTTGCCATTAGCACAACATCATCCGCGTAGGCAGTTATTCTTATGCCTGTATGTCTGAGTTGTAAAGTGCCTCATTTAAGACGATAACCCAAAGTAGTGGGGAAATAAACCCTCCCTGAGGTGTTCCTCTTGAAGCGTAGGCTTCAAGTCTGGAGTCCCCAAGTTCGGCTACTAGGTGTCTGGCCTTAAGTGCGTTGACAATCCAATTGATGACCGTGGTGTCAATGTTGAGTAAGATTTTGCTACAAAATTTCGTCGAGCTAAGAAGATCACTGATATGGAGAAGTAATAGAGTTGGGCAAAGAACAGAACCTTGAGGTACTCCTTTGTTCATAGCAAAAGAATCTAAAGGTATACCATCAACTACTTGAATCGGTCTATCCTAGTTCCAGCAAGTAGGTACTTCAAATTTTGTAACATACTCCAGGATACCATTTCGACAACACGGAAGCCTGTTAAATCTCCAAAATAAAATGAAAACTAAATCCACAGTTAATATACTGACTGAGGCATTTATTTTTACATATATAATCTCATAAATTTTAATGTATATAATAATATAGTTTTTGTTTTTGTTTTTTTTTTGCTTATAACTTTCCTTTGTCTGTAGTTAATTTTTATTAAATTTTATTCACCGGTCTTGTATTTTCTTGTTTGGTTTTGTTTTCTGTTAATAAGTCCATCCACTATATTTTAAAATGTCCAACATGTTTTTTTCTTTGCCTGCATGAATATACATAAATATATATTTTTATATAGTAATATAACACATTTAAATTTTTGTTTGTTTTAATTTTATTGAAATAATAATAATAATAATAATAATAATATCAGAGCCATTTTTCTCATTTTTTTTGCTTTTTTTATATATTTTGTTTTTTTAAACTTTCATTTCCTCCATTTTCTTCTTTTTGAATCGGAATCATTTCACTTTTGACTTGTATTTTGCATTCTATTTTATTTAATCTGCATTTTAATCGGTTCATTGCACTTTATTTGTTTTACGTAATTTCCTTACTATCAGTGTTCAGCTGTTTGGTTAGTTCTCTTTTGTGTGTGTAAAAGTATAAACAAAAATCAACTAAGACTAGAAAAGGATTAGCTCTAACTTTTTCGTTTTGTTTTTCATATTTAGCACACGTTTTAAGGTTAAACGAAGTAAGGGAATCAAAACTTAATATAGAAAATCGTTGCTATTTTCTTGTTTTATACATAATCTCTTCTTATATCTCTCCTTAACAAATTATAAAAAAAAAAAAAAAAAAAATAAACAATTTTTTTCTTTATTTACGTAACGAAACGAAAGTGAGAAAATATTTAAATATGAAAGAAACAACACTTTTTTGTATATTTAATTATTTACAAAGCGAAATGTGTCTTGGGAAAGATGAATGGAAAAGAATGTTGTTTATATACAAAAAATACTCAATATTTTTGTTATGAATTGTAAACATAATTAAAATAAATACAAAAATATTTATATACACTTATACGGTAAAATGTTTATTGTTTTTTTTTTTCATTTTGTTAATTAAGTTTTGTTGGGGTTTCTTTTCTCTATGTATATATAAATAATGTACATTACTTTTAAGTAAATAGTTATAATAAATTCATGTTTACTCTTGGATTTTTTTTTTTGTTTTCGTTTTTGTGCTTTCAACAATAATAATATTTTTTGGAAAAAAGATTCTTGGGTGCAATTTACATTTACGAAAAAGGTATTCTCATTATTTTCTTTATTCTAATACACAATAATGCAACAAATTTGAATAAGTTCTATACGTTTTGTTTGTTTTAATTTTTGGTAAAGTTTTGTTAAGAAAATCTCTCCTCAAAGGTATGTATGTAAAGAAAGGCGAACATAAGCCATCGTGAATCTAACAGGGTGTGTGCTAAAATTGCCGGGAAAATTGTTGTGCTAGAAACAAGGGAGCTCTTCTCTGGTTATCTTTGTGAAATTATTTTATTCCCAGTTTTTAGTGTTTTTCTTTCGGGGGGGGCAAAAGGATTCTATTCATTTGCTTTTGCTTTTATTTTTATTTTTTAAATTTATAACTACTCGTATTTAGTTTTATTTCTTATAACATTCAATATATATATTATGCAACTTGGTTTTTTATATACGAAACTACATGTTTATTTTTACTCATAAATTGTGCAAATATAAGTGCTTTAAGGTGCATCACAACAATTAATTTTATAAATATATTAGTAAATTTTCATAATTCTTGTGTAACTTGTAATCGCTTTCTTTATCTTTATTTTTGATTTACTATGCGTTAAATCTTGGGCACATACATATCTTAGCAACAAGCTTTGTTTGTTTGTTTATTTGTCGGGTAGTGTTTTTGTAACCCCCCATCTTCTTATTGCAGTGTATTGAGGGAGGGGGGGCGGGGGAAATTCTGTAAAACTGAAGAACGGAAGGACGAGTTCGAGAAAAGTTTTTCATTTTTGTTTTTATAATTACTGAGTTAGGACGGATTTGCATTAACATTTAGGTTCATTTGGTATTTGATTTGTTTAGCGTTTAAGAAGTTTTAGCGTGTGTCAATGAGAAGCATTGCAGTTCTGTAACGTACTGTGTCTGTCAGTTTTCCTCCTCTGTTACTGTTTTTATTTCTTATTTCATTATTCTCTCTTTTTTTCAAGGTACATGTGACTACTATATCCTAAAATATATTCTTTTGTTCATAATAACATTATTTAAGAAAAAAATAATATAAACCAAATCAACAGATACACATCTATACACATATACATATTTTCTTTTTAAGAAAAAACAATTCCAATTATATACGTGCTAATAATTCCAATTACTTCCTTTAGAAATGAAAATATTTTTTTTTTATTTTTTTTTAATTTCTTATCAAGGCATTTTTTTTTTCTTTTTAGCTGTAAAAGGTAAATCTAGTTGCTAAAAGTGAGTGCAAATACGTTTTTTTTTTTTTTTTATATGCTTAAATCTTTAGTTAATAAGTGCAATAATATCACATACTGTGTGCAGTGCAGTTTAGTTACATATAACAAAATATAGTCACAATACAATAATTATGTTTACTCTGACAACAAATCATAAAACGAACGCTTATTAAATTTATTGCTACAATTTTTGTTTCTGATATTTTCATATTTTTTTTTTGTATTAAATAATAAAAAATAGAAAAACCAAATTTGACAAATAATATTGCTTTTGGTTGTGTTTTGATATATCTACTTTTCTTTTTTAAAAGTAAAAACTTAAAAATTCTTCAAAAATTTGTGTTTCTAATTGGTGCAGTGTTTGATTAGATAAGTGCAATTTGGTGATTTATTTTAAAGTTTTTGTAACATTAACTAGTTAAAAAAAGGTCACATAATATAATAAACTTTTTTCCTTTGTACATTATAATAATAATAATAATTGATTTTGTGTAAAAAATACGTGTGCAATAATTTGTTAAATTTTTGAAAAATGCTTATCTTCTTATTTGATTACTTTTTAATCAAATTTTGCATTGTGTGCATTGCTTAAGTTTTTGATTTTGTCAGTATTTTATTTCTTAAATTTGTTTCCTTATAATTTTTAAGAAAGAAACTTTGGAGACTTCTTTTCGGTGTTTTTTTTTTTTTGAAATGACGTTTTAGAGTAGAGAGAAAGAGAGAGAAATTGTTCTAGTGGTTGCGTGTTGACAGAGTGTTGTGATAGAGGAAAGTGCAAATTTTAAATAAATAAAAATAAAAACGATTAAATACGTAAGGGATAAAGAGTGGAAATTTGAACAAAATTAACTTTAGCCATGCAGTTTCTTAATATATATATTTTTTTAAACTGATTAGTCGTTGCACTTGTCAGTTTGATTGTCAAATTATAATATATTGAGGTTTTTTCTTTCAATCCTTAACAAACAATCAATAGACGCAATAAGGAAGTATAGATGAAGCTTCTCACAAAATGGTGTACTGAAGGTGGTGGCGTTTTATCACTCATAGTCATAGTTCATAGATATTGCCATTTGTTTATATCAGGAAAAGCAGATAAAGTGAACATTTGTCAAGCCATATTGACTGTCACTTGAGTTGAAGAATTGTGAAACAAATTTCTATACTCCAGATCGTGGTCAATAGATTTTTTTTTTTCGTAATTTATTTGAAGAACTGATAACATTTCATTTCAAATATTTCACAGCTTTTCAGTTACAAATTTGATCGAAGAGAGACCATGACTAAATGGCAGTAATTTATAAAATAACAGTTTATAAATAAGAATATGAGGAAAAAAGCATTTCTTCGACTCTGTTTCTAAAGCTCCCACCTATTATGCAATAATTTGTGAAGCTACACGAATATGTATTCCTATCGTTAAGATTAGACACTAATGGCAAGCTTCACAATTTTTAAACTAAAAATGTCGAAATTTTCACATATAAACTTAGCTATTGTAGACATCAACAGGCTGCAGTGGCTTGTTAGTGTGTTGGACTACTATGCGAGGGGTCGAGGTTCGAATCCCGCAAAAACCCAAATTCCAACTTAGGGTTTTTTCCACTGCGCCCTCTCTCGCGAACGTCTGACAAACATCCGAGAGTATAACTGTCTTGAAAGAGCTTCTCAATTAGCCGTTTGGAGTCGGCATAAAATTGTAGATCCCATCCATTCGTTCCAAAAATTAAGAACTCATACAAAACGAATGGTTGTGAGAAGCTAGGCCTAGGGTCCCTCCGGGCCTGTTGCGCCAACTATTTTTTATTTTTATTTTTTTTAAACTTATCTATTCAAGAAAAAGTTATATCTAATAATGATTGTTTGGTTATCTTCTCAAATAAAAAATAAATTATTAATAACGTATGTCAACAGATGGCGCATATTGCTACCCCAAAATTTGTGACAAAAACAGCTCTATACTTGTTGAGGATACAAAAATGAGACTCCTTTGTTTGTTGGTTTGTGGTGGGCCTTAGCTCAGGTTTACGCGCAATCAAGGGTTCATAGCGGGAACAATATTTTAAGCAAATGTCTAAAGTTAGAAACATTTATGCCGCTGTTAGTTGGTAACTAAAAAATAAAAAAGGATGGTGTAGACATTTTACTTCAGATGGCGCTCTAATAACTTGAGCAGAATATTTTATTTAATGTTTGCAATGTGCCTAAACCATACAGTGCTGCTGCTTCAGTAAGTTTTGTATGAATGCATTGCTATGCTACGTCTTGAAATGCAAAAATGGCATAATCACAGAGCTTAAAACAATTTACATTAGCAACGTCAAAAATGGTTGTTGAGGAATGGCCTCAAAATGAATGCAGACATCAACAGGCTGCAGATGTCTACATTTCTGATTTCATTTTATTTGGAATATTTCTTTAAACAAAATTCAGAATTATGTTCTTAGACTTTACCGATTCTAATTCATTCAAAATATTTGCAAAAATCTTAAAAAGTCTTCACGTAACAGGATAACGTATTATTTCCCATCTAATGTAGAAGTCAATAAAAAAAAAGTTCATTTAAAAAACCAAAAACCCGACTGACTGTAAAAAAAAGATCTCACTGACATTTGTATTAACTTATATTTTTAATGACACCTCACTCTTCAAAATTGGTCAAGCCGTTTGTGCTGCAGGGCGTCATGTAGGAACGTACATAGGATACACGCGAAACACATAACCGCCTGTTTCAAGTCGGGTAAAAAGAGGCAGCGCGCTGAGGCCACTGTTGACAGAAGTAAATAAATGAGATATATCCCGGGCAAATTCTATGTATCTGTGAAAATAATTACGATTTCCCAGATAGGGCGCTCAAAAAGGTTCGGCATTCGGAAATCCGCAATATGCTTCCATTCCTATGTATGATTTGTAAATTTATACTTCGTCGTAAACAGCATTTACACTATCGCGCAAGCTCATTTTTGCACAAGATGGGACGAAGAGATACGTTTATCCGCACTCAATGCTAATAAAGGCGTAAGAATAAGATCACAAATCAGACGCCTAAGCTTCAATGGATGCTCTACCCATAATTATAGATACGTAGAACGGAAATAAACACAAGTTCCGGCAAAAACATTTATATTTCTTAAAACATGTGAAATGAGAGTGGTAATTAGTTTCAGTAAATTAAATTAACAATTCATTGATTATGTAGTTATAGGAAAAAAAAAATAAATAATTGTCCACTCATCATTTCCAGAAGCCATATTGTTTTATAGGAACGCGGAATTTCGTTAACCATCGCTGTAAAAATATAAACATGCGGAGCTTTCCTATAATACCTACCACGTAAAGAAGATAGCCGACCAAAATACATGCCACTTTTTTTTGCGTGTTAGATAACGCTGTCCTTTTCAGTAAGACGGCTAATTAGTATTGGTCACCACTTTAACCTTCCGTGTTAGGAATGTGTGATGCAGCATTAGTCGCACAATTTTGTACGAAACACGAAACGTCACATAATGACATATGGCTTGTCAAATAGTTGGAGTTAAACGGGCTAGACTGGTATTCCTATTTCTAAAAACTGTTTATTGATTTTGTTTAATTTTAAGTTAGTTTTCGACCTGAATGGAAAATGGTATCAAATTAAAAGGTTTGGGTGACGTTTTATCAAACTTAAGGTTTGGAAATTAAGCAATATGTAAATATCTTCTAAAGAATTGAGATGTTGATTTTTACAGTATAATTGTTGCAAGCTTTTGCAAAACATTGGTGAAAGTGTAAAAAAAAAACTATAAATATCGCTTTAATCTCCACTAATAGCCTTTAATGACTAGATTTACAAAGCTCTAAGTTATAGATTGGTGTATAGGTGCACATTGAGATTCATACTTTAATTTGATTATTTTTTAACATCTTAGTGGATTTTGCCTCAGTAACTTTTTGGTGGAACTAGACTAGGATACAGACCTTCAAAGACTCGTACATAGTATGGGTGGTTCTGGAAAGGCGACATCTAAACCTTAAAACAGATTTTTCATTTTATCTTCGATAAATCAAATGGTTTCCAGATTGGACACAATTATTGGTTTTAGCGAACTACTGTTATTATAGCTCACACTTTGAGTTTAAATGAGAATCAATAGCTGGCGCAACTGGTCCATAAAGGACACTCTTCGTGCAGCTTCTCAGAGCCAATTGTTTTTTTTGCGACCTTCGGCTCTGTTAATCCTCCGCAACAACATTATGAACCAATTTTCATTTTTTCTACATCATCATCATTCCCACAATTACACACTATATTCAGAAAAACTTTAAACCCCCTCGTACGTATGATTAAAAGTGCAATAAAAAACTACTCTTTAAACCAGAAAAACAGACCCCCAAAAATAATAAAGTCAAGTACTTACAACCAACTAAAAGTCTGCTCATATTGCAAAACTTTAGCAATAACCTCTGATACTTAAGGCAGTTGAAATTCATTCCGAAAACCCACCACACAGCCTCTAAAACTTTTAATTGTTTTTACTTTTATCTGTTCTCTAACCCATTGCGTGGGATGTCTATATAATAAATATCCTGCTTTTGAAGGAAATAACTAGCAAATTGCAAAAGTGAAAATACCCATTTAAAGAAGAAAGAGTAAATTCCACTTTCGTCGCGGAGGGAAGGACACCGAAAATCTTAATTGATTTTCTTCTCGGCCATTTTAATACTTGAAAGAATCGGAAATTGATTATGTGCCTGTGAGCCAACAAGATGAGGAAAATTTCCTGCCTCGCATAAAAAAAAAAAAACAAACTTAATCCTATGGAATACTTAATCCTTATTTATTTCGAATGTGATTGGACGAATTCAGATACAAAATGAACGTCAAATTGAGGTGTAACTTTGTTTTTTTTTTTTTTCAGGAAGATGGGACCATGGGATTAAGTTATTAGATCAATTTGACATTCAGCCTCCTTTGTACATGAATTCATGCATGACGTTCTTGTTTATGTTAAGAAAGGAAATTTACCTCGAAACGTACAACTCTCAGCAAAGCCCTGCCTACCTTTCTCCGTTTTACAAAGCCCTTCCATAATAAATGTATTTTAAATATTAATATATTTTTTTTTTGTATTTTCTTTTCTAATTTTTAAACATTTAAATCTACTTGACAAAGTTGAATTTTCCGCATGGAAAACTCCCAAAGATTACAACAATTAATTATAAGTTATGTGGATAATTGATTTGGTTATTATTTTTCTCCTCGTGTCTCAAATTCTGTCTAGGAAATTGTTGCACTTCAAATTTTTTTTTTCTTGTGCGCTTTCTATTAAAACGTTCAATTTAAAGGTTTTTTTTTTTGTGTTTGGATTTGTGAAACATCTAGACAGAAAAATATTCTAAACTCTATAAATAATCTGCAAATATATAATTTGTGTGTATTTTAATAAATATTTTTTTATTTTTATTTTTTCAAACTACCAAACTACTATGATAATTATGTATTTTGTTTTATAATTTATATGGTGAAGTGGATAATACTAAAAACGTTTCTTCGCCTGGCACTGGATCAGCTGAGAGTTGTTCGACTTATTTGGTGGGCTGCACAAATTGATTAATCAATTTTGAAAACTAAAATTGGTTGAAATATGTGACTAGTTTTGACTTCCAAATTCGAGTTGGTTAATTTGATTCTCTCTCCTCCTACAAACATGATGAATGCTTGATTGAGAAGGAAGCGGAAAGTGACATTATACACCATGTCGCCTAGCATACATACATAAATAAATATATCCATTGGAATCAGTTTCGTGCGTGTAATATATAAACTTTCTGCCTACTTGTTAGAGAGATATGATTATGGGATTGATGATGAAAGAAACATGATATAGACATACAATGTGGGTTGACATAAATATTTAATATTTGGGGGACTTTGCTGTGTCAGAGATAAATCTTGTCGCATTGTTAGGAATGATGATATTTCGCCCGAGGATGTGTAGCAATCAATGAAATGGGAAATGCCTTTAAGCTACATATTTGGAATTTGTTATAGCCGAAAGCCAGTCTGATGGGGGACCAATGTGGGCTGTGATGTGTGATGACAGCTTTGTCACCTTTTTCGACAACTTCTTTTGGTTTCGTTGTTGAGGGGTAGTTATAGTCAACTTTGGGGTACAGTGAGCACCTTGCAATGAATTTTATTCAACAATTTCAAAGTATCTGTATCGCTGGCAGGTGACAGATGATGTATATGCGTCAAAAAATATTCGCCAAGATGTTGCTTTATGTCAAAGACATACGAAATTTAATGTCTATGCAATAACATTTTATTTTATTTTCGCACAAGGAGTTTTTGTAGCTCTTCTTGGAGATACTCCTTTTGATAAATGTTTTTCGAGTATTCCATTCGTTTTTAATATCAATCTACATAAAATTTAGAACTAATATTTAGTTGTGTACATTTTTTCGCATACGAGAGGGTATCCCCTGAATTCGTTATCATCAGATTTTCTGTTAAATACACGTTTGGAACAGACTCCTCCTGACGGTTGCTTTATCTGAGTTTTTTTTTTTAAGCAAATGCCTTATCCAAAAAGATTAAATTGATATGATTTTGGGCCGGATAATCTCGGATAATCGTTTAGACATTCCCGAGAATTTTAAGCAAATACGTTATCCAAAAAGATTAAACTAAAAGGATTTCTTGGGCCGGATAATCTCGGATAATCATTTAGACATTCCCGAGCGATGGAGCAGTGGAAACGGAGCTTTATGGTGTATCTTCTGTTTCTCCGGAAACTTGTAGTTTAATACCGACCCACTGCTTCCACTCCAAGAGTAGGTTTATGGACGTAGATTCACGTCGAATCGTTCACCTTTGGCATTGGCATACGAGCTTTTGAAGACCGAACTATTAAAAAAAAATTGGTTGACAGTGCAAAGTACCGATCGGAAGACGAAAAGCTATCTATCACCGAAAAGGTTATACAATAAAGTTTTTCTGTAAGAATTGAAAGTATTTTGTGCGAGATTTCTTGCCAGCTTTTTACATCTCTAGCTTGTTGATGCGGTCGAAGAAAGGGTAAATGTGCCCTGTTTGAGAAACAGGCTGAAATTTACTTTAATTTTGAGAATGCTCCTTAATGTCAGCCCTGTGTATTCACTACGTTACAAAACATAACCTCTTTAGTGCTCTTTGTAAAAGCAAAATGTCAGTTAGCTTCATACCCCAAAGTCGAATATTGTTCTTAAATTTTGCTAACTTGTTAGATGACTGCTGGCGAACGGAACAGTTTCCGTCCAAGAAAATCGTGATGTTTTATAACGGTGATAGAATGAGCTATTGCCATTTTATAACTAATGAATTTGCTCCAATTTGAATCAAAATATCCTTTGCAAACACCAAAATTTGATTATGAGTAAAAATTCGACTGAAATTGTACCGCCCACTAACTTACAACAAATCTGTTATTTGTGGTAACATTTTCTTTTTCTCACTTATTAAAAAAGCTGCAGCAATTTTCATTGATAAAAGTCTTTTAATAGAATAAAGCTAGCCCGAATAGGAGAACAAGTTGATAGATCTGTGCCAATTGTCACCCGTACTGAAAATGTACTTAGAGATCTAAAATTGGACAGAATGTGGCATGACAAAAATCATTTATTCGCCTATTGATTTCCTGAAATTAAGCAAATTGTTCCTGACTTTATGTATATAGATATATCAATATCAAGAAATGGTTTAATTCGCCCTCAGAAATTTGACCAAAACACAAGCAAGAGAAATTTCTCAGCAGAATAAAGTCGGGCGAACAGATTCAATTTTGGACTCGAAGTTTTGAGGCGCGAAGTTTGTCTGAAAATTGCCCAAAATTTCCATTTTTGTATTTGTTTCAACAATTTCGTACTTGGTTGTCCTTTTCTGAAAAACCATTTCAGGAAATTGTAGCCAATCACTAAAGCAATGTTCTTTTAGGTAAAATTATACTCCTAAATCAATTGCCCATTGTGGCATTGAGCGAATTTTGCACCCTTGGTCAAAAATGTTGTCAAAATTGTAGCAACTAAAATGGCAGAAGGGACTAATTGAATTTTGACTTGTTAAACGTTTGCGTAATGTTGATATCAATAAAAAAATTAAAATGGACCATATTACTGCAAACAAAACACCTAATTTGGCCAATTATTATATATTTAAAATATCTCGTCTGTGTCAAATATTGAATTATATAAAAAGTACGGCTACCTAATGGTCTAGTTTTTGAGTCCCAGTTTAGTCCACACAAGTCTATTTGGTTTAAGACCACAAGTCTTTTGAATGTGCCCATTGCCCAATGTCAATTGCGTATAGCAGTGCGATAAAGAGCCCCCTCTACTGAGAGTTTTTCATTGAAATCGGTTTGTGTATCGTCTTAAAAGCATTAGTTTATGTTCAAGAAAACAACTCTCAACAGTTATAGGGTTATTTCTTTCAGAATACTACCTGACAGTTGACATTTTTCAAAGGCCAATTATTTTTCTCTATAAAATCGCCCATCTGTTGTCGATAAATATCAATCAATTTTACATCCAAAAATACGAATCCATAATTAAACTCAAAGTGAAGCTTATGGCCTTCTTTTTTTTTTATCATGATTAAAAACAAAGCATCGTAAACTCGTAATTGTACTTTTGTAAGGTTTCTTATTTTATATTTCTGTTTATAACATTTAATAGAATTCACGACATTTGTGGCGAAGAATCATTTGCCAAAAAGGAGCATTTACGACTGTAATAATAAGTTGACACAAATGCTACTCTTTTATAGACTCGTAAATATTTAATAGCAACTCTGACGGTTTTAAAAAGGTGTCATATATAAGTGTTTCGTGGCGCTCGTTAAGGGTGTTGTTTTTTAATGCTAAAAGTGTGCAGACAATTTAAATATTGTTAAGCTTTTATTTTGAATGCTAATTGCAACATTTAACTTTTTTTTTCATTTTGAAATATATGCCTGATCGTGCTGTTTTTATTAGAGGAAATTCATTTAATGAGTACGTGCATGTGACGCCATCTGTCTCTAGTCTGGTGAAGAGCAATATTCCAACAGACTGAACTGATGTCAGAAAAATTAGAAAATTAGCAAAATAACGAGTAGCGAGTAGTTCCTCTTCTGACTCGAACCAGCTCAGAGAATTTCAACCGCCAACTACTGATAAATACGTCAAATGCACAAATTTGACAAGAAGCAAAATCCAAATTCCAAAAAATTAAATCTATGAAAATAAGGAAAATTCGGTGGTGGTCGAATGTTCTCCTAGATCGTTTAATATGTTGCAAAAAGTTAAGTTTAATATGTATTTTTGATATGGAGTTGATGTCAAAGATGAAAGTGGCTCAAAGTAGCTCGAAGTCTATCCACGTATTTTGGCGTATATTTTCTGCTCTCTGAGAGAGTTTCGCTCAACTCTTTGAGTGTGACAGATTTTTAATGTTTGGTTCGGGAAAGTTCGCGAATGGCTTGCAATATTGACAATTTTTTGAATACGTTGTGAGTAGGATAATTCATCACTAACTTTGTAGATGTGTGATGTGGAGCTACATGTATTGTGTCTGGTGTAGGGAAGTACAATTTTGCAACAAATTTGTTGGCATTTGACTGGTTTTGTCACATCAGGAGAACTGACAATTATTTTTTAAGAGGGTAAACAACTAAAAGTAATGCAGTCAAATTTGATAATTTTCTTTGTATTTGACGTTTGTAATATTTTGAGTGGAGCGGGATATCCACAAACTCACTTTGTACATGTGACGCCACCTGTGTCTGGGTTAGAGAAGTCGTATATAACTCATTTTTGTTACTTTTTTGGTTTTGTAATATGTGTGGAAAAATTGACAAATACTATTATGAGCTGCGACTTGTTAACCTTTTTCAATTTGACGTTTTTAACTTGAATTATATTGGCTTTGAGCTATGACCTATGAGAAACATGCTATTTTGATGGGAGAGGGCACTTTTAAATAAATAAATAGTTGGCGCAACAGGTCCGGAGGGACCCTAGGCCTAGCTTCTCACAACCATTCGTTTTGTGTGAGTTTTTAATTTTTGAAACGAATGTAAGGGATCTACAATTTTATGCCGACTCCAAACGGCTAATTGAGAAGCTCTTTCAAGACAGTTATACTCTCGGATGTTTGTCAGACGTTCGCGAGAGGTGGCGCAGTGGAAAAAACCCTAAGTTGGAATTTGGGTTTTTGCAGGATTCGAACCTCGATCCCTCGCTCAGTAGTCAAACACATTAACCACTAAGCTACTGCGCCTACTTTTATGCTCATAAATGAAAATATTTGTGACGCCATATGAATCTAGCCTAGGGAAGTGGAATGTTTCAACGGATTTTGTATAAATGGTTAACATATTTAGTGTTAAGCAGTTAATTTAAAATCTTACCTTCGAAGCGCCTTTGTTGTTATTGAGGCCTTTAACTAATACTTTTACTGCAAAAGTTTGACAAAAGAAGAAGATTTCAATATCCAGGGCGTTTCAGTCTTAGATGGATGCGATTGAAAAATCACGATTTTTATAGTTTTTATATAGAGTCACCCTATATACGATTGACAATTACATGCAAACGACTACAGAATATAAAAAAAAACTGAAATAAAAACCAAAAGGGCGAACAACAAAATAAAAGCAAAAGCTATGCATTACTAAGTAGAACAGAGTAGATATAGTGCTAGATATACATACGATATATAAATATTAAGAGAGAGATAGAGAGAGAGAGAGAGAGAGCATTCTTATTCAATTGTCTTAAAATTTTGTTATCAAATTTCAAAAAAGGAATAAAAATAAATAGATTTTCAATAGTCCGTGACTCGGAGAGATTTTCAAAAAGTGTTTTTTGTAGTTATTCGTTTTGGAAAAATTTATTCAAGTCCATTTTTTTTATAGTGTTTGCTCGTTATAAGTCTTTGATTTTGTTTTTGTAATTCATTGTTTGTGTGTGTGTTGTGTTTTTTTCTTGTTCATTCGAGTACTTTGAGTACTTATTTTCATCTTGTTTTTTTTTTTTTTCTTACCTAAAATACTTAACAAAAATAGTGTAATCATGTTTGTTTTTCTTTGTTGGAAATTTACAATGACATCTATTAAGTGGCTGTAACTTGGCTATGAATATTCATCTAAAATTCTATTTAATGAACTTAAAACAAAAATGTCTCTTTAGGAATGTACACATTTTTTCTCTTTTTTTGTTTGTTGGATACTATTTATATATATAATTTTAACATACATTTAAATGTAGGTATCTATATATCTTCATTTTTAATTTGGGTTTAAGTTAAAGTTTGTGAAAATAAAACAAACGAAATGAGAACACAAGGAAGAAAATAAACAGAATCATCGATCTTCGTAAGGACAAAAGAAAGTGGAAAGAAAAAAAGAGAAATAAGAATATCTTGTAAATAAGGCCAAGCATTTGCTATTATTTTTATCTTATTTTTTTTTTTTTATTTGAATGTACATTTTTATATGTTTTTGGTTTATTAATAAGTCTTTTATATGCGTAGTTTAATTTTATTTTGAAAAAATCAAATAATAATTGGTTAGTTGTAAAAATTGTTTTATAAGTATTTGTTTAAATTTGTATTTTCTCTTTTGTTGTTGTTTATATAAAAATAGGCCAAAAATATATTTGTTCTTTCTATGATTTTCTTTTTGTTTTTCTTGTTTTTTTTTTTTTGTTAATATTATTTTGTCAATGCGTTTAGGAAAATTGTTGTTAAATATATATTTTCTGTTTTTTTTTTTTATATATAACTATCGAGAAAAATTCCATTCTGTGCAAGGATCGGGTAAATCTTCTTTGAAGGTGATTTTTTTTTTATTTATATTTTAGTATTTTGTTAATATGGAATAATGTGTTGTTAAAGGTGGGTTTTTTTCCTTTTTTACTTTTTTGATAAGTGCGTTGTTGTTTTTTTTTTTTAAATAACATACGTCAAATGCATGTGAGTTAAATTTAGCATTAGAAAAAAAATTAGCAGAGTTTTTGGAAAGCGATGAGGGGAGTGGTGTCTGCCGTAAAGAGATTTTTAGTTGACTCAGGTCTGCTGGGTGTTCAATTTTTAATGAAGTTGTTATAGAAAATGAAGTCTTATTTTGTGCTGTGCGTTACTGTGTTTCTGTTGAAAGCAACGCTTTCCTTTTTCTCTTTCGAGGCTCGAAAAATATAACCGCGACAGAATGTTGTAAGTTACTAGAAAAACAAACAAATAAAGAATTGCATTGTGGTTTAAAAACTTGCGTCAAACCAAAAGATTGGTCTAGTTTTTATCAACATTATTAGCAGTTTAAGCAGACTGTTTGCGAATTTGAAAACGACAGCCCAATAAGAATTGTCGCCTCTAACCAAGCTTAAATTAGGAGGATTTTTGACAAATGTCCTACCAATCAGACGCCCATTGTTCGATGCACTTAGTTGTGTATCGCTGTTGCCCGAATTTTAAGCGCCGGTCCACACGCAAATACTCTTTACACCTCTAGAAGTTTTAAAGTTGAAAATAACATCTTGTCTCAAGGCCTACAGTGTTTTCATTCACATTGAACGGGTGACTACTGCATATCTTGTTTTATTTTGCAAAATAAATGGGCGTTCAATTTAAACAAATAATAAATTGAACTGCGAACGGATACCCAGCAAATATTGTCAAACCAAAGCAACCAATTTTTTATTTTCAATTTATTTTTAAACGCATTAAGTGTTGCCCGCCATAAAAGAACGATTATTTCTGATGTTTTGTCGAAGATAATTTTGCTAGTAAAAGTGTTTGAGTGAATTTTTAGACTACCCTATTCAATCGACCAAAAAATGTATCTAAGAATAAAACAAATACCTCGGACGCTTCTTAAATTCAGCCAAGAAGTACGTGTCGCAAATAAAATATATCCATTCCTCCAATCCATGGTTCCCCAAAAACCCTTTAGATAAAATCAAATTTAATATAAAGAAATCAAATAAAAACTTATTCATCCTTTATGAAGATCGTTTGAAAAATGTCTTTTTCTTGTTTGCTTTTTTGCATCATTGCGATACTTTTTACTTCACAAACAAATATCATAAAGCAATATTATTACATATATATTCATTTTAAATTAAAAAAAAATTCCACAACCGATAATTAGATGTTAGCATGATTGTTTAACAATTGATTGTTGTTTCTCTCCTCGTTTTATTTATCATAAATGTTATTTTATATTTCCTTCTTTTTTTCGTTTTTACTAGAATGTTTTTATTTATGCTTATTTATTTATGTTTTGCTTTTTCCAGTCAAGTTTGTAGTATTATAAATATTTTCTTTTGTTGAAATCATTTTAATCGGTTGCAAGACGTTGTTTATGATTCTTTATTATTATTATTTTTTTTTTTTTTTTACATTTAGCTTTAGTAATAATTGTTTTGTTTAATGGTAATATTTTTGTGTATATATAATTTACATTTAAATGAATCACAGAAAAGTATTTTACATACAATAATAAATATAACTATTTATGAATTTATATAGCGTCCTTGTTGTTTTTTTCCTTTTTAGAGTTTAAGGTTAAATATTATTTTCGTCATTTGTAGTTTAAATTAATTTTTAAAATTTAGTTAAACGAATTGAAATCTAACGCAGATAGAGAGAGAAAACAAATCAAATTAAACGAATTACAGAAGAAATAATAAACAAAAACTCGTTCTTTTTTTGTTTAATTTAAAATCCTAGATTTTACAGTACAATAATATTATTATAATTCTTTTGTATGTTTTGTTTAAATTTACTTATCTACAATAGCTGCCTTATCCATGAGAATAGTGTTTTTTTTTTTGTTTTTTTTTTTAAATGTCCATACTACAAAATTGGAGTAGGTAAAAATAAAAATCCTTAAAGAAATAATTCCAAACATACACATTCATAAATTGGATGCTAAGATAATTTTGATTGTTTTTTACGGAGTGTGTGTGTGTTTTTTGTTTTTACTTGTATAGTTTTGGCTTATTTTTCATGGAATTTTTATGTTGGAGGAAATCAACTACTGGATGTATTTCATTTTTAAAATTTAGTTTTCACATTGATATTGTTTTTGTATCCTCTTGGGGGGAGGATTATTTAGGTTAAATGGATTTTGGTTTAACTATTTTGACCAGTCGTTATGTGTTTTGTTAGTTATACATACATAGTTGTGAGTTATTGAGTTTTTAGTGTTGGGTTTTTTAGTCTTCTTTTTTTTAACATATTTATTTCATTTTTACATAATAATTAGGTGTATATTTACTTGCAGTTTTCTTATTCTGGTTTCTTGCTGGCTTGTTTTCTTATTCATTTTTTTTACACGCTATCCAATCTTTACACTGCTGCTTAACGACCTCGCGCCCATCTGAGGAGAGCATCAGCTAACACGTCTAAGTGAGCTTTCGTCTGTCGGGGAGAAAGTGGAAAAGGGGTTTGATTATTAGTTTTATAGAAATTCTGTTTATACTAAATTCCTACTTATATTTAGTCGGCATTCTTCCTAAAAAATGAAGAAACTGTTTGGGGAACAATTTTTTTTTTTTTTTTAATTATTTACTGATATCAATGCAATTTTTCGCTGCTTGACACTTGGTTAGTTGGGTGCGAGAGTAGAAAAATATACCTGCCTCTGTATGAATTATATATGGCAGACGTACACGTGCGAGAACTCTCATATTTTATAATCGAAAAGTACAATCTTCCGGTGCTGTAGAATCTCTGCTGAATTTGACTTCTCATTCTATAAGAAAGTTTGGGTTTGAGAGCCGAAACCGTAAAGGTATGCGACTGCAGAAGTAACACAGCTTAGGTACTAGAAGAACCTTGCGAAAACTCTCATGCGATTTGTCTAAGAAATTGTTCAGAAGTATACATCAGTAGTAGAATTCTGTTTCATAAAATTGGAACTTTGTTACGAATTGTTTTTCCGCTAAAAAAATAAATACATATATATTGATCGTGCGAGAAGTCTCGCAAGTTTTTTTTTAAAGTTTGTGATAAAAACTTGTTTCTTCCTTATCACACCCCACTTGGCAGAGATTGGTTAGGTCTGATTGGCCTTCATATGAGGACGTCTTCGTTAAGACCGGTCAGGTTCGAAAACGGCACAAAGGATTTTCATTATAAAAATCAAATATGAAACCAGCATACCCATGGTAGTACTCTCACGCAAGTTTTTGTAAATAAATTCATAAAATGCGAGTACATTTCCTAAGTGTTTTTTTTTTAAAACTTTACCTACTTAGGGTGTCCCTTATTTTTCGACTTTTTTTTTAAACGCATATGTTCTTATTTTATTTATTTGATTCTAAAACGCAACCGAAAAAAAAATTTGGTCATTTGGAGTACGTTAACCCGTGCCGACTTGGATCGAAACATGTCAGTACAAGTTACACTGAAAAAGTAGAACGTGTCTAAGCAAATTTTTATTGCATTTTTAATTTTTAAACGGGAAACACATATTTTTTAATCAGTTAATGATGTCAATGTAATTAAGAAGCAATACAAAAATCATTTACTTAACGGGAGATGTAAATCACCAAATAAAGGGTGCTAAATAACCGTCAAATCGACAAGTTCTTGAAGTTTTGTTTTTTAATATGCGGGAAGTTAAGTTGACAGTCAGCGAAAGCGAAAATCTTGTTATTCGTGAGTGTACTATTTTTTGGGAAAAGTCAAGAATCCCTAAAAAAGCACTACCCAACTCTGTGAAGAGGCTTATAAGTTTGTATCAAGCTTGGAGAGCATTGCAAAAAAATTCAAAGAAAACCCAGGAGTTGCATAAACGACGAGAATCAGATTTCCAGGACGATTTGGATAACATATTTGACATAGGTCATGCTGAGTTTTTAAAAAAATTAAAATAGAAGAGGAAAGAGTCGTTTTACAGCGTTAGAGACAGTCAGGACGACCGGACTGCTTAGCGGGGGTTGAGAAAAAAAAAAACAAGCTGAAAAGAAGATAGGTTTAGACAAAGGCGATTAGAAAAAGAACAAAAACGTAGTAAGCACATGTCATCGGCAATACCATCTTCTTCTTTAGCGTCCTTGGAGGAGAAGTTTCAGCCTCAGACAGATGTCAGTTGAGCATAAGAGTATCTGTTTATATACTTCAGGCTACAGGGGAATCTCTAGGGCTTAACTTTGAGGATTTTGCAATCAATAAGTCTTCGATTCAACGCGTGCGGGCACGGATTAGAAAAGAACGGGCAGAAAACATTAAAACCGATTTTCAAAATAATATTCCGGAGGTCGTTACTGTTCACTGGGATGGGAAATTGTTTCCTGGCTTGAATGGTAGGTGTGCTAGGGAAGAACGACTTACTATTACTATTACTTTTGGAGATGGGGAACAACTTCTATCCGTGCCAAAATTAGAAAATTCTTCTGGTAAATAACAAGCTTTTTAGAGAAATTAAAGACTGGAATTTGGATGATAAAGTTCAGAATATGTGTTGCGATACAACTGCATCTTACACATGGCGTTAGACCTGTTCTCTTGGAACAGAAATTATAAAGAGAGATAGTCATTTTTAGTTGTCGGCATCAAATGTATGAGCTCGTGCTTTAAAGTGTCTTCGAAACGAACAGGAACAATAAGTCCAGACATACCTATTTTTAAAGCGTTTCGAGATGGATGGAAAAATATTGACACTTATTTCAACAATTTTCAAACCGGTGCAGACATTGAAATTACCGAATTTTTAAGTTCTTACTGAACCTTCAACAATATTCTTAGAAGGAGATGTCGATAAGTAACTAAAAATCAGGCCCCCAAAAATCATTCAGCAGAAGAAGAGCAAAAACAATATCTTCTTAGTTGTGTGAAAGAGCGCAGGAAGTTATATCCTGATTGCAGGAAAGAAGTTTTGAAGAGGAAGTATCCGCAATAATTTCTTTTTGTTACCAATTATTCTTATTTAAGTGTTATAACTATACTTATTTAATACAAATTTGAAATTGAAATGAAATATTATCATGTGAAAACATGTTTTTTCTTAATTTTTCGTACAGATTTTCAATGTTGACTTGCTAGTCTAGTCGGCACGGGTTAGCATCATTCCAGGAGCAAAATATTTTGCATCGAAGTTAGTATTGGCATTAAGAAAAAAAATAAAGGGTATGCGTGAAAAAATTCTGAAAAAAAATTGTTTATCCGATATAAGGGACACGCTAACCTACATGTCACGAAAAGTTAGGTTTGAGGGGAGTATTTATCTAATGCAAATTTATGCTTGCTACATTTAACATACTAAAGTACATCTCCTGCAGCCAACGAGAACCGTCACAAAATATATGCACGGTACCGTTGATGAGCTATTTATAGACAGCTTTAAGGCAGTTATGCATGAGCCAGACTACAGGTAGCTCTAGGCACTATTTTTGTTTTTTTGTCCTTCGCCTTTTAAAGGTATCAACTTGTCCTATCAAATTTATTTCGACATGAAGTCAAGTCATGTTTATAGAATCCCCTGACCAATTTGCCATCTATTTTCCCGATAATACCCCAACGACCGAACTTTACAAAACCAATGGCGTTAGCCCTTTCCATATCACCTCAGCACAACCCGTTTCGCTGTCATGACATTGACCTGTATTCAATAAAAAAAAAACCCATACACATTCGCTTTGAAAGGACGCTCTTATTATCTCCGAATAATAAATCACAAAAGGGTATATACATAAAATAAGTTCGATATAAAAGGACACTTACCTACGCAAAAAGCTTACGAAAGGAAATTTTACATAAAGTTTGTATCTTCTTTACCAGGTTCAGACATTTCATTGAATAATTACTTTTATGAATTTGGGTCTGGTTATACTTAACTCTTGGTTCTTACGAAATATTTGTGTGCCCTTTTGAAGGTGTTGCACTTACCGTTTTGTAGAACATGCACGACTGTCTGTCCTCATCCTCGCCTTCCGGGCAATCAATGAACCCGTCGCATAACACATGATCATCTATGCAACGATATCGTCCTTGCAGGTCAGGTGTTGGACATGCGAATCTCTCCATACCATCAATCGCTGATGGGCATTCTGCAAAAAACAAAAACCAAAATCAGTTTTGATATAAATTTACAAATATTAAGTACACTCGTGCTAAAACAACCACAAATTATAACAGGGAAGCCTCCTATGTATGTCGTGCTCATGTACTCATGTGCTTGACTTGGTGAAAGCATTACATTTATTAATTTTTTTTCGTGGACTCTTTTGCGTATATACCTACTGCCATTAGTGTGCGGTACGGAAGGAGTTTTTATTTCCTCCAGGTTTTCATATTTTGTAACATGGAACATGAGCAAACATTGCGTCGGGTTAAATTACCTGAGTTCACTTTTTGTGTGTGTTTAATATCAGGACAAAATGGGACAGTAGTTTCGCCCTTAAGTGTGGGTTGGTTTGAACAAGTCGAATTGAATGAGGTAGGTGGTTGTGGTGCACTAGGCTTAGTACCCATCCAGCATTGACATACTTGACATGTTAGAATGCGTTGATTACTTGCGCTGTGGCTGATGGACATCCGACATGCTACAAAGGGATCAAATGGGTGAAAAAAGGGGGGGGGGGGTTTCGTTATTAGCTCCTGTGATATAGCAACAACTCCTCGTGCAATCTGTTTGACACGAATTGTACAAGTGAATTTTGTTGGAGAAAATAATTAAAACAGCCAGAAAAATTTGCGCTCCGTTCTCAAATTAAAAAGTTCCCAAGCAGCAACAGAACAATTTTCCTATGTCCCCGAGCGATATATTGCTCTATTCTTAGTCGTTGTTCTTAGATGTTAAAGCGCTCTTAGTTTGATAAATTAAAAGCTATTAAAATTCCTGTTAAAATTCACAACTCTTATGCATCTACCCGCAGTGATTGAATTTATACTCGTTTTTGTTTCAAAATAGGCCTTCAGAAAAGAGGGGCCCCCACAACAGAGACTTCGAAAAGTAAAAACCTTCCAAGTTCCAACGAGTAAACAACTTTCCTTTGATATGTACTCCAGGAACTTGATTTCAACCAAATCATTTACGATTTTTCGTCTAAAAAAGTTCGGAAGGTTCCGTTCGTTACAAAATAAAATGTAATTTCGCAATTTAATTTATGTATGTTTGTTGAAAGAATTTACTTGGTTTCACAATAAATTATTTATTGAACATCTCGACTAAACAAATTTCAGCTGTGGACCTACGCGGTATTTATATTTTAAATTAAATGTCCTACTCAGTTCTGTTTCTTTATAAGTTGTTTTACTAAAAACGCGGATTAGTTGCGGATCAGTCGTGAATATCAGTTAAAAGAAATATTCTTCCTCGGTGGAAGTTTTCGCAAGCAGTCAACTTTTTCGAAACAAAATTTGCGAAGATCAGTTTAGCTTAGTTTGCGAGTCATTTACTGTTATCAGCTCTTTTTCTCCTTTTTTCTTTCTTAAATGTATAGAGCTAGTTCTCAGAATATTCTGTGTTCTACAATCAAAATCCATGCTGCTCCGGGATTATTTTCAGGCTTTTATTTTGGCTAAAAATTTAGCTGTACCCACTCCAATTTACTTATATATCTGCTTATGATTATGTCTTAAATAACCAAAGATTTTCTAGTGCAGATCTTGTTGAAGATCACTCCGAGCTCATTTGGTTTGTTACAATAATATTTTCCTGGACAGAAGTCCATACAAATATTCTTAACTTAACGCTTACCTTCTCAATGATTCTGCAAAGCAGACAAGGATTCGTTTTTATTAATCTGCTGATCAGTTGAGGATCACTCCAAGATTATTTGGTTAATTTTAATAATGTTTATCTGAACTTAAGTCCTTAGAAATACTCTTTACTTAACGTTTACCTTCCCAATGATTCTGTAAAGCAGACTGTTGATCAGTTGAGGATCACTGTAAGATCATCTAGCTTATTACAATAAATTGTTCTTGCATATTAGTATAACGAAATAGTTTAAGCTACTTCTTAACGACTCAAACTGATAATAATCGCGGATCACTTGAGGATCACTCTATGATCATATTTTCTTGGTCAGCATTACATTTTCGTGACAGTAATTCGATCCAAACCTTCGAAGTTCTAATCCTCTTTCAGGTTTCGAAAATGTTTTATTTTCCCAGCTCAAAATTTGTGGAGATCAGTCTTGAAAATATTTTTAATTGATCTGTAAACCTACGTGATCAGTTCTATTTGATCTCAAACTTTTTTAAATTCAGATCATAGTAACTCACTCTGAAATCACATCTTAGTTGATCACTTGACGACACGATCAGTCTAGGATCATTTCTAACATCATCTGATGGGTCTAGATGAGGTTTGTGTGGCTACCAATTGATTCACGATTCACTGTCATTTTTTGGAAATGGGTGATGTTTCCGAAACAAAATATGCGAAGTTTACTTTTGCTTGGGTTTCTAAAGATGTTTTTTTATTTTTCACAAATTTTGCAAGTGAAATAGGATTTCATTCCCGAATTGAAACAATTAATAAAGGATCAGCTGCTAGATTGATTAGTTACTACATTTAACTTTTCTAAGATCAGTTGAGCATTTGTGAGAACAAGATAACTTGGTTGACATAGCGACATGAATGGCAATAGCCGATTTGCAATCAAAAAGCACTTATAACTTCAAAAGCGATAGTTTGTCTATAGGGCTTTCCTAAATGAAGAGTACCTACTACTTCAAAATTAAATGAAAACAGATTAGTGCTTAAGGGCAGTTGCAAACCCCGATCCCGCCGTCTGCCAAAACAATAAACAACAATTATGTCCCGCCATTTGATATATTTATGTCTGTACTTTGTCATCGTAGCAATGAACGCCTTGAGTCAAATCCCCTCTTGACCCCATTCGAACAGGTACTCTTAAATATATCAATTATTTGAAGGTACACCACCCGCAAACCATTACGCAATCGAACCAATAGCGCGCCCACAGCTTAAGAGCAAAATAGCCGTAGGGATGAGAATGATAACTGACCGATGGGGCCATGACTAATGGACTGATTTAACTGTGATTATCCCATAAGGGAAAACGCATTAACCATAATTAAAGTAATATCGTGTGCTTGTGCAAGAAAAAAAAAAAAAAAAAAAAAGTCTCTACAGCGACAGCTGAGTAAACTGTCTAATTAATCTCTCTTGCTCAGCTATAAACACTTGAAACTTCACTTCACCTGACTTTACGTGTCCGTGTCTGTTCTTCACCCAACTGACAGGCCATTCCACAGTCTCGTTTCTCAATCGCTCTCTCCCCCCCCAAATGACGAAATCAGTGAAAAACTTTTCACACGGAAAAGTGTTTGCAACAACAAAGGATATTAGTGGAAATATTAACAAGTTACTTTTGACACCTAGAAAACACTCAGCTGACTAAAGCTGGCAAAACTACCTGGCCAAAGTTTTCCCTACACCGAAGACAAAAGAAACTTATTACGGCTCACTTACAACAAAGAGGTTCGTTCTCATGTGACTTTGACTTTGAGTACGGGTGGACGGCGGCAGAAGGGATTCTGCAAATTTATCTCCGGCAAATAAAGATGCATAGCTATATGCCCAGGATGGTGTTTTGCACGTTGCTCTCGGACGACATAGATGGATGGTCCATACGGCCAACTATTGTCGGGATTTGTTGTTTTGCAAGTGGGTGTGGGAAGGGAGCAAGTGCCAACTAGCCTCCCCTGTTTTTGTGTTTGTACGGAGAAAAGCAAGGGGTGGACTTGTAAAATCTCCGACCAACTGTCGGTGCATTATGTGAGATATGTGTGTGAAAAATTGCACGGAATTTCTTTTCAGAGAAAACATGTTTTTTCTTCGACCTCTTAAGTCTTCTGATTTGCCTTGGCATGGTGTATATGGTTGGACTTTTTCCTCCATAGATGTGTCGCAATATCTTGTGAGGTCCATTCGTACCAGTCTCATTCCATGTATACTGATAGTGGTTGAAATTTGTAATCCTTGTGTTGAATGTTTTCGTACATAGGTGTACGTTGTTGGTTCGACTGTGTTCTTTGTTCTTGTTTGGAAAGTTGGAATTTTCCTCTTGGACATACAACAACTCGTGAGATATGAACGATTTTCCGGTTTGACGTAGACGGAAGGTGACAGTGGGTGGGAATATATTTGCGACGTGTCTTTTCGGTACTTTAATGAAAAATATCTTGTTCCATTGAAAAATGTTTGGCCCGCCTACAAAAAGAATACAAGATCGTTGTTGGGTGCATGACTTTAAAGGCTAATTTCGTTTCTATTCGTAGGCTGGTGAATGAGATTGCTGTTGGAAAGCATTTGAATAAGTTGTTTGGACAATTTTATCGATACTATTAAAAATTGAACTAGCTCTTCATGCGCACTTTTAGGCAAATATTCCCGTTCAGTCTTCTAGGGCTGTTTACAAAAAAATCAAATATGTTTAAGGCAATTAATGTCGGTGATAGCAAATGACAAAATAATGCATTTTGGTGCAATGGCTCAGTGGGTTGTAGAACTGAAAGTCACTTCCATTCGTCCAGAAATAATAATAAAAAAAAAAACCAAAGGTTGTAAGCTTAAGTAATCTTAAGGTTTAATGTTTTTTTCGTAAAAAAAAGACTGTGTTACTCTGTTTTTTTTTTTCAACAACCCTGTTCATCTTTGAAACTTTCGAATAACATGCTGCTGGAAATCTTTTCATTATTTTAACAACAGAACACGTTTTGTAAAGTGCAGAGAAAAAGTTGACTGTTGAATTTGATCTTTAACCAGCACTAAGACTGTTGGTTCCAAATAATGCCGTGCATGGGCACAAGTGTTGTTAATTAATTAGCAGAGAGAAAGGTCATACTACTGCAGAGATTTCCTAGATGTGAGGTCTAAATCATATTTCATTTGTGACTAGTATTTTAGTCAATATTCCGAAAATCCTCGTAACAATATATTAAAATAAATTGAGATTCGACAAGTAACACCTCTGGACCATAGCAATCGGACTACATTATTAGCCTTACCGATGGAAGCTGCTTAGAGGCCAGTTCAATAGATGATTACTTTAAAGCGATTGGCGGAAAATTTGGATCTGTCTAGTAAAACAAAAAATGCAAAGTGCTTTTGACATCCCTGGACCTGGATGATCACTCGATGTATAGAGCCTATGACTGATAAAACTTGGTTCATTAGTTCATTGAGATTTATAAACCTACCCAACGGACAGTATACTACACATCATTGAATATATTTTGCTAATTGAAAAGAATATGGGTCCGAAAATGGAATTCTGTGGAACACCAAACAATAATGACATTTGGTTGCCTTCGACAGAGGAAATTATGCATCTTGAAGAGAAAAGAGTGGTCCACAGTTTTCTGTAAGTCCGATCGTTATCAATGTTTACATTAAGATCTTCTCTGTCAGTCTTCTTGTAAACCAAAGCCTTTCTGCCCATCTAAAGCTAGACCGATTTCTATTTCTAACTAAAACTAAAGACGGTAAAAATTCGCCCAATTGGGTAACACGCCGACTCCACTAGAGATATATCTCTCCAACTAAATGTCTGATATCCATAGCATACAATTTTATTTTATCTGTGATGGGCAAATCATGCCATGTGGAGGGCAATTGTAGGTGTGAAAAATAACATTTCCAAGCGAAAAAAAAAAAAAAAAACAAAATAAGCATGTCACGATATAGTCGCAGAGAGCGATCGCAAAAATCTTTTAATATGACAAGATATTTCATCTCATGATCGCATAATGAGCGAAATTATCTCCTGTGGAGTCGGGGTGTAGGATAGTTAGAAGTAAAAAGAAAAAAATGTCCACTTGAAAGTTGGAATTTTTCACTTGGACATACAACAACTCGTGAGATATGAACAAAGACGGAAGGTGACAGAGGGAAAAATTTCAATTTGGAATTTTTGTTTAAATTCTCAGAAGAAACTTCACAAAAACTCGTGAGATATTAACAATTTTCCGGTTGGACGTAAACGGAAGGTGACAGTAGAATAAATGTTCTTTCTATGAGAATTAAATTAAGCGTGGATCGAATTGCATGATAAATTAATTTAAATTTCTCCCTTCGAAGTGAATCAAAACTTTCAAACAACACTGTGTTTTTTTCTTTTAATTTACTATCATGCCGTGTTAAATTTGTGGTTTCATATTTAAAAGCCAAACGCACGTTCAAAGAAACGGAAACGGAAAAGCTAAACTATTCTATAAAAACCAAAAGTCTGCAAACGAAAATAGAATAAGAAAAGACGACGACAACAACGAAGAGGACTGGTTGGTGGAAAAAAATATTTTCTTGTGTTTTCCATTCTGTGTAACCAGAAGTTCTTGACGAGTATATCCGGACGTTTGATCATTAAAAAGATGAAAATAATATGCAAAAATTAAAGGGAAAATTGAGAGTGCGTGTGTGAGCCAACACACTCGCTAGCTAAGTCAACCTTAATAGTTTTTTCTTTCGTTTTCAAGTTCTCAACCCCGTCTGTGGATTGGGATACACACATACCTATGACAGGTTAATGGCAGGTAATACCAAGTTTTGGGGTGGTCTGGTAGTTGTGTTCTCTAACTTGTTGTCTCTCTTCTACATGCAGGTGTTGGCTGTGTATACATACAAAGCCACATACCTGTATGATGTGTAAGGATATTTGATATGTTTTCGTGTAGGTTGATGGGTTTTCTTCTGCTGCTGTCTTCCTTTGCTCGGTTTGATTTGTTTTTTTTTTTTTTGTTTTGCTTTTTTTGTTTTGTTGTGAAAAGAAAAAGTGGATATTTTTAGACTGTGTTAACGATTATTTTCACTCAAAAGGGAAACAAATGGGATTAACAGCAGGAGGCTTGTACGTGAGACTACTGGAAATTCACTGTTATTGTCCGGATGAGTTGGGGTTTCGTTTTTTTCCTCCCGTTTGCTGTATTTTGTCTCAGTGGGCTTTGGGGCGGCAAATAAAAACCGGAATAATGACATAAACTTTCAACCTGCAGGTTTGGGGAATATTTTTTTATTGCTCATATAACAGCAGAGTTTTGTAGTTGGACCTTGGCCGTTAAGTGTTATTTTACGCACTTGAACTATGCGTTTGGGTAATGAGTTCAAGTATAGTCGAAGAAATGGATACGTATGCCAAGTAGATGTATATACGGTACGTGTGAAATTGTTTCTGTTCGAGACTGTAGTTTAGAAAAGCAAATTTATGTCACTCAGGTAGTAAATAATGGGCGATCTGTTAGAGCGGCAGATACAATATGCAAGAGACGTGGTCTTCTGCGAAGAAGGAAGGCTAATGGGAAACGTAAGGGGTGCCGATATTTAGATAGGATGTATAGATATACAGATATACAAGAACATATTTTCTAAGCAATACAATTCATGTTCGCATTCAAAGTTTAGCAGGCGTTTGATTATTTTTAGTATACGCCCAACCCATGAAACCCCTTTCTATAGGGAGTCACTTCCACCTCTTGGAATTAAATTTAATAGGCGATCTATGTTTTTTAATGATTTATATAGCAAACTTGAAATTTATTAGAGTCAAGCACCACCTGTCTGTTTACCACAAAATAGTTTTCACTACATGTTACAGTTTAATAGCGCACTTTATCAAACACACCCAAAAATATCCCCATTTGGTGATAATTAATTAATTCAATTTGTATCAGCACAATCCGCTGCTAACTAATTATTCAAGAATAACGATTATTCCCACACTGGTGGCTAACGGAAAATGTCAACAAATTTACTCGATTTACGCAATTTGCGCTAATTTGATGATTCAACATTAAAACCGAACAAAAATGTTTCACATACGCCCCCGTGTACGGCGATTTTTGTGTAACTACTATAATTTTTATTTGCGGACTTATATTAAATTAAATATAAAGTGTACAATTGGGTTTCAAGAAACTTTAGTGTGTATCAACTTAAAAGTTGTTACAATTTAAAAATATCCTCTGTTAAGTATATAAAATAGAATGTGTCACAGCTTTCCGTTTCATCCTTGTGCGTTTTTTCTTTAATTTTGCTATCCCCTCTTAAATCCATGGGGCGTTTTACTTCAGTAGGCCTTCAAAGAACATCACAATTCATGTATGAAGGGTTTCCTCAGCAGGGGGCGCTGTACCTACTAAAATATTAGAATTTCAAATATTAGAACGACCCACTATATCTTGGAACTTGTAACAGATATATCTGTAATATTCTCCGCATAGAAGTACGTTATTAGTACCAAACACTTTTGCAGAATATGGACGGGATGTTGATGTTGGATGATGAAGAATGTGGTGTGCCGCCTCTGATCGCACAAAAAAGACGTATACCAGCTATAGTTGTATAAGACTTAATTAGATTTACACAAAAAAATATTTTACTTTGTAGTGCAGTGGGCTTGAGAGCGGTAAAGAATTGGTTTGTCCCAACATAAACAGATTGTCAGCTGATGCTGTCCGCTTTTCCCAATTCCCTATTCCTGTGGGTCGAAAAATGAGTAATCTCTGCACCAATAAGGGCAATGTTTATTAAATTAGTAGCTCCCTTCACGAAAACTGTCCTGGGTGGAAATTGGCCTCAAGTTGAAAATAGGATCTCAAGTAATTTTACTGCTTAACTTGGGTTCATGAAACTGTGCTTCGTAAAGGATAGGAAAGACTAAGAAAGGAATATAAAAATGTATTCCACGCGATCCAATGATTGCCATCGATACGCCGTTTTCCTTACATTTATAAAATTGTTTCTTTTTTGTAGTAGGTAAAGGAGGAGTTATGATTTCGATATGACGAAAACAGACGCCCTCTGTGGGGCTCAATATCCAAAACAGCTCAAACGATTTTTTTTCTTAAAACCGTTTACGACACATTTGCATAAAGAAGACAAATTTGGGGGTTCAACCGGAGCGAAATTCTCTATTTCCAACAACAAGTTCTGATGCCTTTTAAGGCGTTTATCTCAATCTAATTACTAAATTCGAATCAGAAACGGAAAACAAGTAGACCCTTTCCATTTCAAGTCGATTGAGAATTCCCATTCCCATATTGACGTCCTTAAGTAAGAACATTTCCAGGAACCCAATACATTCCTCTTAGCCAAGGAACTAATTATGCATAATACAAATTCATATATAAATAATTGCCAACCAAAATTATTAATTCATAGACCAATAAATTTGCGCTGGTATTTTTTTTTGTCAATTCTGCAAACATTCGCAATTTAAATTCAAATTTATTTTTGTTTGCTCCGCATGAAGTACTTATACCTACAAGTATTTTCTATACATACATCATAATATAATAATTCCCAAATGTATTTATGTGAATTGATTAAATTTCAAAATTGCCTATATATATTATTGATTAGGTTTCTGCGGACAGATGAGTGGCGGCTGGTGTTGCAAAATTAGCTGGTAGTCTGTTCGCATTATTGGTGCCGGAAGGTGAGGATTGACATGAGTTGATTGGGTAGCATATTTAATGATTCGGGGGAGGGTGGAATGAAAATTAAAGTTAGACGGATTTGTGGACTTTTTTTTTCTGTCTTAAATTTAATATTGATTTCTTGGTATGGAATGCACTACATGACACTGACAGACATAAAAGAGCTCACAAAAAACAAGAACTAGTAGACACAGTCACAGGAGTCTGATGATGAATCATTAGATTTCCTACCAAGTGACTGTGTCTACGAGTTGGTGTTTTTTTGTGAGCACTTTCATGTCTGTCAGTGTCATGTAGTGCATTTGACAATATTTAGAAAATCATTCCATACCAAGAAATCTATATTAACTTTAAGACAGAAAAAAGTCCACAAATATGTTTAACTTTCATTTTCATTCCACCCTCCCCCGAATCATTAAATATGCTACCCAATCAATTCATGTCAATCCTCAAATAACTCAACCAAAATTCGACAAAAATCTCCCAACAGAAACTGTCAGGTCTAACCCCAAAAATTAGCGAGAATCGTTGTTACTCCTCGCTTTTGTCTTGGGACAAAATTTTGTCGAAGTTCTGACTGATCTTGTTGTGACATCTTCATCTTCAACTGGCTGGCGCTACATTCTACCGCGATTTCAATGCATTTCCTGATGCTGTGTTCGCTTGCAGGTTTTTTTTTATATAGCAGGCAGTCCCTAAAAGTATTCAATTTGATGATCATGCAAGCGATTGTTCAATTATATTTTATTTTAGACGTTTGAAGGAAAGATTTTTCTTTATAATATCGTCAAATTCCGATCTTGCTTATATTTGCAATCTGTGTGACTAACTGATCCTACACTCTTGTTCGGTTCCGTCCTTTTTCTGCTTCTGTGGCCACTTTGCGGTTCTGTTTATAAAATTGATGATTTTCCCTAAAACTATTCAGTTGTCATCAAAAATTCTCTTATAAAAAACAAAACTCCATTGTTCGTGGGATAAGAAGTCCGAAGTCACCCTTTGCACAAGCGGGAACTTGATCTTCGATTCGTGAAACTGCTTAACAATTTGATGATTTTGCAAGTGATCCTTCAGTGATCTTGGAACAGGCTTAAAGTTGTCATTTCACAAAGTATTCATTTGTTGATTTCATGCACGATTTCAGAATTTGTTTGATTACTGATCTTCGAAATTAAATTTAGGTATTTAGGTATTTCAAAGCGTTCTTTTCTTATGATCTGCTTTTGCATTGACTGTTCCCTTTTTTTGAACTGATTTCGTTGACATAGGATAGCTGTTTCTTTTTGGTGTTTGTGATCATTTCCATGATCTGCCATGAACAAAACTTGTCCTTATTTAATTATTAAAACTATGAGATAAAGTGATCGCCCATATTCAAATAATCTGAACAATTTTTCGACCGATGAGCATACTGAAAATTTGTTTAAATGTCTTGCATTTACAACAAGTGATCGTGGAGATGTTAATATTACTTAATATTAATCGCTTCGAATTTGAAAATCGATTGACCTTGAATCGATCTTGTAGAAGGATATCCAACGTATGTAAAATATTTCTCTGATTTGCTTTATCTCCGTGATCGTGTAGTTGTTGATTTTAAAATCTCTCGATCCTGAAATGATCTTATCGCTTCAAATTTATAATTCTTGATTCAAAAATCTGCTGATTTTAGAATGTTCTTTTAAGTACCTATATCTGTTTGAGATCTATTGAGTCGCCCTGGTTTCCTGTTTTCCCTTTTTTGTTATCGGTGGCATCTTAAGTTGGACACAAGTAAATATTAACTTGAACTGTCCCTTCTTTTCTGTCACTTTCTTTCTTTACCTTTTGATTTTTAAAATTTTTTTTTGAAATCTTGTGGGAAACAGTCTTTTTTTATCCTTTTTTCCCTTCAACAGTATCCAAAGTAAGTAAATTGGCAATTTGTGTAAAAGAGTGTTGAGGATGACCCCACGTAAACAATTCATGAAGTACCAGAAGCAGAAAAAGACCTTCGACTAATTGCCCACACAATCCTCGACAAGAAAGATAATTCAAAGAGAAAACATCTCCGCAGATATCATTAAACTTTTGCAACTTCTCCGAAATTCAAATCGCTTCCAAGAACAACCTAGATACTATTTTCTCTATAGTAATACAATCGACTCAATTTTGCAGTGTTTGAACAATTGCCACCTAACTTAACCTATCCTCATGTACAACAGCAACCGCCTAGATGTCTGATTATTCCCATTTTCCCTCTCTGCTAATGTGACATTTAAAAAGGTAAACCGTCAAGCACCATACACCTACCCACTCACAATGGCTAGGTTCATTCAATCAAATTATTCTGAAAAAAAAAACATCGTTTCATCCCTCACTCATATATGTATGCTAATGAAAAGCCACCATCACCAGGCGCATCTTCCTCTTTAGGAAATTATTATGAATTCAAAAATTATTCTCCCCAGGGGGAATGTATATTCTCGGAAGTCGTAAATACCCCTCAGTACTATTTGCTACCTAAATGTATCCTTATGCTCCTTCAAATTGTTGGTATATCCCTCAAATGTATAGTGAGGGAAAACAACTTAATTTAGGACTACTTTGTTGGACTTTTTATGTTTAGCTGGAGGTGGTACCTTTGAAAAGGTTTTTCTAAAAAAAATAATTCCCGATGATGGCTTTGTGAAAGGAAAACGTGGCAGACCAACTTCAGTATAAATCGCATACTAAGCAAGTCAGCAAATTGCAACTTAGTCCGGGTCCATTTACAGAGTATTAAACACCCAAACAAGTTTAACTATTGCCTTTTTGCAAAAGAAAGGAAAACTTATCCCAACAGCTATTTATAAGGACAATTCCAACTTTAAAGTCACATAAACTGTTCAGCATATTAGACCCGAGCAAAATAATCCACCTTTACTCATTTAATTCTGCAGCACGACTCACAAACACTCCATTCCGTGGACTACAAAGTAGCTTACCCATCCACAACATACATACGAGCATAGTTATCCTTCCCAACAAAGTAACCAGCAGCAAAAACATCCACATAGCATGCAGAAAAAAGTAACTTATTTGACAATTTTTTTCGTCCCCTCTTTTTTTTTTTTTTTTTATTCTCCTGTTGTTTTTATCTGAAGGACATGAAGTCGCACACAAACCAGGTTCAATACACCTTCGAAGGTGCTAGAAGAAGCTCTTCCCCACTTTCAACTTCCTAGCGCAGCTTCTCTATCTTTCTATTTTTTTATTCTTCTGCTTCTTCTTCTTCTATATTTTGCGAGGTGAAACTTGAGACGGACGTAAAGTTATATTACCCGTGCATACATACCTACACCCATATGTCGTCTGTGCACATAACTATTCCCGGCAAAGGATGAAAAAAAAAAAAAAAAAATGTGTGTTTTGTGTGTGTGTGCTAGACTGGATGGAGGTACGCGCGCCAGGTATATTCCATTCCATTTCGGTCATTAAAAGAGTGCTCTACATCTTTATTCCGTTGTGCATCCTGTTAAACAGGATACTCATTTATGGTGCAGTTGCGATGCCAAAAATCGTTGCGTTTGTGTGGTGAAATGGTTGCTTTCTAGTGCCACCAATAAAACTGTTTGCAGCGACTGTATTCTGTATGTTTGTCATAATAAAATTTCCCTCGAAATACATTATGTCTTCAGAGGTTATGAAGAAGGGATACTTGCAAGTTGACTTGATATACATAGAACAAGATAGGTTTGTGCAAATTTTGATGGACTTTTTTTTTGCTTTTAGATTAAATGATTATATTTCAAATTGAACGTAAATGGTTTACAATTAGTGTATAAAAATCAAAAAGCATAGCCTGCCGTCTGCCAGAGTGCCAACTTTCATTAAGAGTTCACTTGATTTAATTTTAAATTTAGATAAAAATAATAAAAATGTTGATGGTAATCTTAGGACCATCGATTTTTTGTGTATACACTCTCAAGAAAATGAAACCTCGTGCCCTCGAATGCCCGCAGATATAGGTTTTGAGTTGTTTCTATATCATATACAACCTTCGGGTAGGTATATGAAATTCAAATATTTGACTCGGTCTCGGAGACTTGTAGAGCATATCAATTCAGTTTTCCAAAATGTAAATAGCTTTTATATTGAGCAAATATTCCTGTTGCTGTAGCAGAACAGTTGTTGTTTCAAGACTTGGCAAATATTTGTGGGAAACAATTTAAATTGTGCTGTTCTTCCTGACCTTTGGTCGAAATTTGCATTTTAATCTTACACCTTAAAAACAAGAGATGGCCGTAGGCTTATCCACTTTTGCTCACTTTATCACGTTAACTATTCACTGTGGTATGCCATAAGTATACTTCTACCTACTCTAAAGATTTAATTGTTGACAACAAGACTAATGAAAGTTTTCTTTTCTTTTTTTAGTTCGATATGATTGACGGCGAAAGTATCAATCCAAAGCAAAATGATTCGAATGCAAGGTAAGTGCTTGTTCATATATTTTTACTTTATAAATATGTATACAAAAATATTAAAAAAAAAATAACCTAATCTAAAAGTTGACTCGAATACAAAGTGTAAACAAAAATTCGGAAATAATTTCAAAACCTGTCAGGATAAAAACAGATTTTTCTTGCTCACAGTTCATTTTTAGAAGTACCTTTTACTGTACTCTATTACCACCTACTCCATTCCTGAGGGCTAGTTAGAGTGGTTTTCATTCTAAAAGTGGTTGGATTCGCAAAAAAGTGTATCCCAATCAGTCTGACATTTTTTTTTTTTTTATAAAATTCTGTCAAACGGCCATCTGCTTTGTACAATATAAGTACCAAGTCCTAGAACGATACCTTAAAGGAAGATCCACAGAGACAGCTCTTCAAGAAGAAGTGCGAGCAATGCCTCCATTTGTTCTCTGTAAAAGCAATCCTATGTCAGCTGATATATAACTTGGAACTGATCAAGCTTAGGAAGCTAAGATCTGTAACATAGAGCAATCTTTCGGAAAAGGAGTATATTTTGGGTTATAAATATATAAAACCTTACAAATCAAAATAGTTCACAAATAATATTAAGATAACAATTAGCTCGGTTAAAAGTAACAACTGACTGCACAAAAGGAAAAAAAAAAAAAAATTAGGAACGCGAATTCTCTCGTTTTCCGTTTATTCGTTTATCGTTCGATTGGTATGTATAGTCAGTGTTGTTATGGATCTTGTTTGAGAATCGTATATTTTCTCGATTCAAAATCGTATTTGTCGTATTTTGTAATTGTACGAGTACAAAAAATGCGTTTAAGAGCGTTGAGGTCATATTGTACATTTGAATAGTGCGATACTGCGCAGTTTGAACTTTATCTAAGATTTGTTTGCACTTTTAAACGAGCAATTGGGCTAAACCCGAAATCTATTGAAATATAGGTCTGGAGCGCACACAATACGTTCCATAAATTTGAATTTCCCGCCTTGGCTTAGACCAATCGCCATAATTTAAATATTCTATTTTTGTATTCTCTTTTGTTAAAATATATGACACCGTTACATTCATATAGTATAAAAGCGAGAAAACCAATAAAATCATGAATTATTGTTAAAACCAACAGTGGTCACAAACGTCTTTTCTTTCTCCGCGATAATTCTCGTTTTCATTCAGGACAATAATCGTCAGTCGTCGCTCTATTCGCAAGGGATACCACACTCTATTCGTATTATTTTTTATCGCTTGAATAAACAAACTTTAATCTCCCTACGATACAAGTAGGGATTGAAAGTTGACGGTCGGAAAACGCTTCGCCCGTTCAAGGTCCTTTATGTGGTATTTGGTTCGGCTTCTTAAGATTCGCTTTCAGATTTCAGAATTCGTTTGGCTAATCGAACATAAAAACGTCACTTGCTCTTTTTTTGTTGATACTTATGCGATTGAAATATGGATGTATATAGCCTTCGACGACTTTGTGTTTTCCATTCCTTGGTTAGATTTTATATTAAAAAAAATCGAAATTTGTGCTCACATTGATGTCTAAACATTTACTGTTAAAAAAGTCCAGAAAAACGTAAACAAACTCCGCTAGTTGTCAAACTCGAACGCATTTGTATTGGTAAAACTGAAGCAACTCTGAGATTTGCAAAAGTGCTCTGAAATCGGAAAAATATTGCTTCATTCATACCAATAGAAAATACAAAGTGACCTCGAGCAAAGGTACTCTGAGAGTGCCCAATCATATAACAATTCAGTCAAATGATGCTAAACTACATTGAAATTCTATCACCATTTAAAAATGGGCATGCACATCTTTTTGGTAAAAGGTTAAGAATGGTTTTAAATTTACCAATTTTAACATATTAACATATCAGTATTTCAGCTCTATTTGATAAGTAATTAAATAACATATTACCAGTTAAAATGTTAGTATATAATGCTTAGTATCTACGCTGCACGAGCTAATCTATATTTTATCTGGTCTCCAAATTTTCTCTCTAAACATCAACAAAAGTCATAGCTAAATTGACATAGAGAGCGATGTGGATAAATGTCTTAAAATACTGCTGTTCTTTGAAAATAACTTCCTTCAACAATTCAATTCACATGAGCAAAAATTTAAATTTTATTAATTTACAGGTATGGACACAAATGAAATTGAAGAAGACTTTATTTTTTTGGAGCTGCGCAAGTTATTGCAGTAGCTGCAGTAAAACAACAAAAAATTCTACGGTATATATCTGTAAGGCATCGCCATCTTTTTTTCTCCTCCACGATAAAAATCGTTTTGACTTCTCATTTATTTCAATGGAATAATCTAGCTCTACATACTCATCGTCCATATATTCATTAAAATCAGTAATCTCTTGAAGACAATAAATAACAGAGTAGAGCGATCTGTCAAAATTTTGCTTGAGAAAATGTCCCGACCCATTAAATGGGCGCGAGTTAAGTATCCATAGCAAAACATATTGAGAAAAAAGATAACATTATTTGTATTCAATGATATCTTTAGTCTCTAGTACAGTCTTGCACACAACGCTACAATGATAACATATGTAAAAGAGATAATATCGTTTGTATACAATGTTGGAATATTATCTCTTCTTCATTATCAAGCAAGACGATTGTACGCTTGGGTCTCCTTGTAGATAGATAAGAAAAGTATATAAATACGACTGTATGATGAATTTATCAACAGTCTTATTGTAACTACATAGTAGCCTTAAGCTCCTTTTAGAATTAGTAAAAAGTATTTCAATAATAAAGGACATAGTTCCAAATAAATATTGTTTAATTTTAAAAGTAAGAAACAAGTGTTTTAATTCGCGCTCAATTTTGACAAATATATGAACGACGTTCTGAAACAAAAGTTTGATTATTTAGCTCGAGCTGAGTACCACTAAGCTAAATGGATTCGCTTGGATTTAGCTCAGCTAAATTTAGGAGAGAATTTTATTATGGGAGCGAAAATTTAGCTTGAGCAGCGTACTAACGCAAAAAGCAAAATTGTATATTCGGTAATCGATGCCGGATAATTGCAAAAGGATATGTTGCGAAGGTAATGTCATGTAAAATGCATTTCTAAATTTGTGGATATTCTGTTTCTGAAATTCCAATTTATTTATCGAGTCGTATTTCGGTTCACCCAACGTATTTATGTTTGAAAAACATCGGAAAAATTCGGACAAAATATTTACGAAATCGTAGAAAATGGGGCGAAAAGACCAAAAATCGGAGCGTCGTATTAACCTTCGAAAATCGTAAGATTTACGATAAATACGATCACATAACAACGCTGTGTATAGTCCGTCCAAACTTAATTGCAATTTTCACGCGCACTTCTCTTTAAATCAGATATTTCGCTCTCTTTGCGACACAAAAGAGAGTAATGCAATTTGCAACAACAAATCAATCGAAAAAAATTGTTCTGCTGATTGAGATGAGACTGATTTCAACACAGCATCGTCGCTGGCGTGTGCAAAGAATACACATTTTTCCAACCTAGATAAAAGAGAAATTTTGGGAAAATTTACACTTCTCAAATGTTTATGGATGACCATTTGAGTTTTTTTTTAATTGAGTAGTTGAGTAGTTGAGAAGGTAGGTATGCGTACAGCATTAAAACCCACTATTAAAAATGATTGGAAGAAGTATTTTGTAGAATAATCTTTCTTCTCAAGTCAACAACAGGTAGATTTGACGGGTGTTTATAATTTAAAAAAAAAAAAAAATAAAAAAAATGATCAAGATGAGACCCTTTCACTTCTGTGCGCCACCTAAGGTGTCTTTGTCTTTGTCTTCCTCTTGTCTGTTTTCCTTGTGGGTTGGACTCGAAAACTCAACGGGCTGGACTATTTGTGTCCATCTGTTCTACAAAAGAATACTGATGTCGCTGACAAATGGTGTGGTTTGTCGGTAAATCTTTTTCAAAGGACTGTTAAGTGTCAACCCCAACGACAGTTGCTTAAAAAGGCGTTAGGTCTTATCGCCCAAAACCATAACGCCCAATTCGAAAAAAGTCATAAAGCTCAAAACCCACGACATCGCTCAAAATTTATAGGAATAAAGCCCCGCAAAGCCCAAATTGGAAAACATATCGCCCAAAGTACATAATTATATAATGGCATAACGCCAAAATCTAGAAATGTAGAAATGCCATAACGCCCAAAATATTTCTTGTTATCAAGTTCTGGTGTTACGACATAACTTTGGGTCTCTTAGCTTAGGTGGCTATCTTGAAAGACACACTTAGATCAAGCCTTGTAGATCAGTAAAAAAGGGAGCTATAATGCCAAAATCAGGTAGCCTCGTTACAACAGTTCATGGTTACCCTGATTTCGGTTCCGAAAAAGAAACTTTAACTCACTTGTCCTATACGTGTTCCCATACTAGAGAAGAGCAAGTAGCGGTTTCTAGGAAAAATATTCTTCGACTCAGTTGAGTCCCGCAGAGACTTGAATTCCACAGGTTCGATCTAGAGATTCAGGTCTTTAACAATTGAAGAAACATGTCAAATGAAACAGTATAAAGTGTTAGGTTGAGCTTTGAAAAGCTGGATAGCTACTAACTACCTAGCTATCTGACAGATAAGCATTTTAGTCACTTGAGTAAAGTTATGTCAACTTTAGCTAGTTCATTCTTTCTCTGTAAATTGAATCATTTAGTTCATTCGAATAGCTATACGATAGATAGGTATAAGCCAACCAAGCAGTTTTATTGTTATCTAAGAAATAAGATTAGTTTACTCTTTCGCCAGAAATAAGCCACTATTAGTCGATTCTTTACTGTCGAATAATTTTACTTTCGCTTTTATCTGATGGATAAGTGATGCATTCTCGTTAAAAAAAAAAAACTGTTTCCCGACCAAGTACTTTTGTTCTTACTTGTTTGACTAATGGCAATTTAATAGAAAAGTAAGTATACTTATATCTGTCAAACTATTCGTTGGTTATTTTTGATTGAATAAATTAATGGTTTCCATTCGTAGCGCGGATGCGCCTTTATTTTTAAGAGGCTTTAGAATTGCCATTCTAGTTGAGTAGCCAAATTTTCTATCGGACTATTTTGATCCATTATCATTTTCGCAACAGTAGTCCGTAATTTCACCTGTCAAGCTGTACTATGTGCCCTGATCGTTTTTTCTGAAATTTGGAATTTTTTCTGATTAATAATTGCTGTTAGTTGAAATTTCCGTGAGTGGGTTGCAGTAGTAAATAGTAGAATTGACCATAAGACCGACCATATAAGTGAAAGGTTGTAGTATTTCCAAACACACCTAGATGGCGTTTATGGTGCGTGTTGTCAAGCACAAAAAATGACGTCAGCGCTTTGAACTTGACAAATTCCAAGAGCTGCAACATACATTGTTGGTTCACTTGTTTTACAGCACGGTGGCTTTTTATCTATGGTAGTAATGCAAACGAAGTACAATTTCGTGTTCCTCTATTATTTATCATCTAAAAAGCCGGCATAGGTTGAGAGCCCTATATGGTTATTGCTCGCCTCATCGCAAAGAAACAAACATCCCCCGTGGCCTTGCATTCAAATGACTGCCACATTTCTTTACAAAATTTAAAGTGAATAAATGTCTAAGTAGACTATAAAGATAACACTCACCAGCAGCAACCGACCGACGTTAAGACTCGTAAAAACAGATTGCAGCAAATAGCCAGAGAAAGCTCTAATCTCCATACTTGAGTGGTCCCTCTTAAAAAATCATATAAAAGTTGCTGCATAAAAATCAAAATCAAAATCAAATGGTGAACTCTCATCGTCTCGAATGACACACGAGTCAAACACAAATGTCAAACTCGTCCGAACCTCCAACACCCAGAGATAAGTTTAATAAAATCGAAAATATAATAAACCAAATAATCACTGTCCATGAATCAGTGCTCTGTTTAACTGCACCAATACAATTAATATTCGGAAACGATTATTGCTCGCACAAGCACTATTATTTTGGAAAGCAGTCAGGAGAGCACGGGAACTGCTGCGATTAAATGGGAACAATAAAGTCGGGCGAACGAAAAAAAAAAAAATGTCATAACCCACGTTGACTCTGTGACATAAATGTGTTTTTCCAGCCACACACACACGACGACGGTGAGCAATTTCCTTATGATTTTCCAATAGTGCAATATATACATTTTTTTTTCTTTTTGATTGCAACATGATTTGTGCCATATGCTTTCAGAGAGACAGAGAAAGGGTGCTGTGCCGCCTGATTTGAAAGAACCAAGACTTTTGTGGTCAGCGCTGGGTGAATCTGTGTGTGTTTCTTTTTTTTTCTCGTCCTTTTTGAGAGGAAAAGCAAACAACATATATAAAGATCACATCTCTTCCGCCCCAGTCCCCTTTGAAGTCGCTTGCGCTTTATGCATTGTGAATTTTAGGCGCCATTTAGTCCAGACATTCGGGGGTGTTTGTTTGCACCGAAAAATACCACATTCAGCCAGAAAGCCAGAAAGCCAGAAAGCGACTGTGGGGTGAGTGGGTGCAGTCATCGTAGCAGCCACTGTGCAAAAGCCATTTCATCCTGCCGCCGCTGGTAGTTGTATTTGTGTGTGACTAACACTATCCCCATTGCACACTGGCGCAAACAAACAATTTTAATTCATAACCACCAAAACGTGGAGTTAAACTACCAGAAATGCAGACCGTGTTGTTGGGTCTTCTACTATTCCTAGGGTTTACTCACACTCCATTATATATTTGCAAGGAAATTTATGCCATTAAAACGCTAGTGAATGTCCTTTTTGTGTGTGGTGGTAGTCTTGTGACATTTCTGTTCATCAGTTTAGTTGTTGTTATTGTTGTTGTCTTCCAACCAAAGGGGGAATGATTTTTATTTCCTTAAAATTGAAGACGACTCCTACGCTACCTAGTTACGGAATGGAAATTCTGGCAAAGATTTTACAGTCGGAGCCAAAGTCAAACCAAGGTGGGATGTTGAATCGATGAACTTTTATCTCAGTGATCGGTTGTTTCCCAGTTACTCTGGGTGTAGTTGTGTGCATACCACAACCTCCTACATCGGCAGCGGCAGCACCAGCACCAGTTGAAGGGTTGACGGGAGCAAACGCATTCAACGCAGGGAGTTGTTTACGCCAACGTAAATTCCACTATGGGAAAACAATTAATAGTCAGGCATGAATAGATTTATCGCTTGGGAATAAAGGCGGCAAAAAGTCAACTTGTCCAACGAGGAACGAGAGTGACATTGATTTGGGCAGCAAGGCGATCAATTTAAGACTTTAGCGATGACAGAGAGCAAGTAATTCAATTAGTTAGAGGTGGTAGTAGTTGTTGTAATGAATGTGAAGTATTTATATACACGAATACCGCGGGCTGCCTTTATCCTCCATCATTGAATCGCTGCCATTTGGTTTGGTTTTCAGGAAAGTTTTGCAAAATAACAAAATTGTGAGAGTGCGGGGAAATCTGTAATGTATCATTTTCAATAAAATATTTGAACTGTCTTTGATTTGATCAATAAGGATCAATTTAATTTAAAGTTGAAATTTTAAGGAAATCTTCTAATCTCTAAGACAATTTTAGATCAATTAGGTTCAATTTAGTTGACAGTTTAAATAGTTTACTGAAAATGATACATTTGTCAATCGTAATAGGTATATTTATGGAAAAGGAAAAGTTATAACCACTGATTGCGATTTCCAGGCATTGAGATGTGGGAAAAGTGAAAGTTTTATTTTTTAAAGCTGATCAATATTTTTGATCTACGAGATCTTCCATATATGAACATTTCTTATTCAAAATGTTGCTTTTCAAACAAGAACTACGAATGCCCCCATAAAAATGGTTTGTCAACACAGAATTTGAGATTCACATTTGATCAATTTCAATATGTTTGCCAAGCAGGTTTTTTTTTTTAAACCATCCACTATTTATATAAAATTCATCATTGATCATGAACTCTGATGGTTGATCAACAAACTCCAAATTGATCAATTTCATTGATATTTCAAATATCGCATATATATTGTTATTTGACAACCACAACAAGGCCGTCAGTTGCACTTGTAAGGTATTATCAATGACCCCTACTAATTGATGTTGATAGCTTTTGAATGAATGAAATCATTGATCATGAACTCTCATAGTCCATATTAATCAATTTCGTTGATATTTTTAAATATCGCATTGATATTGTTATTTGACAGCCACAACAAGGCCATCAGTTTCACTAGTAAGGGATTATCCACGACCCCTAATAAATCAGCTTCATAGCTTCTGAATGAAATCGGTACCTACAATACCTTTGTGGAGATGAGTTGTATGAGATTGAACCAATCTACAATTTTTGTGTCTTCCATAAGCCATCTTGGTTCTGAAGGTTATTACATTTTTAGTCATCATCATGATTTTCAATTAAAATATTAATTTCCCAACCCAAATGTACAAAAGCTAGTCAGCCTTAACAGCTCTCACAATTTTGACGCAGATGTAACTGCTTTAAAGTGTCGCCAGATTCCAATCCATTGGTGTGGTGTTGATGTCAAAGACTATCCAAACTAGACAGCCAACTCCCGGGCATCTACCCGATTTTTCTCTCTCTCTCGCGCGCTTTTTTTTTCCTGTCGGTGAATACGTGTAATTAATGGCCGCCCGGTGGCACTTTTTCAATAACAAACAATTTGTAAAATTTTTAACAATAAATGTAACAAGAATAAATGTTGAGTATGTTTTTTTTTTAGATAGCTTTACTTGTTTCCTATCCATCTTCGGCGCCAAAAAATGTTCATTCATTCACATTTCAGTTTTTTTTAAAATTAAGTTTATATGAATTACGAATATAGGTTAACAACATGCAAGTTAAGCCCAAGTTTCCACTAGGGCAAAAGTAAACTTTAGAAAATGTATTCCCGAAAATAAATTTCCATTTGGCTTGGTGGGTGTTTTCACATTGCAAACATTTTTTTTTTGAAAATAGAGTTTATTTTGAATTACTAATGTCAATTTCCATTGGGATTTTCAGAATTTGCTCTCAGACTTCAGATTTTTTGTGCCCAATGGAACACGAGATTTTTCTTTCTTTGCATATGTGGTGGTGCGTGGATTAAAAGTCAGCTGTTCTTAAATTGTAATTTATGTTTACAAAAATCTATTAAATTTATGTTAATACCCATTGCACTGATCAAATGTAAATTGTTCTCTATTTTGCACAGACTTTTCGTCGCTAAAAACGTAAAATAACACACTTTCAGTTTGACAAATGACAAATGTTTGGTGTTAGTGTAAGTAGGTGTGAATTTGGCTCAAAAATGAAGATTCGCAAAATTGTCCTGACTCTGGAAAAAAGTTAAAGCTAAGTTTGAGAGCAATAATACCTAAAAACGGAACAAAAATATTGAATTTAACAAATGCATGTTTGCACATAAAGGGTGGTTAAATTTTAAGGGCCGACATTGAATGTGAACCACACCTAAACGTCAAGTTTTTTTCTGCACTTCATTTGAAATTTCTCAATTTCAGACCAACTCAATTTGATCCATGGAAAGATAGACAATCGAGCAACGCTATAAAGCTATTCAGGCTTATTATGAAAATGGGCGCTCAAATCAAAATGCTTATCGTGCACTTCGTGATATTTTCGGTCAATTTAATCGTCCAAATGTGCGTACAATCGGGAAAATCGTGCAAAAATTTGAGCAAACCGGGTCTGTAGGAGATGTGAAAACACCAGTGCATGCTCGTACAGCTCGTACTGCAGAAAATATTGCTGCTGTTCGCGATAGTGTGGCTGAAGAGCCGTCCACCTCAACTCGTCGTCGTGCCCAACAATTGCACCTCCCACGTGAGATGATAACGAACTTTTTATGGCCCGAATTGGAAGATATGGATGTGGACGATAGGTGGTTTTAACAGGACGGTGCCACTTGCCACACAGCTAACGAAACAATGGCTCTTTTGCGCGACAAATTCAATGGCCGTGTTATCTCACGTGGTGGCGATGTCAATTGGCCGCCAAGATCATGTGATTTGACACTGTTGAACTTCTTGGACTTCTTTCTTTGGGGTTATTTGAAAGAAAATGTGTACGTCGATAAGCTAGCAACAATTCAAGAGCTGATGAGATAATTCGGCACATTAACGCCATAGATCCTCAATTATGCCTCAGCGTCATCGAAAATTTGGACCATCGGATGGAGGTGTGCCGCCAAGGTCGCGGCGGCCATTTGGTTCCATACATAATTGAACCATACCAATATTTTCATAATAAAAAAAATGACAGTAAACTTTAAAAATGTTTAAACTGAACTGCGATGTGAACGCCGTGTAACTAATGGGCACCAAAAATGACGAACACAGTCGCCCCCACTTAAAATTCCACCTTAATAATGGCCGCCCGATTGACATGAAGTCCCAGGACAAGGTCACAGGAAGCTTGTAGGCAAATGTACCGTTTCTGCTCTCAGTTGAGCATCTAGTTTGTATCATCTTTGGTTGATTTCAAAACAGACGCAACTGAACTGGGAAATAATTTATGGCCACCCTCTCCCACAATCGCATTTCACTAAATGTAGGCCAGCGTTGCCGCGGGAAAATTGCAAAAAGGTTACTAAAAAGGGACGCAAACCGAAAAAGGGCCCCCACATGAAATATTAATATAGCAAAAAAACAAAATAAAACAACAACAAAGACTTATTTTGAACAAAAAAAAAAAAAAAACAAAAAAAAAAAACATTTTTTTTTTTTCATTACGAAACACTTATTTTCATATGTTTGCAGTATTTTTCGTTGAATAAAGAATAAAATCTTACTTAAACTGAAAAGGGGGTCCTTTCGTTCATATTTCCAAAAGTGGGGGCCAAGGGTCCTAGGGCCAAACGGTAACGCTGAATGTAAATGCCAGGAAGCAGCAACGGCCACAATTCGTGCTAATTATATCCTACTCACACTCAATTGCTACTCTAAGGCACGAATGGGCAATGTCCAGTCATACTTGTTAATTCATTAAAAAAACAGCCTCTAGCTTTCCGACAACGACAAGCACCGACATGTTTGCGCTAGCCGAAAACCCAAGCACCAGGACATGGCAAACTAATTAAAGAGTCCCTCGCTAAATTGCATTCGAATAAACGTCCTTTTTCCGCTCCGCGGGCACAATGGGATAACCCTGTCTCCGCCGTCTTAATTGCAAGATATACACTTTTCTCAAGTTTCATTCCGCACACAGCTCTCCAAGCAATTAAATGTTAAACACTAATATGCAAGAAGCGAAAAAAAAAGGAAACACATCTCTCAGTGTCAAATGGCATTTCCTTCAAGTGGATACGGCTATGTACAATAAAACAACCCATTGCTGCATTCTGCACTCGCTCCCATCCTCTTTGACAAACTGTCAACTTGTTCTTTTTCGCCACTGGGGATCTTTGTCAGCCATGTGCCACAATCTATTACCTGAATGCTGTTCTGACCTCCAACCACCTGCCGCGTCGACACTCGCTCATGCATTGTCTGATGAGCACACACAAACACACCACACACACCACACACTCTTATTCTCCATCGAATATTAATCAAGGGAGGGAGTTGGAAAAATAAGCAGAAACCGAATCACCCCCCAGGCCTGGCACAAGGTCCTGAACCGCAAAAGTAAGCACGCGGGCTGGGTATATGAAACGCATTTGAGATTGTGTGGATTTTAAAGAGCTCGCGGCGACGACCCCTCTTCGTTCTTCAATACATTAATAAATAATACAATGGGGCTCTTCACTCTCCTGGTTTTTAAGTGTGCAGCCCGACAAAATAATACAAGAAAAAAAAAAAAAAAAAAAAAAAAAAACGAATAAATCTTCTCGACTCCTTTCGCCGAGTTCGCACAATTGAGGTTCAATTACGTCCTCGATGGAAACGCTCTCGAGTGTCGAATTCTTCTCGAAAGGAAGCCACAGTGCGTTCGGTTGGTTCTCCATATTGTGTGAAAATTCTATCCATTAAAGATTTGCTCATGATTGGAAAACAATTGCAGAACGAAACGTATGTTATAACACACATGTCGATTGGGAGTGTAGGCTCGGTGGCGTTGCTATTACCTGGAGGGGGGATATTTGATCGGGTGGGATATCCTTCTTCCCTTTGAAGTTAAGTGTTTCGTGATTTTGTTCGTTCGGTGCGTGGTTGATTTTGAAAAAGCAGTGGAATTGTCTTACCGCGCTGGCGGGGAACTGATCGGTTCGTTAGGTGATAGACTCAGGCCTGACTGGGTTCGGTACGTTATGTCGTTGCATATTTTGGTTTGAAAATTAAAATCTCTGACTGGAACACATACCTGTTTAGGAGTAAAATTGGAGCTTGGGTCGCGCCCCATACAACTCATCAGGTACCTGAATTCACTTCATTCAGAAGCTATGTCAAATAATTGTTGATATTCCCCTCCAATTGAAACTTAGGCCAATATAATGGCTGCCAAATATCAATATCAATGCAATATTTGATATATCAACGAAATTGATCAATTTGGACTTATTGATCTTTATAGTAGCTGTTTTCAGAAACTTGGTTGTCAAAAATGCTGACATTAATCAAATTGCGTGTAAGTGTGGGAATTTGTTGTAATTTTTTTTATGAAAGTTCAAACGAACCACAAATATTATAATTCAACAACTTAAATATCTACGGAAATATTCCTATTTGCGATTCTATGTTGTCCAGTGTTACCAACAATTGATCGATTGATTCTTAAAAAAGAACCTCTAATCGAGTTGTCCATTTCATCGTTCGCTAATCATTGATCTGTGACAACTTAAATATTATGACGAAACTTCTCACTTGACTAAATTAAAAATAAAATAAATCTCACACAATTAGGGTGTAGAAATAAAGTTCACGATTGGGTCGTGACAAATTTTCGCGTAAATTTGCCAAGAAACTCATCTGAATTGGCAATGTCCTAATTCCTTTTTTATTACGTATATTAATAAAAAAAAAACATTAAGGATCAAAATCAAGTACAACCCATTGGCAGTATTTGGACTCGCAGCTTAAAAAGGCATCCGAAGTAAACTCTCTTATGAAATTGGGGGTATTTTTAAGGCCTGCGTCTTTAGGTGACAGTTTCTTATTGAACATCAAACTGACAAAATTCCTAACCACCTAATATACTATCACTTGGGAGCGAAGTTGCGCAATGTCTAGAGTACTCAAATACAGAGCGATGGGTATCCCGTTCAACCCAAAAGAATACTCTTTAAAAACACTCAAGATTGTAATTGTCTTCAGAAAGCTTTTCAAACCGTTCCGAATACATCAACTGCTTGTAAGAAACAAGTCAAATGTATTTTTAGACCTATATCCCTTAGGTAACCGTTCAGCAATTTGTTGTTGGCCGAAATTCACAAATGGTGGCTTCTTATTGAACGCCCAACTGACTGCAAATATTGCTATTTCCAGATATGTAACAGAGGAGAGTAATCTATTTTTACATTTCTTTGCCAGCTGGCGTAGCTGTATTTAAAAATAAACCCTACTTAAGAATAGCAATAAAATATCCTATTTGTATACCAAACTCTGCTTTCGTCATCGTGTTCGGTTTCTGGTAATTCTTCCCCATTCCCGTGACATTTCGTCACGTGTATTTTTAGCTCGACCCACACTTCATCCCGTCCGGTGTTCCATTGTATCGCGTGCTGGTAGTTATAGAAGTGACGCGTTTTCTGAGAGGTATTTTTGAAACGTATTACCTGTCACATCCGTTGTCGGAAGTTTGTGCCTATTGGTTTTGGTTGCTGTCCGGCTCTTTTGTTTAAATATGTTTGTTACAGATGCGAAAGAGACGTTAAGTACGGCATCTACAAAGCGGTTACCTCAAGCCTTGAGTTGGATATGTTTTGTCGACTCTTAAGATGTTATAATCCAGAAGTTTAATTCTTGCATTATCCCCCGAGGTACTTGTCACACAAGGACATCTTATCAACTCTGGTACTCTAATGGAGGACACAATTCCCTCATTCGTATTGTACTGCGATTTCTGTGTGTATTAGATGTCGAAGAATTTAAATTTCGGTGCCAAAAACCGTGATCCCAAAACATTGCGACTCACCCTCACCTTGATTAGAGGTAATCAAACTTCTGTCACAATTTTTGCAGACTATCTACTTACACAATTGCATTGAATGTATTAAATGAGATCCCATGGCGAAGCACCTACAGTTCATCCCCAGTCCCAGGGTTACTAGAACTTGATTTGTTTTATACACCCAAACCTCAACAAAATTTAGCCCAAAATCGTTGCCAAGAAAGAAGCCCAAAACATCGTGGAAAATGTTGTTATTTTTCCCACTTACCCATCTGACTAATGCGCGCCGCGGATTTTATTTGACTTTTATTTTCTTAAATTGACTTTTGTGGCTTGATTCAAATCAAAAGGCCTGCAAAATAAATTGCTGTGCAAGTTGAACGACTGTTCGATTTCACTTCACTGCAAGAGTGCTGCCAAGTTTTAGGAGTGCGTCATGGTTTGAAAATATTATTATTTTTTAGTTTTGTGAAGGAATAAAACGAGAAAAATTAAAACAAAATTTGTAAAACGATATGTAGCCCAAAACTGTGGTTGACGTTCATTTTTTTCATTTCTATCGTTTTTTTAAGAAAAAAAGAAAAAAGAAAAACAAAACAGCGAAATACGACAATGCGCCCAGGATGGCAACTCTGCCAAGTCCCCCAAATGGGATAACAAATGAGCAATTAACGTAAAACAACACAACTTTTAGCCATAAGGCCTTTAACGAACAACAAACAGCGTTTTAAGTCTCAACAAGCCGCCAAGGGAGCACAGCAAAAATTACAGCAAAATTCGCAGCAACACGATATAGATATATACCTATTTAGTTGGCGTGAAACCTTTCTTAATCAATTAAAGAGGTGTAATTAACCACACCGGTCCTGAGGCGAAACTAGTTACAATTTTTCCTTTCATTTCTCCAGTAATCACAATTAATCTGTAATTACCCCGTCTCCCCCGGAAACCACCAACTGTCTTCTTTGGGGAGGGTGGACGAAAATAAAATCACTGCATCGCCACGGAAAGACAATGAGTAACAATGGCGGGACTCACTCCCCCGGAACTGTGCACCATTAGGTCGTGGCTGACGCTGAACTTTCTCTCCAAATATCAAGTTAACATGCAAAGTGGTACTTAAGTAAATGGATTGGCCGAAAGCGAGTGGTGGTGATCTTTACAGTGGTCTTTTCGAAATTGTGCGCAATTGTCCATTTGACATCAGATTAATTTGGCTCCTTGTTCTCGGCTACTGGAAATGACATTTACACAGGTCGACTTGGAAAATCGTCATCCTTCAGAGCCTGAATTTGGTGTTTTTTTTGTTTGTTTCTGATTTGTTGCTATGGTCTTGATAATCCGGTGGAAATTTACTCCCACGCGTGTTACGTGTCATATTCAATGAACAGTGCATAGAGGAGTTTGAGTGGGTGATGTAGGTGGAAAAAAAAATTTACACTCGTCGGCGCCAGCTTGTTTTTTTTTTTTGGTAGAAAAAAAAAAAAAAAAATGGTTTGGGTAGATTTTATTTGAACGATCTAAATTTATCCTCTGGCAGGGGATAAATTGTGATTTTAGTTGGAGAGTTAATGATGATTGGAAGAGTCAACTTTGGTGGTAGAAAGTTCAGCCGACAGAGACTAATTGAGTTATTTTTAACACACAGCTGGATTGACGAACGTATTTTTTCTGTACCTGTTACTAGGAGATTGCCAATTTATGTTGAACGTTGATACAGAGATAATCTATGGAGTAATTGAACTGACCTTTGCAAGGCCAAGTAAGAGATGGTCTAGACTGTGGGTTTCTCATGAATAGTTACAGAAAATTGTATCCAGCATCCAGGTCCAGGTTAGAAAATATTGCATCAATTATTGCGTCAAACATTGCATAAAATTCTACCCACAATTTGGCGTTTTGTTCCATCCGGTGTGGAAGTTCCCTTATTCTGCATAATTGGAGGCAGATATCGAAAGACCGCGCTAGCTTCGTTGTGGCTCAATTCATTTCCTGTACTTAGTACCTAACTACTTAGAAATCAAAACATAAATTGTAAAAGGGATATTTTTCTGTTACTATGTGGATTTGTTACCGCATCACGACAAAACTACAGACCCAACACTTAAGATTTATTAGATAATAATATATAGCTCGATGGAGAAGCATTTAGTTTTTATTTCATCACAATCGCCCAACTCGTTCAGGAGGTATAGAAATTTTAGGAATTTTTTAAGATGTCAGACTGCATTGCTTCATCATTTCATTTCAAAGAAATATAAAATTTCGTTATTATTCGCATGACTTAACGAGTCAGTTGCGTGTAAAATGTAACAGTTTGTCGACACTGAAATATATGGAATCTTATATTGTGACGTAACTGTAAATGCAAATCACTTGTGCCGGAATCTTTGATACAAAGCGACGTCACGAATGCTTTCTCTCTTTTAACCATGTCCATGACAAAAGGAAACTAAAACAAAAAGTAATGCACGTCCTTCTTTAGATGGCGATAGCCAAGCACTTTTCTACGCAATTAAATTATTGGACAGGGAAAAGGCCGATCGGCTAGAGCTATAAAGCTTTGCTTCCCGATTTTCTGATTTCCTCATCTTAACTTTTTTTCTAAATTTCAATTGCCTTTCTAGTTTTAGAACAGATCTAATTTTAGTGCGATCCAATTTGATTTAGCCCAGATGTGAAGTATAACAGTTTTAATTTCATTCCGTTATCAATCTGAAATTAAGCTAAATATGGAAATGGCACATGTATCGCCAAATGCCGCCATGCTGTTGTAAACTGATTCAAGAATTTAATTCAAGTCCAATTCGAAATGCTCACCTAATTGGTCGGTTTGCTCTAAACAATTACGATGTGTACCTTAAATTTACACAGGACCACAATTACGCATGGTTAATTGTTCAATTTTAAATGTCATCAAATGGCATTTGCATTGTACAACACGACCTGGAAAAAATATTGGTCCTTCGCACCGCATATTTATGTCCCACAGCCCACCCTCTGAGTAATTTGTTCAACAAATAATTGCATTTTCTCGCATATGTGCCATTTAAAATCCATGTAAATATACACCACCACCACGACGATGAAGTGATGATATCGAATAAATTTGCCCCATCAACAGTATCAGGTGCACAATGTAATTACGACTTTTCATTGATTACAATACAGATTGTAATCGATTCTGGGAGCGCGTTAAATCGAAAAGAATCAATTGGCTTATTTCACATCCACTGTGAAATCACAAATAGCGCGCGTACATTGAAAGACGATAAAGAAGAAAGTTCAACGTCCTGCGAGCGGTGTGTTGGTGTCATGCATACAGCTGCATACATGAAGAGAAGAAAATAGCACACCCGAAATAAAAAAAAAAAACCCAGCCAAGGAAAACGTCGTTATCTTCTGCAGAGTCAAAAAATTGCATTGATCCCTTTCTCGAAAGTTGTTGTGGGAGTCGTGTCGTCTCGACCCAATCACCGCCGAAAACTTGTACAATACTTGAAGGAGTCAGCCCTGGATAAATGTAGTTCAGCCACCCCTAATGGCGTTTGGCATTGCTCTTCCAGCCATGCTCGTCCCATATCAAAATACACACATAGATGCATTCACCCCCGCCTTAATATGCATCCTTCGCTTGTTTGTTGCTGTGCTCGCTAGTGCGGAGCAACTTTGCCCTTTTCTTATGCTTGATTTCCTTTCCGTTGGTTATCGCATATAGCACTGTTTGCATTGCCTGGCGATTGCTATTGTGCGTATTTGTTCCAGCAGTTATTTTGCGAAATTTATTACCCACAGCAATTTATTTACTTTTCGAAAGTGAGCTTCTCCCACACAGAGGGAGCCACCAAAGAGACTGAGTGGGTGGGTAATTGATTTAGATATTTAATTTGCAGTTTGTCTTAATCCCAGTGACGCGCGCGCCAACCAGAGGTTGAGTGGGGATATATACGCCGTGGGGGGAGGCAAAAGTAATTAGATTTTCCCATTGAATTGTAAGTTTGGCGAAATATTTTCCGAAAGTTGGTTTTTAGTTTAGCACAGACATGGCATGGAATTTACAATGACAAAGCGCGCAGCGATGCGAGTGGGTTGCAAGACAGAAATCAAGCGAAGGACTTGACAAAGCTTTTAAATAATATTGCACCGTGAGAGAGGGAGACAGATATAGAGACAGAGAGAGAGAGAAAGAGATGTAAGCAGATTAATATCGGCATACGACTACGCATTCATAAGCAGTGTTTGTTGCAAGTTACATCGATGGGGTGGAGTCAGGCATGAATTTAATTGAATACAATTCTACTAAGAAGTGATTATCTATCGGATTGGTATGCTAGTTTGAGGCGAATCACGTACTAATTTTGCGAATTAACATATTTGACGATAATCAGATTTGGAGTGGGTGGAGGTAACTATTGGTGAATCTGTTTTCGAACAAGGTGAGGGTGCGAGTGCATTCACTTCACTGGGGCAACACTATTGGCGGGGGGATGTGTAGAACGACAGCAACGACATCCGCAGACATTCATCATTTTTGTGGAAATGTCATCCTTCATTCAAGTAGGTCGATGCACTCAAACGGGAGAGTGCATACTATCGATCCAATGACGTTTCGATTTTATTTTAAATATTCTTCGATTTGCTGACGTACGTAGGTGTTTGAATGTCAATAATAATAACCTCCAAAAAAAAGAAGAAGTGGAAGCTCTGAAGGGAAGCTAAAAATGAAATCATTGCATAGGTACCCACCAAAACTGGTGGTGTAATATTAATTGCACTCCGCGCATTTGATAGAGATTTTCATTGTATACTTGGGAGACTAAAAAAAAAGAGTCAATTGCGGAACATTTTATTGCCTCTAAGTAACTCTTATGATAGTACTTATACAAAATGACTCCAGCAGCCTCCGGAAAAACACTCGGTAGACGATTACAAAAACTTACTTAATTACTTACTTACTTTGTTTTCAAGGGAATGCATTGGTAAGTTGGTGACTTCGATTATATAAATTGCCGCAATTTTCAGATCAGGGATTATATTCGCATTTCACCACCAACTGCTTCAAAATTATGCTTTGGTGTGATATTCTGTAAGGTGAACATTTTCAGTCATTTTTCATGAAACGTTTAATTTATGTAATTTCGAAAACGAAAGGAATTTTCGCTTTTTCGTAATAAAAAAAAAAATTTGCTTTTTAATTGACGTTTTCGTTTAGTTCCTATTATCATTTTCTTATGTAGCATAAAATCTTAAATCGTTTTTGATTGCGTGAACGTTTTACGTCATTCAACTTAAAAAACGAAAGGAATTTTTGTTTCGTGCAAAAAAAAAACATCGAACGTTAAATCTGTTTCGATCGAACGAACGGTTTGCTTCATTCGACTTAAAAAACGAAAGGAATTTTCGTTTCGTGCAAAAGGTAAAAAACGGCATTTTTTTTAGAATTTTTTAGAATATTCTCAAGAAATAAGGTCTCAAAAGAAGGGCGTTGCGGCATGCACTGCATTACTACTGTTACTGCGTGTCTATTGAAAGAAGGTTGCTAAACGAATTACATAAAGTTGCTTACTTTGTTCGTTTTCGCACGATTTTTTTTTTTGCAGAACTGTTGAAGAAGACTCCGCTGGCCTTTTAAGTGATTCTTTTTCAAAACTGCAGGCTGACTTAGGCAGCTAACACCCGGTAAAAATCGGTGCATTTGGAAATGTTTTCAAAAGCGAAACGTGGATATTTCAAAGTTCGAGCTTGAACAAGCTAAATTAAATAATTTATATGGATGCAGTGGTTATTTGGCATCCCAATAAATCTATATAAACCCTTCATTCACCCATTCACTGATGACACATCCACAAACAAGAACATTCCCTAAACTCGTTCACAGAAGGAAAAAGTTAAGTTCATTAAACCTCAGAGTTGTACCAACCTAATGTAGACAAAAATTCAATCAGCTTCTATGTACTTCAATTCAATTATAATTCAATTTCTTCTAACAACGATTTAGGACATTATTCATGGGGTGAAAGTAATTTCCTATCTCCAGATTTGTATACGGATAACTCGTCGCAGACGACTGGTGGTGGTAGCAATTCGTCGGCACACAAAAAAGAAATGCAAAAAAAACTCCTCCTCGTTTCGAGAGGAAACGAAGAGTTTCTATATTTCGTGGTGAGTTGTCATACTGTGTGGAGGATAATAAAATAGTCCAAAGGACACTATAATAATCACAGGGATCGTTGTGATTTTACATCAACCAAAAAAGCTTCCGTTGCTAGGCTGGTATCAGCGAACTTGGCCGTACCACCAACAGAAACAAACAGACAACCTCATGTCGGCAGTGGTGTCCTAAAGGGATACTTTTCCTATCGTTTCCAAAGAAAAATAGAATTATCCGTTGATGTTGTGTAGGTATAGCTGCTATCTGTAAGATGTGTGTTTTAGAAAAATGTCTTCTGTGCACAAGTACACGAGATGAAAGGGCGGTATTTGGTTTCTGCTTTCAAGAAGATTGCAAGGCGGTGTACAGTGTTGTTGCTTCGCTTTTATCAGCCAAAAAATGGCAGTATGCCTCCACAGTCGCCATCGCTACCGACGAAAATAACGGAGAGTTTATTGATTTTGAAACAGTTGGTGTACTTGGAATACTCAAATATTTGTGAGTGCTATTATGTGCGTTCCTTTTGATATCGGTTGTTTGTCATCTCGTTGGTGGACTACTCAAATAGCATTTTGGAAATTAGTCCGGAAGCGTTATGAGATTTTAAAATTATTTGGAAATTGTTTGTCAATTGGCAGTGCTCTCAGAGCGATTAACAATTCGCTGTCGTAAGAGGTGGGGTGTGAGTGGCCTACCTTGAGCGACATCACTAATAAAATGAGTTGCAATGAGTTTCCCGATTGATAGTGGAATCAAATATTTTACCTAAAGGCCTAATAATAATAATATTAGTAGAGAGGGTCTAGTGCACTGCGACTTTGTGGTCTATTGTGCCCCCTGCTTATACCTTGGAAAGGTTCATACCCTATTCCAGAGTCCCATCGCATAACAGTTCCATTAAGAATCGTGTTTGAGGGTCCTTGCTCTGTCTTAGCCTTGATAAGAATATCGACCTTAGAGCACTTCATCCAGTCCAGTTTCTTTTATGAATCTGAGAATGAGTAGTGGTTCCATGGTTTGTATATCCTTATCTTTTTAGTAGTTGGTACTTACCCAGATTTTTATTCCTCTTATGGATCAGTGCTCCACAGGATTTGAAAATGTGGTCTGGGGTTTCTGCGCTCTCATCACAGAATCTGCAGAGTCCTTCTTCTGATAAGCCTATTTTCCTCAGGTGTTCCATTAGTCTGCAGTGTCCCGTTAGGAGACCTGTTAGGATGCTTAGGTTATTTTTGCTTAGACCGTCACATGCCTTGAATCTTTTTAGGTTGTAGTTCCCTATGAGTTTCTTCGCTTGCCTCAGGCCTTGGGTGCTTTTAAAGATTGTGAATATTTTTTCTTTTTCCATTCTCCTGGACGTAGAGTGTGTTCCCCTATGCCGCAGAATGGTTCAGGCCCTATGAAGGGCTTCGCTGCACCCTGTCTTGACAGAGAATTCGCAGCTTCATTGCCTGTGATGCCTGCATGACCAAGTATCCAGCAGATGGTTACTCTGTTGTTCTTGCCTAATTCGTTAAGCCTGTGCAGGCATTCCCAAGTTTAGACTTTATGATATAGGCGTCAAGTGCGGTGATGGCAGCCTGACTATCTGACATCACTGCTATATTACATTACATCAAGGCCGTATCTAGGGGGGGGGGGGGGGGGGGATCACAGGGGTTTGAACCCCCCCCCCCCGAAATTCTTAACAAGTGCACATTTTTAAAACGAGAACAGAGCAAATCCAAACAAAAATTATCCAATTCGGCCACTTAACTAAATGCAAAAAGGTTCAAATCAAATCAAGCATAGCATTGACTTTTTTCAATTATATTTTTATAATTTTTTATACTTTGTTATGTTGAATATAGCTATTTTTTTAAACTGTTACTACTATTGTTATAATAAATTTGAAATTTAGGATTATTTTATTTTCCTCAATTGCTTCCAACCTATAAAATAAAAAGCTATTTTTTGAAGATCATATCCCCCCCCGAAATATTTTTCTAGATACGGCCTTGCATTACATTACAGTTCTTGTAGTTTTTCTTGAAAATGATTCAAACACACCTGTCTATAGCGCATATTTCCGCTTGGAAGATGCTGGTACATTTGCCCATAGATTCGTAGTGTTTAGTTCCTGGCCCAAACACTCCTGATGCACCAGTTCCTTCGTCCGTTCTCGATCCATCTGTATACCATTTTACAGTATGGTGGCTCAGTCCGTAGATCATGGATTCGTTGCTCCAGTTTTTCTTACTGCTGAGTTTCGTTATGAAATTCTTTTCAAAGTTGAACTTCCTGATGCTATCATCTCTGGGTATGGGTATAGCTAGAAGTGGAAGTTTTCCGAGTAATACATCGTATTCTCTTGAACTAATGCATTTCTCCCTTCCGATTCCTTCTTTTGCCATCCGTAGGATTGTTTTATCTGCCGTATCCTCAACCATGAGATGTAGATGGGTTAGCTTTAATAGTACTTCCATGGCTGCAGCTGGGCATGTACGCATTGCTCCGGTAATGCATAGGCACGCCAATCTTTGCACTTTGCTGAGAGTGTCTCTTGTTGTGACTAGACTGGTTCGTTTCGCCCATGCTACGACTCCGTATGTGATCATAGTTCTCACAATTGCAATGTACATCCATCGTAGGATACTTGGACTGCATCCCCACGATTTTCCTGCTAAGCTCTGAGATATCATAAGAAGTAACCAAGCCTGCTCTGACCTCTTTTTAATAAATTCAATCAAAAACATATTTTTCAATCTTGATTTAGATTTCACTAACAGCTAGGTTTGTGTCCAAACTAACGAAGCCTCTTCTGAACTTTTTTTTTTTTAGTTAAGTGAAGTGAATTATTTCTAAGTCCCTTAACAACAACCACGTATCCTAATTGAATATTGATTACATGAAAACACAAAATCATTCGCCATAGTAAAATATCCTTAATCACACCTCATCTACAAAAGGGCACACACTACGTCAATTAACCTACTGACCAATCCAACGAACTTTTCATTATGGGCTCCCTCTTAATCCGAGGGCGATTTAAAAACTCCAATGCATATTATGACTTCATGCACGAATCCTTTTCCTGATTTACCGCAGTTTGGAATTTTTACCGCTTGAATGTGCTTAAGATATTAATTATTCAATTTTGTCGTCATATTTTGAATTCTCCATAAATAAACCCTTTTACGGTACTAAAATGTTATATCTTGTGTGTCATTTTAAATGACGAATGTCAATTCAATAAGTTTGAGCAAAGTATTTGTGAAAGGGGACTACAAGTGCATGTCGCAAAATTCCGTCATAGTCAAAAGTCAATCGAAAGTAGGGTAGATACCGTTTCTTTCCTCTTTTTTTGTTTTCGTAATTTTGTGAAATGCCCGAATGACAGGGCAATTGATTTTAGTAAATTAAATGGAGGCTATAAAAAGATAAGTTGAAGCTTGATGAACTTATTTTTGAAGTGCTGTTTTTAGGTGTCAAACATCATTGGCAAATGTCAATTCATTGCTTGGGTCGCGGTTGTACAATGTCATAGCTCAAGTTCTTCGGGCAGCACCGACTCTAACCCTATTTTTTTTCTCAAGAACCGCCAGGTGAGGTCTGTTAACAGCTGGATTACAAATTTAAAGAAGTCCCATGACTAAGTTCCTTAGTTTTTGGGTGCGGCTGTAAAAGATTTTATTCAGAAAACTGACAAGTGTACCTTAAGTTTTGCATTGAGGCCCGTTTGCACCGTCGCTATGAGTAGTATCAGCAAACGGGCCTGAAAGACGCAGTGAAGATAATGTCATCCATTAGTTTCATTTATGGTTAATGAAGGAAACCCCTGCCACACCTAATTTGATCTTGTGTACTATGCGTGAGTCATCACCATTCCAGTTATGAACTGCTGCATCGGCAAACCGACCTATTTCCTTTCCGTGTGCCAAAAATCTTCATAATTGCTTAGTAGGAAACCATCTCTCCCTCGAACTCCATTTCATCATGATCTCGTCTAAATTAACTCAAAACTACTTTATCCGACAAAATATGATTACACCTGTCACCCAAGGATAATCACAACTATGCATTTTCATTTCCCACCGACATCAAACCGAGACGATCAACGAAAAAAACTACGGCAAACATCTACTGCCGTCGCTCAAAGGACTCCTACTACAGAACGGTGCTCACTGCTCACCCAACATTAATTACAATTAATTCCACCCGCAACCACCCGTCAGCTTCTCTCGAATTTGTCCTCTTTGCTGGAAAGAAAAATAAATTCCTAAATTCCATATGCACTCTGGCAAAGCCCAGGAAACAAACGAACAAACGAACAAACCTCCATATACAACCACGGCGCACAGCATACATTGCAGGAGAAAGGACGAGCTCATAAATAATAATGGGGTGTGGATTGCTATTGCCACCGCTACTGCTACTGCTTCTACTGCTGTGTTCCACTTCTGTGTTTTTTTTTGCTCGTAATTCCATCGCGTGTGCATGGAAATTATTCCAAAAACCGTCATCAGGATACACACGAAAAAAAAAAAAAAAAAAAAAAACCCAATGTTGGCTAGCACAAGGATAATAATAGTGTCGTGGTTTCGGCTGCTCGAAGTGCGCTTTATATAAACGCCACCTGTTGACGGTGTTGGTTTCTCCATTTTTTTTTTTTACTCTTTCATTCCACAGTTTATCTTGAATGGGTTGGGCCCCGAAAGCTATAAAAAAAATTACGACAAATATTCCAACTCAATGCTGGAGTGGTATTTCGGGATATTTTTGTCGGTTCTTCACATTTTCTAGTTTCGCCGACCTACAGGCGATGTCCTTGTGATAACCACTCTGGTGAACCTGTGTACACCGACTTGTTTTTCAATGCGAGTAGCCATTGCACGAACGTGCTGACTAACAAAAAAAAAAAAATATTGTCATGAAATTAGACCACCACTGCCCCCATAACGGACTTACCTACCCAAACTTAAGCAGCAATAAATGCTGATTTGGTGATACTTGAAGGATAAGTCAACATTTCCAATTTCAATGGGAATAAGAGTACCCCACTCAATTAGCTGCATGAGAATGGGAATTCTGGTATGCGGCGTTGTGCGTCATTACACAGTCGTATGACGTTTCAATGGGGGGGTTTGGGGGGAGGGGGACAAGGCTTTGCGTGCCACTGGGGCTTTGATCAGAATGTAACGACACCTATCATTGTAAGCACGGCAATAAAGCCTAATTATTATGTATTATGCAGTTTTGGAATATGTTTTACCATTTAGGGTCGAGATTGTGCCGAATTCGGTATAAATCGGTGTGTTATTGTGGTCTTAGGGCGGCTTAGGTTGGCGTTTAGGGGAGCAAAAAAACGTGTGTATACTCTTGTTCCATAATAATAATCAGTAATCGGTTTTAAATGTTGCAGAGAGTGCAGTTCTTTCATTCGATAAGTGAATGAATGTTCATTGAGCTTAATACAGAAAATCGCATTCAAATTCGTTCATTCGATTAGTCAGTCCGTTCATTGAATCGACAAATTATTGTATTTTGTACATGTTTGCGAAAAGAACTGATTGAAATCCGTTCATTCGATTGGTCCAAACGTTCATTGTTAACAAGAAAGGTAGTAGAATTTATTTATTCGAGAAAAAGTACATGATACTAAAATACGCATCAAAATCCGTTCATTCGTTAACTCAATCCGTTCATTAAATAGCCATAACTTCACTTTGTACATGTTGCCAAAATTCATTAATATTTTTCCCTTCATTGAATTGAGTGATTTGGTGGTGTGTGGATATTAACTATAACAAAAAAATGCAGAAAAAATTCTTTTGGTCGAAACGTTCATTAAATTGGTCATTATGTTTCTGTAGTAGATCTTTTCAAATTAGAACTTTTCGGAATTTTTACATATTGGCAAACAACACAAAAAATTTCATTCATTCGATTAGTCAAAAATGAATTAAATTGGGTATTATGCTTCTTTTATAGCTACAAAATGCCAGCCAAATGCGAACATCTCTTCGCAAGGATAAAAGCAATCTGTCTGCGTGTATAAATCAATCCATCTCCATTCATTTGATCAATAAAGATCAAAGTCTGTAAATCTTATTTATTTTTTCATTTTAATTTAACACAGCAGGCACCTCCATCTGATTGAATTGATACGAGTATTATGTCCACCGTTCCATGTAATCGAAAACAGTTTTCGAATTAATTCACCGTATACAAAACCATCAACATCTGTTAGTCTTTCATTTTGTTGAAAAACCAATCATTCAGACAACTAGACTTTGCTACGAAATGTCATATGAACAAGAACAAATATTTTATAAAATAAATAAATATATGCGTGCGTTGCCTGCGAATTCAATTAAAGTTAAACAAAAAAATTAATCCATTTATCCACGGCAAACAGAATGTTATATCCTTGTTAAATTAAAATAAAATTTAATTATTTCGTGTCCCTTTTTAGTTAAAGCAAGCAATTAAAAATAGACACCGTCTGCCGGTGACATTGTTTTTTTGAAGGACTCTTTTTAGATGGACTCTTAGTTGGCAATCACTTTTTGTTTTGTTGGTATCCGAGTGAGGTTCGTGATAGCTAACAACTCCATGCTATTGTTGTTGACGAGACTTAAAACACAATTTCATGGGTAGATATGCAAAAAATGAACACTCTCTGGCAGTGGGTGTAATGACAATAGACAGATTGGCTGAATGCGGTTGGGTGTAAATATTGTCCAAAGTGAATGAAATATGCACACTGTGCTAGTGCACTTGTGTTGAATGATGTTGCAGTGGGTTCTCTGGGTTAGATGCTCAATTCAGAATTTTGAATATTTTGTCTACCATGGAGAGGTTTCCGCGAATTTAATCCTACTAAAAAAGTGACTAGCTCTATTTAGAGGACAAAAATCTATGCATTGTAATTGACACCACTCTGTTTATTAAAAAAAGGAGGAACATATAGCGTAGATGTGGTTGTTTAGTGACAGTGCAATATGTGAGAATTAGCTCTAAATAAAACACATGATAAAGATTTCAAGTTTTTTAAAGTTTCTTGGAAATTAAAAAAACAAAACAAATAAAATATAGATAAATTTAAGGCCGAGGCAATAATTTTAAGGATATTGTTAAGGCTCGCTAAGAGCCAGTAAGCTAAAATAAGCTAAATGTTAGTTTTAAATTAGATTTAATCGTTTTTGTCTAGCACGTAAGTTTATTTAAAGATAAATAAAAATGAATTTAAAATGTAGGTAAATGTAAATGCAATATGTGAGTTAAGTGAGTGGATTTAACTTTGTGTGTGTCCAAATGAGTTATTTTCGTCTTTGATTTTCATTTTCACTAATTTTACATCACACATGTAACAATTCCCCCATTTTAGTTTGGAAAACAACCCGATTTAGACTTCAGGAAGACCGTTTGTAACTTATTACAAAGCCAAAAGCATTATTATTATTATTATTATTATTATTATTTATTAACCAGTAAACATAAATGCACAAGTTAATCTTAAAAATAACAGCGCTAGCTCCAAAGCTTACGGCTGGCGTCAAAAGCAAAAATGGTGGCCACTTTTATTGTTAAAATTGACTTTAAATTCCCACTTAATTTACTTTATTTTTTCATAAACCCGTGAACCAGAGTTGTTGAGCTTGCGCCTAAAAGTAAACAGATTTTGTGGCATAATTTTTAAGGCAGAATCACAGTTTCTTATAACTTCACTCGAGTGGTAGTTTTGTTTCTTTTATTCATAAAAAATGTTTCAGTCACTTTATAACACACAACTTTTCAACCAACTTCAACTTCGCTAGATTGGTAGTTTTGTTTCTCTTATTCATAACATTCATTCAAGTAACTGCACCACGACTACACTTTTCCTTCGTAAAAACAAATTGTGCTCCGCTTTAAGGACACGCTTTTAAAAAATCTGTTTTTTAAAACTCTGTCTTCAATGTGGCTAAAGTTATCTACAAAAACCTCCATTCTGCTTTTGCAAAAAGTAATTTGCTCAACAGTAGCTACGATAAAAACTGACTCCACACAAGAAAAGTTACCGGCTTAGCGAAAAGAATTAATCAAGACCCCAAGGTCTTTCTTAAACTCACGCCCAAGTCCAAGGAAGAACAGTTAGAAAGAAAAGAAGCTGCTTGTTTTTTTTTTTTCTATCTTGTTAAGTTTACATTCCAGGACGACACTGCGAATTTATTTTGTAATTTACCATTAGACAGGCAGACACTTCTGGACTTTTGCCTTGAGTTGCCTGTGCAATTTCGTCCCCATCTAGCAATATGCAACAGTCCGCTGCAGTGGCAGAAGCAAAGTCTAATGAACAAAGTTATACACACGAAAGAGACAGATAAGAGTCCTGCATCTAAGAAACTTTAAGCATTAATTCAGCTGGACCATAAAATGTGAAATATATGTTGAGTGCCTTCAACAAATTAGTTTTTCCTTCAAGTTAGTTTTCTTTCACTTTATTTCTTAAGGATAATCACATTCATCGGCGGATGGTACTGCTGCCCACTGTGTGCTGTGTTGTCTCTCAACTCGAATTAAGATGGCCAAGTGAATGATTCTATTTTAAAGTTTTTTCTTGGAAAATTCAGCCCACGCGCGCGTTCGTTTCATCTTTATTTTGCAAAAGAGGCTAACTCTCCTCAAAGGAACTTTGTGTCTGCCCGTACTCTGGTCATGTAAAATATATATGAGAGACGATGGTTGGAAAATTACTTTTCACAACAAATTAACAGTTAATTGATCTTCAGGGTGAACAAGAAAGCCGAAAGCAAAATACGAAGAGTGTTTTTAGTTATGTGTTTGACGAATAGCTGCCGCAAAGAAATACAAAAAAAAAAAAAAAAAATCGAAAAACGGAATTGTTAAAGGATTCTGCTTAATGCTGATGATGGAGTGTTCATATTAGAACTCGGTAAATGTGATAAAAGGACAAGCCACAGAAAGAATACACGAGAATCTATAAGGGAGGAGTGAGATGATGGGAATTACCTAAGAAACTGGATTTTCGTTTGACTTTTATTTATTTATTTATTTTTTTTTTTTTGTGCCGATGATAATTTGATGAGTTTTATTTTTCATGGGGTTCTTTGATCGTATAAGGTTCGTTAGGTCTTTCTTCTTTTTCGTTGGCAGGAGTAGCTTTGAAGTTGCTTATTGTTAAAGAAATTTGCTCCCATTTTTGTCTTTTTAATGTTGTTCGATGGTATTTCATATTCGCTTCATTGTTTATAAGGATTGTCTACTATTTCTCAAATTAAATGCCGGTGGCAGGTATAGACTATACCGTATAGTGAAGTCGGAATCTTGAGGGGTCTTTGGGTTTTTGTGAGTTAATTTCCCATCGACGAATTCTATTTAAAGCTGGGAGAAAGGTGGTTTACAAAATTGTGGGTTCCATTTGATTTTTTAGGCGTATGGTCAGGTGGTAATGTATGCGTTAAATTGTCTGTTAATTTTTATACATCTTCATATATACAATGAGGTTTCATTTTCGATCTGAAATTTCGCTTAGAGGCAACAACGATGACGAAGTGGACAGAACTGTAGTTTTCGTTTATTTGTTGGACTGTTACAAAATTAAAATCGAATCAAAAAATACAATACTCTTCTTTGTTTAAAAGAAACAGATTAACCACAGCTTACATTAGAGATATATATGGGCGGGGGACATATTTTACTACTTTGGAAGTGTCTCTCGCGCAAACTATTCAGTTTAGAAAACAAAAAAAATTATATAAGAAACCTAAATATAATTTTTGAAGACCTATCCATAGTTACCCCACACGTATGGGTTTAATGAACAAACATTTTTTGTTTGCGTTTCAGTTCTAAGTATGGGGAACCCCCAAAATTTATTGTTTTTTTGATGTGTAAACATCTAAGCGCGCGTTATTGGAATCTGGTGGAGTAATTCCACACATTTAACTTGCGGGGACGGAAATGCGTCACTGTGTTTTATCATTGCATACATTTATGAGCTGGGGCATATTAATTTCAGCTTTTTGTTGATGTGAAATAAAATTTCTCCATTTTGTCCTTGCACCGTACTTAGAAGTAATTTCAAGAAACCTGCAGGGAGATTATCATCTTTTACCAATGATCATAAGCGGAGACTTCAATATCAATTTTGCAACTCCAGAAGCTCAACCATTTATTGATTTTATACTAGATAAATTTAATCTTCAAATGAACTCCAACCGGAAAATTTCAACAACACGATATGGAACAACCATCGATGCTGTCTTCCAGCGTAATCTAGATAAATTACAGTCTCGAATGTACGTATCTTACTTCAGCTACCACAATCCGATTGTATCTATTCTACCGAAACTAGCACAGAAAGAATAAATTATTGTTATTTCATAATATATCAAGAATACGGTTATTACAATTCCCTCTTTTCTCAATGACGTGTATCAAGCCACACACATACCGCACGCACGGTGTTTACACATACACATAATTCGGGACTGTTGAATACAGTCGCACCAATTTTTTTATTATATTTTTGTGTAAAATCTTAAAGCGGTTCACAGAATACATCTACTTACCAAGTTTCAACAGTATAGTTCTTAAAATTTCGGAAAAAAGTGTCTGTGACATACGGACGGACAGACAGACAGACAGACAGACATGACGATTCTATAAGGGTTCCGTTTTTGCCATTTGGCTACGGAACCCTAAAAAACGACGGTAATGTGATGTACTCTATATATTTAATTCAATAATGGATATGATTAGGAATTGCTGGTGGTATTGTTGTTGTGTGAAACTGGTAGGTGCTTGACGAATTGTCAGTGATGAACGTGCCACGGAAAAGTCAAAAACATCTTTTCCAAGAAGAATCGGAAGAAGTAAATCTAAACGTTCAAGCAATCCACTGAAAGAAGTCTGACGTTGAATCTTGTTAGGTATAATGTTTAAAATGGCTGCAATTCTAACCAAAATTGTTTTTTTTTTAAATGCTTATTGTTGTTTCTTTAAATAAAAATGGGCAGCAAACAAGAAAATTAACTACCAAAGTGCAAACGTTCAACCAATCAGGGAATCTGATGATGAATTTAGTGATGATGTTTAAGGTAGCTGCAATTCCAATAAAAGTGTTAGTTACTGATAACGGTAATGTTTCAAATAGCCGCAATTATAACCAAGGTTTTTCTTTAGAAGTGGTTATTGTCGTTCTCTTCAACAGAAATATTTTAGCAGAAGGAATATAACCAACAAATTGAATTCCAAATCAAACGACGAATTTAGTGGTGTTTTTTAAAACAGCTGCGATTCCAACCAAAGTTTTTGTTAACAAGTAATTATCGCTGCTCTCTTAGACAGAAATGTCTTGGTAAAAGGAATATAGCTAAAGATTTAATTGTGTCAACAATTACTCCATGGAGTCTGATAATCAATTTACATTGTTTTGTTGAAATATCTGCGATTCCAACCAAAGTGTTTAATTACGAATATTGCGGCTGTTTTATAAAAACAACTATTTCCCACCATACTTTATGTGTCAAATCTAAAACCGATCAACCAGTTTTTATTTATTAATTCAATTTTGTACAACAAGTATCATTCTGATACCAGCAAAATCAATCAGCCCCTAAAATCGCAGGTGCAGTTGTCGAAACCGCACTCAACAACTTTGCGGTGAAACAATTTCTGTGGACTTAGGTGCAAATATCAGATGTGGTTAACGATACGATAAACTGTCACCGGGAAGCCAATTAAAACTTGCGGTCAGTTTGCTTGCAATGAGGAAATTGTGTGATTCGATAATTTTGAATGGAAATCGAAACGATGCAGGGCTCAGGTTTGCATTGCCTTGTTAAATTTACGCCAGTTACATACTATCTATGCAAGCTGAGAAAATCTCTAGCACAGCAGATTTCGCCTACTCGCACTTAATATATTATTTTCTTATATTATTGAACGAATGCAAACAGGACCTTAAAATTTTTTTTGTTACCGTGCCTTTTTTTCTTGAATATTTTGCGACTACAAAATAATTTTAGACCTTTTAATTGCGATTGAAGAATTTTGTTATTTGGCGAAATTTTCGTAGCGCACACTAATATGCGCTACATCAATTTCAGCTTCAACAGTGTGCGCAAAGGTATGAAACCATCGGCTATTACCTACCCATTTATTCGCCAAAGTTGCAAGGTATTTACATATAACTACCAAACTTTACTGGGATTTGAAATTTTTCAAAAAGTTTTTTTCCTAAGAAACAAAAACGTAATTTGATTTTCCCCGAAAACTCCACGTGCAATCTATATTGTAACAAAAACAAACCGTAATTCTTCATTTACAGCTAAAATAAAACTTCTTCAAAAGCGCAACAGCCCGTCAACTATTATTCATCACATAAACCAATTTGCTGTTTGAAAAGTGTTTCCACGAAAAGTAGGTGGAAATTGATAGCGTTTTCATTTGTTTTTTATTCTGGGAAATTTTCTACAGCTGTGGGAATACCCTCGCATGTATGTAAGTGTAATTAATGACAACAATGTGTATATTGTGAAATAGTTGTATGTAAAGTAATTATCCTGCATTCGCTGTTATTTAACTCAGATATCGTGTACAAAGTAAAAAGTATCTACCACACAAATGGTATTAAGAAAGTAGATATCCTTCGGGACTTTAGGCACTTGTAAATGTGTGCAGCAATACGATTTAAATTCGACTGACGTGTGTTGATGGAATCGCAATTTAATTGAGTTTGCAGTGGAAGTTTGTGTAGGTATACCCACAGCGCGATGTTATCGGGATATTCAAGGAATTTGGCTTCGAGGTAAGAGGCCTTTAATAATTCCCCAAGTAATGTGGCAACAGCTTTCTTCTCAGGTAGTTAGGAATTCATTATCATCGGATGTTCAAACGAGGAATTTTAATGCCACCCCTTTAGTCTCTTTATAGCACATGAACCGGGGCACTTACATATTGATACAGTTGTGCACTTAATTCTTCATCGAGGGAGAGTGATTTTTATTGAAACCACATTTTAGTGACAGCTTTTTTGTAAAAAATCAACGGTTTAAATTAACTCATTGGTAGCCTGGGAATTGCCACTATAAAGTACTTAGCAAATAGACCAACCAAATAAATTAAAATAAAAGCAATTAATATTTAAAGTTGACTGAGAATAATATTTCAACCACTGCCCCAAGTCAGTACTTGAAACAGCTTCACTTGTGACACTTTTGCTAATGAAAACGTACCCACTGACGAGCTCAAACATTGCCACGAGGGGGCACTAGACTTTCCACTGATGCCCATTTCAATAGGACCCTTTTCCCGACATTAACTAATGCAAATGTTCCTTCCTAATTAACACAAAGAGTTCCAACCGACCTTTATGTCCTGGCTAACAACTTTTAATATAACACTTCTATTACCCAAGTTTTTCCCATAAAAACGAAGTACCACATAATGTGGTCAACCGGAAAAATCATGTAGCAATACGCACATTCCGAGAAAAAAAAAAAAAACACCCACCGGCTCATATAAGCCAGCACGGGGTAACAATAACACATCCCTGACAAATGACTATATAGACAAACTAAGCTGTGTTATTATATCTGCCCGGTGTTGTTGGACAATACTTTTCGCACTTTTTGCCACACGTGTCCCTATGTTTGTGTGTCAAGTATCACGAACAAACATCTCGCTCCCTCTCGCCCCCAAATGAGACAGATATTTATGATCCATGTACTTGTCAAATTCCAACGACGAAATAAATTTCTCTTCTGTTGACTGAGCCGTTTATATTATTCCGCCGATTCGCAATGACAAACGTAGATGGAGCACAAGTAGGTTATTTAATGCGATGACCTTCCCAAAAGAAAGAAAGAAAGAAAGACACCAACAAAGGTATACACACCGAGTCCTAGCTTGTATTAGTCATTATTTTTAATAGTAATAAAAAAAAAAGATACCCTACTTCTGTAGCTATAAAATATATTATGGCCTCATAAAAAGCTGTGCGAATTATATTAGTTGCAGGTCCCCTGTGAGATCCTAATAGGGACGCGATGGTCAATGCGTGGTCGAATAGGACCCAAAAGGTATTAAAACAAAAAGGTCAGTGAAAGATTAACGATGAATGAAATCACTGATTTATGGCTACGCCAGGTGGAGCGGCTGAATCGTTTGCATGCATCTAACGTGAAATATTAGCCGGGCCAATTGCTAATATCTCTGTCAAAAAACCTACAACAAAATATGGAACCAAAGTCATAGTGTAACGCACACAAACTGTGTAAACAGAAAAAAAAAAAAAAAAAAAAAAAACCGTGAAGGGGAAAACAAAAACACTCAGGAAAATTAAATTCAAATAAATTTACCACTACCGATGGAGAGAGTGGCAGAAGGAATACACTGACAAGCACCGTTGTTGTTTCGTGGGTGCGGGTAAGAGAAGGACGATTATCGTCGTCTTTGACGTCAGTCACCGTCGGTGGTGTTTATATTCGGGTTGTTATTGTGTTTTGTTTCCATTAAACGATTAATTCGATTAAAATTACAGCACACACACAGACAGAATTAGATATGCTTTAATGACGAACAGGACTAACAGGAGGCACCGTACTATATGCCTGAGTGGGTCATGCAACTTGTGTGTTGCGGAATGTAGTGGTTGGTTATGGGTGGTAGTATGGGAATGGAAAACCACCATACGCCACATAACCTTGATTTTTTTTGGAACGTTTTCAGAGAACACTCTGTACTATGACTCATTTATAATGAGGAAGCTCTCGGTGACACTGTGTTCTGGGGCTGGATATTATGCTAGATCTAAGAATAGACTGCGAGTGAAAAGTCCTCAAAATAAACTTATTGCATGCTTATCGGTGAAGAGATTGATTCGTAATATCCTTGGAATTTCTTTGAATTTGTGCGCGGGTGGGGTAGCCCAAAATAAAAAAGTTTCAACCTAATTTAGGCTCACACCTCGCTTTCCACACATTCAAAATGTAAGGTTTGCACCTGGGTATGGATTTTCGTTAAAAGTTTATGAAAGGCCCTCTGTTCGATCAATGAAAGATTGCGTATTCTTTTGAAGAAAATTTGGGGAAATGTTGCTGCGAGAGGCGGTTTGTCACGCTCGGTAGGGACTTTGCAAGAGTGGTTCAGAAGCGAGTGGCGTTAACAGGATCTATGCATGCCGAAGCCTATACTAAAGCCTGAAAGGTTTCTCACAAATATTCTTTCTTTCGGTGTTTAACAAACATGCTTGGACAGTTCGGTAAAGAGAATGAAGTTGGGCCTTTCTGCAGTTCCGAAAAACTGACTGCTTTACAAGGCAGTTTACATTTTTAGGACGAATGCAAGGGATCTACGACTTAATGCCGAACCCGGAAAGTTCAATTGAAGAAGCTTTTTACGGGGAAGTGGCGCAGTGAAGAATAACTTAAATTGTACACTTTTATTTCCTTAGATTTGACTGGCCTTTTTTTTTTTTTTTTTTTTTTTTTTTTCCTATAGGGAGGGCGAAGAATGCATCATGCACCGTCAAGAATTTTTAATTTTCTTGGTGTGTCAGACTCTTACTGACTAGACTCCCCCTCTCCCTTTGGATTTCTTCAACAGCCCCCTGGAACCACTATTCGTATTACTTCGGTGGGCCGTTATTTTCCTTCTACCTCATAAACTTTCCTGTTCTTCTATGAGGGTTCTCTGGCTTTCTTCTCTCTTCTTGGTTTTGAGCACGGTTTCGATAAATGCTGATACTCGTTTCCAGCTGAATTCGCTTGCGATCATCTTCCCAATGATATTTTCGGGGCAAAAAAAACCTATCTCCGATTCTAAATGTTGTCTTTCAACGGCCTACCTGCTGCACGTGAAAAAGGTTTGAAAAGCGTCGTCTACCAATGAGTCGCCGTACTGGCATGTCGGATGGTCTACTTTCCGCATCCTGTGGAGGTATGCATTAAAATATCCATGTCCGCGGTACTGAGTTTTAAAAATATATATGAACGAACACAGATCGGCCTTTGGGTAGTCATTTTTGGGAAATAATGTAGATATATGTAAATATTACTAAGTTTTTAAAGCTTTATTGATATCGAAATTCGAGTATTCGAGATATGAGCAGTTTTTAGAATCAGTTTCAAATTGAAGTTAAGGATGCAATAATTTTGGAAACATCAACTTTACTCTAGGTTTGCATTTTGGTCAAAATCGTTATTGGCTTTTTCGGGTAACCGAAAATTACTTTTCAAAAATCCATTGAATGATAATGCAGAGAAAAACTGAGTTTAGAAATGACTACCTTACAAATGAATTTTTGTTACAATCGTATGAACCGTTTTCGAGATATGTCCAAATTTTAAAATCTACCGTCATTCGATTTGTTTTTTTTTTTTTTAGCGAAAAACTGAGTACGCGGTCATGTTAACCTCACCTAATAAGCTAAAATATGAAATTTGTTTGGAATCGTTAGAGCCGTTTTTGAACAAATCAAACTGGTACGAACATTTTGTATGGGAAGTATCGTTACGCATGAAAAAAAAAAAAAAAAAAAAATAGAAACGGCCACGAACTGTAGACCCACAAACTCAAAGCCGGAGATCGAACGAAATCGGAGCAGCCGTTTAGGCTGTAGGCCTCGGGACATATGGACGGACAGAATTTTGCGACCCACTTTTTGGAGTTGCGCTATGTCAGAATTGATAATGTTAGAATAAAATATCTATCTCTTAATACGTAATCGAGAAAGTTAAAAACATTGTCTAGCGACATTGGTGACATTTTACTCACCTTGCCCCTACCAGGGAATAACCCTTTTCACATTAACCATGTTTATGGATATGTCATAGTACAGTGACCTTTCTTATATGCAGCAATTTATCCACCCGCTCTAAGCTGATGCATAGCTCATTAAGCGTGCACTGTCATACTTTTCAGGCAACTAATGTAAACACACGGTAGTAGGTAACCTTTTCAACTCATGCAGTGCAACCTCTCTTGCCCACGTGATAACGTCACACGGTATCACATTTATTTTGGTTCATTGGGTTTTACCTTCGTAAAACTGATTCTTTTACGACCTTGCCACATCCGAACTGTGGCCCTACCATGAAACGGATTGGAAACACGAGTCTCTATACCCATTTGCGGTGTCCTGTCTGTCGTTCGTGTGCCTGTTATCGTCTGTAAATAGTTCAAAAAGTTCAAAAAACCCGTGCGCGTATACTATGCGGTTTTGCCTTTTAATAGTCATCAGCATGACACGGGCCACAATTACCCGTGCCCTGCCTATAAGGTGAACGCTTGCAAAGGTAAACAGAGACACACGAGCATATATATTCAATTTGAATCAGTGCGGGACAAAAAATTAAAACTCCGCGCATAGCGAGTAATTAAATAAATCACTCCCCGGAGAGGCGTGATGGGATAAACTTTCGCATGAGCGAAGAAGACTATACCTCTGCTCCAATTTAGCTCCAGCTGGATTCTAGGTAAAGTTCTTTCTCATCCTCCACATCCTATGCTGGGAGCTGGGACTGCTTCATATTTATTTGTGAGAGTACGTTTAAAAATTGCATTATTATTTATTATCCTTCAAGGAATTTGTGTGTTATTTTCCTGTGCAAAGCGCGAATAAAAAAAAAGCAAAAAAAGTAAAAGACCGACTGAAGACTGAGAAGGAGTGTGTTTCCTTGCGAAAGGAAAAAAACATCTTATTTTTCATTTCTCGGAAGATTGAAGAGGCTGCTGCGCTTAATCTGTGTATCTGTTCTCCTACCTGTATCCAGCAGTAAGAGGACAAACAACAATTTGTTTAAGTAAAAGGATGCTGGCGCTTCGCAACGTTGTCAACAGCCAGAAGTTTTCTATTATTTATGGCTTATTCGTGTCCTTGTTGTTTTTTTTTCTGTCTTGTTGTTTTTCTGCTTTTACGGTTTTCATATTTTCGTTAAACGCGAAATCACTGTGTAGGTAGTATATACTATGCACCCACAATAACGTTTCAAATCTGAGGTTCGACGCTTTAAAAATCGTATTTTTATTTTTGAACTCGTCGTCGTAGTCGGTTGCTTTGTAGGGAAGGTGGGAGGGAGTGGTACATAGCTTTGGCAAGGCTAAAAACTGTTTACGATTAAATATATTTAGAAAAGGTTGTGTGTGTGGCGACATAGTTGATGGATGCACTTCTTGTTTTGATGAGAATTCCGGGTGTGTACCTATTCCCAACTCAATAAATTATCCATTCCGTTATTATAGGAGAACTTGTATGTGTGTGTGTGTAGAGTAAGTGTGAGGAATCAGACACGAAGTGTTTGTGTTTCTCCCTACACCCCAATTGAGTTTTGATTTATTGCATTTCTCTGAGTAGTTTTGATGGGATAAACACGCGAATGAGAGTAGATGTGATGATGGAACTCGATTTGTTAAGTGCAAGGAGGTTGTGGGATTTAGTGGGGGGGTTTCAAAATGCAGTAAGAAGCAACCGTGACTTGTCGAGGAAAAAAACTCTCCCGAAATGTTAAATGCAGCAGAGTTTAAAGTACGCCAACATTGACTCCCTTAGGTGGATAGCGGTGATTGGGACTTGTTTGTTTAGTTGAATCTTCCTTACCTCTCCTAGAGTAGTTATGTATACTAACCACTGTGCGAATAATAATAATTCAATTTATAGGGGGAACGAGGACGTTTGGACAAAAAGAGTTGTCACCAATGCAGCTGAGTCATTGTTGGCTCTGTGGATAATGTCCTGAAACACTGAATGAAGGACATAAAGGTTTCTTAACTGACATTTGACAAACAAGGTCATCACTTCAGTCCCTCAAAATCTCAGACAAATCGACGCTAATCCCACAAATAAATAATTTTAAGAAGTTTTTTCTGGGGTTCAATGCGAATCTGTTGCGCTAACTGCTTATTTGTTCAAAGGGGCTTTTCCGTCCCCATGAATGAAAAACACCAAATTATAACTACGTTTTACACTGCTTTCGACAAAAGCACATTCGAAAAACCGTTGCCAAGAAAAATCGTAGTACATATTTAATAAACTGCAAATATTTTTGTCCACTTGAGGGGCATGTAAACTAAAAAAAAAATCTTACCAAATGTCCGCCTAAGGGAATGTCAAATATATGCAACTTCAAAAAATCATGCTTCGGAAAATATGTCCGTTTTAAGGAGCTGTTCGCCTATAAGATGTGTTCGCAATGGAATATTTGTAACTCGCTTCCTGGGGATATGTTTCCAGAAGACTAAAATTTGCAGCAATTTAAGTGCAGAGCAAACATACATCTGCAGGCATCTCGGGACGCTGTTGAAGCGTTATAGGTTCGCCTTTCCCAGGAGAAGTATGTATATAAAAAAAAAAAAAAAAAATTTCATTGTATACGTGTTTGTACATCTTTTCTTTTCGGTTTGAGTCAAAAAGAGCGACAGAGAAGACTCAGCGGTTTTCTACTATTAGCCTGACTCTTGTTTTCGTGGCTGATGGAAGTATAACATACAGCTATCTCAAATCAACCTTGAGTGACCTCAACAGTCATGGCCATTCTTCGATAAAAAATACAGCCTGTTAAAATATTTCGATGAACTAAGCACTTAAACTCACTGGGTGTGGTCCCGCTCGACCAGTTCAAAAAAAAAAAGACAAAAAAACACATGCCAAGAAACAAAACAAAAAAAAATAAAAAAAACAACCCTTAACTCAGCTCCTTATCCTGATTTTTATTTTAGATTTTGAATGCAGTTAGTCCTTACAAAAAAGATAGTGAAAAAGGCACAGGATCATAAGCCCACAAGCCAAAAAGTCCACAATGGACTTTTGACCCACAGATCAATTGTGAACTTTAAACCCACCAAGTTGGGCCAAGGACTTATGACCCTGCACCGGTAAAAAACGTGTTTTAAAAACAAAACCAATAGACTTGATCCCTTTTAGTGCAGCTCAAATTCGCTGAGACTCTTTCAGAAGTTGTTACCAAATTTCTAACTATGATTTTTAAAATGTTACCCCCATTTTTAGGATAAAACTCTAAAATACCGTCTCCGAGGTAATTGTTTTTGAAAGTCATTTATGACCGTTTTATACCCATATACATCCCATCCACTAAGCATCGGACAACACATCCACGACTTTTCATCTCATATTACCACATATTATCCACGAGACATCTGAATAATGGGAGAAAGCTCATCCACGGATATTTTATCTAAATTTATTTTTCCCATGGGCAAGTTTTTTTTTATTAAATTGTTAGTTCCAACAGAAACTACAAATGAAAGTTCAAGATGTCTTTGAACTACTGAGGACAACTCATCCACGAGCATTTAATGCCAATTACTTTTAACTTTTTGAGTAAAAAAAGTTAGTTAGTTAGTTATTATTATAACCACTACATTTTTAGAGCTCTCGTAGACAATTTTTTGTTACCAAAAATGCAACTCAAACACATCATGCACATGCATCTCCAATTATCCCCATCAAAACAAATCTCAAACCATATCCAGCTACTTGCTGTCCCGTTGAGTTAACTACCTAAACAAAGCGACACTACGCGCCGGCAGGTGTCCAATTGCCTACATCAAATGGCACATTACCTTCAACTCTCTGTCCAAATCTATTCACATAATTTTCAATTGATTTTATTAGTTAATTTAAGCTCTTGCAAATGCAACTTATCAACACCTTCTCCTACATACAAATTTCTGACAGTTGATTGACATATGACAAGCCAAATAATTTCCAATTCGTATAAAGTATAATAAAACGCCAGAAAGTTCTTTAAAGGACATTTCGGACTATATTACTCCGCATATTTACTGTGTTCGTTCAAAATAGGGACTGGCACTGGGACTGCTTATGTGTGCATTTATATGCGACTGAGTATGACAGATGTCATGCCAACCCAAGAGCAGAGTAGACGGCTATTCAACCTGTCACAATCATTCGCATGATTTTGTGACCAACAATTAGGATGGGTGCGAGAACGCAATTCACCTTGCGATTAGGACCCTATGTAAATTTGGCGATGTCGACTGAAACTTAATATTTATAATGTGAGGAGGTATTATGCGTTCTTTCTGTGAACCGTAGGTAAGTGTCATTTAATTTGGTTCCAATTTATTTTGGGTGAAGCGATATAAATTTTTTGTTTTTTTTTTTTTCAAGCATTGAAAAAAACTGTCGAAATAAATTACTCTTCGAATGCTATGCCATTTTTTCGTTGCTATTTCTCCTCGTCAATCATTAAGTAATAGTGAAGTAAGTTATTCAGAATGTTGTGGACAGCTGGAAGCAGAAGGAACGTGGGGAAGGTGGTTTAGTGTTTGAGATAGAAAGTCTTCAATAGGTTTTTAGGTGCAGCGATTTTCAGTAAAGTCGCCATAGACATCTCTCTCTTGGGCGGACATATATCGAAGACGTACACGTTTTTCTACCCCAGTATTTGTGCTTTTGATTTTGTACACTTTGCGTTCCCTTAGGCGGACGCTGTCTTGAACAGACGCAGACTTTTATATTTGTTACAAATTATTTTATTCAATTTCCTAAGACGGACAAAAAAGCCATTTATAAAGTTTCAACTCTTGCGCAAGGGAAACAAGCAAAAAACTCTAAGCGATTTTTTTAAACTTTAAATATAAATATTTAACAAAAGCCTATCAAATTAAAAAAAAAAAATTAATTAAACCTTATTTTGAATCTGACAATTTCCTATCTGAACTTTATTTCATATCTGGCAATTCCTTCTCCGTTTTGTGATTGTATCGTTAAAATTAAAGCTGCAACTTCCCCCAAGGACGAACAAATTTTATGTTACAGTTAATACGCTTTCCCTTTATGTAACTATCTAACCCCATACTCCTGTCTAACTTGACGTTAATACAATGAAGAAGGGACATTTTTACTAAAGCGTCAAAGTTTATCATGCAACCTTACTGTTTGACATCTTCGACTCGTGATGTTAACGACGTCATACAAAATAAATCTTCTCCTGTTGCTCTGTTTGGCAAAGCCTTAAAGAAACATATATAAAATTCGTAAAAATTTATACAATTCTGCGAGTGTATAGGTTTCGATCCAATTCAGAATTGGGGAAGGCAAGCTTCTCTTCGTTTTTAAACTTCAAAACTACGAAAGCTTTTACCAGAACAGCTCCGTTCTCACAGCATTAATTTTTCCTAAACTAAGCCCAAAATTCGGTCAACTGGCTTACCGTATCGACCCTGTCCCGTTCCGCTATTGCGGTACGTCGTGGATCAGCCGCTTATCCCTCGCGCCGCGGTGGTGAAAGACCATTTCATGTCTACATGAAGAAATGCCTCAGGCCGGATGAAGCCAAACCGAAGCGTACTCTCGTGGTACATTAAATTGGGGTAGTAAGCCCCTGAGATCAGGTTATTATCACTGGCCATCGCCCTAGCCATCCTTAATAAGGAAATTGTCAATCCTATTCAATCGGGCCCCATTGTATAAGGTCTGTCCTGTTGGGATAGTGTTTTATGTACTGAGATTGAGGAACTCTAAACAACCCTAGACAGGCCTTGAGGCATTGCCTCTCAAAAAATCCGATTCTTTTCCATATAGGACGTTGCTATATTAAACCACATGGGACAGCCAAAAGCGATGATAGGCCTTATAAGGGCCACGTAGCAAATGACCTTCACCCTGGTCTGGTCGAACCGGATGCCGAGATACCTGACCACGTTTTTCACCACCACGCGGCAGAAGGATGTTGATGACCTCGATTTTTGGTCCTGACCTGTACGCCACTAAATCGTCTGCGTACCCTTTAGCCTATAGGGTGTCTGAGGGAACCCATCAAATCACTTGTGTAAATATTAAACAGCTCCCTATTGTAAGTCGTTTTTAATTTCGAAAATCCTGCTCCAGCTGCGTCTGCTCGTTCGGGATCTGTATTACGGCGGCAAGTTCGTAATGATCACTATCGTACTCAACCGTTCGTAAACAGTTCCGCGTGCTTAAATCAATGTTTGTTAGTTCCTTTCGTCAACTAGCGCCAAGTCCAAGAAAGATCCCTCTCTAGGGAGAGACGGGATATCCGTCGCGTATACAATGCGAGTTTGTACTCAATCATATTATGCCGTCACCAGTCGTGAAATTGGTTGCCTCTAGGGTTCGGTATATCATTTCCCCATGCCGCATGTTTGGCATTGAGGCTTCCGCCCAAAAAGTAATAATTATCTTCCGATTGGAGCTTTAAGCAACGAAAAAGCGTTTCGATCTCATTTAAAAATTGAATTCGTTGAGGAGACTCAGGTGCGTAAAGCGACACCACGTCCCCGCTATATATGACCTTATGGCGCAAGCCTTTACGTATTAAGATAGCGACACCACCTTCTTGTGTGGAGTCGGGCCGGTCTCTTCTAACTACATTATAATTTCTATAGCCCAATTTGTGCTTCGGATTTAGTTTAGTTTCGCTAACCAAAAGTACATCTGGCTTTTCGGCTTTCAACAGCTTGGAAAGATTGATCCTTTTCTCGATCTTGATTTGGCTCCAGTGAGCCAAATGTCCAATTGGATTTTACTGTCCAAAAACACTATTTACACTTTTTCTTTTGCTAACACTGTCTCACTAACCAAGTCATCTAATCACCATGGATGCTGAAGAGCGACTACCAGCCGATTGAATAATTATTTTGCGTGTACCTGGATTTCAAGTGCAAATATTCCCATTGTGACAGCGGGTGTGTTAAGGCGTATAGCCCGCTGTATTTTGTTTTAGTTAAGTTGAATGATGGGAGCCCGCTGAACGTCTCCCGAAATTTCATCTTAACGAAAGCTGATGCCATCAGCAAAAAATCTTACTGACAGCGGCTGTGTTCAGTTTTTTGTTTTTGTAGTTAAATTTAATTAATTTAGAGGAATCTTTTGTGACGGGAGCACTTCCAATTTCTTACGAAATTTCTTTTTAATATGACAGCTAATGTCATTATGTCATTATTCGAACTTTATACAAAATTTTGATCTCTAAACGACCGCTGACGTCATCATTATCTGCCCGAACTTGGCTGTCGCCTAAAAATATCCCAATTTTGACAGCGGGTGTGTACAGTTGCGCAACGCATTTTCCCCACTGGTTGGGGTTGCCAGTACAAATTATTCTTTTTATTTACATTCAATAACATTTTACACTGTACAGAATGGAGTACGGTACTGTACTACACAGTACGGATGGTCACCCTATATCATTATCAGCTAAAATATTTTTTTCCATTCCCCGTGGACTCGTAAACATCAACTTCCCCTTGGCATATTTCCGTCCTACTCAAAATACAATTTTACTGCTCAGTAATTAACATTGGCATACATTAAGAAGCGCACGAATTTTAATTTTTCGTGTTATCATTAATATTACTCTCACAAAAAAAAATAATTCAACATTAATTTCCCTTTTACGACACACAATTCCACCTCTCTGTGAACTGACAAAAGTAGAATAACAAAAAAAAAAAAAAAAAACACACACACGCACACACTGGCAAAGCACAACACCTCATTATCCGCGTTGTCCTTGTACACGAGACAAGCCAAGCCTTTGTTGGTGTGAAGAAAGACAAAAGAATGAATATTATCCATTTACCCGTCTCTAATGACACCAATGGTATAGCCAAAGACTTTTCTGCGCGCTCTCTCTTTTTTTTTACTGCCCAATTAACCTCTAGGCTCTTAAAACTCGAAACTTTTGCGCCTCTGCATCAGGAAAGACATTCAGTTGAGCCTTAATTAAATTTTCCACGGATCAAAAAATCACAATAATAAAGCAAAAATGAACACCCGAAATACGGACGAAAATTCGCAACGCATTATGCTCCATACATACATACACATTCGGATAGATAGGAAAGTATGAATGAGAAAAATGACAAAGTTGAATACCCTGCGAAGAACATCAGGTGTTCGAGAATGAGTCCAACAACAAAAAGGAAAAGTGTGTATGCCCTCGAAGGAAAACAAAATTAGGCAACAGGGCCTTTAGTTTTTTTGTTGTCTCCGGGCTCCGGCTATGACTTCTAATTCTCTCTCGCACATCAAACTGTACTGCTGCGTATAAAAGAAAAGTGCGTATATGAAAAAAAAAAAAAAAAAAACAGAAACACAAAATTAGCCACACAGATAGGAGATATAAAACGACAGAGGCACAACGCACAAAAGCACACAATACCGAAGTATGCTGTTAGAAGACAGAAAACGGAGAATAAAACAGAAGGACGGCGGAAGACTGAAGAAACCGACTGTACTTGGAATGCGATATGTCCTTGAGAGAAAGCCAACCACCCAGAATACCCCATTGGTTCTATTTTTAGCCGAATTCCCTCTCCCAGGGATACCCCTGCGAGAACTGACACCTCCGTTCGCCGCTTCAAGTTTTGCCTTTTGGTTATCCTTTTTTTTTTGTATTTTCCATTTTATCCATTCTTTTTTTCGGGTTTCATCGCCGTTTTCGGAGAAGCGAATTTTTCGTTACTGCCGTTTATTTAGTTTACGGTTTATTCTCGTTGTCGGGTGTCCAAAGCACCTGAAGGATGTTATATACTCGTACTTATTATTATTGTTATACTTTTGGCTTTAATTTCTTTTCTCTGGGTCCCTTCGATATTTCTGCTCTCTTTCTCTCTGTATGTATGGTTAGCTGCTCTGCTGCTGCGGTTATGATGCTTGCTTGACTGAGATTTACTTTCGCCGTTGTGTATTGAAATTTGTTTCGCATTTCGGGATGTTGGTATACGTATAGGTATATTTTTGCTTTGTACCGACTAGGGGGAGCTAGGACGAGGCAACTAAATTTAAGAAATGCCTGAGGCCGAATTATTTATGCAGGTATGTCTTTTTTTCGTAAATTAATTCTTGTTCACTGTAGGAACACAAAGTGGGTGGAGTGTGGTCGATGTTGAAAATGTGAAACACCTACGCTCTATGCAACAGAGAGTTTTCAAATTGATATATTTAATTTTTAAATTTTCCGATTATGTATCGAGAAAGATAGTGTATTCGTACAAAATTTCGAAATCGAGATATTAATAAATTCTGACATTACGATAATAGAGGAAGGAACTCAAAAAAGTGGGTCGCACAATTCTCTCCATGGCCTACTGCCTAAACGGCCGCCCTACAATTCGGGGCCGTTTTTTTTTTGCAACAGATACCTCAATATTAATGGTACTTTTCATACAAAATTTTCATACCAGTTTGATTTGTTCGAAAACGGCTTTAACGATTTCAACCAAATTTAATTTTTAAGCTTACCTAAACTTAGGATAGCAACACACTTTTTCCATACGCGAATAGCAACAGGGGTGAGCTGTCACCCCAACGTATTCAACTTTAATAAATAATAAGAAATTAAATCAAAATTTAACTTTTATTTTTAAAAACATTTTATTGAATTCATACGAAAAACTAATTTAACTACATTTTTGGGATAATTTACGACAAAGTATTTTTTTTTTTAAATTAAAACAGTTTATGCAAATTTCAACGCGGTGCTCTGGAGACATTGGCAACTCGCATTTTTCATCATCGTCATCTGAAATATTTCCGCAAACCTCTTGCACATACTTTTCCATAGTTTTAATTTTAAGTTTAAGCTATTTTGAACTGAAAAATTATGCTATTTAAAACAAAACCTAAAAAAATAATAATAACATAAATAGCAACAGACAGACAGACATGCATGTAAAACAAAAAGTACGACCTACCACAGCAACTTGTGACCCGGAACTGAAACTTTAGTTATCAATTTGAGAATAGGGAAAAGAGGAGAGCGATGGTAATGCGGGAATGTGTGAAAAGGATAGATTTTTTTTTTCGCTGGGGTGCTGTATCACCCCTTTTGCTATCCTAAGGTTAAGTAGGTGATGTTAACATGCCTACGTACTCAGTTTGTCGCTAAAAAAAAAAAAAATTGGACATATCTTGCAAACGGTTCATACGATTGTAACAAAAATTCATTTTAAGGAAATATGGACATTTCTAACTTAATAGCAGACTCAATTATTCTCCACAATCCACATGGATTGGGTTAGCAGTTTGAATGAGATGCCTTAACAAATCCAAATACGATCAGAAACCCAATTTTATTTAGAGATTTCGCTCCAGTAAGATGGAGCTATACGTGGCGACTGCATCTATCGATCTACTCAACTTGGTGGCGAGGTTTCGAGGTCTTCATGCAGAGGTCCAACCTACGGGCTATGCAATTCGATACATTCCGACTGAAAATGTCTAAAGTCGTTGCTTACGTCAGTAAATCTTAAACGACCTTAAGCATTTGCAAGCAATGTACTCGCCTACCATCGCGATGCCATCAGATGTTTTTACAATTTCACTTGGTGCCGATGTTAAGAGCTGACGGTGTAAACTGATCCTTTTAAGGGCATTCTTCTGTTACGTTTTTTTTTTTTTTATTATTATATTACGAAGCAAGTTGAAATTGCCCCCCAAAACGTGCGTCAAAATTATATAAAACTCTGACCTGACTCAAATTAGTCGACTCGTGAGAAACCCAGCCTATTGTGCACCAATCATGTACATTTTGAATACGAAATATCGGCTCCATTGTGACACCAAGTTAAAATTGTGCGGCTCACTCGTCAATTATTTCTATTCTTGTCTTCATAAGTTGTTTCCTATTCCTATCCAACGCACACAGCCACACAACCTCTGGCTATTGCCCTAACCCCTGAAAGTGCACTTAAACGCCAATTACCTTCCCAACTGAAACGACATAGAGTAGAAAGCTTTAAAAAAATAATTTCTCAACCAAAATGAGGAAAACTATGAATAGACTCCTATGTAGTACAAAAAAAAAAAAAAAAAAAAAAAATGTTACGTATACGCCCTGGTGATGGAATTATTATCGTCCGTACGACTGGCCTCCATTCTGATTTTTCTGTTTGTTGCACAACATTATTTTCTCGTACAGATAAAACGGATATCGATCGAGTATAAGTTATTCACAATGAATTGTCTATTCCCCCCCTTGCAACCCGACACAGCACTACATTGATGGACTAAAACTCAGCCCTGCCACACAGACACAGAAAGCGAATAGAAAAAAAAGGAGGAAATCCAAATCGACCAGCAGACCAAAAAGGATAAGGCAAGGATTAAATGGGAAAATACAAAAATAAATTCTACGTCTCGCATCGCGCCCCACCTCATTGTGAAAGTTAACCTGTTGTTGTTCTGGGTGTAGTTTCACAGGGCCTCAACATTGTGTCTGTATGTTTGCATATTTTTTGTTCTTTTCTGTTTTTTGCTCGTGACAGTTTTTCTTCTTGGACACAATTTGTATGTCGGATGTTTTCAGTCACCCGTCACCCGCCACCCGCCACCCGCCACCCCCTTAAATCACGAAATTCGTGCAGAACAAGGGAAACAAGACATACGAAAGCGAAGAGTGTTGGAGTGGCCGAAAATGGATAACTTTAAATGGCGGCACACAGGACACAGGTGATGGTGGAGTATTTACATGAGTCGAAGTGTGGAGTTTTAGAATTTCTGTTCGGAAGTGCTTACAAGTGAAGAGGTAAGGACATATCTATGTCAAGTATTGCTCGTTTGGTTTGGCGACGTCGTCGTCGTCGTCTCTGTCGCTGTCGTCGGCGACAGCGAGTTATGTGCATGCACTCTCTTTCGATGAAATTTAGGTTGATGGGCTTTGGAATGTGTTGTGTTAGCCGGAAATATTCCTTGTCTGAGCTGCTCACAAAAGAGGAGCAAAAAAGTCAAACGAGAGAGAGATTTATAGCCGTGATGGTCTAAATTAAGGATTTCGAATGAAAGCACATGAACAAAAAAAAAAAAAAACAAAAACAATATCGAAGCAGATGCACATACGGTTGTAGTTGTATTTGTGTGTTCCTGTGAAGGAAGTAGTATCTTGGCTACTCTGCCGCTGCTGCAGTCTAAGTGGGTCGTTTGTGTTCCACATGATGATGATGATGATGAGTTTTGCCAATTCCAAAGTATATAGTGTGGGATTTAGTCTTTAAATGGTTTGGTAACAACTCAATTTTAATGGAATATAATTTTTTTATTGGTTTTTCCCGGGCTTATGGGTAATATATTTGCTCAGATGTCCTTCGAATTGGCCGCCTTAAATTTACTGGAAGAGTGGGTAAATTCCATGCCACAGAGTAACAATGTTGATGATACTATCATGGTCCATGGAGGTTGAGATGCGTATGAGTATTTTTTATTTTTTTTTTCAATTTAAAAAGCTCATCATTGAGCCTGGCGATGAAGATGACACTCGTCGATTGACACACTCAAAATGACCTAGACGAAATCGGATTAAAGCGTCGGATGCAGTTCAATGGAGGTCGTTGCATAACATCAGCAATTGAAATTATACATAATATGTTTGTATGTTTTTTATTTGAATCGACCGATTCAATCTTTTTCCTCTGGAATAATATTCACTTCATGTTGGTTTATTACCATTAAGTTGAATGTCTATTAATGGAAAGGTCAACAGGCAATTCCTCTGCATTATATTAAATTTCTTGACAACGCTGCGTGTGTTTTGTGAGCTTCCTGTGAGCTGTGATTCAGTGTTCACCTTCACCCAAAGACAATATTTTGTTTTGACATTTATTTAGATTTTTTAAGTCTGTTTTCTACCTACCCCATCTATTTTTATATACTCATTCTTACCACAGAGGATGTACCTAAATAAATAATCTTTACTCTCTGCAGAGAGTACACATCAATTTTCTTTATAAAATAAAATACAATGTTTGTATGTTTGTCCTCTATAGACTCTAAAACTATCCAACCGATTTGGCCCAAACCGGTTTCATTTGAAAGGTTATAGTCCAAATTAGGTTTTCGGCTATTTATATTTCAAGTGGGCATGGCCCTCCCACATAAATTGAATAACATCATATATCTTGACTATTGTGATAGCAAGAGTTTTGAAACATTGCAGTATCCCATATGTTACTGATTTGAATATTCAGGAAAAAAATGGGCGGGATCGGACCAGTGGGAGTGGCAGCTCCTATACAAAGTAAATATTTAATATCATATATCTACAGTTCTATAATAGCTAGAGTCTTAGAAATTTGTGCACGTTGATTATATTATGAATAGTCATGGGAAAATTGGGCGGGGTGAAAAACGCGTTTTCAATAACATTCATTGAACATTTTTCAATAATTTTATTGAATTGTTTTATTGTTTGAATTGATTGTTTTTCGCACGGCCAATTATATGTTGCTTGTTCTAGAGTTGGAACGCTACCTACCTACCTACCTACCGAAAAAACTCAAAATATTGTTTATCCGCTAGCATTAAGATAAAGAAGTTAATAAATAAACAAAATTTTCTTTTTTTGCAAACACACTTATTTCATTTTATTAGCGTAGTAGCACATGCAGGGTATCCGCTAGTTTTCTTTATAAAACAATGGCAAACGTCCACTTCCTGCACCCAACCATTGAATCTTATAAGTATCTGGGGCTTATTTGTTTAATTTGTCTTCACCTTAGTGAAATTTCCCAAGTGCCAAACAGGCCGGATAGAAATTCTCAACTATCCATCCCCAGAAATTGCAGCAAGGAGTTGTAACAACTACCCTCTACTTGAGGCTTCTGGGATTCTCACTATAGGCGTGGGTAGTCCCTTCCGTTAAATGCATGAAACTTGGCAATTACAAAATATACGCTCAAGGTAATGGGTGGATTAGAAAGATGGCATCGCTGTCTTTACTGCTTACGTAAAACTGGGTCGAATAATACGTGATTTGGAGTTCTACTTTTTGAAAAGTTACTCGTAAGTTTTGCAAAGCAAAATCATTTGTCAGCTTTCAAATTAATTATCGCTTCTAACAACACCGGTAGTGGATTGGGAACAATAATCAATTCACATCTCTAAGGATGATTCATAAAGTTCATTCTGACACCTGGGGGTCAATTCTCGTTCTGTTGAAAAGACCCCCAGTGGGTCAATTCTGGTTCTGTGTGAAAGAGTGAATCGAATAAATCGTTTTCACATTCGCTTCCACACATTGCTTTCATTTATTGATTCGCTTAGTATTAAAAAGCGATTCTCTCTCAGTAAATGAAACTATCGTGGTCAATATGGCACACTGTGTACTGTTATCAAATAAGGTTCAGTTTTTAAATTCTCACTAAAACATTCTCTTGAAAATGAGAACATGAAACAAAATTATTCATATATGAACGTTTTTGAAGTTTCGTAGAACGAGAATCGAACTTGAATTGACCCCATATACTATTTACTACATACATCTGCAAGCATCTCGGGGCACTGTTGAAGCGTTATAGGTTCGCTTTTCCCGGGAGAAGTATATAAAAAAAAAAAAAAAAAAAATTGCTTGATTAGCAAGGAGCTACAATTTTTAGTCGAGACACACTCCAGATATATCAGTTTCTACCACTTTATCAGAAATGCATGCAGACTTTTAGCCTGATAGCCCTCTGGGTCCTAGCAAGTGTTATGCCACATAGCGCTTTAAGTTTCCGTTATGCATAGTTTACTTAGCTGATCAAAGTAGCTAATTAATTTCAAGTAAAAGTTATGTAAAATAATTCATTTAAGAGTCAGAGATATCGTTTTTCCTGAGAAAGTCGCAGTACAATCATTGGAACGCCTTGGAATCTTCTATGCAAAAATCATTACACATATACATTACATAATCATGACCCAGATTAAAGTTATTTCATTATGTTAAGCTGATAGATAGCTTAAAATTTTTATGGTATTTTCGGCACTCTTAAGTATTATTTCATTATTTGTTTTGTATCGAATTGGAAAACATAGCCTATACCCTTCTCGGTGAGATAAGAAACATTTAAAATAAAATTTAATCAAAAACCCCCCAGCAGCTCTTACGTCAACTGCGAACAAACACAAAACCTACATCAGTCTGAAAATATGTATCTCACTTTTTCCTGTACATAGATAGACCCAAACCGACTTACACTTCTCAGAGATGCAAGCGGTCTCTTACGTTGATTACATTTCTTAATTTAAAATTCTCACCCTAAGCGGTGAATAATTTAAGTATATCAGAATACGAAACTAACAACATATTTATTTTTAAAGATATCAGCGAAAACATTTTCATGATAATTCGCATAATATGCCATTCAGTGGAGCTGTCCTTCAATAATAACTTGCCATCCCACGAGGTGTATGTTGGCTTACCATAAAACTCCCGATCCACAAAAGCTGCGCTGTTGAAGCACAAACAAGAACAAATATATGCTAAAACCAAACGCCTAGGGAACGGAATAAAACAGCCAAACTCGATTGCTTTCATTTTGCTTGAAAAACAGTGTAATGGTGAGTGGTATCCTGCGGATATGGATATGTACTATGTACACCCACCTGTAGCCAATTGCGAACCACTTGATTGTTTCTCTGTTGTCTGAAAACAAGAATAAACAAACGAAGCTATCCGAGGAATGCTGTTCATCAATCAGAAGAGAGCACCGCCTGAAGTACAGTGGGGCAATGTGGAAGCTAGATGAAAAAAAAAGCAATAGTTTGTCGCGCCTATTCTGATATCCTTTTATAAATCGAATATTGTTGGTTCGATTATATTCAATTAATTGCATGATCGTATATTTTGTTCATTTGTTGGCGAAGTTTTTGTTGGATCAAGTCGAGCATAGCGCTAAAAATTCGTACAGTTCATCAACATCATCACACTCTAACAACAAATTCCAACAGTGAACAGGTACGTGCATAAAAATCGATGCATACTTTCGGGCCTTCGAGCTGGTATTGGTAATGTGGTATTCGATTGGGCGCTCTCAGATCACTTTTTTTTGCTCTCAGAGCAGTTTTTATGTTCGTTTGGTACAAAAAAAAGCAGTCTTTTTCAGATTTCAGAGCACTTTTCCAAATCTAGATATTTTCTCAGATTTACCAACACAAGTGCGCTTGAGTTAGACAAGTGTTGGAGGGCGTTTAGATTTTCGTGAATTTGTTCTACAGCAAAGAAAAGCATTGAATAGGGCGAATCTATTTTTATAAATTGGTTATGTATAAATAAATATTTAAAAATCAATCGAGACGCAAATTTCGAATGTTGTAATTTAAAATGTAACCAGTGAATGGAAAACGCTTTGAAAAGTGTTGAAGGCTACGCATGAATACCACATAAGTATACCAAGCTACTTATTATTCTGTCAGTTTTGTCCATTAAATTTGTCAGCTACGACTGGGTCAGCATAATTTAAAAATAACAATAAAGACAATTAAACTTTTAAAATGTGATTTCATTTCGAAAATTAGATTTACCCAGTACTCCGTTATTCATACTCGTATGACAATCAATTCCTTTTCTGTGAAATGTTCGAATAAACATTTCATATTCGAAGAACTATCGATTCAATCGAGTGTCACAACAAATAGTGAAAATAGCCTTTAAGTGTAATTCCGCAACATGAAATTCACTTGTCAAACGAACATCTCTTCCCCAAAACTCAGAATGTAAATGAATTTTCAGTTTTTAATTTGAAGAACTGGCGATACCGTTGAGTAAGTGTGAACAAATTTTTCATTTTTGACCAGCTAAAACTTTTGGAATGCAATTTCGAAAATGAGATCCTAATAGTATTGATTGTTGATAAATGAACCGCCCCTCGAATAAAGCTTTCTAGTTCCATGAACCATTGAGTTTTTGGAATTGCAATTTCAGACCGTAAGCGGTTATTACTCTTAGCAATTTCTGTTTGCTTATAACAAGTTATTGTAAAAGCAATTCAGAGGTCGAATCGCGTCGTCCATAACGTGACGGAATTTGTTTTTCTTACACATGTAAAATCAACTTAATTCCATAGCTCGTTCACGGAAGTGGCGATTCGACCCCAGGTTTCTTTTATATCGAAAAGTCGCTTTACACTTTTGTTCCCCTGAAATGTGCCCTTGTACCACTGTTCTTTTTTGTTTTTGTTTTTTTTTTTTTTTTTTTGTTTTTCAGAATTGAGATGCTTTTGGAATTTACAATTACAACACTAAAGGTTAGTGGTTGATTTTGGTTGTTTCCTGTGTGATATTTTCATCTACCATACATCGCTGGATGTATCAAGACCAACGGTCTCTGCATGAATTACAATTCTGGTATTCAACTTTGAATACATTGTGTTTATATGGCATTCTCGGAAATATTTGAACTTTGAAACATTTCGCGGCTGATGGAAGAGGAGAAAGTCCAATGGCAGAAAAATTTAGAATAGATTGAGCCTTGGATGCTTATATTTAACTTGACACCCCAATGTATACATCGTGAATTGAAACTTCAAAGGTATTTTATTTACTATTTTACTTTAGCATTATCTATAGCATTATCTATAGTTGTATTCTCTTCTGTGTACGCTCAGACCAATGAAATGCCCTTCTTAACCACTTCAACAATTGACCAAAAAGGAAGCCAAAAATAAACAAAAACACGATCGAAAACACTTTTCAAAAACATATAACCTGACGTATAAATTTTTAACATTTGCCTGACTTCAAATGCGTCCACCGATTGCGATGAAATAAAAACTAAATTCTGTGTTAAGGCCTATGCTTTCAACAAAATCCAAACAGATTGGATCATTTGTTTCAACATGGTGCGTGTTCACCCACATACCAAAAACAGGATTAACTCTTTAACTTGTGAATATGCTAAGTCTTCATACAATTGGTTTTAGTACTTCTTCAGTAAGGCAAAAGGTTGTTTTTTTTTCCGAGGAATTCTTTACTGCTGCAAAGGTTATGTGTCTATTTTTCTTACGACAATGATGAGTTTTTCGACACACTTCTGACACGAATATTGAAAACGGCCTAAAAATGGAAAGTGCTTAATTTTATTCACCGAGTATTGTGACGATTATTTGGCAAATTTATTGGAACCCGTTGCGTTGTGGTCCTACCGTGCTAGCTCTTAAGTTGTTTTCGGTTCATATTGGTGATGACATCGCCTTACAAAGTCGACCGTTGAATTGGCCACCGATTTAGCGCCACTTAATATATCTCGTGAGGAGAGAGAGAGAGAGACTTTGGCCTTGGCTTCGGAAACCTATATTGTTCCTGTTGTTTAATAAGTATACCCCCCCAAATAACAAGTACTCCAAAAAAATGGCCAGACAAATTAACATCTCGATTCCGTTCTGTAAGACGTATTCGAAGTGAACATTTGTTCGAAATGTTTGTGCTTATTTTAGGTCGCAGATTTATGGAGACAACTCTTTAAAGGCCAATCAACTTGAGGGCAAAATTTCCTCTTCTTGTTTAAGTTATTCGTTTGGAAATGAAATAATGTCAATTATAATAATTAAATATTTTCTATAACATAGTCTTAAGTTCTTATTATAATAATTAGTTTTTCAGTTGTCTAAATCTTCAGTTGTTTTTTTTCGTAGGCGCAGTAGCTTAGTGGTTAGTGTGTTGGACTACTATGCGAGGGGTCGAGGTTCGAATCCCGCAAAAACCCAAATTCCAACTTAGGGTTTTTTTCACTGCGCCACCTCTCGCGAACGTTTCGCCAACTATTTATTTATTTCTAAATGCGTTTTAGAATTGACGAAACAAATAAATAAATAAAAAAATATATGTCCGGACTTGTTCGAAAATATGCGTTCAAAAATTGTACCAAAAAATGCAAGCTTCGAAATGCTTTTCATTTTCCAAAGATAAACTCTTTGGCCCACAAACGCTTGTTCAAAAATTCAATCAAATTTGTATCCACACTCACTGTCGACACGAAAATAAAACCACACGCAGTCACGAGTCCCAGTCTTCTGTACAAACTCCCGCTTCCGAGTCCAGTACCGACTCGAAAGTTTAACATGAATAAATTTGACATTTGCCACTTGTGACACCAGTAACCTAACCTACCATGGATTGTTCATCAACAGCAAAATCTACAATGCGGATAAACGATTCCATCTCTAGTAGCCTCTGGCGATGAAAACTTCATATACCATCTCGCCAAAACAGCTTCCACAAAATGCCAAGCATCACTTATCTGTACAATCCAGCAGTCCTTCAAGTCTAACCCTTTGCAGTACTTTTCGAAAGTATCAAAAAGGGAATTTTGAAACACACTTGTAAAACGTTCCAACCCTGGTCCATGTTTACCTCCCACTCATACCTATGCACAGCTGCTGACATTGTTTAACTAGATTTCCTTGGCAAACAGGACCTTGTTTAATTAAACCGAAGGCAAAAACTTTAATGAAATATGCCTAAATGTCCTTTTGGGGGGACATTCATCAATCTAGCCATCTTACCGCACACAATCAATCCAGTAACTGGTCATGCACAGACATCCCTTCTCAGTGAAAACACACAACAAGTATGCTTCTAGATGATACTCCCGGGTGTTTCCTTTTTCACCTGAATGTGTGATTAGAAAAATCCATTTCCACTGCTGTTGCTACATGAAGCGCAATTATCCTTTTGCCTTTCCACTGATGACTGCAAACACACACTCGCTGGCACAAAAGTTCCGGTGGTTTATCGCCGAGGTGATTCTACCGATTTACCCGGGCTTTTCGAGTAATTGGAAATCATGGGAGTAGGCTTCTGTCTCCCACCCCTATCGACTATATGTACATGTACGTGTGTGTTTGGCAACGTATATTTAAAGTTCAAGGGTTCAGGTGTCGTGGAAGGAAGAAAATACCAAATGATGCTTAGTTATTGGTAGGGTAATCCTTTTCTTTTGCTTGGCGAAGCCTTTTTATGCTGCTGCTGTTGAAAGGAACGACTGTGTATGCGTATGTAACAGGATTAAGGCGGGCCACGGTGGTATAGGTAATTGTGTGCAAAGAACAAACTTTGTGTGCTAAGGACGTGTTATATTGATGGTAAAAATGAGGTTTCTTGCGAAGATTACATTCGGTGTATTTGATTTTTTCTTTTTTTGCATTTCAGCCTCAATTTGAATATTGTGCTGCCGCAAATAAATGAGAAATTTAGACGTCATTAGGAACGAGGCAAGGAATCCCCTGTTCTTGCTTTGCTTGGCAAGCGAAAGAGCAGCTACATTTTATGTGCAGCTGGGTAAGGTCATTATTTGATTGGCTTTGCTAAACGAAACGACGAGCTGTGTGGGCTCTAAGAGGCTATTAAACTACCATGCACTCTGTATCGAGCAAGGGGAAAGGTCACACACTGCAAACATGTAGATGATGTGTTGCGAGAGAGGCTTTCCAAGCTGCGAAGGCATGACCTTAATGAACAATTTCTTTCGGAAATTAGCCCACCCTCCCGTAAACAATTAAACATTCCACCCATGGGAGTGGTACTTTCAGAAATGGGGGCTCAACCGCGCGAGTTCAACAGCAGAGGACGGTTGTTTAAATTTTCGTTTTAAATTTGATTTTGTGCTGTAAAATGTTGTGTGGTATGTTTTTTCCTCTGTGCTGTCTTTTTTCTTAATTAGAGCGACTCCAACCGTGTCACTCTGTCCGGTTTGAGGTCCCACACTCCAGCCCTGGGAGCACTTTAGGTTCGACTGCCTGCTGCACTCAATAAAAGCCAAAAATTGTGCCACCTGCTAAAATTCTCACTGCAAAACTGTCACACATGCACGGCAAGTGCAGTCCCACCTCAACAACAGTCAATCTCATTAATAAATCTAATTTTCTGGCCTGATTTCTAAACCCTTTCATTGACCATTAACACTCCGCCAACGGCTACGAACCCACCCCACCACCTTTGCTAAGACATTATCCCGGCAACACGCACCCTCATCATCACTACGAAGTAAAGGTGTCCAATTTCACTTAATCTCCACCCGGAATGAGACTCTTAAGCTCGTTTTCCCTCCCACTAACTGCAATAACTTCCACTCAATAGAGAGTACTCGCCAACAACTAGCGCTACGCCTTAACCCTACCTTTGCCAATTTCAATCTGCAACTGAAGACCGGCAAAGGGCGGTCTTCCCCCAAAAAACAACACTTCTCGCAGTTCTGTCTGTAACTGATACCCTCTTTCGTTCGCTAGCCACTTAAATTAGTCATGACAGACGGCGACGAGCCGGGGAAAAAAAGCAACGCAAAAATGGAGAAAAATGGAATTCTTTCCCCCTTTTCATGATTTACAGGAATTCACCTGCAATTTTGTAGGAAAAAAAAAAAAAAAAAAAAAAAAAAACCGGGACAACAGCAATTCACCCTTGCACCATCCACTTATTGCGATGATGTTCTCAAGTGGGCATTCAAGTGCCCTGACTGCCTTCCAACTTCGACGATGATGTTGACGCGAAAGAACGCGAGGCGAGACCCCGCACTGACACAAAGTCCAAATGAGGGGGCTGCGCTATAGTGACACGCACACACACGCCCCTTGCACATTCGCAAATCGAGTGTCATTCACAAGATGTTGCTCTAACGTGTAATTTCCTATGTGTTCAGCTATCACAACTTCCCAACTCCTTCATCAGTCTGGCTTTTGTGTCGCGTCGCGGTGACCCTCTTCATGTGCCTATGCACACTGGCTGCGCTGCTGACGACTGACGACTGAACTAAGTAGTCGAACAGTAGCCGAAGAAGAAACAAAATGCGGTTTCCTCTTTTCAAGTGGAAGTCGTCGTAAAGTCGTCGTCGTGACGGATGCACATCATCATCACGACGACGTAGTCATCGTCATTTGTTCATTTGGCAGGTTAAAGGAGCTAAGTATCTGGCAGCCATTAGTCCGCAGTCGTCGGCAAAATTGAAATGAGAGTATCCAGGTGCGATTACACGCTCGCTTAAGGGCACACCCCAACCACAAGTCGTTGCGGAGCGAGGGCGTCTCATAAATGAAACAAGAACGGATGGTTACAGCTTTGGTGGCAAAAATTCAATTGACGTCGATCAAGTGTGGCAAAAAGTAGATAAATGTGAGATGCTTCGCAGACCCAAACGAGACGGCGGGGGTTTTAATGATTTGAGTGGCATTTTTCTCCAGTAAATTAGTTGCTTTCAAAGGCATGGGTAGGTGCTTGGGTTTGGCATTTTTCAATTTAGACCTCCCGCCGACCAGACCGAGTCAGGCTGTAGGTGTGTAATTTTAAGCAGAAGTGCTAAATACGCCGTTAAATGAATCTGAATGAAAGTTGGTAGACGGTCCACAATCTACATACCCCGCAGGAAAATGTTTTGCTGATTATAATATATACATAACTACGTGGTATGGAAATTTCCAAGCCCTGTTTACAGACAAATTTTGTAAGTTTTTTTCTGTTGCAGAAGTGTGCATTTCAACACAAGGCTCTGGTCGCAAGTTGTCTTCTTTGCCTTTTCGAATGGAACATCACCCTCGGCTTCAGCGCAGATCAGTAAATTTGTATGGATACAGCAAACCACAGGATACCTTCTTTTATTTCTATAAGGCTGTGACGCTCTTACAAATCTATATATTTATCGCCGACACAATTTCTTTCAGAAAACACGTATTAACCCTACTTAATGAAGATCACTCATAGATCGGTTGAAAAGAATAATTATATATAGTTTTTGCTTTATCGTTACAACGACAACACTGTATGCATCAAGAGAAAGATAATATTTCGCCTTCGCTATCTCTGCGGCTGGTATCACAGATGAGATGATGGTGGCAGTTAAGCGAAGGGAGAGAAAAGAGAAAATGCGCAAGAGTAATTCTAATTCGATTAGTCACATTTTTCTTTCGCTTGGACGAAGTTCTGTCTTCTGTTCCTGTATCGTGTATCCTGTATCCCTGTATGAATGTGAATCAGAAATTACAAGGAGAATCACACCCAGAGAACGTTGCTATTGCTCTATGCTGTTATTGCGTATAACTTTGTTCTCTATACCAATACCTTCGTGAAGGGTGAATGGAATGGTGTGTGTAGAGCGAATGATGGAGAGAAGAGAGAATGCGCAGGAGTGATTGGATTAGTTTGACGAATGAAAGTACATTTCGCCTTCGCGATTCGCCCAGTCGATTCCCTGATAAACCATAAACATTTTAGAAGTGCAAAATTTCCCGAATTTCCCTTTCCTCTGGAGTTGAAAAATGTGTATTCTTTGCACACGCCAGCGACGATGCTGTGCTGAAATCAGTCTTGTGTGTTGTGTCAATCGATAGAGACATTTTCGGAGGTAAGGGTATATTAATTGCTTAAAGTGCACATACGTTTTTTTAGATTGATTTGCTGTCACAAGACTCTATTTTGTGTCGCAAAGGGAGCTAAATATCTCCTGTAAACTTGCGCGCGCAGAGTTCCATTAAATTCGGACGGAGTTACATAGTCCAAACTTAATTGTGCACTTCAAACAATTAATATACCCCTGCTTCCGAAATTGTCTATCGATCGCCGATCGACACAAGAACAGGACTGTAGACTGATTTCAAAACAGCGTCGTCGCTGGCGTGAACAAAGAGTAGATATACAATTTTTGCACCCCTGAGAAAAGGGAATTTTGGAAAAATTTGCACTTCTCAAATGTTTATGGATGAACATTTGAGTTTTGTTATAAGAATTGATTGAGAATTGAGTTGGTAGGACCCTACTATTTAAAAGACTTAGCAAAAATCTTTTGTAGAATCACATTTTAATAGACTTCTGACGGAATGACCTTTCTTCGCAAGTGAAGTCAACAACAGGTAGATTTGGCGGGTGTTTATAATTTATTTTTACAAATAATGGTTAAAAATGACAATGTGAAGAAAAGCATTACCAATTTCATTTCATCAAAAATGATCTAAGAGAAAATATGACATTAATTGTGCGCAGATATTTTCATTGCTGTTTTTTCGAAAACAAAAGTCAAATACTCTTTACTTAATCGAGTTGCTGGCATCAACTGCAGTAGCATCAAGTTCAGTTGCAACCACTTATAAAAATACAGAACTATGAAACAAAATGCAATAGGTACCTACCTACATTTTCTTTTTTTTCAACATTAAAAAAGTTAAGTACAACATTAGCTACTAATATTTATTCCAGCATTGACCCGAATACGATCAGTAATTATTACGAATTGTTTATTTAAAGAAAGATTGTAAAATTTGCTTCAAGTCAAATATTGCTACACCAATTTTATTTATATGATGATAATGTAAAAACTGTGTGGTCGATTTTCGACCACTGGGCGAACCTAGTTGTATTTATATGGTTTACCAACTGCCCAGAAAGAACTAGTTTTTTAACCACTAAACTTTTATTTTTTATAGTCAAATACAGAGTTTCGCTGAAAAAAATTCAAAAAGGGGCCGAGCAGAAAAAGGGGCCTCCAAATAAAATACTAAATTAACAAAAAAGAATACAGAGCAACAAACCAATTTTTCAAAAAGTTGGGGCCAAGGGTCCTGAGGCTCAAATGACAATTCTTTTCAAATATTGTCTTTTAGCTGCAGTTGAGAGGAACGCCATCTATATGCACATAATGAAAGTATAGGGAGTTTTATGTCTGTTACCGCTTGACTAGATTTTGTTTCTTCTCCTTCTCTTTCTATTTTTCATTCCTCCTTTTCACTCCTCCTCCTTTTTCACTCTTATATTTCTTTAGTGTTGTGTAGGTTTCATTTAAGTTTTTGATTCTTCTTCCAAAAACATGCACCTACTATAAATTGCTATATTCTTGTTTGTACTTTCCATTATAAATAAATTGAATTGAATGGAATTGAATTGGGATGAAAGCTTTTGCAATATTTCTTAAGACTCCAAGAGCGCTATAGGGTATGTACATTTTGGCGGGCGTTGTCCACGAACGTGTATTTTTTTTTAATCGGACTTTTGTGAAAGCTTTCCGACTGATAAATATCTGTTATTGTAAAATTACGCTGGCAAGTCCAGCTGAAAGCTGACCCACTGAACCAATAAATTCACAGCCCGCGACATTCAAAAGTAGGACAAAACCGAAAGAACTAGTGATCCTCGTTGATGTGAACTAAATAAACAAAAAAATGTTATGATCTGCCAGATAAATCAAGGGTAAATTCGAAGAAATAAAAACCCTTGTTATTTGTTGTATTTGACAAATGCCACTTTAGATTTGACTTAGTCAGCGGAGATTCCAATCTATCTATTTTTATTGCTAAAGAAATAGTATTGAAATGTCCGTGTGTTTCAATCAAACGCTTGAGCGGTTATCGAGTTATAACGTCGTCGAGTTTCACACCGAAGAAATTATGAATATCTTTTATTATTTTATGTACAAGGTGATTGAATTGAACTGAAAAATGAAATATACGTCTAAAGCTGCACCTATTGAGAATTTTCCGACTTTTCTTTTTTCCTAAACCATCCCTGATTCAAGACGAACAAAACAAAGAAAAACAAAACATTCAAATCGGTCGAGCCGTTCTGTAGTTTTTACCTGTCTAAGGCTCACCAATCATCTTCAATTCCACGACTGCCCACAATTGCCGGTTATCTCTTAACGAGATGGTGAAACAATTCATAATTCACCTTATATGGGTGCAGGACCATATAAACATTCCAGGTAATTGCATGGCCGATGATTTTTAGAAAAAACCCGTTAAGTGCTACTAATCGCAGGTGGTCTTATTGAACAACGTCAAAATACTTATGCCGACTAGCTTTATTCATGCCCAATTTTGTACCGTTTACCTTTTGCATTCTCTTTCTGCTGATAAGAATTCATGGAGACAAAAAATGTTTGCGCTGCATAAGTATTTTGACGGAACCTTTGGGTAAATATGTTCGCACTTTTGAGCACGTAAAAGCCAAACAACTTTTGTATTTAACTTTAGTTGCTCATAAACGCTGATAAAAAGCACATATTGATTAAAAAGTATTATAAACCATGGGTAAAACGGTAGAGTTGATTTTGGTTACCAAATCTTCGGTGGTAGCAAAGTTTAACGCTGGAACGGCAGTAAAAGACATTGCAAAAAATTAAAAAAACATAACGACATAAGTAACTTAACGAGATCAGGAGCTAAGCGGAAAACAACGCCCACTCAAGACCGAGTCCTTTTCGCGAATTTAAGAAAAATATTTTTCTGAAGCCTCAATCTGCTGCAGATCAATGGAATTTGACGGCCAAGAACCCAATCAGTGAGGGCACTGTCCGACGACGTTTGAAGAAAGGAGATTTTAAGACAATTAAAGCTAAGGACGTGCCATATCGAAGGCAAACAAGCTTAAAAGACTGGCGTTCGCAAAGGAACATCTGCACAAGCCAAAGGAGTTTTGGAGAAGCGTTCTATGGACAGATGAAAGCTCCTTTGAGTATAACTTATCAAAGAACAAATTTTTTGTAAGATTGCCAAAGGTAGTAAGGCAAAAAAAACGACCCGTTTGTCAAAAAGTGAGCCATGGTGGAGGCTCTGTCATGTTCTGGGGATGTGTGGCGTATAATGGACTGGGTGACTTGGTTCCTATCACCGGCTCGATGAACCAAAACCAATATTTATTGATCTTAAATGATAATGCCCTTACTTCTGGAGATAGGCTTATTGGGGAATCAGTTATCCTGCAACAGGATAACGCCCCGTGCCACAGAGCGTGGAAGATTTCTACATTTTTGAAAGATGTTGGTGTTAACACTTTGGACTGGCCACCTCAAAGTCCGGATTTAAATATAATAGAAAATGTCTGGTCTCTTTTGAAACGTAAGAGGACAGTTTTGTTCAATAAAACAAGGGAGAAGACAATTTCTGAGATCACTTCTCTTTGGGAAGAGATATCTCCAGAGATTCTCCAAAATTTAGTGAATTCGGTACCGAGACGCCTTAAAAAAGTTATTGAAGCTAATGGAGGATATACATTTTACTAACTTAGTCTTCATTTCTTTACTTTTGGTAAGTTTAAACAATGTTTTCTTAGTTTTTCATTCTTGTCAAAATACTTATGCCAACACATGAAATTACAAATTTATTTATATCTTTTTACGTTTCTATGAAAAAATCTTGGTTTTTTTATTTTTAAGTTTGTGGTACTGGCAGAATACAGTACCTCTGTCTTGAAGGTACTTAATATTTTTAAGTTTCACTTAGAGTTTGTTTTTACGGTTCAGGTTTAGAATAAAAGTTTCAAACTAGTAATTGAATTTTCAAACTTACATTGCGCCGTACTAACAACAAATTTTAGTCTCGACTTTAAATTTGCGGAAGCTCAAAATTACGAAATTTGTATTGAAAATATAGCCCCTGTGAACTGCTAAAATTTAGAGTCGAAACTAAAAATGTTTATTGGCAAGGCGCATTGTATGCCTTCCTGTAGTTCTCTCTATGCCATCTACCTCGCCGACACTTTTATTCTATGGTACCGATAAAACATGCCTATGCCGTCTTTTAATTCTGGATATATTCCAATACAGCAGCGCGAAACGGAGTCAATTTCGTGCAGAGGTTTTTAAATCAATTAAATTCAAACACCTTTTAGTCGGGAAGCAGTTTCACCCACAGAGTTCCTCTCCACAGAGTTCCTCTCCACTAGTTGGTCATGTATCTAAATTTTCTTGTGACAACTGCCCCCCACATGAACGCCGGTAAACCTTTCCCCTCTAATACACACAACTCCGCTGGGGCTTTGATGGGAAACATGTCGCGTACGACGATGGCAAACAGAACCGATCTTCCAAATCAGTGGGTGCATGATACTAAATTAAGAACAAGCTAAACCCCTAACAGACATCATAGATAAGCGCCTCGTTGATTTTCAAGCTGCTAAGCCCTAAAAAAAAAAAAAAAAAAAAAAACAATTCGCACACCCATTACCTACGTCATCAGTATGTCTTCTTCTATGCAAATCCACAAACTGATTTCATGCAAGCTAAATCTCGCATGCTTTTACGTATACACAGACGCACCCCTAATCCAATTAAAGTCTGAGGTACCTTAAAAATTTCATTTGTGCGCCTCACGCACGAATTATCTCCAAGACGAGAGCGTTTATTATTTTTTGCCCCGGCTGACTTCTGGCCTTTGCACAAAAAAAAAACAAAAAAATAAAAATAAACGAAATTTGGCAATCAACGGCTAAATTGAATCGAATCCACCCACCAGGACGTTTAGACTTAGTCGACTTTTCCCGGAGGGGTAGGCCTCCCTAACGATGTTCATTAATCTAATCAGAACATTTATTTTGCATTACACATGAGATTGCAGAATCCTTTTCATGTTTTGCTGCTTCATCTGCACGAGCAGGATACCCTCGCTCGACAGGTATGAGGTTGAGAATAAAAACGCGGCGGGGCTGGTAAATATTTTCTGTGTACAGCGCTCATTTTGTTCATCATTTAATTTTCACTTGCCCCCGCTTTCGGATCGTAGTAACTCGCATCCTGTAGGTCCCTTCTGCTTGCGTCTAGATCTTAGACGCATGAAACTACAAGGGCAGGGATGTGTTAATGGAAAAATGTTTCCTGTGCAATTTTTTTTCATGTTTACTCCCATAAATATACATATACGCTTGGCAGTAAGTGAGGACTTTTGCCTGCTGCATTCTATAATATAAAGTTCTTTTATTACGTTAGCATCCTATGGCAGTGGCACCAAGAGTGATGTAAAGAATTACTTATCAGTTCAGTGGAAGAGGAATGGTTCCGCCACCTGGCAACAGCCATTGTACTTCCTTTTTTCCTCTCTTGGCACAGTCGAAAAATCAAAAAAGAAAATGTCACTTACGAGCTGTAAGGATGTGTGTTCAGCGTGTACATGCGGTGCTGCTGTAAGTGCCGTATTGTTGCATGTATGCGAATACGCTCGGCTGATGTATGGTGCTTCGCTATTGTTGCACTCTGAAGGATTTTTAAAGTCTGGGCGCGCAATTTTTTGAACTTTCCATTTATTATTGTTGGCGTTTTCTGTTTTGTTTGGCGCTTTCTTCGCTACGCAATCAAATAGATTTAACAACGATTCCTTCGCAAATGTTTACTTTTAAGTGGCTGTTAAAAGTTGTTACATAATTATTTAAGAAAAGCAAAGTTTGCATACGATTACGTGGGCGGATGCAGAAGTGGATTTGCGAAAAAGCAAAATTGTTAAAAGTTCGAAAAAGTTAAGTCGAAACTTTCGGAATAATTGAACACAAAATATTTGCTGAAATGTGATACTGGAAAAGTTCAGTTCAGTTACTCGAAACATTTGTCCTTCTGATTGTGTTACGATGCCCATTATGCATATATATACGTTCAATTTGTGACATTGATTTAATGGGTGTAACTTTTGCGACGCAACTTGTTTGTCTTCGATGAACTTTTGAATGTTTGGCCACAAACACATTTCAATTGGAATTGATGTATCTGTGTAGTGAGACGATTCGCAATGTCCTTACCAACTTTATTCAAAGTTTTGATTAGTAAAACAAACAAAATGAAGGGTGTATCTAGTTTGTTTGCATGCATGTGGTTAGTGGGTTTATTTAATTGGTGGCAACATGTTGAACTATAGAACTATAGATTTTTAAATTTACTCTGGTGACTCAAATGAATCGACAGCATTATTTTAATATAGGAAATTAATTAGTCGCAGTAGCTTAGTGGTTAGTGTGTTTGACTGCTATGCGGGGGTCCCAGGTTCGAATCCCACAAAAACCCAATTCCGACTTAGGGTTTTTTTTTCGGCTGCGCTACCTCTCGCGAACGTCTGACAAACATCCGAGAGTATAAATGTCTTGAAAAAGCTTCTCAATTGGCCGTTTGGAGTCGGCATGAAGTTGTAGATCCCTTCCATTCGTTCCAAAAATGAGAAACTCACACAAAACGAATGGTTGTGAGAAGCTAGGCCTAGGGTCTCTCCGGACCTGTTGCGCCAACTATTTTTTTTTTTTTGTAAATTAATTAAGGAAATGAACGAAATGAACTGCAACATGTTGCTAGACTAGCATCTACTTTTGCAGTTGTTAGTGTATTGGTTTTCTTGTTCTTAATCAGTAAAAAATTAGCGTAGGTACCTTACCTATACGAGTATATTATATTTGTTTGTCTATTTCACGTAAGTTTGTTTGTAAAACATTAAGCAACATGTTGCAGTGGGAAAGTATTTGCTTAGTTTTCCCCAAAATACTAATTTAGAATATCGCTCACGTGACTCAAATGTTTCGCTACAATTTTTCTGATTTAAGGAGTACAATATTTTGCCAGCTTAGTGTTCAAAAGGTCCTATTTAAAACCTGCTTCAACATGTTTCAAGTTCACCATTGGCTGTTCAACTACTTCGTCAGTTCAATTTTAGTATCAAATTTATTTTAGGACTATAAAACTAGTATTACTTTGTGAATAAGCACACAAATTTGTACATACTATACATTCAGTAAATAGTTCGAAGATCATTGAAATGTTTGGCAATTGCATATTGTGTTAGTATGTATGTATGCATGCATATCCTCAAGAATTCGGTTTCTGTAAGAATTTAAAATTGGTCTCACATGTTGCTACACATTTGGGCTAACTCAAGTTTTGTGGTATGAATGCCGGTTTTTGTAAGAATTAAAAATTGGTAAGCATTTCTTGTATTTCGATGTTGACAAACATTTGTTGCATAAAAACATATTGAAGAAGGAGGAGGACAGAGGAGGACATATTAAAATACAACATCGTTATTTCTTTTACTTATCACTAGCAATCTGTCTCTTTAGTCGACATATTTGCATGTAGCAGCTTAAAACTAAAATATGAATTATTCTACAGCAACATGTTGCCAGCAAATTTGACTGTTTTTGTTTCGGCTTGTGATTAGTAGAATATTTGCTAGTAGGATATCTCAATTATCGACAGACTGAGAAACATTGTTTCGCTGCAGCATGTTGCAATTGAATTGTGTTACACTACGTGTTGAGAAAAAAAAACCTGCCGTGTTTTACTAAGTGAAGCAGATTTCCTTTTAAATAGAAATCAGTCAAATTTTCCACTGTATATGAGACGTGCTACCTGTAGACATGATATTTATATAGGGTCTCTATAGTTATAGAGTATCCATATACAATACGTTAGAACAACATGTTGCCAGTATATAAATATATATATTTTTTTTTTTTGACTGTTTCTGTGAATTTTATGCAAAAGAAAGATTGAAATAAAAAACAAACCTTTCCCTTTCTGCAACATGTTGCAAGACTTTTCTTCTAGATATGAACGATTTGCAGTGATTTGGATTTACAAACTACAGTCTGCTCTAAATCAAGGAAAAAAACCTACTCTCTCTCTCTGTCTATACATTGCACCAATTGCACGCTTCACCAGAGATAACTATACCCTAACGAAGCCCCAAAGCACGCACGAACAGATAAAACATGTTCCATTGCAAAATCCCCTTTAGTTGGCCATTTAACACCACTAATTCCATCAATTCTCGCTCCCTCAGGAGGACATAATCACATGGTGACAATACTATTTTGTAAATAGCTGTGTAACACAACTTGCCAAAGCCCCAACATTACGTGCGCTCTCCCAATAGCTATTGTATCTAATCGATTTCATTCTATACCAGCATGAGATGAGGTTCGCCCGTCAATTTAAACCAAAGTACTCGACTACTCGTACATACCTATACCGATACCATACCAGCAACAGTTTCCACCGCACGGGCCACCCCAACTTTCAGCCTATGCAATACTCAATTAAGATCGAAGTCTGCGATAAGTATAAAGGGAGACCATTTAACAGCAACAAGGAAATAGTGTGTCCAGGAAGCATTGAATAGGTTTACCTGTCCTAAGCCTAGGCGGGGTATGGCGGTGGCTAGAAGCACAAAATTCAAATTAACTACCGGTCGTCTGGGGTGTAGGCACGAGCATATTTGTTGCAGGATTTATATCGAGGGTTCTCTCCCTAGTGTTTGCAAGTTTATTTCGGGCCTCGTCCGTGCGAATTTTGTAGACTTGTGTGTAGTTATGCTGCTGATACGAATCTCTGTGCTGCTATTTTATTTTTGAAACTTGTTCAAGGATATACAGGGTGTCCACGGGAAGGTATACTATTTTGTGTTGCCGCCATTTTGGTAAACATTAGTCTTGACAGTTCATATTTGGCAGGCGTGAAGTAGACACGTGGCAAATTTATTATGGAAAAACATTCGATAAACCAACGTGTTTTAATCGTTAAAACATTTTATCAAAATCAATCATCGAAAACTGTGACGATGAGAAAGTTGAATGAAAAAATCATAATAAGTGACGAGGCACATTTTCATTTGAATGGATATGTGAATAAACAGAATAGTCGGTTCAGGGCAATGAAAAACCCTCAAACTATTCACTAGTCACCTTTGCATCCATTAAAAGTTACAGTCTGGTGTGCAATTTGGTCAGGATGGATCATTGGACCTTACTTCTTTGAAAATAAAAACGGCGTAACGGTAACTGTGAATGGGGAGCGATATCTAGATATGATTGAAAACTTTTTAACGCCACAACTTCATACTTTGGGCTTGATTAACATGTGGTATCAACAAGACGGTGCCACATCGCATACAGCCAGGATTACAATGGAATTACTGCGAGACCTCTTTCCACAACAAGTTATTTCAAGAAATGGTGATGTTGATTGGCCTCCACGGTCGCCTGATTTGACTGCTCCGGACTTATTTTTGTGGGGATATCTGAAAAGCAGGGTATATGCAAACAACACAGAAACGCTTGAGCAACTCAAACAAAATATTCGTGATGAAATTAATGAAATACCGCGTGAAATGTATGAGAATGTAATGAAAAATGTGCTCAAAAGGGCTCGCATTTGTGAGACTAACAGGGGCGGATATTTACCTCATATTGTATTCCATACATAATTGCCGACATTAAATGAAACATTTATCAATATAAGATCCATTCTCTTTCATTTCATCAAAAATTATAAACAAACAAAGTAGTATACCTTCCCGGCGGACACCCTGTATTTAGGCTCAAAGCTGATAGTTGTTTCCAATACTCTTGTTCTTTCGATTTTTGAATCGCCAAGGCATGGGGAAGGGGTTTCAGATTAAAAAGCGATATCCTTTCTCTGAAACGCACCACTGTTGTATAGTGTGCCTTCCTATTTATAGTAAATAATTTATGGGGCTAATTTCGGGATGAAATTGTGTGTGAATTTAGCCATAAATTACGAGGATTTTTTCTTATTTCCTTCTTGGTGACCAACTTACTTACTTTTCGATCTGATGTGTTATAAGGATGAATGGATTTATCCACTTACCTGGAAGGAAAGAGAGGTATATTTATTAGTTGTTGTGAAGGTTGTTGTTTAGGATTTAATTGATGTCAGGGGATGGGATCGCAAGTGGCTCAACGTGGAAAATTAATTTATTACATGACTGGCTTAGAATGAACTTCTCTGTCCAATCGACCAGATCAAATATCTCTATGCAAATTTAGATTACAAAATCGGAATTTTGTTGATCGACTAGGTAGATATATGTTTGCGGATGGGACTCGTCAGAACCCATTGAGGCAAACTATTCTTGTAGATATAGGCTATTTATACGGATATCGATTTTATCTTCTGCATGGAGAAGGAGACATTTTGTCTCGAGAGTCTGTAGAGCATTGAAGCAATTTTATTGACCGACTTTATCACTTTCGATTTCGATATGTTTTACAGCCCCAATTTTGTCCTCTTCGCACTGTAAGGCTGGTAAGGGTAGGCAAGGTTGTTTTTTTTTTATATTTCACTAGTGCTCAAGGGGTGTTGATTTTTCTATGAAAATAAACTGAATGCATAATATCGTCATCTTTGGAAATAGAGTTGTGGGTAAAATTTGTTTCGTCGGACAAATTATTGTCGAGTTTAGGTTTATGGGTCATTCCAATCGCAAAGAGATGAAGAGTGCTGATGTCGGGCTGTTAATAAATTCGTTTTCCAATAAAACTGATGTAGTTAGTGAGTGCAAGTGAGGGGTTGTCCACTTTTGACATGGTCAAGAAAATATTGACCCAGTTCTACTGGGCGACAGAGTTAGTTTATAACTTATAACTGTTTTATCTGTTTTATCATTCCACAAAGTGCTTGGTAGATACTCTGGGGAACTTGTGTTCAAAACGATTTGCAAGTAATCTTTTCAAGACATTCATTCACTACTTGTTAACTACCATCAAGCCTTTTAGCAAGCCAGGCAAGGAACGAATCTTCCTCCTTGTGCCCCTCAAACTAGTCACGTAGGGTCCCCTAGTGAGCGTTAAAAATTGACTCTCTTTGCCTCCCCAAATAGGAACTCATCTTTAGCTAGACATTGCGACTATCTCCAGCGTATTGTTTGGCTAGTCGTGCTTGCCGCTATTTAAAGTCGCATACGACATTGTCGAACATAATTTAAAGGTTGTACATCAAGAGCCCTACAACGTACCCATGAGCAGCATCATTCATCGTATCAATATCTTGTGTCTAAAAAGGTCTTATACAGGGTAATCATAAATCGCTACAAAAATTATGGAATTCGATCAGCCGAGATGAGAAGCTTTCTCAGGATGAATTTCAAAAAAATAATGTGCACGACTGGGTCGAACGAAACTTTTTCGTTCGTAAAAATGTTGGTTATTTGTTTTCTTATTTTATTAGGCAGGTAAGTAAAGATCTGAGAAGCGATACAAGATAAAGAAAGAAAGTGTCGAATAAAATCAACTTTTGGGTTATTTATCTGATATGGCTGTATATATCAAATAACAATGTGAGTTTTTATAAATGTTAGCTCTCAGAAAAAACGCAATTGTCGCATGTTCTGGTGAGAGAGTTGTAAGCGCGTACTCTAATATTTTAAGAATATATGTGATTTTTGAGTATACAAAGCAAAGTTTAGCAGGAGTTTCTATTTTCTGATTTGCTAAGGCATGTTTTTTTTTTTTGACTGGAAAATATAAGCAACGCTGGTTCTCTGAGTTATTAGAAATTTATCGGCGGCATTTTCTATGTTTTTTTATTTTTCAAACCTGTAATGCGGAATTTCAACTTGGCACTACTGGCGAAGTTGGGTTCGTGATAAACCGATATCTTTACATACATAGATATATATGTAAGAATTCAGGGATTTGTTTTGGAAGGTGACTAGTATTAGTTGTTATAAATTGAATATGCCCATCATGGACGTGTGTGGGGTGCAAATGAAATAAGAGTTTCTGATTTTGGAAACTCCAAGTGGTTGGAATTATTCTAAGATGCATGCTTAATATGGTTGAAAAAAATAGGCTCTATGAATTAACTGCAAAGGAATTAACTCCAAATGAAATATTTCCTAACGAAGGAACTTCTAATAATAAATGAAATAACTCCAAACTTTTTTAATGAAACAAGTCCTAAAGCAAATTGAAATAAGTCCCAATCCAAAGTGGAAGTAAGTCCAAACATTTAGGAGTTAATTCATTATGAATTAATTTCTAATAAGAAAAGATGAATAAAGTCCCAAAGTGGTGGAACGCAACATTTGTATTTATTTAATGAAACGTGTTTACATAGTTATCTACTATCTAATTATACACTTGGATGTTGTCAACTACTATTGATCTGCAGATAGGACATCTGGTCTGGTATCAGACGGGAGCTTGTTGAAACATTCGGCACACAGTTTTAAATGCTTGTAGGGCAGTTGACCAGGATAAACAAAAAGGGAAATATCTGTAGAAATGTAAACCGAGATATAAAAATGTGCTCTATCTTGTGTGTGGGTTACCGCAGAGGAGGGGGGGGGGGGGGGGGGGGGGCGCGCCGTCCGCGTCGACCGCGCCGTCCGCGCCACCCGCGCCGTCCGCCGAGGGCGATTTAGTTATATACATATTATTACCTTTTCGAAATATTCAACGTATATAATCAGAAGTTGGTTAAAACACCATCTAATATTTCTACTTTTGCCTTGCAGTTTTTATTGTAGCATATAGTTATAATATTCTTTATTGCGAGATATTGCTTTTCTTATATATATTTGCTTTTCACTTATCACATATAACAATGTGCTATGCTTTCGTTTTCCAATTATCATTTCGAACTCCATTTTTTTACTTTTTTTTTTTCTTTTTGACGGATCAATACACTACGAGTATTTTCTACCAACTGATTTTCTAAGCGGCTTTTAAATGATGTCAACCACGAAAAATATTAAAGTGCAACGGTTTAATAAAAAAAAATACAGTTAAGAAGGCAAAATGTTCTTACAAAATGCTATTTTAAGACAAATGAAATAACTCCAAACATAGATGAAATAACTCCCAAAGCCGTGCTGATGCAATAAGTCCTAATTTGCACTTATTTCATCTGCATGGCTTTGGGAGTTATTTCTTTATGAAATAATTCCTAATACTAAAAAGTGTTATAAATCCAAAACTTGATGAAAATAGTCCCAACACTTTGGGGTTCTTTCACCTGTAATAACTCCTAAATTTATATGGAAATTCTTGGGACTTATTTCATTTTTTTTTTGGAGTTAATTCCTTTGCAGTTAATTCATAGAGCCAAAAAAATAAGGGGGAAATATTTACTATAGAGTAACTGTAATTGCATCTTTATTGGCAATGCGGTGTAGAGTTTTTCAAAAATATAAGTAGACAGATCGGGGTTTGGGTAGTAATTTTTGAGAAATAATTAAAAAGCGGATTTGATTTATTCGAATTGTTTGAGAAAACCTAAGTATGGGATCCCAATTAGAATTATTTTACTGTCCGAAATATAGGTATAGATATTTTGATTAGATGAATTATGCAGACAAAACAGTACCACATATGGAAATGTTTAGTTTAAAAACCTGGGAGTTCATTTGAAGATTAAATTTATCTTGCATAAAATCAATAAATGTTTGAGCTTCTGGAGTTGCAAAATTGATATTGAAGTCTCCGCTTATGATCATTGGTAAAAGATGATAATCTCCCTGCAGAATTCTTGAAATATCTTCTTAGTACGGTGCAAGGACGAAATGGAGAAATTTTATTTCACATCAACAAAAAGCTGAAATTAATATGCCCCAGCTCATAAATGTATGCAATGATAAAATGTATGCAATGATAAAACAGAGTGACGCATTCCCTGTCCCCGCAAGTTAAATGTGTGGAATTACTCCACCAAATTCCAACAACGCGCGCTTAGATGTTTACACATCAAAAAAAAAAAAAAAACTGAGTTTGCTATTCAGTTAGATATGACCATATTACCTTAGAAATTAAGTTTAGTTACAATCGTATGAACCGTTTGTGAGATATGTCCATACTTCCTTAAGCTCAAATACAAATTTTGGTTGAAACACTTAGAGCCGTTTTCGAACAAATGAAACTGGTATAAAAATTGTATATGGGAAGTGCCATTAATATTGAGGTTACCTTACAAAAAAAAAAAAAAAACGACCCTGAACTGAAAGGTCCAAATACGAAGTTTGAACGAGTTTCGTGTAGCCGTTTAGGCTTTATGCCTCGGGAAAGACGGACAGACAGACATACAGACAGACCCCTTTTTGCAGTTCTTCTATCATCGTAATGTCAGAATTGAATAACATCTGGAGTTGGAAAGTTTGTACGAATGCACTATCTTTCTCGAACTACCTAATTTAGTAGGTATACCTATAGGTACGTTAGAAATGCTAAAGCTTTAGTGTCAGGTTTGAAAATTGTACCTCTCGCGCCGTAGTCCTTCTTGACCTTGACCTTAATACACACTGGCATCATCCCAGCAGGTGTACACCCAAAAGGTGTTTTAGGTATTAATACAGAATACTCGACAAGATGTGGCTTATCCAATCGGCGCAGCTCAGAGATCTGCAGTACCATTCGACGATATAGTTTCGACAGTCAAATCTTACAGATTACTTGTCACAAATTCATTTCCCACTGATTCCGCCTCAGCTGTTTTAGGTCCATCTCAGGTTTTTGTGTGCGGATAGTTTCATTTTGTATTCGCTGGGTTCCCGGAAATTTCGACTGACATCGTGCGAAACCGATCATTCGTCCTGACTGTGGACTGTTTAATATACCCGAAATTTTGCCTCGATGGTTATTTTTTCAAACTCGTTGTCATCATGTTGACCAGGATATTTATTGCATCTTGTATACTCTTTTAAAGAATGTAGGGTCGATAGACCTCGGGCTTCACAATTAAGGGGGAACCAAGGTATATATGACTGCATGTGAGAAACTCAGCTTAAGCCAATTTACGACGAGATAATTTGTATTGGGAGTCCTAGTCAAAGACCCACTGCCAGTGTTTGAAAAATAACGCATATGTATCCCCATTTGACACTTCCTCAAGTAGCAAAGAGTCAACTGCACTAATCGGCGTATCTTTATTGCACGCTTTCAATCTGCCTCATTAGACATTGAACATGTACATAGTTAGCTATCCGCTCGAAAGCATATACAATTTCCACAAATGCTGAATCGAATCATTCTCAAATGCCACAAATCAGTGCCCCCGATTGAATATCTCATAAAGTGCTTTCCGCCCAAATACCTTTACAATGCTAATAAAGCCGGCACCCATACATCTGCTCTGCGTATTACTCCAACTGGCCATCTAATTGAATCGGCCTTTCATTTGAATATTCAGCCAGCCAAAATTTGGAAACGGATACCTTTCTTTAGCGTTTTGATAGTCTAACCAACCGGTAAATGGGAAACGAATTTGCCGAATATCCTCACATGTGAAACGACCCAAGGGTGAGGCGGCTTCCAGCATCCACTCTCTTTTCATTGCCAATCGTCCATAAAATGAATATAATCCACATGTAGATACAATTTCACTGTGTGTGCTCTCAGTCTCATCCAACCAGTGATTATGTTCCGCCTCTGGATGTCCATGTCCACCATGCATCCTTTCAGTATGCCGTCGGCTAGATGGACAAATCTCCACTGATGTGTGTCCTGTGCTCCGCGTTGGTGCCATTCGATGTCAATTCAACAAAAACACCGGTTTTCGAGGAATTACTGTGATTTGCTTATAAGCGATCAGTTTCTGTCTCTCTCGCACTCGCTTATGGGAATTGCTTTTGCAATTAATTCACACAGACCAAGTGTCGACACTGTGCCGTGCTGTCCGGTGGACTATATGAACGGTGCACACGCAACATGTGTCCTTAATAATGTGTTCGGCTAAACGGAGAGCAAGGCATTTCCATCCATTCACCGCTCCACATATGTTTTGGTTCTGTGATATTTTCTTTGTTTTAGTTGCCGCATATATCCTTGGGAATAAACTACTTCAAAGGATGCGATGCATGAAATTTATCTCTATACAAAAATGACGACAAATGAATGAATGAGATGTCGTTTGTTTTGAAATGTTTTTTTTACTTTTCTTTTTTTTTTCTTGTATTTTCTTGTCGCTTCTCCGTAAGGACATTTGACCTAATTAGATTGAAAGTGAGAAGTTTTGTAGTTTTTTTCCTGATGCTTCCTACTTCTCATCGGTCGGTCGGTCGGTCGCCTCTTGATGGGTCACCTACACTGTCACTTACGCAATGGCAGTGAAAGTGTTTCGTAGAAGACGTTTTTCTTTTTATAGTCGGTATCTGGATGGTGATGATTAATAAGGGTTATTTGCAGCAAATCGTTTTTGGAGAGTACGAGTGATTGTGTGAGTGGATGAAGGATGAATGAAGTATGTCGCCACGCAGTCTGGGAAAAATTACGGAAGAGATGAGTTTTTTTTTAGGACGAGATCTTCGGAGTTCTCAGAAAATGAGAACATTATGTCCATTAGAAAGAGAGAGTGAGTCGAAACATCTGGTAGAGGTGTACGGCGGCAGAGGCTTGTACGGTGGCAGAGGCTTGTGGTTACACTGTCTAAAGTGGTGATTGCGTTCGACTGGGAGCGTTGTCTTCGACCTCTTGCAAATGACTGAAAGATGTCTAAAAAATTGCACTATCCGCCTCACATTTTCTTCCACCGGCAGGGGGTACACCGAGCGGCTGGAAATCCCTTCCTTTTCGTCTACGACTGCTTTTGGCCATTCTTGTTTCGATATAGGTATATGTAATTTGCGACCAGTGAATCCCAAGGTTGTACCTAGCTATCGTTGACAGGAATTTTACTGTGATATTTTTAAAGGACTTTTGAGCAGCCAACAACACGGTTTGAATGTTGGATACGAAGAGACTGGACTCGCAAGTGCTTAAGGTAATTTGACTGGCTTTTTAAACAGGAAGCAGAATAGCGAAGGTTATCCGGACTTACTGTTATAGTCCTTCTCAATTGACGTGCGCTTTATAGAACTATTTTGCTTATAGAAATATACCTACTTTGTTTCAGCAAGCGGCCTTTTCTTGCTCTTTTTCATCGTTTATGTCCGTAAGGTAAATTTAAAGAACAATAAACAACTGTAACAGAGTCACAACATTGCTTTGCGTCTTTTTACGACTTTTGCTGGTGATGTTGTTCCTGTCGGCAAATTTGCTGTCTTTGTGACGTTTGCCTAAATTTCTTGGCACATTCCTTTCGATATTTCATCTCTCACAGATTTGACAGTGAAACTCTTCATTCAATAAGGGGGTCGCTGTAATAGTTGCTAAGTGTGTGCGGTTGTTGTGTGGCTGTTGTGTGGTTGCTGTGTAGCTGCCGTATGGTAGTTGTGGACTTGTGATTGGCTAAATGCTGGCTGTTTAAACGTAGGTACTTTTATGGACACATTCAATCACTCACTCGAATAGTGGAATAGCCATCCATAATCAGAGATTGCAATGTCAGTCTTAGTTTTTTGCACAAAGATTTCTAGAGCTTGGTCAGAAAGAGCAAATGTTCAACGTTTCAATTGAACATGTTCACTATTTTTCTTGTCTTTCATTGTTTAATATTATTTGTTCAGCTTATTTAATTGAAAATTGAAGCTTTTAACTTTAGCTATAAATAGAGTCCAAGTCTAATGTTAAAGATATTTCCTAAGTCAATAAATGAAATGAAAGACCATCTGATGCCTGACTGAGAGTCGTCTTGTTTTTAACATATTTTCTTTCATTCTTTCCAGGTAAAAGAATCTTTACTCTCACTTATGTCAATGTAAGTACATATCCTTTAATGAGATTTATGCAAATACTACTGGTTGTCTCTATTATTCAATTAAAAACTGAAGCTCTTAACTTGAATCTATAAATAGAGTCCAAGTCTAATGTAAAAGATATTTTCTAAGTCAATAAATGAAATGAAAAACCATCTGATGCCTGACTGACAGTCATCTTGTTTTTAACATATTTTCTTTCATTCTTTCCAGGTAAAAGAATCTTTACTCTCACTTATGTCAATGTAAGTACATATCCTTTAATGAGATTTATGCAAATACTACTGGATGTCTCTATTATTCAATTAAAAATTGAAGCTCTTAACTTGAAGCTATAAATAGAGTCCAAGTCTAATGTAAAAGATATTTTCTAAGTCAATAAATGAAATGAAATGAAAAACCATCTGATGCCTGACTGAGAGTCGTCTTGTTTTTAACATATTTTCTTTCTTTCTTTCCAGGTAAAAGAATCTTTACTCTCACTAATGTCAATGTAAGTACAAATCCTTTAATGAGATTTATGCAAATACTACTGGATGTCTCTCCAGTCTTAAACAATTTCGAAGCCACAGAGTTTATGTAGAACGAGACGCCATCTTCAAGGAGAATCTCAATTTTTAAATTTTTAAGTGGGCTATCTGTTGTCAAGCCTGTCACATCCAATGTGGATCTGCCTTTGATTGTGATACCATTAAAAAAAATCAATATGTTAATTATCTGATTAATTTTCAAAAGGAGAGCGAAAAAATCAACAAACGGCCTAGTCGATCCTTCTCTTTGTTTTGCTTGATAAGATATTTCATTTTCGACAAAGCTTCAACCTCATTTCGCCCTAAATTTCGCTCTTTCTTTGGGACTTGCCGTCACTCATCAGTGTATGCTGTATGGCCATGCCATTTGTTGAATGTTTTGTTTGCATTTGTATTCCTTTTTTTTTTTGTGGGGCCGGGTGTATCTCCTTATCGTCAAACGTAGTCCAAAATAGACACAACCAGTTGGAGCGTCAGAGTAAAAAGGAATATGGAAAAAAAGAAAATCAACAGTGAGACACGTGTTTCTATCCTTGAACTTCGATTATAATTGTAATGTTCGGGCATTTTCGTTCGGCCACCTATATCTCCTGGCCCCGCTTCTCTATTGTTGTACTGTTATTGTTGTACTGGCTGTTGGTTTATGATGAACAATAGTTTTTCTTGGTATTGTATGTACGACATACGTAAATCTATTCACAGCTTAGAGTTTCGAGTGGTAATGAGTCCGCACGCTTTCTGCTCCCTTAATCGAAAACAATTTGAGTTGTCCACTTCAATCAAAAGTCCTGATGGTGATCGATGAATATTCAGTGAGATACGAATGAAGGAAGAATAGAAATTCATATTTCGCCAATAATGAAATATATTTAGTACTATACCCATGCAGGACTTGGGCAAAATAAATGTTATTTGCCCGGGGATGGGAAATTTATGAAAGTCCATTAGTATACGATGTTCAAGTCTAGTTCCAGATGGACGGGAATGGTTGATGTTTTTTTTTTTTTTTTTGGAGACATTTCCAAAAGTAGGTTGGCTATTCTATTATATTCTTATTCGAAGAAGAGAATCCATAAATCTGTATTCACGTGTCAAACAATTGCGTAACATTCGGAGGGTTAGTCTCAAAAAGGTGTAAATATTTTGAAAAGGTCAGTTATCCTTAGGGGGTTCTAGAAGAAGAAGATTCTTTAAAATGTGGGTTTGTTAAGGTATCACGTTGAAACTCTTATTTCGAGGAGATAACACGAGAGAGCAGCGTTAAGAATTTATTTCATTGCAATCGACCAGCTCATTCGGAAGATATACGAATTTAAAGTTGTCGAAAAGAGGGCCCCAGTACATAAGTTAGATTTTGCTTAAAAAAAAAAAAAAACTATAAAATGAATTACGACGCCTACAAATCGCGGTAATGGCCTTGGTGTTGCCTTTATTAGAAGTGTTACGGCTTTGCTGTTGAAATATGGTCTCGGGTATATAGGCGTCGCGGTTGGGTTGTAAGTAATTAATGAATTACATGACTAACTGAATAGGTTACTACAGGTAGAAGATAAACCTCTGCTTCCGACGGTTATCACAATTGGTCAATATTGACATGAGTCGCGCGGAATACTCCTCGCCAGCACACTAACCAATCCTAACCTGGGGCGTAACCTGGAAGCAGAATTTACGACTAGTTTTTCAACGTTTCCTACGTCTATCTTTATGATGCAAATACAAATGAAAATAACCTCAAATCAGTTGTCAACTGTCAAGTTGGTTGTGGCCTAAAAAAGTGTTTCGAATCTAAAGACAAAATTAAAAAACTAGAGGCACTCCGGGAGTGCCGATAGAAGTGATAACTTGAACAATTACGTGTGTATTTTTTGAATCGTCAGGAAATATTTTATTGCGCAGGAAGTACCTACTTTTAAATAAATGTTTTTTTTTTATTCATTATTATAAGCTTCTACTACAAAAATTATGTTACATTTTTCATTTTCATTTAAGTTATGAATTCCCCAAACAAAACAGGTAATTGAAATAATTTTGGTAACAATCAATTTGTCGCCGCCATAAATTACCATAGTAACATATTCAAATAAAAATCATAGTAGATTAGAATCTGTTTATTTTTTTGATATCTAGATGTCGCTCCTTTCGTTAGAGAGAATCATGTACCCAAAGGTATGCAATGCAATTACCCCTTAATGTAAGTGTCGCATATGCAAAGACATCGATCTATCACGAACAATAAATACTTCCAATCATTGACAACTTAACCCAGCGTTATTAATCAATTCCAGTCAAAAAGAAAATCATTCCCAAACAGATCAAAAATCAGAAATTCCTACTACTCCTACTTGTTCTCGTACTCCAAAAACTTATAAAGTTTATAACTCTCTAACAAGAACTTGCGAGTTATACATGTCGGTGTCGCGAGTTTGCTAGTTTTTGCCCATCCAAATAGTGCCCAACGCGCCTAAAGAAGTTATCACTTCAAAAAACACGTTTTAATAGGTACCTTAGTCATTCCGATCGCTATTTGCATTCATTGGTCGGGCAAGTGGTTCAACAACATGTCTAAAACGTTCTAAAAAAAAATCTTTCATGACAGAAGCGCTGAAATCGATGTCACTAGGTACTGCTTTACAGGTAAGGATGCAACAAGGTTTGACATATTTTGAAATGGTTTTGGTAAAAGCCGTGTCGACAAAAAGGAATAGGAGACCATTCTCAGCTTTCTCTGTGCATGCGCGGCTTTCTTACAAAAAACGATGACTCCATCTGGGAGCTTTCTACTTCAATGATCCAAATGATCTGATATTCGAAGTCTCTTTTACTTCAGTAAAAAGTCAAACGGATTCGAGGTCAATTCTTGTTCTGTGAAAAAGTGAAGCGAACAAATTTTCACCCTTTCACCGCCATTTCGATTCTCGTTCTACGAAGATTTGAAACCAAACTTCAAAAATGTTCATATGAATAATTGTTTTTTTCATGTTCTCATTTGCAAGTGAAATGTTTTTTTTAGTGAGAGTTTGTAAATTGAGAACCTAATTTAATACAACACGGTAGTTTCACTCATTGAGCGCGAATCATAAAATTATAAATCTCTTTCATTGGTTTTTCAAAGTTTTTTGCCGCACGGAAGTGTACAAGTTTCTGACTATTTTTTTGTTCAAACGACTGGGTCCATGAACAGCAAAAATTTGGTGGAAGTGCATGCAATAGAATGGAGTGCTGCCAAAGTTCAAATAATTGGTGGTTAATAGAATGCGGTCATCCCAAACTCCATTCTATCAACCACCGAATTTTTGTTGTTCATGGATCCATTTCGCGGTCTATATTGTTGTATTACATTTGTCGTCAACTAGAAGTCGCCTAGTGACCATTATATTGACCTGGTTTATACAAAACATGTTGGAAATCAAATTACAGACATCATTGCAACTCTGCACTATCTTCCCAACAAAAAAATATATGTTGTGTTTAAGGCAGTGGAAGTGGTTTTTAACTATCTTTCTTAAAAGCTCACAAAAAAGCGGTCAAATGACCGCTCTGCAAAATCCGAACAATATCACAAAAATGGCCGTTCACTGGATACATTTTTTTTCTTGCTCCAAAGTTCGTACCGCTTCGGTAACTCTACTGTAATTTTGTTGGAGTACAAGAGTTCGTCAAAGTTTCCGCGCTTAAACCACAGCTTGGTCGTTTGTTACAATCTTTGTTGGTTTAGATCTGCTATTGCGATGATAGGGGAAATCAAATCAGTGGATCTCCTAATTCTGTCGTTCTAATCTTAAGATGTACTTGCAATGAACGAGGACGTTTGGATTTATCAAGTTGTGAACTTAGTTTTGTCGGAAAGCCTCCAAGGGATGGTAACGCCAATCATTGTCTAAGCCAGACTGTTGTTGTCATCTGGGATATATTGACCAGTCATTAGCAACATTGTGCTCTTAAAAAAAAAAAATACAGTGATTAAGTGGATTGTCAAGAAAAAAACTATCCCAGATTCTTCATGCATTCTTCTCATAATCCTTTCACCGATTTATTTCGCACAGAAATCGCCGCAAAAAGGGTTCAACCTCCTGTCATTGCCAATGAGTTACAAATTCGTCGGCTTAACAATTCACTAAAACGCCCCACTAGGACTATATAAGAAACTGCTTTGCCACCTCTGTAACAGATGAGTGATAGTCCTGTACGACTTTTGCAGTGACCTTTAAAAATCATTTTCTGTCTGAAACAGTTGCCATCTCTGCTCTGAATAGATCTTTATTTTGATTTGTCAGAAGGCCCTCATCATGTAGCCTTTCAGGTGATTATCGGTTAAATAGATCCTCAAAGCTAGGTATTTGCTGGAGCTGCGAGCTTTACAGCTTCATCCAGTTTTATTCCAGCTCTATTCTATTTGGAATAAAAACTGCCCACAATCGAAAAAAGTGTCGTTTACAAAATAAATCGTTGAAACTTCAAAAACGATATCGTGAACGTGATAAAATGTCGATCGTTTCTTCTGTACAGAGCTGGGGCTTGAGGCTCAACTTCCGGATTTTTGTGGCGAAACCAACTCTATACTGCTGGCTTTTATCATACAGAGCATGGAGATACATCCAACTTCTTTAAGGAAATAAACTGGTAAAAACTGCTAAAATAACTGAATATCAATGAACAATGAACCTCCGTTTAGCTGGGACGAACTGGAACTGTTGGAACCACCCGCAGAATGTACAAGTACATGTCTATTTCATCGACTAAATCCAAAAATAAAAATTCGGTACCTTGACGTCTTTCTTCATCAGTTGAAAACCGCCACCGTTCGATTGCCCAGCAAGGTTTATGAATATGATAAGCACACGCGGATATATGTAATTAAAAATGTCATTTACCCTGAAATTCCCTTCATCTATGTATCTCATTTTCGTGGGTAATTCGATTTAACCTTACCCACCAAAAACCACCTATCATAAGGATTCATTCCGCTTTGATGTAAATTTCCCATTTAAATCACTGCCTGTCACTGACCATTCCGACAACCATGCAATCAACACGTACGGATCGGACCCGCCGACGAATGGGATTTCATTTACGATTTCCACTTCAAAATAAAAATAAAAATAAAAATATATACACCCATTCGCGGCCGTGTGAAGGATACCATTTAATGCAATTAATTTCGTGTTAAATTGAATTTTCGATGCTTCTTGTAGATAGTCCTGTCGAAGGGATTTCTTTTTTATTTTCGTTTTGATGATTGCTGAACTGCGCACTTAATTCTGTGGACAATCAACAGGCTTTGGGTTACGTGCAGGACAAATAAGTTGTGAGTTTTGACCATATTGAAGTACGACGCAAATATCCTATCGATGGCATGTGCGCCCACCTACCACAACTACCAGCACATCCATCAAGCATTTGTCTTCATTTGGTCAACAACATTGCCGGTGACTTGCTCGCAATGTGTGTGGATCTCATTGCATTCCATTAATTAGCAAATAAATATGATTACAATAGGAGAAAGCCGGTCGGATTGTCCGCTTTGAATTGCATGTGTTTGGCCTACATGCGGTCGCGGGGTGTATAGTGTATACGACATCCACCGTCTAGGACTAATTGGGATTTATAGATTTATAAATTTATAGATTTATAGTTTGGCGTGCCACTCCACAATTAGTCGTCCTCGACAACCCGATGAGTAATGCACAGTTTAAAACTTGAAAATACCCCCATATGGAGCTGGACATCGCGGAGGATTAGTCCTCGTTATCCCAATCGCAGATGATGGATGACGAAATTGCTGTATTTTTACATCGTCATTGGCCAGATATGATCGATTACGATTGTTCAACCAATTATGGCAGAGTGTCCTCAGAATGCCTTCACCGAACCATCCTAAGCTAGATGTGTGTGCATTGAATTTGAATCGATTCAGGCAGATTAGGAAAACAACCTGCCTGTATATCGTACGAGTAGATGGATTTCTTCGTGTCGATGCGAGTTTTATGCATCCGTTCTTTCATGGCTGACATACGGATCATACTTCTATGAATAAATTTGAATATATAGTCGTTGACAGGAGTAGGAGCAGGCACGTGCTTAAGCGATATGTATACTCTTCTCTAAGAAGCTTGCACTCATCTCCCTTAAGGCAATTAGAATATTTATAGATGCGATACCCTTTGCCTTTGCTCCTTTGCGTAAAGGGGATAATGTGAGGAATATTTTCTGAAGCTTTTAAATGATTCGCTAGCGCCGCCAGTGCTTTGATTACATCAAAGTTGCTGCCACACTGTAGTGTATCAGATTGGGGATAAATAAATTAGTTTTTCGCACCGCTCGGATGGAGGAACGTTTTAAAATACCACGCTTGTTTGTTTGGAACAGTCACTCGTAATTGGTGGTAATTTTTCAAGGGCCTTGGAATTTTAAGTAAGGTGTTATATTTGAAATTTGATCAGGCGATTGCTTTTGTTTTCTGTTTGCATTTGAATGTTGCGTTTAAAAATGTCAACAGATCCTTTGTTGATCTCGTTCGTGAAATTATTTTCTGCTTTCTTGTCGAACTGCGTCTAAAGGTGATCAACTTCTAGCGTGAATACAGTCGTAAAATGTGCTCTATGCTGCAGGTTTTGAAGAAAATATTGTGGTTCTGCATTAATAGAACTGTCTACGTCTAGGTCTTTGCTAAGGGTACGAGCTTGAGAGCAGCATCTAACTTAGTCCTTACAATTGTAATTGTTACTAATGGTAATACCGGCCATTCGAGTGCCTTGCAAATGTTATAAAAACGAATTTTTGCTTACAGACCTAGTAAAATTCCGAAATTTTATTTTTTTTTTATTGGATCGTGAACACACTTTTTCTCAGCTCTAGCAAAATGTAGTCTGATATCATGAACCTCTTTTTCTGTCCATTTTTTGACTCGATTTTCTCAGTTTTGCTTTCCATTCTCTTTGTTTTTTTTCCGATAGCTACACCCAGGAATTAACAATTTGGCGAACTGTCAACTTGACAAGGCTACACTTTACTCTGTTGTATTTTTCGGTTACGATAGGGTTCGGGTACAGATAAAGTTCAAAATTGTTGCGAAATTTTTGCCAATATATTTTGTTGTTGTAGTCCGAAAAAAGAGTTGCACTTTCGCAGTTTTACAAGACCAGTTCCATCGCATCGTGAATACCCCTAATCTGGTCTAAGAGGGCCTACGCTCTGACAAGGAGACTGTTTCGCAGCAGTCAACTTGACTTCAGGGTGAAGGTCATTTCGTAGCCCTTAAAAGGCCTATTATCGCTTATGGCTTATGGCCATGTGGTTCAATATAGCGCCACATGGCGCCATAGGACATATTCGGGTGTTTGAGAGGCAATGCCTCAGGGCCTGTCTAGGGTTGATTAGAACTCCTGAATCTCAGTACATAAAACTATCCCAACAGGGATCCCAACAGGGAACCCTACTGGCAGCCGACAGGAAACCATGGACCAATCGATAAGATTGCTCACCACTCTGATTATAGGTAATGTAGGTTAAGTAGTTTTAAACAAAACAGTAATAAAGAATTCATGTTTTCTAAAGTTTCTTGAAAGTTAAAAAACAAAACAAATCATAGATATAGATAGATTTAAGGGTGAAAGGCAATAATTTTAAGCATATTGTTAAGTTTAGAGCGCTCGCTAAGAGCCAGTAAGCTAGAATAAGATAAATGTTAGTTTTAAATTAGATTTAATCGTTTTTGTCTAGTATATACGTTAAGGAAAGGTTTAAACAAAAATGAATTAAAAATCAAAAATTACCCCTAATCTGGTGGGAAAAAGTTGCTAAATCGCTTATAATTTCCGTGTAGCAAGGACATGAAACCTACACAGCTTTTACCTGATCAACTACTCGAGTAAATTTGTAAAGCAAACGTGTGGCACTAAAGAGAACCTTTTTTTCCATCGCCTCTAATTTGTTTGTCCATCTATCGCATGTCGCATTACAGCACTATTGTTTATGCACTAATAGAAGGAATTGTTAGTATTTAAAAAGATTGTTAATAGTTAACAAATCAATTATTAGAGACCATTTTTTATCGCCAAACAAATTACTATTTAAAATGATCAGTTACCAGTCAATAAATTTTAATTTTGAGTGCTTGAATTTATTTTTAAAATTAAGATTAAGAACGCAATTTTAACACTCTAAATCGAATAGTGACGCGTTCGTGAGCATTGAGACGGAAGCGGCAAAGATGGGTTTGGCGGTCAATGAGGGCAAGACAAAGTATATGCTGTCATCAAGAAAGGACAACCAACACCGACGTCTTGGACAAAATGTCACCATAGACAGATATAACTTTGAGGTGGTAAAGGACTTTGTCTACCTAGGCTCCGCTATGACTTTAGACAATGACACCAGCGCTGAGATTAACCGAAGAATAACTCTTGCCAATCGCTGTTTCTTTGGGCTAAGAAAGCAATTGAGTAGCAAAGCCTTCTCTCGAACAACTAAAGTGACCCTTTATAAGACCTTGATCATCCCAGTCCTACTTTATGGTGCAGAGGCATGGACTCTATCAAAAGCGGATGAGGCTACTCTTGGTTACTTCGAGAGGAAAATTCTTCGAGTAATTTTCGGTCCCGTCTGCATAGACGGTGAATGGCGGAGGAAATACAACGACGAACTGTACGGGCTGTACAGCGACATCGACCTAGCCAGAAGAGTGAAGGTCCAACGCCTGAGGTGGCTGGGTCATGTAGAGCGAATGGACGTCAATGCTCCGGCCCGGAAGATCTTCGAATCCACACCCGAGGGACGGCGCAGTAGAGGAAGACCGCGACTCAGGTGGCGCACGCAAGTGGAAGGGGACCTTAACCAACTTAGCGTGCGAAACTGGAGACGGCTGGCCAAAGATCGTGCTGGCTGGAGACGCTTGTTGGTTGAGGCCCAGGTCCACCCCGGACTGTAGCGTCACCTTAAGTAAGTAAGTAAATCGAATAGTTATCAGTTTCACTTGCTTCGTGGTTTCATAAAACCACACAATAGTTCTTTCTTTTTTTTTTTTCAAGGCAGTCGAAAATCACTTTTCTGCCAATTTAGGGTTCTTTTTTTATGGCCTGCCCCGTACAAAAGATGTGTAAAGTTGGAATTTTTAAACAAATCACATTGGGTCCTTCTAATAACCATTTTTAGTTCCAACTTCATATAGCTACTTCTATGATATTCGAAATAGTTGCGAATGCTTTTCATAGAAATGAGCTTTCGTAACTTTCAAGTCGAGACTAGAAGTTATTAGCAGTATAATGGATAATTTTCAAAATTTATTTAAATATATTTATCCCACAAAGAGAGGAACCTAAATTTCGAACTGGAATATGAGACATTCCTGTCTCTCATACAGCTTATGAATAATTATGATCCGCTTACTTTCACTTTTCGGTCATGAATCGACAAATGCTGCACGGGAAACATTTTAGGATATAGTTCTAGAGAAGTTTTGATATCACATTATTTGTGTCCAAAAGCCAGTTGACAATGTGACAACTAAAAGTTTTGCTTTTAAGCTGCCCTTAAGTTTTTCCGAAACATACAGTCCGATTATCTTTACGAGATGTGTTCATCCGCCTTATTACAGCCTCCTTCAATCAGTTAATAAACTGTCAGTCATTATGACAGTTTTCAGTGGCGTTATGCTGCTGCTCATCTTCATCATGTTATAAAAAATACGTTCTTATTACTGTGAAGTCTAAAATTCTCACCACAAAGTCACTTTCGATGCCCGCGATGCCATTTCATGAGTCCCTTGTGAATTCTCCCTTAAATGCAACAATTTTGTTTAGCAATTGACAGCGTTTTTGAGAGGAGCATTCACTTTGTCATTGAAAATCATTTTCTTGAAATTGACTTTAACCGTCAAATGCTCGAGGACCCGCTATGAATAGCTTCTCAGCTTGAGTTTCAGGAGACACCGGCTGCCATTTAGCAGAAAACAGTTCATACAATTTGTATATCGTTACTTCGCCTTTGGATATAAAAAATGTTCAGCTATCACAGAATTATAAGTAGTGTACTGTGTTAGCATGTACTCAAAAATGCTGATTTTTAGGGCCCAATGACTCTAAGCCTTTTTGTTCGTAGCTAAATATTTTATAAACTAAGCTGATCCAATAATTGTGAAATGAAAATTATTAGTGTCACTCTGTGAAATGGACGCAATAGCGGAGAGAATTTGGAATAACATTGCATTGCCATCTTTAGGGCACTTAAATTTTCAGTTTTTAGGGCCAATTTTGTTTTATTTTTAAAATTTTTAAATCTACTCTGGAAACTCAGATTGGAAGGGTAAAACAAAGCGAATAGTATAGTTACTGCCGTACCAATAACAAACTTTAGTCTCGACTTTAAATTCACGGAAGCCCACAAATGCGAAATTTGTATGGAAAATATAGCCACTACTAAAATTTAGAGTCGAAACTAAAAATGTTTATTGGTAAGGCCCACTTTCTCTTAAATAAAAATCAAGAGAAACCTGTAGAACCAGTGCGCTGCGCATCAGTTTACAAATTATTCGTGCTTTTCGGCTCTTTTTCTGTTACTCTTCGCGAAATGTCTCTCAATTTCATTAGGGTTTAGGTTTCGGTTCTTTGCAGTTTATGTGGGAAAAGATTTGAGCTAATTTGATTCGCAAAATCCGTCAATCGCGAACTTTCATAGACCCCGATGAGATGAAAAATCATATAAAGTGGCCTACGCACTAGTTGTAGGTAGTAGGCGCAGTGGCTTAGTGGTTTGTGTGTTGGACTACTAAGCGATGGGTCCCAGGTTCGAATCCCGCAAAAAACCGAAATCCAACTTATGGTTTTTTCCACTGCGCTACCTCTCGCGAACCTCTGACAAACATCCGAGTGTATAAATGTCTTCAAAGAGCTTCTCAATTAGCCGTTTGGAGTCGGCATAAAACTGTTGATCCCTTCCATTCGTTCCAAAAATGAAAACTCACACAAAACGAATGGTTGTGAGAAGCTAGGCCTAGGGTCCCTCCGGACCTGTTGCGCCAACTATTTATTTTTTACGCACTAGTTGGTAAGTTAAATCATAGCACAAATCTGCTGGTAATTTATCTAATTCACGGCCTTTTTTTAAATACGAGTAATAAAGTTATTTGTCTGTTTGCATGTAGATGTTGATATGTTACCGCAAAGTCAAAACTACCCAGCCTATTTGTATGGAATTCTCCGGCAAATCAAAAGGCTCAATTGAGCAACATTTAGTTTTTATTTCATTGCAAGCGCCCAACTCATTCGGAGACAATACGAATTTAAAACTTTTTGAAAGAAAAGTGCCAACAGTTTTTCACTAAGCCAGCTGTCACAAAAAAAAAAAAAAAACAACGACCGACTTTTAATATCGGGCGACTGAGAACACTTGAATAAATTACATCATTACATCAGAGCTTATTCACCCGCTAAATTTGAACAAAACTATTTTAAAACTTTAAATATGTCAAAGCATTCGAAAAATAATTGTTTGCTTGTGTGTTTCCTTGTTTAAGTCCAATAGTTGCACTTTAAGCACTCCCACAACCATCAGATGTAAAATTCGACCAATTTCTAAACACATGTATTAAAAAAAAAAAAAAAAAATAGCACAAAGTTTGAGTACCTCGGTTAAATTGTTTACCTTTCGCAAACGTCAACTTGTGTTCCCAGTGCAAAGCATAAATTTTTCACACACGAATAACACTTTAGTTTGAGTTCTTAATTTTGGACAAATGGACGGGTAAAAAAGCCAATTCTACTGTCTAAGTGGGTACAGTTTTATTTAATTGGAAAACGTATTATCTAACTTGCTGCTTGCCACAACAAACTGTAAACGATGAGGAGAGATCACAAACAATGATGGATACATTTATTCAGGAAATGGAATAGTTAATTCAAGTATTACTTCAGTTATTCAGCTTGCATGTACCACTTAACGTAGAGTGTTCATTCAAGTTAAAAGTGCGTTGGCAAATAGAAGCTTCATTTGAATGCAATGGAAACCTAGAACATAACTGTGATGTGGTAAGTGTTGTTGGTGAGTATTGAGTACCCTTGTGACTTGATAGTCATTTGGATTAGACATGGCTGCAGCAGTAAAACAGCAGCAACGGAAATGTGTTTTTAATTGAAATGCCACTTGGCAATTGATCAGATACGAATATGTTGAACATTTTTACTAGTATATATTTTAAATTACGTCACAGTAGTTTATTTTATACGGCAACTTTCACCATTGTGAATTATTTGTAGAATTTTAAACTTAAAATGATTTCTAGCGCCACAAAATTACTTATCGGTCTCCCGACCCGTGAAAGGTCTCTGCCTGAGACACTGCAGCCTTCCATCCTCTAAGATCCCGGACACGCTGCTCCCAGTTTTCCAGACCAAGCGCTCTGGTATCTGCGATGGCTTGGTCTTTGAAACGGAGGTTCGGTCTTCCTTGTCTTCTCCGGAGCATTATTGTCCATTCTACATCATCTACATCCACATCTTAGTACAGCTCATAGAGTTCGCGGTTGTATCTTCTCCTCCATTCGCCTTCCTCGCACACAGGACCAAAAATCGCCGAAGAATTTTTCTTTCGAAGGAGCCCAGTATCATCTCTCCCTTCTTGCCTATGGTCCAGCACTCGGCGCCATAAAGCCGAACTGGCAAAATAAGGGTCCTGTAGAGCACACATTTCGTCCTTCGAGTTAGGAGTTTTGAATCCAGTTGTTTTGCCAAACCGAAGTAGCAGCGGTTTCCTGGAGTAATTCTTCGCCGGATATCCACTATGTTGTCATTCGTGGAGTTTGTGTTTTCTTCGAGTTAGGTGAACTCCTTAACTACCTCGAAATCGTTGCTATCAATAGTGACAGATGCTTGTTTGTTTGTTGATAGCATGTACTTGGTATTGCCCTCATTTACTTCATGGCCAACGGATTTCGCCTGTTCTTCAATCGCCGTGAATGCCTCTATCATGGCACGCTGGGTGCCACCGATGATGTCAATATCGTCCGCATAGCCCAGCAGCTGGACGGACCTATCGAAGATAGTGCCTTCCGTGTTGACATCTGCGCACTATCTGCTCCAGTAAGAGATTGAAAAAGTCGCATGATAGCACGTCTCCATGCCGAAATCCAGTGCATGTCTGAAATAGTTCGGAGGAGCTACTTCCAAACTGCACGCTGCAGATTCCGAATTCGGCCGTCGCCATATAGAGCTCCTGACGATGTATGCTATCATATGCGGTTTGAAGTCGAAGAATAGGTGGTGATTTTCGACTTAAAATTCGTTGGTCTTTTCCAGGATTTGCCTCAGTGTAAAAATTTGGTCTATCGATGATCTGCCGGGCCGGAAGCCACACTGGTACGTGCCGATTAGTGTGTTGCAGAACGGTTTTAGATGTTCACACAGTACGTTGGATAGGATCTTGTACATGCGACATTAAGCAGGGATATGCCTCGATAGTTCTTGCAACACATAGGATCGCCTTTTTTGTAGATTGGACATATGGAGCTGATAGTCCAGTCATCGGGCATGTTTTCTTCCACCCATACTTGGTTGATGATTCGGTGCATGCACCCTACCAAAACATCACCTCCGTAGTTGAAGAGCTCCGCTGGTAAGCCATCAGAGCCGGCGGCCTTGTTGTTCTTTAGCTTTTTTATAGCTAAACACACTTCTTCTGTACTGAGTGGTGGAACAGATTCTTCATTGACTGGACGTGGGTTCTCTTCTTGCCATATCACGCTCTCTACATGATGCCCATACCGGTTTTGTAACCAGCAGCCAGTTGCTCGGTTCTTTTATAAAACCTCCGGATGTAACTACGATCGCGCGACTCTTTGATCTCCTTGAGCTGGGAAGCTGCGTAAGCCCTCTTCTTTCTACGCAGGATCTTCTTTTCCTCCCTTTTTCTGGCTCGATACTCCTCTCGCTGCTCTTGTTTTGCGCTGCAGCGCTTTCTTGTGTGCATCTTCTGTCACCTTTTTCCTATATACGCATTCATCATCAATCTCGGCTCTTTCTCTGGGGTGGCTGGTACCCTACATTGGTTTCGGCTACCTCCTTGATGATGTCGCGATGGCACCACTGATTGTTGGCGTCTGTGGTAGGTGAGTACACCGAGGAGAGTTTCATACTCAAGCGCTCGCTGTAGGCCATGGCTACTCCATGTGTCCTAAAGCGTCCAACGTCGAATTTCTTCTTCTGGGCGCTTCGCAGCTTCTTCTCGTTGGACAGTCGAGCTCTGAATTTAGCCGCAACAAGAAAATGGTCAGAGTCGACGTTTGGCCCTCGGAATGTGTGCTCGTCGAGGATGTTGGATGTGTGCCTCGGATCGATTAGCACATGGTCTGGAGAGCGCCAGGTTGCTGTGTGGATCCTTAGCCTTGGGAACCTAGTACAACTTATCATCGTATAACGAGCTGCTGCAAAATCGATTAATCGGTAGCAGTTGTCTGTTGTAGTTTCGTGGATTCTGTGCTTACCAACTAACCCACCAAATATGTCTTCCTTTCCCGCTATAGCATTGAAGTCCCCGAGTACAACTTTTACATCATAGTCCGGACAGACTCCGTAGGCTCCATCCAGGAGGTCATAAAACTCCTCCTTGATGGAATCTTCAGCCTCGTCGGTAGGAGCGTGTGCACATATTAGGCTTGAATTCAATGACTTTTGTCCTAAGCCGATTTCCCACGACGAATCCGCATCCTAATACATGCAATCTTTTTTTTTTTTTGTTTTTTTTTTTTTTTTTTTATATACTTCTCCCGGGAAAGGCGAACCTATAACGCTTCAACAGCGCCCCGAGATGCCTGCAGATGTATGTTTGTTCTGCACTTAAATTGCTGCAAATTTAAATTGTTGCAGCTGTAACACATTTCGCGATTTTTTCTCTTCATCATACCTGATCCTATCCATCGTATCTCCTGGATCGCGGTTATATCTGCCTTGTACCGCATGAGGACAGACTCAAGTTTTTGAGTAGCACCTGGGGTGTAGAGCGTTCCTACATTCCAGGTACATACTCTTAAATCGTAGTCCATTGACGTTCCGGTTGTTGTTGCCATTTGAGGAGTTCCTTTATCCAAGGCTGGTTGTGTCTCTCCTATAACTAGTTTTTTTTCTATGGTCGGGAAGTTACCCCAACGGCACAACCCCCAACCTAGAGGACCAGGCCCTTGTTTTGACCCTAGGACAGCGGGCCGGATAAAACCGATGTCAGTAACCCATTTTGGGATACGAGCGCTGCCGTTGACCAACTGAGGGCTCCTCCGCCACCAACAAAGTCCCTATAGGACTGGAGTCCAAATATGTCGAAGCAGCTCATATAGGGATTATAAATACTTACCAGTTCGATCTAACTGGAGCTGTGGGCGCCACCGTTGATTCCATCTAGGGAATTCCTCCGCTGTCGCCTGAGAGTAAGTGCCTTAGTGAGAGGGCACTCGTCCCCCTCTCTCGTTCGCTGCCACCAACGACCTTCCACAGGGGATGGTTACCCCATCTCCAGTCGAGGTACTAGGCACCCACCAGTCACCAACGTGGAGGTGAGAGTAAGAGTTGATAGCTCATTATACATGGTCCTTAAAAATACCATCCCTAGGAAAATTATTGTTAAGACGAAAGTTGTAGAGAATAAGGTTTTCTGCAAGTTTTGTTTGAACCTTTTTAGTCAGAAGCTTGAAATGGTTATGTTATTTAACAAAAATCAACTGTACCTCCAAGTTTAAGATGACAGACAGCTTTTTAGAATCTTGTCGAAATACCGTATCAGTGAGCAAATGGTGTGTATTGTACTCGAAATTCCGTCGCGTAGTAGGTTAGAGAGTTGTAAGCGTTCTCTACTATTTTAAGTTTATATATGATTTTTGAGTATACAATGCAAAGTGTAGCAGGAGTTTCTATTTTTCTGATCTGCTAAGGCATGTCAGCTCCTAGGAGTCTCTCATTGGGGAAGTATTTGCGCGCAAGGACTTCGTTAGTTTGTTGCTTGTTTTTTTTTCCTCGGCGTAGGAGAGCAATAATAGAAATAAATGCGTGCTCAGCATTGAGAAAGTTCTTATCGCACAAATGGGCGAATAAAGATGCTCAATAGAAATGTATTTCCAGAAGGCAGAAATTTATGCCAAAACTCAACGAAATACCGCGCCGCTGACATTGTTCGAAATATATTATTTCAACAAAAGTGTCTGCTTACCAAACGTTGTTGCTTTTGTGGCGGTTCTTTGAATAATAATTCCTGGAAGTATCATATCGCTACCGGCATATTAAGAATCAAAGAAGGAGAAAAAGTACTTTAAGGACATTCCGTATTGCTAGGTTCCTTGCTTTGACTAAACATCTTTCAATAATGAATTTCTCCAAAAGATCTAATCATCCTTTGATGCCGCCGCGTCGTTTGATCCTAAATGTCGTGACATTTTCAAATACTTATAGTCCCTTTTTCGACATTGGAATAGGCGAGTATTTTACATTTTCTTCTCAAAGGCGCAATAATGGGCTGGGTGCGTACATTAACACCCACGAGTTGTTTGAAAAATTCAGCCAGCCATCAATATTTCCGAAATGCGAAATTTCTTTTAAAATTGGCTCTGAAAGAAATTTAATTAGTTCTTCCTACTGGTAAGCGCTTTTTCATTCTTTAAAGTGGAAATATTAACCGCAGGGAGGAGGTCCTGGAACGGTTTACCACCCATCGTTACAACACATTGCTGGCGTTCAAAGTTAAGCTCCAATCAAATGAAAACTCCTTGGAGATGGTTGATTTTAAATAAGGCCCGTGACTTAACTGAGTAGATGAACATTTCTATTGGACTGTTAACTCCCTCTCTAACCTCTGCGCTGTTTCCTAGTTCCCCTGCTTCTGCTTTGCATAAAATTCAGCGATAGAGACAGTTTCGCCACAATAGTATAAATCTGTACTAGGTAAAGGACATATCGTTTTCAAAATTCTAACAGCTACCCAGTGCTCCCACATTGAGGGGAAAAGCCAATTTTGGACAAGCTTTAAAAAAAGGGGAAAAATAAAAAATCTCTGTGAAACGTAAAATGTTAAAAAAAATAAAATTAAAACGTATTTTCATTACGAACAACTTTTAAAGATTGAATTGTTCTTATATTAAATATGAAAGAAAACAGACCATCGAACGTGTACGTAGGACTTTTTGTGCACCTGAATGCATTCACTCGTTTTGATATTATGTCTAGTAGAAAAGGAAAAAACAGTTACAGTTTCTAAGTTTTTCTAATGAAAAGAAGTGCAAATTTTATAATTTTTTTTTTTTCATTTCATTAACAGAATATTTAATGCCACGCCTACTTCGTTACATTAATGAAGTCCCCTGTTTTTAGTATTTTCTATCTGTGCTATGGTGAAGTTGTAGCTTGCTAAATTTAGAAACGATTTAAATAGGAATAACCATTCGTTTGCTTTTCCATTTGGTATTTTTTGGGTGCGAATTTCCATAGATTTCACCTCTAAACGCACGCGATATTTATTTTTATAATTTTAATGTTGGTACCTTTTACGGACTTGAACTTAATTTAGGTAGTCAATTGTCGACAGCTTGTAAAATTTATCTGAAACATTTGATGTGTTCCATAGAAACGTTTGTTATCGTGAAATATTTAAACTCATAATTTTGTATGTGAGTTGCCGTGTAAGAAACTCCAATAGTGATTTGTTAGCATTCAAAATTCAATAAGTGACAGTTTCCAATGCCCCTTCAGCTAACAACGCAAATTTGTTACTTATCTGTTACCACATGTGAAATCCCAAATTTCTAGATATCAATTCACAGTGTCAGCAATATATCCCCTCTATTAAATGTGGAAATTATTACATTTTGTGTAAAATCACTGCAAAAGCAGAGGCGAATGAAAATATTTTCACTCATATTTTCACCCTACCCCCTTCGGGTAGGGGACAGAATATACCCGAGGTAGGCATGCCTGTCATAAGAGGCGACTAAAATCCACAAAAGCGGTGACGAAAACTTCGCAAAAACAATGCGGCAAAAAAGTAAAACAAATGACCCGGTCCTCCTGGCAGGCGGTTTGTGTGTAGAACCTACTGAGCTACCTAGTAAAACTGATTCAGTTAAAAATAAAAACAAAATAATGGCAATGAACAAAACAACAACAAGGTAAACTGGAAAATCCACCCTTCTCGGAGGTCGGTCCCATGGATTCTGGGGGGGATCATTTATTGCTTCCACAACAAAGCTCCAAAAGCAGTTCCATTACGCCGAGAACTCCACCAAAAATGGTCGAGCCAAAACAACTTACGGCCAACGGTAGTGCTATAATAACATTCCGAACATACAAAAATTAAAATGTGGAATTGAAACCAATATAGTTGAAAGTGAACGTAAAACAGATTCACAAGGGAAAGTAAAAACAAACAGCTTAACAGGCAAGCTGAACTTAAAGCAAGGAAAAATCTAGAAGAAATTTGTTTAAGCTTGCAAAAACAGATAAAAGAACTTGAAATAAAGGTCTTTTGGACCTATCTGTCCAACCAATCTAATCAATTCAGCAAGAAAAACAAAAAGAATACCTTACTGATGAAGAGGAGCTTGCACTAGAGAGACAGAAACACATCTGACTAAAAGCAAAAGGCCAACGAAGAAACGAAAGGCAGAAGAAAGTCCGGAAATATCTGCCACAAATCTTATTATTGTGACTACGGCAAAACATGCAAATATGCAAGCTAAGACGAATGATAAAAGGACTGAAAAGACAACCATTGGCTAGAAAAGACAGCCATTAACACCACCAATAATGATCTCTGGAGTAGACCGATTTGGTGAGGTAAAAAGTATAATTGAGCAAAAAGCTAAGAAAGCTTATAAGCTCACTTCATATAGCAACAAGAATTGAAAAATAAATGTCGATGACAGTGACACTTATAGAGGTATCAGTGATAAGTTAACAAAAATGAAGTTTCAATGGCACACATGAAAATAAGGCTACTAGACCAATTACCAATTATCTTCACCAATTAGTCTTCACTTCTCTTGTGATGAATATGATATTGTTGAGGACTTGACTAATAAGAAAGTCAAAATTATAGAAGCCAAAAACTTAATTAAAAAAGAAAAAACAACAGGTAATGAAGGGGAAAAACTACAAGAAATAGAAAATTACCCCTTTTTATGCTCTCCTTTCACAATCAAGAAGATATTGAAAAGGTGTACGCTATTAAATCAATTATGAATATTATTGCCAAGATTGAGCCACTTCGAAGAAGATCCAACTCTATATCTCAATGCAAATGATGCCAAGCTTTCGGACATACGCAAGGATATTGCAAAAGAGATTTTGCGTGCGTTAAATGTGAAGGAAAACATCCAACAAATAGTTGTCCACAAAGAAAAGAAGAGAAAGTAAAATGCATCAACTGTCACGGAAACCACCCAGCTCATTATAGGGGCTGTCCGCCAGCAAAAGAATATCAAGAAAAGAAAAAGAGAGGTACTGCCAAACACAAACAGAACCCTCTTAAAAATACAAACAAGAAATAGGTAAATGTCGAAAACAATAAAGTAGACAAAAATACCAATTGCGACTAAAACAAACACGCCAGTTGTTCATAACAAATTAAAAAAATGCACGTAAAGAAGAAGAAATATCAGTAAAGGAAATGCTTATTACTATTATTCAAAGATTGGACAATCAAGATAAAGTTATTAAGCTTCTAACCAAAAGGTGTGTCCAAAAAAAAAAATCAACAAAATAATATCTAATGATTGAAAATCTGGAATGCAAACGGTTTACACCAACACATCTCTGACTTTCAGGTATTTCTATGCAAGTAAGACATTGACGTCTGCCTGATTTCTGAAACCTACTTTAAACAGGAAACAACGAATAGAATTCCTCTGTTACCACTCTCCCCATCCTTCTGACCGTGCCAGGGAAGGTAGTGCTGTAATTGTAAAAAGTATTTTAAAACCCCATGAAATGCCCAAAATAGGAAAACAAACCATGCAAGTAGCAACAATAAACATTGGGACTAAAAGCAAGCAATTTAACACAGCTGCTATGTACTGTCCACCTAGACATTCGCCTACAGAGGAAGATCTTAACGACCTTTTTCGAGCTCTAGGTAATAACTTTATCATTGGAGGTGATTTCAATGCAAAACACACCTACTGGGGGTCAAGATTAGTAACGACAAAAGGCAGGAAGCTTTACAAAGCAGGGCGAAATTTTAATCGTAATTTTATTTCCTCTGGATCGCCTACTTATTGGCCATCCGATCCAACAAAAACACCAGACCTTATTGACTTCTTCATAACAAAAGGAATCAATAGAAAAGAACTAAAAGTTGAAAGCAGTGATGATTTGTCGTCGGATCATACACCCTTAATCTTAACGGTCAACGGCATGTTAGTAGAGCAGATAAGCAATGAAAGACTTACCAACAAAAGAACAAACTGGTGTATTTTAAAAAAAAATACTCGAAGGTTTTATAATAAAACTTACATCTCCACTGGTCACAACAAGGCATATTGACATCGAAGTGGAACAATTCATTGCCGATATACAACAGGCAGCAGAAGATAGTACACCAACTGGTCAGCAACGTAAACAAGCATCGGTAAAATATCCCATAGAAATTAGGGAACTAATATTAGAAAAGAGAAGAGCCCGGAGAAAATGGCAAATGACAAGATATCCCGGCGATAAAACTATATTCAATAGACTTAATAATAAACTTAAAAAGAGTATTAGTGAATTTAAAAATAGATCTCTAACTAAATACCTTTCCAACCTAACTGCTGACAAAGTCACAGACTACTCCCTTTGGAAGGCTGCCAAATATTTAAAAAGACCTCAAACGCAAGATCCCCCGTTACGAACATCTGATGGGAAATGGATCGGCGACCCAAAACAAAAGGTCAAACTTTTTTCAGAACATTTGACAAATGTTTTTAAACCTTATCCACCCAGAGAAGGCTTAGTCCCACCCTTCAGTTCGGGCTTAGAAATAAGCACTCGACAATAGACCAAGTACATCGTATAACAAATTTTAAAGAAAAATCACTAGAAGAAAAACAAGTTTGTTCTACATTGTTTTTGGACGTTGCTCATGCTCAGGCATAAGGGCTTAGAGTATAAACTTCTATGGATATACCTAGACAATAGGTACTATGAGATACTTAAATCTTATATTTCAAATGGATTCTTTTGAGTTCGCTATGGTTCAGCGTATTCTGAACTTAAAGAACTACAAGCAGAAGTTCCACAGGGAAGTGTTTAAGTTAAATATAAGAACTTATTGGTTGCTAGGACATAACTCTGAAATGTTCACTGAGAATAAAATTGTATTATATAATCAGATACTAAAACCTGTTTGGGCATATGGTATCCAATTATGGGGCTGTACAGATATAAAAACAAATGTACAAATAATACAAACATTTCAAAACAAAGTCCTTCAGGGAATAGTAAATGCCCCATCGTATATTAGAAATAATGACTTGCATCGCGATTGGGTGAAATGTGAAGGTTTTTGCGCATAGTGAGGATATTTTTTTTTGTGCTTGCAATCAGTATTGAAAAAATAAACCAGATTAAATCTTGAAATTTTGACACTTAATAACTCAGTTTTTTTTTTGCATTAAATTTGAAAAATTTTACACTTTGTGAAAAAAATGTGAATAGTTCTCTTTGTGTTTATATAAATAAGTGTCTTAAAATTAATCGCACTAACTGTGAGGTCAGTGACAACTTAAAAAAAACCCTGCATTTCTTCAAAATTAAATGTGAAGATTTTCACGCTTAGTGAATTATATTTCCTGCTCAAATTAATTTTTACAGAGTCCTGATTAAAATGATCACATGTTGTAAACTCTCTTTCCAAAATTATTTTCCCACATTAAATGTGAATATTTCCACATATAGTGGAATAATGTCAAAAATCCCTTTTGTGCTTATATCAATATGTGCAGACTCCTAATAAATAAAGGAATTGATCGCATTAAGGGTGATATCACAAGAAGAAACTCTGCATTTACCCTCATTAAATGTGAAGATTTTCACACGTAGTAAAACCAGAGACAATACTGAGACCCCCAACTCACAATCCTCTTGCCGCTGGCCCCCTCAGTTTTTTCTTTCAAATTCGCCATTTTGTTTCCTATCGGTGTTATGTCTATTTAGAATCCGTGTGACATGCAAAAACATACAAAAAATATAAAATCAATGCTGCCAACTGCTACCAACCATGGGGGAATGTGATAGAGTTCGGGAATACGACATTTTAAGATAACTGAATGCTATTGGTTGGTTATTATACATTTTTAAAAGCCGATGAATATAATTTGTTTAGTTAATAATGCTATCTAAATGAGATGTTTTATATACTAGAAACATATTAGGACAAATATTGTTGTGTATTTTCCGCTTTTGAATATCATTAACTTCGATTTCATGTGCACATTTTTCTTAAATAACTGAAGAAAAATTGCTCAAAATGTTTTTATTTTCCTACAACCATTCTGCATTAATCATTTTTCGTAAATATTTTCAGCAAAAGTGCACTTATTCCTTAAATAAAATACTATTTACACGAAACGAATAATTTCTAATTTAACTGACAAAATTCTATGAACGCTGGCAGCAACTTTGCCGACAGCGGAAGTGGGACACGCAAGGTGCGAGTGTGTTGGTGAGTGAAGTTACGTGACATTTGTCAATACGAATTTCTATGTAACAATACTAACGCACTTAGCGTGTACCACCCCATAGAAATATAGGTTGTAGGCAAGTAACGGAAAATCGGCCGAAGTTGGGGGTCTCAGTATTGTTTCTGGTAAAACAATACGCAAAATTATCATTTCTGACTTCTACACCTAGGGAAATACTGCGAATAACATATTTATGCTCAAAAAAAAATTCGAGAAAACTAACAGAATTGATATGCGAAAAGTCACATATCGCTAAATAATCCTTCAAATCCCTAGAGTTAATAGAAACTCCATCCAAATTAATATATTTACTAATAGATTTTTTCCTAGAAACACGGGTGTAAAATTCACTTTATTATGAAAAGAGATGTACAAATCGTACATCCACACTTGAGAACTCCTGCGAAAACAAAACCTACAACTTGTAAGCGAACAAAATGTAAACTTCAACGACAATATAATCTTTCTTCCACAACCGACAGCATGGGGGAAGTGAACCTAATTATAATCTCTTAAGCATAAAGTCATTTACTATAACAAACAATTGCAGCAAAGTTATGGAAAAGAAACAAATTGCTACTTAAAAATTTAAGCTCTTTTATTTTTCTCTCCGTAGATTAAAACATACGAGATTTTAAAATAGACCAAGTCATGCCATCCGAAGTGAAGACGTAAAAGATCAGAGGTTGTTTTATTTATGACAAATGCTACAGGTTATAGTAGAGAAGTATTTTTTTTTATTAATTCATTATAATGGAGATTGAGTAAGGAATTTTAGGAATATTATTATGAATATAATTACTTTACAGTTCTAGAAACATATGTATTTGAGGTTAAAAGTGGATGTGGCTCATTTGTCATTTATCATTAAAAATAAATAGGCACGTAAAAAGATCCGTAAAACTGAATCGCTTTCAAAATCTTATTAAGGCAATATAAGCATAACAACATTTACTTTTTTCAATTTGCCAATAAACATTTTTAGTTTCGACTCTAAATTTTAACAGTTCACAGCGGCTCTATTTTCCATATAAAAATTTCGCATTTACTTCCGTAAATTTAAAGTCGAGACTAACATTTTTTATTCGTATAGCTCAAAAAACACTAAATTCATTTTATGACTTCGTTCGATTGTCGCACCCGTGAGCGAACAAAAAATAACTGAGCTATTTTGACTACAAAACAAAATACAATTCCATCGCTCGTTCGAAAATGCTACAAATTAACACCTGGTCCTTGAGCAGCACCAAAAGCATACCAAAGTCCTTTCCATCGGACCATTTTTTTGTACAAACAAAAAAATCCCTCCCCAAACAATTATATTCCCCATTTGTCCTTGTCTATTTATATAAGAGTCACTTTTTCGATCCTGAAATAATGCGCCTACCACTACAGCAACAGTTGTCTCTGGCAATCTAACAAGATACGTTTGTGTATCCGATAAATCCCCTTAATTATCCATAGAATTTATTGCCGAAACTCCCGATAAGGACATTTATCGAAGTACAATCTTTTCCCATTTCATGTTCAATTAATAACCCATATGTATCTGGAATAAAATCGACAAAGTGAACATAATGGATATTCCAATGGAAAGGGAAGAGACCTCCTGCCCATGGACTGTGTGGACAAGTAAAAAGGATACTATAAATACAAAAGGCAGTACATACCAATTTGCGGCACATCGTACTGTCGCTGTCCTCTCGCCGTACGCAACATCAACTGACTGGCTATGCTATGGGTGACGGGTGGTGAACCAATACCGCTATTTATCCCTGAACGTTTATTGTTGCTATTGGGAGTTAATAACTGTTGCTGCTGCTGCTGTTGGTTTGTAGTTGACTGCTGTGGTTCCTGTGAGTTTGTCGATGCTGGTTTTGCAGTTGTGGCTGAAGAGGGTGATGATGATGACGAGGAGGACGAGGAGGACAATTGTGCTTTCGATCCAGACGATGCGAGTTTTTCCAGATTTTGCTTCTGTTGGGTCCTTTTTCTCTGCATCTTCTTTTGCAATCGAATGTCCAGACCGCGATGGTTGGGGTTGTTGTACTCATCACCGGCTGGCCCGCTTTCCTGGTGATCGAATAGCTCCTGCAGTCCTCTGGGTGATTGGGCGTGGTATTGGGGCGCTGCCGGATGATGGACGGGCGGAAACTTCCTGTAGATTCCCTCGCCTCGATTAAAGATGTCGTCCATGATTTCATAACTGCTGTCGTCGTAGCGGTGATAGTGATCGGGTTGCGGATTGATTTGGAACGACTCCTGATAGCCCTCGCCGCCACTGTCGCCAACCAACCCGCCGTCATCGTCCTCATCGTCGCCGACAAAGAAGAACGGCTCACGTCGTATGGGGAACTCATTGTCCTGCAGCATCGTCAACGATGAGGGCTGGTAGGTGGCACTGCCACCATCGGTGTCGCCCGTAGTCAGATGCATGCGGCCGGTGACAATGGGTCGGCCGCGTCTCCCTCCGCCCATGAATAGCATCCGCTCGCGCTCCGATTCTGCTGCCGCCGCCATCCTTCGGTATGGGAGCTGGAGCGTACCGGTCACGCCCGAACTGGGTATCGGTGGGCTACCGCCGCTGCTACTACTGCTGCGCTCGGCAGCGCTGCGGTCGTTCGTTAGGTGGAGCGATAGAGTACTACCATTGAGGACACTCAGACATGCCAAGGTTTGGATTATTTCGCGGATCATCTTGGAAGGATGTTTTTTTTATTTTTCTATCGATTGCCGTTTAGCTCTTGAACTGATGGACTACTGGTGGACTATTGGATTGAAGTCTGTGCGCGGTCTTGCCTGGTCTAGGCTCTCAATTACTCCAGAAGTGCTTTTCAGTTTGAATGCTGCAAAAGGAACTTAACATGCTGAACCGGGGGAGTCGTTTGTTAAATGTTCTATCTCGGCTGTGCTCTCACCGTAGTAGCTGTATGTCCTTTCGGATGACTTGCCAAATTTCTGTGTGTCCTTTTTGTGGTTGAAGATTTTCTTCCTTTTGGTTATATTCTATTTTTCCTCGCAAGGATTATGGAAGGAAAGTTTAAGGACACACGGCCGAAAAAAAAAAAAAAACAACAACAACCGAAATTGTGTAACGAAGAACAGAAAAACGGAAAATTTCACTAACTGAATGGCATTTAAGGCAGACAAGTGAGAGATATAAACAAAAACAGGACACTGGGGAAGGACTGACGATGTCGAATTCGAACCGAATCCCACCTGTTCTATATATTTGATTGGATAAAGCCAAATGAGTCCTTCCGTATACTGACAGGAACTGTATTTTTTATATGTTTTAACACCTTCAACAAGGATATTCGGATAGCACTTTTGTTTTCTCAAAAATATAATTTTAGACACATGCTCTCGCTCAACCACTTGTTTTCTCGCAACGAGACGGTGTTTCTTTTCTTTTTCTCTTGCACCGCACGTTAATAATAATTGTTGTCCTCGAAGGACTGTTTTAATTCAACTGAAACTAAAATCACACTTTCACTGGTTCATAAATTCGCATAAATTCTCTCCTTCGTTGGGAGATGGAAATTCACTTTATTGCACCGTATCCTTTGCTCTTCACGATAATCCCAGTTTTCTTATTGGATCGCGAGGTATCCTTTTTTGTTAGCGATAATCTTAACACTGAATGGAATCGAGTTAGGAATGTACTTGGGTTCGATTGTTCCACACCGCACACCACACAGAAAAAAATATATATAACTTAACGTAGATCGGGGGGATTAGTTGCAATACAACCACCCTGTTGGTGGGCCAGCCTGGCCATGACGCGGCTCTGCAACGGTCGTCGTCGTCGCGTCGTTGTCGTCGTCGACGTTGTCGTTGTCTCCGGTTTTTTTTTTTTTTTTTTTTTTTTGTGGTGACTTGCAGGGGGGAGTTGGTGGATATTTTGCACTTGTGCTGAGTTGTTGTTCCTCGTTGCACACTTGAGAATAGAAAACTAAAAAAAAAAACAATTTGTGTATTCCGTATGCGCTCCGGTCAAGTTATATTGTTCGTTCGTTAAGGGATGAATCGCGAATGAAATAACGTTGGGCACCTTCTGCAAGGATATCCTTTCGCATTCACCGATGCGAGTCAGGGTGTTTTTTTGTTTTCTTGTATTTTAGTAAACACCAACTTTTAGTCGCTCTCTGCCAGTAGTCTGTCTGTGTGCGGCTGACTGGCTAGCTGGCTGCTGCTGTTGTGACTGTGAGTAGTACCCGCAACGACGACGGCGACTATACAATGTCGCCGATGGCAGGCAAAAGGATATTCTATTCTCCTATCCTTCCATTTCCACTATGCCATGCCGGTGTGTGACTATGACTTCTCTCTATGTGTGTGTGTCTCTCGCTCACTCTCTCTCTGGTTTTTGTTCAATTTTCTTCGTGGCCGACTATCTCTCTGTGTGTGCATATGTTGGTGTGAATACTGAATACTGTGTGGGTGGCAAAGGAAAAAGTTCATCGGCAATTCATTTAGTTGGTTCTATCTTCTATGACGACAGACAGCATAGCTATGCAACGATGACAACATTCTTCAGAGAGCGGCTACCCCAACTTTCTCGCTATCTCGCTTTTGTATGTCCGCATGTGTGTGTTTGTGTGATTTCCCAGAAAATATACAAAACAAACAAAATGTTACGAAAAATCGCAAAGCTCAGCGCATGTCCTTTGCCAGGCTATACACAACATCTGAGAACGTACATTTAAAGTTCCCCATGCTGAGCTTTTACGGTTCGCATCAGCCGATAATGTGGGTGCGCCATCAGCAGCCGCCCACGCACTATTGTGACGTAAACCAGCCTCAGCCACTATATCGAACGGGCGACAATGAAGACTCTGGCTCTGGCTGCTGCTGGTGCTGCTGGGTCTCGTTCTGTTCTGGCTGGCCCTCATTCAAAAGATTCTCGAAGGCGACAGGTCGACCGACGACAACGACGACAGGCCAAAGTTGTTACGAAATAGCGCGTAGTGTTTGGTTTGCCGCCAGCGGGGCAAAGAGAAATAGAGCGAGAGAGAGAGAGTGTTTCATTGTTTCTCCAAACGGTGGAGGAATAGGAATGAGAAGGGTGTAGCGGTGGTACCTATTCATGGAAGCTCATCACTGAACTACCTCACTATGGTTTAGTGGAAAAGGATGTTCCCGTATAGTGTGTGTGTGTTTTTTATATATACCCATGTAATATATATATTTTTTCATCCTTAGGATGTTCCTGCTGCCAATATTCTGTGGTACTGACTTGAAAATACATCCAAAACTTGGAACCAACTCTCTAAGGGAGCAATGCGTGTACCTACATAAATGGACAAGTAGTAATCTGTTTTAATTTCTAATTTCAGGGGGGACTCTAATAATGGAACTTGTTTGTTTAATAATTGTGAAAGCCTTTGCTGGCTTGCTGAAGTTTTTCAGCTAGAAAAAAAAAAAAACTACGTCTGAAATGCAAAGAACAAGCCCACTAAGTGACGCTTAGCTTAGAATTGAACTTATATAATGAAATTTAAGAAGCCTGGATGCAGTTCTGCAGGGTAGAACTGCATCCAGGCTTCTTAAATTTCATTTGTTTTTCGTGCTCACATTTTGACATCGAAAATCTCTCGCAACTGTCAAACTATTTTTGTTTTTGTCCTGAAATTATAATAACAAGCATCTAGCTACCTATTGTCTTGTCAGTTTAAAATTGTATTCTCCTAAGGTCAAGCTTTAAAACTCGTCTTTAGGGTAGATCTGTCTACAGCTCCAGTGGTCATTTAGACTGGCATTAAACTGTTTGAAGCTTTTTAGTTCAAATCTTAAGCTTTTCTCTTGCGCTAGAAAGTGGAATCCTTTCGAAACATGGTGGTATGACATGTCCATGTCCATCACTGTCCATCTGAGTCACGCTGGTTTGAGCTGCCCATCTCAACTTCTAGGGATTATTTTCAAGGTTGCTGCCAGTTGTTTGAAACTTAAGACTGTGCCTCGAATTATTTTCTTGCCATCTACCTAGCCATTTCGACTCGTTCCCTTTCTATTTCTTTAGTAAATATGTCATTGGGTAATATTGAAGATGCGACGAGCACCATATCAGTTCGAGACGCATAGGGGTCCCTTATTTTCTGGAGTTTCTATGAGTGTAAGCTTGTCAACTCGTACATATCAAAAGCCCTATACATCAGGGTGGGTCAAATACAAGTTTCTTTTAAAAATGCAATAAAACTGACAAAATTAAATTGTTTCCATGTGCTATGGCCTTATTAGTAAGAGCAATCAATCCCAAAAATTATGGAACACAACGTCTTTCAAGTGGCTGCCTCGGTTGTCTTCGCAGTAGCGCATTCTGTCTCTCTAAATTTCCAAGACCTTGTTGATGAATTCGGACTGTAGCTCACGGATTGCGATGATATTGGCCTTAAGTGCTTAAATCGTTTCCTGAATGTTGGCATAACATCGGCCCTTCACGGTTCCCCCTCCCCGAGGACGCCAATTGACATCGCCAAGACGGCTGCTAACACGATTTGGGAATTTGGTGCGCAAAAGATCGATTGTGGCATGGGCTGCGTGGCATGGCGCGTTATTCTGCATGAACCAGATGTCTGCCAAATCTATCAATTTCAGTAAAAAAAAAAGTCGGTTAACATGGCTCTGTTACGTTCACCTCTGACCGAAACGTTGTTCCCAGCCTCATTTTCGAAGAAAAATGTTCTATTGATGCCAATGAGCGATGGAGAGTTGAATTTCGTGAACTGAGTATTTCACTCTCGGTTATAGCAGCCACATTATCGTCTGTGCGCACGACGTCGGCGACCATGAGTGTTTTCAACTAGGATACCAGTCTCACGAACTTTTTGCACAAATTTTCATGCAGCAGGCGCGATGGATGCTTCATTTCGGCCAAAACTTCTTTTCAAATGCTGTAAAAGGGAACACAATTTTGGTACGCCCTCACTTTTTTTAAAGAAGGGCTATTTTTCGACACAGCTAGACCTCCAACTACCTCGTAAACGGGGACTTAAACTTTATCTGGATTTTCGTTTCGACACCGTGATTTCGTCTGTCTGAACTGACAATTGACGCCACTTTGTAATAGGTGGCCGCAGAATTAGGTCACAAACTACGTTCATCAGAAGGTATCAAAGGTTTACTGTGGACTGTCAGTTACTTCTTGCGCTCAAAATCGCCAAGCACAAGCATAGAGGGAGGTCCATATTTGCATACTAGATTTAGATTTAGATTTATTGAGTACATGCTGACACAGTAAGAGTACACTACTTAAAATTCTAACACTACCTCATTGGGGGGTGCTGCCAATTGTTTTTGGTGTCCACATTTCGGAACGCTTGGCATCTTTTTAAATAGAGAAATAGGTATTGTTGCTGCATAGATCTAATATTGACAGCGCAAATAGACGCGATCAGCTACACTTCTTAAAGTCAATGGCAGAAGTCTTCTTCTAATACAGAGAGACTCGCAGAGCCCAGTCAGAACTAACTTCGATCGTAGCCTTTGCTATAAAATAAAAAATTGAGAAAAAATTATGATCTTAAAAAATTGAGCTTATGTTTATTTCTCTGAATCACAGGCATATTCAGTGATTCCATCGGATTCTAAGTGATGGATGAGAGTTTATCCTAACCAGCCACAGCTATCAGGAAGATTGGGAATTTTTTAGAACAGCTCTCAGACAAAAATGCTTCCCCAAGGGCTTCTAAAGGCTTCATAGTTGAATCGGTCCAAAGAAGTACTTTGTGCCTTTTTTTTTAGAACTGCCAGAGCACTTAGCACTTATACTAATTCCGGGTACATCGGAAGCTGGAAAATATATTAGCCGTGCAATATTCTTCGTCCTTCTAAGATCGTGGCAACCTAACCTAACCATGCTTCGAACTTCAAGTATCAAGTTTACATAAGAAATTATTTTTAGTTTTTTTTTTTTTTTTTTTTTTACAGAACTTTAAACACTTTTAATGGATGTCGCTGTCAAGCCCCTTGTCAGATACCAACTACATTTTGAAAAATGCTTCAAAAGACACTGTTCCCCGATAAACCAAATCTTAGAGATCAACCTGCCATACATTCTAAGATATAGCGCTTTATATGAGTGGAATGGAAGTGCCACGCCCCTTTTTATTTACTTTTTTCAAACAATAAACATCAAAGATCCAAATTTTACAACTTAAGCTCTTTATAAGTAGTTTCGAGAAGTAGCGTTTTGATTATTTGGTTGTATAAAAAGAAGAATGATCATTTGTCCGCCTACCGCCAACATTTCTCAATAACAGATAACACGTCTGTCTCATTTTTATAAAAAAGAAAAAAAAAACTCCACTAAAACTAATCTGCAGTAGAAGCTATTTCAGTTGTAGTTGTAATAAACGAGTCTCCTTTTTGACAACAAGTCAACAGTAGTGGCTTCGATCAAACTTTCTTGGAGCACCCTGTAGCTAAAGTAGTCAACAAAATTAGACAAAGTTTCCAACCCCCTTGTCAGCCCTTAGAAGAATAAAAATATCTTCACATAGAGCGCCTGGAGCACGCACAACAGACCTCCATGCCAAATTTTTTTGTTCCAAGAGTTAAGGGCGTAGGCTGGAGGGGATTTCAAAATTTTTAGAATTTCTTTTACCTTTATATAGATAAAAAGTCAACAAAATATTATACCCCCTTGGGCGTATTACCAATTAAAATGGGCTCTTGGATTGAAATTATCTGAAACTGAAAGCTGTGTTAAATAACACAAAGCTGTGGTAATTGGTTAAAGTGTTACAGCCCTTAACAAAATACACACTTTTTCTATGCTCAGGGCTTGTTCTGTTGTATCCGCTAAAGCGCTCCCTATGAAGGCACTTTTCTTCCTTCATGTGGGGATCTAGAGTTAATTGGATTTAAAATTGCCCCCACTTCAGTTTAATGTGTCACTATAATTCAACTACAAATTCTGTCATTAAGTTCTTGTATTTGTCTTTAGATAGGTCGCCTGGCTTGCGCCCAAACTATGACCACAGAGCTATTTTGGGAAACTTTCGGTTTTTCATTGAAGTTTCCTATTTACCTTCAGTGACTCGAGTGAGAGTACCTACCAAATGCGAACCGCACCCTTTTTCACTCTATCTCAGTAAATCTCTGCAATCAATCTAGGTGCAATTTTTATTTCAAAATTAACCAGATAATGTTTCTATTTTCCATTCCGTGCGACCCGGGGGCTCCGCATTTTTCCAAGGTAAGATCAAGATAACCGACTTGCATCAGAGGTACGTATCCATGCGCCCTGTCTTTGTGTAGATATACATTCCCTTTGCCAAAAGGTCAACCTGTGTATTTCAGTAATTACAGTAATCGAATGTGTGCAGGCACATCCTCCTGCCTCGTGCCTCACATCAGCCCTTTCAATTTAATGTTCGACTTATTTATTTATTTCATTTTTACTTTTATTTAATTCTTGTGCATTTTTAGAATAACCAACTTTCCTTTCCACTTAAGACTCGGTTTTTCGCCGATTGTGAGCAGGTCTTACAGAAAATCTATGGACTGTTGAACTACCTAGAGTTGTCCTCCTTGATTCCGCCACATAGACGACATCTCCTCAGTTGCTCAACAAAACCGAACGAACCTTCCAGCTCAAGATGTGTCCCCGTCCCAGTAAATGAAGACTCCAACAACTGGCGAAGGTGTGAAACAAACCTGACATCAGAAGAATTTAATTGTCTGCATTAAATTTGTCCAACCAATTGTTTATTCTATTCTTTGTATTATGAACGAACAACCTGTTTAGCGTTACACGAAAAACAACCTGAAGCAAAATAAGTAGTTAGACATAATTTTAATTTTGAACTTCATTTGCTGTTCCAACATGACTAAATTGTTATAAGATATACAAAATATGTATGAGTACTCCCGTCCCAACTCCTAACTCCTAAGTCTAGAATTCTCTCTCTCTCTCTGATGTCTCTCTCTCTCTCTCTCTCTCTCTCTCTCTCTCTCTCTCTCTCTCTCTCTCTCTCTCTCTCTCTCTCTCTCTCTCTCTCTCTCTCTCTCTCTCTCTCTCTCTCTCTCTGTTGTTTAAAAAGTATAAGCAAAGCAAAAGTTTAATGCGAGAAACAGATTAACACAGCGACAGCAAGAGCAAAGCAACAGCGAATTTAGGATTAGCTCTAACGTTGATGTCGCTGTCGATGTTGCTGTGCTAATGTGTTCAAACTAATTAAAATATATTGGTTCTAAAGGTTCAGTCAAAGTTGCTTTTGCTGTGTTAATCTGTTTCTCGCATAACAAACAAATTATATGGACTAGGTCCGCCCAGTGGTCGAAAATCGACCACACAGTTTTTACATTATTTATATGATGATAAAATTGGTGTAGCAATATTTGACTTGAAGCGAATTTTACTATCTGTCTTTAAATAAACAATTCGTAATAATTACTGATGAACTGACCGTGGTAATTTTTCCCTTTTTAGGGTTCCGTAGCCAAATGGCAAAAATCGGAACCCTATTAGATTCGTCATGTCTGTCTGTCTGTCTGTCTGTCTGTCCGTCCGTATGTCACAGCCACTTTTCTCCGAAACTATAAGAGCTATACCGTTGAAACTTGGTAAGTAGATGTATTCTGTGAACCGCATTAAGATTTTACACAAAAATTAAAAAAAAAACAGTAAATTTTGGGGGAAACTCAAAAAATTTTTCATTTTTTTCATCAAACCCATACGTGTGGGGTATCTATGGATAGGTCTTCAAAAATGATATTTAGGTTTCTAATATAATTTTTTTCTAAAGTGAATAGTTTGCGCGAGAGACACTTCCAAAGTCGTAAAATGTTGCCCCCCCCCCCCCCCTAACTTCTAAAATAAGAGAACGATAAAACTAAAAAAAATATATGATGTACATTACCTCAATTTACCTTTAATACAATCAACTCAAAAAAAAAACATTTAATTTCATAAACATAAACCTTATACATAAGCCCTGAACCATTATTTCCTAATAATAAATGATATAAAAATACACTATTATTAAAATAGGTATCGATCAAAGTTACAACGAACTACAAGAACTTTTATGTTATGTTACTTGCTGTTTCGGAACCCTTCATGAACGAGTCCGACTCGCACTTGTCTTACTTTTTTCCCTTTAACTGTACTCAAAATCGCTTTTAAATCCCACGACACTTTTTCGCCTCAAAATTCAGTTTTTAGAAGTAAAATTTGTTATTCAAGGAAAGAAAATTACGATTAATTAACTTTTAATACAAAAATCACAGTTTGTAACATTATTACGATTATTTTATGGTACTAGAAAATTTTGATAAGAGACAATTTATATAGGTAAGCAGTTTTTTTTATGCACATTCAGTGTGTTAATAATCATAGTGAAATGTAGGAGTTATCATGAAATTTCAGCAAAAATTTATAGTTTTAATATGGTGCATTTTCCCTTTATCCCACGAAAGGCTTTTCGGATATCAAAATTCCCACGAAAAGGGATAAATCCCACGATATAACAACACTGCTGGCGTGTGCAAAGAATACACATTTTTCTACTCCAGAGGAAAGGGAAATTTGGGAAAATTTGCACTTCTAAAATGTTTGTGGCTAATCAGGAAATCGACTGGGCGAATCGCGAAGGCGAAATGTACTTTCATTCATATCAAACTAATCCAATCACTCCTGCGCATATTCTCTTCTCTTCATCAAAGTTATACGCAATAACAGCATATAGCAACGTTCTCTGGGTGTGATTCTCTTTTGTAATTTCTGATTCACATTCATACAGGAACAGGACACAGAACTTCGTCTAAGCGAAAGAAAAATGTGACTAATCGAATTAGAAATACCCTTGCGCAAATTCTCTTTTCTCTTCCTTCGCTTAACTGCCACCATCATCTCTGAACTGTGATACCGCCATACCGTCCGCAGATATAGCGATAGCGAAGGCGAAATGTTATCTTTCTCTGTATATATAATATATAGTATGCGTACAGTGTTGTTTTTGTAACCAAGGTAATTTAAAAATTAGGGTAGTAATAGTAAGATTAAGTAGAGTCAATAGGTAGGTATGTTCTGAAAGAAATTGTGTTGGCGATTAATATAAATAAGTAACTTATAAGAGGCAGTGAATACGTATCTCTTTCTTCGTCTAACTACCACCATACGTCGGTGACGCCGCCCGCAGAGATTATTGTTGTTGTTGTTGTAAGGTAATTTAAAAACACTATTTTACCTATTTTGCAAATCCTTTTTGGAAATTATAATATTTTTCGCCTGATCTATGATCGGCACGCTTCAAATTGGTAAAAGAATAAATGCAATTGGTATCCATTTAGTAGGTTAAATATTTTCTGAAAGAAATCGTGTCGGCGATTAATATATAGATACACGCATTAAGTCTAAAATGGTTCTATTTAAATGTAAATAGACCAGATAATTGTATTTTAAATAAAATGGAAAAAAACACCCGACTAAAGATAATAAAATGTATTATGTACTTACTAATGTGGTATTCGTTTGGGCTTCTTCAGATTCACTCTCAGATTTCAGATTTCGTGTGTCTAATCGAACATAAAAATGTCACTTGCTTTTTTTTGTGATAATATTTGTGAGATTCGAATATGTGTAGCCTTCAACACTTTTCAAAGCGTTTCCATTCACTGGTTAATAGTGAGGGACTCGAACAACCTCTAAAAAACCTCCCGGGAGGGACTGACTTTCGTCATCCCGAAATGGGATTGCACCTAGTCGTTCGACTAATCGGCAATTTATTTTTAAAATATTTGGAAAATTCATAAGAAAAATCCGCCGTTTGTCGGATTTCGAAACTTTTTTATTTGAAGATATTACCTAATCTCTTGGCCTTGGCTAACTCTTATAGATCAAGGGGTTTTACCCGCCTCAATCTTCTGATTACATTGTCAGTATTTAAAAGTTCTGTAAGTTCAACGTTAACGTGGTTATGAAGCCTACTTCTGTGCCTTTGGGCAACCTTTTTAACTTCATCTTCAACCATTTCAATATTTAGATCTCTATGTAGATCAGCGTTGCGTATGTACCAAGGTGCATTAACTATGTTTCTTAGTACTTTATTTTGGAAGACTTGAATTTTTTGTAAATTTGATTGGCATGTGCATGCCCACAATTGGAGCCTGTAGGTCCATACTGGTTTCAAGACTTGCTTGTATAGCAGTAATTTATTGTAGTTGGACAGGGAGGAGTACCTCCCAATAAGCCAATACATTTTACTGTATCGCATGTCCAGCTCATCTCTCTTTTTCTTTACATGCGCTTTCCAAGCTGTATTTGAGTATTCCACTACATTGTTATTAATGTATACTGGAATGTGTGGTACGTTTTTATACGTAAAATTAATATGGACTGACTTTAGGTCATTCAATAAATTTTAAATTAAAACATTCGTAATTTGCGTTCCGATTGATTTTTTAATAAATACATAAATAATTTACAAAAATAGATTCACCCGATGCAATGCCTTTCTTTGCTTTAGAACAAATTCACGAAAACCTACCCGCCCTCCACCAGTTGTCAAACTCAAACGCACTTGTATTGGTAAATCTGAGAAAATATCTAGATTTGCAAAAGTGCTCTAAAATCTGAAAAAGATTGTTTTTTTTTTGTACCAAATGAACATAAAAATTGCTCTGATTGTGAGAGCAGAAAAAGTGATCTGAGAGCGCCCAATCGAATACCACATAAGAATTTGTTTTATTTGGCTCGCTGAGTGTCGTTACATTCGAAATTGAACTGTCAACAGTCAAGACACCATTTCTCTCTTCTACATGACGCCAGCCCCATCTACATATGAAAAACTGCGCAAACCTTGATTCACTTTTAAGGTATGAGTATGAAATAACCATAAACTCAAACCCAATATGATCGTTCGTGAAATTCGCGCAGTGCAATTCACCATACGGCGTAAATGGTGGTGTTTGTATTTGGTTTGTAAATAAATCCGTATCTTGTGCATCCACCCTGCTGATATTTCTGGTCGCCTGGCCTTTATTCAAGAATTATCCACTCGTTTCTGCAACGCTACTTTAGTCCCGTGACGTATTCATGCTTATTTTGAGATTCGAACGAATAGCCAATTCTAACGAATGTCTCTTAAAATACACAAAGTTCATTCGAACGAATAGAGACATTCGTTAGAATTGGCTATTCGTTAGAATCTCAAAATAAGCATGATTATGCATAAAGACTTGCATTTAACCGCTAATAAGGTACAATTGACTCAAGAACTAAAGCCTCTTGACCATTTCAAGCTTCGTCAATGGTCAGAACGGTGGCAAGAAATGGCAACAGTGGATGATCAATTTTCGAAGAAAATCATCTTCAGTGATGAGGCACATTTTCACCTCAGTGGATTCGTCAATAAGCTGAATTGCCGCATTTGGGCGAATGATAATCTAAGAGTGATTGTCGAAAAACAAATGCACCCAGAAAGAGTGACTGTTTGGTGCGGGTTATGGGCTGGCGGCATCATCGGGCCGTATTTTTTCCAAAATGAGGCCGGTCAGGCAGTTACTGTGAATGGTGTTCGCTATCGTGAGATGATAACGAACTTTTTATGGAGCGAATTGGAAAATATGGATGTGGATGATATGTGGTTTCAATAGGACGGTGCCACTTGCCACACAGGTAACGAAACAATGGCTCTTTTGCGCGACAAATTCAATGGCTGTGTTATCTAACGTGGTGGCGATGTCAATTGGCCGCCAAGATCATGTGATTTGACACCGTTGGACTTCTTTCTTTGGGGTAGTTTGAAAGAAAAGGTGTACGTCGATAAGCCAGCAACTATTCAAGAGCTGAAGGATGAGATAATTCGGCACATTAACGGCATTGAACCTCAATTTGACCTCAGCGTTATCGAAAATCTGGACCATCGGATGGACGTGTGCCGCCGAGGTGATGGCGGCCATTTGGCCGATATTTTGTTTCATACATAATTGAACCATACCAATATTATTATTATATTATCATAATAAAAAAAATTACAATAATTTCCTAAATAATTAGTGTTTTCTTCAAAATCAACATCGGCCCTTAAAACTTAACCACCCTTTACATAAAAAAAGTCGGGTTAGTTACACCATTTATAACTCAAGAACGGCTGGACCGATTTGGATGATCTCTAATTTGTTGTATTCGCCTCCGCACCGAATAGCAGAATAACTATTAAAATATTGAAAAGATCCACGTAAAGCAAAAAAGAAAAGGAATATTCTAAATTTAGAAATATACCAGCGGGCCGGCGAACTTCCTACCGCCCAAAATTGACTTTTTGACTTAAATAATTTGGAGCATTTACTATTCCACCTGAAATTAATTTTTTGATCCAAAATATCTTTTGGCAAATACGATCTCGCTGTATTTTACGATCAAAATTTAAAACAAAACCGATTTCAATGAAATTTTGTGGATGTGTATTGTTCGTTCCCGGTTCGAAGATAGGATACTTTTCGACCTGATAGATGGTGTGTTGTCGATCTCCGAAACAGCAAACATTCTCATTCCGCAGATTCCACTTATTCAGAACGATTTGCCATTCGTATTTGAGGGTCTTGAATTTCCCGTGCGTTTCGCTTTCACTATGACATTGGATATTTGTGTATTTCTGGCATCAATCTTGAATTCCAATGTTTCTCACATGGTCAATTTAGTGAAAAGCGGAAGGTTGGCCGACACGTCAAAATCATTGCGGTTTGACTGAAACAAATCGACATTGGTCTACTTCAGTTATTTCTTTTGTATTGAATATATGTTTTAAATAAAGAATTTAAATTGACCAAATATTAAACAACGTTGCATCCGTAATACCGCCCATAACTCGAGAACGGATCGTCCGATTTGACCTATATTTTCTTTGTTGTGTTTGTTTACGCCTAAGGAAGGTTCATACGCCGAAAAAGTTGAAACATTATGAAGGGAAATTGGAAAGTTCGTGAAAATTGATTGTCCATAGATGTTATGCGGGGAATTTTTTTTTAATTTTGATCGTAGTAGATAGTGAGATCGTATTTGTCAAAAGATATTTTAGATCAAAAAAATTAATTTCGGGTTGAATAGTTAATGCTCTAAATTAATTTAGTCAAAAAGTCTATTTTGAGCGGTACGAAGTTCGCCAGGCACGCTAGTAATGAAATAAAATCAAATAGAATACAAAGTATCTAGGTATAGGTATACATAACAAAAAAGTCGGGTTAATTACACCATTTATTACTCAAGAAAGGCTGACCGCTTTGGATAATCTCTGATTTGTTGGATTCGCCTCCGCCCCGAATAGCAGAATAACTATTAAAATATTGAAAAGATCCACGTAAAAAAAACAAAAAAAAAAAAAAAAAACAAAAAGATATGAAAGTTTGTATGGGGAACCGCACTTTGAAAAAAGTTAAGTAAAGAAGGTTATTTTTATACATCACGAATATTGGATCGCGGCTAATTTTCTTATTTTTACATACTTTATTTCATGATCAGAAACATGACTTCAACTTTCATTTCCTTTGTGTTGTGGTTTGTTAAATTACCTATATGAAGGGAATTGCTATGGGTCTCAAGACCACCTTCCCTAACTTAACCTAACCTAATCTTATTTTATTCAACAAAAAATTGGTCTATGAATTTGCAAAGAGAACATTTGCCCTATAGTTTATCGGTACATCGAATCTGGGGTTGCATAAACACTAATTCACTTTAATCATCAACTGTTTTCCTGCGATTTGGTAATTTTCCTTTGTATACGTTTTGATCCAGGTGAACACACTATAGAGCCGAAAATGGAAAATGTTGACCGGGAATTCGTGGAAACCCGAAATTGTATTTTTTCAGGGGTCCCCCATTACCCCTGATGTCTGAAAATTCAATTTTCAATGGAATGGAGAAAATATCGATTCAAAGGAATGACAAATACTTCAATATTGACAATCGTCTAATTTTGACATCCTCGAAAATCGTGTTTCCGCAAAAAGAAAGAGCTGATCATAAATGGAGTCAAATCGAGTAGTGAGAGCCACACGTCATGGAAGTAATGATTAAGATTAGCGGAACCATATTCGACGTGAAGACCGAAGGACACGTGCACCAACGTTCAATTTAAATCGAGTTGCGTTTCGCTATGCTTCCGCACTCGGATACAATATTCTTTGGTGCGTTAATATTGTACCATTAAATGTCGTCTGGGCCATTGAATGTCCACCGCAGCAATTAGTTCTTTAATGTGATCAGCTTGTGTTAAAAGGTGTCACTATTCCGATCTCCGATGAAGTCAAATATCTGGGAGTAATCCTCGATAGAAAGCTTTTTTGGTCCAAGCATGTCGAATCGAAAACCGATAAAGCGCTGCCAACTTTGTGGCAGTGTAAAGGCACTTTTGGCAAGACATGGGGCTTATCCCCTAAAAGGGTCCTTTGGATCTATACGGCAATGGTAAGACCACTGCTCATATACGCGTCGGTTGTATGGTGAAACAGGCTTTCACGGAAACGTGTTACTGCCTCTTTTGCCAGACATCATAGAACGGTTTGTCTCGGCTGCACAGGGGCCTTCCCCAGCACACCGGGCTCCGCTCTAGACGCTATGATGAACCTCCCCCCCTCCCCTTGATATTTTTATCATGGAGTGTACGCTGAAAACCATCTCTCGGTTAAAGAGAGGTGGCTTTTGGTACCACGCGCATTGGAGTTTTGAAGAACTTGTGCGAGAATTATCCTTTGACCCCGGTCTTATGGATATGCCCTCTGACGCAATGACTCCAGAAATCCTACTGCGACAAAACTACCACGTCAACTTTCCTCAGGCAACGGAATGGCTTAGGCCAGACTCTGAGCCAGGGAAAGAATGCCATCGTATTTTTACGGATGGCTCCAGAACCGGACGGGAAAACTAAATACATTAATGTAAGGTGTCTGTTTGGCAGTACAATGGACCAGTAGGAGTCACAACGTCAATAATTAAGTGTTTGTGTCTGAACTATTGCACTTAATTAATTAAAATAATATATTAAGTTTAGCTAAAAGGTATCATTAAACTCATTGACCATTAGGCGGTACAAAGTTCGCCGGGTCAGCTAGTATATTTATAAAACTGACCTGCATGCGTTTTAGTAATTTCGTGTAATCTGTAATGAACCGACTGCCAATTGCAACGTAGTCGATGAAATGTCACCAACTTTCTGAGTAAATAATTACAGTCACCACTTCACTTTTCGGGTGAGTCATTCGCCAGAAACACACTTTCACTCTTTTCCTGTCATCCATGAAAATGTATTTAACCCAAGGACAAGAACTTTATTAATCCCTAAACCCCAACTCTGTAGCTTCATTGACCAACACCATACGCACACATACGACGAACCACTTGGGTCGGTAATAAATTTGTAGTCTTCACATGGTGTGGTGCCATCCAAGTTTGTGTTTCCCAGTCGAATGTCCAACCAACTGAATCACCAAGTAATTAGTACAGTTTTGGTCCGGTTAGTAGTGGATATAATCACACTGGCATTATATGTATCCGGGGCAGACACACACACTCACTTTTGAGACTTTGCAGCACAACCACGCCAAAAGGCGACTCCGATTAATGCCAAGTTTTATGCTGGTCCGGATGATTATCCTCTCCACGAATCCAGTCAACAGCTATTTAATTTAATCTTATTAACATAATTGGTTGGGATTAAGATTCCATCAAAATTAAAACGAAGCAAACAGAGGAGAACTTGTGATTAATAGTCAAATAGTATAAAAGGTCCTTCTCCGACGATTTAGTGAGCGATTTCTGGCATTCATCTGTGTGAATTTACACAGCCTGGGCTTCCGGCTGCAGGATTCACACTCACTCCAAGGGAAGGAGCTACTTCTCATTAAGTTTGATGCTACGACTGGGATCGGAACTGAAACTGGGAAATGACCGGGTCGTTGACGTAGGCAGTTGTCCATATCGGAGATGAAAGATGAAACGCAAACTTGGTGATGTGTAAATCATCTCGAGTCAGTGGTCCGTTCGCAAATTTTCCTCATCACTTGGAAGGACATTTCTTGCTCGCTGACAAGCAAACGAAGGGAGCCGTTGCCATACTCAAATAGAGTGCGGCCGGCGGTAGAAATGGTGAAAGTTTGCCTCAAAACGCGATCAAGAATAAGGGCCAGTGATGCATATTTTATAGGTATACAGAATCTTGGAAATTTCGGGACAAGTTTTCGCAGTTTAGTTGGTTCGAGTTTCTGTTGTTGTCATGGTTATGATGGAAGGTTCGAAAAAAGAAAGGACGAATGATTTTCGCACTTATCGATTATTATTTACGGGTGAAGCAATTCGTGAGTTAAAATAGATAAGACAATTGCTTAGAAATCGGATAAATATCTAAAGAACGCAGCACACCATCTAGATTCAAATTAATGAACTAAAATTCTTTCCCATAAACTTGCCGCCGAAGTGAATGCATTTTTGCTTTCTATACCGCTCGTCCATTTCCAGCAACGACTGACTTGTGAGACAGCTGAGCTTCAGGTCAACTTGTCTGTGGGACAGACTTCATCCAACATCATGGTCGGGGTGGACTGACTGGCTTTTTTTTTTATAAATAAAAGAATATCGCTTTCGGGCATCCGCATCATCAAGATGATTAGAAGCGACACAACCTTTTTTTTTTTTTTTGCTAAAGACCTATCAATCAATGCCATAAGTAAAGTTGGATGTAGATAAGTTCAGCATAAATTGGGAAGACACCTTCTGGCAAAAATCGTAACAAGAATGACATCCGAAATTGAAACCAATAGAATTAAGTCAAACTAGTTTTAATTGATCCCCTTCGTGAATTTTTGCATGACAGTTAATGGGATAATAGCAGGTACTCGGGATAGAGTACAGCCCACCATCCTACAACCCATGCATAGCCATCTCATACAACTTGTTTAGTAGACCACGGGGCAACTGATCCATGGCTAGGGCGTAGCTCACCTTTCAATAACCCATCCACGGCTTGTTTCAAGGATAGGGCGTAGCTAACCTTTCAACAACCCATCTATACCCATCTCAAACCCACAAAACTAGTTTTATAGACCACGGGACAACTGATCCACTGGTCCAAATATAACTTTGCTGATCTTAGAACCACTTTCAAGACAAGTGATGTGAGCCATTTAAAACTCCGATTCAAATACTTACTTACTTACTTAGGTGGCGCTACAGTCCGGGGTGGACCTGGGCCTCAACCAATACGCCTCTCCAGTTAGCGCGATCTTTGGCTAACTGCCTCCAGTTGCGCACTCCAAGTTGGTTGAGGTCCCCTTCCACTTGCGCGCGCCACCTAAGGCGAGGTCTTCCTCTACTGCGTTGTCCCTCCGGGTTAGAATCGAAGACTCTTCGGGCCGGAGCGTTGGTGTCCATTCGCTCTACATGTCCCAGCCATCTTAGACGACTGATGCGTACTTTTCTGACTAGGTCGATGTCGCTGTACAGCTCGTAGATTTCGCTGTTAAATCTTCTCCTCCAAAGCCCGTCAACGCAAACGGGACCAAAAATCACTCGAAGAATTTTGCGTTCGAAACGACCAAGGAGATCTTCATCCGCCTTTGATAGCGCCCATGCTTCTGCACCATAAAGCAGGACTGGGATGATGAGGGTCTTATACAGAGTTTCCTTAGTATTTCTCGACAAGGCCTTACTTATCAGTTGCCGTCTTAGGCCAAAGAAACAGCGGTTGGCAAGTGTGATTCTTCGTTTGATTTCTGATGTGATGTCGTTATCAGAGTTTATAGCGGAGCCGAGGTAGACAAAGTCCCTAACTACCTCAAAGTTATAGCTGTCTATCGTGACGCTCTGCCCGATTCGTCGATGTCGTGTGTCCCTTCTTGTTGACAGCATATATTTTGTTTTACCCTCATTCACCACTAAACCCATTTTTGCCGCTTCTGTACTAATACTTGCAAACGCACCAGTGACAGCTCGCTGTGTTGTACCAACAATGTCAATGTCGTCAGCGTATGCAAGCAGTTGCACAGACTTATAGAAAATTGTGCCTCTGGTGTTGGCTTGTGAGTTTCGCACAATCTTCTCAAGAATGATGTTGAAGAAGTCACATGACAGCGCATCACCTTGTCTAAATCCTTTTTTGACATCAAATGTCTTGGTGAGATTGTTTCCGACCTTTACGGAGCAGCGAGCGTTCTCCATCGTCATTCTGCACAATCTGACAAGTTTGGCAGGGATGCCAAAACTAGACATGGCTCTGTATAGCTCGTCTCTATAAACGCTGTCATATGCGGCCTTAAAATCGACAAAAAGATGGTGAGTATCGATCTGGTATTCTTGGGTTTTTTCCAGGATCTGCCGTAGTGTGAATATTTGATCGGTCGTGGACTTACCGGGCCTAAAACCGCACTGATAGGGACCTATCAGATCGTTGACGAATGGTTTCAGGCGTTCACACAATACAGCAGACATGATCTTATACGCAGTGTTCAGGAGACTGATGCCTCTGTAGTTGGCGCAGTTAAGAGGGTCTCCTTTCTTGTGGATCGGGCAAACAATGCTGAGGTTCCATTCATCAGGCATACTTTCCTCTAACCAAATCTTGGAGATGAGTTGGTGTATGCACTCTACCAAGTCATCTCCGGCTGCCTTGAAGAGCTCGGCAGGTAAGCCGTCTGGACCAGCAGCCTTGTTGGATTTAAGCTTAGATATTGCTATCCTCACTTCATTTTGGTCAGGTGGACGGAAATCTTGGCTGTCATCGTCCAGGTTGAATGGTTCGTTCTGCCTAACAGCGGAATTTGTGTCGTCTTCGCCGTTTAACAGTCTGCAGAAATGGTTTTTCCATGTCCTCAGCACCGACTGTGACTCTACTACAAGGTTTCCTTGTTCGTCTCTACAGGTCTCCGTTCGAGTCTTGTTGGCATGAAACGTTCTTTTTACCTTTTGGTAAAACTTCCGAACATTGTTCCTGGAGTAACACCTCTCTATATCCTCGATCGCGCGCTTCTCATGCTCTCTCTTTTTTCTGGCACTCTTCGTCAAACCAGGGGTTTCGAGGGGGTGGGCTGGTGAAACCGAGCACATCAGTTGCGGCGGTTTTGATGGCTTCTTGGCATCGGCGCCACTGGTCTTCGGCACTTGATGCTGGCAGCATAGGACTTCTCGAGAGGTTGAGGGATACGCGATCGGCAAAGGTTCTGGCGGTTTGTTGCGTTTGTAGTCGTCCAACGTTAAATCTCCTCACAGTATTTTCTCGTTGTTGTGGCGTCTTGGATATCCGCATCCGTACCTTGGCTACAACAAGGTAGTGGTCCGAGTCTATGTTGGCCGCTCGGAAAGTTCGGACATCTAGAATACTGGACGAGTGCCTTGCGTCGATCGCAACGTGATCAATTTGGTTGACGGTTTGATGATCAGGTGACCGCCATGTTCCTTTGTGTATATTGAGGTGAGGAAACCGTGAGCTAGCTATGGTAACATTACGTCCCGCAGCAAAATCAATCAGCCTAAGTCCGTTTCCAGACGTGGTGTCGTGTAGGCTATGTTTTCCGATTGTGCTACCAAAGATGTCCTCCTTTCCTATTTTGGCGTTAAAATCACCCAAGACGATTTTAACGTCATGCTTAGGACATTGCTCATATGTTTTGTCGAGGAGCTCGTAGAAACACTCTTTGGTAGCATCGTCTTTATCTTCTGTGGGGGCGTGAGCGCATATCAGGCTGATGTTGGCGAATTTAGCCTTGATGCGGATAGTTGTAAGGCGTTCACTAACGTGTCGAAAGCTCAAGACTTCTTGCCTAAGTCTGCCGCTTACAACAAATCCGCATCCAAATAGACGCTGCTTTTGTTCTCTGTAGCAGTCACCGTAGTAAATGTCACAGTTTTTCATCCTCCTTTTGCCCGGCCCATCCCACCGCACTTCCTGGATGGCGGTGATACCTGCTTTGTAGCAGTCTAGGGCCTCCGCTAGTTGTTCGGCTGCACGCGGTCTGTTCAGAGTTCGAACATTCCACGTGCAGATCCGAACGTCATTGTCCTTTTTTCGTTTTGCAGGGTCGTCAACAGTGAATCCGTCCTTATCCGAGGCTATTGGTTGCTTCGCAACATGTTTGGTTTTCCGTGGTAGGGTAGTTAACCCCACGCACAACCCCCAACCTGGAGGACCAGGCCCTTTCTGCGACCCCTTGGGCAAAAGGGGCCGGAAAATTCCGGAGTTAGTAACCCGCTGCGGGGATGCGAGAGCTGCCGTTGACCCATTAAGGGCTCTTCCGCCACCATCTCTATTTCAACACCCTGACTAGTGTTGAAAATCCTCAATGACCTCAGCTCCAAATACGTCAAAGTAGCTCATTGAGGTATCTGCCATGTTGACTGTTGACGCCACCGTTGATTCAACCATGTGAATTCATCCGCCGTACGTCCTCTTTCTGAGGGGCTCATGTAAGACCTCTGAGACTCGATCAGGCAGTCATTCCGACAGAGCATTATAGTGTTGCTATTTTCTTCGTGTTCAACACTCGCGCTTATAAGTTTAGCAAGTCATGCCCGGAAGGACAAGACCAGTACCCGGTGGCTACCACGCGGAGGTAAAATAAGCACAATTGATGTGTATGAACAGTTACAACGACTGGGCATCGCCAAGTTGACGCCAATCAGTGCCTACCCTATTCATACAGCACCCAACCACCACTCCGATTCAAATACAAAATGTAAAAATGGAACACACTCCAACTACCTACTCAAATTCCATCAATATTCCAGGAAGTGGCGGTTCAGCTTCGAACCCAAGTAGCACTATGATGTGCTTTTGGTTACCACGACCCGTGAGACCTAGTTTGTAATGATTGTTAAGGGCGTGATACATTCGGTGCCTATATCTAACTTGTTGAGTTGATAAAACGGATTAAAAGATTAAAAGATTCATATTCCCGCAACTGCGGCAATGAGGCTTGTGTGGGATCCCAAGTTTGGCCGCACGGTCACCAATTGGCCAAAGCCCCGTGATTATTGCCGTGACTCTGGAAATATCTGGGCGGGTTCTGTTTAGCAGGTTTCTTGTTCTATTTTGATCGTATGTTGGCCACATCTTCCTTGATATGACGCAGTTGGTCGAACAAATCCATTGGAGATTGGATATGTGAATGAATTTGTCCCTTGACCACTCCTAGTGGAACGTGGATCCTTGCCTAGAGTGAGTTGTGTAGAGCATCCACAAGGCCATCTTTAGTTGAAGTTCCCACTTGTTTCCAAAGGTTTTGCTGGAGGCATAGAAGGCAATACACGCCTACCCTATGTTCGATGTTTTGTTCCCAGTTCACAATTTTGTATCAAGCATGATGCCCAAATGTTTAGCGCTGGACGATCGTGTGAGTGGTTTTTAAGTGGCTGTTGGCTAGTGTTACTTGAATGGATCTTGTTCTGAGCATAGGGACTATCCATTGACGACTGAATTTCTCTTTGACCAGCTTAATCAGAGATTCAAAAATTGCTTCAGTATGTACGTTGTTAAAAGTTCCCTCTATGTCTGATGGAAAGGAGGCTAAGGGTGTATTCTTGTAGTGCAAGGATTTTTCGATTGTTCGCACTACTTCGTGGATAGCCATTTCCATAGATCACCCCTTGAGGTAGGTGTGCGCTGAGAGTTTGATTTGGATGTCTGGGACATGCTAAAGTATTTTAAGTACAAAGGAGGTCAGACTAATTGTTATCAATATTCCAACGCCTTAAGAATTTCGGATCCAGCAACAGAATACCTACCGCTATCCAGTTTTTAAATTACGTATATAATCCATATTTGGCTGTGTAATTAAATTCATACTGCACGTGGCCCACAACTAAAACAAACATTATTATTTAGAGCCACATCCTTGACATGGATATACCGCATTTCCCCCGGGAAAAAAAAAAAAGGTATAGTCTACACCTGAAAAGGGATTAGCCATGTTTTTCGGTTGCCCCATCCCAGACAATGCCTGTAACAAATCTTGAATTAACCCTTTTTCGCGAACCTCCTTCACACAACAACAAGTGCGGCGCGCTTGGCCTATAATCCAAACAACCAAAGACGACCCAGTCGTTCTTAAGATAATAAAAAAAAAGACGAAACAAAAACATACTGTAGTAGCATTCTAAGAGAGTGACAATCTAGGTGAAGGGGCCGTCGTCATATCATGAATTCCCAGCTAAGCACCAAAAGGATATGTGAAATTGTTCTCTCTTCTATAGTTATCCTTCTTATTATTCGAATCACGTTCACGCGCAAAAGACTCAACGATGACGGCGCGTGGACGACGATAAACAGAGCAAAATAAAAATATTCAAAAACGGATTTTGAATTGCGTAGATTCCTTTATGTCGAAGTGGAAGTTGATCCTTGTAGAGTTGTGAAAAATCTGTGCCAAAAATTCACACAGACGGTAGACCGGCACATGAACAAGCAAAGGATGGTTCTACGACCTTAACCATACGTCTCAATCACAAAGGTAAGGGACACTTAGCTCTTTGTTTGTACAAACTAATTTGAATAGTCGAAATAAAACAAGAATTACAGATCACAGACAACTTCCGAAGGACAAAATCATGACCGGAAACATTAAAAGGGTCCGTTCCCCAACACCGAAACTTATTACACGAGTTAATGTGTCTCTTCTTTGCGTAGGCAGACTTCTATTCCCTCGCATAAAAGCTAAGAGGCTGTTGGAAAAAATTCCAAAAAAAAAGAAGACAACGTTGTATATATCCTTGTATGGAGAAGAATGTACAAAACTTGCGTTATAGGAGTAGATAGACCTATACATCTACGAATGCCCTGGTGGCACAGTAATTTGCACGTCACCCCAACTCCCATCCGGAGATAATAATAAAAATAACAAGGAGAGTGGAAAATAAAAATCTATACGACAAGTCAGTCCTTCCTTCGCCGATGTCGATATTCTGATGTTGTTCGGTCTTCGGTGCTGCTACTGCTCTTTGGCGTTATTGTTCGCCCTAAAATTGAAATTCGATTTATTATACTTTATTCTTTCTTCGGCGGGATATTATTATTTCTCATATACAAAGGACTCACTCGCAACCGCACACGAGGCTAAAAATATATTTTCTTCGACTATATGTGAAATTTGAGACGAGCTAATAAATTTAATGTTTTTTCGATGCTGCCAAGAAAAAGGATAATAAACGTTGGAGACACCATCCGTGGAGCAAGTGATAATCAGCCAATTATATGACGCATTTTTAGCGTTTATTTCATTTCTTTTTCTGTATTTGTAATCGGACGCATTTGCGTCAAAGAACAACTAAATAATCTAAGCGACATTAAGGGAACCCTTGTGAGTTGTTAGAAGCCGTGTAATTGGCGGGAGTTGAGTATTTACTTTATGATTTTAACTGTCCCACACTGTAACTGGTGGGAGATTGTGTCAGATGGAAATGAATTGACCGATATTCTCGTTCCAGAGTTACATTTTTGTGAATTTTGACGTGACTTATTCGAATGGTTTAGGGGAAGGCATGAAATTCAGCTGCGTCACCGAACCAACGAATTCGTGGACTTTTATTTATAGAAAATACATTTCGGACATTATTGCGTAAGAACGATGAAGAAAATAAATTAAATGTAAGAGAACAAATTAATCACTGAAGGACTGAATATGGCGTGAGAGTTCATTCAGAAAACTGCTGACCTATTCACGGATATCGACGAGAGTGTTTTGTTAGGGCTCGACATTCTGGCGTACATCTACATATTGGCTTTTTTGTTCTTGACTATTGTAGAGGAAATAAAGTGTGGTTAAGTTTTAAGGGCCGATGTTGATTTTGAATAAAACACAAATTATTTAGGAAATTACTGTCATTTCTTTTTATTATGATAATATTGGTATAGTTCAATTATGTATGGAACAAAATATCGGCCAAGTGGCCGCCGCAACCTCGGCGGCACACCTCCATCCGATGGTCCAAATTTTCGATGACGCTGAGGCATAATTAAGGTTCTATGCCGTTAATGTGCCGAATTATCTCATCTTTCAGCCCTTGAATTGTTGCTGGCTTATCGACGTACACCTTTTCTTTCAAATAACCCCAAAGAAAGAAGTTTAACGGTTTCAAATCACACGATCTTGGCGGCCAATTGACATCGCCACCACGTTAGATAACACAGCCATTGAATTTGTCGCGCAAAAGAGCCATTGTTTCGTTAGCTGTGTGGCAAGTGGCACCGTCCTGTTGAAACCACAAATCGTCCATATCCATTCCATATCTTCCAGTTCGGTCCATAAAAAGTTCGTTATCATCTCACGATAGCGAACACCATTCACAGTAACTGCCTGACCGACCTCATTTTGGAAAAAATACGGCCCGATGATGCCGCCAGCCCATAAACCGCACTAAACAGTCACTCTCACAATCAGTCACGAGCGTACGAGCACGCACTGGTGTTTTCACATCTCCTACAGATCCGGTTTGCTCAAATTTTTGCACGATTTTTCCGATTGTACGCACATTTGGACTATTAAATTGACCGAAAAAATCACGAAGTGCACGATATGCATTTTGATTTGAACGCCCATTTTCATAATAAGCCTGAATAACTTTATCGCGTTGCTCGATTGTCTATCTTTCCATGGTTCAAATTGAGTTAGTCTGAAATTGAGGAATGTCAAATGAAATGCAGAAAAAAACTTGACGTTAAGGTGTGGTTCACATTCAACATCGGCCCTTAAAACCACCCTTTATATAGCAGAGCCTCAAACCAGCGAACCCAACGTTGACCAAGATGGCATTTTGGTAGGGATATAGTTGTGGTTGTGGTCTCCGCCTGTGGAAAATTTATGTTGCAGAAGTGATGATGGATTTTTGGTCATCACAATCGGATAACTCATTAGCGGGTGTACGAATCTTAAAGAATTTTCACAGAGTGGGCTGAATTGACAGTTGAAATTCAGGGGTCAGAATCTGTAAGGCAAGGGGCCAAGGCCTCTTTCAGAAAATTCTCCTAAAACTGCATTTAGACTATCACGCATGCGCATTTTTGCACGAAGAGGGACAGAGAGATCCGTTTGTCCGCAGTCAATGCTAATAAAGGCGTAAGAATGAGATCACAAATCAGACGCATAAGGTGTCATGGATGTTCTACCCATAATTATAGATACGTAAAGTGGAAATAAACGCAAGTTCCGGCGACCAACAGTTCTGCAATCACATGAAAACATTTCTATTTCCCATTTAAAACATGTGAGATGAGTGTGTTAATTAGTTTCAGTACATTTAACCAACAATTCATCAATCAGTTATACGAAATAAATAAATAAATAATTTTCCATTCATCACTTCCGGAAGCCATTTTGTTTCATAGAAACGCGGAATTTCGTTCACCATCGCTATAAAAAAATATCAACATGCGGAGCGTTCCTATAATTCCTACCACGTAAACAAGATGGCCGACCACATACGTGTCACGTTTTTATGCATATTACGTCCTGCCCCTTTCAGTCAGACGGGTATTTTGTGTTGGGCATCCCTTTAATTTACCGTTTGGTCGTGTAAATTCAGCATAAATTAGTACACCCTTTTTGAATAACTTGTCCGATTGTGATGAAATAAAAATTAAGTGCTGCCCGCTTAAGCTCTGCGTTATGTCTAAGAAATTCGGAAGGATTGGGTGAGTACTTTTAATGTAAAGCGATAACAACTCCACATACGCATAGACAAATAACTTTGTTACAGAGATGATGGAGATGGAGATGATTGTTATAGAGATGATGCTCAAATGCACTGTCGACACCTATTCCCTACAGAGTCACTCTGAAGTATGTAAGTCACATCAGACACGGTTAAATTATCCGGAACAGATCACGATAATAAATACAGATCATTGAAGAATTTTATTTTTAAGTTGTGGCTACAGTTTTTTTCAAAATACAGGTAAGACGTCACAATATGATGACATTTGTAAACACAAAGCACAAGAATCGAAAAATGTAAGCAATTGCAAATGTAGGCACATGTGTTTTATTGAATTAATAACTTACTTTAAAATTGCACAATTTGCATCGCGTCCTTTTTCTTCCTTGTGTGCTGAAATTCGACTCGAATCCTGTCGTAATCCTCAAGAGCATTTGTTTCTTCCTTCGTCCAGTTATTTGGGCTTAAGGGAAAATATTATTTTGTAACCGAAACAATTTAATTATTCAAAAAAAGACTTACGATTCATCTGCTGCTCTATCCATGGTTTATCGTTGTTTATTTTTGTTTACGAAATTGTTATCTCAATTTGACATTTCACTTGCAGTATCGTGGGTGTTACCATTTGAAATTCGCATAATTTTTCTTTTCAATATTTTTGTTTTTTAGAAACTTACGTCGTTTTCGATTTGGCAAAAAATTGTTGAGACATTTTAACAACATTTTACCACTTTGGAAGTGTCTCTCGCGCAAACTATTCACGACCCCCAAAATTTACTGTTTTATTTTTTTTATTTTTGTGTAAAATCTTAATGCGGTTTACAGAATACATCTACTTACCAAGTTTCAACGGTATAGCTCTTATAGTTTCGGAGAAAAGTGGCCGTGACATACGGACGGACAGGCAGACAGACATGACGAATCTAATAGGGTTCCGATTTTTGCCATTTAGCTATGGAACCCTAAAAAACATCCTTTTTGTTGATCACACATACTTTTACTAACACCAATGTTTATGATAGGCAGCTGACAATTACGAATTTTTTATTGGAAAGATTGCTTTTTTAGCTGAATTATTTATTTTACGCGTATGGAAACGGGTATTTATAGGTATTAAATTATTTCGAAATTCGTGATTATAAATAGATTTCCAGTGCAAGTGAAAACTATTATAAAATCCCTTATTTACCTTGCCTGAAACCTGTACCCTGTATTTGTGATGGACATAGAACTTTTTTATTTTATTTTTGTAGTTACATAATTAAAATTACAAAATCCTATGTGAGAATTTCAAAAACAAAAAGTTCTATCACCCTATTTCCTAATGTTTATAAATTTTCAATATGATTGAATGACAAAGTTCTATGTACTAATATTGTTGCATAGAACTTTGTTACAGCAAAAAGTTTTAACATTTTGTAGGACAGCACTTAAGCCCGCACCAGACTTGTAACGTGTGGTGTGATCTGTCGTTTCGTGTTCTGTGCACACTTATGTATCTAGTGTGCTGCCTTTTTTTTAAGTGAATTCAAATGTTGTTTGCTTTGTTTTTTTGACGTTATTGATTTCCTAGTTCATGTGTACTCTTTATTTCACATATGTAATTTCAGATAATATATATGTCTCATTTCATTGCGCCATAGAGCATTGTGGCGCAATCGGTACAGGAGCGATTTCGACACAAGATAAGATAAGATTGTAAGGCGGGAGAGCTTTCAATGAGCTCTTGCACTGCGGCTTCTTAGAGGAGCCTATTGTGCCTTCCCTGGTAAATTCTTAGAGCCACATTTAAACTCCAGAGACCGTCAGGAAGACCAGGATCCTCTCTGGGTGTATATTAGCAAGAGATGCTGAATCAATGATTTCATCACCAAGGACGTTTTTCCTGAGACGACAAAGGGCCGGGCATTCTGTGATTATGTGAAGAGAGGATACGTCACTCTCGAGACAAAGTCTACAGATGGGATCCGGTGAGACGCCAATGCGGTGAAGATGTTTTTTCACGCGGCCGTGGCCACTGATTATTCCTGTTAGTATTCTTAGGTTGTTTTTATCCAGATTAATCAAGAAGAGTGATTTTCTGGGGGAGAATTTGCGGAAAAATGTTCTGGTGCAATTCTGCCCAGCTGTGTTTTGCCAAATCTCGTTGGACTCGAGATTACGAGATTGGTTCTTGATGTAGTTCCTGAAATGGTTTTTGCTGACTGCGCAGAAGGGTTCAGGTCCGATGAGTGGAGTGGTTGCTCCGACTTTAGCCAGTGAGTCAGCCGATTCGTTACTCTCAAATCCTCTATGGGCTGGAATCCAGTGGAGGATGACATCATAGATGTTTGAGAATGTTTCTAAGACAAGTTTGGATTTGATAACAGATGAGTCAAGAGCTTTGAGAGCTGCTTGTCTATCTGAGAATATAAATATGGTTTTTCCACGTGTGTTAGAACTTAGATTTATTCTAGCGCAATGGTTGATTGCAAGGACTTCAGCCTGGAATATGGATACGTTTTTCCCAAAACTGACTGACAAGTTCACCTGGTTTGACTCACCGTAGATTCCAGAGCCAGTCCCTGATTTCATCTTAGAACCGTCTGTTTACCAGATGATGTCAAGTCGAGATGGATTAGGTTTATATTTCTCCCACTCTTCCCTACACAACACACGAGAAATATATGTTTCTACGTATATGAAATCCATTAAAGTGATAGCGACACGCCACTCCACATCACAATACACGTTACAAGTGTGGTTCCGGCTTTAGTTTGTCTTCAGATTTGGTATGGTACGAAACCTTACGGGCCCCGTTATTATACTCAAACGAAAGTTCTCTCGAAGACGAATCTTTTGATATGGCTTATAGGACGGTGTTTGAGGTAACGAAATCGTAACCACATTAACCGTTTTTTAGAAGTCGAACGCACTGCCATTTATGTCGAATCATACGGAATTCATTCGAGTGCCGAAAAATGCTAAAATACACTAATCAATATTTTGTGTGCTATGAATGGCTTTGCATATTTTAGTCTGGCAACGTGATTGTGAGGCTTTCGTTTACAGGCATTCCAACACTTAAGAATGAAAAAAGCCACACAGCGGGAAATAGTAGAAATAATTTTCAGATCATGATTCATGATCTCGATGAGAAGCAGGATCATATGCTGATGTTGTTATTGCATGTGAATCGATGATCTATATAGATCATGGCTGATAATAAAATACGGCTATTGTAGAGCTCGAATGCGAAGAATCAAAGAATCCAAATCTAAGGTCTTTAGAAGAACAACGTGGCTTCTTAAAGAATCGGTCGCTTTCTAGATATAATTTGACATTGATTGCCCTTTGCATTACCTATGGATAGAAATGCTGCTCTGAGTGGAATTTCCCTAATTTTTTTGACAACTCGTTGGATGCGAGCGCGGTCTTCTAGAATGAAGGAGAACTCTTGAATACTGTTCACAGGTTCGGTTTTAAACCTCCTTTTGCTCCATTTCGATGACAATCTACTGAATTTCACAGCACTATAGCTAGGAGTCAGTTGGGTTTCGATGTCTTTTTAGAAATCCAGGGTCGCCATACTAAACGTTTAACTTTTCCGCCATACAGAATGTCGGCCTAGTTCTTAAAGGATGCATTCAATTACTGGCCGTCGATTGAATTTTAAACTCTAGTGTACTTTTGTTTTCGTGTTAGAGGCTTTGGTATTCTATACCGCCAACGTAAAAATTCAGCTTTACTACAGGATAGCACACGTTTGTCCAATTAGCAACTTTGCTCAACGAGAGAATAAAAATCCAGAGAATTTCCTTTTTTTTCCTGTTATAGATTCGCCCTATAAATTGTGGTACGTTTGAATGTGTAGCTTTAAAAAAATTCAGCTGTACTAAAGCATTTTACCGAAGAAAAGTTCAATCTTGACATTTCTGAGACGAAAGTTTTCCTGCAAATAGTGCTAAGTCTTCCATTGCACTTGTTGCTTTGTAGTTTTATGTCGCCATTGTAGAAATTCACTCCTCAACAGCTGGGCTGACAGGTTATTTTGTTTAAATTGGTAACTTTTGTCTACAAAACGTTTTCGGCAAGTCGAACTTTGAACTGACTGTAGGTACGTCTAAATCGTTTGCTTATGTCGGCAAGAACAATAATATCTTGAAGTTTTCCAGAGGCAAAGGTTTTCCTACAAATAGTAAATATATGGCCTTATACATCTAGTTTTGTGGTTCCAAACCGTAAATATAGGCATTCAGTTTCACTACTTATTGTCCCACTTTCAACTGAATGTTTGTCAGAATTGACAGCTTTTTTTTCAACAAGTCAGAAAAATGCTGTTTCTGTCATATATTTCTCCTATAAATTGTGGTCTGAAACTCGACTTGTAGCTTTGTGTTAAAACGTCCAGGCTTTCACTTTAAGCGTGAGCAAACATAAAAAAATATTGTTTGTTTATAACGGGTGATTTTTTAGCTGGTTTGGTTTTGGCAACACTGGTTTTGACAGCTGACGTGTGTTTCGTACCATGTGTCACTGTCAAACAGCTTCAGTTTGGTTTGCAATTTAACCATGGATCGTCTTACAAATGAACAACGCTTGCAAATTATTGAATTTTACTATCAAAATTCGTGCTCGGTTCGAAATGTTCATCGCGCGCTGCTTCCATTTTATGATCGACATTCTCGACCTTCTGAGCAGTCTATTCGGAAGATTGTGACCAAATTTCGCACCAAATTTACTTTGTTGGACATTAAACCACCAACACGTTTACGTACTGTGCGTAGTGAAGAAAATATTGCGGCCGTATCAGCTAGTGTGACAGAAGACCGCGAAATGTCGATTCGGCGCCGTTCCCAGCAGTTAGGCCTTTGTTACAGCACTACGTGGAAAATTTTGCGGAAGGATTTGTGCGTAAAGCCTTTTAAGATACAGCTTGTGCAAGAACTAAAGCCAGCCGACCTACCACAATGGGGTGAATGGGCTCTTGGAAAGCTGGCCGAGGATCCGCTTTTTTATCGAAAAATTGTGTTCAGCGATGAGGCTCATTTTTGGTTGAATGGGTACGTAAATAAGCAAAATTGCCGCATTTGGAGTGAAGATCAGCCAGAAGCATTGCAACAGCTACCAATGCATCCCGAAAAAGCCACTGTTTGGTGCGGTTTATGGGCCGGCAGCATTATTGGGCCATATTTCTTCAAAGATGATGCGAATCGCAGCGTTACTGTCAATGGTGAACGCTACCGAGCGATGATAACAAACTTTTTTTTGCCCGAAATGGAAGTTCTTGACTTGCATGATATGTGGTTTCAACAAGACGGTGCCACACAGCACGCGAAACAAAGGCGCAATTGCGAGGCGAGTTTGGTGAACAGTTAATTTCACGTTTCGGGCCGGTCAATTGGCCGCCTAGATCGTGCGATTTGACAACATTAGATTTTTTTTTGTGGGGGTATGTCAAGGCTAATGTGTATAGGGACAAGCCCGCTTCGATTGACGCACTGGAAGCGAACATCCATGCATTTATTCGTGAGATACCGGCCGATATGTGGGAAAGAGTATGCCAAAATTGGACTCAGCGGATGGACTACCTGAGACGCAGCCGCGGTCAACATTTGCATGAAATTATGTTTAAACATTAAATTGCAAGGTTCAAACTATCGATTCAAATAAATATTTCATTCATTTTTTCAAATTTTTTGTGTTTTTTTTTTTTTTAAAGTTCTAAACCTCTTAAAAAATAACCCTTTATAAGCCCGTCAATCTTACAACAGGCCCAGTGAAAGATACTTTCCAAGCGGCTGTAGCTGCTTCTGCAACGCAGCATTCACTTTGGTTATAGGTTTTTAATATTTTGACACGTTCCTCGAGTTTATTGTGAAGCGATTTATTTCGGACCGCAAAAATATGGTAGACGTGTTTCTGACACTTTTTTGGACGGGAAAAGCTATGAGTGCCGAAATAGTATGTTCTCTAAAAAGAAACTTCTGGGTGGTCCACATGGTTGTATATCTTAGTCTTCCTTTTACTAGCACGAGTGCTAGGAAAGGAAAAAACTTTTTGCACCCCTAAATCCGATTCAAAAATATTTCTGCTTCTTAAAAAAAATGTCAAGTTGCTCCTTTGGATAAATATAAACCTAGAAAATTATGATCTAAAACTAACGTAAGAAAATGCCCATGTACTCAAGTTTTTCAATACACCAATGAAAGACCTGCATCCAGCCTTTCACATGACATCAACCTTAATTTCAAGATCGAGATTCAACTTACAACGTGAGTACTTAATCAACCAGTGAATTTTTTTTTTTTGTATACCATTCTGAGGAAGTTCTCAGAAAAAATAGCTTACCACGCCCTACTTCCAGGTACTTTCCAATACTTAAATAAACCCATCTCTTTTGCAGATCAAATTCAATGTCAAGTTTAACAGCGGTAAAGTCTACATTATTACATAATAACAAATTTGGGGTCTCCTTTCCGCAAAAAGATGGAAACATCTTTAGCCATTATGAAACTTCATCAAAGACCAACATGTCCGGAAACTATAATTCAACCTTTCACCAAAACGACGTAATAAAGTTGATATTCCTTCCCGCACGAAACGACGAAACCCCACTTCCATGTAGATATCAATTTAAACTATGTCGATAATTTCAGTGAAGGTAATAAATTTGTTGGTTCTACAAAAAAAAAAAAAAAAAAAAAGTAAACAGGATACGCATGTTAAAAGTCCAATTGGACGCTTTTCGGTCAAGATATATGTAAGATTCATGCTCATCCCTCTGACAGCGATGGTGGACTCATAATGCCCGTGGGGATATATCAACTTCTGTGGGACATCATCATAATCTAACGAACAACAAAAAGCCTCGGGTTTATAATAAATTTTCCAAACGAATTACGAAATTGTCGGAAGCTAACAATTTCCCTCGAGGATAACGACAAAAAATAGAAAATAAATAAAAATCACTGCCGGTCCTGAAAGTATGTGTGTGTGATTGTTTGTCTGTCACTGTTTGAAGGAGACCTTACAGGGTTTTTATTCCTCTCGTCTTAAAATAAAAAGACCTCAAATGTTGGTATCATCGGAGTATGGCAGGCTTCTAAATAACCTTCATAATCAGTTGCGAATAAGTGGAAGCATGTTGGGTAAAGCGTAAAGGTGTGCTGCTTAGTTCTGGAATGAATCCTTCTCTTGATGTTTAAATTTACACTGATTTTTGGTTCTGCACTAGACTGTAAAGAAAGGTCAGATTAGATTGTAGATTGAAGACATGCGAGTACAAATAAAACTCTTCTGTAACTGAGCGAAAACCACAGCCACGAACCTTAACTAAAGAGCACACAAAAATAGACTGATCAAGAACTCTGAACCACTTTGTTTAAAATAGAAAAATGGAAAGTAGGTACTGTCACTGTCACTGTCACATCATTCTCCGACCATGTATATTATATAATATTTATCTCTCCAAGGATTAAACCCACAACCCCCAAGAAGCTTCCGTTCAAACAGCTCTGATATATAAAAGTACGCACCATAAACATGGTTTACACTTTTCGATGTGTTTGCAGCAGAAACGTGTTTTTGAACGCAGCGAAAGTGGTGCGGGCAGTTGCAGAAATAAAACATGGATAACTGCTTAATTAATTTCGAAACACATTAGGGGTATTCACGATCCGGTGCAACTGGTCTTGTATCATTGCGAAAGTGCAACTTTTTTTCGCACCACAACAACAAAATATACTGACAAAAATTTCGCTACACTTTTGCACTTTAGCTATACCCTGACCCTATTGTATCCGAAAAATACAACAGAGTAGCGTTATCAAGTTGACAGTTCGCTAAATTATGAATTCCTGTGTGCAGGTATCGGAAAAAAAACAAAGAGAATGGAAAACAAAAATAAGTGCCGCCGAAGGAAAAATCATAATTTTTGTTATTTAATATTAATTAATTAACATAATTTTGTCTCCATTATCTTCCAATAAATTGAATCGTTTTTCTTTTTCGCTTTTTAAAAGATTTTTTTCAGAACAAATGTCAATTGTCAGATTGGGTCTGACTTTGTTTCAGTTTTGCTATAGATGAGAAAACGTGTGTTCACGATCTGATAAAAAAAAATAAAATTTCGCAATTTTACTAGGTCTGTTACACCGAATCGTGAATACCCCTATTATTCGTGACTCTTATTCCTGAGCTGCCAGTTTTAATGAAAAGGCATAGTGTCGCGAAAGTTAAGTCCTACTTGTCCCAGTCAAACATATCCATACCGCTCTAAAGCTGTGGATTCAAACGTGGTGGTTCTTCGATGATTCCCATTGATTTGGTGACGAGAAAAAATAAACTCTTGACGAGAATGTACGTTTCAGGGAATTTCTCTTTAAACTGTCTACACTTCCACACCGGAACGAGGTGGTGCGCATACCCAGCAGCCATATGCGACTAATTTTGATAGTCTAAACTAGGTGTAGCCAGTCCGTCAAAACGCATCAACTAAAATTCAGTTTTAGTGAATGAATTTTTCATTCAGATCTTAAGCAACAATTTATATTGATCAATTAGGTCTCTTTTAATTAGGTCTACGAAGTTATTGATCAATCAAACAAGTTTATCAACAAGATATACGTGGTTCTCATCAATTAAATGAGTTGATCGCAACGAGATGCTTCATCAATTACATGGTGTACGAGGCTATTAGTCAAATGTGTTGTTCAACTAGGTATACGAGGCTATTCCTCAACCAAATGAGTTGATCATCTAGGTATACTAGGCCATACCTCATTCTAATAAGTTGATCAACTATTTGTAGGAGGCTCTTCGCCAGTCGAATACATTGATCAACTAGTCGCACGAGGCTATTCCTTAATCAAATAAGTTCATCAACGAGGCTAACGTGGTTATCCATCAATAAAATGAATTGATCAACGAGAAGCAAGTGGTTTTTTGTTAATTATAATAGTTGATCAACTGGATATGTACGTGGATATTTATTTATTTTTTCTATTTATTCATCAAATCGGGTAATTAAGCTAGCACAAGGCTATTCACAATGTAGAGAGTTGCGTAGGTATATGTGTACTAGCTGTGCCCGCAACTTCTTACGCTGCGTGAGACTAATCAAAGTGGTGAACATTGTCAATGTAAAACAATAAAGCAAACAAAGCTTTTTACCTAAAACACCAATTTAAGAAAATTAAATTCGACAGCGTAAGTATTAAAGTTCCACTTCCTTACTGTAGGTATCAACGTAGGTAATATCAAAACAACCACTAAAACAAAAGCCTTAACGGAAATTTATATCTACACCAACAATAAATAAATCAAACAACATGATTCACCTATATCGCCTTTACTTCTTGAATTCTTCAATTCTTTACTGTAGCTGGTATTAACGTAGGTATAACAACCATTAAAACAAAAACCTTGAACTCAATTTCTATATACACCACCATACGTCCATCAGCGCACGTCATCAGCCACCTGCACATTTCCTCAGAAACACATTGTCGCTGTTGATTACATACACATTCACGTCGCATACTTCTCTTTCGTTTCACTTAATATGGAGAAAACACCACGCAGTTTTTTTTTTCATATGAACGTGCTTGTGCGATGTGCGTCACGCAACCACCCCAAAGCATAACAACGACCAAGAACCGCGGCTGCTGATAATGATCGATTTGAGAAAATAAATTTATTTTGTTCATGTTAGATTTTAGGTTGTGGCTCAGCTTCTAGAGGACATAGAAAGCTGATTGATGGCTTGAAATAACTATAAAAGTGTTGGCTCTCCTAAGTATTTTGTTTTGTTTACATAGGCATGGCAATGAAAGGAATAGCCTATGTGTTTCTCAGAATCTTAAGGAACATTTCAAAAGAAGTTTCATCGAAATCTGTGCAGTAGTTTTCACGCCATTAGGTAACAAAGAAAATGCCTACAGTTTTATTATATGTAGGTATAGATAAACACGGGACTCGCGACGTAGCTGTGAATTGTTATTTTGTATGTCACATTTTGTATGTAGATACCACCAAAAAGATTTGTGTTTCAATGAATTATTTGTTCCGCGGCCCTGATACTTCCTCCACCGCTCAATCAGCCCGTGTCGACTTATCATTTTTTTTTTTCGGCATCCCGTCGCACCTTATTACACATCTATCTACCTACAACACACCCGTTAGCGATGCTCTAAACCTTGCCGTCAGCCGAACGGCAGGATAATCATCCCACGCGTTGTGTTATTTTTAAAGATAGGTAACTCCGAACCTTGTCATGCATATACGCATCTCAAATCCCTTTGGAAAGTACATTCTCCCGACGCCACCCAACATTTTTATTCAATTCCTTTCAAAATTTAACGCATATTGCCATGGCACACCGTCACACTTCCTCTATAGTCAACAAAGCAAATCACTACCAAATCATACAAGCTGCTCGCCATCCATATACCCTCATCCAAGGGAAGCAGAAAAAAAAAACCAGACTCTGTTTATCCTTATTTCTAATTTACCACGTCCTGTGCAGTTCGCGGCGTGAATGCCCCGAAATGAATGGATCAAGCTTTACCCATCCACACAAAACGATTTACGCCCAACAGCTACAGCAGTAGTGTTTAGAGTATCTCCATTCAAACTTTCGAATGCCTCCACAGATATAATATACGGGCATACGAACACGATACCAAATTCAATTTACGTCATCACCCTACAACAGCCGACACATTGCGGTGGAGCCTCCAAAAAAAAAAAAAATGATAATGGACCGACAAAGCACACCAAGGCAAAGCCCCCTAAAAAGCCTCTCAATTGCGTAATGTGTACTTGTGTAGTCACAATGAGTTTCTCAGTGTGTGGCCCCTTGACAGTGTAGATATGGCCCCGTATGTATTTCTGTGTTCTGTGCGTCACAGAATAACCATCTGTGCCCATCCTAATGCCTGCTCCCAGAGAAACACTACAGAGAGATACCGAACTGTAGAACTGTAGTCCCGCTTCCGTCTGGTGAATAAATGCGATCGATTCAGTACCTGTAGGTATATGCGAAATGCGACAAGCGAGTCCCATATGTAATGCTTGCGCTCGTTCACAATTCACTGCCAAAATGTAACTTACACATTACAGTCGACACCCTCTCTCAGTATCAATCTGGCGAGTAGTTTATCTCCTGTTTGTGAGATGTGAGTTGTGAATGGAACAAGGAAGCTTTTCTATGGGAATAAGTGACTACCATCAGCTAGAGCCAGATGGATTAAGGTGAACGACAAATGTTTTCGGTCGCCGAGCGTCGACAATGACAGCGACGATTTAACGATGACAACAACAAGACGCAACGATTGTCAGATGGCAGTTAGGATAAGCATATTTTGTGGCGCTGTCATTGGATTAAATGAAAGACGCCCACACACACGTCCTCGTCGTCAAAGGAACGTCGTGTGCCAGTGCCTCCCTATACCTCCACCAACATTATGTGCCATTTATTTTGGCAACGCAAATTCCGCCGGAGAATTTCAATTATACTTGCATGTTACTGTCAAATGAATGTGCATGCTAATTACTTGTCACAAATTAAGATTTTGTCTGCTCGATTCATTTATGCCAGGACCAGGGGGATAGGACACAACCAAATCCACTTGCTCTGTGGTTCTAGTTCCATGAAAAGAAAATGAATTCTTCCAAACAACTGACATTTTATGTCAGGTTTGTGTGCAGCCAAGCCAGTGTTGTGTGTTTTTTAAATAGCTATAGCATTAAAGCGTGTTATTCGATTGTCTCTCTCACGTAATTAAAATTGTTTTGCATTTAGGAGTGTGGTTGGTTTTTCTCGTCGGCATGTGCGCCTTATTTGTGAAGAACCTTTTTGGAATTTTTAATTAAGCAGTGCAGCATAAAAAAGACGATGAATCGAGGAATGTCAGGGCTTTCTGTGACACGTGGCATTTGAATGAACTTTTGGACTAGAGCGTTGTAGATTCTGACATTTTGGTAGGTACATATGCCTATTTAGGATGGAATGTGACGACTTTCTTAACCGACAGAGCGAGTTGTACGCTTTTTCTTGCATTTGTTTTTGAGGTATTCCCGGTTGAACCCCTAATTAACTGCCCTTTAAAGAGTTTCCGATTCTCCAGGTCTGACAAACATCCCAGAGTATAAATATCCTAAAGTTAGATCTATCGGTCCCGTTAAAGTAATTTCGCAAACTAGTGGTCATAAGAAGTTTGCCTACGCCTCTACATGCAAACGTTGGGCTGACTTTTCGAGGGCGCAACTAAAGGTGTTTCTTTAAAAGTTATAGTTTCTAGAATTGGCATCACTTGTAAACTGTACAGCTGTCAGCTGATTTGCATCCATTTTTCTTTCACATTTCATAATGAACTAGCGGAACCCCTGCACACTTCGTAGTGCAAAACGGAAATTAAAAAAATCAAAATCAAATTCAAATTCATTTAAATCATGTTAAATGTCTTACACAACATTTTTCGTTTTTCCAGGAATCGTGCATTGCTTATATAATATTCTTGTGTATCAGGACAATGCATATCAATGTTACCAATTTTACAAACTTTGGCTTTGAATGTCGAAGAAAAGCGTTTAATTTTTTTTTTTTTATTTGTATGAAATGCGCCACATCCTTTTGTATAATACTAACCAATCTTCACAGGTATACTACTGGGCCAATACCTAAGATTGTGTGTAAATTTTAACTCAATTGATACAGTGGCTTTCGAAATATAAGATTGTTAATGTTTTTTTTTTTTTGTATGGGCGGTGCCACTCCCCTTTGTCCAATTTTGACCAATCTTCACAGAAATACTCCTGGGCCGATACCTCAGATTTTATGTAAATTTTAATTCAATCGATTCAGTGGTTTTCGAGGAATAAGATTTTGAATGCATTTTTTGGATGGGAGCTGCCACGCTCCTATAACTCATGAACCAATACACCTACAAAGACCGTATGAACTTATAAACCATGGTATCAACGTCACCTTTCATGGGAAATTTCCAGAATCAAAATCGGTTCACGCATTACAGAGAACATTATCGACAAACACAATTGACCATGATTTTTATATATTTATATAGATATAGACTTCTGATACACAACCCTCTACTGTTAGAAACAATAATCAAAAAGAAACCATATTAACAGTGTTTGTTTTAGAGGTTTTTTTAATTTTAAGTGACAGCCAACTTGATAGCTGAGACCTTATTTATGCTCCTTTTGTTCGCCATTTCACAGTGATAAATACTTCACAACTAATCGAAAAGAAACCATAGCGCTTTTTAGAGTGACATCTGATAACTGATTTCCACAATTATTTGTCTACCATTTTATGATAAGTATGTCTAGTAAACTTAAGTCCCAACAATATACGGCCATAGTTGCTCGAGATCATCAGCCTATGCGTAGAAACCTGAGCATTGGGAGTCGTCCACATTTAACCACAGAAGTGCTGCCCCTAGTGGGCAAATCATAAACAGAGAGTATTAACCTTTTCCATTTTTTTTCCATTGACTGAACCCTCGATATTGCCCTTATTGCGGCGTCTTGCTTATATCATTATTTTCGGTCACGTTCGCTTTGACCGGATTTAGAGGAGAAAAGCTGAACAACGAACTATACAAGCTATACAGCGACATCGACATGGTCAAAAAATTACAAATCAATCATCTGAAATGGATTGGACATGTAGAGCGAATGAACATAAATTCGAATCCAACCCGGAGTAACAACGCATCAGAGGAAGACCCTGTCATAGGTAGCTCGCTTAAGTGAAAGGCGACCTCAACCAACTTGGAGTATACGCAACTGCCAACTGGACGCATTTAGCTTAGCTTATTAGAGGTTTCGGATCACCCCGAACTTAGTAAGGTATACTTAGGACTTATAAAAGCATTCTTCTTCTTTCATTCATTTCATTTAGTAATTCCCGTTCTATGGGCGGACTAACGTTCATGTTTTTATTCAAGTGCCTGTGTCATCTCCCTGGCAAGTAGAATGTAGCTTGGTTTGGTAGGTTAGTTTGAAATAAAGGGGGCTAGAGAGAGAAATGCACAATAAGCTTGTCTCCATATACCGCGATAGGTTTCCATCTGGTATAAGATGCCCACACGTCGCCCTTATGGCGTATTTCCTGGACGCTCTCAGAATATTGATGCAACTGCCTGGATTGGAAGTCTTTTGAGGTCGAGGGTATAACGACAGTGCAGTTCAGCGTTCTTCCTCATTTTCGGGATCCGGTCGAAATTCTGCTTTGCAAAATTCTGTCTCCTCACACAAAAATTCAGCTTAACTCCTTTTTGTAATTCCGCTTTACAAAACTCTGCTTTGAAATTTTGAAAGCAGAATTTTGTAAAAAGAATTTTGACCCATCCAGAATTTGTACAACCACTCATTTTCATCTGATTTTGCATATGTGACTTCGGCTGCTATAGTGAAACTTTGTTGTAACCTCAAGCCGGTTGAAAAGCCGTTGGTAAGCCTGCTTTTTACCTTGTGTCTAGCATTAGAGTAATGTCTTTTCAAGCCCGTTGAAAAGCCGTTGGCAAGCCTGCTTTTTACCTTGTGTCTAGCATTAGAGTAATGTCTTTGAGGATGGTTGGGGTTGCTCTAGAGCTTGTTGTCCCAGAGTAGTTTTTTTTTTTATTCATAAGAGAAGACCCTCGTTGAGCTTCATTTGCACTTTTGTAGAACCAACTTTAGGATGGACCTCATTCTAGAAGCCTTATTGAGTTCGCTAGAAACTTTTAAAATAATTTCTTTCTCTTATTTCTCATCTATCGGGTTAAATATAATTTTTCAAAAGGCAAAGACCCCACGCATAGTTGCGAACACCGCTTGTTTGTAGTCTCCTGTCTCCCCAATCGAATGAAAGGTAAAGCGCTGGCTGTTTCCCCAACAAACAGTGGCCACTTCACTTCACATACAACTGAAGTGTTGACACCTTCAGTCCACCAGTCTCCCCTCTGTATTAGATCACTTTCACGGAAATTACAAAAAAGGACTCTTGGTTTAAGGACATAGAGAAAACTAAAAAAAGAAAAAAAAAGAAAAACGCACCAATAGACCCCTATAGATACCGCTAACAACTTTTTAATAATGCCTTCGGTTATACACACCCTTCTCGAAAAATTCTAAAGCCTTCCATTCCGAAAGCCGACTTGATTATGTCCATGAGGGGTTAATGAAGAGCACAACGTGTCATGTTAATGCCAATGATGATAGCAAACAATTTTTAATTTATGATCCCACATGATTCTCTTAATAAACGATATACGTTGATGTATTATATGCCATCCCCAAAAAGGAAAACGACGCAACACGTTTAACCTGGGTGTAAACCGGTGTTTTGTTGATTTTTCCCATGTCCTTTGTTGGCCCCTTCGTTCGAATCTAGGCCAAGAACACGTGGCTCCCTAATGCTGTTCTGGCTACACAACAGGGAATTTAATAAACAAATATGTACATTGTACACATGTGTGGGATAGCCGCCGCATAATAGTCAATATCCAACCCCTTTGTGGTATGGCGTATGGATGGTGTTCAGACTACACACACACAGACGGATGAGTGATGGGCTGTAGGTACATATATTAGAACGTGTAAATTACTTCGCAAAATCTCGAGTTGGCATGAATGAATGACAGGTTTTCTGACCAATGACACGGTCACAATACCAGCCCACCATAAGCCGGCTCAAGACTGAAAATAGTTTCGTGTGTATCCCTAAAATAATTCGCATTACCATTTCATTTTCATTTTCTGCTCATCGATGTTGTGTGTACACTTTGAGGTCCATATTTGGTTGGGTGGTAACGAGAGCTAAATGTGGTCGAGAATGTAAATTCCTGGTTGTGTAAAACGTAGGTCGTGTAGTGGGGTGGAATCGCTTGATTTGGCACACAAGCCAAAAGTCTATGCGTTTCCCGGATGAACAATATACGTATAGGAACACCGCAGGTCATGGTCGAGGATGTGCGAGCTTTCTCGTCAGGGACGGGGCAGTCGGATGTAATTTTGACAACTATAGGATGGAAGAGTGGTCAACAATTGGAAACATTGATTGGACTGTAGCTGGTTGGGCGGTGCTGACTTCGGAGGTGGCGGCGAAACAAGCTTCCGTGGGGAAGAGCAGGGTCACTGCGATAATGTCATTGGATTTAGGGTTGATTCAGTCATTGGAGGATGAATGGTTTGAGAGAATCTAGATTTCGAGTTTTTAAGAGCAAATGGCATTCCTATGCAAGCCTCTTAAAAGATTCTACATTTACTTTCGGAGATTTAGGAAGCCCACAGGTGCCACAGCCCGGTAGATAGCTAGATATACTTCCTTAACCTCCGTAGGTTAAAGTCGGAAGAATCGCTTTTGTTTATTCTCAAATGCGAACGGGGCGAAAATTATCTTTCCAGCGCTTTCCAGTTATTTCCGTTATTTTTATTCTGACTACCAATTTTTAATTTGTTTGTGTTTCCAAAAAATTTACAGCTGCTTCCCGACAAAACAGTGTTTCTTGTGTTGCTGTAAAAATCTGTTGTGAAAGTTTTAGGTTTTGTGTTAAATTAAAATAAAAATCAATGGATTCAATTTGTCTACTTTTGTATTCGGAAAATGAAGAAGAAAGGAATGTAAATGTGAACATAAATGTCCAAAAAAGATTCTTGAGTGCTGAAAATTGTAGTACGGAAATATGTTTTTGGCTCCTTTATTAAAAAATATATACTAAATTTAATTTATAAGACAGTTTTTGCTGCACAATAAGCAATCATTTAAAATCATTTTTATTGTATATTTACATTTTTATTAAATCCGCAAACAATCTGTCACCTAAGCACTCATCGCTTTCGATGCAATGATAAAATGACGTTGGGAATAAAAGCGAATCAGTTTTGGAAATATGTACAAAATATCAAATCCGCCATCAAAAGCGATCCTCCGCGCTTTCTAGAATAGGCCACCAGGTTTCGACTGCACCCTTCAGCTTCAGGAACTGACGTAAAACTAAAAGATATTTATATTTCTTTGTTTTAAAATAAATTCGTTAGGTTAGGTTAGGTTAACGGGTTGGTAGAGCAGGTAGACCCTACTATACCCCACTTAGGTCCTTGTGGACCCATTGTGATACCCTTTGTTGGGGGTTTATCGTTGGTGCTGTAGATGGTTAGCACATGTCTCTCCTTCATATATCTACCCGACGTTGTCCAGCCATCCTGATATCCTCAAGAACCTGTAAATACCAGAGAGTGTAATATCAGAAAGTTCTTCTAAGTCATGGAAGTAATAAATTCGTTAGTCGTAGGAAATATTTAGAGAGGCTGGCATATCGCCATACCCGACTTTACTCTAACCTTTTTAGCTATTTTCAAAAGAAGCACTGCTCAAAAATACATATCATATATAAAAAAAACATAATAAACAAAAATAATAAAACGTAAATAGTTCTTCTTTTTTTTAACGAATGGGCGTACGAAATGTTGTAAAAATAACTGTTATAAAACGACTTAGATTTTTATTTTTTTAAATTTCGTAACTTTTCAGGCAAATTTCACTTAGCGGAAAAAAAGGAAAACTTTTTACGAATTAAGGGGGAATGCTTTTGCTAAGCAGGACTGTACAAGGTAACATAAATGCTTGGGTTGTTGTCACGAACCGACACGGTGACGCAGCAGATAAAGTAGAGTTGTTAACGAGCTGGTTACTGAATAATCCGCGTTCATACCCGACTCAGGTTTAGCTCATGACTAACCACTTCTTCAAAGTCTATCGTAATCGTAACTCACTCTGTCATCTACAACAGCCTCGATTTCTGTATGACATCGAAAATATTGGAAAGTTTGCTAAGTTGTGGATATATAGAAAACAAATAATATTCGTTACCCGTGTTTTTTCAAATTATTTTTGCCAGTGATACATTCCGAGCCAAAATGAAAAAAAGATTACAGTGCGGCCACCTGCAGCTGTAGTAAAGGGTGACCAGATAAGTAGTATAGGGAAAACAATTTAAATATTTATTTGTTTATTTATTTAAATACTAAACATTTAAGCGACAGTTAATCAATTGTTAATATTTCTTTAAAAAAAAGGTAGTTATTTTCACAAATATGTTACATCTTATTTAATATTTGTTTTAAATTTAGCTCAATTTAAATCAATCACACGATTGAACTTATTAAAATCGTTCGTCAAGTTATTGGGGCCATTGCTTCCATAGTTACATCGAGACGTCTTTTGATATACAAACACAACAACAATGGTGTGAGATGTAAAATTGATCTTGGTTTTATTTTGAGGCTACATCCATACCATTATGTGTGGAATAGAGCATTGAATGCTCGGCTTCGCTGGCAGTGCTTCCTTCAAACCGTCGCGTCGGTCCTAATTTTCATGAAGAAATAAGGTCCGATAATGCCGCCATGCCATAAATTGCACCAAACAGAGTCAATCTTTGTGAATGCATGGAAGTCTGGTCGAACACTTGTGGATTGCTTTTGCTCCACGAACGGAAGTTTTCCTGTTTGCATATCCCCTGATGTGCGCCAAAAATGCACCTCGTCTGAGGAGATGTTATTTTGGGCAAAATCGGGCCTACATCTCCAGCACCCAATAAGCGAACCATGTCATTGTCAGATTATTATCTATGGCCTTCTTGATTCTTATATATGGATGTGGGCCCTCTGGTGGTGCCCGTTTCGACATTTCTTTTTTGTTAATTTTTCACCCATCTATATATGGTTGGTGGATTAAGGTCCAAAAGAGGTCGGTGCGACGAATGGCCTGCTACAAACTGCCTGCCCACTGAAGTCAAAATGACGACATCCCGTCCCACGAGGAAAGTTCACGTTACATACTTGCAACTGAGCCGGAATTTCGATAATACTTTTTAATGATTTCCGCTCGTTCTCGAAGCATGAAACGATTCATAATGAAATAACAAACCTTACTGAATATTTCGACAGCTGGATGTCATTGGTAACTTTATGACAGTTGCTGAAACATAACAAATGGAAAAAGTATCCTTGCTATATCTGGTCACCCTATTTTTTCAATATTTTCCCAACTCCAACACTATAGATTTTGGCAAACTTCATTGGGCCTCGTATCAAATGCCTACCTAAATCGATCACAAGTCGTCTCCTGTAGCCGCCTTAATGTCAAACAACATTCTACCTTGAAACTCGTTTCGCATGATTATGCCGAAGAGGACAAAAAATGCCTACAAAATAAATTCCATACGCGTTGTGTTGAGCTTCTTCCTTCTTGACATATAAATAGAAATCAAAAATTCAAATTAATCATCGCCGTGCGCGCTGTTCAAATGTATGAGTCAATTTCTCTCTCTCGCAGTTTTCCGGTGCTAAAAATAGATATTTCTAAATTTTACTGCCATCGTCATGTCGTTAGGCGAAAATCGTTTCACGTATACAGTATATACCTACGCAAAAATCGGCCCCATAGATGTGTGCCTCACTCCCGATGATGGCAGCATAAATATTATTGTTGTCCTCGGATGAATCCGAATCATTCCTCCTGAGTTTGTTTTCTTCGCTTCAAAAGAAGAACTCGTCGCTATACAAAGCGGAGCACATGTCACATAATTTTTATGAATGAATGTAAATGGCGTCGTGAAAAGGACGAAAAGAAAGCGCGCATTCCTTTCCACAATTAAATACTACTATACCTATTCAACCACCACCCATTTGCACTCAGTCCTCAATTGTTGCCAATTATAATGGGGCCGGTTCTCACCTCTCCTTCAAACGATCACCGAACACCGACAAGTGCATTTGCGTCGGAAGGGCGGACAAAGTGTATGCATGTATTTGAGATCAGAAAGGCGAGTGTATTTGTGATGAAAATTATACATTTCGTCGACTGGACTGACAGTGGGTGTAAGAGGACGACAGTTCACCTCCTTTTCATCGAGTGGTTGTTGTCGTCGATGACGACAATTCGATTGGTGGCGCCATAGTTTCTATCAATCCACTTTCTCCTTCTCGTTGCAAGCAGGGCGTACGACTTATAGTGGTTATAGCGGTGGTAGTTGTGTGTGCGAGTGTGGCTGTTTTTAGAATAGCTTTTCTCTCCAAGGATTAAAATAATATTTCCCTTAAATAAATTTCCATTAAATTAACAACAGCACGAGAAGACTAAAAACACGCAGCGAGTGACGCTGGTGGCTATAGTGTCGGCCGCTTGCTTGGATCGAAAGTCGATGGCTAAAAGTTGTGGTGGAAGCAAAAGCAATCCCCTGCTTGCGCTAATAAGGAAATCGTATCAGGTCCTATTATTCTGTTGAGCTCATTGGCATGCTACAGGCGGCTCCTATAGGGGTGAGAGAAGTGTATACATTGTGAGATTGACTTTCATTGCTGGGAGAGGGCTTCTGGAATGGGTACCGAACCGACAATCCGATAGATATGATAGGTATCGCTGTTACTGATTGATATTCAACATGAGATCCTAGTATTCAAGTAGTTAGCACTACAAAAAGTAGCAAAGACTCAGACCAAAGTTGTAGCGAATTGAATTTCCTACTAGGGGTTTACCATGAACACTTTTTGTCGCAATATGAGAGCGGGCATGTTTTGTTGACAAATAAACTGCCTATTCAGAAGGAAAGTATTTTGACTTTAGCTTGCATACCAAGTTCTGCCGCACACTTTAAGTATGAAAAAATTCCAAAAAGAGTGCGAAAATGTCCCCTGGAAACGAGAAGACTTAATCAGGACACAACGTTTATAAAAGACATCGCTTCTGGAAGAATAAACTCAACTTTTTTACTGTCCAATCTCTCTTTTTACGTTCCGGGAATTCCATTACGTGAGCATGGCTTGTTTAATGAACCTAATCATTCTACAAGCTATGGAAGGAATGAGCCTTTAACAAGGTGCATTAGGAGTTCTAATTCTTTATGCAATTCCGTTGATTCCAGTATTGATATTTCGATCAGCAGAATTGCATTTAAAAAAAGATTAAATGAATTGTTATAATTACTCATAGGGTTTTTTAACTTTTGCTTAAAATTTTACGTATGTAATTATTAAAAGCACAAGTTTTTCCCTAAGGGTGATTGATTACATTTCTTTCTTGCACACTAGGTGAACGTTTTTTTTTTCTCGATAAATTTTTTAATTCTTTTTTTTTTTTTTTGCTCTTCACTTGAGGAGTTTTTTTTTATCTTAACAATAAATTAAATTAATTTTTTTTTTTATATATACATAGGTAGGTATACCTATATAAATTTTGAAAATTATTTTTTTTTTCTCTTCACTTGAAGAGTTTTTTTTATCTTAATATTAAATTAAATTAACATTTTTTAGGTTTTTTTTTTTCGATAAATTTTTAAATTAATTTTTTTTTTCTCTTCACTTGAAGATTTTTTTTAGCCTAAATATTAAATTAAACTAAAATTTTTCAGTTAAATTTTTTTTTTTAATATTATTAAATATATTTTTTTGTTTATTAAATATTTGTTCTCTTACTTTAAGAGTTTTTTTTTAATTATGTAATTATATAGTCTGTAAATTGTAAAATGGTAGACTTAAATAAATAAATAAATAAATAAATAAAATATTTTTATTCATTTGCAGTAATTAATATAATAAATTAAAGAAATTTAGAAATAGAAACATTGATTAGTCGGGATGTAGTCAAAAATGTTTGCTATTCCAAGTTCATAGACATACAATTCTAAGAAGCGCGAATTAATTTATGTAACTGGCTAATTTTGATAAAAAAACTTTATTTTATTTATTCAAAACTTAACCTAGTTATACAAATGGTCACAACGTCTTAAGGTTTCTAATTTGATTTTAAAACTGTGGGTTGTGAACTTATTCACTGACTTAAAAGAAGTGGCTTTTGGTTTTCTATGATATTCCTATTTATACTCTTTTGACAAATAAAAACATCTGCTATCCAAGGATGTGGCTTGGCTTGTCTGGACTCTGGTATTTTTCCATTGAGAAAACATCTGTTATCCAAGGATGTGTTCTATTGATATTTGATAGCTTGGCTTGTCTTTCCATTGGTGTATTCTATTTTTATACGTTGAACGTGATGTGGTATTAACTCGCGTTTCTGAATAGTAGTGGGTGGTTGCAAGAAAGTGATTCCCGCGGTTTTACTTGCTGCGAAATATAGTTTGAAACTTATCGGTCAATTTGGAATTTAAAGATTTTATGTTTCAATTGTATAAAGATCTCAAAATATTTATCAACAATTGACAATATTTATCATACGTGTTCAAGAAAGTGTAAAGTTTTTTTCTTTTATAAAAACAAAATCCATTGCAGTTGACTAATGAAAAAAAAAAATAACACTTTCATGCAATTGTTCCAGCCAGCACAATGCACATATGTTTCAAATAATATTTAATACATATGTAGGTGCCCCTGCTTCCGAAAATGTTTCTATCAATCGACGATCGACACACGCACATCACACAAGACTGAGGTGGGATTCTGAAAAATGAAAACGTTCGATCGTTTTCGTTTGCACGAACGGTTTGCTTTATGTACCTATAAAAATGATAGGAATTTTCGTTTGCGCGAAAGCAAAAAAAAGCGAAAGTCATTTCGTTTACGTTTTCGTTTATATTGCTTCATGTACCTCTAAAAACGAAACACAATGTTCGTTCCGTTCGAAAAGAAAACAACGACAGCTTATTCATGACGGTTTCATTTTCTTTGATTGCTAAATTGGTGGTTGTGTTATTTATTCGATGCAAAATATGTTGGCGGATTATTCGTTCGTACTAGTGTTCCTTAAACATCGATAGTTTTACATTTCGATAGTATCGATAGTTTCGGAATAAAACTATCGATAGTATCGATAGTATCGATAGTTTTATATGCTTACGATTTTCTAAGGACGGGGTTGTAAAATTGTCCATAATTTATTAATAAAAAACATTTAAAAACAAACATATTTTATTGGAATACCGAAGCAGCTGTGGTCAAGAAATGTTTTAAAAGGACTCGCATTTATATTTTATTATTGTTTACGTTAAGATAAGACTGCATGCCAGTCACGCAATATGAATGCCAACAAGCAAATAACCAGATTAGCTCTCAAATGACCAAAATGTCAGGATTATCGAATTTGTGTATTAGAGACCAAAATTACCAAAACGGTAATTTAAGGCATTTGTTATTTATTACCAAAAGTTGTAGTAGGGTTCCACAAAAAAAGACAACGAAATGAACGCCGATGAAAACAACATAATTCTTGTTCCATCAAAAATGCCAGCAATGCCATAACGAAATTTCAATAAAGTGCATATGGGTATATAGGGCTTTATGCTGGCATTCGTGGCTATTGTCCGATTACACTATATGCTATTTGGGCATTTTTGTCTGTCAAAATCAGCCTGGTCATATGTGGCATTTAGGTCATTAGAGCATTATGAGAAATGCCCAAGTCCATTATATTCGGCCCAGAGAGGTATGCTTCGGAAGGGACAATTCTCCGCAACGCATACTCTTTCGGATGCTCAAATTCCATTCGAGAAACCTAGCTGTCAAAAATTTAACAATAAAATGGACTTCATCGCACTTCAACGTAATTCAATATGCGTTACAAAATGTCGGAACAATTCTCCGAACTTCGAAATCTTCCGAAACGTACCTATAAAATCGGAGAATTTTCCGTTCCGACGGATACCTCGCTAGGGCCGATGGGCGATGGTATGACCATTTCTTGACTTCTTGAACTGTCAAAAATTGGCATTTTATGACCACATGGCATACAGTCTAATCTTAACTTTACTTATAGGCGCTTATCTTTATACGTAGAAAAGAAGTACCTACTCCTATTACCTACGGAAGTTTTACTTTACTTACTTTACTTGAGTGTACATTTTTTAATAAGTAAGAAAGAGATGGGTGCTTCACGTATTCTTATGTACAGCAGGTATGTATATAACTTAGTTTTTGCCCAATCACCTATCCTTTGTCAGTGGAAACGAAGTACTTCTTTTACGTATATGTTTTACCGGTTTTATCTTTTATCAGTACTTCTACGTTTGCTTTGAATATGTCCTTATATAATGCGTTTCGATAGTATCGATAGTTTTTTTGAACAATCGATAGTATCGATAGTAAAAAACTATCGATACTATCGATAGACTATCGATGTTTAAGGAACACTAGTTCGTACATTAGACGCGAAACATATACGTCCTTCATATACTCCTCTCGCACAGAGTATACTTTGTCGGAAATACTACTACTACGACTTTTAATGTAATGGAAAACGTTTTGTATCCTCAATAGATAAATCGGCCATCAGAACTGGAAGAAAATGTTACTAATAGTTACTTTTTCAAAAAATGTAAAATAACAGGCAGCTTTTAAATTGTATTTATAGTTTCTGTAAACGTACAGTCCGTAACATTTGGATAGCCTCACGCTTTGTTGACTTTCTCCATTACGTAGTAAGAGAAAGATATTTTTTTCGTACAAAATTTCGAACTCGAGATGTTAATCAATTCTGACATAACGATGATAGACCAACTCAAAAAAGTGGGTCGCAAAATTGTGTCCCGTCTGTCCATCTGTCTGTCTGTCTGTCCCGCAGGCCTACAGCCGTATAGGCTGACCGGATTTCGTTCAAACTTCGGATTTGGAGTTTGTGAGCTTAGGGCTCGGGGTGTTTTTTTATTTTGCAAAAATGCAATTTTTGTAAATTTAGTTTTTCTTAGCTTACCGGAAAACGGCAATAACGATTTTGACCAAAATGCAAACTTAGAGTAATACTGATGTTCTTAAAATTGTTGCGTCCTTAATTTTCAATTCGAATCACCAAAAACGCTAATTTTAAAAACTGCTCATATCTCGAAAACCCCATCTTTGACTTCGATAAAACTTAAAAAAACAAGTAATGCTTGTATCGCGAACAATAACTTATAATCGGTTTTAAACTATATAGTTAACAAATAGTAATTTTCAAACTCTGACATTGTAATTTTTGGTACCTACTGTTTTGTCTGCCAAATTTTACAAAAACCGCTCTAACAATTTTGATCAAAATACACACTAAGGATAATATCAGTATTCTAAATAAGATCCCGTACTTAGTTTTTCTCACAAAATTCGAATAATTCCGTTTTTTAATTATTTCTCAAAAACGGCTACCCAAAAACCGATCTCTGTTCATGTATATTTTCAAAACTCAATACAGCAATTTAAAATTCAAATTGCAACAGCTATTAAAAATGCAATAACAGCAACGCAAAACTTATTTTTAAAAAATATTACCCACTTCTACTTTTTTTCAACCATTTTGAATATGCACCCACCTTAAAACATTTACAACAATCAGAATATCCCACTTCATTTGCACCCCCACACACATTCATCGCGTGAGAGGCCTATCATGACCAGGGGCTTTCTAACCGCACTGTAGCTCATAAAATTATGCGAAGCCCGAAAGTAGTTAACAATTATTAAAAAAATCCCTTGTCATATGGGAAAAACTATAAAGGCCGTAATTCTTCAGTTCTTTCTAATTAAGACAGGCGGAAAATCATTAGATTAGCTTCTAATTCCACCCACTCATTGAATAAAATAAGACAGGAAGCTGGATTAAAAGTTAGCGGAATGACCTTAGTCGGGTTATCAAAAGTGCTGTACACATAAAGCGACTAAAGTTGAAGAACCAACCACCACTAAACAATGCGCGTAAACAACAGCGCCTTACTTTTGCAAAATATCACATGACATGGAACACTGAAGGCAGCAGCAGTTCAAACGATTGGCGCAAAGTGATCTTTTCCGATGAAAAAAAGTTCAACCTAGATGGACCGGACGGATACAGTTACTACTTTCATGATTTGCGGAAGGATAAGTTGTATTTGGATCGCAATCATAGCCGAGAGGTATGTGGTGCAATATAATTTTATGCCACAATCGATTTGGTTTTTGTAGACTGTAAAATGACCGCGAAGTACTACAAAACCGTATTGGAAACAGCATTGCCTCAGTTTCAGGACGTTTTTGGGCAACTGCCGATTATTTTTCAGCATGACAATGCACCTATACACACAGCTGGCATAGTTAAAATCTGGTTGCAAAGCCAAAATATACAGCAACTAAAATGTGTGGGGTTGGCAAACACGCAAAGTTTATGAAGGTGGGAAGCAGTACACATCTAAAGAGGAGCTCATTGAAGGAATCAAAGTGGCCTGGGCCAACATTTCATTAATTTTTTTAAAATCCTTATATGACTCCTTAAACAGTCGTATTTTTGAGGAAATCAAAAATAAAGGAGGTTGTACAAAGTACATAAGTATTTGTATTAGTTACCAAAATAAAATAAAAATTGTTCTCTTAAAATAAAAATACATTTTTTCTGCTTTTTACTATATGTAATTAATTTCGTGAGGCTATTCTAATGTTAAAAAAAAATCACATTTTAGTGACTGCAAACAAATATTTTCGATAAAATAAATTATTCAGATATAATAGAAAATTTCGGACAACAAAAAGTGCGACGAAAAATTTAAATTAATAGAAATGCAAATTTAAATTTATATAGATTATTAATGTTCCTTATAGTGTTTTTTTATATTAAGCCTAAATGCGACAAGTAATTAAAAATTTTATTGATAATTTTGTATCTATGTTATTAATGCAAAACGTAAATAAGTATAAACTAAAAATGAATTAAAATTAATGTTTATTTTTATTCATATTGAAAAGGGTGTCAAATTAACATTTGCCCAGGGCGGCATAAATGCTGGATCGGGCCCTGGAAATCAACCCTGTCCCATTCCGCAATTGCGGTACTAAAACGGAGGAGCTCCTGAGCCTTGGCGGCGTACCCATCGTGGATGAGCCGCTTATCCCTCGTGGCTGTGGTACAATACCGGCACACTTACTTTTCTCTGGACTAATCCTTTCATGTCTACATGAAGGAATGCCTCAGGCGGGATAAAGCCAGACCGAAGTGTGCTCTCGTGGTTGAAAGCCAATAACAGGTGGAAGACACTTACAACCAGTGAAATATCAAGGAAGCTTTGGCCTGAATATGACAAAAGCCGGTCTAAGTTGGTAGGTGCTCTGACAGGTCATAACTTCCTAAGAAACCAACAATGAAATTAAACCTCACAGACGAAGACATCTGTAGAGGCTGCGGTGATGAGAAGACGCATGAGGACACACCTCACTTCCTCTGTCACTTGCGAAATAGGACACTTGGAAGATATTACTTCCAAGACTTTCAAGAACTCTCAAATATCTCACTCTTTAATCTTCACAGGTTTCTGAGGACATCAAGATGGCTGGACAACATCGAATAAGGAGAAGGAAACGAGGCCAAAATACAACCCAGCTAAACCCCACAAATAAAGGGTATCACAATGGGTCCACAAGGACCTAAAAACCTAACCTAACCTAACAACCCTAGACAGGCCTTGAGGCATTGCCTCTCAAAAAACCCGATTCTTTTTCATATAGGACGGCGCTATATTGAACCACATGGGACAGCCATAAGCGATGATACGCCTTATAAGGGCCACGTAGCAAATGACCCTTCTGGTCGAGCAGGATGCCGAGATACCTGACCACGTTTTTCACCACCAATGCCTGCTGTCCCTGCTGTCCAATAATTGTTAATTTTCTCCATTTTTTTTTTTCTGGTATCTCTAGAGGCTCCAGACAATGGAGTCCTGAACAGGATTGTTTCCGATTTTTGGAAATTGATTTTCAACTTCCAATCCTCTTAATTTGCTCGAAGTCACGCTGCAGAAGGATGTTGATGACCTCGATTTTTGGTCCTGACCTGTGCGCCACTAAATCGTCTGCATACACTATAGCGTGTCTGAGGGAACCTACCAGATCACTTGTGTACATATTAAACAGGACCAGAGAATTCACTGCTATGTATGTTAAAGTGGCTCTCGATGAGAAAAACACTTAGGCCGTTAATCGGCCCATTGTGCGTACCACTGGTGTTTGAATGAATTCACTGCTCTCTGTTGTAAGCCATTTTTAAGTTCGAAAACCCTGCTCGAAGTCACATTGCCAGCTTTGACAAGAACTTCTTTCCCATAAGTATATCATAAATCATATACAGCAAAGGTTTTTGAATGCCATCAATAATGTCATGCCCCGCTCTAAAGTCAAATTGGGTTATCCGGAATAATCTTATTTTCTTCTACCCATCTTAAAAGAGATCTATTGACGATTTACTCGAATACCTTGCTTATATTCGGGAGCAAACTAATTGATCGCAGATTAGCAGGGTTTGTCCTATCTTTATCCTTTTCGGGATAGAGTGTACCACCGCTATTTTCCATTGCGCCGGATAATATACATTATTCAGCGCATTGTTAAATAGCGTGGAAAATATATCGATCGCTTCTAGCGGCAGGTGTCTTAACACGACGTTTGGGACACCGTCAACTCCCGCCAACTTTTTGTTTTTCAATGACTCAAAGATGCACCGGAGTTCATCTTTACTCCTGAGCAGATAAGAATTTACATCAGCGATTGTGCCATTTAAACGGTTGTCGTCATTGAACACGGTAAAACCATTGTTCTCGGATAGCCAATTTTGAATTTCGGTTCGCAGATAAAAGTGATTAAGAAAGGCCCTCTCCTCGAGGTCGCGGTTACGGCTAACAGGAATGTTCACAGTATACACATTTTTAAAGAAAGCTCCCATCAAAATCACCCTCTCCTGCGGGTATTCGACCAAGAAAAAACCGTCACTCGAGTCAGCACTTTCCGGACTTATGTCAGCAGTCAGTAGTGTCTGTCTGTTTGTCCCAGGTATTCGAACACATGAAATATCGTTATGATCTTTCCGCCTGAACAGTTTATTTATTTGTGGGAATATATTCGGACTCCTGGATTTTAGACAGAGAATTATCGCTGGCGTGTGCAAAGAATACACAATACGCTTTCAAATTTGTCCACCCCTGAGAGGGACGGGTGTGGATTAGTACGCAGGCATCTTGCATGTTGGTACTTGGTAGCACGGGTTTCCGTATCTTTAGACGAATTTCAAATATTAAATAAGGCCCCACTGCGATGAAATAAGGCCCCAAAATAAAAAGAAATATGGCCCCAAATTTGTGGTTTATTTCATAATGAAATTAAAAATAATGAAAACTACTTTTCATTTAATACTGTTGATATTGGATAAACTAGTTTAGATTAAAGGGACTTTTTATATACTCAACCTCGCACCCACCCCGCGATCTATCAGTAAACCCAAGCAGGAGGGTTGCAGGGGGGCAGCATGCCCCCCATATGCATTCCATATCTGAAGGGTAACAATTAAAAAAAAAAATAATTTTGGGGACTTATTTCATTTCTTCGTTTGGGGTCTTATTTCATAATGAAATAAGACCCCAATTTTCATTACGAAATAAGGCCCCAAAAAAGAAAATAACACCCCAAATTCTATTAAAAAACGTTGTTGTTGTTGTTTCCTGTATAATTTTTTGGGGCCTTATTTCATTTTTCTTTTGGGGCATTATTTCATTGGGGCCTTATTTCGCAGAGCCGTTCCCTTCGAACATTCTCGGAAAGGGTCCAAAGATGTTTGAATTTTAATAAAAGAAAATATACAAAATTTCTTTTCTTGTAAGTCCTACCTTACATTGACCAATCGTCCAGCTAAACTTTGGAGAGTTCCGCGGAAACAGAAACGGGATGAGAAACAGTCCGACGATTGCCTGACTTTTTCGATCTTTATCTAGTAAAATATATTTCGAGTACTCAAACTAGACCAATAGTCCTTAAAAACTTTTCGACGTCAGGGAATAATTTCACAACCCTTTAATGACGAATTAAATCTAATTTCTGACACTTTGTCCTCGAATGAGCTGTAAGTCAAATAGCAATTTTTAATTTACATAAATCCATTTCCTCAAAATGCAGATTATAACTGAGGAAACAGCATGAAAATCTATTCAGTAGCTCTGCACATTAGCGCAGTCATACAGCACTATTCTCTTATTTAAGAATTTAAGAATTTATTCTCGCATATCCCTAACCAGTTTCTACCCAAAAATCAACCCTCGTCAATAAACATCTTCATCGTCACCCTAGTAGCCGGGTAAGCACACACAGTGATTGTCTAGTCTATGACTAATTTTATTCAAACGTAGTGGCAGTGCGGGCCAAAAATAGGTTCCAACCCAATCGCATCAGTGACATCGGCAAATTGATAATTAATCCGAACGTCTATTTGAAGTCTTGGCCACAGCGACAACCTCCGAAGTCCGAACCGTGGATGACAGGTAAATATCCGTTTTAGAGTACGTACAGTGTACTCAGCATCCTGCCGCATGAAAATGATGGCATCCTCTGCTTCATAAGGACTTTCTTCTTATTTTTTTCCTATAAGGCCAATCAATTACCGCCCTCGCTTTTCATTCAAAAATAAGGACTTCACTCCAAGGCGAATACAAACGTTGTGTAGTAAACTTAGAACTCTCTTTTTTTTTATCTGACTTTCTCTCTCTTTCTCTCTCTCTGATCAATGGAGAGCTCTAGCTCCTAGGTTCTAAAACCCCACCACCAAGTATATATGTAACTATACATTTATATTCTTTGGCTCAATGAATCAATGTGATTGTATGCCCTGAACTAGTGCCAAAAAATGCTTTCAACAGCCCACACACTGAGGAACTCTTCAAGGAACTTACCCCAGCATCTTTCGCTTCGTCTTTGCCGCCGCCGGCCGCCGCCATTCTGTGGAAATGTTATCAGTCAAGGATTTTTCAATATTCTCTCTCTCTCTCCGTGTGACTCATTTTGAGCTGGTGGCATGTTATGGTCTCATACTGCGCTGCTCCCGGTCCCGATTATACGTGTTTCATTGACGGAGAAAACTTACTCCTTTTCAAGTCCACCTCTGCTCCGTCGAAGAACTGTGGAGCCCGGCAATCGATTCTTCTCTTCGTTTCTCGTGTGTGCGATATGTGTGTATAACTAGTGTTGTGTGTAAACATCATGACGAAATCGGGAAAAATTGGTCATTCAATCGGCACCGAGAACGAGTGGGATAGCTAGGCGAGCGAGCGGGAAAGATATACATACCTATCCTATATCGACGATGTGCAGTGATTCATGAAATTTTGTGAGCTTATGTTTGGGCAGCGCGCCGTGGTGGGAAAGGTCAACTGGAAATTTTAATCACCACACACAATGGCGCACATCGCTTTGAAAATTTCATCATCTCTTGCAGTTCTTCTCTGAATAGACAATAAAAAAAAATGTTGATTGATGGATATGATGTTTGCGGCACGACACTCCCGGTTGCATGGTCTATCCCGAGTCCTTAAAGAAGGAATTGTTATAGCATTGTACCTTTCAAATGAGGTACACAGACAGCGTATGGCAGAATAGCTACTTGCTCGAATTGTCGCCGCACAAGATGCGCTCTACCCAGGTTGACGGTTCACCCTAGTTCTGTGAACAATTCCGCACAGAGTTACGCAGAAAAATTGCGCTGCAAAGGAAAACCGTCCTGTAGTTGTTGAACGGTTTTGTAAGGAGTTATGAGCGCTGCATAACCAACCATATGTAAATTGTTTGAGCGGTCTTAAGAGGAATTGTGTAATCCAATGAAGGAGGCGCGGTAGCATCACAGTGATGCTAACGACATTGCATTGCAGATGTGCGGAAGAAGACGATTATAGACGTAGCTGCTGCGTGACCTCTGCAATTGTCGTTAGTTTTTCATGCGCAAATTTCCCGGAACACTACAGGGATTCGATTTTCCTTGCATTAAGTTTGAGAGCTTTGATTATGTGAAGGTTGTGGTTTTGTCGGGCGTTTTTACGCGTCAGTTATTATATGTGCACATGCGTTCTATCCTATAGGAGCCTGGCTGATACACAATAGGCGTTTTTTAGTATCCCCACGTGATCCATATAGATTATTTATTTTCATGGTTTACAACAACAGTTGGATCACATATTATTGTTGTAAACCATGGAAATCAATAATCTATATATATCATGAGAGCATAATAACACTTCGGTAATATTGCACGATCCATTGTTCCGGCAACTGGACAATAAGAAGAAAGGGAGAAATGACACTCTTAAACATCTCGTGGTGTCAACATTTGTCACCGCAGTGTGCTCGTTTTCAGGTTCAATCTCGGGTTCTTAAGTTTTTTTCTCTGGCCCACTAAAATTCGTCGTCTGACAAACATCCGAGATCATAAATGTCATAAGAAAGCCGGAAGGACGCTATATGTGAATTCAATTTTACTTCGTGTCAAACATGAAGCCAACATATACAGTTGTAGGACCATAAGGTCTTACATGCAACTGCGACGCACAATATTTCTGTTTGATTGCTATATCTATGAAATATTTGCGTGAACCCTTAAGCTTCTATAGGCTCAAGGAACACCTCAGGAAACTGGGTATATCTGAAGAAGGTCTCTGCAGATTCTGCGATGAGTCCAGTGAAATCCCAGAACACTTGCTGGGATCATGCGGGGCACTGACCCACAAAAGATCGAAATACTTGGGCAAGCACCAAGTATCTGATGAGGAAATACTGTCACTAGAGCCAGCTCTCATCCTTAGATTCTTAAAGGAAACTGGACTGGAGAGAGCGCTATAGGACGGATTTCTTCCGCCAAGGAAAAAGAAGAGTACAAGAACCTCTAAAATGACTCCGAAAGGAATTATATTGTGAGGGAAACTCTTATGAGGGTTTATACCTCTGAGGCGTAAGCAGGGGGTACAATAGACCAACAGGTCGCAGTACAACAAACCCTTTCACATAATAATAATAAGCTTCTATAGTTAAACCCTTGTGAAGCTTCTATAGTTAAAAATGGGACCTACTATAACAAGCATTTTTAAAATATTTACCGTAAATTGATGGTAGGTCCCAATAGCTTTTATTTGATTATTATTACTAACTTTAGCCATTTAAAAATCGTAAAACTTCAGCTTAGGGATGCCATACGTCCCCCCTTTAGGGGGGACAGTCCCCCTTTTTCATACAAAAATGCTGTCTATCCACCTTAGTACAAACCACTGTCACCCTTATTAAGTCGAAATTCAATAAAAGAAAACATTCAATTCAAACTTTGAAAACACTTTATTTTGATATTTTTTACAAGATTCTCTGTGAACACATCCATTTGAAGTGCAGATAAATTTTCAAAGATGAATAAATCCCCTCACGAACCACATATCACTTCACGTGCTAAAGTTGTTCTCCTCTACGTTTTTGTTTTGTACTGTAATCTTTCTCTCTTTCAGTTTTTGTTTCGAAACCAAACTTACTTTGGAAAAATGACCGAACCCAAAGAAAATACCAACAAAAAAGAGTTCATATACCCAGTGCTGGGAACAAAATACATGTATCTAATGAAACTTATTTTTATTTCACATTTTTTTGACTCTGGTGTTCAAAAATAAAAAAAGGAATGTTTTTCTCCCCTTATGAACTGTTGTCCCCCCTATAAAACTCACGATGTTCCCCTTTTCGTACTTTTTAATCTGGCAACCCTACTTCAGCTGTGTCCCTAAAATGATTACTTTTATCGCGCAATACCATAGGCAGCAACTGCTAAAAGGAGATGGCTCGGCTATACCAGTAAATGGCGCTTAATCGTATGGAGTTCATTAACATTTAACAATACAAATGAAAAGTTGTAAATTTTTCCTACAAATAATTTTTTTTAGTTCATTTGTGACTACAAAATAAAGTGAAATGTTCAGTACAAAAATATATGCTATTGTGAACTACAAAATTTTGTTTAAAGCCAAAGCCATTTTAAGATTATAGGGAAAGGACATTTAGGTTTGTTTGTTAGTTAGGTTTGTAATTTATTCACTATCATCCAAAGCTATGAGCTATACAAAAGATCAGTTTATCTTACTATACTAAAAAATCTAAATAAGCCATTAAAAACCCTAAATCTTTCGATACGAATATGATATTGTGTCCTGCCAACAATTTTAAGGGTGATGGGTAAAAACCATTATTCAAAATGCGTACTCTGCGCTAGCTCAGATTGTAAGAGCTCGTCGGTGCCTAATAAAATAATTTTTAATATTAACTTTTATGGGTTGAAGTTGTAGCTGGTAGGTCACAGTAGCTGTTTTCATTGGAAAAAGCATTAAGAGTTCGTAAATGCTCATTGGGTTGAAAGCAAAGCTCCTCCCTAGAGTTATGAAAGGTTAGGTGTATGGTGTTTCTATTATAGTCATTTTCAGCCTTCGTTATAAACTAAAAGTAGGTCCAATAGCTTACTAATATATATGAATACGCCGCTGTCAGTTGGATATATTTTATTTTTCGTTGGTGAATTTCCGGGGAATATGCGAACAACTTTAAGTGATACAGTATACAGAGATGTGCATAATAATTATGCATTTACTTATTAAAGAGTTGTTGTGACGTTTTTTTTTTCCGACGAAGGCGTTATAACATTTTGTAGTTGCCATTCTATCCATGCCCTTTCTATACTCATTCAACTCATCTACGATACATTTGAACTACAGGACAACTCATCTCATCGGTGTAAACAATTACAACAGCACTCAGCAGTAGAATTTTTTGTTGCGCCTCCAACTATAGTTGTCGAAATTTGTGTCCATAACCATAATCAAACACCACAGCTACGACACACTTGAACTGCAGGACAACTCGTCCATGGGATCAAACTCGTACTAGTGCCTGATCTATATATTCTAGACTCTAGAGAGAGCTAGAGCCCCCTACCGCAAATGGTTTGCCCTGATGAATGCCAATGGGTACGACCTGCCAACGTTTAAGTCATATGAGCTATAATCCCGACCTCATTGTCACCACATCACAATACCGATTGCAGTTCTCCTTTCATAGAACATGTACGCGACTTCATTCAGAGAAATGTCTTCACTCTGCAATGACATCATTCTTTCAAATCCATTAATAAAAAAGCCCCGTAAAATGCCCACGTGCATCCTGCCACAATGCAAACGTCATCGTCGCCGTATCTCTTTCTACTCGTACAACGCCGTCAATCACTTAGCCCCCACATACTGGTTAGGAAAATATGTGCAAAAGAATAAAATGAACTATCTGAGGCACCACACTCTGGCTTATCCATGACAGTTTCCTGCCTCCAAAGAACGTAAAAAAATGGTTTTCTCAGTTAAAAAATTAAGTGACTTGACATTTTACTATTTGCCATTGCCATTTGTCTCGTGCCCTACACACACACAGTTCACAGGCCAACTATAAGCCAAAATGCACATTATGCCAACCCCAACAAACACGAGTCCTTGCTGTCTATATGTGCTATGTACGACTATACGAACAGCATATAATAGCAGCTCAGAATACGAAGTGCGTACACCCAAATCAAGAAGAACTTGGCCAGGGATCATCGCAATCACTGAACTGATTCACCAAAAGAGACGCCATTGTTGCCACCGACGCCGCCGCCACCACTGTTGTGAGTGTTGCGAGTCTATGGGAGTTTTCTCAAGTTTTGTACTCCCACGCTTTCGATTTTACAAGAAGATGCTGGTCGGCTGAAAACACCCCCGTGGGTGGAGGGACTTAAGGTACAAATTGTTTTTATTTTTTCTCTGTCTTTCGTCAGCTTATTTCATTGAGAAATACCAAAAAGATACGAGATTATTTTAACGATGGGCGACTTTATGGGGTTCGGGACATTTTCAATTGTAACTTGCGTTCTTGGTTTACTCCTTGACGGTTGGATGCCTTGCTACGATGTAGCGTGCGGTTGGAGGATATTAATTATCCTGGCATGGGTCTGAAGTTATTGTCAGATTTCGCTCTGCAAATGTTGCTTTGTTGGTGTATTTAGTTTGTGTTGTGGTGAGAACCGAGAAATCCTTGAACTTCGTCCAGTTTCATTTTTAATCGATTTTCGCACGGGGAAGACGATGGCAAAACGGAGGCATATGGCTTGAAGTTCACTGAATCTCACTCAGAGTTCGCCTTTGGGGGTCGAATTATGCTTTTTTTTTTTCTCTCTCTCTCTTCCTTTTGTGTGCGTACTGCAAATACTACTGCGGGTAACATCTTAAGATTGTCGAAAATCGATGTATACTTTGATGATACTCCCAAGAGTTTCCAAGAAAAAGTTGTATTCTTTTTTGAATCTGAGATTATGTGTGTTGTGCCGTACTCTGTATGGTCGTGACGGTTAATTGGGATAAATGGTTATGGGGTTGTTTTTCCCTGTACCTTTGAGAAGCATGCTTCTCTTTGGTTCCCATGCCAACATGTTTTATAGGCTATTACTTTTCAAAGTTAATGGAAATATAGAGGTGTAGGGTATAGCTTTGTCGTCGGTATGAATGGCCATGTAGTCGTAGTAGAAGATAAGCTATTTTGGTGGGAGAGCTTGAGTAAGTACATACTACATAGGGTCCATCGCGATGGTAGATATAGTTTCAGTCAATTGGATTCCGTGGAGAAAAAAACAAAATTTTATTTTTTTAAACTTAAAGGATATTTAAAAAAAATACAAACAAATTTACTTTTTAAAAAAATAACTTTTTCTATATAAAAATCTATATAATATTTCAGTGAATGCACGAGAAGACAAAAAAAAAAGCATTGTACCATGAACTGCACATGGATAACTGGAAAACAAAATCAAACATTTTACTTACAAATATCTAATATTGCAAAAAAAAAAGCCATTATGTGAGCCTAAACGGATTCTGGACGATGCGCGCGTTAGAACTTAGAACTTGACAGCTGAAATTTGTTGGCTTGTGTAAAAAAGGAGAAACTACCTATTGTGTAGTTCTAAAAATCGACGCTAGAAAATTGAAATCCATATATAGCTTTGTATGCAGTAGAGGGATAAACGAGTATGCTAGTGCTGGCGATTAATTATCCTTCGAATGATGTTTTCTTCTCTGCTATACTATGGTAAAGTAAAAGTGACTAAGAGTACGATTAATTACTATTGAAAGAATAATTGAATTTGAATTTAACTCTGAAGGTGAGTATTTTTCATTACAAGTCAGTACCAAGTGGCATCAGACTTTTTTCTGCAAATATCCAGCCTTTCTGTGTGTGTCCTTGCCTCTTATAGTAATGACTTTACATCTGCTGAAAACGCTACTGAGCCGAAGCACAATGGACTATATACAGCACTTACTACCATTACTTACCATTACTATGGCAGTAAGTGAGCCTAAACGGATTCTGGACTTTTTTGGCAGTACGTTTGCCTTCTTTTCTCCCCGTCATCTAAAAAAACGCCCTAAAAAAAACCCCCAAAGCTCCCTCAAACACCTACGTATTAATAAAAAAGCCTTAACTACTCTCTAACTCATATGTTACCTAGTTAAATAAATAACATACTAGTTAAATTTTCTTATTAATAAATGAAAATAACTCATATAATAACTAACTGAGTTACAGACCTCCTACCGTAAGTTAGTTATGTGATAGTTACGAAGCGTTAGTTATCTTCAAAAAATGTGTAGGTATTAATAGGAATTTGAATTTGATAGGAAAATTGAATAGGATGAGGAATTTGAGTTTATTGAGAATAAGCAAAACCACGCTTGAGAAAATTACCCAAAAACGGTCCAAATATCCACTGAAAAATATCGAAAACCACCTGAAAGACCTTAAATTTGTTTAAGGCTTTACAAGAAAATCATAAAAAGGCTATATATAAACGATATAAATATTCACAAAGGTTAGAGCAAAAATCTGTTCAAAAACGTCAAAAACACCCAAAAGCGAATAACGGCCCAAAAATCAACTTTAAAACTCCTCATAGAACGTTCACAAATTAAAAAATAGTGCGTGGAGTCCCTCCGCGCGGAAGAAGTGAAACTTCGTAATGTGGAAATGAAAATAGGAAGGGGTAGAAATTGATTTTTAGTGAAATTATATTGTTTCTTAAAGCCTAGTATCCTGCTCGCGCTAAATTTTAGCGCCCCTAGTCTCCACTTCGTTTCTCCACACCAAAGATAAATGGTCGCTAAATTATTATTAAACATGATATAGATGGGACAAAACCCATATGCTTAAAAGAAATCATGGCAAACAAAACACAACCACTTTCCTCCGTTTTTTTATGTCAAAATTTATCTTCGATTTAATGCACCGGACATTTATTTCGCGAGCTAAATGAATGGAGACTTTTCATCGGCCCATCTATATGAAGTTAAGGATTTGGCGTGCGAACAGGATACTGATGCTTTGCTAAACTGCCTCGCTCAATTTTATCTTTGTAGACATTTTTGTATGGGAGATAAAATTTAGCGCGAGCAGGATACTAGGCTTTAAGACAAACTTTATTAACATTACTTACAATTCACAATTGATCGCATCTTTTAATTATCATTTTCGAGTGGAGAAATATCCAAATCCATAACATTTACAATGGGATAATGACAACTTAAGTAAGATACGATATGTTGGAAGTGGCATTAGAAGTTTCACTTCAATAAGACATTAATTGCCAATTTAGTCATTATTTTTGGAAATTAATCTTCACCACAGAATATTCTTCTCCCAGCATTTGGTGCCAATAAACTCACTCACCATTGCATACTCTGAAGCGTGAGCGGTACCCTCTCACCTTTGAGTATGCAATGCCTATAGTAGCATTAAGCATTTAAGAAGTTTCACTTCAATAAATCAAACAACATAATTCACCTATATCGTCTTTACTTCTTGAATTCTTCAATTCTTTACTGTAGGTATCAACGTATGTAGGTATGTACTATAACAACCATTGAAACAAAACCCTTGAACTCAATTTCTATATACCAGAGTTGTAAAAGAATGCAATACTTTAGTATTGCATTCGCTGAAGTCGCAGTCATTTGATTGCTTATTGCAACTTCAGTAAAAATACTTCATAGCAGTACTATTACTTCAAATTTTAAATCGCAGTCTATTTTGAAGTCTTAAGTGAAGAAATCAGTTGATGCAGTCAAACGACTTGAAGTCAAAAGATTGCATTACTTTTTGATTGCTTGAATTCTTTGAAGTCTTTTTGAAGTCTTTTCCATTCTTTGCATTCTTTTAGTCATTTGAATGCATTCAATGTATTGCAGTCTTTTGAACGCTTGAAGTCTTTTGATTGATTTGAATTATTTTTTCTTGTAGTGTCGTGCACCTCTACATTTTTAAACTTATATTTTATATCTGAAATGTGAATTTTAAAAACTCAAATCAATAATAGGTTATGTCAAAGCAATCAAAGTAATGAAATCTTTTGACTTCAAGTCGTTTGACTGCATCAACTGATTTCTTCACTTAAGACTTCAAAATAGACTGCGATTTAAAATTTGAAGTAATAGTAGTTAATTGAAGTAAAAAGATTTCAAAATAAGTCTTTTTAATCAAATGACTGCAGTACTGTAAAGATTTCATTTTTTTACAACTCTGCTATATACACCACCATAAGTCCATCAGCGCACGTCAACAGCCATGTGCGCATTTCCTCAGAAACAACCACCACTTTTCTTGTCTTTTCGTTTTCATATGAACGTGCTTTTGCTGTGCAATGTGCGCTACCCTCACCCTCGCTCACGCCTTTGAGTATCCAATTATTAGCGTTAAACGTTTAACGCGACCTTGAGTTGGAAGTCGCATAAGAAGTTTCACTTCAAAACACCCTCCAAAAAAAATTCAAAACTCAACTCAAAATTGTGATTACAGTCCCAAAAACCGACTTTAAAACTCCCCAAAGAACGTCCGCAAAACGCGATAAGGGGTCGGAAATGTAAACAAAAAAAATTAACCACAATAAACCAAAAAAAAAAAAAAATAGATTCAAACATCGTTTTGAAAATCGACCCCAAAAACGGGCTGAAAATTGCTACAAAAAAACGATTTCACAAAGCATTAAACAAATGTCAATGAAAAGATTGCCCCAAGAGAACACCTCCATAAACGACTCTAAAAATCGGTCCAAAAAACGCATCGAAGACGGGCCGAAAATGCCTCAAAAACACTCGAAAGCATATAAAAAAAAAAACAACCGCACCGCAAAGGTCTCAAAATACTGTTCGATAGTATTATGGCAAGGGCATAGCAATGGGAACACATGGACCAAAGTGGGGTGCTGTAGGGCTCGCTCTGTAGTATCCGCACCCATAAACCTAGCCTAAGCTACTATGGGTATGGCTATTATTTATTCTTAAGCTTCTATCCAAATTCTCGACAAAATGATAAAGCAGGACTCCAAATACCCATTGAAAAACGTCGAAAACCACCTGAAAGACGTCCAAAAATTGCTTTACAAAAAGACCATAAAAAAGCTACGAAAACAAAAGTTACATGAAAAATCTCTTCAAAAACGTCAATAAAAAAAATATCTTGATATCGCTGGAGCATCTCAACTACACCTTGATTTGATATTAATTTGAATTTCAATTATATAAATTATTATTCTTATAAAATATTCTAATAACAACGATAATATAAATTGATGTGACCGTGACTGACAAGAAACACCTCTCGCGGAGAAGATCAATCAGCTCCTCTCTGTGGCGTGGTGTCACATTTCAAAGAATGAAAGAGAACATTAAAGTTTCAAACCCAAAAAGTCGAAATCCATTTCGATTTAACCCCAAATAAAAGCACCTCTTAACATTATCCTTTCTCAGTCGTTTAATGTCATCACACATACACACACGCTTCATCTCTCATCGCTGTCGGTCGTGCAAAACAATTTTATTATTATAAATAACTAACTTAATGTCCCATCAGGACACTAAATTCCACTCTCATATGACGCTGGCTCAACATTACGGTGTATATATCTCAGGTAACCACACAGACTCTAACCCTATCTGCACGAAGCTTTACTCCTAGTCGCAAAGGTGGTTGGGTGGTTGAGTGGTAGGGTAACAGGCGGCTCATTCAAATTTCATGACCAGAATGGCCGTCGTCTCCTCTAGGGTCCGCCGAGGTTGGTTTCAAGAACGAACGTGTGCAACGTGATACTTTATTAAAAAGACAACAAACCATCACCCACAGCAGCAACTTACCATTGGCTACAATCCGATGTTGCTGCCCTAAATATACTGATCTAAAGCTTCGGGGTGAAAACACGCAATTTATACACCTTCCAAAGGAGATTATACCCCGAATAAGGACTAGTGGACGCGTTGATTATGTTTTCTTCTTTTTTTTTTCCTCTCGTCCTTTTCGTATCCTGGGCGATAAATTCATCGGTCCTTTTTGTTTACTGGGTATCATTGGATCTACTGGTGTGTAATCCAAGTCAGGTCTCTAATGATTATTTGGTCAGTTTTATGTGTATACCTACCGTTGAACCGGGACAAGTGCGTGGTGCTATAATATTAATTGCAAAAAATGTAACAAGAATCGATAGACAGTGATGCTGCGAGGCGGGTACCTATTGTAATGAGGGTTGCCATTGGTAACATGTTGCTTCCAAAAGTGAATTTTGTGGGTGAGAAGTCCCTGGAACTAAATAGGATAAAGTGCCCCCATTACAAAGGTACATATAATGTGGCTGATGGGCTTACGAGATGGATATCTATATCTAGCTTGTATAATTATTGTAGGATGTCTGTTTCCAGTTGTGGCGTTACTTTGTTCACAATGTTTTTTAGGGCTCCAAGCAGGCATTACGCTGTATCGTTAACTGCCACGCCTCCTTTTTTGGGAGCCTTCTAAACCTCCCGATCTATAAACCTATAGCTTTAAAATTAAATAGATGTAGTTCTCTCCAGTTGCGCGTGGTTTAAATGATGCAATTTCGAATAAGATTTCTTAAAAACCGAGCACAGTCTCAAGAATGATGTTGAAGAAGTCACATGACAGCGCGTCGCCTTGTCTAAATCCTTTTTTGACATCAAAGGTCTCGGTGAGATTGTTTCCGACCTTTACGGAGCAGCGAGCGTTCTCCATCGTCATTCTGCACAATGTGACAAGTTTGGCAGGGATGCCAAAAAACTAGACATGGCTCTGTATAGCTCGTCTCTATAAACGCTGTCATATGCGGCCTTAAAATCGATAAAAAGATGGTGAGTATCGATCTGGTATTCTTGGGTTTTCTCCAGGATCTGCCGTAGTGTGAATATTTGATCGGTCGTGGACTTACCAGGCCTAAAACCGCACTGATAGGGACCTATCAGATCGTTGACGAATGGTTTCAGGCGTTCACACAGTACAGCAGACATGATCTTATACGCAGTGTTCAGGAGACTGATGCCTCTATAGTTGGCGCAGTTTAGAGAGTCTCCCTTCTTGTGGATCGGGCAAACGATGCCGAGGTTCCATTCATCAGGCATACTTTCGTCTGACCAAATCTTGGAGATGAGTTGGTGTATGCTCTCTACCAAGTCATCTCCCGCTGGCGGTACTAAGTTTATTACAGCGTATAAACGAAAAAAATGCTATTTCAAATTAGAAATTGCATAGAAACGTTTGCTACATTTTGTCGCAAAGGAATCATTTCAGCTATTTTCTTTGTATCGGCTTACTCGATGTAGTCTTTTAACTTTCCCGTGTGTCAATATTCGAAATAAGAAAGGACACAGTTGTTATCTTACCTCCGACCTGACTGCATGGTTAGCGATCAACTCATACCAAAAATAGTCCATCGACCTTCACAAAAAATGTATAAAGTACTTCCAGGTTCAAGTCAGAAAAGACCTCTTTAGTCGGATAAAAAAACACCAAAGCTCTCTTACCTACGATCTTAAGGAATGCTTGGAAATTAAAACCTAATTTTTTTTTTTTTTTGATCGATCAATTTCTTCATTCTTAAAATGTCTACGGACAATTTGATCCCTCTCCACTCCCACTATACCCAACTGCTGTCTTACCAAACAGCTTATTATGTAGTAGATACCATGCCATCTCGCCTATCGGTTTCAAATCGAACAATGCACTCATAAAATCTCTAAGGACATAAATTAGGATTTAATTTAACATTTGAACATATCAATACATTATATCGATAGGGATATAATCGGTAAATGCCATACGAATGGTTAATATCCAAAGGCTTTCAACAAAAACCCACACACGCTAACTCGCCCCCTCCAGGAATACATCATTATTTCCGATGCCCGATATATACAATATGTACATATATATTTTAAGGAGTATCTCCCAATCGAGATGGGTGCCGGAATGTAAACCAAATCACATGTAGGAATGGCTTTGCAATTTCATTTTTGAATTTCAGGCACGCATTTACTTTAGTTCCACATTTTCCCAGGATACACTTCCGCTCCTGCACGGAGGAGGACACAAGAATCAAGTTGCAAAAAGTCATCCGAGAACATACGTACCTAGTGTACTGTACAAATCATAAAATTACTAATGGTAATTTTTACGAGTGCAAGCAAGCATAATACTGAAAGGAGGACGTCGGTGGTTCTGGTGGCTTGGCGATGCGACCTTTCCATATCTGTATATATGCATATATATCCAGTGCTCAAAATTGTTTCCTTTTTGGTGGCGCTATTTTTTTTTTTTTTTTTGCAAGCAGAGCGCAATATCCTTCGGCTCCCACTTTTATGTGAAGTTCGTTTCGGGTGGGGATTTAATAATGGCATGAAGGATACAGGCGGAATATTTACTGGACTTGCCGCAGCTAGGACAAAAGGATAACGAACGGATATTGTTTCTACACCATAACTTTCAATTTATAACCGCACGAATGTATAAATGTGCTTTTTAGCTATTTGCCCGTTGTCTACTACCATCGTCGACTGTGCAGGAGTATACCACCACCAGTTGCCCATCCCATCAGGCTGACAAAACGGGGGAGGATGCTGCTACTGCTGCTGCTGCTGCTGCTAGATGGACGACAGATTCGTCGTAGAATGTAATCCGATCTGGAGCGGAACACTTGTGGGCATCTGTACACTGGGCGCTATTGGTTTTCAGCGTTTATGGGCAATATTCCCAATTGACCGTTTATGTTACGAGCATCGTGGCTCGTTCCGTGTGTCCTTATTTTTTGTTTTGTGATTTGTTATTGTGCTCTCCATTGCTGTTGCAAGGGGAATATGCATAAATTGCAAATTGTACTGGTACCCACGCGACAACGTTTAGAATGAAATGGAAGTAATGGATTACATAATCGATGTGGGTGTTCATTCTGCGAGATTGTGTCTCCATAAGGACATTCAAGTACATGGCAGGAAGAATAGTTAGAAATATTTGTCCTAACAACTGTTTTGTCAGTCGTTCATGTTTGGCTTTTGATATTCATGTGTTTTTTTAACACTACATCTTTTTACCTTTGGTTGAGGGTTTCTTACATGTGACTTTTACGAGTGGTAGGGAATTTAATAAAATATCTGATAAGTATAAAATATAAAAGAAAAAAAAAAATTCTGGAATCGATGGATCATCTGCCTATAGTACCCAAAGTGCTACAGAATGATACCTATTTCTAGAAAGGTTTAATTCTTTCATTCATTAAACAATTGTAAAATCTATCTATATATATAAAAATAACTTGCTTAATGTGTGTGTGACTGCCTACCGACTGCCACACACATCCGATTTTGATTTAGTTTTTTTTGTTGATTGATAGACCGTGCAGAGAAGGTTTATATATTAGTATGATCAATTTTTGAGAGAAGGCGCAATCGCTATTCCAATAAATTCATTTTTGTGTGTACATTTACTAAAAATCTATTTCATTGAACAAAACTTCAGTTACAATTTATTTTAAAATGTCAAATAAAATTGAGTTTTGTTTTATCAACCGAACTGTTCACAACGCCAAAAGTAAGTGTATTACATTTTTTGTAATCTGTGCATTATATTTGTCACATGTTCTGCAGTGTTTAAAGCTTTTAGAGTTTATTATGTCAAGACGATCAAATATTGGTCGGCGAACGCGACATACACGGTCAAATTTGGCCTCACGGTCAATGGAGGACGATGAGCAACGCGAGGAACGCAACGAATCAAATCGCGCACGCACATCAAGATCACGTTCAGCAATTAGAGCTCAACGACAACCGACCCGCGTGAATTTGCAAGGCGCTGCATTTGTATATAACTTTACACTCGATTACAGCTCACTGCCAAAAATAAGCATTTTTAGTGGCCTGGATAATTTTTTTCGAACTCACAATGACGAAATGTTCCATTACAAAATCACGTGTTGTTGCCTAAAAAATATATAAGCTGAAGGTTTAAAATGAAACCATCAGTTTTCTATATTGAAGGTTCGAAAGGAAGAAGAAAGGAACAAATTTATGGGTCTCTCCCATTTTATTATTATTATTCTATTTAATTAAATAGTTTAGTAGGTAGTTGAGTTTTAAATTTTCTTAATAGTTCTTAAGCGTTTATATTATATAGCGGGTGGTGTAATGATTATTGAACGGTGGTGTAATGATTATTGAACGTGTCCCTTTAATGCTCAGCCCAATAGACTCAATTTTCTTATCAAACCTATTTTAATTGTTTGCGCACTATATTTAGTTAATTATTTAAACTCCTTTTGTTGAATTTGTTAACTTAGAGCATCTTAACTAAATTATATTTAGATCTTTTCTTTAATCATCTTCTATACATATATTTATAATACAAAGTTGCATCCGTAAGACCGCCTATAACTCGAGAACGGATGGTCCGATATGAGATATATTTTCTTTGTTGAGTTTGTCTACGTCTAAGGAAGGTTCATACGGCGAGAAAATTGGAAAAATTTAAAGATAAATTGGAAAGTTCGTGAGAATTTATTTTCCATACATTTTGTATAAAGCTTTATTTTTTTTTTTTAATTTTGATCGTATTATATACAGTGAGATTGTGTTTGTCAAAAGATATTTTGGATCAACAAAATTTATTTCAGGTGGAATAGTGAATGCTACAAATTATTTTAGTCAAAAAGTCAATTTTGGGCGGGACGAAGCCGGGACCGCTAGTAATATATAAAAAAAATACTTTCTGTCGTTGATTTTTTTAACTGTTTGGAAGTATTTTCAAGGCGAGATCTTCTCAAGTAGTTGTGACTGAAAGTATTGACCAGTGAATATTGACAACGAAACACAAATTGTTAATGACAAACGATAAACCATTTAATGGCTTGTTGTTTGAAAAATAAGATCACCACCTGATCCGCTGACTGTGAATTGCGGTGAATTGACCAGCTCTGCATGTGGTATTCTAACTCGTGATTTATATACATGTTGGGGAATATTAATGAAAAGTCACTTGAAGTCACTGCAGGTGAAATTAGTGTCGACTCGTCACAAAGCCGTCATTTTAATGTCGTTTCTGTTTTTAAGATAACATTTTCGATAACATTTTTTTTAGTCATTTAAATGACTAGGAAAATGGCGGACCAAATGACATGAGTTTTCTACCATTAAAATTACCGAAGAAAATGAACGTGAGATCACTCTTTAATGACGCCAACGACAAATGCGTAGGACAAATGACCAAATTTTTTGGCTGTTGCGTCATTTAAATGGCTATCTCCAAAAAATTGCCAGACTTGAAATTCATTCCATGCCATTTTTCTACGCAAATAGCAAATGACGCAGCAATTAAAATGATATCTGTGCTTTCATTTGATGTTTTTCTCGTGGCGAAAGAACGTGTCACATGTGTGTGGCTGCTATTTCGGTAAAAATTAATAAACAGATTTTTTTTTTTTCTTTTTTTTTTGTTGTGGCTGTTTTGTTCGGTATGGAGAGAAATGTAATACGAACCGTCGAACTATTCCGTCAACTATGTTGAGAATTTGAATACACAAACTACAAAAAAAAAGTCGAGAAAATTGAGCTAATTTATTATAATATTTTTTGTTCACTGCTATTTAATTTAATTTAAAATATCCAACAGTCCCGAAATATGTGTGAACACCGTGCGTGCGGTATGTGTGTGGCTTGATACACATCATTGAGAAAAGAGCAGATGCGAGTTGGATGACAGTTGAGGTTAAGGAGTCACAACTGAATGAATTATAAGCAGTGTATTAAACAGTGAAATCGAACAGTGAAACAACGCGCACTTAGATGTTTGCACATCAACAAACACTTCTAACATGTGCAGTGGAAAATACCCGTTTGCATTTCCATCCCCGCAAGTAAAATGACATCAACTGTTATACAGTAAATGAAAGTCTCATTGGAATTTCATTCGGCTTGCATTGCATATTGTAAAGGTGCTGCTCTACGACATTTTTGTTAGTTGTTGTCCAGTTGTGATTTCTGCGTGCCTGGTAATTCACGAAAGATTTGGCACTGAATTTCGTCGAGATGTCCGTCACAGGGAAGAGATGTGAGACCATCATATATGAAAAACATGCTTTATTTCACATCAACAAAAAGCTGAAATTAATATGCCCCAGCAAATAAATGTATGCAATGATAAAAACGTATGCAATGATAAAATGTATGCAATGATAAAATGTATGCGATGATAAAACACCGTGACGCATTTCCGTCCCCGCAAGTGCGTGGAATTACTCCTCCATACTCCAACAACGCGCGCTTAGATGTTTACACATCAAAAAATCGTAGCATACGTATCTGTTTTCGCTGCTAAATGACAGTAGCTATATTTTTCTCATTGGTCATAGCATTACCTTCTGATCGCAAAACAGATAAATGACGCAAAATCGAAATAATAGGAAAGGTGACATTTGTTATTTTAATGAGGCATGTCATTACAATGTGATCGTCTAATTTTTCCCGACTCGAAAAAATGGCCGTGTAGTCGCACCTTATCGATTACAATCTCCGTCGTTGATTTGCAGTTACCAATTACAATTGGTTTTATTATTTTATATCTTGATAAATGGTTATTCATAAATTTTGTTACCCTATTATCTCACCATTACAGAAACAAAAAAAAAAGTATAGTGATTGTTCTGCTTAAGATTTGTATCAGTCGATTGTTTTTATTGGTTTTCTAACTATCCATCTTTATGAATGGTAGGAAAATTACCTCAATATTAAAGAATAGCTGAAATTGTAGCGGATGGGTAAATATAAAATTTAATAGCGAAAACTAGTAGTTTTGAAAAACTGGGCCATGTAAACTTTATGTACACCTTCCAGGGACCTTATTTCATTTAAAGGTGTCACTAGAGCTTTTTATGTTCCATGTTCTGGTCGTAAGAAATTCCGCATCGGATAGATATTTTAATAAAATTCGCGACATGTGGTAGAATCGAACTCCAATACATCTTGGGCACATTTCAATATTATTTCCAATTCCCCCTCCCATATTTTCAGTACTAATTAAAAAAACAACTCGGTGGCAATGGTAATCCATTTGCAAACCTAACATTTTGCTGACATGATATTGCGAGCTCAATGTAGAAGACCGGTTTAATCCATTTGCTGATATTGAGGTTCCGCACTCCTGTCCGTGCAATCGGATTTCTCATCCTCCTACCACCAGTAAGAGGTTATTCACATTTATCCTTCGCTCTTCTTACTTTTGCGAGTATGTCATCCGGAGTGCCATCAAATGATGCATCCAACTGGGATTGAGATGGAAAATCTCATTGAAATTCGACGACTTGCATTAGGTAGGTTCTTGTGTGTATAGTTGATTCTAACTCCGAATAAGCAAGACCAGTTGGAGAATAGAATTCGATTCCAGAATAAGAGTGCATTATACTTGAGCCGTTTCTGAAATGTTATCGAAGTATCTACCTACACACCTTACAAGGAGACTTAAGTGAATCGGTTGCATTCCCCTCTGGGTTGTTGATCTACACATGAAGAGGACGATGGAGGACATGATGTTATGAGTTTATGCTGATGGAGGGATGGATATATTGCAAATCGGGTTGTCCTACGAGTAATAAAAGCATCCCATGAGCTTTGTTTTTAATGTTGCTGGTTGAAGCTTTGGTAGAGATGCGGGACGCGGGAGATACGAAAATTAATTTATTTGGAACGACTTCTCCTCCGTATAGAGCCTGCGCACGTTTCGATATCAACTCGATTTTGGAACTATCCTGGTAGCCAGTATAAACGTACAGTTTTTCATCGTATTTATATTTCACAGTAGGCACGTTTGCTGACGTTCACGTGTTTTAAACATTATGTTGTGTCACATGACATTCATAATTATTCTAAACATAAACTCAAGCGCATGTTTTCTAAATTTAACTCATTGAATAAGCAAATGTAAATATTAACAAAAAAAGCCAAGACCCTTTGACATTTTGTAGTACATTTGCTAGAAGCATTTTCTTGTCAGCTCATTACCCATAAATTTACTCAATCAATTTACGGCTCATCCCAAGTGTGTTGTATATCCTTTCATACCCTCTGGGCCATGTCACACATTTGTCCATTTGACATTCTAGTCTTTCAACCAGAGCAGCAAGCAGATAGCTTAACAAAAGGATAATGCAGCTAACACAAAATGAATTAGAAAATGGAAAAAAAAATCACTCACAGCTTAGTTAATGATCGTTATATCGTCGTTGTCATTGTGGCTGTGGGTGCTCTCTCTTGTTGCCGGTTGTCGAGGCCACCCATCATTGTTGTTTTCTGCGCAGTGTGTTGACAACTGCGACGACCTCATATCCTGTTCGCGTTAAGGTGAACAAGTGAATTTTATGTTTCGACGCAGGAAACATACAAAACAACCTGCCAATGGTTTGTCCTTGGGATCTTTTTCCTTTTCCATCAACTCAACCCCATGCTGTGGAACAATAAAGTTCACGACATTATCAAAAAGGAATATTCCTCGCTCTTGAGAATGAACAATTTCCTTTCAGCGTTGCTGTTTTTAGTTTACACAGCTTTTTTGCAGGCGACTTTGTTGATGATGACATGTTGTGGAAAGAATTTAATTGAACCTGCGTTTGAAAGGTGCGGATAGTTCATCTTGTCGTGTACTGGTTTGTGGTGCTTACAATTAAGTGTAGTTTGCATTTGTTCAATTAAGACATTCGTGCTATCACCATACTCATATGAAGATAGCCATGGCTTTGTGTGCCTTCAGAAGGGTCTATTATGCGGACAAATGGTGGAGCGTATGGGTCAATTCATTCCAGTAAAAGCCCGCCATCTTTTTATTTTCCACTTTGAGTCTGTCGCCTTTTCATTCCTCTCAAATGTATCATAATGTATGAGACAAACTCGAACTCCTACTACCCTTTTCAGTTTCCTGCCGCTTTTTCGTTTCATCTGAATTTGGAGTTACTGTCCAACGACCAGTCGCTTTTTAATTTCATCAGCGTGCTTCTTTTCAGTTTTGGTGTCGGTTTGGAATTACTACCTAACAACAACGAGACCCAGAAGGTTTCGCTTCAAAAAACAAAATGACTCAGTGGGATTATTCCAGCTTAAGCGAATATACGTGACTACATTCAAAGTGCACGTCGGTCATGACCGAAATTGTATTAAAATATTAAATTCAGCTTTAGACAGAGCTTGACTGTATTTCGTCCATATTTGACACAAGCTGCCATCTCTTTATCAGCGGGTGTGATGAACATTTTATTTGGAAGCGCAAAATTCGGTTGGCCTTTCTTAAGAGAAAACCATATAAAGCAACTGTATGGCTATTACCCAGCTTAAGCCTCCATACCAGGGAAACTGTATTTCGGACTTTTAATCTAAAGTTTTTATATTTAATATACTATTATATATTATATCTGCGGACAGTTCTTAATTTTTTTTGTTTTTTCTGACCTTTTTTGTCAACGGCGGTTTTCAACTGTCTTTTTCTTTTTAACGAAAACAAAAATATAGATCAGATTGGTAGAAAGAAAAACTGATGGTATCGAGGCTTTGACCACATAGCAATATATTCCTTGTAAAAGGACCCGACTAATCCAGTTTAAGTCACTATGCGTTTCTGTTTAAGTGCTCTCTTATGGCCACTGTGATATTTATGGAAAATTGCAGGCGATTGATTAATTTTAAGTGAGCTATTGACTATATTCCACTTAAGCTTAAGTCCACTTAGTTAAATAATTTTCTTTAATATCAGGAGTTAAGGGGTTGACTTGTTATTTTGTTCATTTGAAAATATTTCAGTTTGGAAGCGCAAAGTTCACCACGATTAAACGTTTGCGGGAGTAATTCAGCTTAAGCCAAGATTAGGTTAGGTTAGGTAAGGTGGCTGTCTAGAAAGACACACTTAGACCAAATTCAGCTTAAGCCAACGTTTAATTACATTCAAATTACATGTTGTGACTTTTATAGGATTGTGGTTTCATTCCGTCGCCAAGTACCTACTTAAGTAGATTTTCGTACATATTTGTGCCAAGGCTTAAGCTAAATAATAGTTAACACATAGACGCCAATAACGGTTGAGTGTGTTCGAATCTCCCAACAAAGTTTTGTCTTATGTACATTAGATTAATCTGGATTAATGTCATAAAATTATAGAATGCATACCTACTCCTCCGGTTAGAGCCACATCGTGTGCTCTTGTTTTGATCTTGGCTTTTGCTTATAGGAAATTATTGGAAAAGTGGAACCAAGTATTACAGATGGTAGTAAAAGAAACTAAGCACCAGTGCGACTGGCCAGAAAAAAAATGGGCACTTATAAGCGGCATAAGTTTGTTGTTCCAATTTTCTTCAAGTCAGATAATTATTTCAAATGTTGGGTTAGTTGCATCGTTAGCAACGCTTCCGGCAATATTTTCCATTCTCCTTTTATAAGTAATGTAGCTTCGTAAACTTATCTAAGGTCTTTCAAAGCGAAGCAACTGTACTTCATTATCAGAGGAGTACATTCAAGCAAGTGTGTCTTTTTATTTATTACCCCTCTAACGAATTACCATACCATACTGTTTGATCTCGATGCCTTTTACCAAGTCCATGAACCTGAATAGTATAAATATGTCACATTCTTGCTTGCAAATCGCCTTAGCCTTAAACCAGCAATCCTTGACTGAATCTCTTCTTATTATGCACGTAAAGTCGTCCGACTCGCTTCTACTATTTCCAAATCGAGTCAGTATATACGCTCATAACTAACGTATGAATCCATCTGGTATGGCTTTTATTTTTTTATGACACAGCTTACAAATCATTCAAAAGGCTTTTCAAAAATCCCTATTCGAGTTATTCGAATGGTCCATCAGAAAATTAAATTCATAAATCGATGGGCAACTTTAAAAATTCACAAGTCGCCATTTGTGTGTCGTATGCAGGGAATTGGAAGTTTTATTGCAGGGTGTATAAATTATAGAGTATGTCCTTAAGAGCCCGCAAACGCTGGCTGCGTACAGTGGTAGATCCTAATGAAAAAGCAGACGTTTTTATGTATATTTTGTCTCTGGTAGAAGTCTTTTGAGTCTTTTTTGACGCAGATTGACTGTATTGCTGTATTATTTGCGCATCTTGTGTTTGTCGGCTTTGAAGATAAAAAATATTTATTGAATAAATTACAGAAGCGACGTATTAGTAGTTGCCTTTCCAACAAATATTGCTTAGATTCCACAACCTGGGTTTACTGGTTTACACTGAATTGTTCATAAAAAAAAAAGCTTTCCTAAAAGATGGCTTCTGGTACAGACCAGTAACAGTTTCACAATAATTAAATAAATAATACATAATAATAACTGCCAGCAAAACAGTGGATAAAACTGCAAAGTTTTCAATTGCAAATGTCCGCCCTTTCTTTGCTATGTGAACCACTGTACTGCCAGCTAAGAATGGGAGAGGGCACAACCATCTACCTGTCACTTTGTCCAATAAAAGAATCCAATTTCATCTTCTTTTCGTCACCATTTCCCCGGACAATTTGCATGAATAACACCTACTGTAATAACTACGCATAAATCGCCTGCCTATCCGCCAGCAGCGAAATATTATATTCCCTGTTCTCACTTTTTTATTTTCATATTTCATACACAGAAACGAACAAAATAAAGTACGCACAAGCTCCACAAGGATCCACAGAACATATGGTGTGTTTGATTGGTTTTGCTGGAAAGAAAACCGCGGTCGGGTGTAGCCGAAAACTTGTTGTGAACTCAGTATGATAAGAGGTGGGGGGTTTGGCGGTTTCTGACACATCAGGCGTCAAGGATCTGCGTCACACTTTTCTCGACACGTATACCTGAGTTCTTGGTTTTCGCGCCACGCCCTCACCACCGCCCCATTTTCATTTCGCAAAGAAAGACATTTTGTGTGTGGAAATAGTATATGGCAAGCAGAAGCCTGAAGTTTGCTGGGAATATGCTCGGCTGCACGATATAAAAAGTATTGAGCCGTGGGTACTTTTTGGGGTAGAAATTTACACCGAGCCTGTCAAGTGATCCCCCACGAGTTGAGCAAATAACTGAGTGTGGAAGTCAATTTCACTTGCCCGCAGCGGTAATTGAGTCTAAGGAAGATGAGAATCGAAGGATGGATGGTTGGTTAGAGGGTTTTACTGATATTTGATTGGCAAAAACGACTGGGGAATGTTTGTTTGAATTGAAAATTTAAGAAAATATAAATTGGTCTGCCGAATCGATGAGGCATGACGCATGAAGCTATCCATGTCTATATTGAATTTGGTGATATATTTGTTTATCGCAGTGCGAAGTTAAGACGGGTAGGGTTGAGTGAACTTGGCTTCGTTTTGAGGTGTGAAATTTATTAAAGTAAATGTGAGGAACAATTTACGGAAATTTGCATGCGATAGAGGGGGACGATTTTTATGTACAAATTTAGGCTTAAGTGGTATTTTCTTTTTCTTTTTACGGGGTACGTAAGCACTAGAGCATTTTACTGGAATCTATTTGGCTTTTATAGAGATTAGAGAATACACTTTATCGATGAGGAGCTCAGCGTGACCGTTGTGCGACTAAAGTTGCAATTTGGCCTTTTTTTCGAGAGCCTGCAGAATTTGTTGCTATTTTGGCCTATTTAGTTTAATAACGCGCGCTTTGAAATATGTTCAAATGCTGTTATTTCCAAATAAACACCTTTTTATAGTAACACAGTTCCCTATCACAAAAGTATTATCTTGTTTAGCGAGCCAATGCTTGTTGAATATGGTTCAAAAATTCTAAATTTGAAAAGTAGCTTTAGAAATATCACTTTTTTCTCCTTGGCCCTTTTTCTTGCGACTTTTCAGAATTCTGCAGCGGTCACGCTGCCGCTATTCGAAAGAATGCTCTCCTGGAAAGGCACGGCAATTATGGCGAAGAATAGAGGAAGACCCATCGCAGGCTTTTTTTTTTTTTTTTTGTTTTATAATTTTAATGCGGGGCACAGCGCGGCATTCAATTTTTTTTAGGAAGAGAAAGAGGGATAGGAAAGAGTTTGTGGCGCAGTGGATATTCTCCACGAGTGGCGTCCTAGTAAGCTAGGGGAGAATTGTTGATATTTGTGTTCGCTTATAATTCACTTAAACTTATTCGTTTTTATTTGTGAAAAATGTTTCGTGGTACTGGTTCAGATTTGAACACGTAATCTCCCACTCAACAAGCGAACACTCTGTCACTGCGCCACGGCCACCCGCTTAGGTCCCGAGAACATATTCTCCAAGCCTTTCTTAGCAATCTCATCGGAGATGAGTGTGACCTAGCACGCATAGAGGAGTCCAAGCGTTGCGAACGAGTTCAAAGTTCCAGTTCGAGTTCAAAGAGTTTATACAATCCTGAGACATTTTGGCTTAAAACGCAGCCAGGCTGTCACTATTTCAAAAAAAAGAAAACAGCAGCAGCAACGGACATTTGACAATTTTGGAGCCGACCATTGTCAGTCTCCTGAAGGCAAGGAAAGTCGACTCTTAGACAGTCACATACTTGCGCGGAAGTCCTTTCCACCACAAAAACTGATGCATTCAGAGATAAGTTCCGAGCAATAAGATTGTCAAATTAAGCAGACACTCTTCTTTGGCGGGTATTATTATACAAAAACGACAATTGAACAACTCGATCAATCAATTCAATTAAATCAATTAAATGAATTGATTAAATAGTCGTACGATGATCTTCTACAATGGAATTCGTTGATCTTTTGCATAGGTGTACAAATTTTTCAACAACTGATCAACTGGGTGGATTATACTATTTAAAAATTGAATGAGTTAACTGATCATGTGGACGAGGCTTTAAAAAAAATGTTTGCGTGTACTAGGCTACCCATAATTGAGTTGATCAACTAGGCGGCAATTTTGTTCAAATATTAATTGGATGATGTTATGCTTTTATTCATCAATGGAATGTTTTGATCAATTGTTTCGTCGTTGCCATTCATTAATGGAATGTATTGATCAATTATTTCGCCGTTGAACTTCATCAATGGAATGTGTTGATCAATTACTTCGATGTTGCTATTCATCAATGGAATGAGTTGAACACATGATATTGTTGTTTTAATAATTCAATCAGTTGATCAATTATATGTTCGGGTTGCACAAGGTCAACATGTTCAACTTCAAGTCAAATTGCATGTGGGAAAACCATTCAAATTCAATAAAAGTAGAAGACTGTTTTTTTTTTTTTTTTTTCTTAATTTTTGTTCTTTTTATATGTAGTATAATTAATAACCCACGTATACACTGCGCGTCATCAGATTAGCGCCCCCCCTTTGACTTATTTCTCTTTGCTAACATCTATTTTCCTGTTGCACGCAGCTTCGTAATTTTTTTTTTATTTTGGTGTTCCATATATGCTCTCACTGTTACAAAAAAAAAAAGAACAACAAAAGACCCGTTATATATTTTTTTTGCTATTATGTTTTGTTTTCGACTAAAAACCTTGCACTTATTTCGCGTCATCAGATTAGCGCCCCCAAATGCAATTTTAGTTATCTCGCTTATTTTGGCAAGCACAGTTACCAATTTTTTTTGTTGTGTAATATAATTAATATTCTTTAATTTGACGTGCAATATGGGAAGAGGAACAATCTTGTCTTTGGAGGAAAAATCAAAGATTGAAGCATACTTCGAGTCTGGGCTATCAATACATGGAATTGCTAAAAAAACGGGCAGACATAGAAAAACAATTGCCAGTTTTCTTCGAAATAAGGAAAAGTATGGAAAAAACTTCAAGGGCGGTAACAATAAAGTGGTTTCCCAAGCAGACAGAAGAGCCATACTAAGAGAAGCGTCAAATTCACACGACTCGTCCTCCAAAATCAAGGAAAACGGGTGTTAAAGCGAGCTTGTCAACGGTGCAAAGAGTAATTAAGGGAGCTACACACTTACGAAGACAAAAATTGAAAAAAAAACACCACTCAATGTGGCGCGTAAAGAAATGCGGTTAAGTTTTGCTCGCACGAATATGTCATGGATTTCTGAGTGGCGATACGTTGTCTTTTCAGATGAAAAGAAATTTAACTTGGAAGGGCCCGATGGCTATAACTTTTATTTCCATGATATCCGTAAAGAGGAGCATCAATTGAACCGCCTGCACAGCCGGGTGGGGGGTGTTATGGTGTGGGGAGCCATATCTTACTATGGCACCTGCGAGTTGCAGTTTTTAACGCCAAAAATGAATGCGGAGAATTACAAAAGCGTTTTAAAAACTGCATTTCCCCACTTTCAAAATTTATTTTGAAATCTGGAATGGCATTTCCAGCACGATAATGCGCCAATTCACACTGCCCGAAGTGTAAAATCGTGGATTCACAGCCAAAAAGTTGATGTTCTTGACTGGCCACCTTACTCGCCAGATCTTAATATCATCGAGAACGTGTGGGGGTGGTTAGCTAGAAAAGTGTATGAGTCCGGAAAACAGTACAACACAAAAACGGAGCTAATCGAAGGCATAAATAACGCTTGGTCGAGCATTTCTTTAAATTACATCAAACAACTTTATGATTCCATTCCCAACCGTATCTATGAAGTCATTGTTAACAAGGGCGGGACCACACATTATTAATTTTGCTAAGAAATATTTGAAATACAAAATTAAAATGTAAATACACCCTAACTTTGCTCAAAAAATAAAAAAAAATGAAATTAGCGCAGGTGGCGCTATCCTGATGACTAATTTTATTTTCTGTCTTTTTTGTATACTTCTACTTAAACATTTATTAAAATATTACTGTAAATATTACAGCAGTCATTGTTGATTCCTTTTAAGCAGAATTTATAAGGGCTTAATTGATAAAAATTGTAAAACCCTAGGTCAAATAGTTTGGATGATATTGGACATTAAAGGAGAATGTAAAGGGGGGCGCTAATCTGATGACGCGCAGTGTACATATTTTCGTAGGGAATATCGTGTTGTTTTTCTAACAACTGCATGGCAAAAGGGGTATTGTTAATAATTGTCGTTGGAATGTCAGTCGGAAAAGTCTAGCAATGGCTCGAATTTCTTATTCAATTTGCTACTTGTATTTATACTTGTACACAGTTGCGTGAATCGGTAGGTATCCTACGTAGTCTGCGACCGGCCTTAAGGTGTACCATTTGCATCTTTATTAGCTTTCAAATGTCGAGTCTGCTGTATAAATATTCTTCATAGAACTGACAAAGGACTATGAAAAACGGAGGAAGGAAAACTCAATTCTCAGAACTCTCTGGCATGGTTAAAATTGCATCCCATCATCATTTTGGCATACTACTACGACCGACAATAGCAAGAAACATCGATTACATTAGATACCAGATGGTATATCCAGGTAGCAATTTCCATGCACGTTCCCATACTCAAAAGGGCGCCCTCTGCACATCTGCAAAGCAAAGACTGTGCGCCCCCCCCCCCCCCCCCCCCCGCTGGCCAATCGTTTATGGTTCAAAACTCCAAAAACATCCTAGATTCCACCTGCGGCCAACAAATATGGTCATTTGACCCGGTTCCATGTAAGCGATCCCAAGTTCTTAACAGAGTCATGCAATTACAGAGATCCTTTGAGACTTCGCAATTATCCAAAAAGTGAAAATGTCATCCCAGCTCCCTAAATATATGTGAGTAAACTCAGCGCTCTTAAAAGATGACTGAACATGAAATGTGGAACCAAACCTGTCCTTCAAAAACACCGCCGGAAGCCGCCCGGACATGCCCCAGCAATTTGACGCTACCTCTGTTTCTCCTATGCACCTACTTGTATATCGTCCTCAGCGCATATATTCCACGTACACGGTACCGAAATTGACCGTGCCGCACCTACCATTCAGTACATATACCCTCCGGGATCTATGTGGGGGGAGCACAGGTGATTAATTTATTGCCCGAGGTGTTGCTGCACGCGCACTAACGTGGGCGATATTGAGGTATCCTTTGAATTTACTTTTCTCGGTTGGTGCTGTTCTCTGCGAGCTCTTCCAACTAAAATATAAATCGTTCTCCTCGCTGGTGTGTGGGAGGGGCGCTAAACCGTTTACCATAATTTCTTCTTGGTAACGTCTATGCTGTATACATGCACCTTGCTGATGCATCACACAATTTTGCGGTTTAATTAGGGCAGAAACATGATGCAGTTTTTGCTCATGCCACATTATGTTGCATTCATCATGGAGTCAGATGCGCCCCCCCCCCCCCCCCCCACTCACTCTGGCAGCAGTGTATATTAATTAATTTTTCCTCCTAAGCAGATAAGGATGCATCACATGCAAGAGCGTCTAAAGCGGCAGTATAACACGCGGAAATACTGCCACAGAGATGCGAATGAAAGGAATATACCATCTGACGATAATGGAAGAAATATTTACACATTAAGCCAGAAGCGATGGCTACAAAGCGCCAGCGTTTTCCGGTTTCTCCGCATGCTGTGTAGGGAGACAGCTTACGAGTAATGTTGCAAGGGTTGGATCGTTGGCTGCCTGAACAGCGTCACAGTGACGCAAATGTCAGAGAGATTTTATTGGAAAGCGATTAAACGAATAGTCGTGGTTGAATTCAATCGCAGGTGGAGCGGATGGACTTGGATTTTATTGGAGTGGAAAATTTAGACGCTTGACATTTGACTTGATATTGGGATGTTTTGAAGACGAAATTTGGCGTCGTGGGTGGAGAGGGGAGAGAGAGGAAGTTGTAATATTTTCTTGAGACCTTCGGCTTCTCACATTTGTTATAATTCATTGGTTTGTTAGGTTTTGTGGCGGGCTGTCTTAAAAGACGCACTAAGGCCACAAAGCTAGATGTCCATTGTGATCCAACATGGTAAAGGGGGCTAGCGGGCCCATCGCCATCTCCAGGGAACCATTATACGGGTTGCTTCCTTCTACACCGAAGTCGACGAAAATCTTCAAAAAACTCTGGGCTAACCATGCAAATGGGAGTCTTGTCGCCGCGTGTATCGATATACAGCACGTAAGCTTATCGTTGAAGGCTGCTAGTTTGAGCAGGCACCTTAAGAAGAACCGAAGCAATACAAAATACGTGCTATATTAAAACCTCCTTCAAAGCCTACGCGAAAAGAAGGGTCTTCAACATTCATTCCACATTAAGGCCCATAGACGAACTAAATTGGGTCTCACAGCGTTTCACCATCCCATACATACATCAGAACGGTTACGCATATAGCTCTATATGTTTGGCAAAATAGTCTTTCCCTATCGGTTGAAACGCATGCTGTATTGATGTCAACAAAAAACGTATTTACTTCCGCCAGATAGGTCAGGGAAAGCTTTGATAGTAAGTAGACTTAATTTACTGTGGAATATTTAGCTCGAAAATCTGTCTGAAATGTGCTGAGTGGCCCCTCTTCGTCAACCCATGGGATATAATTAGCCATACTCCTTCAAAAGACTCGATTGACTTGCTTAAAAACGATATTCCCCCATCGCTGTCGGGCAGATCAATGGCTCCGTTTTTAAATAAGCTGGAACATAATTGAATACAAGGAGCGCACGAAGCTCCACGAAGTGTCTTTTAGCACCTGAAGTCAAAAGCTGGAGGCGACTTGGTAAAAAACATACACCAACTTATTTCCTAGATTTTTCAGAGTAATTAATATCTGCCCACAATAAAACGAGTCTTAGGATAATTGTTCCACTTAAACTCATAGGAAAATGTGGCCTATCGATAACAAACAGAAGACAGAAAGAATTCTACAAATCCTCTCTTGTAGGCATTATTACAGAACATAACATGCTGAAATATCACACCAAGAAAATTGGAATCAATAATGATGAGGATGCGGTGACGAAGATGTGCATGAGGACACCCCACACTTTCTCTGCCACTGCCCGGCACTCTGTCACATCAGGTACAGAATTCTTGGACGACACTTCTTCGAAGACTTAGAAGACCTCTCTGAGATGTCTATAAAAGACTTTAATAAATTTGTTTTATTCTCGGGATGGCTTGACTACCCCGTTTCATAGGTTTCCACAGTATGGAGGACATTGGAACCCCAAGGGCATCACAATGGATATACATTGACCTGAGTGAGCGGGTGTAGGTTCCCCCCTGTCTCGCCAACCCATCTAACCTAACCTAACCTAAACTCACAGATAATTATTTTTAATTTTGTGGAATCTTTTGTCAAGGATAGAAGGGGGCACAATAAACATTGTCACCTAAAGAGCTATCTCTTTAACAATTGTGGTCTGCAGGACTGTATGAACGCCTGAAACCATCATTTATCAGCGAACTCACTGAGGGCTACTTAGCCTACGAATAAATAAATATTTACACTAAAGAAGATCCTGCAGAAAATCAAGGAAAGTCCAGATCGATAGTCACCATACTTTTATCGGTTCTTAGGCCTAATATGACAGCGACAGCATTTTTATATACGAGCTACGGAGACCCAAGTCTAGTTTTGACATCAATTCCAAATGGCGTTAGGTTGTGCAGGACACTCGCTTCTTCATTTAATTCGAAAACATTCCTCATCGAGACAAAGTTGAGAGTAACACCTAGCTGACGGCGGAGTTTTTTTTTCACACAAAACATCGATGAATCGAACGGAGCGTCACTATAGAGCTAGAGAGCTATAGCTTTGAGGTAGTAAGGGGCTTTTGTACCACAGCTCCGCTGTAAGCCCTTGAGCATGACTTCTCATCTAGACAGTTATAACTCTGAGGATGGCAAGGACTTTGTTAACCTCGGCTTTGATTAAGCACTTAAAAATGTCAAACAAAGAATCCAACCTTGCCAACCAATCCAACTGCAATCGCAGAGTCCCTATCCTAAAAAGGTAAATAAATTCTGTAGAACTCGATTATCCCTGACTCCTATATGGCACTGAAGCTTGATCTCTATACAAAGCAAAAGTAGGTATCTACCAACAAGCTAGACTAAACAAAAATGTGAAGCAGTAGTCTTATCCCACTTGCGACTGGCCCCGAAGGTCCTCGACTCCAATATCGAGCGTGAGCAGTGAGCGACTAGCGATTGAGCGTCATCGCTCTAAAAAATTAAAACAAATTAAAACGTATGCTGAGCAACGTCGCTCTGGCCAAAGCCTTCGATGGCGCGTTCAACTGATATGCGCCTTCAACCAACTTGAAATGTGCAAATGGAGTCTACCCCCTAAAACTATGTTCTATATTGAAACCTAAGAATAAAACAAAATAGTTGGCTCAACTAAGAAATATAGATACGCCAGGCCTAGCTTCTCACAACCAATCGTTTTGTTTGAGGTATTACTTTTGGAACGAAGGAAAGGGATAATGGATGTACCATTCTATGTTGAATTCGAACCCAATTGAGACGCTTTTCGAGGGTAAAATATTTCTCACACGTTCGCAAGTGGTGACGCAGTGAAAGATGTGATTTGTGTTTTTTCCGGGGATCGAACATGAGAACTCTCGGCCAGAAAATTATTTTTTACTTTCACTCATATTTCAATGTCCCTCGACGATGTATGGTCTAATGGTTTCCTTTTAAATTGAAAAGAGAGTGTGGTCATCTAAGAAAGGAAAATGGAAACAATGGTGTTGGATGCTTTTGCCTCGACAAAAACTTACCTCCCAACACACTTTTTTCAGACGGTGATTAGGTATTTGAAACTTATCAAAACCTTTTGTCGTCCTTTATAGTGGGAACAACAGTCACTGTTTCTCTTGAATAAAGTTTACAATTTACACATCGCTAGTTTATTTTTTTTTTTAACTGGTGAGTGATGGTATTTGAGCGAGGGGTTGATGGTTTAACCCCCGAAACATACAAATGCCAACATGACCTTTATTCCCATTGCTTCGCATTATCTTTACTGTGACATGACAATGTTGCCTTTTCTGTATGCCATGAAGACGTTGAATGGTCTGATCCTGGATCGCCTACATTCTGTACGTGATTACAAGTGACTGACGAAAATACCTCTCGCGTTTGAAGTTTGACTCGCGGTTGCCGTATGCCGTGTATGTTACTTTCTCCTTCCCTAGATGCCGACGCTTCCTTTTCAATTTAAGAGGAAACATCACGCGCCCCTGCAAATTTGAACCATTATAGACCACACGTCATCCGGGCGCCCTTCTCATATTTTTGATTAAGACGAAATTGCGAGGGGCGACGCTGTCAACAGCGCAGCATGACGCTCCGCGTTCTTCACACTAATCAAGTGCTGCCAGCTATGTTTGCTTTTTGGGGACTCACAGTCGTGTATTCGCACATCTACCGCTAAATATAGATCCAATCAATATGGTGTTTGTAACTTTTATCGCGCTGCATCAACGACAGCAAAGCAAAGGTTGTTCCCACTAAAGCGGCCCGTTCATTTATTTTAATGGAGGGAATCTCTGGATGAAGTTGTCCTTCTCTTCGCTTCTTTCTCTGCGTGCAAGCTCATCTTCCAAGTGAAACATCATCGAGTTTGTGTGTATTCTGTTTATTTATTTAGAATGGGTCTTTTTTATTGGTCCAGTTTTACTGCTCCTTTTCTTTTATTCGTTATTGGCGGTAGTATAGCAATGACGCAGATAACCGTAGGCGGGAAGTGAATTATCTATTGGGATAGGTATAGGAAGATTTGTTTTGCTCAAGTCCTTTTCTCTGCTGATGGACTGTGGTTTGTTTATTTTTTCGAAAAGATTTGTGCTTTAGGAAGGAGAATGGTATTATTATCATTTGTGTTGCGAATACCAATCCTTAAATTAACGGCGGCGACTTATCAGTGGGAATGGTGAAAGTTTTCTCACATAACTGTGAATGGCGGGTACGAGTGTCCTGCTGGAATTGAATTGTGGGAAAGTTGCAAAATTTATATACCAAGGTAAGGGATTGCTTTGCATTGGCGTGATAGAGTGCGGGGTTGTACATTTCTTAAGAGAGTGATTGTATCTATTTTCACAGGTAAATTGCGACAGTTTTGGTAGTCGATATAAATATATATATACCTACATACATATATAATGGATCTATCCTGTCACTAGGTCTGTTTGATTGAATACTTTTTTTTTCAGAAAAACACTGAACAGATTACCCCGAGTCAGTTGCTCCGAACCAGGGGACAATCAGCCTGAAAGTATGCAACCTGGGCCCTATTTCACCAACCACTTCTCACTTTGCATTTTGCAATTTTTCACTTTATCTTTGCAAATTTCATTTCACCAAACGTAAATTTGCAAAGAGGAAATTATTCCTTTGCAAAGTTGAAACGTTCCCTCTTTGCAAAATTCATTTCACCAGTTTGGCCGCAGCTTTACAGCGACACGCATCAATACAGTGCATAATAATCGATTATTTGTTTGATTTTTTGTGCATTCCAAAATTAATAAACGCGCGAGATCGCCAAATACCGAGGACACTCCGTTGTCCCTGGAAAACAAACTTAAATCCCTTCCCAAAATGGCTAAACATGCCAAACAAATTAAAAATAATTTCAATTATTATAGTCCCTTGCAATGTTTGCCGGACAGTGACAACGAAAGTAATAATATGGACGACCATGTGTTGCCTAAACCTCAAAAAGTAGTTGTTCCCCCCCATCAAGTTATTGCAAAAGCCCTGTGAATATGTGCACAATTTAATTAATATTTTACTTGTTTTAATTGTTTTAAACTTGAACGCTTTATTTTAGGATATTATGTTAAATATTGCTCAAATTTCAGATTCAATTGATATTTATAGAGTATTAGAAAACAATTTTTTTTAAGCCCAACAAACAATTTTAAGACAGTAAAACTTGCTCTCTATTACGTGTTGGGTGCAATCTATCTATCTATACATATAATAAAAATGTAGGCATTTTCTTTGTTACCTAATGGCGTGAAAACTACTGCACAGATTTCGATGAAACTTTTTTTGAAATGTTCCTTAAATTTTGAGAAACACATATGCTATTCCTTTCATTGCCATGCCTACTTTTGGGAGCGTTTTTGACCAAAATGGTTTTTTTTTTTCACGTTTCGTGCGTCATGCTGATTTTTCAATTCTCCACTTTACGCACTCACCAAACCCAAACCTTGAACTAGATCAAAAGGGGTTTAGTTACCTATCGATCGGCCAACATTTTGTTATCAAATTTTAATCACCTTGTAGGCTCGTTGCACTTCCTTTGTAAAATAAGCATTTTTTATCTTTTTACCCAAAAGGCATAATTTTGTCGGTTTGGCATAAAACATTTGAATGAAGTTTGGCACCACTAAATATGATATGAATAGAAGTTGCTAAACCGATAACTTGTTATCTATTGATCTTTAGTAGTTGCAAAACTTTACTATACTCTGTCCAAGAAAAATTGTCAGTACAGGCCTTATGGAGGAGCTTGTTTCTACCAGTGGTGCCTGTAGCTACTCTTACGGCACTCAAACACAAGATTTTCCTCTGAAATAAAAACGAAACCACTGGCATTCTAAAGAATTTGTTTTTGTAATTCTCCTGAAATTCGCATGCATTCCACCATAACCAGTCTGCCACACAGCCGCGGGCAGAATGAGCACGATCGTCTTGTGTTCGCTTGCTATTATCGTAAACCAAAATAAGCAGTGTGAGTGACTGAAGCACATCAGAGAAGTGTTACCATATGTCAATGTTAGCACATCATTAAGGGTTTTTCTTTGAATTTTGTCAAAGAACTTTCGGTTTTGGTGCTTTTTGGAGCTTTTGAGAGCGGCATATTATGTGGGGTGCTGCCATTCGGTTTTGATTTGCTTGTATTTCTGAAAGATCCAATAATATTCAGTCAAAAAATATTTTTTAATGTTGTCTTTTAGAAATAAGGTTTATTCGTGAGGTGTTTTAAAGCATTCATTTCATGAATGAAATTTCGCAACAAGTGACCATATGTGCGTTGTAGAGATATTGCGATAAATTAATAGTGATTACTAGGGCAACTCAACCGGAATCATGCAAAACCATGGTATTTTTTGGGATAAAATTTGATTAAAAATTTGAATATAGAAAACTAAGTACAAATTTTCAGCCTAATTCGTTAGGGCATATTTCTGCATGTTTTGGTAGGTATAAATTCATATTTCACTTTGTAGAGCATATTTTTCCCACTGAAATATCAAAATGATGAAACAGGTAGACCTATACTGTTTATTTTCGGTCGGTGGGTTTTACCACATCCGGTCACTCCTCTCCACTAAAGCAAATGCCTTGAAATTTTATGATCCTTTTTTTGCTACTGTTTCCGCGAAGTTCTGCATCGACGGGTAATAGTTTTTTTAATAAATATGTAATCTATGTATATATGTCTTTATTAAAAAACGTATGTAGAGCTGCACAAGTGCAGTCCTTTTACCGTCTGTTTAGGAATATGACATTGTGTCGTGGTTATATAATTTTGTACTCTAATTACCTGTTTGTGTGTATAAGGCGGAAACAATGGTTGTTATCTCAATCGCGGATAGTTCATCTAAGCAAGTGGTAAACTTTATTGTGCATATGAATAAACAGAAACATGGCTACAAAGTCTTCAAAGAATCTAAGTGTAGAAAAGAAACAACAAATTGTTGATGCACTGAAAAATGCTATGGCCTTTTTAAAAGTAAATCGGAAACCGTAGAAAATGCGGCTATTGTTTTTTCTGTTACGGGACGAAGTGTATACAGGCTTTTAAGGGAAACAGCAATCAAAGGCCACAATTCACCACCAAAGAAGAAAAATAATTCCGGTATCAAGAGCAAGGTGGATGATTTTGACAAATGTGCGATTAGGCGGATAGTCCATCAGTTTTTATGGATAATGACCTTCCAACGCTAGACAAGATATTATAGGAAGTACAAAAAAGTGAAAATATAACAGAACTAAGCAGATCAACTTTGCATACAATATTGCAAAAAGATCTCGGACTTAAATTCGTCAAACGTCAGCGAAAGAATTTGTTGTTGGAAAGAAGTGACATTATTTCTTGGAGACGAAGATGTCTACGCGAAGTAAAAAAAATTAGAGAAGAGAAAAGAAAGATTTATTTTACTGATGAGACCTGGCTTAATTGGAAGATGGTAACCCTAACAGTATTGCTCTCTGAGCTATGGCGAATTATCATACACACTATGGCAACCCTGTGAGAGCTTTAAAAAGGGACCGATTTATGTAGGTCATTGCAACCAGACTGAGAGACAAACATCCTATCTTCCCTGTACTGACAATTTTTCTTGGACAGAGTATAGAAGTTAGGTATTTCTTCAAAGCCATATGTACTGCCGAAAAGCAATTTAAACAACAGTCTGCCTTCCGTGTGCACCGTATATCTACACGTGCCAAAGCTTATACCTGCCAAAGGTGTATCTCAAAATAATGGACCACCCTACCCGTATCAATATCCACTCTTAACATCCTCCTCATACTCACTCACAAAGTGTGTACCCCTTCAAAGCAATGATTGCCGAAACGAAGATTTATTATCCTTCAAATTGATATTAATTATCGTTGCAAAACTACCACTATTCGCATTTTCTAAATTACCTGTTGCTGCCTATGTGCTATGAGCTACAAGTGCGCAGCGCGCATAGGTACACAAACATAGAGGACAATGCACACATTGTGTACACACAACACTCGCACACACCATAGAGCAACGATAATAGATTGGTACACCTGTATTGGCATTCCTTTGCCAACCCATCTCTCCGCAAACGTGTGCTGCTATAACATAGGTGCTGCATTCATATTTGTTGTTCAGAGTGTGCTCCTTCGGGCGGTTTGTTTGGAACAAGCACAGAAAGAAACAAACAAGAGCAGAAAACTCGCAGCAGCAATGTTTTCAAAGGTCATAGCACGCAATCGATAAACCAACTACCACGAGGACGACATCCTTACATTTGTGTCGTACCTACTACGGGTAGGCGAGTCCTCTTTCCTGATGCCGGGTTCGGTGTAGTTCTATAGTTTACCCCCATATTCTCCAATGTTTAGGCTGTGCAGTCGAATAAAAACTGTATCGCATCGCTGCGATAGGATCTGCTATTGTTATAGCTGCACTCACTGTTGAACCTTGCGGAAGGAAGGATGCTGTACGGAACCAGCCGGGAGTGGGAGCGGACTTGGTGCCACTACACCGTGAATTATCGACGTGAAGTGTGCTTAATTAATGCGGTGTACTGACTTAATTGGATTCCAACAATTCCTCTTAAATGTTTTTCGTTTCACATTTTGTTCGAATGCATGGTAAATAAATTTCATCTACCGAGGTTGACCGGCACCGGTACCGGGACTATTTAGTCAATTTAAAAACCCACTCCGCATATAGCGACTATGGAAATTTCGTGCTGTTGGTTTTCTCACTTTTTTAAACCGGAAATGGTCAACTATCGCACGTGACATTTAGAAAGTGGCCGATGCAGTTAATGTCCTGCAAGTTTGTAGAAGTTGTCAGCAATTTTATTTTTATTTCTTTTATTTCCTATGTCAACTTGGGGTGAAATTAGTTTGGAACGGAATGTGGGCGAAAGTTTTCTATGCGGGTGTTACTGTGCATGCGTCAATTTGGCATCGCTTGTATACTGAGTACCTACGTCCACAAACATGGGAGATGGTGGGTGAGATGAATTGGTAAAAATTGAAAGGAAAAGATTACAATGAGGGGGTCTCAAGACGAGTTTCTAGATTAAAAACGCAAGTTCGTCAGGAAAAGGAGAAGATTAGCTGCGCTTAAGAAACTTTAGAGGGGTATGTACAGAATAAAAAAGCACCGATCGCGTAAGGGAGCAACAAGCTCTGGAGGATCATCAAAATAAAAGCAAATGGAAGAACCCCATCCGATAGTAAAGTCCAACTGTCTCAATGATAGTGCAAGCAACTCGAGACCCATGCCAGAGTGAAGTAAAGATGTTGACCCTTGAGTTTCCAGATAACAATTATTCCTTCTTTATCTCTAACTAGAAGACCCAGCCACGCGTTGCTGTGGCTAAGGTCGTTTGAGTTTTTTTTTTTTTTTTTTTTGATTGGGAGGTGCCACAATCCGTTCCTATCCCGCTTATCTTTTGCAAAGTGTCACCTATAGGGTCCTAAACTATCCTTTCTTTCAAACTGGAACCAACCACATAGGAACATCCACAAAATTCTATTGAAATCGGTTGAGTGGTTTCGCAAGTCGCCAACAGCTCCAACTATCGGCAGTGGCGTAGCAAAGTTGGGGGGGGGACAAGGGGGGCTCAGGCCCCGGGCGGCACTTTGCTAGGGGCGGCAATTTTGGAGCAGTTACATTTTTTTTAATTTTGTAAATATGTATTTAAGTTGTATGTGTTTATTAATATAATTTTCAAAATTTCGGTTAGAGAGCTATAAGCGCCTACTGCACTATTTTATAAGCTCTTACAGCTTACAAGATATTTGGGTACGAGGACAAACGTTCTGTTTTTTGATTGCAAATAGTGTTCGTGATAGATCGATATCCTTGCATATTATGTACGAGTATAATGTAAGAATTCAGAGATTTGGTTATGAATTTGCATTAGGAGTTATAAACTGGATCTCCCGATGGACGTGTGTAAATGAAGTTGGAGTTTTCTGATTGTGTAACGCTCCAAGTGGAACTATTTTAAGGTGCATATTCAAAATTGTTGAAAAAAAAGGAAGAATATTTTGCAATATTTGTAAAAAATAAGTTTTGCCTTGCTGCTATTGCATTTTTAATGGAAGTGCGAGGTTTGAAAAAAAAGTGAAATTAATATGCCCCAGCTCATAAATGTATGCACTGATAAAAACGTATGCACTGATAAAATGTATGCAATGATAAAATACAGTGATGCAATTTCCGTACCCGCAAGTTAAATGTGTGTAATAACTTCACCAGATTCCAATAACGCGCGCTTAGATGTTTGCACATCAAAAAAAAATGCTTTGCGCAACAAGTCCGTAGGGACCCTAGGCCTAGCTTCTCAAAACCTTTCGTTTTGTGTGGGTTTTAAAAAAAAAAACATTTTTGGAACGAATGGAAGGGATCTACAATTTTATGCCGATTCCAAACAGCTAACTGAGAAGCTCTTTCAAGACAGTTATACTCTCGGATGTTTGTGAGACGTTCGGGAGAGGTGTCGCAGGTTAAAACAAAACCCTTAAGTTGGAATTTGGGTTTTTGCGGGAATCCAACCTGGGACCCCTTGCTTAGTAGCCCAACACACTAACCATAGAGCAGAACAACCATTTATTGGAAATAAAATGACGCTTTGTGGAAGGTAATGGTTCCTCCATTGGAAGGTCGGCCGAACGATCAAAGGAAGGAGTGGATATTAGTCCACAGCGTTGCTCTACGAGCAAGCAAGTAAGAGCCTGACTCTGACTAAACTGAGTTGTCAATTGTCGGCGAAAAAAATGCTTAAAAATCTTCCTTGAAACCACCTCAGCAACCACATCCATTTCGTTATCAAAAACCAAGTTCAAAAATTAAAATATTAGGTGAGGCCATACCGACGGTTTTCTTGTTCTGACTAACAGTTTCATTCGACCAAATTACCTCAACAAACACTATCAATTTTTAAGTTCCCTTACATTAAAGCTACACCCATTCTCCTATCAACTTGTGTCGACATTCCTTGAATCCTTGAAATGCGCGTCTTTTCCGACCTTCAACACTGTTAACGTTAATTCATCCCCATGCACATCAACATACCTGTTGAACAAGGTAACACAAATAAAAAATTAAGAACTTGTTGCAATGACACCAGAGACTGCATCAGGTGTTCAATTCGTTCAGTTTAATGGACAGAAGTGGGTGAGTAGTTATAGCGCACGTAACCATACTTATTCTTGAACTTTCATTAACTCCTCGGTATACTGGGATTTTTATTTCATTTTTTCAAACATTTCAAACTGCCAACAAGGACATCCACTGCAATACACATTGACCAAAGCAACCATCCGACAAAGTGGCTCATGTTTAATTTATTATTTTACGTACGTGTGTACATCCCACCCAAAAGGACTAACTGGCAGCTTAAGTCTGGCGGTATCTCAAACACGGCGAACGTGTTTCGCTGCAATGCGAGGGAGCTCTATATACAAATTTAATGATCAGATGCACTTTAACCCAACTCCCACTGGGTGGAAGAGGATAGAGAACAAAGTCTACACATTTGCACATTTGTATCTCGCCCTTCTGACTTCCCTGGGAGAGAATACTTCTGCATCACCCACATGAATGCGTCAATCCTGGGAAAATATTTCCTGATTTATGTACTTTTTTCGTATTATCCTGCTGATGGTACAGCCGGCTTACTCCGTCTTCTGCATCACTCTGGTGGGATATGTGATGAGGATTTTCCTTCTGCATCTGGAAGGAGGCTTTTATCTAAAGATGGGGTTTATTGCGTCATCTTATGATTTGCTAAGGATGATAGTATGATAATTTGGAGTTATGCACAAGTACATTAAATTAAAGTTGCTTTTGAGTATAGCTTATCTTGGAACACGCCAGCTGTATGGATTGTTTATGTATTTATCTGACTTTGGGAGTTGCCATGTGAGGGAAGTTGGAAATACTTCTTAATATATCGAACTTGTCAAAGTTAACTTATTGAAATATGCAAAAACTGTTAAAAGCTAAAAATTATGCAAATCATTGCTTCATTCCGAAAAAGGACTGGATCGCACGTAAGCTCCATGTGGGTAATCATTCCCTATAGTTACCAAGCGCTGCCCTAAGGGAATTTCAATACGATACGATTGCTATCCCAGAGTCTTAGGGTCACAGCAGGTACGTAAATGATGTGTGATGAACCAATCAAACTTAATCTTCTTGCCTCATTTACAAAAAAAAAAGTGTGCAAAACTGGATCTTGTTTTTTTATGTATCGCAATCATTTTTATTCCAAGTACTTTGAATTCCAGAGCTACTTGAAAATGTTCCGACACCATCTCGGGCTGTGAACCGCTGGTAGTCAAAAACGCGGTTCAACTCAAGCCCACACATTTAAGTGTACACTGCAAATCGATTTCACGGGACCGAACCGTCAAACACAAATGTTTTGTTACATCTACCATTTTTGGATTAAACTTACATCGAGACTGTCATATGTGTCACAAACACTTATTGGCCCTTTGGAAGAAAAAGTTAAAAACTTCTGGGACAGAAGAAAAAGTACAAACTACATCCGAAGGTCACTAGTTTCTGATTTCGTCGCTGTGAAGTATTTTTTTGTTTTTATTTCTGAAGACTTGTGTATCTGCTGGAGGAATCAGACTCAAAAACTGATCTCTTGGGCTGCCCAAAAAAAATGTCCTCTAACTGTGGTAGTTTTATCCTTTACGGTGCCAGTAGGCACTTACGCCCGTTTCCTGACACTATACTCATAGCGATTTAAGTTCTACTTAAATACCTTATGGGCTACTTTTTCTATATCATAAATATGTAAGGTATGAGTGGTATCAGCCAACGGACCTTAGACATTTAATATTCTTCACATTAGTGCCCAGATTCTGAATCGGGGCAATGGAAGAACTTAGCAAAAGCGTCGCAGATGGTGGTCTCATTAAAGCCCACTTAAGAGCGTTGCGAAGCCTTGACAGTCTGACGCACTCTTTGTCCGATGTTTCGACAGAACGCGACTGGGAACTATAAACATTATAGAAATTGCAAACCTTTAAAAAAACGTCATTAAAAGACCGACCGCAACAGGCATTATTAACGCCCATTTTAAATATGCCGAAGACGGAGAACCACCATTCCTTGAAGCTGTTCCGATCCCGCATCATTGACTTTTTTTCATGACAGCACACCTCCCCAAACAACCAACCCAGAGAATAGTTGCCTAATATTGCAATACAACCCTGATCGATGAAACATCCAATATTTTCTTGGCCAAAGCATTTTGGATTTTCTCAAATTTATCAGCTAGAACAAAATTGGTATTGGTGGAACTTCCTTTATTCCACAGATTATGATTTTCGGAACCCTTCTATTTGTGGATATATATTTATATATAAATATATATAGTTGGCACAACAGGTCCGGAGGGACCCTAGGCCTGGCTTCTCACAACCATTTGTTTTGTGTGAATTTTTCCATTTTTGGGACAAATGGGAGGGATCTACAATTTTATGCCGGCTTCAAACGGCTAATTGAGAAGCTCTTTCAAGACAGTAATACTCTCGGATGTTTGTCAGACTTTCACGAGAGGTGGCCCAGTGGAAAAACCCTCAAGTTGGAGTTTTGGGTTGTTTCTCTTTATGGATCATATTTGTCTTATTCTAGTGCAAACTCTAGCCGTAATGTGGCTCAATACGGCCTCCCATGAGATATGACTCTCTCATGTTCAGGTGGTCTCGTTTCTTGGAAGATGCCCCGACGACATCAGATGTCACATTCTTTGTTGAACCTTTGACAAAAATTCACTTGTACCTCCCTACTCATTGACTTAATGCCATCAAGGACTATCCTCGCAAGAGTTCCTTTCGCAACCTCTTTGTGTAGTAGAATACATAACAACTGGAGTCAGTTATTCCTGATAGTGTGTTCACTGTGAGATAGGTATATAACAGAAGGGCAGTGGTCCTTAGCTGCAATTAAACAAAGTGTCATCTAACTTACACAATGCTGTTGCCTAGGCAACAATGTTAATCAAGCACAAAGCAACAAGATAGGTATCACTACCGGACGCATCCACAGGACGAAATGACCACAAACAACTTCCAAACAATGACATCTTTCGAATGGTTTACATGAACGTATGTTATGTGTCCTTTTTGTATTTCCTGCAGAAAGAAGACAACGACGACGATGATGAACGCTTGTAAGGACCTCGTTTTGCTTGCTGCAATAAAATGCATTTGCGGCTATGTGTGTTGCCTTTGTCATGCACCAGTGGTTATAGTGGACGTCCCCAACAGCAGACAAAAGAAGAACACAACCGGATGGCCTGGCAACAAAGTTTTGCATAATTAAATTTTCCTTCGTGCAGGATGTGCGTCTATTTTTGGAATTTTCTGGATATGCAGGATTCTCGATTCTTCGTCGGGTATGGAGTAGGCGTCTTCTTGTTGCAGAAGCGGACTTGACTAAGTGTAAGTGTAAGTGTATGCTTTTGTGCATGTTGACTTGGCACATAAATAATCATAAAGTGCCGGTGAGCTATATTATTGTAAAAAGTATAACAAGGAAGCTTGCTGTTATTTCTCTTGCAGCTTGCATGTCCTTTATTTTTTTGTCTTTGCCGTTTTTCATCTCATTTTCTGTTGATATTCATCATGGATGTCGTGATATGTTATACGTCTTCCGTGTGACAAGATGTGTGCTGACACTGTCGTTAGGATTTTTATATGTAGAGGTGCGCCAGATGAGACGTGAACGAGAACTTTTTGACTTGTGATCCATGACGCGACACGATGGAGCTGTGGAATTTCTGTTCTTGACACTTGAATCATTGCAGCAGTGCCAAATGAATCAGGTGGAAATGGGTTGTCTTGAGATTTATGTCATCATATGCATTCATGAGGTGAACACCGTGCGGAAGACTGGGTAGGGGTACGTGGTGCTGAATTACACTTGAGCAGCTAAGCCGATTGTACATGAAGAAATGCTCGTTAATCCGGAGATTTCTATTAGATATTACTAGCTGTAGATGAATATCTGTCTTAGTTTAGGTTCAAGTTTAGTGATGGGAAGTAGAATGCTGAATATGTATTTCGGCCTTACCAATAATCAACTTAAGTCTGACAGTTTACGCAAAGACTACAGACTTTCCAAAATCGCTTTACCAATAAGCAAATAGTTGCCAGAATATCGTTAAATGAAGGGTTAAATGCTAATGGTGAGAAAGTCATGTTTATTTCTGACATAAGCTAAATAAATCCTCCTATAATGTCATTTTATTTTATATCTAAACACTTGAAGCATATATTTCTGTATTTTTCTCTGTTTTATCTTGTTAAACCACTAGTTCTTGCTTTTAAATTGGTTTTCCTTTTAAAATTGTTTGCAAGCAATGAGTGGATGCCTACTAAAAAAAAATATTTTGTATAAGTTTGGGACATTCTTGACAGTCGTCGCAAACGGAATAAAATATCTGCTTACTAAAGTTTGGACGGCTCATACCTGAATACCTACCTTTTTCAACAATTCTCAGATCATTAGGCGACACAGGTAAATATTTGGCTGCAACCAGACCCTTATTAATTAGTTAGTTTACCGAGAATGAGGATCTCTGAGGAATCAATGGTTGGTGTGAAAAGGTTAGACATAGGTTAGATAATAGATACTAGCTGTGCCCGCAACTTCGTACGCGGCGTGAGTCTGTGTAATTTCCAATAAAAGAGATTTGATCGTTTTCTCAACGGCATATTTGTTTAAAATCAACAGTCTAGCTAAAACAAAGCGGTGGACATTGTCAATGTGAAACAGTAAATCAAACAAATCTATTTGCCTAAAACACGAATTTCAGAAAATTAAATTCAACAGCGTAAGTACTAAAATTCCACTTCCTTACTGTAGGTATCAACGATCAACGTAGGTAATATCAAAACAACCACTAAAACAAAAGCCAACAATAAATAAATCAAACAACATAATTCACCTTTATCGTCTTTACTTCTTCAATTCTTTACTGTAGGTATCTACTATTACAACCATTAAAACAAAAACTATGAACTCAATTTCTATATACGCCACCTCAACCATACGTCCATCACCACACCACATGTCATCAGCCATCTGCGCATTTCCTCAGAAACACATTGTCGCTGTTTTTTTTTTTTTTTGAACTTGCTTGTGCGATGTAAGCCACCAAACCACCCCAAAGCAGAACAACGATCAAGAACCGCGGCTGCTGATAAAATTCGATTTGAGAAAATAAATTTATTTATTTCGTGTTAGATTTTAGGTTGTATCTCAACTTCTAGAGGACATAGAAAGCTGATTGATGGCTTGAAATAACTATAAAAGTGTTGGCTCTCCTATGTATTTTGTTTTGTTTGCATTGATTAAGAATTATTTGAGTAATGGCGAGTTAAAGGCAGTAAATTCAGAAAAAACAAACACATTTTGGTCAAAAACGCTCCAAAAAATAGACATGGCAATGAAATGGAATAGCCTATGTGTTGCACAAAATCTTGAGGAACATTTCAAAAAAAGTTTCATCGAAATCTGTGCAGTAGTTTTCACGCCATTAGGTAACAACAAAATTGCCTACAGTTTTATTATAAGTATAGATAAGAATAGAATTGGCACCACTCAGCAAAATACAAGCAAGTTAACAAATTAAGGAACTTCTGGAGGAGAAGGTAGTAGTGTGAATTCATGGAGGGAGAAACATGACAGATTTTGCCCATAAAAACGTGTTTCCACAGCTTTATATTTTCCAGCGAAAATTTAAAATGTTGTTCTAAGTTACCCGAATTGAGTAAAATAATCTATACATTTTTCAAAAGATCAAATTGTATTTATTTTCACACTTCTATATACTTTGACAACCACTGTCTTGTTTCGCTTATGGCTTCCTACGTGAGATTTCTGAAATGAATTAGCAAGCTGTTATTTCTATTTGCAAATCTTTAGACCACCAAAAAGAATTCGATTTGCATAAAAGCATTCTAATAAACTGTGTTCCGTTTATTGAATAATTTGAAAGGGATCTTATAAGGACACAAATGCACTCCATCAATCAGTCATCAAATATTAGAAATCGGAGGAAAGTGTACTATGAAAAGTACCGAAAATTGTGCCCGAATGAACGATAGGGCATTACTGATTTGCATAAGATATTTGACAGATTTGCGGATATTTTGAGCATTTCCTATTTTGTGCGGTTGTTTTTTTATATCTGTTTTGCAAATTTAATTGCATTTTGTGTATTCCATTTTTTAGAATAAAATCCTCGTTGTGAAAGAAACCATTGACCTTGTTTTTCACGAAAACAAATTATGAAATTCAAATTCTGTGTGTCAAAAAATGTAATAGATTCAACAAAAAGTCTTCATACTAGTAAAGGAGGAGGTCAAATTGTTTATTTTTAATTAGGGTTTTCTTTTTTAATTTCTGTGTGAGAAACTGATTGCGTGGTCAAAATGCATACTCTATTAAAAGCTTGTCTTTGGAGCCTTTTTAAAGTGGCAGGAAATTGTCGCCATTTGCAGACAAATGGGAGGTCCGTTGTTGCGATATCCACATGGGAGGAAAACGTTGTATCTCTTTGTGATTTCCAATAAGAATTTCCGTTTTGATAAAATTCGTGCTTAACTCTTTTACAATAACCGGAGTGTTATTACACAAATATTTATGAATTATATGCTAATACATATCACAAATCACAACACATTTTGGAAGGAAATTCATTAGGTGTCACTTCGGACGGAGTGCAAAAAAAAATGCCCCATAAAACGACTGAAAAAAAAAACAGTCAAAAAATTCCATGGAAAGCGACCGAAAATTTGGACAAAAAATTACTTCAACAAAAGTCTGAAGAAATAAACAAATCTTACCCAAAAAAAGGCGCCTTAAGAGCGCTTGAAAGTTACTGTGAAAAATTTATTAAAAACATTCCCAAAAATGCCCAAAAAAAGGTACAAAAATATCACAGAAAACTATAAACAAAAAACACCTGAACAACATTCCAAAGAACGACTCTTAAAACGATTACAGAAACGCCCCATACATCTTTAAAAACACAGTCCAAAAACGCTTTCAGAACACAGCGGAAAAAACGCCTTAAACAATTGCAAAAAAAAAATTTACAAAAATCGCAATAAAACAAGTTCAAAATCTATCCGCAGAACGTCCAAAAACGGCTTCAATAACTTCAAACGCTTCAAAAAAAAAACGTTTTGAAAAACTCCCCATGAAATGAAATATTCAAAATACTCAGAAAAACGTTTTTAATAAACAACGACGAAGGCACCGAAACACGTTCCGAAAAATGCTTTAGCGGTTCAGACTTTATAGCTCCTCCGACTGCCTTCTAAGCTGTGTGAATCAAATCTTATTCAAAATTCATTTGATAAATTCTTGTACCATTGGAAATGGCTGTACATTAGCTGCACGGTTGCTTTATTGGACCAGTAAATATTAAGGGGAATCCCAATCAATTTATATTCTTAGACCTTTTTTTTTTCAGATGCTGTTTTTTTTTTTTTTTTTTTGACGCTCTTTTTACACGTTTCTGGACGATTTTTTATGTGTTTTCCGACGCATCACTTTAGGCGTTTTAGGTAACATGTATTTTATCCGATCTTGAAGGAAAATTTGCATAATCATTTTTTAGGCGTTTTTGACAAGCTTTTGGTGTCTTTTCCGATAAGGTTTTCAAAGTATTTCAAAGTATATAGTTCCGTCGGGTTCTTTGGCGGTTCTTGACGAGTTTGTGACACGTTTTTCGGCATTTTTTGATGAGTTTTTGGTGTTTTTTTAAATGCTACATCATTACGGACAGCTATTTTCTACGTATTTTTACAAGTACATAGGTGCGATTTTTTGAATTTTTCCGACTACTTATTAAAGCGCTTTCCTAGTCATTTTTGAACTGCTTTCCGACGTGGTTTTTTATAACTTTTTGAAAGTGCTTTCGATGAGTTTTCGATGAGGCTTATTCAAAGAAAATTACTGCGAACTGCTGTCAAGTTAACTCTTATTTACCTTTGCTTACAGCTTAACCTCAAGAAGACCCAGTGAAGCTCATGGGTGCTTATTGGGGCAATGGTATAAAGCATTGTAAGAATGACAAACATTTGCTAATCTCAATATTATACATCTGCACATTCCAAAGTTTCGGTCTTAAAATAAGCTCCGAAAGTCGTTGCTGAACCGCAACCGAATGTTAACTGTCATTACTATTCTGGCAGCGAAATTTGCTCTGCTATGTTTCACTCCACATTACAAATATAAAAGATTAATAAAACATTTTTTATAATATTTACGAAGTACTAAATGTCAGCCCCTTTGAGACTATACTCAACTGCAACAGTCTGTAGCAGACGTTTTCCTAATAACGTTTCAAACAATGCACAAATACGACACTGCTCGTATCTTCTATTTCCATCACGGTAGGCATTCAATCGAATATTTCGATGCTGAAGTCATAAACAAAAACCGAAGAAAATATAAATAAAACGAAATTCCATAAGTACATATGGATATATATGGACACATATGGATACACGAGCTATCTAATTTTTTTCAAACAAAGAATAGAAGATCTCGGACCAGTGTGAATCACTGCCATCCCTGCCTCTCTGTCTTTTTATTGTTGCAGCGTGAGAGATATTTTTAGCATCCCAGCGCCAGCGGTTGGAGGTAAATTAAACGAATTAACAGTTAAACACATAAAATCGAAGAAAGCCGATTTATTATGGCCATAACAATAATTAGTTTACGCTAAGGTACTGCCAGCTGTTAGATAAATTGCGGCTTGTTTTTTTTTTTTTTCATACACCGAAAGGCAATTAAAATATTTTTAGCACCAACGAAAAAATAAAAAAATAAAACAATGTACAAAGTATCTTTTTCTTTTATTCGCATTATAAGAAAATGCTGTGGTAATTATTTGGAAACTTCTCTACAGCAAGTGCGCGAGAATGGAAATCCATTTGCATTAAAATGGAAGCACGGCAATGAAGAGGATATCCCGGAGAGGATTTTAATAGCATTCTCCACCAGGAATGTTCACATACCTGGGTGTGGGTGGACGACCGTTGAGCACCCAGTATACACGGATGTTACAGATGTAAAAAAACTGAAACCCTTTTAGTGTCGGGACATATATGTAGGGGGAAAGACCAAAGACATGTAGGACGTAGAGATCACTCAAATGTCGTTGAAAGGACAGGCTCGGCGAAAGCCTGACCATTTAAACCCTGTTGATTGACAATTATTTTATTAAATCGACAGAGTGCAATTAGGGAGCTTCATTAGCTTTAGAAGGTAACTGCGGACTTTCTCTTCATTCGTCTTCCGTAATAAAATTTTGAACATATGTAGGGGTATAAACACCTTAAATTAAATTTTAATGCAACATCCTTATGAAAGGGTCAATGGGATTGATCCCAACATTTTAATCGTTGCAAATTAAATCAGAGATTATTGTAAGTACCATTCTATAAGCCAGAGACGAGCACTGAGATTGCTTGGGGGAGATGGAAACAAGTTGCCATATCACTGCCGCCACGAGTAAGACGAAGGGAAGTCTGATGGATTGACGAACGAAGAGGGGATCCTGAATATGACGGGCTTATTGCCGTCGCAAAAACTGAATCTTTTTTACGGCTTGCATACTCTGCGTGCGACACAAAAATTCCCCGAGTAAGCAGCTCGATACACAGGAAACTGATAGACTGGTGGACAGAAGAGATGTCAACACACAGGAGGTGGTGTCCGCACTTTAAAATATGAAAGACGTGCCACCCGATTACAGAAGCACAAAGTTCAAACTCAAGAGGAGCATACAAGTGAAAGGCAGAAATGGGAGGCTTTTTAAAGAGACTATAACCCTTGGAGGAACACAGCTTAGTTGAATTTTACGTCACAAAGTTCTTAACCGGGCACGGTTGTACTTTGACCGGGTAACCCAAAAAAATGGAAAAAGTATGAAGCGCAGCCTGCAAGTACTGGCGACTCTCTGGGTCGAAACTTACCACGCATTTTGCTCCTTCAGTAGATAAACAGCGGCAGAAGAAGCAGCGCCATAATTGAGTCGACATCGGGCAGCGAAACTTTGAACAATGTTTGTTTTTTTATTTCATTTCATGACGCAAAAATATTCCCCCCAACCACATAGAAAAGTATCAATTTCAACAAAATCAATAAATTTCTCAATTCCACTGGCTGATTTTGAGCTTCTTTAACCTTCTTTTCCCCGCTTAATCTTCAGGTTCCGGTAGTTGTTGTCTCAAAATAGCGCTCAATGCTTTATTTATATTTTACCTCGTCAGAATACGGGGAATACTCCCTCCTAAACCAACCAAACAACCAAACAGTAACTAAAATAGTTTCTTAACATATCTTCAACCAACGATACTTTTATTTAAACACCAGCAATCGTTTCTTTTAATGCAAAATGTAGTCAAACAAGTCGAGCCCCCGTTTACTTCATGCTTTTCCAAGAAATAAAGAAGCTATTTTTCTCCGATAACAAACCCACAAGTGTGTTTATAAACAATCGCCCAAACGCCAAAGCAATCATAATAACATATTTACAGCTAAACATGCATTGCACTTTGAAAATCTTATGACAATCCAAAGATGTCTGTTCTGGAGCTATTGTTCAATCGAACTCAATGAGGTACCCAAAGGAGTAGGGTATAGCCGTACAACAGATGTGTTGGCATAACCACGATTTTTCTCAGATTACAGCCAGAGTGTGTGTGAGTACCTGGTGCATAAGATTAAGAAAACTTTGAATCTCCATAAAAATGGGTAAAGGTCAGGAGCGACAACGTAATGCGCTCATAAGGTACTCGGTAATACAGGAATAAATGACAAGATTTCCTTCTTGCTCTGACAGGTCTTTCCGCTCTGTTAGAGTATTATTTTCTTATTCATTTCGGATTGGCTCTGGATACTGTTTGGTATTGTATGTTATATATATATTATATATATATTATATAATATAATATATTTATATATATGTTTGTGTTAAATCTATACAATGCAATACATTAAACAAAAAGTCCTGAAAATGTGTTGGGATATATATAAAATATTATTATGTGGAAAGCCACACTGATAATGATACGACCTTTGGAAAAGCTTCGACGGTAGGTTGTCAGACGTGGTAGTTACAAGCCAAAATAGCGTTAAAAAGGGAGTCTTCGTTGTCAAGAAAGAGAATTCGATTAGCACAAACAAAAATGAAAATGAAAAGGAAGATATTCATTTAAAAAGTTTTCATAAAGCAATTCAGCGTTTTCTATTTGTAGAGTTTTTGTTTGCATTTAGATCAACAGATTCAATAGTCTAGTGTCTGTGTAAAATCAAACTTTATCATTTCATTCCCCAGGTCCAGCGTGCAAATATAAGTATTCACTTTAATAATTAAGCTGAATGAATTGAAAAAAAAAATGTATTTCTCATCTTTCAAAGTACAACACCACAAAATTTCATTGAAATCGGCTGAGGGGTTTAGAAGATCGACAACAGCGCCACCTATCGGGTCCAAAACTATCCTTTCCTTTAATAAGCAAGCAGTTATGGTGGAATCAGTGTTACCTCCGGGACGCTTTAGAGTCACTTTGATTCCTTTTTGAGCGCCTGGACTCCAGACTCATCTTTTTGAAAACCAGTGAATTCGGACTCTTTTTAAAAATGTAGGACATATTTGCTATAATTAATAATTGCTTAGTCTATTTAGTTTAATTCGAAAGAATTTGCTTTTATCTGAACTTGAATTAAACAGGGCTCTAATCGCGTAAGCACAAAACGCCTGAACGATATCATCTCGACGCAGTGGCGATTCCTCTCAGTTAGCTAGTTTAGCGGCGCTAAACCAAGAAAATATGCCAAGAAAATAAATTCTTTGAAATACATTTTATACGCAAAATACAACAAATGAACAAATGATGAAGATTAATAATTGCAACAAACAATGGAATACTAAAAAATAAAACTATCTACAATATTTCCAAATCATATTTTCCTACCCAAACACAAAACACATTCTCCCATACAAAAATGTTCTCTTAAAATTTTCTTTAGCGTTAAAATTTGCGATACCATATTCCCTGCATACACACACACAGTGCACACGCACAATCCAAAACTCCCTTAAAAAATGTCTCCCGCTTGTAGGATTTTAGCGCAAGAAATTGCGCTACCAAATTTCATACAATCTATATGAGGGTGTTTGACTACCAGTCGAAGCAAAGCCCAGTTAAATAAGCAGAAGGGATAGCGCAAACAATTGCGCTAAATCGAAAGTGGATTGTATTGTATTGTAAGTAATGTGTATTGTGTAAGCAAGCACATTGTTTGCGTTCTCTTTTCTTCTTTTTTTTTGTACTTTCGTATGTTTCTCTTTCTATGGAAATTGCAGTAAGCTAAGAATCTTAAAAGTTAAGTGCGAAGTTTTGTAATTTATTATTTTATACCTATTTGCGTGGATTATAAATGTGAGTAAATAATATATTTGTGGTGCTTTCTTGTTTTTTTTTTTTTTTTTTTTGTGAGAAGTGTGATGGAAGTAATGCAAAGGGAGAAAAGTAATTTTATATAGATCATAGTGAAATATTCATAATGTCACAGTTATTGTAAGATAGACATTAGTTTTGTTTCATTCCATAGGTACAAAATTTTGTCGATAAATAAGGGAAAATTACTTTCTCACACTTCAAAGCAAATTCTATGTTTTTATTTGCTTGTTTCGTATTATTTGAATAGGAACATGTACCTAATTATTAAGATAAATAATAGGTTAGACATAAAATGGAATCTGCAACAATAACTGCTAAAACAAAATCCATAATTGAAGATCTACAAGGTGGGCCAAAAGAAGTCATCCGATATTGTTTGGCTCTCATTTTTTTTTTTCTAAATAAAACATCGATTCTGTTTTTTGATTATGTTTGTTTGAACCTTTCGAGTTTTATTGGTCAAGTCGAGAAGATTATATCGGCCGTCACAATTAATTGCCATACGGGCTCGTTTTATGGCATTTTTCATCACTTCGGCGAGAACTTCGGGCGACAGATTCTCGCACTCGTGTCGAATGTTGTCCTTAAGGGCTTCTAGGGTCTCGGGCTTGTTCACGTAAACACGGGACTTCAAAAAACCCCACAAAAAAAAAAGAAGTATGGAACGGTTAAATCGGGCGATATTGCGGGCCAGTGCAAATCGCCAAAACGAGAGATGGGGCGACCCGGGAACGCCGCCTTTAGAATATCGGTTGTGGCTTGCGCAGTGTGTGCTGTTGGAACCACATGTCCTCCAGTCCTAATTCGTCCAATTGCGGCAGAAAAAACTCTGTTAACATGGCCCTATAGCGCGCGCCGTCCACTGTTGTCGTTTGACCAGCGGCGTTCTCGAAAAAAATGGCCCCATGCACCATGCAGTAACTTTGAGCGGGTGTAATGGCTCCTCGTGCATTACTCGTGGATTTTTGGTGCCCCAGAAGCGATAGTTTTGCTTGTTCACGTACCCGCTGAGGTGGAAATGAGCCTCATCGCTCACTTGTATTCTACATCTGTCTAGTCCACAAATGTCAAAACAGATTTGTTATTGGCGGCCATTTGCAAAAATAAGAGCATCTTCCAATAGGGTGATCCCTTTTGGTATTAGAGAAACCATTTGGAACGCGATCGTCGATCGTGCCCAAAGCTATAAGGTTTAAAATCAACGCATAAGGACCGTAATAGAGAGTATAATAGACACTTTAATGAAAATCAGTATTCCCTTTACGCATGGTTAGCTGGAAAAACTGAAATATTTCTGTTTACTGAACGGGAAACCATTTAGTAACTATCGCCAAAAAAAACAATTTTCCTGAAGAATTAATTAAAAATGTAATTGAAAGCTACCCGAACATATTATTTGAATTCACTGAATTAAGGATGAATTGACTGTTTTTCTATGAAAATACAGACTCTGTACAGCCAACAGGTACAAAAGGAGTTTTTGAAAGAGCTGAAAGAAAGTGAGGAATTTTACAATGGAATTTAAATGGATTTTTTTTATAGTTTAAAAAAAAAACTATTTTCTATTTTTTATTTTTATTTTAAACTTCCCCGGAACACGTAGCTAACCCATTGCTAAGACAAGGAATCGCCACTGTCTCGACGATGCTTCTACTTCGTGTAACAACCAAAAAACGATTGGACGATCATCGTTTGTTGCTTCACGTTAATATTTCAAACGTCAAATACCCTCGCCGAAACGATTCGATTGAACGACGGCTATTTTGCAATCGTTTCATCGTTTGAAATATATTTTCTTGCGAGTGAGCGATAATTTAATAATTAATACACATCATAAAACAATTTGTCATTACTTTTTTCAGTGGGTGCTAAATTTTGCTTATATTTCAGTGAAAATGTTCCGTCATAATAATATTACTTTTTGATGAAGGCGAAACAAAAATGGATCTTTTGCGAAGCAGACGGATGCTTAGGGATACGTTTGACCCTTTATCACTTCCGACAAAAAAGTAAGTATTTGTTCGAAAATATTAATTTCTGTATTTAGAATTTATTCTTAATTTCAGTTTTATTCAACGATTCCGCCTCTTAAAAGAAGCCTTCGATTTAGTACTGGAAACTATTGATCTAAGAAGCGGTCTGCGATCTACATATGTTCCCCCAATACTAAGACTATTCTTGGTGGCGGCGGATATCAATGGCTATTGGGTAACGATTTTGGGGTTTCTGTGGGGCAAAGCACACTTTCCGAAATTTTAACCGATACTTCAAATGCATTGGAAGAAAAGTTATGTCCACTGTGGATTAAATGAGAAATTGCCAATGAAGTATCAAGGGAAGATGCAAAACAGTGGTTTTACCGGAAGTATGGCATACCAGGAGGTACTTTAATACATTTTATGTAGCACTGGATCAATTGAACTAAATATGTATATATTTTTTTATATATATTATTTTTCGTTAACTCTTTTAATGAGAGTGATCATAACTGTTGGCTTTTGGGTAATTATGCAACTAAGAATTATTGTAAACTTTTTTTTTTTTAAACATTCTGCACACTACATTTTAGGTGACAGTGGATATCCCCTAGAACCGTTGCTGCTTACACCTTACAGGACGTCCACCGATCCACAGAAAACACATTTTAATAATATTCATGCGAAAGCAAGAAACATTATTGAAAGTATAATTGGCATCTATAAAGGTATGCAAAAACTGTTCGTCCATCTGGTTTTTATACTCTTCTGTTGTGGTTTATACCGTAGGTCGATGGAGAACCCTTCTGGAAGAAACGAAAAGTAAATACCAACCCAATTAAGTTGCTGTTTTTGGTAATGTTTGTGCTGCGTTACACAACCTTTGCCTTCATTACAATGTCGAAAGCAACTTTATTGAAAATGATGCAATGAACGATGTCGATCCAATTGGAAGTCCCAACTCAGAAATATCCACTAGTCGTATGAAGGAGGTAGCCGAAAGAACTCGAATCGACATTAAAGAATCCGTATTTTAAAATACAAACTGTACATACGTTTTACTATTAAACAAAAATAAGTTAGTTTAGTTTATTCATTTAGTTAACAAAAATAATAATAATTCAAATTAATTGCAAAACTATGTCATCAAAAAAATAAATAATAATACAACAACAAATTCAAGCAAACGGTCCTGCTTTCTATTACCTCCACCATATCACTGTACAAAGTACCTGAAACAGAAGGCAGAAGAGTTTGATTCCGAAAGTATAAAAAAAGATATAATCAAACTCACCATTCAAAATAGTGCGAGTTCTAAGTAGAACTCCACATCTTGGCTATTTCCGCCCTTCTCTGGGTCCTTCGGGGTATATAGTTCTTAGCTATATATGGATGCTCCCCCATGAAATGCACCAACATGCTAAGTTCCTTGTGAGTTGCTGTCCTAAAGTGTTAATAATTTACAAATCAATTTAATGTTTCAGCCAAATAGATATGTACTTACATTTTAGAATTTAAAGCAAAGAATATCACACTTCCTAAAAGGAAACCGAAAACAAACAAATATAATTTGTATTTTTCAGCTGTCACATTTGACATTTGTTTACAATTTTTTTTTCAAATTTTTGAAAATAGAAACGATGAACGATACGACTATGATGTCATATGAAGCAAACTAAAAACGAGATCGTTTTGTTCAATCGTTTCGACGACTATCGTTTCATAAATTACGCGATGAAAGAGAAAATATTAAAATCGGAACGGGACTTTTTTCATTCAGGACTCTTTCTGAAAATGTTCAGAGGTTTACACTGGGTGTAATTGGAAAGAGTTACTAGAGTACAATGTTGCTACAGCTTTCAGAGCGAATTCTTATTAAGGTGTCCACAGCAGGATATTCCGTCGGCCGTCTACCTTTAGTGGATAACCAAAAAAAAAAAAAATTATTGCAAAAACGAATACTTAGTGACCTTGTTAAAAACGAAAATGCCTCGAGTTGTCAAAATGACCTTAATGGCCAATTCAAAATTCGTTTGACAAGCTTTATCGAAACTGTTGAAAACAGAGTGATGGCAACCCCCTAACAACGTACACGACACATAATATTATTTTCGTTTCTTTTTTTCCCATTTATTCTTGAATTCATTCCTCATTCAATCTCTGAACTGTAACCATACATTTTTATATAGGTACATTAAATAAAAACTTTTCGATTTTAAATGCCAAAGCACGAGAGCAAGATGTTTGTAAAACAAAATGCTGCTTTGAAGCGAATGCGCGTCGAGAGGGTAGAGTATGACATCCTAAAAGTTCGGTTTCTTTTTTGAATAAAAAACACAAATTCAGAGCGGAATTCCAAGTCCAGTCTACTCCTTTTTTTTACCAGAAAATCATATTTAACAATATATAAGCAAAAAACAACCTTAATACGGATACAAGACCGCTGATTAATACTTTTTCTCCAAAAAATCTAAAGAAATTAGTAGGTAGCTGATCTCAAAAAAAAAAAAAAAAAATATTCGTCATTTATATAAACCTTATATTTATCTCTAAAAGTTGTGTATGAACAGCACATTCTCTGACTTCAAATCGAACAAATCGAGGATATGTAAAGTTCCTCTAATCTAAATTAGTTTATCCAATATCAACAATATTAAATAAAAATCTATTAAAAAAGCAGTTCTTGTTAATTTTAGTTTTCGCAAAAAACTAGAATGCATAAATCAATCTGGATTTCAGTATTCGATTAAGAATTACTAGGGACAGTAAATGCTAGAAACAAATTAAATATTTTCTTATTCACAAAAATCAACCAACCCAAGGAGTAAAAAATTGTTGTATTAAACCCTTCTATAAAAATCCATTACAGTGAAACCTGTCAGAATGGCCACCCTTGTAAGTTGACCACCTGCCGAAGTTGGCCAATTTATAGTAGCACCAAGAAAATTCAATACAAATGTTTCTCCAAGTGCCTCTGTATGTTGGCCACCTGTCTATCTTGGAACTTGGCCGCACATTTTCACATATTATTGAATCTTTCGCACTAAATAACCTCCGAAAGTTGACCAGCAACATAGTCGTCTGCTGGTCGCCAGGGTGGCGTTTGCATTTTTAAAAATGCACTGCACACTATGTTCAGGTAGACATCCGTGTTAATTGTTGTTGGGATATAGATGACCTCATTTCTACAGTTTTTGAATGACTTGAGTTAAATGCAAAATATGGATAAAAACGAAGTTCTTTACTAACAAGTGTTGAAAAAAAAACATATACTCGTATATGTACATAGTATGTACCCTTATAAATGGCCACCTCTCTAAGTTGGCCAAAAATTCTTCCACCGCAGCTGTCCAACTTACGCAGGTTTCACTGTATCAATTTTTGGAGCCAAATATCTCGCACCTACTCTCTCCGAAAGTAGGTCTACTGAGGCGTGCGTCGCGTTGAACTTTACAATTATTACGATCTAAAGTCGATTCAACGCCTGAAGTTGTATTTTGTGTGGCATAGCATATGAACGCTTTATTTCTACATAATCTGTCAGCAATTTGCGAATAGGAAGACGAAAAACAAATGAATCCCACAATTTCTTTCATTTAATAAAATGCGAAAGTGTTATTCGTTTCCTTTCGTTTTTCACAGAATTTCACTTTGACTTTTTCATACATAACCATAATATCCAAATGCTATAACTAAAAGCTTATATGTAATGATATGTCACCAACATCCATTTGGATTGTGATAGCCCTTCCAGCTAATCTTCCCGAACGCCTACACAATATCATATTCTGCTTAAAACTATATCACCTGTCCCAGGTCGTTCTACTCTTTAGCTTGCCTTTGAAAACAATTTCCAGTCGCACTGAGCCTGTCACTTGCATAATTCAAGAAAATTCCATTGAAAACGTATCCTTACGAGTGAAAGAGCTATTTTTTTTTTAATTTCCCAATAAATAAAACTTCTTGCAAACGATTTGCTTTTTATGGGTAAGCTAGGTATACGTGTTTATTTTTTATTACACGGAAGACCGATTCGTGTTAACGTCAAATTAATGTCTCCCCATCCAGCAGTCATAATTGTTTGTTTGCTTGTTGACTGACCTATTATCCAAATTAGATTTTCACCCAGCAATATGTATGAGAGAAAAGAAAACTATTATCCATGGCAGTCCAAACATAAGTGGGAGTTGGTTAAATTCATATCATACGATTCCGAGAAATTAATTCATTGAACATAAATCACTCCTGACAAACGAGCTTGGTATTCTGTTGGTATACCCATTTCCGTTGACCTGGTGCGCGTTGTTCTCACTTTGTCTGTTATGGTGCTCCAACCCCGAATCGCATGGCACATAAATCTACCCGAACACTAATTTATTTGGTGTGTGTGTCCTTTGGCAAATCCAAACAAAAATAACATTAATTGAGCGCCAAAACAACAAAAAGGAAACAAGCGCAAGTTGAACCGTAATTTTCACTAATGTTACTCTCGGAAGGTAGGTTAGACACACATTCGTATGCCAATGTCTATTTGCTTGTTAGAATGCTCCTCTTGACTTGACTGATGATCCGTAACAGGGAGCTCAATTAATCGAGAGGCAGCCTTGCTTGTAAGTCCACACAAAACATGAAGTTCGAGTAGGTTGCAGCTTGTAGAAGGTGTGGGAGCTCTTTCGTTGAGCAAACATACATCCCAATTTGACATTTGTAAAGGCCGTACTCTGTAGAGTGTGGTAAGAGATGGAGCTGCAGTAGCTTTATCGGAAACTAAAATGTTTTTTCAGTTGCAAAACAAGACATAAAACACAGACTGGCCTATAGCAGAAAGTTGTTTAGCTACTAAATAGCGTGGGGTCTCAGGCCCAAACCCCACGTTAGGGTTCTTCTACTGTGTCGTCGCCTCTGGGATCATTTAGGATACAATCGGAAACAGCAACAATATACCAAACTTGCAGCAGAGGTACCCCTTAATGAGGGAGTGATTTGAATTCCGCTGGCCTCATAGTAATTTATAAAGTCCCTTAAAGGTTAGACAGTAAAAGTGTCCGGGTGAGGTGGGATAGGCGAAATACCCAGTTTCACCATACCTCGAGTAAGCTTTTAATGGCTTTAAAGGGATCGCTGACAAAAGATTGACCTGAAATTTACCCACATAACCGGTCTTCCACCAATCCGTACTTATGGGCCAATGGTATTTATTATAGCTCTAAGAAAAAGCTATAGCATAACCGAACTATAGACGGTTCAAGAAGTGGCATAAATTTAAGTATCCATGGCTGCTATCAGAAGCTTCCACATCTCTTCTGTATATTTCACCTCTAGTCTCTAGACGTTCACTATACAAACATCATAGCACATATAGCGCAAGGATACACAGAGAGTCACTGTGGTGGGTTCTAAGACCCAATATTCTGCCCTTATTTTCGTAAAGGCCCTATCTGCATATTTTCAATCCCGATTTAATACATATTTGGATTGGAGTTACTGCTTTCTCGCCGATATTACTACATTTATTTCAAACACTATTTCTTCAAACTCGATATCAAATCCCAATTTTTAAAGGGTACAAGAGGCACGCATCAATATTTAAAAAAATTACATTTTTCTCGAAAGTGTCTAAATGTTAGTTAGGGCCTTTACGAAAATGGGGCCAGTATTACCCACTCGGGAAAAGCTTTTTGGAAGTGCAATTCCCTAGAAAATTAGATATATTAGGACGGAAGGTTTGCCGGGGACCCCATTTTTAGTAATCTATACAGACGACGCACGGTTAGAAAAAGGACCATGGAGCATGTGCGGTGCAGGTTTGTAGTTTCTGATTCTCCTAAAAAAATCCTTCCGGTTGTCGCCAGTGACTTCCAGTAAACTAATTATACTTGCCATCCGCGAAGCTTGTCGTTAAAGGTCTAGCACTGTATTCCCATAGGCTAGATTTTACTAACTGTGTGACCAGTAATATTTTTTCCGTTTTCTAGGCAAGGCAGACAAGTAAACTTGCGACCTACATAATTTCGCCAGACACTTTCAAGTAGGAAAGTCTAAGTAAGTTGGTAAGTTGGTGTCGATGTACCCGCCAAACTTACTTCTTATAAATTAAGAAAACAAAATTAAAAAACAAATTAAATATGGATTTAAGGCCGAAAGGCAATAATTTAAATTTTAAGGATATCGTTAAGTTTAGAGCACTCGCTAAGCTAATAAGATAAATGTTAGTTTTTAATTAGATTTGATCGTTTTTATCTAAAATAAAAAATCGCGATGCTTATGAGTTATGTCTGGACACCTGTGAAAATCTTTTACAAATCCAACCAGATAATTTATAGATCTCTCGGAAAGTTCTTTTAAGTGTTTGGAAATATATTTTCCAATGATTCTATTTCTGAGTGCTGGGTAAAGAAGCGCACACATAAGAATTCACATTTTCTTGGTATGGCATTTGAACGTAGCCAGTCGCACAAAAGAGTGTAATCATTTTCTCAAGTAAATCATGATGCGGTACAAATGCAGCGTCCTCCATATGAAGTCCTGCTTCTTCAACTAAATGAACTTTGATATCAAGTGAGAGTTTCTCTGGTAAACGTGGATTTCGACTACACCAAACCCAACTGCAAATTGTACACATTGGGCCTTATTACACTGTAAAGAATCCTGGCATTAAATTTAATATTTTTGGTCTTGTAAATAATATTAAAATTTAACATTTTGCATATATTCAAATTAAACAATTATTAAATATCTATTCATTTAAAAAAACTGTCATTTACATTTTAATGTAAATGTAGATGGGTTTCAATATATAAACGTATTTAAATTAAACGCCCAATAAATAGTAAATATTACAATCTTATTATATTTTAACACTTCTTTAGATTTGTTTAAGTACCTATCTATGGGATACGTTTCAACACCAAAAGTGGGCAAATTCCTCGTTTATACCCTTTGAAAGTAATCCTATAGAGTGCCGCTGTGCTACATTTTTCAGTCCTTTAATTGAGGAAAAACTCATAATTGCCGAATTATCTTATTAACTAGACCGCCCTGAACTTCGAAACCAAATCCACTAGAAACATTTCTGCGCTTCACAACTTAAAAAAAAAAAAAAACTGTTGCAAGAATACTTTAAAATTTGAGTTACTTACTTGTAAAAAGAATATTCTCATTGGATATCAATATAACCCAGTTTTCAGCATGACTTTCACTTAATTGTATTTATTTAAAAAAAAAAAATAAAAAAAAAACTTTATCCAAATCATCCACTAAGTACGCCATTGAGTAGAATGCTCAAGCGAACTCTAAATTCCTAACCTAGCGACAAAATAATCTATTTCGGTTAAAACTAATGCCGATATATTTAAATCTAATCACTCTTTAGATCCTGTATTAAAGTCAACTACAACTGTATTGAAGTTGATGGATTTAATAAATAAGTTCGTTTTAAAATTCAATCAAATCAGATGCTATATTTCAGGGCAACTATAACTTAATTGGAATAAATTCTTGATTTAGATATTATTTCAATATATACCGGGCTAGATTGTAAAACAAAAATACTGGATTTTAATCTTTCGATATTAAAGTTCAGAAAATTGGTATTTAAATTAGTATTGTATTTACAATATTATAACATTGCAATATAAAAATATTACAGGAAAAGTTTATTAAATTGGAAATATTTAAAACTAATTTTTCTTGTATTATATAGACCTGTAATAGTGCGGAGGTATTAAAAAACAACCCCGTATTTTTAACCGTGTAATAATCATTTTAACACTGTTACCTAGGTCACAATAAGTAATATATCTATCTCTATCTTCTTATATATATATATATATATATATATATATATATATTTTTTATATATTTTAACACTAACCTAGGTCACAATAAGTAATATATCTATCTCTATCTTCTTACAGCGTTAAAATGATTATTACACGGATATATATATATATATTTATATTATATTTTTATTTATATTTATAAAAATAAGTTGTATTGTGTTTGTCGCCAATGTTCTCTGTAATGCGTGAACCGATTTTGATTCTGGAAATTTCCCATGAAAGGTGACGTTAATACCATGGTTCGTACGTATATACGTATTGGTTCATGAGATATAAGATTTTGTTTTTTTGTATGGGCGGTGCCACTTCCCTTTCTCCAATTTTGACTTATCTTCACAGGTATACTCCTGGGTCATACCTAAGATTGTGTGTAAATTTTAATCGATTCGATTGCTTTCGGAATATAAGATTTTTATTGTTTTTTTTTTTTTTTTAAGCTTTTTATCTTATATATAAATTTAAGCGTCACAGGTTGCTCCGCGACTTAAAATATAAGATACGATGGACTCCATAGGTGGCGCTATTATCGATCACCGAAACCACTCAACCGATTTCCATAAAATTTTGTGTATGTATATGGTTGGTTCCCGCTTAAAAGATAGGATACGTTTGGACCCAATAGGTGACATTGTTTTCGATCTCCGAAACCACTTAACCGATAACAATAAAATTTTGTGGATGTACCTATGTGGTTGCTTCCAGTTTGAAAGATATGATAGCTTTAGATCCGATAGGTGGCAGAAGATAAGCGGGATAGGAAAACGGGTTGTGGCACCTCCCAATAAAAAAAAATGGAAACAAATTGGGTCTTCTAGTTCTATATGAAAAGTGAGTTCATTAAATCTGGCCTGGATACTTAATATGGTTATATTGGTAGCGCGCATTGACTGTTAAAGGGCATTCTCCTTCTATAGATGTACATACATCCAGATGGCAAACAGTCATCGCATTTTCAAAGCCAACATAGCTCACTTTAAGTTGTGCTCACAAAATGCAACAGCCTCTAAGGCCCGTTTGCTGATAAAACCATAGCGATTTAAGTTCCACTTAAAATCTTATGTGACAGTTTATGACATAGAAAAAGTAGCCCATAAGGTATTTAAGTAGAACTTAAATCGCTATGAGTAGGATCAGCAAAAGGGCCTTTAATGTGTCGCACTCGGAGGACTTCAGTTTTTGTTATGACTAGTTTTGCCGTGCCTTCAAGTACGCTGTCATCATATGTGCGTTACCACTGTAAGCAGATGGAGAGCATTACCGCCACTGTGGCTGTCAACTTTGACCTTTGACATTGGATACAGTAGCAAAACCGAGGCATTTACTCCCAGTTTATGACTTGATCACAAATGCAATCTTTAAAGTGTCTATTTATCTATTATATTATCAGTTGCCAGATCCGACTCAGAATTTATATGGCCAAGGCAAGTGTTTCCTTTTATCCTTATATAAAAGCGAAGATATCGCGCCGTTTTATGTCCTTTTTACATACCCATCATCAGCGTGCGGTTATTGTAGGTATAACGGCTATATGATGACTAATTGTGTTTGACAGTAGCATAAGTCGAAAGTGAGTATGCGCCACAAAACATACAGGACAAAGGATTGAGGCTTTCCATTGTGGAACTTAGTACCATCCGCCGGAAGACGGTAGATGAATGGGAATACCGACGAAATCCAAATTCTTATGTTAATGAGAGCGCGCGAGTTATGTTAGAGATAACAGACAGGCAACACACATGCCAACCACATGACGACGGAATACCCTCGCTCTCAACAAACGTCCCAAGTATCCTTCTGAGAAGAGAAGATTAAGAAAAACCAAACGGACACTCCAGGTACTCTTCCAACCCAGACAAACAATAAAGGACTCAGGCAGATAGCACTCGTTATTTATGAGTAGGTGCCATAAAAAAAGGGATCGATACTTCATATCGATCTTGCTTAGTATATAAGAACATTTTGGTTCCCTTTGTCGGGCAGTTATAATTATATCGTAGAGAAATGCTACATGTAACTTAGCTCCTAAGCAATTTTAATAATAAAAGTATATTATTTTTAAAATACAAGACTTAGTAATTTATTTGGCGCAGTCGGTAGGATATTTCTCAGATCTATACCCGCATATTATAGTGAGAGAAAATATCCAGTGATCAAGTTAAATTTTAAATTAACTTGCAACCTAAAAATTAAAATCAGTGAAAGTGTTAAAGTGTTCAGGAGTGAATAATTAGTAACCCAATACACGAAATCCATAGAGGAAATTGACGCACCGGATCGTAACAGTTTAAAGAAATAAAAACCTTCGAACAACTCGACCAATCACCAATTTTACCCGTTCTCAAAACAGAGAAACAGAAAGCCAACGGAAATGGCGCATCCAGCAGCAGCAGCGGTAGCAGACCAGACTATTACTCTAGGAAGACTAGAGAAAGTCCCCATATACTCCGGAAAACCCGAGGAAGACGTAATTGCATTCATAGAGTACATAGATTATGTTTACGAACACATAACGGAAGGAAACAGAACGATAGCGACCCTCATCATTCGGAACCGAATCCAAGGAAATGCAATAAATACGCTTCGAAGGATACTACAGCCCACATGGCCATTAATAAAAGCAGCTCTAATTCAAGATTTTGGTGTACATGAGACGTACGAACAGATCCTGCAAGATTTGCATGCCATCCAAACCAGAGACGTTCACCAATTGTATAGGCAGACAGAAGACATCCTCCTGAAACTCAACAAAAAGAGTATATTAGAAGTAAGTCTTATATATAACCCTACCATTAATGAAAGCTTAGTTATGAATAAATTTATAAATAATTTAAATGCTAACCAAGCATCCATTATAATTGCTCAACAAATTAAAAACATAAGAGAAGCTTATGAAATAATAACAAGATATAAGAACCTTAGTGAAAAATTGAGAGAAACCCTTCCTAATCCTAAATCAAATACTCCAAATCAATCCCAGAGGCAATATCATAATAATAATTATAATCAAAGACCTCAGTATATGCAAAATACTCATCAATTTCATCAAAGAAGTAACATAGACATGAATAGTAATCAGATTAGGACAAATAATAATAATATACTAAGAAATAATTACCAATATAGACCACCTTATAATCATCATAGGCAGAATAACTATAATAATCCTAGAACTAGTCATTCAAGACAAGAGCCCATGGACGTTAATAATGTAGACGTAGAACATCACGAGGCAAATTTTACTTTGATAAACGAAAATGAAGCACTTCCCATAATAATTGCAACTATTAACAATAAAAAACTAAAAATTCTAATAGACACAGGTTCGACTACAAGTATACTGGATGAATCCGAATTATTAGAAATACCACGAAATCCTGTACGGATTCCAACTCAAATAAAAGTCGCTAATAATGCAACTAGTACTATTAAAGAAGAAATCATAACCAAAGTGCCTGTTGAATTCAACGAACATGAAGCAACAATGGCATGGAAGTTGATGAAAATAAAAAATAAAAAATTCGATGGAATAATAGGTCAAAACCTATTAAAGCCCATCAAAGCAAATATAGACCTAGGAGAAGGATTTGTAGAAATAAATAATAGAAAAACTTATTTCGAAAATTATAGGAATAAAAATAAATGTCCGTATGAATTCGAAGAAATCCATACACTAAATTATTGTAACTCAACTGAAATGAATCAATTAATTAGTGGGGATTTGAACTTAGAAGAAATAAACGCTTTAGACTCTGTAGATCCAACGATCCATTCCCAACACGAAGAAGCAAATGACCACTTTCCGATAAAAGATACTTGTGTGAATATATATAATCAGCAAATAATCCTGACGTTAGGTTTTCAAACGAAAGTTAAAATGTTAAACAAAAAACGAAGAATATTCTTAGGTATTGATTCTTTAAAACAGGAAAATATAGAAGAGAAATTAATACCTCTAATAGAGAACAAAATAACGGGAATATATGTTAACCCTGTAGTACATGAAAGTAATTTTAATATACTACAACAAAAATTAATTACACTATACGGAAATAGGATAAAATTTATAAAATGCATGTCCTACGCAAAAGACATGAACTCAGAAGAAGAAGCTGTCCAACAGATTAAATTATATCATCAGAAAGAAACTGGACATTCTGGCATAGAAGAGAATTACAGAGGTCTGAAAACTAAAATCTATTTCAAAAATCTGAGAGAATTAATTAACGATGTGATAAATTCATGCAACATTTGCAAACAAAGCAAATACGATAGGCACCCCATTAAAAAGAAATTCTGCTTATCAGATACACCTAAAGACATTAACGAAATAGTTCATTTAGATATCTACTGTATAGCTAAGACAAAATATTTAACTAGCGTAGATAAATTTTCTAAACTAACCACTACCACATATGTACCCAATGTTTCACACGAAACTTTAGAAGAGACAATTCTACAACTAATAGCTACGCATGGTAAGCCCAAACGATATGTTATGGATAACGAATTCAATTTCCCCAGAATAGTAAAAATGTTAGAAGAATTAGGTATAGAAATTCATTTTTGTAAACCCAATAGTCATACAGGGAATTCTGATATAGAGGTATTTCATAGAACACTTGCTGAAAAAGTACGTGCTATCTTAAACGGAAAAACTACACCCAACATACATGAAATTCGCATGGCTGTACACAAAGCAACACTCTATTATAATAACTCGGTTCACTCAACAACAAAACATACCCCATATGAAATTCAGAAGGGTAATTTTGCTAAAGAAAAAATATACCAACACGTTCATACCAACAAACTAAAAATTATCAATAAAAGGAACGAGAACCGTGAAAATTACGAAGAACAGAGATACCAAGGCCTTGTCAAAAACTCTAGAACAGAACGACATAAAACTGAACCACGATATAAATTTAATAGATTAGAAGAACAACACCACAGCAACATACAGAAAGAAAGAAAATCTAAATTTAAAAATAGCGACAATATAATCAAGGCAAACCCCAGTAACAGATACACTCAAACTAGAAAACAAACCACTGGAAACCATCCTTCAACTTCAAAAATACAAATAGTAGATTGCAAATAATGTTAGAAAGTCTATTAACTTCAGAAGAAATCGATGAGTTTGATGTTGATCTGTATAAGCTGAAGAAAATTAAATTATCCGTTGGAGAATTTCATGAAAACTTATTGATATTTGTAATCCAAATTCCTGACAAAATGTTAACATTTGATAAATATTTCCTTACCTCAATACCTAATAAAGACAATGAAGAATTAGATATTGAAAGTGAATTTTTGATTAGAGTAAATGGAAGTAACTTTGTCTATACAGAAAATAAAGAAATAAGACATCTAAAACCACTTGTAAACTGTCTCAATAAAATTATAAATTGTACCAAGAAAATAAATAAAAATAAAAATGTTATAATAGAATTAATGAAAGGAGCAGTACTTTCAATAAATAGTGATGTTAAAATAAATAATAATTGTGACGAAAGAAAATCGATTGTAATCATGAGAAATGCTTTGATCACTTTTGAAAACTGTACACTGGAAATTAATAATCAAACGTTTTCAAACAAATATGCAATTGTAAATCAACCCATCCCTATAGATGTAGAATATCCATATGACATAACCAATGTAAAATTAAAACAAATCGATTTAAACATAAGTAATATAAATGAGATAGAAGAAAAATTCCTATCAGACATAAAACATAAACTTTAGCATGCATGGAATAACTTTAATTATAATTATAATAATGTTAATTCTTTTTATATATTTGTTTCGGGAGAAACAAAAGACAAAGGAGGGAGGAGTTATGTTAGAGATAACAGACAGGCAACACACATGCCAACCACATGACGACGGAATACCCTCGCTCTCAACAAACGTCCCAAGTATCCTTCTGAGAAGAGAAGATTAAGAAAAACCAAACGGACACTCCAGGTACTCTTCCAACCCAGACAAACAATAAAGGACTCAGGCAGATAACACTCGTTATTTATGAGTAGGTGCCATAAAAAAAGGGATCGATACTTCATATCGATCTTGCTTAGTATATAAGAACATTTTGGTTCCCTTTGTCGGGCAGTTATAATTATATCGTAGAGAAATGCTACATGTAACTTAGCTCCTAAGCAATTTTAATAATAAAAGTATATTATTTTTAAAATACAAGACTTAGTAATTTATTTCGCGCGTGGGGTGAAAGGACAATATTCTCACTCTTTGTATTGGTGGAGTCTCATATCTCCTGTTATTTTTGGTTAGCAAACAATAAAAAGTTGTTAGCCGCCACGTGAACACAATATACGCTGTGTTCACTTTTGTGAGCTAATAAAGTTGTTTATAGGTTTTCTTCTGATGAATACACAAACTGCCGTTGAATGTAGTTGATTTTAACAGAATAATCCTTGACAGCACGTAATGAAAATTAGAAAAGTTAATAACGGGAATACATAAAAAGATATCTGACACAAATGACAGGTTCATCGTGGTGTAAATTAAGACTGTAAATCAAGCTCGCGTTGTGTATCTAAATGAGGTACAAGGTTGTTAGGAGGAGCTTGTCTCAACAAAAGCTTAAAAACAACAAGGCCTGTGATTACTAGCGGGGGTCTTCAGTTAAGGAGGTGATGCTTCGGTAGGGGGGATGCAGCAAAGCATTAAGGACGAAAGCAGGCTTGCATACTGGACTATCGGGCCATTCTATGTCTGGCAAGAACTATGTAGACAAATCCCTGCTTTAAGTTCAATGAGCTGTATGAACTGCCCCAACCTTTCTGCAGGATGAATGACACGTAGCACTGTCTCAAAATGTAGACGCTGCTCAAAAAGACATTTTTTATGAATGCCAAAAAGTCGAGATCGAGAATCATGAAATTTTCATTATTTCATCTGAAGAAGAGCACGGTTCTCACGTGAGCAGTGCTCTACCTCAGCTAGGATCTATATCTATGAGTGATTGCGCGTGAGCGGCAGGGCTTACTGACAATTTGTACCCATTTGTTCAAGAGAACGTCGGCCACAAGAACTTGACGCAGTATATCCACTTAACCGGACTAAGGGACTGCGTCATCCTGGACTAATGTGGTATGCGATTGGGCTTCTTCAGATTTGCTCTCAGATTTCAGATTGTGACTAATCGAACACACAAACGTGAACGTCACTTGCTCTGTTTGTGTTGATATTCGTGCGATTCGAATATATGTTATGTGTAGCCTTCGACACTTTACAAAGCGTTTTCCATTCATTGGTTAAATTTTGTATGAAAATATTCGAAATTTGCATGCCAATTGATTTCTAAATATTTATACATAAATAATTTACAAAAGTAAATACACCCCATGGTAAAATTTTCTTTGCACTTTACGAAATCGTAAATAAACTCCACAAGGTGTCAAAATCAAACGCACTTGTATTGATAAATTGGAAGAAAAATCTGAGAAATAATCCAGATTCGCAAAAATGCTCTGAGATCTGAAAAGTATTGCTTTTTTCGTACCAAACGAACATAAAAAGTGCTCTGACTCTGAGAGCAGAAAAGTGCTCTGAGAGCGCCTAATCGAATACCACGTAAGGACGTAAGAATTGTATTTTGTATGGCCGAATAAACTGGAGGGAAAGAGGTTAATCCTTAGTTGGTTGTAGTGGGGTTACGCGGATTGGATTCCGCTCCGCTGCGTGCTTGAGTGTTTGTATTTTAGTTGGTGTTGTTCTTTGTCCTTGTTATTGATATATTTGTTGTTGCTGCTGTTATTATTGTTGTTGCTGTAGTTGTTATTATTATTGTTGTGGTTATTGCTTATTATTATTGTTGTTGTAATTATTATTATTGTTGTTGGTTCTATTGTTGTTGTTGGTTCTATTGTTGTTGTTTCTGTTGTTGTTGCCGCTGTTGCGGTTGTTGCTCTTCGTGTTGTAAAAGATAAGTAGTAGACAACAAGACCACAAGTTGCGACCACTGGTTAGATGGCAGTATGGTGACACTGTAATGGGCTGTATGCTGTTGTTGTTGGTATTGTTGAAAAGGATAATTGGTATAACACAAAACTGAATAGCTGTAGATGTAGTTATTGGCGTGTTGAAATGTCCGGAACATGAATGTAGTACATATGAACCGCTTTGGCGGTTCTGTTGTTGACATCGATAGTTCTTATCGTGTGGGGTTGCTGTTGTTGTTACATATTGTTATTGTAGTTGTTGGCGAATTGGGCTGTTTGAAACATGAATGCTGTTGTTGTTGTTGTTCTTCTTCTCCTTCTTTTTCTTCTTGAATAGAATATCTTATGGATAATAATGGATTACAGTAATGATTAAATAGTACGTCGACATCGGCACTTGTTGAGCGTTTGGCTACCTGGAGCATGAATGTTGTTGTTATTATTCTTACGGTTGTTGTAGTTGTTCTTATTGTGGCAAGGGAACGGACAAGAACGCCACTGGTTTGTATCTTTTCATATGGCGTCTTTGGAAGTCAGTAGTGGCTTAGTGGTTAGTGTGTTGGACTACTAAATGAGGGGTCCTCCTAATTGTCTTCTCAATTAGTAGCTTGGAATCGACACAAATATTATATATCCCTTACATTCGTTCTAAAATGAAAAACTCACGCAAAATGAATGGTTGTGCGTTGCTAGGCCTCGGGTTTATAATCTGTACCAACATCCGTCGTCGAAAAATCTAATACACGTAGACTAGGAAGATATCTCGCCCATATCCATTAAATGCCCAATAAGAATCTAACTAGAAGGATCTGTGAACCATAGCGATAAGGGTTTCTGGTAAAGGAATCTCCATATCAAAGGCCATGCCACCACAAATGCCGATGGCAACGCCCTTGGATTTGAATTTTGAAGCCTACACTCGGCAAAAGATACCATCTATGTCTTTTTGATAAAACTCTTTTGGTGGCGCACCGAAAAAAATAAACAGACAGCAAAAATTGTTAATTTCTCTAAGCAACAATATTTCTGCGGCGCAATAAATTATTGTTTACTACTCGTACATTAGCTGATTCACTTTTCCATCGATGCCATTCTTCGTTTTCCATTCTCACTTGGTGGCAAATTAATTAGTACACATCTATATACGTCATTTAGCATATTTTAAAAAATTGAGACTACTCTCGACCGAACATCTCGTACAAGTCTACGCAGAAGAACATTCTTCAGCACAGTAACAACTCTCGGTAAATAATTTTGACAGCAAACACATTCAATTTGACCTTAGAACAGATAGACAAACAAAAATCCATACACCATACGAGAGAAAACACTTCAAAAGCGAAAGAAAAACGAACGCCGCGCCGCTAATAAAAAGAAACAGCATCGTTAGCATAATGGAAAAGCAAAAAAAAAACAATGATTATATTTAAAACACAGACAACCGCTATGTCGCTTTTGACAACAAATAAATAAATAACACTCATCCCCCCACTGAACTGCACACAAATAAAACTTCCAGCTCTGACAACAGAGCATAATTAAGAAACACGTATTCAGATACATTTTCTAAAAATATTTGCAAGCTCCTGGGGCAGAAAAAGAGTTTCGAAACCACCGTGAGGCTTGGCAAAAATTCAGTCAACCCATGGAAACAGAGTTTGAAAATATCTACATCGGTGGTAAATTTATTATTGAAACTTTTTTAATTCGAAAATGCTGCGCTGTGTGTTTTTGTATGCATTGTTTGCCAACCCCTCTGAATGAATTTTGATTTCATTTTACCGCCGCCGTCACTCGCGATGGAGTCAACTTCAATATCTGGTACACGGTTATATTTTTAGACCGCCAAATCCCGTGCCTTCCGAGCTTCATGTTTTTGTGCTTGTTTACGTTTTTCTTTGATTTTGCCGTTGGATTTATTACTTTTTATTTTGACAATATTTAACTTGATGGGCATGAGCATACACCCAAACATTTAGTAAATAATTGAATGTTTTGGATGCCTAGCTAGTAGTCTAACATGCTTTTATCCTTCAGAGATTAATTGTTTCGATGGCATTTTCGTTAAGTGAATTTTTGGGAAATCCTGCCGGCGAAGGCGAACAACAAAATAAGCCCTAGCGGTGAAAAATACGATGTAGTATTTAAAAAAAATATGAGATTTGGAAATTTTACAGAATAAATTGTTTCTTTTCATCCGGTTAAAGCAGTCATTTCCTGGAATATCTCACAAATAGCTCGCGCCGTTAAGTTTGAAAAATATTTTAAAATTTGAGATGACTTCCATGGACTTATGAAGGTCACGAATATATGCAAGAGTGCGAGGAAATCTAGGTTGGGAGGTGTGCACATAAATGAGAAAGTAAAGGAACTTCTCTTTATGTTCGCTTTTCCCAGACCACTTAGACTTCGCTGGGCAGCTTTCCTTAGAAACAGTTTTTTTTTTTTTTTTAGACTATTCCAAATAACTTGGTGGATACCTTCAATTTACCTTCAATTTACCCAGTTTTGTAATTCTGTCTATCATTTTCGGTAGTTTTTCGCCAGCGAAATTTCTGTACATCTTATATCGTTCACTCTTGGACTGGAGTAAGCTGGCAACCGAGCCTTGGTCAGAGTCTGAAAAACTGAGTGCCCAGTAAAACTAGCTTAGTCGTGAATAACAATACTAGGCACACTTTGCATCATTCAACCTTGTCTGTATGAAGCGAGGCTTTGTGCAGGCTAAAGACCCTTTCCCTCGCTACTTGTGGGACTAAAAAAACTAACGCAACGAGCAAAAAAAACACAAGCGACAACAAACAATGTTGAAGACATAAGCTTCTCCTCCTCACGACAACAACGCGGAAGTTAATCTGGGCTCAAAAGGTACCAGGGTTCAGCTTTGTGGTCTGCCGATTGCCAACGCTACCTACGATGAATCCCCTTGTTTTATCATAGGTCAAGAATGCCATGAGTATGGACGAAGCCGAGTTTCGACTGTTAGAAGAGGATGGACATCCAAAAAAAAAGAAAGAGCAGAGCTAGACGACCGAAAGAAGAAATCTTTAAGTGACTATGATGATCCTTGACTAATCTGCTCAAGACGAAAGCAAAGGAGAAATAGCATCGAAAATCTGTAGTCAGCTTCGATTATAAGAGGGATCCTGGGTGAAGAAGGTCGTGAGCAAACAGGCCCTCATGCTCCCAACCGACGCGACGGCAGTCAAGCCATTGGATGTCAAGGCTAAACGAGCAGGATATATGTCAGTTTCACTTTGTGTCTGTAACAATCAATCAAACTCCCCCACGGACCTGCAGGTATCCATTATCGAAAGATCCGACCCAGCTGAATGGGAAGAGTACGCCTCGTCTAGTTCGTCGTTGAATCTTTTCCTTCAAAGTGAGGAATATTTTGTTAATAGAAATTGCAAATTATCCTCTTAACTCTTTAATTTTACTTTGTTCTTAGTCGACAGTGAGAATTTACTTCACATTAAAAGGAAAAATTGGTAGTCGCAGTGGCTTAGTGTTAGTGTGTTGGACTACTAAGCGAGGGGTCTACGGTTCGAGTCCCGCAAAAACCCAAATTCCAACTTATGATTTTTTTTCCACTGCGCTACCTCTCGCGAACGTCTGACAAACATCCGAGAGTATAAATGTCTTGAAAAAGCTTCTCAAATAGCCGTTTGGAGTCGGCATAAAATTGTAGATCCCTTCCATTCGTTCCAAAAAATGAAAAACTCACACAAAACGAATGGTTGTGAGAAGCTAGGCCTAGGGTCCCTCCGGACCTGTTGCGCCAAGTATTTATTTTTTTAAAAGGAAAAATAAAACCACTCAAAGTTTTCGGAATTTATTTCCCACCTTACATGGGAACTAAGTCCCCTTCACGAAAGTTGTTTTATTTCCCACTAGGTGGAAATTAAGTCCCTCTGTGGACTTAGCTCCCGGGGCCTTATTTCCCTGCACCTTGACCGACAACCCTCAAAGCACAGATAATATAATATGCAGATGTAGCAGGCCCATAGCTTGCTTACGATCGTCCAACAAAATAAAACTTTTTCTTGAGTGCCAATTGAGCATATCGTAATCGTTTGCGTGTGTTCATAAACATATTGTGCATGACGAAATTTCTTGCTTCCATTCTATCCTTTGCTTTCCGTTCCCAATTCCCTTTTCCCATTCCCAAAATATAAACTTTTTAATTTTGCTTGTGATGCTGATGATCGTGATCCATAGTTGGATCTCGTACTATTGTTTTAGCCTATGGATATCAACGATCTATATAGATCATGTTAGCATAATAAAAAAGGGCTAAAAAAAACACATGTCCTCCTTAGGCAAAAAAAAAAAAAAAATCTCAGTCTATAGAACAATAATCGACTGTTGTTGTGTTATCTCACTTTACACTGGCTAAAAAAGTAAAAAGGGATAAATAAATTGTTATATTGATAAGTAGAAGGTATATATGTACAATATTTAATTCAGTTTTAAGTTGACTTTAAGAGTTACTACTGATAATAAGGATAAATGTCCAAAGACTATATATGAGGTAAACAAGGTATTTCTTGGAGTGTAAAGTGTTAATAAAATAAGTTTGATAATAAAATATGTTTGATTTCCGGAATAAATAAACTGGGTGAAAAGAACTTCTCGTTCATCAAAAGTTGTTGGTTGTTTTCTTATTTTATTAGATAGGTAGGTAAAGATCTGAGAAGCAATGCTAGATAAGAACGGTTCATAAAATATGGGAGAATGAATAGTGCTAAATAAAATTCACTCTTATGTTATTCATCTGTAATGGCAGTACATTTATTACAATGTGAGTTTTTAAAAGTTGTATAGTAATAGGCAATTGTCGCCAGTTCTGGTTAGAGAGTTATAAGCGTCTACTGTACTATTTTATAAGCTCTTACAGTTTACAAGATTTTTGAGTAGTAGGAGTTTCTGATTTTTGATCTGTTATGGAATGATTTTCTTTTTGCGCGTTAAAATACGCGTTTTAAATTTTCAGTTTCAAATTTTCTTAACAACCCTTTTCTAAAAAAACCCTTTAAAACAGAAAAACTAAACGCGTTTTTACGCGCGTATTTTAAAACGTATTGCGCGCGTACTTTGACGCGTTTTTAAGCCTTTTTACGCGCGTATGTTGAAGCGTTTTAACGCACGTATTTTGTAGCGTTTTAACAGTCGTATTTTGACTCGTTCTTAGGCGCGTATTTCGACGCGTTTCTTAACGCATTTTTACGCCCGTATTTTGCATTGCCTGTGTGCGTATTTTGATGCGTTTTAACGCGTTTTTTTGTTCGTTTTTTTCACGTGTAGGTTGCAGGATTTGACTAGTCTTAGCACTCTCGCCGCTTGGTAGACATGCAACTATCTCCTGACTGGAAGCCAGCAGTTCGTCTTCTAGTGAGGTGTCAACCTCTGGAAGTCTCAGCTGAAATTTTAATTTATTTGTTAACTTTCTCCATTACTTAGTAAGAGAAAGATATTGTTTTCGTACAAAATTTCGAACTCGATGATAGACAAACTCAAAAAAGTAGGTCGCAAAATTCTGTCCGGTCTGTCCATCTGTCCGTCTGTCTGTCTGTATATCCCACAGGCCTACAGCCTAAACGGCTGACCGGATTTCGTTCAAACTTCGGATTTGTTTGTTTGTTTGGAGGGCTTACGGCTCGGGGCCGTTTTTTTATTTTGCAAGGTAAGGTAATTAATATTGAGCAATGGTACCTTCGTCCCATACAAAATTTTCGTATCAGTTTGATTTGCTCGAAAACGGCTCTTACGATTTCAACCAAAATTCATATTTAAGCTTAAATGGGTGAGGCTACCATGACTAAATACCCAGTTTTTGGCTAAAATTTCGAGTAACGGTACTTTTAAAATTTGGACATATCTCGAAAACGGTCATTACGATTATAACAAAAATTAATTTCTAAGGTAATATGGTCATTTCCAAGTTAATGGCAAACTCAGTTTTTCTCGATATTATCGTAAAATGGATTTTTGAAATAAGTCATTTTTTTTTTAAATTTAGTTTTCCTTAGTTTACCAGAAAACGGCAATAACGATTTTGACCAAAATGCAAACTTAGAGTAATATTGATGTTCTTAAAATTGTTGCGTCCTTAATTATCAATTCGAATCTCCGAAAACGCTAATTTCAAAAACTTCTCATATCTCGAAAACCCCATTTTTGACTTCGTTAAAACTTAAAAAACCATGTAATACTTTTATCGCGAACAATAATTCATAATCGGTTTTTAGCTAGATAGTTAACAAATAGTATTTTTCAAACTAAACATCGCAATATTTGGAACTGGTTTGTCTTCCACATTTTACAAAAACCGCTCTAAAGATTTTGATCAAAATACGTATTAAAGATAATATCAGTATTCTAAATCAGATCCCGTACTTCTCAAAAAATTCAAAGATGTCTGTTTTTTAATTATTTATCAAAAATGGCTACCCAAAAGCCGATCTCTGTTCATATATATTTTTAAAACACAATACCGAACTTTAAAATTCAAATTTGCAACAGCAACGCAAAACTTATTTTCAGCAAATACTACCTACTTCTATTTTTTTTTTTTTTTGTCAATTGTCTGTTTCTAGAGCTTCAACGTTTAAAATCTAAAAGTGAATTTTATTTAACACTAGGTATTCAAAAGCTTTTTCTATATTTCATGAATCATTTCTTTTACCTAGCATTGCTTCTCAGATCTTTATCTACCTATCTAATAAAATAAGAAAACAACCAACAAAACTTTTGACGAAAGAGAAAGTTTTGGTCGACCCAGTCGTGCACTTTATTTTATTTGATTTTGTTCCCACGAGTGAGATCGGAAAGGGTAGTCCATCCCGGCAGAGCCGTCTTACCAGGGCAAGGCACTTATAAAACTTACTTTGCCTGGGCATCGTTGGACCGATTGCGGCCTAGTTGGTTGGTTTTTAATTTCAATCGTAATATACAGTGAGATCGTGTTTTTCAAAAATTTTACATGATTTTAATTATTTAGTAGATCTTCCCTACGGAAACTATTTATGATGTGAAACATCTGTAGGCGCGACTTGGGAGAAAAATTTAGCCGTCCGAGACGGAAACTTCCGTGGCGACGGCAGAAATTCTAAACCACTCAATCGATTTTAATGAAATTTTGTGGGTGTGTATGGTTGGTTGCCACTTGAAAGATAGGATAGTTTTGGATCCGATAGGTTGATTTCAATGAAATTTTGTGGATGTGATAGGTTATAGTTTGAGAGATAGGATATAAACATTTTTTCAATTCATTCAACTTAATTCTTAAAGTGAAGACTTATATAGGCACGCTGGACCTGCAAAGTGAACTGATAAAGCTTGGTCTTATGCATACTCTAGACTAGACTAGACTCCGTAAAAGCTTTTTGGAAGAAACTTCTTAATATCTCGCATTTTGCTTTCATATGACAACAGTTACTATTTGACTGCGTCATCTTGGTAATTAATATTACCTTCGCTCAAATATTACCCAAAACCGCATCTCACACTTCGTAGCTTGGAATTCTTGTGCACAAACCAAACAATTTTGCTGACCTCAACCCCGAAACCAGCCTTTCACCCACAAGACTCACATTGTAAGTAAAACATGAATAAACGGAATATCCATTTATAAGGCAGGGTAGCCGACCAAACGATTCTATCAACGCCACGCCATGTAATTTGATAAATGTGATAGAGTTCTTGGAATGCGTGGTCGATGGCTAAACAGTTTACCCGGCCATTGCGGACACGAGAATATAATATGACCACCCTCCAAGAAAGTATTTATAGAAATTGCAAACGACTTGACAGCAAGGATTAAAGCTAAATTTCAGCCATACCTGTATACATTTTTGGGGTCGGAAATATGATGATGAATGGATGGAGCAGAAGCATGCACGTCATGTATTGTTGGTCGAGCAGTGGGTTTGGCTTGAAGAGTACGTATGGTGGCAAATCGGTTTAATGAAGTCAGATGAGTTTGTTCGCGGTTTGTGGGCAGATTTTCCAGATATTGGTAGCGTTTGTTTTTGCTCAGCATCTCTAAGTGATTCGTTTGTTTTTGAGACGATTGGAATGCTCATTGTTAAAGCCACTTAGGTAATTTTGAACGTAGGTAATTTTAAACGCACTTAATTCTCCAAAAACCGGTCTTCCATCGAGGCATGTCATTCCATTTTTTGAAAATACGATATATTGCCAAGCACAATCTTTAAATACTTAGGTTAGTTGCAGTTTGATCGTTTTCGTGATTTATTAATTTTTCTATTCAAGTTTTTTGGTGTTGAGTAAAATTGTTTTCAAACATAAAACAAGTAATCAAGGTAAGTAACTGTTTTATTTATAACAAGCTTACCTGGCGAACCTTAAGAAAAACATTCCATTCAACTTCAATCGTTGGATAGAAATGCATTTTTAAGGACAATCCCAAGTCGTATATAGAAAGATGTTCAAAAATAATATACCCTCATTCAGCCTTCCTAATTACTGTAGTATATTTTAGGCGGAAATCATGGCAATCAAAGAGGCCTTGTCGTGGCTTCGGTATAATGTAAAATTCGTTAAGGATATCACCATCTTTACCGACAGTCAAGCCGTGATTAAATCCCTGGATTCTGTAATCTTCAATTCCACAACTGCCCTCAATTGCCGATTATCTCTTAACGAAACAATACAAAATTGACCTAATATGGGTGCCAGGCCATAGAGGCATTCCAGTTAATGCATGGCCGACGACTCGCCAGACAAGGCACTACTATATGTTCTACCGGAAAAGGAGAATCTCTACATGCCCCTTGCTACTTGCAAACTCCTAATAAAAAAAACTCGCTAAGCGCTACTAATCGAAGATGGTCTAATTGTACACCTTGAAACACATCTGGCCTCAGCTGAAACTCAAGCACTCTAAAAATCTTACTTCACTGAAAAGACCCATGATAAGCACTTTAGTAGGTGTCATCACGGGACACTGCATCATAGGGAGGCATGCTCTCAGGTTGGGCCTCCCTGCAAATGATTTTTGCAGATGCTGTATAGACGAGGAGGAGGAGGAGACTATTCTTCGCCTTCTTTGCACGTGCCCAATGTCATTACGTAGAAAACTATACCTCGGAGAATATACTTCTTCGACAATCTCAGCGAACTCGCAAACATAGGAATCAACTGCCTCCAACGCTTCATTCTTAGCTCCGGCTGGTTCAACGGGTAGTTTAAGAGAACACTGATCATGTGGTAGCACAATAGCCTACTTTGGCTTAAGCGAGGCTGAACTGCAGAAGGCGACCTGCCACTCTAACCTAACCTAACAATATGCCCTATATTAAAGCATCTTGATACCGAAAGATGGTGGATGAAATGTCAGAGAGATAAGTTCGGTTGCAACTCAGTTGTTTCATAGGTTGGGTATAAAATAGCCATCGATGAGTTGTCCCAAGGTGGTCTATACCCGAGCATTTTGCATCTGATCATAGGTTTGCCAACGGTGTAGACCATCTTGGGAGATGTCTTAGACTGCGCTTGAAACTCAGACTTAAAGACCGATCTGTAGTTGTAATATCGTGGGATTTATCAATTTTTGGGGGAAACGTAGTTAAAAGTAGGTATCACTTAAATACTAGAAAATTTATGTACACAACAATGAATTAACTTTTGTCTTCCAAGCTCGGTCTTATGCCTTATCAAGGAACGCATTCCAGTGCAGCTGTTCAATGGCTATTACCCCTGAACTATGTCAAATACAAATCAAGCAATTCTAATCGATATTAAATGAAGAAACCCTAACGTCGCTCCTCACTAGAACTCGATCATTGCAAACGACTGCATTTTCTCTTTAATTTATTTCTGAACGCTGTGCGATAATTATCCCATCAGACATCTATCCATGAACATTCCATTTCAGAATTTGTGTCAGTCCCAGTTCAAACGCCCCAAATTCCATTAAGAAAATATATACCCTCATACTAAAAATATTATTTCGTCGATGCGGTGGCGTATACGTGACATTTTGATCAGAAAAATGTTGACAACCAAAATAAGCACTGCAATAATTCCGGCACATAAATCAAGTGCTCCGCCTTTTCTATTGATCTTATACTGATTTTGTAATTCTCAATAATGCACGCCAACAAATCCCGCACCATAAATATATCCCCCCCCCTCCTCCACTCATCCGATAACTAAAATAAAAATAAACACGCAACGCAATCGAAAACGATCTGTTTTGGCACTCGTCTATTTTAAGAACAACCATTCGCCGAAATTACATCAAATTCCCGATAAATGGTCCACAAATTCTGTCGACTTCACTTGCATTAGCAGCTGGTATCTCGTCCTGGAAATGCGAAATTAGGCTTAACCCGGTCAATGGGCAAACAGCTGTCATCCGGCTGCTTGCTACCCCTCGATTGCAGCTAAAAGTATCTTTTGGCGAAATTTATAACTTAAAATACATTTTCAGAGCAAGACAGCCACCGGATGAGTGCGAGCAGGCCAAGTATAGAGCGCTTCCTCGGTGGGCTCGCTTTTTCCACATCAATGGCAGACTGAGAATCGAGCGCCGCCGGGAATTGTGTGGTATTGAAATTTCCAGTTGAAGTGTGACCGTCGTGTGGTGATTTTTAAAAAACCGTGTGGGTTTTTTTTTTTTTTTTGTGTTCCTTGTTACTTGCTTTTCCCAAAAGGACCTGTTCAGCGCGATACCCTTTAGTGACATTGTGCTTATACAGAAATATTGGGTGCAGTGGCGTTTTGTGTTGAGTGACTCGGAACTTTGAAATAAGAAAGCGGTCCGTCTTCAGCTACGCCATGCAGGCAGTTACGGTAAGTGTGCAACGAAGCAGTATATTTTATCCATTTTGGGTAGTCACACAGTAGCGCGCAAGGGAACACTTTGCCTAATTAGAAGAATTCGCCGAATGGCAAGTAGCCAAATGGGTCGTTGAACGACAAATTGGCAGACAGTCGCCGGTGCTCTGTAAATGTAACACAGCCGATAAGGAAAGTGAATTTTTCTGTGTGATCAAGCATCAAGTTTACACAATAGTTTGGATCCCAGAGGGAAGTTCTTTCTGACATTCATCGAATCGCACAGTTGCGTTGGCAAATTTATTTATTTCTTTTTGTCGACTTTTTTTCTACCAAGCTATTTTTATCGCTCATAATCATATTTTAAATTGTTTAAGATATGTGCTATAAGAGCGAGATATATTTTATTATGTAAGACATGTTTATTTGTTCGACTGCTGATGGTGATAGGTTAGTTGTGGGTGAGGAAGGAGGCTAATGTTGGGAAATTTTGAAAATTTTACTCAATATCTTTTGAGAGTCGGGAGATGTTTGGTTATTATTAATAGCGAAATATATTTTAAGGCACTTAAGAGATTCACTTTGGGACTTTGATATCTCACATCCATTAGCGGATCAAATGAGCACGAGGTTGAGTAATTTTACTATGGAGATTTTGCTATTGAATGAAGCACAAGTCCTTGACTTGCTTAGAGTGCTTTACGAGATTCTATCTAGAGGTTGACTTGGATGCACCGGTTTAAAAAGGGGGAGTATTAATTAATCAATTAAGCAATATTTCCGCCCTGTAAGAAAATATACCTAAATTACAGGAATACTGTTCTCTTGTGGCCCGCAAAGGCGCAAATTTAACCAAAGATAGGGTGAGTGTACTTAAAAAAATTTGCCATTGTAAGCAACTTCAACAATGCAAATAGAATTTCTTTGACCGTGAAAATTGTACATGGTGGACCAGCAGCTACCTCCAGATACACATACCTAGGTTTTTTTTATTTCTCCAGCATAATCGCAAAGACCTGTCGGGCTTTTGCATTGTTGTCCGTATGAACAACGCTTCCCATAGCTCTCAGCCGTCAGAGGCGATGTTGTTGTCGTTGCATCTTCTTCAATTCAATTAAATCTTCTTCTTAACCATTGAAACATTAACCGACAATTCGGTTTCTTCGCATCTCCTCCGCTTCAGACAAAATCTACCCCATGGCAACTTTAGCCACTGCTGGCCAGGGGCAACTGAGGGGGCAACTGAGTTGGCTGCGTCTCCACTGATGACAATTTATGTTTTGTGGCCCCTTTTAGAAAACGTTTTATTCGTAAACCTTCTGAATGAGTTGACCGATCCCAATCAAACTTAAACAATGGTTTGCTCCATCAAACCGCCAGTTACGTCTGAGAATTCCATGTGAATTAGTTACTTACTTACTTACTTAAGGTGGCGCTACAGTCCGGGGTGGACCTGGGCCTCAACCAACAAGCGTCTCCAGCCAGCACGATCTTTGGCCAGCTGTTTCCAGTTTCGCACGCTAAGTTGGTTAAGGTCCCCTTCCACTTGCGTGCGCCATCTGAGTCGCGGTCTTCCTCTACTGCGCCGTCCCTCGGGTGTGGATTCGAAGATCTTCCGGGCCGGAGCATTGACGTCCATTCGCTCTACATGACCCGGCCACCTCAGTCGTTGGACCTTCACTCTTCTGGCTAGGTCGATGTCGCTGTACAGCCCGTACAGTTCGTCGTTGTATCTCCTCCTCCATTCACCGTCTATGCAGACGGGACCGAAAATTACTCGAAGAATTTTCCTCTAGAAGTAACCAAGAGTAGCCTCATCCGCTTTTGATAGAGTCCATGCCTCTGCACCATAAAATATGACTGGGATGATCAAGGTCTTATAAAGGGTCACTTTAGTTGTTCGAGAGAGGGCTTTGCTACTCAATTGCTTTCTTAGCCCAAAGAAACAGCGATTGGCAAGATTTATTCTTCGTTTAATCTCAGCGCTGGTGTCATTGTCTGAAGTCATAGCGGAGCCTATGTAGACAAAGTCCTTTACCACCTCAAAGTTATATCTGTCTATGGTGACATTTTGTCCAAGACGTCGGTGTTGGGTGTCCTTTCTTGATGACAGCATATACTTTGTCATGCCCTCATTGACCGCCAAACCCACCTTTGCCGCTTGCCACAAACGCGCCAGTGACATCACGACGCGTTCGGCCGATTATGTCGATGTCGTCGGCGTAAGCGAGTAGGTGGACGGACTTATGGAAGATAGTGCCTCTGGTGTTAGCGTTTGAATTTTGCACTATTCTTTCAAGAACGATGTTAAAGAAGTCACGACATCGCATCGCCTTGTCTAAATCTTTTTTGACATCGAAGGTCTCGGTGAGTTCTTTGAGCAGCTTAAACATGAAACAGTAACATATATCAATCCCCATACAAACAATTAAATAATTTGATTTTAAAACTCTATAAAGAGTTTTTAGATAACGTCGTCAAAGAAACATCGATTGGCAAAGCTGATTCGTCGCTTGATCTCTGTGCCGCCGGGTCCTGTGGGGTAGCCCTGTATAGGAGCCCCAGAAAGACTGTTGTCGACGTTGACGGAGCCGCGAGAATTGAGAAAACTCTGTCGTCGTTCTACACATGATCAACCAAAGGATGCTTAATCTTCACATGTGATAATACCAAATATGACTTTTCGTGCAGTCATTCATTGTCATTCATTGTTCTTTAGGAAATATATACATTTTTTTTTGACACATGTTGAGAAACCTCGATCTTTGATGATCCTACCGCAAAAACAAATTCCATTACCGCTCTTGGTATCATTGTAGACCCCGCTGTAAGGTCCGCGATGTTTTTGTTCGCTTCAGATAAAGATGTATGTACAAATATCTTTTATTGCCGCCTTGATCGTTGTTTCAACCTAAAAGGAGGAACAAATATAACACAGATTTTTTGATTGGGAAAAAGAGACTACCTCTGAAAAAAACCCATCTTTATTTGCTGGCGGATAACTAACTACTAAAAAATGTACAGTCGTACGCGCAGTAGTACGATTTATATGATTTATATGATTTAAAACAAACTCGCATATGTAGCATACGATACAATCGTAATCGTTTACAGCCGTATTAATAATTGTCGTGTAACTACATGTTAGGCCTAACTAATAGCAAACACATTCGTTAAACTCAAATTCCTATTAATAAACATTTTTAAAATATAACTAACGCTTCGTAACTATGACATAGCTAACTTACGGTAGGAGGTCTGTTAGCGAGTCAATAACTCTTAGAAACATGGTTCCTGTCAAAATCATAAAATGAATTAAATTTAAAATTGAAAAAATTGTGGATTCGGTTACCATCGCCCCAACCCCCAACTCGAAAAAAAAGTGTACAAAAAACGAGAAAACCCTATGACAATGTTTACAAACAAATATATTATTATCCTGTGTTTTTTTCTTTTTTTCACTTGTCACAATTGAAATGTATTAGCCACCCGTGATGACAGCCAATGTGTAATAGTTTTTATTACAATTTGGTTAGGTGATGCCAGCTCTAAGTAGCTATTTAAGAGAAAACATCAGTTAGTTATTATATGAGTTATTTTCATTTATTAATAAGAAAATGTAACTTATATGTTTTTTATTTAACTAGGTGCTATGTAACAGATGAGTTAGGGATTAGTTAAGAGTTTTTTTATTAATACGGCTGTTACACTTTATTTTCATTAAACTTTTGGGTGAAGAAAAGAAAAACCCACCTAACGTTTTAATAGTGATTTTAAATTCTTTTTTACCGCCAACTAAAAGGTACATTTTGACATTATAGCAGTTTTGACATTTCATAATTTTTGGCATTTAACTTTGAATTCATAAAACAATGATACCAAACAATAAACCCTTAAAAAAGGTAACAGAACTGATAAAAGTACTAGAATATTCAAATCTAATCATTTTTCAACTATCATAATTATGATTGGAATTATATTCTTTTACAATGTCACTCGGGCTCTGAACCGAGCATGTTCAGAAAGATCTTATTTATTTATAAACCATATTTGAGCGCTGTCATTTGACAGTAAAAATTCACCAATTAAACAGCATTCGCTGTTCTTATTATTTAACTTCAATCCAATTTCTTTTTCTCAGCCAGAAATCGCTTTCCACATAATCATCATCAGCCAATTAATTAGTTAACTGTAAAAATAGGCTGCGCTCATATTTTTGCTCAGATTGCTCACTTAAAAATAAGTAACTAGTATCGAATATCCTATAATAGCTTCTCGTAAGCATTAATTTTTTTTTTTTTTTTTTTTTTTGTGAGTTTTTATTTTTAGGACGAATGGAAATAACCTTCAATTTTATATCATGTCAGAAAAACTTTTTCATGACTGTTAACTAGACAGTAGTCCGAAAAACTAGCCACTGCGCCAATGCGCCCAATGTTTATTTGCTCAATTAATTTATTAAACGCTCTCAGAGTCAGAGAACGAGAACAAACTGTAAACGCACTCTAGGTGCTAAGATCTCCAGCTATATGAACTCGTTTACCAAGTTTAAGCGCTGCAATTATTTTTGGCAACCTAAGCTAAGCTAATGGCAACCGAATGACAATTCCCACACTCGTTTACAATGACATTCCAGTTGTCAGCTCTTTGGACAAAGCAAATCTGCTGGCTGCGCAATTCGCAATCCGCAAGCTCTAACATTCCAGATTGCATCATGTCTCCTCCTGTGTTCGAGGGCGTCGAATATTTCATGGGACAAATACATTTTTGCACTCACACAGTAGCAAGAGTATTAAAAGATCTTAACATTCACAAATCCGCTGGTCCAGATGGTAACGGGTGATTTTTTAAGAGGTTTAGAACTTTTTTTAAAAAAAAAACACAAAAAATTCGAAAAAATTAATGAAATATTTATTTGAATCGATAGTTTGAACCTTGCAATTTAATGTTTAAAGATAATTTCATGCAAATGTTGACCGCGGCTGCGTCTCAGGTAGTCCATCCGCTGAGTCCAATTTTGGCATAGTCTTTAACACATATCGGCCGGTATCTCACGAATGAATGCATGGATGTTGGCTTCCAGTGCGTCAATCGAAGCGGGCTTGTCCCTATACACATTAGCCTTGACATACCCCCACAAAAAATAATCTAATGGTGTCAAATCGCACGATCTAGGCGGCCAATTGACCGGCCCGAAACGTGAAATTAACTGTTCACCAAACTCGCCTCGCAATTGCGCCATTGTTTCGCGTGCTGTGTGGCATGTGGCACCGTCTTGTTGAATCCACATATCATGCAAGTCAAGAACTTCCATTTCGGGCAAAAAAAAGTTTGTTATCATCGCTCGGTAGCGTTCACCATTGACAGTAACGCTGCGATTCGCATCATCTTTGAAGAAATATGGCCCAATAATGCCGCCGGCCCATAAACCGCACCAAACAGTGGCTTTTTCGGGATGCATTGGTAGCTGTTGCAATGCTTCTGGCTGATCTTCACTCCAAATGCGGCAATTTTGCTTATTTACGTACCCATTCAACCAAAAATGAGCCTCATCGCTGAACACAATTTTTCGATAAAAAAGCGAATCCTCGGCCAGCTTTCCAAGAGCCCATTCACCAAAAACTCGGCGTTGTGGTAGGTCGCCTGGCCTTAGTTCTTGCGCAAGCTGTATCTTAAAAGGCTTTACGCACAAATCCTTCCGCAAAATTTTCCACGTAGTGCTGTAACAAAGGCCTAACTGCTGGGAACGGCGCCGAATCGACATTTCGCGGTCTTCTGTCACACTAGCTGATACGGCCGCAATATTTTCTTCACTACGCACAGTACGTAAACGTGTTGGTGGTTTAATGTCCAACAAAGTAAATTTGGTGCGAAATTTGGTCACAATCTTCCGAATAGACTGCTCAAAAGGTCGAGAATGCCGATCATAAAATGGAAGCAGCGCGCGATGAACATTTCGAACCGAGCACGAATTTTGATAGTAAAATTCAATAATTTGCAAGCGTTGTTCATTTGTAAGACGATCCAAACTGAAGCTGTTTGACAGTGACACAAGGTACTAAACACACGTCAGCTGTCAAAACCAGTGTTGCCAAAACCAAAACCAGCTAAAAAATCACCCGTTATATCCCCCATAAGGAGGTGTTCTTCAACGCTAGCAAAAACCACTGCGTAAGCTTTTCCACTTGTCCTACTCTTCTGAACTCTTTCCGAGTAGATGGAAAACTGCATTTGTCCAGCCCGTTCCTAAAAAAGGCGATTCTTCTTCACCCACCAACTACCGACCCATTGCACTAACGTCCATTCTTTCCAAGGTCATGGAGACGCTGATAAACCGTCAGCTTATGAAATATCTTGAATCATGAAAACTCCTCAATGACCGGCAATACGGTTTTCGTGGCAGCAGGTCCACTGGTGATTTGATGACTTATCTCACCGAAAAGTGGAACCAATCTCTCCAACACTCTGGTGAAACGAAGATTGTTGCGCTTGATATTTCGAAAGCATTTTACAGAGTTTGGCACCAAGCTCTTTTGTCGAAAATGCGTGCCTATGGGATCGATGCGTCTCTTCTTCAATGGATTAGAAACTACCTTTCTGGCCGTTCAATTCAAGTTGTGTTGGACGGTTTCAAGTGTGCAATTCACCATATAAATGCTGGTGTTCCCCAAGATTCTGTTTTGTCTCCGACACTCTTTCTCATATTCATCAATGATCACTTGTCTGTTACTTCTAATCTAATACATTCTTTCGCTGATGATAGCACCCTCAGTTTTTCATATTCGTTCCCTGACTCTCGTCCCTGCTCTTCGGCCGTTGATCTGGAACGGCGACGTATGCTAAACACATTAAATTCGGATCTTGAAAGCATTATAAAATGGGGTACAATCAATAGAGTGGAATTTAATGCTTCCAAAACACAATGCTGCCTTCTATCATTAAAGCGAAACCTGAACCCTAACCCATTATCCATGAATGGGACTTGCATCGACGAAACCGAACGACTTTCCATACTTGGTATATGTGTCAACGACAAACTCCGTTGGAATGACCACATATACCAAGTCGCCAAAAATGCAGCGAAATGTCTAGGTTTCTTAAATCGATGTAAGAAGTACTTTACACCCTCCGACTTAGCTACAATATACAAGGCCTTTAATCGGCCTTAGTTGAGTACAACGCTCATATCTGGTCAGGTGCACCAAAAACTTCATTGCGCCTACTAGACAGAATTCAAAAGCGCGCGATAAAACTTATAGGTGATAGAAATATAGCGGAGTCTATTGACCCGCTCGAACATCGCAAAAATGTTTCTTGCCTTTCCTTACTTTATCGATATTTTCACCACCGATGCTCTGATGAAATAGCTAACTGCATTCCGCCCCTTCAACAATTCTCTCGCAACACCCGTCACACATCGAATGCACATCAGTTCACCCTTAAGCCTACCTTCGGACGTACTGTAAAATATAGAGATTCTTTTGTGAGTCGAACAACACGCATGTGGAATGCATTGCCTCACACGGTTTTCCCTCTCATTACAGCCCACAATTGTTTAAGAGCAATGTGCACCAGTACCTCTTCTCTATCCTCCCTATTAACCCTTCCACACGTGCTGTGCATAAGCATTATAAGGGAACAAAATCATTTGAGCACTAGTGAATTATAAAAAAAAAAAAAAAAAATCTGATACATTGGCCGCATTCAAGAATCTAGTTATCTTAAGTCGACTAGATTGGTCTGGATAAGATGTAACCTGAACGCAAAAACTAGATTGGTCGGGAACGTCACTTTTTCTACGTCAGCCACATACCCGAACTGTCAACTTAGTTCTCAGTCACGAATTTCTTGACTAGATTCGTCGGCTACCCCTCCATAAACGTCAAATGTCACAGGTGCCCACGTGACCGATTTAAACCAATCACAACCGAGATAGATCTAGTCAGACAGCTGTCAGACTTACTAAACTAGATACTTGAACGCCCTCATTTAAACGAGTTATTGAAACAAATTATATAATTCCATGGGTGTTTTTTTTTTTTTTTTGTTAAATGTTTTGAAATTGTAACCTAGAAATTTTGAAAAAAAAATGTTCGCTCGCGTTTTTTTTTTTTTTTTTTGTGACAAAGTAAAATATTTTCAAGTGTAGACTGTAGAGCTCTTATTCCAACTTAGTAAAAGTTAAAAACCACGAAATAATTTATTTCCAGCCACGTGTGTACTGGAACCACTTTTTTTTAACATTTAATATGCAGTAACTCCGGCCATCTTAAAACCCATTCGTATGTGTATTTTTCTTGACAGCAATCAACTCAATAGCCTTGCTAATCTTCTCGCAGATGTTTCCCGGGTTTGGGCTAAGGAATACAATTTGTATAACGACTGCCACCGCCCAAAAAATGTACTTTCTATCAATTCACACAAGACAGAACGCAAAATGTCTTATTTACTGCCATACACGTCTATAAATAAGAATTGGTTTCCCTAAACACCTGCTATACCCGAACAAATGTAACGTGATATTGCCATTACAAATACGTGGCGCACACCGAGAGATGTACATTTTCTCGCACAATAAAACCCACATGCGATAAAAATGCAAAATAATTTTACGACCGTCCTGCAATGATTTGAATCCATCTCTGGATAGCATCCGTGCTGACCGAAGTGAAACAAAACAAGTACAACTGGAAAATCCCCACGAAAACCATCATCATTCTGCCACAATTAACACATTCACTGCGCTCACATAGCCTATTTGACTGTAAACACCAATTTGGAATTTGGCATTTGCCTCGGAACAATAATATTAACTGTTGGAACAATTCAACATAAATAAAAAATAAAGCAACCACTGCAGGCCATTTTTCAGTCGGCAGTGGCTCTGTTCTGTGTAATTGCTGAGCAATAAAATAAAAACAAAGGCACAATCGAGCCATTAACTTTATGGCGGACTCATTTAAATTCGTAATTGTTAAAATCAACATCGATGACCACCATCCGACTGTCTGATCATAATCAACGTCTAATCATGCAATAAACTCTGCAATGGGGTGGAATACATTCGGCGCGTGTAAGGGCTTAGAAATGTGCGCCAAAGTTCGAAAACGGGCAAAAATATTGGCCATGCAAACAAAATTGTTGCTGCCTGTTTGCTTAATGAATTCCCTGTCTATTATCCCTAATTGCTGATGGTAGGTGTTTCTGGTTGATTCCGTTTGAATTTAACCCTTTCGCTAAGGGGTGCGCTTGTATAACAGATTTGCACCCCTCGTTTGCTCAGGTCTGACCTTTTCAAGTCGAGCGGAAGAGCACAGTCAATCAAGCTGTCATCAAAAACATGTGATAAACTTTTTTCGGGACAGGAGGGAAATCGCCTAATGGTTTCCTTTTTTTTTTGCTATAAAGTGTATAAGAATTTACACGTAGACATGCTTTGGGGAGTTGGATGCACGAACAGAAAGGCTTGCGATCCGTGTATGGAGAAAGTTTGCGTTCGAGAGATTGTTTTACCCAAAGGGAGAAGTAGTAGTAGAGCGGGCTAATTGAATGACTTGTTGCCGAGTTTCAAACTCTACGGTGTAGATGAATTTTAAAACAATTTTCTTTGATATTTTGTAAAGGAGTTTTCGCTTTCGGTTAGGTTTAGTGTCAGGTGTACAAAAGATACATAATACATACGACCTTTGGAATATCACATGTCAAGTTGAAAACATCAAGCGCTGTCGATAAACGGAATGTTAGAAATGTGGGATGGATGGAGGATGGAGATGGTAAGGACATGGTAAAAGGTTGCCTCGAGTGTCGCGTAGGATAATGCAATTGGCTGGAATCGTTTCGAAAGCATACATCTTATTTTATGGGATACATCGGAGAGGTTATGTCGTCATATGTGGTATAAACTTTTGAACAGTGTCAGATGGTGGATTTTGATTGATGGAATTTTATCTGGGAATTGTCGCATATTTGGCAGAATTTTTTTATTTTTACCAACAGTTAAGATAATTGAAAACTCACGCGTTTGAGTTCGGAAAGGAGTCATAAAACGACTGGTTTATCCACTACGAAGTAGAGGTATAACTTTGAATTTGTGGAGGCTGTCAACAAAAGCTGCCATTGCTGCTAGTTTTAATGACCTTGGCTCATCAAAAGAAGATGCACTGTGCCGAGCATTGAATATTTCAATCGTTAAGGCCTTTCGTAAATAAATCCAAGACCGTTTGACTTAAGAGCACTGTATTTAACTCCAATCGGGTGGAGGTAAATTCCCATTAATGTGACAGTGGAAAAGTTGTTATGCTGGTCGTACACTGTTTGCGTAACTGAATCAACTGTGCTTGCGCTGAGCAACTAAAAATTGAGCAACACTACTTCGAATCTAATTGATGAACGCATTCAAATGATGAATTGCTCGTCCTAGTCGGCGATATGGTCCTTGCAATCAAAAATAAAAACAGTTGATCAACTCACTCAGGATTGTCTCCTTTGTCCCAACCTCAAACTAAATGGAACACGACAAACGATTGAGACGTTAGCGTAGAACCTTGGCTGACACTAACCAGTTAGACTGATTAGCCATTTTCAGGCGGGCGCCCACGGGAAGGACTATAGAATGAGGATTTGTGCCCTAGCCCTTGTCTATAGTAAGACCTCGAACTATTGTTGTAATGTGAGCATAGTAAAAAAGGCCTAATGTGATGAATAACCTTGATGCTCGCCTGAAAAAATACCTAGGTCTGAACTCTGAATGGACGTCATCTCTATGATATGGTGCCTGGTCTTTGGCGGCGATCTCACAATCCCATTCAACCTAACCTAACCTAGACCTAGGCGGCGCAGGGTCATAAGTCAAAAAGTCAAAAGTCCACAATAGACTTTTTACCCACTTGAGTGATTTACTAGTCCACAAATCAATTGTAAACTTATAACCCACCCTGGTGGGCCTAAAGTCCACAATATTTCAAGCCATATTACAACAATCTCAAAAATGAAGTAGGCCATAAGTCCACAATTATTGGTATGACTTAAATAATGCATTAAAACAAAGTAAAAACTATGGGACTGTTTGGAAATTCAATTGTGTGGTTAAATATAAGTATCTATGTACATATTAATATGATACATAAGAGGAATACATAATCTTCTATCGTCTATATATATAATTCGTTCGGGATGAAACTCGATGATGTTATAACTCGATAACCCCTGTGACGATTTTCATGATTCTTTTTTGGTTTTGTTCGTATTGCTATATATCAGGTTTAGGAAGAGAGAAAATTCCGGAAAATCGCCATGCGGTCCTGATTTGGCATCCAATGATTCTTCCTATTAAGTATTTATTTTGAGTTTACTATGTCAAAAATTAATTAGAAAACTGCATAATGTGCGGATTTTTTTTTTTTCAAGTAGTAAATTAAGAATATCGAGAACTTCAGATTAATGTATTATACGTTTGTCAACAGTGATGGTTTGTTTCCGATATGTGCATCGCTCCAACAGTTTTATTTCTTTTATACAGTTGATAAGGTAAAAATTAAATGTAAAAAGTTTAAACGCGGACAAAATAAAATAAATAAATATTTGGCGCAACAGGTCCGGAGGGACCCTAGGCCTAGCTACTCACAACCATTCGTTTTATGTGAGTTTTTCATTTTTGAAACGAACGGAAGGGATCTACAGTTTTATGCCGACTCCAATCGGCTAATTGAGAAGCTCTTACAAGACATTTATACTCTCGAATATTTGTCAGACGTTCGCGAGAGGTAGCGCAGTGGAAAAAAAAAACATAAGCTGGAATTTGGGTTTTTGCAGGATTCGAACCTGAGACCCCTCGCTTAGTAGTCCAACAGACTAACACTAAGCCACTGCGACTAAGCGACTAAAAAAAAAAAAACGCGGACAAAATAATTATTGAAAAACAAATTTCATAGATTTTTTGGAAATGCCAAGATGAATGCGCGCATAAATTGGCCGATGTGCAAGGCAAGCAAGTCAAGAACAAACATATCAATGAAGCCAAACTGAAGAAGAACGCGAAAAAAATGGGACATTACATGGAATAATACCAGGCAACAGGCAAGAAAATTGAGAGTGCAAGTAATGAGAACTGCGTCAAATCGTACTGATGCTGGGATGGGAACAAGTTCAAATCGAAGCGCTCATATTTAAAGACGCAACAACCGGCCTTTGCTGTGCGAATGACAAAGTGAAATTGAGTCCATTAGATGCACCTCAAAAAAGGATTTAGACAAGGTGACGCGCTGTCATGTGACTTCTTCAACATCATTCTTGAGAAAATTGTGCGAAACTCACAAGCCAACACCATAGGCACAATTTTCCATAAGTCTGTGCAACTGCTTGAAATGCATACGCTGATGACTTTGACACAGCGAGCTGTCACTGGTGCGTTTGCAAGTATTAGTACAGAAGCGGCAAAAATGCGTTTAGTGGTGATTTTTTTTTTTTTTATATATACTTCTCCCGGGAAAGGCGAACCTAAAACGCTTCAACAGCGCCCCGAGATGCCTGCAGATGTATGTTTGTTTTGCACTTAAATTGCTGCAAATTGTAGTCTTCTGGAAATATATCCCAAGGAAGCGAGTTCCAAAGTTTGCTTGTCCTGTAACAGAAGGAGTTTTGGAAAGTTGATGTCCTCGCGGTTGTCAAGTGTACTGTATGGTCATGAGCATTAGCAGCCTGTCTTGTTGGGCGCCCAAAAGTTGCATTTCGAGGGATAATGTCTTTGAGTTCCTCAGAACATCTACCATGGAAGTACCTATAGAACAAGCATAGGTGAGCGACTTGTCTTCTGTGCACCAACGGTTGTAGATTCGATGTGAGTGTAGGGTCTCCAATGAGTCGAACTGCTCGTCTCTGTTAATATATGCTGTCAACAAGAAGGGACACATAACATCGACGAATCGGACAGAACGTCACGATAGACAGCTATAACTTTGAGGTAGTTAGGGACTTTGTCTACCTCGGATCCGCTATTAACTCTGAAAATGACATCACCTCAGAAATCAAGCGAAGAATCATACTTGCCAACCGCTGTTTCTTTGGCCTAAGACGGCAATTGATTAGTAAGGCCTTGTCAAGAAGCACTAAGGAGATTCTATATAAGACTCTCATCATCCCTGTCCTGCTCTATGGCGCAGAAGCATGGACCCTAGCAAAAACGGATGAGGATCTTCTTGGTCGCTTCGAATGCAAAATTCTTAGAGTGATTTTTGGTCCCGTTTGCGTTGACGGGATTTGGAGGAGAAGATTTAACAGCGAACTCTACGAGCTGTATAGCGACATCGACCTGGTCAGAAAAGTACGCATTAGTCGTCTAAGATGGTTAGGAAATGTAGAGCGAATGGACACCAACGCTCCGGCCCGGAGAGTCTTCGATTCCAACCCGGAGGGACAACGCAGTAGAGGAAGACCTCGCCTTAGGTGGCGCGCTCAAGTGGAAGGGGACCTCAACCAACTTGGTGTGCGCAACTGGAGGCAGTTAGCCAAAGATTGTGCTAACTGGAGAGGCGTATTGGTTGAGGCCCAGGTCCACCCCGGACTGTAGCGCCACCTTAAGTAAGTAAGTAAGATGCACCTCCGGGGAAATTAAAATCGTTTGAATCGGATGATTTTCTAAAGAACATTCGACAGTACAACAACTGTTTCCGTATGACTTTGTCCGGAACAAAAATCATTCTTTTTGTTGCAAGGCAATATTTTTTCTTATACATCATGCAAACACACATGTTCTAACAATGGCAAGGGATTTTAAACTGCACAATTCGGATTATAACAAACAAGAACACCGCTTTGATTACGATGTTTAAAACTGCGATGGAGAAAATGAACTCAGGCAATCGCAGATTTGTCTTCAAACCTGATAATAGAACCGCACTTTGAAAAAAAAAAAACGGAATGGATAAAAAACGGGTGCTTCACTTCCAATATAACAAAAAGTATTAAAATTTAAAATCGTGGACTCCGCTTATTCAGGACGATTTGAGATTGGCATTTAAGCGTCTGTGACAAATAATAAGTCACACGGATTACATATCACTCGATATTTACGGCATCAATCTTGAATTCCCATGTTTTTCACATGGTCAATTGTATGTGGCGTGCTCACGTGCGAGCAAACCACTTTAGTGCAAAAGCGGAAACACGTCGATTGCTATACCTGTTTTTTTCTATTGAATAGAATAACGAATTTGAATTGACCAAATTATATAAAGTAGCATTCATTGTGCATGCTCGGAAATATTATTTTCATTACATTAACAAATTTAGGCGGAACGGAGTTGGCCGGATCAGCTAGTATAATATATATTTTACTACTGAAATAATTTGCCTATAAAAAGGACACAAAATGTAATTTCTCTTTCTATAGCTTTCTCTGCTACTATTTTGAAATACTTTTTGCAAATCTTGTTCGGAAAATTATTAATTTTTCATGATAACTTTTCACATTTTTCAAAAACTAAATATCTTTAACTTTGATTGGTTTGATTCGTTATCCAAGTATTTAGATTTATATTTTACAAAAATTGTAAAGTTATTTTGAACAATTCCGGTAAGTTGAAGGGTATACTCTTAGGTTGTTGGTTTTTACCTTATGTAGGTATTTTAAAAATGTGAGCCATAAGACTTTTGGCACACCTGGGGTGGGTTATAAGTTCACAATTGATTTGTGAACTTATAACCCACTGACGTGGGTCATTATGGACTTTTGACTCGTGGACTTATAACCCTGGGCCGACCTAGGCTACCTTAAGGACCTATTGCTCCCTCAATTTATTTATTTGCTTTCCAAGAGCCTTTGAGTGTCTCCCAAGATGGTACCCCGAACATTCGTTATAATTTAGTTATATTTCTGTACAGAAGCTACATTGATACCCGTTGACATTGCGTAATATTTTAACGTGTGTTGGAAAAGGTCAGTTGCTAAATATGTCTACGAATAGAACAAAGGATATGTTATTCGTACATTTTGTAGAGTGAGTAGAAAAAAAGACACACATCTCCTTGGTTTGTTTTATATTTTGTTCTTATAAAGGTTAATGTAATGTAAAAAAAAATCACGTGCATGGGTAGACTTGTACTGGTTTATTTGTATAGGCATCGTAACTTTTTACTTGACATTCTCTTTTACCTGCAACTAAGGAGGACCTTCAACAATATCTGCTAAGAATATATTTTGCGCTCATAACACAGAGCCAACTAGTGGAACTTCCTCACAGTAGATACAAGGTAATTCTTCCCGTTCAATATACAGAAAGAAGGTTCTCTATTTCCAGTTCGAATATTCTTGTAGTCCTTGCATTTCTCCCGACGCACCGGGTATTGCGACTTCCTTCGCACATCGCATCTGGTTAAACTTTCCATCGAGAAACTAAAAGATTGGCGCTATCGCATTTTCAAAGTTGTTCTCCAACCACTTAGCGGTCTGTGGGAATACCCCCCGAAGACGATCTCTTGAAATCGAAATTATTGTCACAATCACGCTGGAAAATATTTTCATCGTATATATTTCGAGTTAAGTAATGTAAAATTTGTAAAAATAAAAACGCTTGTGTGGAAATCTGCTCCATTTTCTGTGCGTGGTTTAATTATACTGAATGACAGATGGTGTCATAATGTGACACTTCTTGGCATCGCGCTATTATAGGCTATTATATAGTTTCTTTATTTTTCGATGCATGATGTTTTGTATCAACATGTAGTTACTTGCATGGTTTAATTTTCATGTCGTGGAAAAAAATGTGTGTGTTAATTTGGCTCACTTGCCAACGAGTGATGCTGTCTGTCAGTCACTGAGGCAGTGAGTATATCGGAGCGCGGGACGTAGTCTTGCAGGCAACATACATCCAAGTGATAAACTGTAGATTCGCAGGTGCTGTTCGGATACTTAAGAAGGTAGTCGCTAGACTTATACACCAGGTCTCTAATCTATAATATATAAATAGTGACACTAAGCTGCGTCTTACAGAGCCCAATTGTTGGCACTTCACTAGCAAACTCGTGAGAAGAAGTCGCACATCAAATGCACTGTGTGTCGTTTTCTTTTTTGCAGTTGAACGAGAAGCGATCCCGTGGTAGCTGCCACTGCAGAGTTGCAGCATTCACATAGAATATTGGACAAAAAATCGTCGCTTTATGTTCCAGGATACAGTTGCAAACCATCTCCATTGGTTTTTCTTCCATTTTCGTGTCCATACCTTACCTGAGAAGAACTTTGCATTTATCATAGTAAACGTCATCTGGTGTTTACTACCTCCGTAAATGATTGAGTTTCAGACTTAGATCAGAAGAAAAACGTGGTTGTGGCCAGGTTATAACGAAGTTCCTTTTCACTTTCGGAATGAATTCGGGCTAGTACCGCTTGGTTTCTTCCTTAGGCTCTTTTTTGCATTCTTCAAGACGTTTGACTTATAATACTCATCATACTTATTTAAATCCTTCTCGTCTTCTAAACTAAACTGACGGCTGAAGAGTTTTAATTCGAATTCTCTCATTTTTTCATTTTTGTGATGACTACGACTAAGTTACCGTAGTTTATGCTTCTGTAGTATTAATCGCGCTTCGTAGGTAGCTTTCCAGCGAACGCACCTACTAATACCGTCATTACATGCGGTTTTTCCTTATGGCGCTAGGTCGAACGGTCCTTGTAGTTCTTTGTAGTCGGCGCTCAAGGTTTGTCACTTCCAGAGTACGAGTTATTTCATTATTGCAATTAACATGAATACGAGTACGAAGTTTGCGAGCAAAGTTTGTTACTTCGTTACTCACGGTAGCAAATACTAGATCTCTGTTAATATCACTATTACTTATACACAATGGTTCACGATTGCTCTCAGCATTTTCTTTTGGATGTTTGAAATATGTTTGGTTTGGTACAACCCCAAAGTTGTACACCGCATGTCCAAGAAGGTTTTAGCACTTCCTCATACAGGAGCAGTTTTTTGTATACGCTTAGCTTCGAATATTTTCCGAGTAGCCAAATTTCTCTAAGTCTGATTGCAAACTAGTCGTGCTTTTTCTTAACATGTGGCTTGCACTTAAGTACAGAGGAGTACGGCTACAAACACCGTGATACTATAATTATATAGGATATAGCTCAGTTCATCAACCATTACTTTAAAAAATAAAAATCCTAAGAACTCATTTGAAAGTAAACGTACGTGTGGAGGGTACCAAAACAACAAACAGCTTCTTTTTCAGAAAATGTTTGTACACAAGACTCATCAGACTTCAGATATGAATGGGGTTTCCTTTGTCTTTGATAATTTTATTATTATTTTATTATAACTTTAATGTTACATAAATGAATTCTATAAACAAAAACGAATTATAGCACTAGCTACGAGGGCTTTAGGCTAATTGCTGAAGTTCAGATTTAGTTTAGTTTCTTTCGAGTAGGTATTTAAAAAACCGCAAGTTCACATAATCGCGTCTTGAATGTAGGTACTTATACAAAGTCGTATTTTTCTAAGTTTCTTGATATTGGGGCAGATACCTCTCGGATGATTTCGAGGGGCTTATCCACTAGCTCAGTCTACGATTGAAACTTATTTTATAGATGTCCCTAAATCTAATGTTTATTTTTAGCTGACAACATTGTGAACTATAGATGAAGATTTTTGCCTATAGAATGTAGATATAGCAACAGTTGCCAGTGGTCAGAGTGCTTGGCTACTGTAGGGTTCCGAAATCATCCGCACAAAATAAAAATTGTACCAAATGCATTATTCTAAGTCGCAACTGAAGTAAATGTTTGGTATGATTAATTTTACAAACATCTAAAAATAATCCACGAATATAACAGTCCGGAAAATGCTTCGTAATTCGGGCGTTTGGATGTGTCGCAAATAATTGTAGGTCCCAAAGAAAGAATGTCCACAAATGAATGGTTGTTTAGAGGCAGTCCTAGAGTCTTCGAATGGAATTTACTCGCCCCCTTTCTTTTTCAAAGCTCGGCTTCTTTGTTTTCCTTGCACGGGGGCTTAGTTTAGACTTCTTTTCCTATATTTCCTGTCCCTTGGAAATACTCACTCGCCCCACACACTCAATTGCCATGCAGGTTTTTCTGGGATTTCCTATAATGAGCCACCCCTCCGATTCCACGCAAAAATCCGTAACAATCCACTGTGGCCAAACTTATATCACTTGTCGCTTTAATTTTGTTTTTGTAGTCAATGTCAACATGAATTACACTGTTCTAGTCGCTACTGATGGTCACAATGTCACAAACCAAAAACTAACCAAAATCAATGTCAAAATATAAAATACTGTTACCCTCTGCCTCATTTGGCTCACATGAAATTCCTTCCATTCAATGAGCCATCACAAACAATATTAACCATGACCGCATAATAAAATATGCTCGCAGACTGGTCGCAAATGAAAGATGAAAGTGCGTTGAATTTTTCATTAAAGTAAGCATTTTAGTCAGTCTCCTCGGCACAACCAGTGAAAGTGAACTGCCACAGGCTAGTGTAGTGTTTTCAATTACTTTTTTGTCGAATTCTCCTTGCCCGATTTTATCGCAATTGATTTTTTAACTTCAAAGCTATCCGTCGAGTAAAACAACAGCGAACATCCATGTAAGCATCTGTCTTGTTTTGTCGGCAATTTTTCATATATAGTTTGTTCATTTGACGTCGGTCCGAAGACGCATATAGAAAATAGAACGAATTTCATTTGTGATCGCTGTATTTGATATTCCAGAATCAAGAGACACATCTGTGCCAATTTTGATTTTGCCAAAGACTCGGTGAAATTATTTCTCGGATGATGGATATTTTTTTCTTTTCTTTTTCTTTGTTTTCAAAATTAGATTTGGAAAATAATTTATTAAGATGAAGGAATTTTCGCAAATAAAATAGTATTTTTATTTAGTTAATATTAGAATTAAATTTGAAACTAGTTTCTGTATTGCAATGCATTGACAATCAGTTGAGGAAAGTTGGGAACAAATCGCGCTGGCCTTTCTCCAAAATTTGCAGGTGCCCTTGAAATGATTGTTGTAGTGATGAACTAATAATTTTCTATGGTCTTTTGCTAACGGATTTTGATTGTGCCCAGTGGGTTTGTTATGGAAAAATAAATTTTCTTTCACAATCAGATACAATTTCATCCCAATTATTTGTACTTGAATTGTTGTTATTTTTTCTCTTGCTAATTATATTTATTTATTTTTATCAAAATTCGAGTGGCATTTCGCACCAGAAATTATCAAAGGATGCTTCTTCCCACGTCCAGTTTCGCCGCATTAAATTCTCAACTTCATAGATCACTTTTCAGCACAAGAAAACTTTGAAGCTTATGATTCTGAAGTGAACAACTTTGACTTAGTACTTATTTTAAGGTATTTCTTACCTTTGAATGGCTCATTTTGACTGTCTTCCCCCGAAATAAGTATTTCTTGTGTCACCAGCTGTAAAAAATTTAACTTATTTCATTAAATAAACATGATTTCATGTTGAAAAAAAGGTCCTGGCTTTGAGTGTTTGTTTAACCCTAATCAGTTGCAATAATGTATCATGTTTCATGTACGTATCATGTATTTGTGTATTCATGTATCATGTCAAGGGGAAAATTCTATACGAGATATTGTAGAAAATTTGTGTATGTAGATAGAAAAAAAGTTAATTAACAGCTTTCCAAAATAAATTACGTTACCCAACAAAAGTTTTTCTTGAGTAGCGGACAATGATTTTTGAAAGGGTTTAGAGACTTGTAGTGAGACTGTAGTTAAAATGCGCTATATTGCGATATATTAGACATATTCTATTTACGTTTGTTTGCCTTTTATTTTCATTTCATTAAAAGAAAAATTGCCCACGTTACTAAAACACTGCCCAACCATGACATAGGTTTACATATCATTTTGTGAAGCAGATAAATGTGGCCTTGAAAAGATTGCCTTCCAAATTTGTAGAATTATTGGTGACAATACAAATTTTCATATGTTTAGGGTAGATACGAAATTTAGAAAAAAAAAGAAAACTGTCGCAAAATGCTGTCATATTTGTTTACATTGCAGATGACAGCCTGCTCTCTGTTTTCATACGCGATTTCGAACCTAACTTGAGGAATGGGTCGAAGGGAGACTGAGGGCACTATATGGTCTTATGAGCGCTTCCAAATCTGCACCAATAACCGCTGGTGGACATTTTTACGAAGCTGTGAGTTTGAAATAAGTTGGGTAATACCGGTCTTAGTGTGTGCAGAGGGTGGAAGCAGTAACTATTGGGATTTGTAGAGAGTTGAAGAAGTGACTGATTATAGTCAACTATGGACATAGCTGATTATAGTGGTTTGTGGAAATTTTTAAATTTGATCGACTTTAATACCGAAGCTGTTAAAATAATTGGAACTCTCTATGGAAGGCGTAAAACACACATGGAGTTTTACACATTTCTATTGATTCATTTATTTATTCGTTTTCACACTCGAGTCAATTTTCGAACTCCGTTTGGCTCCCTGAAATTACGTAAAAAAGTGTTTTGAAAAAAAAAAAGCCAAAATAATTACGGCATATGTACCTAACGCTTGTGCCAAAAACGCTAAAAATTAAAAAGGAAAATTCACCGAATTGGCATCCGAATTTTTGGAAAACTAGCCAAAACGCAAACTAGGAATTACGTCAGAAAAATCTTTTTTTTTTTTTGCATAATTTCCAATTTTTTTGTTTTGAAAATAAGATCAGGAAAAAATGCCAAAAAAATACATTTACAATTGAGTCATAGAATGCAACTTTCTGGTGCATTTTTCTTTTCAATTGAAGAAACAACAAACGTTTTAACTTTTTTGTTTTTTTTTTTGTTTTTCCTTTTCAATTTTTAAAAAAATATCTAAAAAGTTTTTTGGTCTTTTTTCCAAAACAATTAGGGTTTTTTTTTCAGTTTTCTCAAATGAAAAAAAAAAACCGAAAGAGTTTTGGAAAAAATGACAAAATTCGTGGCATTTGTGTCAAAATATTTGGGCGATTTTTCCGATGACACAAATTGTACCAGAGGTTTTTGGGGGTTTTTTTTTCCATTTCAATTTTTTGGCGTAATTTCACGGAGCGCTCCATCTGCCGTATACCTATTTAGGTTGTTTTGACAGTTTTAGGGATTACTATGGTAGGCGATGCATCTCTGTTGTGGTTCTCCGATGAGCTTCTGCGATCTGTAACAACACGCAAGCAATGTCGTGTTCGGCAGGTTCAGAAAACAAAGCCAATAGCTGTGGATAGTCATTAAGATCGATGTTTACAGCTTTTTGTGTAATGCTTAGGTATAACTAGTCGGATCCTCGATCTTAAGTTGGACATTTTAAGCTCATTTTTTGGACAAGAGTAGTCACACCTTTGTAGTTGTACCTGGCGGGACAAAAGTCAAGCCCAGCAGCGAACTGGAGTATCGTGTTAAAAGTGTTGAACGATATTCCACGAGAATAAAAATGACCCCTTTTCCAGTCCTCACATTATAATTCTATAATAAGGAAAAACTACCCTCTTAAAATGAAAGAGAGAGTTGCCATCGATAGTGTGGTTGAGAAGGGAATAATAACTGAGTTGATTCAGTGGTAGTCGTGAAAAAAATATATTCGTCAAATCGATGAGGTACATGCGACATTTCCAGACAGAGGACGGAAAGCAGTAAGACAGACCTTTCAAAAAATGCTAAAGAGACTCTACTTATACCTAATTTCCATTTTTGCTTAATAGCTCTGAAGTTGTTGTTTCATATGTGAATTTCTTAGAATAATTTTTCGTTTTGTTGGAAATTAATCGTCAAAAATGTAAATCGTTTGTACTCTAATGCTCCCGCCCGAAGAGTCTCTGATGTGAACCCAATAGTATACCATGACCTCGCGTTAGGTGACGTACACAAGTGAAAGCTATCTGCAACCCACTTTAAGTGGTAGACTGCTCAGCCCTTTCCTCCTCCTAATTGTTCGACTGAACGTCGTCTGATGTTTTGTTGACATATATTCCAATTCCATATGTCTACGAGTATATGCGAAGGTGGTTGTCCTATCGCGTGGTTGTCACCAATAAATCTACCATTTTTGGGGCTACACCGAAAAAAAAATTTGTAAAAAACAGCCGTAATATTGATATTTTTCATTGACAAAATCGAGCTGATGTTGAAAATATCAATTTTGATATGACTCCAATATTAATTTCATATACGTTTCGAATGTAATTTTAACAATGAATTCATGTGGAATTGATATTAGAATTTTATAATATTTTAATATTAAAAATGTGAAATTGATATGATACGCATTTACTTTTGATATTGAGAACATCGATTTTTGATATTAAAATTGTGTAATCGATATAATAAAAACGTAAAATGAATATAGCTTTCATTTATTTTTGATAAGAATAATTTAAATTTTGATATTAGACATTTTTAATTTCATTTGATTTCATTTATTTCTGATAAGAATAATCTAAGTTTTGATATTAAAGTTGTTTAATTTATATGAAATAAATGTAATCAATTTTATATTAGAAATGTAAAATCAATATTCATTTTTACTTACTTATTTTAAACATCGATGTTCTAATTTTGTCCAAGCGGTTTATTTCAAACCTTAATTCATAAGTTGACTTATTTTGCAATAAGGTTTTGTATTTTTTTTTTTTTTTTTTATAATCCTAAAACAGGTTTAGACGACTTTGTACGTCTTGAGTAATAAAACAATTAATAACAATTTATTTTAAAATATTTTATTTCTTATTAAACATGTTCCATCTGGAAAATAGTAAACATGAATTGGAGGACTTTTAAAGTCGGCAATAGCTATTATTTTCAAGGAGATACTTTTGGAACCTACACAGTAAAACTGATCGTGATCTATAAATTCTCTATGTTTCGATTCATATCGATAGCTCCATAAGTATTTCAGAGGCCCAGACTGCCTTTTTACGGTTACATAATGGGTTAATTTCTGGGTTTCTGTAATTAAATGATTTACACGATAAAGTTACAAAGATTACCAAAATACGTAATAAAAACTTACTCAAAAGAGCAGTAAAAGCTAGCTCCAATCGAAATTCCCTTAACAGCTCAAATAATACACGATTCTTCCGGAAGGGATTCTACGGATTCAACCTCCAAAGAATCCGGAAAACTTTGATGGTTTCCGAGATCATCATCCTCCATTATTTCACTAATGTCTGCAAAAATAAACTGGTCTTGATGTTCATCCATTATCTCTTTTTTTTAACACAAATAACACGAAATTAATCGAACTGATGTTTATTATCACCGTGTTTTTACAGATTTTTTTTTTAACACTAAATTAAATATTACGCAAATTGCAAAATTGCGCATTAAATTAAAACACTCTACAAACAAACCGATCGCTACGAGTAAACCACTGCTAGTGTAACTGCAGTTTCAATTTCAGACTTGTTTATTTCGTTAGCAACTGCCTTTTTACATTATTCATATCAAATATGTTGGTAATATCAAAAACCTTAGGGTACCGGTATTTTGGGGCTTCGGCTTATTTTTACATGTCTCACATAAACAGTACATTTTGTCAATATTAAAAACACATTAAATAATATTGCTTTTTAATTTGTGGAGTATATTAAAATTAAAGCTTATCAATTTTACATTTTTAACATCACAACAATACGCGTAATGTAGAATGTACATTAAATCTTGTAAACATTATATTACAGAACATCATACAAAATTTGATATTGCTTATTGATATGGGAATGTAAGTCGTAATTTCAAAAAATGTAAGCTTTTAATGTAAATCTGCCATGAAAATTATTAATCTGATATTTTTAATATTAAAAAAATACGTTTTTATTCAATTTTTGAAATTTTCGCATGAAATTGAAGTTGATATGACAAAAATATCAATTTGAAATTACATTTTTTTTTGGGTGTATGCTTGTTAGATAGCTACATAAATCTAAGGCCCGTTTGCATAGTATTTTAAGTTCTGTTTAAATACCTATGGGCTAATTTGTCTATGTCATAAACTGTCACATATGAGTTTAAGTGGAATTTAAATCGCTATAGGTAGTATCAGCGAACCGGCCCAAGAGAGCTGAAAACAATTCCGGATTGCAATCTTTAAAAGAGGGACCCAGTAGTTGACACTGGTACAGGGATTTGAGCGCTGCCGATGGCTCACTTAAGCTCGTTTTCCATCGCTCAGGCTTAGTATTATAGATCGCTATAGATCTGACATCCGAATACCTAGTCTAAAGCTGCTGTTATAGGATAAGCAACAATGGAACTGTAGACGGCAGAATATTGATTGCATCCAGGGAATTCGTCCACTGCCACCAACGGCCTTTCAAAAGGTTTGGTTACCCAATCTCAACATTCATTCGAATAGCTAGTCACGCGGCTTCATCAATTTTTAGCTGGAAGTAGGGTTTCATATAGGGAGATGCTAAATTGGGAACGCCTGTATTCACGATACCTTTAAACGACCGACGAGCCTAGATGAGGTACTGTCTCCTTAAAGCGGTTATCAGAGTCGGAGGAGACTTGAAACAACCTCAGAGGGTTAAGATTTTGACTTTCAATGTCCGTTTAGTTTTTACTGACCAAAATGTCCAAGTTCGTCAGGAATTGTGAATATCGTTCTTCAACGGCAGCTGGTTTATGATTATACTTTCAATGAGAGTTTGAGTATAATACTTCGACGTTACGACTTACTAAAAGGACATGTTAAAGTAACGACAAAGAATATAAATTGACACCTCAAAAAAGTCGCAATCCCCTGAGGACACCATTTGACCGAATGCTTCGTCTTCTCCTGGCACAAGTTCCTCTTTTACTCATCGTCGTCGTACATCAACGATGAACGATAACACATTTCTCACAAAACGTGTCGCTTATGACCTCGTTACATTTTTTCATATTTTTTTTATTTCCATACCAAGCAGTGTGAAAAGTTCACAAATTATCACCAACTAAGGATTTTTTTTTTTGTCCCTCTTCCTGATTCAATGTATTCAAATGAGACACTTTTTACTGTGTATTTTTTTGTTTTTTCAACATACATATAACATTTTGTTTTTTGTTTTTTCTTTAACAGCGTCGAGCTTCACGTATCATCTCTTTACGTCGTGGATCAATCTCACAATTACCACAGAAATCAGCAGAAATCCCATGGGATATACTTGAGCGTTTGTTGATGCCATTCCTGTTTTGTCATGCGGCTGCGATAATAATTTCGACATTCTTACATGCTTCTGATATTTCACATGTGTCAACGTTTGCCATATTTGTGTGGTTTGCATTGTCAACAGTCGGCGCTGTATTATTTTATCACTTCATCAAGGTAGGTTTTGTGTGTCGTGTATGTTTTGTGCTTTTGTAGAATATTTTTATTTGTTGATTTGTGTCACAGGAACTCCAAACGATGTACATTGACAGGAAATTTTCACAAAATATGTACAAATGCAACTTTTTTTTTTATAATTTCAGAGCGTAACTGTTAACATTTTTAAATATGAATGATGAATTGTGGGATGCTTTTAAAAATATATAATAACATTTGTGGTTTCTTGTACGCGTCTTTTTTAAACAAAAGCAATATTTTGCTCCACTCAAAAGGGCTACACCTTGTCTAAACAATAGACACGCGTTTCAGGTTCAGTCAATCACTTCGAACACGTTCGAGTGTAGATTACTTCGATTTACCTGTTTCTATTACGTTTCTTCCGCATCTTTCTCCATGCAAGAATATACCAACTATTGTTCATCCACTGCTTAAGTTTGCAGTCTTATAAGAGTAAAGATGGTGTCCATAAAAAAACATAGCAGATCTTATATTTTACGAACTTACAGAGCCTACATTTTTAGGGACATTTTTTATTTTTTAGAGACGATTTATAACTAGGGACAACTAATTTGATAACTGGCAATCGTCTTGTGCTCAACTAAATTTGCCATTTCACCAGAGCTATAGACTAAGACCCCAGTTATAGCCATACGTAGTAAAACTAAAAAAATTAAAAACAAAATGTCTTTTGCTTTTTTTGACCACTTGCTTATGAATGATAAAGTTTGTTTAGAAAAAAGTTAGGAAATTATCTTTAAACTAGCTGACCCGGCAAACTTCGTTCCGCCCAAATTTGTAAATGTATTGAAATAATAATTCCGAGCATGCACATTGCACAATGCACTTGCTAATTTATGTAATTCGGTCAATTCAAATTCTTTATTCAAAAGTTGTATTAAATGCAATAGAAATAAATGACGAAGAGCAATTAAATTTCAATCAAACCGCAAAGATTTTGACGTGTCGGGCAAACTTTCGGCTTTTTCACTAAATTGACCATTTAAAAAACATAGGAATTCAAGATTGATGCCACAAATACACAAACATCCATCGATTATCCTTGCAACAAGTTATTTGTCATAGTGAAAGCGAGACTCACGGGAAATTTAAGTCGCTTCTGAATAAACGGAATGCGAGTGTTTGCCTTTGAATTTTCCCCTCAAAATCGTCACTAGCATGACATTTGATTTGAGATCCTTCTTGATCAAATGCGATCCGTTCAAAGTTTCGGTACATTGATGTTGCATAACAAAATTATAATTAAGCCGACTTTAAAGTCCAAATTATGTAGAGGTAAGCCCGGAAAAAGGTAGCATTGTACTTCCTTCCAACCAAAAATCATAAAAATCGAACAATCCGTTCCCGAGTTATGAGTGCACATACGGAAGTCAGTCTCTTTTATATGTAACTGTACCCACCCGGCTTTGCCCGTACCTTTCGTATTAGATCTTGCTCACATTTCGCAAAGTGCTTTATTTGGACAATGTCCATTAATAATTTTAATTATACAACTTTAGAAATAGAGTTTGATTTTATTTTTGAATGGGACAGTACAGAATTTCCATCAACTCGGTAGAGCTGTTTCGGCGATCGGCAACAGCGCCACCTATCAGGTCCAAAAGTATCCTATTCTTCAAGCGGAAACGAAGAATATAACTCTACAAAATTTCATTGAAATCCGTTGATCGGTTTCGGAGATCGACAAAAGAGCCGCCTATCGGGTCCAAAATCGTATCTTTTAAGAATTCCTAAACCTGAAATACAACAATACGAACCAAAAAAAAAGTATATATAAAGAAGATTACCTATTATTGAAGAAAACTGAATTGAACTGAAAAACGAAATATAGGCCTACAACGCCACATGTTGAGGATTTTCCGCCATTTCTTTTTTCTTAAACCATCACTGATTCAAGACGAACAAAACAAAACAAATATCATTTAAATCGGTCGAGCCGTTCTGGAGCATTAACCCGACTAACGCACAGCAATTGATTTTTATATATAGAGAGATAGAGATAATTGAATTGAACTGAACGAAATATTCGCCTACAGGCACCATGTTGAAAATGTTCCGACTTTTATTTTTTCCTTAACCATCCCTGATTCAAGACGAACAAAACAAAACAAAAATCATTCAAATCAGTCGAGACGTTCTGGAGCCTTTACCCGACTAATGCACAGCAATTGATTTTATATATATAGAAGACTTTCTAAAATAAGAATTCATAAATTTGTTCGTACGAAATTTGTTTTTCCGATCACGGAAAATCAATATACATATTACTATTCTAGAAAATTTAAAGATAATTTGCTTATTTTTCTTGACAACTATAGCTTTTGAATTCATAAGCAACATTGACAAAGATTGAGTTCAAACATCAAGTTTAAGTGTTCAGAAAAAGCAAAAGAAAACTTGTACCGTTTCTTTTTACGTATGAAATGCTAAAATATGACTTACAAATCGAACTCATCTTACCTTAAGCTATCCACGTACAGCTCGCCGCTATATACCTTTTAAAAATCAACCACCAAGTCGATGAATAGATGACGAGTGTGGGAATTGGAATTCCTGAGTCTTTTCCTAGATCTAGCACACCCTCGTTATATTGTCAATACTAATAAGGATGTTGGCGATTGGCTTAAGTTCCTCAAAGCTCATAGCAGATTGGATCTCATGCCAGAATTATGCCTCAACAGGGGCAGATCAAAGAACCATTGAAGAGACTTTTGTCTGGCATATTTTCATCCAATCAATTTGTGCGTGTTAGTTGGTGGAAGTTCCCTAAGAAATCAACTCCTCGAGGTTCGTCCACTGCAAACTGTCTACTGCCAAGGCTTATTTCGGTTTAGACTTGATTACCGTCCACTTATTGTATTCAATGTGAATGGCATTGTGTGTATCATTGACAACATTAAATAAGCTTTACTGCCTGACAGGGGCAACTGGTCATCATCATCTTTAAAAAGCCTGCAGATCAACTGCAGCTATCCTATCTCGACTTAAATTGTATAGTCTTGACTGTATTTTATACTTTCGCACAATTTTAAAGCCTCATTCCTTGTGTGACACCTCGGTATCGAAACAATAGCACATTTTTCTTACTATATAATCCTTTTCCTCGGGAAGTTTGTCCTCCTCGGTTCTAAGGTGCTTTTGGTAGCTTTTCTCTCGATTCCGGCTCCTATGAGCAATATTGGACATATTTCTTTTCCTTCTGGCTGTATGAGCTGGTCGGGATTTTGTCATCAAGGCATTATTTTTGGTTAGACCCAGCTTTCAACTTTCGATGTCTTCATGTCCTACGCTACTGGTCTTCTGAACTGAAATCTCGAGGTAGGGTACATTTTGCGAGATTTAATGAAGCGCGGTCGACAAAAACTCTGGCAATCTCTTTCAATCACGGCCCTATGATGTCAAATTACGATAATTTCAGACAAAGAGGTTTTGCTGTACACGAAAAATGCCAACCTTTCCCACAAAATGTCCGCATCGCTGGAAACTATACGCGTCTCCATAAAAGGTAAAGGTTTCCAGACCGATTTCGGTGTACCACAACTTTACATACAGCCAACATTGACTGGTACTCTATGCATCGTTCTACAAAAAGTTATAGCAGAAAGGCCCTCCCTCCAACCAGCTATTCAATAGTTCAGTCATATGCAAAGTTCTTCCCATCAAGGTCGGCAAAGTACACCATCATCGCCTCATAAATATTATTATGCAGCAATTTTTGAACTTTCCGCGAAGACCCCATTATTTTAATCTATTCCCTACCGTGTCGTAAAATTAGGAAAACTTTTCCCCCCTCTTCGGAGGCAATGTACATTATGCGCTTTCAAACTGTTATGAACACCTGCTCGGCTAGTGGCTGCAATTATTTGCGCACCAACTAAAAACGGAACCCTCTAGCTGCCGGCTGCCATAAAATTCACTTTCCCAACAATTATGGGTAAGTTCGTCTTCATAGACGCTTCCGACCACCCGCAAACCGAAAAAGGAAAACGTCCCGTCCTGCCTTTAGACATAGATTGATCCCGATGGTATGTATTCGCTCCGTCTATGCATCGCAGCAGCGACGACGGTTAAAACTACACTAACATGCATGTCCTGAATGCGTGAAGATCATAACTTAAGTACATCCTAAGAGGGCTGGTTTTCCTATTTATCTCACTACAAGAGTGGGTGGCTGATGAATCCTTATTCAGCATGTCGGGCATGCAAAGTGGGGAAAAATAGTTCAAGAGATAGTTTCCTTGTGTCGTGCTTTTTGAGGCGAATCCACTCTAAAGTGACGTAAACAAATTACTATGCAACCTACAGTTTGCTTACAGAGAGACGTGGTTGCTATAAATAAGGATGACGGCAACGACAACACTGATGAGAAGGGACACCGCAGTCAGAGAAAAAAACTAATAAAAAAAACTAGCTACTCTCTAGTGGAGTATAGTGTATAGAGTGAGCAAAAGGATACGGCCAAAGGAAACCAGGATACGATATGAATACAGAAGTGGGATAATTTTCATGAAACTTGATATTGTTGGGATTTAAGTTTCAAGTGATACACTCCATTCCATCTTCGGGCAGACTTACTTACAGACAGAGACAGAGAGTGAGACATAGAGAGAGAGAGAGTGCGCCAGTCGATGTTTGGTTGATGAGGACAACGACAACGACGACGATAATAAGGATAATGGGAGACACTCTTGGAATTGATGAAGTCAGGAAGTTACTACATCAAAAGGTTGTGACAATGACGCAAGTATGGCGATGGCGATACGTTTGCAAAATGAAAATTACACAAAAAAAAAACGCACCTTCTCTAGGACGAAGCGACCAGAAGCTTATAGTTGTAGTTTGAGGGAGTTTTCTTCCCTTTTGTTGAGTTAATTAATCTGCTCAAATCGAGATAGAGTTATGCAGGAAAGAGTGGTGACTTGTCAAGGGTTAGTTCTTGTGTCGGACATCGAAGCTGTGTGATGAGGTCTGATGATTGTGCTACGGAAATGTTGGGTGATACGATTTTGTTCGTGCCCATCCAATCATTTTTACGCTCACTTCGTAGCGACGTCTGTTAAAATGTGGGGCATGCATAACTTCCTGCCACTAGTCTGGGATTTTTTTCCGCACTTCTGGCAAAGCAAACCGAAGTTAGAATCGGATGTTGCTGCGGGAGAAAAATTCAGTTGTCGTATGGGGTCTTGGAGAGGATTCGACGGCCGGCTATATAAGCTGCCAAGCGATGTAGACTTAAAATAAATAAGTAGTTCCAGCAACAGGTCGGTATAGATACCTACGCTGAGCCTCTCACAAACCTTTCATTGTTGGAGTTTTTTTTTTTTTCAGGACACATGGAAGTAGATCTCGTCGATGTAGTCAAGAAGAACCTGCGCACTGGACGCTGTCGATGTTTAGGATATTTGACGCAAAGTTCATGATGCTAAAAATGTGGAATCACTGAGGACTGAGCCCCTGAACTTTAAATAAATCCCCCTGTAGACCATTGACGAGCTTGACAGTAAGAAGCGATGTTTTTTTTTCGCTCTTTTCGTCTTACCAAGTTGCAAGATAAACCTGCTCTGGTGGACCCTAAAATAGGGACTGTTTAAAAATAATTGTAGAACGCTTTTCAAGCGAGCCAACGAAGAATGGCAGCCGCCTGGAAACCGTCAAGGAATCCCTCAAAATAAATACTAAAAAAAATGTAGAAAAATCTATCGCGGGTCTTGGGGGATTTTTTTTTTGGCAAAATATGAAAGTCTTCTCAGCTGTAAAAGCTAAGAAACACCCTCTCATTAACCCCAGTCATGTCAAGCTGTTTAGAAAAAGGCAAATGGCTTTCGAAAGGCTTCTTATCGCATAATCAGCTGCTTGATACTTACATATTATCTCCCAGTAAATTCAAGTTTTAAGCCGGAACTGTTGTTGGAATATTATTTATATTTTTTTCTCACACGCACCCTGCTGCCATTAATCGTGTATACCGCCACTAAGCGTGTATTATTTTTGTTACTTTAGTTTATTAGATATTTGCTGTCAAACTTTCTTTTCTCTTTTTCTGCATTAAAATCTTACTTGTGCTGATTAACACATCGTGTTTTTTCCGTGGTCCGCGAGTTACACTCGCCCTTGGCCGCTTTTTTTCAATTCATGTAGGTGTGTTTACATTTTCATTTCTTTCATTTAATCGGGGTTTTTTCTACGAAAAGTATTGTGTTTCAGATATCTGAGCTTTTCACTTAAAAAGAGAAAATGTTTAAATAAACAGCCCTATTGCGAAGATCAACTATCAATAATTGATAGTTGATACTTATCAATAAATTTCTTTAAATGGTATTGCGAAGATCAATTATCAATTAAGTGTTGATCGACTGTGAACGTGCAGCAATTGTCGGTTGACAAATCCGTATTGTGAATGTCAATCTTGAAGAATTTTATTGGTAGTTGTCAATTTTTCTATCAATCGCAATTTCGGTGTTGATAAAAACGACTCTTAAAAGAAAATGTTGAAGATCAAAGTTTTTAATTGTTATTGTTGTTATTTTTTAAGGGCTAGATATATATAGATATTTCTTCCTATGTGTAATGTATTTTATCCATTTTGGGCACATGTAATTTTCCATAACGCGTTTAGCAGTTCACTTAGAATAAAGGACAGTGTTGCTGTTGACTGCGCAAGACCAAGCAGAGCTGCACTTAATCGGTTTAATTTTGGGTCCAATGGCTTCGCAAACTCCTCCGTAAAGCAGCCAATTCCGCATACTCTGTCTCGTCTTGGTCATCATCAAAAAATAATTCCACCGATGACATGATTTTCAATAAATTTCACAGATTTAACACTCGTAATTATTGTTTAATTAAATTGTTTGCAAAAATCGTAACAATCACTTTTCAGATCAATAATTTTAGAACTGTCAAAGTTGAGTTTTCATTCACAATAACTTTATTTTTGGCGTTATGTTCAGAATAGGTTATATTTTTATCAATTGTTTTTCGCAATACCAACATCAATTTTAATTGATAAATTTGTCAATCGTCAACCGATTGATGGTTGATCTTCGCAATAGGGCTGAAAGGGAGAAATGGAGAATGGAGATGACCGAGATCACAATGCACAAACACTAGCGTGGACTGTGTACGGGGAGTGGACTGTGAATGTGGACTGTGAAGTCTGGAATCTGGAAGGAGTGTGATATCGATGCGTGAATGAACATGAGTAGAGTTCCAATTGGAATTAATTCGAACACACCAATAACAAATGATAAATGGTTAAAAGAGGCGTACTATATATAGTTATTGACTGTTTTTTTTTTTGTAAATATCTTTTAAAATATTAACTTTTCGACAAAACATTCTTGGGCACATATATAGCTACGAGCATAATCTACAAAAAAAGTATATATCCATTTTTTTGTAAATCAAGAAATAAGCAACTTTTTGTACGAATGAAATCATTTTTTATCACCAAGTTACTAATTACTCTAAAACCAGTCGAGCATCGCAACCATTGGTATTTCTCGTTTAACAAGAGGTTATACCGGATGTTTCAGCTTTCTACGTCAATTAGTTTCTAAGGTAGTCCTAGGTGAAAAATTAGTCTATTGGGTCGGACAGACGGACAGACATCGTAGCGAAACTAATATCAAAGGTTCCTTCCGCATTCCACTTTACCTCTGAACTCAGACAACGACATAATCATCGCATAATTCCTGTCAGTTTCGGAAGGAAAAGTAATTTTTGCACTTCACTTGGCTAAATTCGTTTATTTGCTTCTGGAAATTTTAAATGTAAACTAAAAGTTCAGACTTTTCTCATGGATGTCATATAAATATGCGCGTGTTTTTGGTGACTTTCGACGTGTTCACTTGTTTGTACTTTTTCCCACTTTTGTGTCGATGTAGTTCAGGTTTTACCTATAGGTAATAGGTCATAGGTGCATTGGGACTTTTTTCTGCAGCGCAATATGCGAACGCTGATCTAATCTTTTGCAGCTTAGGCAGGTGCCTATGATGTTGAGAGCTGTCGGCCATACTCTAGGGATAGGCATGATCTATCAACGGGCTTTAATATCCAATCAACCAATCTCAGACCGCGTGTCGAGTTTCCACTGAACATCTCACGAAACTGATGTCGGAAAATATGACCTTTTTGGTTCTAGCTAAAGCCCAACATATTTTTGTTTCCCAAAATGTAATACTGGGTCCAAGGCCGTAATGATGAGTCGCAGAAACCTTCTAACCTAATCCATTCAAAGCGGGTGCTCTGAATGAGTTAAAGTCATCATTGGCAACCTTGAGGGACGCCACTTGGAGACCCCGAGCTTATATGTCGTTTGATACTCTATGTTCCACTGCAACCTTCTCGCATTAAACTACTATCGATAGAATGTCCTTGGTTCAGACACTCCCTAGAAAAATCGAACTGGTCACGACTGACGTCTGAGCTAGGTTTTATCTCCCTCTCACCTCTGCGTAAACAACCAGTGATTTTTCATATTCCATGTCACGCCTATGCTCTGCTACTGTAACCACCGCTTCGTTACCTTCACCACTTCACCAAGAAGTGCATTTCCAAAAATAGATTCTCTATGTATCCCTGTAGAAAATTACCATTGTTCCTGATGCCGCTCTCGTAGCCCGTTGGCAAATTTAATTTACATTCTCCTGGGATAATGGTGAAAATTCACACTCACACTGAAACACACACAAAGCGCACATCACACCACCTGACTCGACCGAAAAGTACATATCAGCAAACCAGCTAAACACATTACGCCTTGCACATAAGAATATCACGTCCCGCTTGGCAAAACCGGGACGTGTGCGGAATAATCTCGACTCTCACCCTCGGTATAAAATCAACTACCCCTATCCCACCGGATACCGGATCACAGGCCTACTCTAAGCCAAGGGGCCAGGGCAGATCGTCGGCTGTATAACCTTCTTTCAAGGATACGCGCACCATCAGCGCGAAAGAAGCATATTCACGCGCCTGCTGTGGGAAATACTTTCTTCCTGTATCAGGTTTTACTGCTTCGTGTCTATTTTTAGAAGCTGACATCGGCATGGCTGGGTTTTAGTTGCCTGTTTGCCCTTCGGCCTCCATATAGCCATCACCACTCCTAAAGTCGGTTGGCCCAAGTGAAAGGATGTTGGATTTGTCTTTCTTCATTTTAGATATTCGCCTTTGCGTTGTCGACAGAGAATATTGAGAGGCAGATATTCTCTGTCGACGACGACGACGACGTAGCTGGGGGTGGTTTTAGTCCTAGTCGCACGACTTTCAAAGGGTGAGCCCGAATGTAAACCACAGGGCGGAGTTGGCGATGTGATGTTTGTTTTAATTCCCTAAGCTAAGCAGTTAAGGCTTTCGTGCCTGTCCTACTTTGTGTATGTCTGCTGGCAAAGGAGGATCAATAATAGCACGAGACAGGCTGTTCTTTTTTTCTTTGGCTGTTTTATCCCGATTCCTATCTCTGATTGAGTCTGATTTTTTCTTCCTCCCTCCTAGATGGGGTTTTTTCCGGTTTCCTTGTAGATATGAAGACAGCGGTTGTGTCCACTAGGACAAGTGCTAACGAAGTGGCGATGCCGTGAAATAATTTCAAATCGCTTTGTTATTCAAATGGAACGTGGAGTGGTGTAATAGATATGACTGTCTGAGTGTGAGGGTATTTGTTCGCTTTAATTAGGTGACGGGGTGCTTGAAGCGGTCCCTGAATGTTTAAGTGGGCGATTATATGATAAATATTTGATATCTTCAAAGGAGTTTTTTTTTTTTTTTTTTGGAAATCCACTTCAGTCGCAGGTAATGAGTTGGTGGAGACGTGATAATAATAATAATAATAATAATAAAGAGGGGCTAGTGCACTGCGACTTTGTGGTCTATTGTGCCCCCTGCTTATACCTTGGAAGGGTTCATGCCCTTTTCCAGAGCCCCATCGAATAACAGTTCCATTATGTTTGAGGGGCCTTGCTCTGTCTTAGCCTTTGTAAGAATATTGACCTTAGAGCATATATCATATCCTTATCTAGTAGTTGGTACTTGCCCAGATTTTTAATCCTCTTACGAATCAGTGCCCCATAGGATTCCAGAATATGGTCTGGGGTTTCTGCAGTCTCATCACAGAATTATACTGCTTTTGCATATGAACAACGATTTTGTCAGCGGCACGTAAACGAGAAAAATGAAATTAACAGACTCGGTAATAAAATGAGATCTTTATTGCTTGAGATCACTTTTCTTACTGACTAGGCTTATTCTAACTTAAAACTAAGAAGAGTACAAAATTCATGTTAACTTTAATGTATGTTGGTATGTATGACGTGTATGAGTGAGATGGCGTGAATGCGATATGAAAAACATAATTACCTATGTAAAATTATTTATGTGTGCAAAACAATTCCATGTTCATTTTTGTTTGCGAGTGCAGGGTGTCACTACATCACCCCCTTTCCAGTAAAGAACGATATTCTATTTAAACTTGACATGCTTTTTAATAGTGAAATTGTTGCTAAGAACTCCAAATGCAGGTTTCAATCGATCTATTGAAATTGATGAATGTTTTCCGTTTAAGTTGACTACAAAATATTTACGTAACTTTTTAATAACTAAAAAGGGACCATTATATGGCTGATGGAGGGGAGGTTTGACACTATCCACTCTAACAAAAACGTGAGTACAATTGTCGAAGGATTTTGGAATGAAAATGTCCGTCTGTTTTCTCATTCTTGGCTCACTAGTTTGTATATTTCGCATAAATTCACGAAGACGATCCACTAAACCAAATGAATCTGTTTCTGTATTCGACGTGCTCGTGAAAATTTCTCCAGGAATTCGCAAAGTTTGTCCGTATAACATTTCCGCAGGTGAACAGTTCAAATCTTCTTTATGCGCTACACGTATTCCCAGTAGAACAAAAGCGAGTTCATCGCTCCAATTGGATGTATTACACCTAGCCATTAAAGAAGATTTTAAGTGCCTGTGAAAACGCTCTACAAGACCATTGGCTTGCGGATGATACGCAGTAGTTCGGATGTGATGGACACCTATTAGCTTGGTGATGTTGTTAAACAATTTGGAGGTAAATTGTGTACCGCGATCTGTTGTTAGCGCAGATGGTACACCAAAACGAGAAATATATTGTGAAACAAAAGTTTTAGCTATTGTTTCTGTTGTCATATCTTTAATCGGGTAAGCTTCAGGCCATCGTGAAAATCGATCTACTATCGTAAGTATGTAATGAAAACCGGAAGAAAGTGGAAGAGGTCCAACTATATCTAAGTGAAGATGCTCAAATCGACCGCTAGGGACATCGATTTTTTGAAATTCTGTTCGGGTGTGTCTTTGAACTTTTGATTTCTGACACGATATGCAGCTCTTGGCCCAAATCCCCACGTCTTTATTAATGCTGGGCCAAAAATAACGTTCTGTTATTAACTTTCGTGTGGCTCGAATTCCTGGATGCGAGAGGCTGTGCAGCCTGTCAAAGATCATTTTACGTAATGAGGTCGGAACGAATGGCCTACACTTCCCAGTGCTTTTATCGCACAGTAACTTTTCATCCATCATAGGAAATGGAATGAATTCAAGTGATACCCGACTGCTTTTATTGTTCCTACTGTTCAGATACGCTGTTATTTGCTCATCAGATTTCTGCTCTGCTATAAACGTCTTATAATCTATATCAGAGTAAATCGAAGAGTTTTCGCATGGGCGCGACAGCAAATCGGCAACAACATTGTGCTTTCCGCTAATGTGATATATTTTGTCAGTGAATTGAGCGATGAATTCCAGATGCCGGGTTTGCCTCGGACTTCGATCTGTTTTTGAACTAATAGCTGTAGTGAGAGGCTTGTGGTCCGTATACACCACGAAATATCGTCCCTCAACAAAATGCCTGAAATGCTTAATTGCCAAATAAATAGACAAAAGTTCACGATCGAATGCTGAGTATTTTATTTCAGCCGTAGACATTTTTTTGGAGAAAAATGCAAGGGGTTGCCAGCATTTGTTGAAGTATTGTTGGAGAACTGCCCCCACAGCAGTATTAGATGCATCTGTGGTTACACTTAGAGGTACATCATCTCTGGGATGTACTAATAAGGTGGCATTTGCTAACATTTGCTTTATTTTTTCAAAATTTGTTTGGCAATCCTTGGGCCAGGTGAAAGTTAGCTTAGCTTTGGAAAGTTTCTGTAGAGATGCTAAATGAATATACATAGGAGTCAGAAACTCAGCAATGTTTGGCAAGAATCGATGGTAATAATTTACCATGCCAATAAATCTTTGAGTCGATTTAATTGAAGTGGGTTGGCTTAGTCCTAAAATAGCATTGACTCGGCTTCCTGAAGGAAGAATGCCATCTTTGGAAATAGTGTAGCCTAAAAATTCGAGTGTCTTTGTACCAAAAATGCACTTCGATGACTTAATTGTTAGCCCAAACTTCGATAACCTCTCAAATGTTAATTGCATGTGTTTCTTGTGTTCGTCTTCATTGCGACTGGCGATCAATATGTCATCTATATACACAAAAACGAAATCTAAACCGCACATAACTTCGTTCATAAACCTTTGAAAGGTTTGGCTCGCATTACGAAGACCAAAACCCATGCGAGGAAACTCATACAGGCCAAACGGGGTTATAATGGCTGTTTTATAGATATCTTCCTCTGCGATTGGGATTTGATGATATGCCCTGAACAAATCAATTTTTGAAAATATTTCACACCCTACAAGTCGCATGGTAAAGTCCTGTATATGTGGTATTGGGTACCGATCAGGAATAGTGACGGCATTGAGACGCCTATAATCGCCGCAAGGTCGCCAGTCCCCACTATCCTTTTTGGGTACCAAATGTAGTGGAGAAGAAACTGGAGAGGATGATGGACGGCATATATTCAACTCAACCATGTGATCAAATTCAAGCTTTGCTGTGCGATGCTTGGTTGGATCAAGACGTCGTGGCCTACAACAAGGCAATTGACCCTTGGTTGATATGTGGTGGACTACAGAATGTTGCGCAGGTGTATCGAAGGACGGGGCAGCAGTTATAGTAGGAAACTTTTTAAGAAGTTCAGAATATTCATTATCCCTAGCATATGCAATTGGAGTTGGAGTATTGTACTTCACACTATATGTTTCAATAGATAATGAAGTGATTGTGTCTAGTAATTTCTTTCTTTTTAGGTCTACAGTTATTCCAAATTTAGACAAAAAATCTGCACCTATGATTGGTCTGTTGACCTTTGCCACCGTAAAATTGTATTTAAAATTGCGACGCAAGCCCAAATCCAACTCTAGTAATTTGCTACCATAGGTAGGAATATGCGTTCCATTTGCTGCTGCCAAACAAAAATTAGGAGTTTGTTTGTTGATTCTTAATTCAAATTTGTCTGGCGGTATACAAGACAAATCTGCACCTGTATCAATCAAAAAATTCATATTACTTAATTTATCTTTAACAAATAGGCGGCTGTTATAATTCAGGGATCCACTGGTTGCCGCTACGACAGTGGATGAACTTAGTTTGTTGGATGGGTACCATTTGATTCCACAAAGTCACAGGGAACAACACATTTCTGGGCCTTATTACCGAACTTGTGGTGATACCAACATAATCGCTTTCTTTTCTGTCTTGCTTGAAATCTTGAGCCAGAACGCGAATTTGGTCGTTGTCCACCACTAGAATTGGCACGCTGTCGCCTGTTACCTTGAGAATATGCATGTTCACTAAAATTTAGTGAAGATATCATTTGCTTTATTGAAGAAATTTCTTTTTCTATCTTTCTAAACTTGTCGTCCTGACCGTCATTATTAGTAGGCTTCGACGAATGTTTGGGTATGTTAATAGCAGATATGTTACTAGAACTAGACGATTGAATTGATTCGAAAATTTTGTCTGCCGTTTCTAAAACTTTATCGAAGTCTGAATCCTCTTGGGGAATAAGAGCTATATTTATCAGGTTGGGTAATCGAGAAAACCATAATTTCTTTATTAGTTCCTCACCAACTGTACCTGAGCTTCCTGCCAGAACTTTTAACCTCCTAAAAAATTCACTGGGTTTGTTATCGCCCATCTCCTCATCAGAAATAATTTTCCTAATCCGCCTCTCAATACTTAAAGAGTGACGACTCAGTAAAGTTTTTTTTAGATGCTCGTAAAGGTTAGTAGACGGTGGACTTTCAAAAACATCAATAAGGGATTCAGCTACTTCTTGCGGCAATCCCGCAATTAAGTGATTGTATTTAGTGATATCACTGGTTATACGGCATATATTGAACTGAGCTTCAATCTGAATGAACCAGGTATTTAAAGAATTTGGAAAATAGGGTGGTAGTCTAATCTGTACGCGACCAATTTCTGGGTCATTACTCGATCCGGCTTCTGTTTTAGGAGCACTACGGTTAGATACAGTGTCTGAAGAACCCTGACCATCAGTCATCTTGGAGCAAACTCGTTACTATTGGTTGAAACATGCACTTACGAACGACCTAACAGCAATTGTAACCGCGTTTAGTGATCGTGTAAATTTCAACTTATGTTTGAAATAGTTAAACTGGAAAGTGAATGTTTAATGACTTGCGATAATAAATGAAATATGCAAATATGTAAATGTAGATCAATTACACGATATCCCTACCAACATGCATTGTAATACCTATTCATGCATATACAAATATAGTAAAAGATCAATTTTTTCAATATAATATTTGAAATCAAATTAAGAAACTGTGGTAAATTATATAAAATATAATATAAAAGTAATTATAATGAACAGTTATATCGAAAAGAGAAAGAAGGAGATAAAAAAAAAATCTATTAATTTCAATGGAAATTACAATACATATGTATTTTAATGTTACTCGACTGAGATGCAAGATTTATCAAACTGCAAACAAAAGAAAACTTGCAGAAAAGTAGCGGGTATTATTTAACAATTGGTATCATGTATAAATTGCTGGAGTGCAGTTAAATATTCTTAAATACATAAAGAATTGGTCGGATGTTCAAAAAAAAATTCGGTAAATGTAACTGCGTTTAACCAATATACGTATGCAGTACATGTATTACAATTTTGAATATAAATCACCAGACAATGAAAACGGTTTTCTTCTTGTTGCAGCATCCAATGTTGAAGAGGGCTCCCGTTAGATTTCCATTATAAAAGATGGTGCATCAATAGGTTTTCTGTGTTTTTTTCTTCTTTTTTTTTGTATGCGATGTCTTCAGTAATTTGATGTACGTGTATGTCAGCATATAATTTTCAATTTTGGTTATTTTCCCATGAGTCTTTATGTTAACACTTTGAGTTTAGCTTATTTTTCTCGTTGCCAGTATGTAGGACAATTTTGTTCTCAATATTGATTAAATTGTTAAATAATGTCGATAAGCAAGTTGTTTTAATCACAATAATGCAGATTTCCGATAATTTTTCGGAGTCGGGGTCACCAATATACTGCTTTTGCATATGAACAACGATTTTGTCAGCGGCACGTAAACGAGAAAAATGAAATTAACAGACTCGGTAATAAAATGAGATCTTTATTGCTTGAGATCACTTTTCTTACTGACTAGGCTTATTCTAACTTAAAACTAAGAAGAGTACAAAATTCATGTTAACTTTAATGTATGTTGGTATGTATGACGTGTATGAGTGAGATGGCGTGAATGCGATATGAAAAACATAATTACCTATGTAAAATTATTTATGTGTGCAAAACAATTCCATGTTCATTTTTGTTTGCGAGTGCAGGGTGTCACTACAGAATCAAGGATTCCCTTAGTCTGCATTGTCCCGTTGGGAGACTTCTTAGGTTATTTTTGCTTAGACCGGTAGATGCCTTGAATCTTTTTAGGTTATAGTTCCCTAGGAGTTTCTTTGCTTGCCTCAGGCCTTGGATGTTTTTAAAGATTGTGGTTCTTTTTCAGAATGGTTCAGGCCCTATGAAGGGCTCCGCTGCGCCCTGTCTTGCCAGAGAATCCGCAGCTTCATTGCCAATGATGCCTGCATGACCAGGTATCCAGCAGATGGTTACTCTGTTTTTCTTGCCTAATTCGTTAAGCCTGTGCAGGCATTCCGATACAAGCTTAGACTTTATGATATAGGCGTCAAGTGCATTGATAGCAGCCTGACTATCTGACATCACTGCTATATTACAGTTCTTGTAACGGTGATTTTTTAAGAGGTTTAGAACTTTTTTTAAAGAACTTTTCGAAAAAATGAATGAAATATTTATTTGAATCGATAGTTTGAACCTTGCAATTTAATGTTTAAAGATAATTTCATGCAAATGTTGACCGCGGCTGCGTCTCAGGTAGTCCATCCGCTGAGTCCAATTTTGGCATACTCTTTCACACATATCGGCCGGTATCTCACGAATGAATGCATGGATGTTGGCTTCCAGTGCGTCAATCGAAGCGGGCTTGTCCCTATACACATTAGCCTTGACATACCCCTACAAAAAATAATCTAATGGTGTCAAATCGCACGATCTAGGCGGCCAATTGACCGGCCCGAAACGTGAAATTAACTGTTCACCAAACTCGCCTCGCAATTGCGCCATTGTTTCGCGTGCTGTGTGGCATGTGGCACCGTCTTGTTGAAACCACATATCATGCAAGTTTGTTATCATCGCTCGGTAGCGTTCACCATTGACAGTAACGCTGCGATTCGCATCATCTTTGAAGAAATATGGCCCAATAATGCCGCCGGCCCATAAACCGCACCAAACAGTGGCTTTTTCGGGATGCATTGGTAGCTGTTGCAATGCTTCTGACTGATCTTCACTCCAAATGCGGCAATTTTGCTTATTTACGTACCCATTCAACCAAAAATGAGCCTCATCGCTGAACACAATTTTTCGATAAAAAAGCGGATCCTCGGCCAGCTTTCCAAGAGCCCATTCACCAAAAATTCGGCGTTGTGGTAGGTCGGCTGGCTTTAGTTCTTGCACAAGCTGTGTCTTAAAAGGCTTTACGCACAAATCCTTCCGCAAAATTTTCCACGTAGTGCTGTAACAAAGGCCTAACTGCTGGGAACGGCGCCGAATCGACATTTCGCGGTCTTCTGTCACACTAGCTGATACGGCCGCAATATTTTCTTCACTACGCACAGTACGTAAACGTGTTGGTGGTTTAATGTCCAACAAAGTAAATTTGGTGCGAAATTTGGTCACAATCTTCCGAATAGACTGCTCAGAAGGTCGAGAATGCCGATCATAAAATGGAAGCAGCGCGCGATGAACATTTCGAACCGAGCACGAATTTTGATAGTAAAATTCAATAATTTGCAAGCGTTGTTTATTTGTAAGACGATCCATGGTTAAATTGCAAACCAAACTGAAGCTGTTTGACAGTGACACAAGGTACTAAACACACGTCAGCTGTCAAAACCAGTGTTGCCAAAACCAAACCAGCTAAAAAAGCACCCTATATATGTTTGTTTCTCTCATTATTTTAGAAGATGAGTTCATTTACCCTCTTTTTCTATTCGATATATATCATAATTTTCGTTCGTAAGGAGTAAACTCCAGTCGTGCGTCGGAGCTGACACACACACCCTTTTTTTTTAAATTTAAGTTCCTTTATTCTGGTTCATTTTTAAGATATCTGATCTGTCAGATGGCACGCTTTTGTTATCCCCACTTTGGCAGCAGTTAACCTACTGAGACATTTTTTCATAGACCTGTCCTATATCCAATGGAATGAAAATTACAATTTATCGAACTTTTCCAGGGGCGGAACTACCAGCTTTTTGAAAAAGCATTAAACCCGCTTTTACTTACTAAGGTGGCGCTAAACATCGGAGTGGGTCTCTTCAGTAAACACGATGTTTGGCTAATTTCGCCTAATTGTGGTGCGGACTCCAAGTCGGCTGAGATTTTCATTATTTAAGGCTAGGTGGTAAACTGAAATTACATGTCAAGTTTTTTTTTCACTGCGCCACGTCTCGCGAACGTCTGGCAAGCATCCGAGAGCATATCTGTCATATAAGAGCCTCTCAATTATAATTTCAAACTCGGTATACAATTTTAGATCCCTTCCATTCGTACAAAAGATGAAAAACTCCCTTTTGACATACAAGCCGCGATTGATGAGTTGTCAACAAGTCGCCATTATTTTATAACCTCGTTCAGAATTCGATGCAAAATGTTTGAACAAAGTAATCCCCTCCGACAAAACTTACGCAAAACTTTCACATAGATTTTGTAAACTATTTCAGCGTTAAGCAAGCAACTCCGCAAACTGAAGTCGCACGCCTTCAAATCAAAAAAAAAAAAAAACTTCAACCCAACACACCTACAACCAACGCCCATCTATAGTTCACACTGGCTAATCTCCTTGAAGACAAATTGCCCACCAAATCAAACCCAACAGGTTGCGAATAATCCCAAAACGAGAACCGCACACACAGATAATTCCGAACTGTAATCCAAATTCCATTTCATCACAACAAAAGCCGATAGGGCTTAACCAACAACAGAATCTCTCATAATCGATTCACGTCCTTGAATCCGCATATCTTCGCATTTATGTGCCGAGATGACAATCGAGTTCATTTCGCTCATCTCTTCCCACCTGGAATACGCAATCTTGCTATTTTCAGCACAAAGGAGAACAAAGCCAAATACCCGCACCAAGATGGAGGAACAGAAACCCATTTAATCGGTCTTGAACCGATTAGGTAATGGGATTAAATTAAATGCAATTTATGCAGTCAGTCTCAGGTGCCAGCCGCAGCGGAATATTATGTGTGTTCAAGGATTGTAGGTTTCTGGGATGTGTACGGTGACATAACCTGCTACATCAGTCGGCTAGACGGCGCATAGAGTTCCGTTGTTGAAAGGATCTAGTTTTCTTGGTACGCGCGTTTCAAAGTGGCTCGTGGTGGTGGTGGGGTTAGTTCGTTCGTGTTTGCACAATGGGATCAATTAGGGAATTGTCTGTTATCCTTTTCAGCTAATTTTCTGCCAGCCGTCACGACCTGTTGCAGTTGAGTCTGCCCGCTTTTGTATTGGAGAGGAGTCTAGTTCGGTTTTCGTTTTGGGCTCTTCTGTTCTGTTTGCGTGTCTGTCAGAATTTTGCGTGCTCGATGAAATTAATTTATTGCCTATTCGGTATACAGGTGAGACAAGGATAACGTCAAGTGTGTTTGGTTGCGGCTTTACGGTGTTCTTTAAATTGTTTTCTTGCGAACAGGAAGAACTTTAAGGGACCCGTTGTTTTTTGCTGCGCTGCTCATTTTATGGCTAGAAGTTGTCTCCCGTAGTTGTGACTTGTGACATCAGTGAGGAGTGAGCAGTATGTAGCTTGCGTGTCGGCTGTAGGTATATTGTTGACCCTGGTTGGACATTTGGACTTCTTGGCGTAAGGGCGGTTACCTGCTTATATATCAGACCCTCAGCAAAATTGTCTAAGCGGGAAGCTAGTTCAATACCTATTGAAAGAAAGTGACCTATGGCACGTGCACTGGTCACACTGGCGTTTTGTCTCGTTTGCATAGACAAACTGTACGAGCTTCATAGGGACATTGCGTGTAAAGCAGATGGCAAATCTAGAGCGAATCTGAACAGCAACGCTCCGGCCCGCAGGATCTTCGAAGCAGACGCAGTAGAGAAAGATCGCTCAACGACCCCTCACAACTGGAGGCAGTTACCTAGATTTGGTCAATTTGCCAATAAATCAGAGATTGACTTTGATGACTGTTTTCCCCTTTTTTTTATCAGGAAAAGCTTTAGTTTTTCCCTAAATTAAAAAAAAAATCCCCTTTTTCTCCCCTAAGTGAAATTTGCACTTGTTTTCATAAGAAAAACTTTAAAGCTGTGACTGAAATAAGCATATCACATAAAAATATACATATTACACAATAATTTCCTTTTCTACAAGACATAATATCAAAACGAGTGAATGCATTTAGATGCACAAAAAGTCCTAGGTAGACGTTCGATGGGCTAAATATTTTACCGATGGCAACACTGGACAGACACACACCGGTGGTCAAACAACAACAACAACAAATACGACAAAAACCGAGAAACCTTATGCAAAATTTACCGCACAATCAGATTGTATGTATGTATATGCCACCAACCTAATGCCATTGAATGTAAATAAATGTAATTTTAATAATCGCAACGGCAATCCACAAAAACAATACATATAAAGGGAAGAAAACTGACTTATAGATTTCCACGGCGTATTTTGGGTATAAATGCGTTTCCCTCCAATTGGGGTTAGGTGGGTAAGTACCAATGTACAATAAAACCAAGAACTCAAATGAACCTGAAGGAAATAGAATTAATTAAAAGTAAAAATAAAGAAAAAAAAAAGGTAAACACAAACACTTTCTTGGCGAAACTTGTTGATACACACAAGTAGAGGGAAATTAAAATATATATGCACAAGCATAGCACACACTGTCCATGGAATTTTATTGATTTCAAACAACTTTTAATCGATTCAAGATTTATTATACCGCGGATGAATATGATTTATTTTATTGAAATATAAAAGGCCTCCCGTTCGGGCGTCATTTTTTTTTTTTTTACTTCCGTTTTTCCGCGCCCCACGTTGGGCGCCAATTTGTTGCACTTTAATTTAAGAGAAAAAAGATTTTAGAGCGTGAAGCAATCGAATAAACAAATACAGCCGCCACTGCCCGAGAGGTTGCAAGTCGAAATGATAATTTTCTTCCGATCTTTTTTTTTTTTTTTTTATATATATACTTCTCCCGGGAAAGGCGAACCTATAACGCTTAAACAGCGCCCCGAGATTTCTGCAGATGTATGTTTGCTCTGCACTTAAATTGCTGCAAATTGTAGTCTTCTGGAAATATATCCCCAGGAAGCGAGTTCCAAAGTTTGCTTGTCCTGTAACAGAAGGAGTTTTGGAAAGTTGATGTCCTCGCGGTTGTCAAGTGTACTGTATGGTCATAAGCACTAGCAGCCTGTCTTGTTGGGCGCCCAAAAGTTGCATTTCGAGGGATAATGTCTTTGAGTTCCTCAGAACATCTACCATGGAAGTACCTATAGAAAAAGCATAGGTCAGCGACTTGTCTTCTGTGCACCAACGGTTGTAGATTCGATGTGAGTGTAGGGTCTCCAATGAGTCAAACTGCTCGTCTCTGTATGCTATCAAGCAGGTTAAGTGAATGTCTTGGGGCCGAGCTCCATATATGGGAACGATATTCCAAGCCTGGTCTAACCTGTGCTTTGTAGAGAAGGAGAAGTTGCTTGGGGCTAAAGTACCTCTTTGCTCTAAATAGGTAGCTCAACTTTGCGGACGACGATCTTGCGATATAGGATATGTAGTTCTGCCATGTGATTCCTGTATTGACTGTGACTCCTAGAAGGTGCATTGAGTCCTTGTGATGGATTGGATGGTCATCCATTTGGATCTGAGGAACTGTTGGTGCATTTTTTCTGGAAAATGTTGTGAGCTGTGTCTTGTCATTGATCTGTCAATTCGGAACGTATGGGGAGGGTAAAAGTGCAACAGGCGGCACGTAGATGCCGGGATTAGGCTAGTCAGTTGTGTGTGGGTTGGATCGCGGTAGAGTATTTTCAACGATTTAATATAAAGGTATGATCGATTAATTGAAATAAGGGCGCCACGCAGTCTTTGAATAAGGGAGATTGCGAAACCTTTGGTCTTGTTTTCTCTCTTATCCTTCCTCTCCTAATTAAATTCCTTAACGTTTTCTGTACTGGGGACATTGGTTGTCAAAAGCTCCCCGCTACAACCACTGTATTAGGCGAAGTACAATTACTTTCACTGCACACTATTAGTATAGTCAATTCTTCTACTCTTTTTTTTTTTGTTTTTTTTTTTTTTTTTTTTTTCTACTACATATAACTATTCTCCTTTTGTAAACACTTCCTTTTTTTTAGCTTTTCTTGCGTCTTGTCTATCAGGCGGCTAGCCAAGAAGTGACTTCGCCATGCTGACAGATATCTCCATCACGAGCTCTGACAGCTTCCTTTCCGACTATGATCCAATTTCATTCTAGCAGTGTTCGCAAAAGCGATCTCGAGCTTATCGATTAAACATCCCGATGGTTGCTTAGGTTCGCCTTTACCAACCGCTACCAAAATATTTATTATTACTATTGCTAAAACAACTCTACCGATATGTAATTCGCGACCCCCATACTAATGTCGAGTGAGCTTCCGCGCAGAAAGTGGTAAACTCACAGAACCCAGGTAGTTGGACGTTATCGTTTACAATACTATTTAGGTTTGTTTACTTGGTCTTTAGGACGGGCACACGCGGCCTTTTTTGTATTTCGGTGGGGATCACCTTCACCAGTCCCTTATTTTCCGTTATAAAATATGGACTTTCCGTCCATCCGTTGATAGATTCCCGACCGTCCGCCTGGGCTCCGCACAACCTGCTTTTGTCATCCTCCCGGGGCGAAAGGGAAGGGTCAGGAATAGGAGGGATGGAAAGGACCAATGTTTTAGGCGTTAATTTTAACGCAACAGTTTAATATGAACAATTCTTTGGTTCTTTGAAAATTGATCGGTGAACTGTTGTATTCCTGCAAAAGTCGTCGTAATATTTCGAAACTAACGCGTTCCAGTTTTTAGAGTCGTAGACCTACAACCAAGTTGCGACTTTAAGGAGAAGCCGAATTGGAATTCCATGCGATTAATCCAGCTTAACCGAATGTACGATTTTATTGAAATTGCATATATGATTAGCATATATTATTAGCAGCTCAATCTATTACAAAAATAGATTATAGCAAAAAACAAGTATGTGCTTACACCATCAATGCCGAAAATTTGACAGTTCAAGCTCTGTTAACAGATTCAGCGGCTCTCACCATTCAGCTATTGAAACATTGTAAATGGCAGCGTTAGCAATGGTTATAAGTGTATTTTCATTCGTCCACTTCAGACATTGGCTTAAGCCAACATAATCAGACGTAGACAACACTTCATCGTCCGTTTCCGTTTACAGTGATGGTCAAGATATAATTTAAATGGTGATGCTGCAATGGATAAACGCTTAATCTTATCATTCCCATTCATGAATTAAGAAGACGCCATCTGTTAGGGAAATTCCGTAATCAGATTGACAGCTAATTTCCAACGTTTAACTGGATTTAGGTGTATTTTCGTCGATTTTTAACACGAGCTTCAGCAACCATCATATTCTACATAGCAACCCCTTTCTATTGCAGAATTCCTCTTTAAATAGCCGCAATCTGTTAGTGGAACTTGGAACCAATTTATCGGCTCATTTTAAGCGTTTCACTGAACTTATGTGTAGGTATTTTAAACGTTTTCTGACACGATATTTAGCCGACATGATGCATATACATGATGCACATTCAACTCACTCCGTCTCCGTCTATTAGCAAAATCATGAAGCGACCATTTTCAAACCCGCCTGCAAAGCACTTCTGAGTAAGAAAATAATTATTGGAAAGGTAAAACTGAAGACTCTGCCTCAGGAACCTTGAAATTGGCATCTGCCCACTAGGTTTTTAGTTCTATATAACGGGTTATTTTTTAAGAGGCTTAGAACTTTTTTAAAAAAAAAAACACAAAAAATTCGAAAAAATGAATGAAATATTTATTTGAATCGATAGTTTGAACCTTGCAATTTAATGTTTAAAGATAATTTCATGCAAATGTTGACCGCGGATGCGTCTCAGGTAGTCCATCCGCTGAGTCCAATTTTGGCATACTCTTTCACACATATCGGCCGGTATCTCACGAATGAATGCATGGATGTTGGCTTCCAGTGCGTCAATCGAAGCGGGCTTGTCCCTATACACATTAGCCTTGACATACCCCCACAAAAAATAATCTAATGGTGTCAAATCGCACGATCTAGGCGGCCAATTGACCGGCCCGAAACGTGAAATTAACTGTTCACCAAACTCGCCTCGCAATTGCGCCATTGTTTCGCGTGCTGTGTGGCATGTGGCACCGTCTTGTAGAAACCACATATCATGCAAGTCAAGAACTTCCATTTCGGGCAAAAAAAAGTTTGTTATCATCGCTCGGTAGCGTTCACCATTGACAGTAACGCTGCGATTCGCATCATCTTTGAAGAAATATGGCCCAATAATGCCGCCGGCCCATAAACCGCACCAAACAGTGGCTTTTTCGGGATGCATTGGTAGCTGTTGCAATGCTTCTGGCTGATCTTCACTCCAAATGCGGCAATTTTGCTTATTTACGTACCCATTCAACCAAAAATGAGCCTCATCGCTGAACACAATTTTTCGATAAAAAAGCGGATCCTCGGCCAGCTTTCCAAGAGCCCATTCACCAAAAATTCGGCGTTGTGGTAGGTCGGCTGGCTTTAGTTCTTGCACAAGCTGTGTCTTAAAAGGCTTTACGCACAAATCCTTCCGCAAAATTTTCCACGTAGTGCTGTAACAAAGGCCTAACTGCTGGGAACGGCGCCGAATCGACATTTCGCGGTCTTCTGTCACACTAGCTGATACGGCCGCAATATTTTCTTCACTACGCACAGTACGTAAACGTGTTGGTGGTTTAATGTCCAACAAAGTAAATTTGGTGCGAAATTTGGTCACAATCTTCCGAATAGACTGCTCAGAAGGTCGAGAATGCCGATCATAAAATGGAAGCAGCGCGCGATGAACATTTCGAACCGAGCACGAATTTTGATAGTAAAATTCAATAATTTGCAAGCGTTGTTCATTTGTAAGACGATCCATGGTTAAATTGCAAACCAAACTGAAGCTGTTTGACAGTGACACAAGGTACTAAACACACGTCAGCTGTCAAAACCAGTGTTGCCAAAACCAAACCAGCTAAAAAATCACCCTTTAGATGCCGTTCTTTATAAAGCCGCCATCTATTAGCGAAATCCAGAACCAACTATTTTCAACTCTTTCGGCGAACAGCTTAAGTGTTTGGGAGGTGTTGGGTTATCATGTCTGCCTGAATTGAGCAACAATTTTCAAGAAAACTGCATCGAATTAATAATGATTCGCCATCAAGATGATGGCACTAAATAAACTCCTTCTCACCTCCGTTGCCCATCATTTCTCAAAGTGTCAAGCTATGCAGAGCTCTTGCGACATACACAACCTGTACGGACAGATAAAATTTCTTTCCACTGGCCAATACCTGACACACACTACACATGTTAAAGTTGTTATTTGCAGTACTTACTCTTGCTGATTAATTGCTTCCTTGTGTCCTATACCACCGAAGCTGTATTAATAATGCAGATCACCTGCCCAGCAAGATACTACCTGTTACGTTCTCAAAGAAGCACAAACCCAATCCTTTGGCATTGACCTTTCAATAATATCTGATGCTGACAGTGGTTATTAATGATTGTGAATTTTTTTTTTTCTTCCATTTGTCCTTACCAGACAAATTAATTAAACCTGTCACCACCGAAATGTGACCGGCGGCAGATGGGGTGACTCCACACACCTCAGGCTATATGCACGCACTTTGTACGCCATTACACCTCATCAATCCGAACCGAAAACAATTCAATAACAATAGATCGCACATAAAATACATAAACAGAGGACAGGACAACAATGAGCCGTCCCTTTGTGAGGTTATTGTTCAAATGCTGACGCGGTTCATTCGGTGACAATGCCGTATGGCTTGAAACCACTCAGTCGGTAAATTGTTGTTTGATTGACCAACAATTGCTATAACAGCAGTTTTATGATGTTTTGTCCTTTTCGTCCCTTGTATAGAAATATATGTCAATCGATTTGCTTAACTCACATATTATATTGTGTTCATTGTCCATCTAGGTTTCTGCATCAGGCAAGGGTGTCCTCATTACCGGATGCGAATCGCCCATCGCTTGGTACTTGGCCAAAAAGCTGGATGACTTGGGCTTCACCATCTACGCGGGTTTCAATGTGCCCGTCGAGGACTGCGAGGAGGCGAAAATTCTGAAGGAAGAAACTTCGGGGCGAATGAAAACTATTCATGTGGATGTGTCATCCGAGAAAACTGTGAGTAGAGCCAAAGCGTTTTGCAAATTCCATCGAATACAACAACCCATGGGGGGCGGCATGGCGGCAGCTTTTGGAAGCTTCGCTATTTATTTCAGAACACCTGCCATATGGAGCCACTGGACTTTGGGCGGTTATTCACTGCGCTTATTGGGTTGCTTTTGGTGAGCTTGAGTGGGTTCCGTTTGCAGTGCTTCGTAAATCTTTGGATCTTAACCTACTCGGTAAGAGATGGAGCTGCGAGCGTCTTTGATTTTGCTATACATACTTCTTTTTTTAAATCTCCTGCAGGAGCTGCACGCCTCTCACAAATCATGTTGCCCCTCATCCGACGCGCTAATGGACGCATTGTATTTTTGACATCCGGTAAGTTCAGATATCTCTCTCAAATGTAACGACTTCCTCTGTCATAGTGCGACCACATGGATATGTGCTACGTTGTTTCAGGGTCGGCTGGGCTAACAATTACATTATCTTGGCCATCTCAGGTGCACTAATTAAATGTGACGTCCGCTATGCAGGAAAAAGTTAGCCTTACGGATCGTTTCGTTTCGCTTTCTCGTCCTTGCTTTGTTACACCAGATATTATAAAAGTTGATGGAGTTTTTTTTTTTTTTTTTTTAAATAAAAAATTGTTCGCTCTTTCAAGGTTTGAATAAGGTACCATCCCCCGTTCGTGGTATTCAGTGTGCCACCCAGGCTGCTGTGGAAACTTTTGCCGCTTGCATGCGTCAGGAAATGCGCCCTCGTGGTGTCGATGTAGCTGTTGTTGCTGCTGGGGAGTTCGCGACCGGCAATGCCTGGCTGGATGATGCTGAACTGCGGGAACAGGTGAGTGTGCATTGCTATAGTGTGGTGTTGCATTATTTGTTATATAAGCATTATTAGCTGATGGTGACTTCCTTTGGTGTCTCTTGGGTGCTGGGGGTAAGACAAAGCGGTGGAAGGGTGGACATTCATACGGACATGCCTTGAGGGCGGGTGTATATGTGCGCTGACGAGCAGCATTTAAGTTGTAATTATATGTGAGCGCTGTTAGGCTATGTGGCGGGGGGTTCTGCGCTTAAATGGTGTACGGGATAATGAGCCGGAGGTTGGGGAATATTTTTTTTTTTTTCGAAATATGACCGCCAAGGGAGGCTTTTAAAGTAATCTTCCGTGGTGATGATGACGGTAATCGCAATATATTGGCAAGTTTGCTTCAAATTGCAGCGGTATACGGAAGGGTAATTATTTGTGCAGCGGGTAGCAACTTGGTTTTATTGTTAATGGGCTCCTGCTCACGGCTTCTTATAAAATGGGTGGCATTATTTTACCAGTGGCCTGGGAAGCAGAAAGGCGCTGTTTGCTGAGTGGGTTGGGTTTGGTATTTGTGTAAAAACTGCCTTCTATTGATCAGTCCTATGAAGACAATTTTCGCAGTTACGTTATTCGGAAAGAAACTTGATAAAGACAGTCAATTGGGAAAATGCTTCATCTGGTATACGACTTTGAAACGAACACCAACTGGGTTGCAGAAGGGACCTCATATTTACAGAAATAAAAACACAAAGGAAGCTTTCAATAAACTATATGCGTAGAATCCTATACGCGCCTGTTGCGCAGATTTTTTTGTATTTCAAGTGAATAAGTTGCCTCCAGCTCCCCACGAGCATAGCTCGTCACATACTTTAGAGTGCTGGCTGGGGCTTATTTTGTCTGCACATGTAAGCGAGGTCGCTTTAGGGAGCATCTACACAGCTTCATGGCTAAGCCCTGGCAGTTCAGTTATATTTGGGATATTTTTTATTGGAAATCGCATTGGAACAGAAACTGGGGTGTGTTCTTTTTATTATTTGTTGGGAGTTGAACCGTACCTTGCTCATAAGTGCGACACAAAATATTTATATGGAAAATAGATCTGGGCTGTTTTTTTTTTTAGACGTTTAAGAATAAAAAATTGGCATTTAGGTTACCATTTTGATTTTCGAAAAACACCAGTCCTTCCATCAAATTGAATGTGAATGGGTTTGTATGATTTTCACTTGCCCCGAATCGCGGTAGAACCCGATAATGACGATGCTAAAGAAATAGGGCTGTGTGATTTTTTTTAGCCGAGACTAAACTTCGACTCAAAGAGGAGTAGGTATTCGAGAGTTTTCGGTATACCCCAGAAGCATAAGGTTTATAGTCCGCCAAAATGTGTTTTTTCTCAATGAAAGCCGTCTTCTATGTCTTATTTTGAGCTTATTGGTCGTTACTTCTCAAATACGAATAGGTACTTAAACTTATATTCGATTATTTTCCACCCAAGCCGTCTTTGTTTTGTGGTTTAAGCGTTGAGAGGGCTACAAACAACCGACTCCTGTGAGCTGCGGCTTACTTAAATGCTATGTGCATGTTTCCTTCTAAAAATGTTTTTCAAGGATGAGGTGTCACACATAACCTAACCTTTGTTCTAGTCCACTGAAAATATTTTCCCTAGAAGCGAATTCCAAAGCTCTATTCATACCCTAAGGAGATTCTGAAATATAATATTGACGCGGTTGTCAAGATGACTGAAAAGTGATGCGCTCCGCCGAAAAAAATCAACATTCCCTTCTAGGAAAACAAAATACATTCTCCCTAAAAGAGGTCCGACGTACGCTTAAAATATAAATATTATAAAATCATAACAAGGCTGTTTAAAGTATTGTACAAACTGTGGGCAGTCTGTACATGCATTTCCTTCTTTAGGCAGAAGAAAGGTAGCTTTCTCGCAGCAAAACTTTGACCCGGTTCTTTGAAAAGAGGGCTGAAAGCCGAACCTTCCTGATTGACGACAACTTTGTTTTGGTCGGATGGTTGTGTTGTAAGCGTTGGCCTCTGCAATTGACGTACCTAGCCGATACTTTTGAAGTGTAATGGTATATTAGAATTGACATAAATGTCCACGACTAGCCTTCTGTTAGCAGCTGCGGCTGTACGCTATAGATTTTTGTTAGCGTAGGATCTCTTATTAGTCCGAACTAATAGTCTCTTGTATATACTGTCGAATAGGTTAAGTGAATTTGAAAGCAGACTTAAAGACTTCATGTGCTTTTTATAGAATGAGAAGCTGCTCAAGCTAAAGTACACCTTTTTTCTAAATAGTTAACTTAGTTTTATTGTGAAAGATGGTCTTGCCTTTTGGAATAAGTGATCTTTCCATGAAATTCACAAATTAACTGTTAAGAAGGTTCAGAGTTCCTTAACAATGGAGGAATGGGCTGGTTTTAAAAACATTGATTTTGTCCATATCATATCTGTGTAAAATAAATAACACAGCGAATCTCGAACAATACAAACAATGGTGCTAGTGGTGACGCATCCTTTTGGGCATTTCGTTCATGAACGCCTCACTTTTAGGGAATAAAAATTAACAACTAAAAAAATTGTTTACTTGTCTTCTAAGTCCTAAGTACAGTATAGTCCTAGTGAATTTCCCAACTCGTGTCACACTCTCGAGAACTTGAACCAAATCGTAATTCATACAAAACGAAATAGTTAGCTGCGACTGCAACAGCAATACTTTCCACTCATTTCGCTACTAACATCAAAATTAATAAAAGTCCACTTATCCCCTGAGTCCTAACAAAACTTCAGTAAAATTCTTTGTGTGTTTCCCAAATCGTGCCTGCCTCTTGAGCAACTGAGACTATTCGGAATTCATACCGAAACGAGAAACTATTCTGTAAAGGCACTAAGTGACAAAGTACAGAAACAGGAACTGAAACAAAATCCCATACATTTGCAACAGAAACAGAATTAGGAACAGAAAATTTTTATTTTCAGCAACAGAATTTAGCGACAGAAAAATGGCTGTTTGATGACAGAACGCAAACAAGTCTATATTGATTTTTGAAGTTTCTGCCAGCAACAGAAATACCAATTTAACGTGGGGGAGGTTTTTTTGTTTGGAATTTCTGCGTCTGTTATCTGGCTGTTTGTTTCGCATCGTACAACTCTATATTATGATGACCAGATGACCACGTATGAATAACAAACGCAAAATGGGGAAAAAAAGGATTATACGCAGCACTTCGACAATTAGCTTCATGTAAATCGTCTTCGCTAAACATTTCCAAAATCTTTTCCATTTTTTTCTTTGAAATCAAAGCAAAAATGTAATCAAACGAAACACAATCTGTTTCTGTTTCAGTTTTGTGTAGCTGAGCGAGCAACGTAAACAGAACCAGAATTTACTACAGAACGAAAAACTTTCTGCTCTGTTTCTGTTCTTTGTCACTTGGTGCCTTTAGACTGGGCCCAGCGGCTGCAACATGCGACTGCGACACAATACTTTCCTTTTTCACTCATTCGACCATTAACTCGTTCAAGTGAGTTGTTAACGAAATGTATCCTTCAAAAGTAAATGCTATAAAAAAAAGTATAACGCACATCGTACCCACTATTTCGTTTAGCTCAGATGTAAACGAAATCAACTATATGACTATGGGTTTGTGTAGGGTTCGTCTGGTACTCGGGTTTTGGGTTTGGATGCAATAAAGTAGAAATGAAAGCATGACTCATTATGTTGCTAACACGTTCTACTCCTTTTAGAAGGCTATGCAAAAATTCGTATAGGTTGTTTTGGGTGTATAGGATATTCTGGGTGGATTCTGGATTGCGATTACTTTGACTTTTGTTTCAACAGGAGGTATGAAATAGTAAAACGAATTTAAAAAAAAAAAAACAATGTTTCGTTATTTATTACCAACTAGCGACCCGCCCCGGCTTCGCCTGCGTTTGTAATGTAAGCGGAAAAAAATGTAATTATTTACGACATCACATTAGAAACCTCAAAAATAACAGTATTTCTTCATGGATGTTATTATACATATAAACCTTCCTCTTCACTTACTTTATCTATAAAAAAAAACCGCATCAAAATCCGTTGCTTAGTTTTAAAGACTTAAGCATACATAGGGACATAGGGACAGAGAAAGCGACTTTCTTTTATACTATGTAGTGACAAGACATATACAATTTCGCTCTTAAACAATTTTTTGAAAAAAAAAAACTTTCCACAAATATTCTAATTGTGGAAACTGGTACTAACTTTTTTCTTTAACAACATCATCAGTTGAAAGATATTTTTCTACACTTAAAAGAATTAAAACATATTCAAGAACAACACTAACGCCTCTCCCTCCAACTCTCCCCAGAAGCCACCTTTTTCCAGTCTTTTCAACTTCCTTAAAGTACAGCACATACAAGTAGCCACTCCCATTTCAAATGTTGGACATTGTTGCGGCTGTATTAAAAGCCAATTTCGCATACAATCTCTCTGAAGTTACAGGACGGTATGTTCATGACTCTTAACCTCTTATCCCTTGCAAGCGAGCTTAAGGTAAAAATAATTTCAAATTCATCCTCCTTTATGACACCAAAGCCACGTGATGGCAATGAGTGATTGTGGCGATCTTTCTGTTTTAATGGAAAAAAAAAGAAAAAACCCACATCGTAGCAACAACCCATAAAGCTGTCGTCGTGCCCGCTCATCCCCACGTCCGACGCACCCTCATCAAACGGGGTTGACTTGACTCCGACAATGTCAGGACAAAATAGAACCGATTCAACGAACGAAACGAATACTTGTCTTCGTCGTCGTCGTAACCCTCCTTCACTCGATGACACCGTGCGCCACGTATGCTGTTGCTGTTGTGTTGCTATTGCTGGAGCTGGTACTGGAAGTGTAGTCGTGGAGGTGTTGTTTATTATTCCGTGTCAAGGTGGTTGCCTTCTATATAAACACTAATAACGTTCCATTTTTATGCTCAATGTTGTTGGCCCCTCCACCTATAGTGCAACAGTACAAACTGCGGAAAAAACTTTTTTAAATATTTTATCCGTCAGTGGAACGAAAGATGCGACTGAACGCAAACCGTCCAGAACCAGATAAACGAAAGCTGCTGGTGTTCGATTCTGGGAACCACAAGTGAAGCAGAACAGCTATTAAATATTCAAAACATTTCACTTACTCACTTTTTGTTTGTCGCCCACTTGCCGGAGCACTTTCGTGCCGCCTCTGCTCGGTGACACCTGATGCTCGTCGGTGTATGATGCTTGTTTGCTGCCTTGAACGAGGATCATGGCTGTGTTTTCAAAGTTACTGCAAACAGGGGGTGAATTTGTATCCCAAATTGGATAGAGCAATTTCAATTGGACGTGTGGTACTTGCAGGCGATTTACATGCATCGGACATGTCTTGAAGTTGAAAACTTTTTGCCTCATTGTTATATTTGCAAACAAGTAGTCCCAATTCCAATCTAGATGCGCATCCATACTTCACTGAAGCGAATTGGGGTCAAAGGGAGTTATGTGTGCATGTGCGTGGTAGAAAAAAGACCGACCCAGTGGAGCTGTAATAAAAACCGAATATACTATGCGAGAATGTAGGTTATGATGTGAATTTTGCTTCTATTGTCAGCATGATAATGCGGGCACCCTTAGCAACCGGTGTGTGCAGGAGGTTTTTCTTTCTTTCTTTCTTTTTTTTTATTTTGTGGTAAAAGGATTTGGATTTGGGTACATATATTGCTACAGCTTTAAAACAGTGAAGTGCGTCCGTAAATTTCAAAAGAGGGGAATGTAATGGACAGCCAGGAGTCTATTTGGAAGTATGGGGGCAGATGTTGTAACCGGAAAAGCAATTTATGTTTATTTTTGCTGATTAGGCGTTTTGAAACATGTTCAGGTTAGGCGAAAACTTTTAAGTGGGTGTGGGAGATAGCTGGAATAGATTGTAATTACCATTCCTGCTTAGTGCTCATGTTGAGGTCAGACTCAGAGTAGGTATGTCTGAAATTTGATTTTAAATGAGCTGCAACAGAACCAGAGATGTTATAAGGTAGTTCGGAGTATTTAGCAGTTTTTGGAAGGAAAATGATTCGTCGTCATTATCAGATGACGCTGTTGCAGAAGGCTTTTAAACAATTGGACCCTTTACAACTATGAACATAAATAAATCATAATAAATTATCATATAAATCATCAAAGGCTATCCCCTTGCAAGTGAGGGGGAGACGTCGATTTCTGTTTAACTTTAAAAGTAGACTCAGACAAACTGTAGAACTTAGACAGGTTAAAACTCCTTCTTAGAAGAAGTTGTGGATAATCTCTAGTGTCATTCTGTGCTTTTTAAGTTCAGCATTGCAGCCTAACTATTGAACCCACTCTTTAAAAACTACCTATAGAAAATTAATTTCTTGAAACAAATGTTTAGTTTAAGACTTTCAATACTCGAGGAGGAGTCATATTAAGCTCAATGGTTTATAAGAACCTGTGCTACTACAAGACAAGGTGAAAAAGTGTTTTGAGTCTTAAGCCCCTATACATGCACTTGCTGGCGTCGAAATATTATTTCTGTCTTAAGTTCCACAAGATGAGTTTTGCAAGGGCCCTTCTATCACGGTTTAAAGCAAGAGCGGTAAGCACGGCTTGTCCTGCTCTACCTCGAAGTTGCATAGAAGTATTTCTGATTAATTTTCATCATCATTTGAACCATTTTGCAGCTTTGGACTGCCAGACTCACCAAAATATTTCAACCTATCTTCAAGCTAGACTTGTCTAAGCAACATTAATGAAAACAAATTATCAAGGAAGATAAACGTTGAATGAGTAGAAAAATAAGTTTAGACTGCACTTACAAATTCTATACCTATACTTACCTCACTGGGCAACACTTGCAATGCACTAATACCTTCATGTAGCCAACTGCAATTAAGAACATAAAATCATTAATTTTCTTAATCTCACAACATTAACAGACAGAATTTTAAAGATCGGCAAAGTGTCCCTAAAAATATATCTCGTTTTTTATGGTAACCCTATGTAAATTTTTTCCAAGGCACCTTGCGTTACTAGTACTAGGTTACTACACTAGGGCAGTGATGCCTGATCGGGGGATGTATCCCTTTTTGTGGGATTTTCGCACTTCAAATAAGCTAAAAGGGTAAAAGGGATTTTTCAACATGTAACTTGTATTCGGTAATAATCAGGCCGATCATTGAATCCGCCGGATGCTCTGCGGACGGATTCAATCCGATCCGCAGTTTATCACTTCACAAGTGAAAACCTATCATTGAAAACGGCGGATGGACTACATTATCGGTCCGCAAAACCGCATTACCGATTGCTTGTAGTCCAGCGAGTCAGCTGTCAAATGAAAATCTTTTCTTACCTATTCGATTTTGTTTTTATAAAGTGTACGAACATGGATAGCATTGTATTTTTCTTAAATTTAGAAGAAATTGCTAGTAATAGTGATACTAGGAGCATTAGAAGAGGTGTTAGAATGCGAGGAAAAGATGTCTGGATGTTTTTTCATCATTTTCACCATTGCCTGGAACTGAGGACGGGTTGTTTGTTTTCTAAATCGGAAAGATCAATTAACTGTTCGTAAACTTTTTAAATTTATCCTTTTTTTTTCGAAAAATAAAACTTTTATTGCGTGTATGTGTGTTATCTCTTCGAGATCCGCATCGATTTTGATGCGGATTGAAAACAACAACATTTGTATGAACCGCGGATCGGTTGCGTTTTCAATGATAGGCATGAAATGTGAACTTCGCTACCGACATCCGTTCACTTACCTACCGGCGTTTTCAATGATAGGAGAAATGTTCAAAACAGGTACTGTTCCCTCCGCAGAGCATCCGCCGGTTTCAATGATTGGGGTGAATAAAAAAGACTAAAAGCCCGATTCTGGCAAACCTCACTGATACGTCACAAGTCACAAAACCCTCACAAGGTGAGGTGAAATTTATTTTATGAGGTTTTCGTATTCTGTCAGCACACTCTCAACTTGCGAGGCTCACAAAAACAATCGAAACTGTGATATCCTATGGAGCAGGTCACAAAATTGAAAACCAGTCATAACGGCTCATAAGTGACAATATTTGTATTGGATGACACTGGTACCCTATTTCAACTACTTAATGACCCGAAAATTCCATTTCATGCTATATTTATAATCATTTCGGGAAATATAGATATTTGTTGGCGGATTTGATTTGTGACAAATGTCGGAAAAAATTATTTTTCTTCAGTTCTAAAACATTTCCGTGTTAATAAATATTTCGCGTATTCGCGAATCACAATAAATCTCACAAGAAATCAACCTCACAAGGTCTTGTGACTTGTGAGGGCTCACAACGGCAGAATCTGGCTGTAAATTTAACGAAATAGATGCTTATTTTAATTTTATATTTCGTGGGATGAATTTGGGATTTTTGAAATTTTGGCGAGGGATAAAAGGGATTTTTTGGGTATAACCGTGGGATAACCTGCTTCTAAAGTCTGGCATCACTGCACTAGGGTTGTCCATCTTATCTCTTTATAAGAGAACATGTTCTCTTTTTTTGGTCCGATCTTTTTGCACTCTCTTTTTTATTTCGTATCTATTTACTCTTTATCATCATTGGAAGTTTTCATGGAAAACGACTTTAAACGACTCGTTTTGAAAACTGAAATATGTTCCATAGATGAAAAAAGGCTTACTATTGTACTAATTTCTGTACTATTTAACTTTCCCGCGTACGCAAGTACCACTTCTCAATTTTGAGTACTATTTATACTATTTTTAATTTTCGGAATAAATCGAACATGTATGAGGTTATTTCACTTACGCCCATATTATTTACTCCAAAAATTAAACCCAAGCCCATATTACCATTATACCCGAACACAAGAAGGTATTTTAACCCGGCTTAAAATTTCAATTCCATAATAATGTTGATGGCTTCGTAGTTACAAGACGAATTTAGAACTGATGGAACAGCATAAATGGTGTATCAACGTCGTCCTCGTCTATATCGAATGCACAAGCGGGCTAGGGCTAGATGTCGTTTAGTTTCAGAAATATTTTCGGCTAAAAAAAAGAGTCATATTGGAGGTTTAATTCATAATTATGTAATACAATAAAACTGAAAATCAGCACTCAGCAAATCAAAGCAATTGCCAAGTGACAAACAACAAAAAATAAATGTAAATTTATGTGAAATTAAACATTGCGTAGCTGTAAAATCTATCTAAAATCGGTTTAAACTCCACCATTAAATGCATTTGTATCCAGCGGGCTTAATGCAAGTTTTTGAGTGATTATTATACCTAAATATTTTTTTTTTATTGCTTTAATGCAATAACCAATAACATAAGTTAATGGCATTTGTGAAAAAAGTAGGTACCTACTATTTTGTACGTTTCAGTACTATTTCATTTCAGTTTTTAGTACACTTGAGAATAGTCGATTTTCATCACTGATGGGAAAACTTCTATTTCACTAGGTACATTTTTGTGAGTGTATTTTTTTAATATTGTTCGCTCTCTTATTTTTCCTCTATTTATTTAACGAATTTTCTCTTTTCTTAATACCTTTAGGAGGAAAATGGTCACAATTCACAAATGGACACCCTACCTTCCACCTAGGCTTGTCAAAGCGATTTAACTCTGAACTCTGAAGCAACTAGGAACGTTTTTGCGAAAGTTTCAAGTTTAAAAGCTGCATTTAGATTAGTGTTGACAGATATAGTAAAGACTGCCAATAATCACAAGGAAGTCAGACTGAAAAAGCTTATAAAGATCTGAAAAATACCGAATACGATACCATCCACTGAACCATCGTTATATGTGTTTGGTTTTTCATATGTCCCGCCGTTGTAGACCTTGATGCAGCAGTGAACTTCTCTATTAATTTTTTTGAGTTTTTTCTCTACACTTCAGACAGACTAAGGGTATTCACGATCCGGTGCAACTGGTCTTGTATCATTGCGAAAGTGCAACTTTTCGCTACACTTTTGCACTTATTGCTAGTTCCTATGAAACAAACCAAACCTACACCTTTCCACCTATTACTATCGCGACATACATTGTCTGCCCAACGATAATTATCATCGCTTAATCTGTCAACGCTGTCGAGTGAGTGCAGTGGCTAAGTAGTTACTGTGTTGGACAACTGAGCGATCCACGAAAAACCTTAAATTACGCTTTTTTCCACTGTTCGAGATCATAAATCTTATCAAAAAGGGTCTCAATTTAGACGTCTCCACTCGTCATAACAATATATTTCACTGCCATTCGGCCGGGGGAAAATTGGTCACAAAATGTGCATAGCAGCACAGCTGTTTTGCAACGTTACCTGCTGTAGATATAGTATAATACATTAGATTTAGGTATGTTCCCTGACTATAATGCATTCGAATACATAAGTCAAAAGTTGGGTAGAAACTAGAAATGAACGAAGTTTGGCTAAATTTGACTAATGTATTCGAACGCATTATCGCAAGGGAACAGACATATTATTATCGACCACTCTCTACGACTGTCAAAGTGTCAAAAACCAACTGCCAGATGACATCCAAACCGAAATGGCGCACAAAAAAATCGACCTGGAATCAGCGTTGCCACTAAAATCTTTAGCAAATGTAGTACGTTAGAGAACAAAAAGTAGCATTTTCAAACAAAATCTAGTACCTGTTTTTTTTTTCTCATAAATCCAGCATACATGCAGATTCCAAATATTAAGTTTCCGAAACTATTTTTTTGTTTGTTTAATTGCACCCATATTGCCACTATTTCGCTATTTTGAGACCCACATTTCAAATTAAGATCGAAAACCACAATCAACAAGCGTCACTGCTCATGTAAAATTTCCAAATTTGTTTTCTTACAGGGAAACTTCTTAAATAAATTTAAAATGGCTGGCTCTTAAGAAACGTAGTACTTTGCGTAACGATGTAATATGTAGTAAGGCGTTCAAAAAATACAGAAAATATGTAGCACAGTACTACGTAATATGTAGTACAAGTAGTAACGCTGCGCTGGAATATGACAAACGCCCTGTACTTTACACAGGCATGTAAACCAACTCCAACCATTTTTGTAAAACTCATGATAAAATGAGAGAGCACTAAAGTGAATAAAAAAGCTGTTTGTTATAGAATTGTTATACTCATGATGACATGACTTACTATTTATATTCGCCGTAGATTCAGTAGATGTAAATTTAAATGAAATTAAATGATTTTTTGTTTTATTTTTTCCAAGGACAATTTCCATTGTTTTAAAAAAATAAAACTCTCTCATTAGCAGCTTAAAGTTATCAATATAGATACCAGTCAGCAATAAAATAAAATAATCTGCGTCATAGTCTATGATAAAACGATTCACGACACGAATTGCTGCAAAAGAGAAACACTTTTCAACACCGCACCCCAACCCAAACAATTTATGACTGGGAAAACTCACAATTTATACAAACTACAGATGTTTCGGTGGCGCGTTGAAAACCTCGTTTTGTGCGATTTTTCACTCACATTCGCGAGTGGTTTTTACGAGCTAACTGCGGCTGAACAGGAACACCGGAAGTTAAACATCAATGATTTGTCACTAAAGTGTCATTGAATTGACAATCAGTGAAGTTTGGTAGGAGGTGCAAGTGCAAGTGGCGCTGAAGAGGAAAAGAGCGAACGTGGCCTGTGGAAATATGCGATTAAATGGGAGTTAAGATTTCAATTTTTAACGGACATAGTTATTGCAGGGATGGTATTTCTACTTATGCCAGTATAGATTGATACTTTGTCAGTCGATTTTGAAATATATTGTTTTTGATTGGCTTTTTTGTCAATTGTGTATGTTTCATTTAAGACTGGATATGGAAGGGATATGGAATGAATGTCAAGATATATACTATATTTAAACTAGATTTATACTTCTCCTTAAAAAGATCATGTGAATGCGACACATGCTGTGCCCTGTTCTGCTACATTTTTTTTTTTTTTTTCTTTATTATGTGGTATTCGATTGAGGCATCTCAAAGCTCTTTTTTTTTTTGCTCTCAGAGTACTTTTTATGTTCGTTTGGTACAACAAAAAAAACACTTTTCAAATCTGATTTTTTTTTCTTAGATTTGCTTCAGCTTTTCGAATAAAAGTGCGTTTGAGTTTGACAACTGGTGGAGTTAGTTTACGTTTCCGTGACGTTTTTCTTACATTGGGGAATCTATTTATGTATAAATATTTAGAAATCAATCGGGAAACAAATTTCGAATGTTTTAATATAAAATTTAATGCTACACATATTCGAATCGTACGAATATCAACACGAAAAAAAGCAAGTGACGTTTAAATGTTCGACTAGCCACACGATATCTGAAATCTGAGAGTGAATCTGAAGAAGCCCAATCGAATACCACATAAAACTTTGCAACTTCCACCAAGGTGGGCCAAAAGAGATCACCCTATTGGAAGATGCTCTTATTTTTGCAAATGGCCGCCAATGTCAAATCTGTTTTGACATTTGTGGACTAGAAAGATGTAGAATACATATGAACAAGCCATGGAGCGATACACTCCCCAAGAACGCGGAATAATTTCGAATTTTCGACCAAAATCATAATGAGCGATGAGGCTCATTTCCACCTCAGCCGGTACGTGAATAGCAAAACGATCGCTTCTGGGGCACCGAGAATCCATGAGTAATGAAGAGGAGCCATCACACCCGCTCAAAGTTACTGCATGGTGCGCTGTTCACGCTTGAGGAGTCATTGGGCCATTTTATTTCGAGAACGCCGCTGGTCAAACGACAACGGTGGACGGTGCGCGCTATAGGGCCATGTTTTAATGAGTTTTTTCTGCCGCAATTTGACGAATTAGGACTGGAGGACATGTATGGTTCCAACAGGACGGAGCTACGGCATACACTGCGCGAGTCACAACCGATATTCTGAAGGCGGCGTTCCCGGGTCGCCTCATCTCTCGTTTTGGCGAATCGCACTGGCCCGCAAGATCGCCCGATTTAACCGTTCCAGACTTTTTTTGTGGGATTTTTTAAAGTCCCGTGTTTACGTGAACAAGCCCGAGACCCCCAGAAGCCCTCAAGGAAAACATTCGACACGGGTGCGAGAATCTGTCGCCCGAAGTTCTCGCCGAAGTGATGAAAAATGCCATAAAACGAGCCCGTATGGCAATTGATTGTGACGGCCGATATCATCTTCTCGACATGACCAATAAAATTCTAAAGGTTCAAATAAACATAATCAAGAAACAGAACCGAAGTTTTTCATTTAGAAAAAAAAAAGAGAGCCAAACAACATTGAATGACTTCCTTTGGCCCACTGGATATATAGTTTTAACATATTGTTCCCGCTGGAGTACTATATTGATTTATGTACCTTTACAATCTGTTTTGCAAAATTTCATTTGATGTTGTGGCTCCTGTCAATATTGTAGTTGATATTAATCACTTTTTGTAGGCGCAGTAGCTCAGTGGTAAGTGTGTTGGACTGCTATGCGAGGGGTCGAGGTTCGAATCCCGCAAAAACCCAAATTCCGACTTAGGGTTTTTTTCACTGCGCCACCTCTCGCGAACGTCTGACAAACATCCGAGAGTATAAATGTCTTGAAAAAGCTTCTCAATTAGCCGTTTGGAGTCGGCATAAAATTGTAGATCCCTTCCATTCGTTCCAAAAATGAAAAACTCACACAAAACGAATGGTTGTGAGAAGCTAGGCCTTGGGTCCCTCCGGGCCTGTTGCGCCAACTATTTATTTATTTTTTATTAATCACTTTTTGTGTGTTGATGTTCCTTTTTTCTTTTTTTTACCGGTCCGGATTCGTCTCTCTGCTGATGTTGATTTGGATGTTGATGTTGATCATTGATGTTTGATGTTTGATTCTGGTGTTGATGTTGATGTTGATGTTCATGTTGATGTTGATTTTAATGTTCATGTAGACCTTTTCTTTTTTATTTAATTTTAATTAAACTTTCGCTTCGAATCGTGCCTTCCAGATAATACGGACAACATTTTTTCCCTGTGGCTTTTCCATTGGAAAATTTATTTGAGAAATAAAACATCCCTAAGAAAGGTCACCACCCACAACACAAAACTGTTACATACTGAATAAAAATGGTTTTCACTACCATCCTAATCCATAAACCACCTGCCTTATGTACCTACTTTAAAACATCACAAAGAAATCCTTGGATTAATTCTGCCTGTGGGCGCAATACGATATCGCTTCAGCAATTAACAATTTATACAGGTCGGTTTCTCAGTTTCATAATCATCCATTCAATTTGAATTGAATACCAGTCCGTAGCAGTCCCGCGCCTTTCAACAAATTTCCCCTTCAAAGACAAACTAAATTAAAGAAACCCCTTGCCTAACCTCATTTACTGACTTTCCTTTAAGGGCATAGAGATTAAGCGTCCATCGCAATGAACTGCCTTTTTATGTTCTTCAGCCGAATCGTTTTTCTTTAGCCTTTTCACTCTTTTTTGTCGGTTCGCCATAGGTTTTTGTTTACCAACTTCTTAGCCGCCTACCTCAATGAGGATTTGGAAAAGTTAAAAAAAAAAAACAAAGTCGTTTGAAAACTCCAAGCAGACGAATTAAATCGATTGTATCCCGTCTAGGCACTGTTTTAATGAAATCGTATCATGGAGGATTCAAGAAGCAATTTAACATGAAAATAAATAGAAAGTTTAATTAATTCGTGGAGCTATAATGACAGACAGGCTTGTATTTGGGTGCGAGGAGATCATGAAATGATTTGATATTGTATCTGCCCTCTCTGGTATGGTGGATGGGGAACAGTGGGTAGATTTCAATTTCCTTTGTATTTTTTTTTTTTTTTTTGCGCCATCATCATCAGTGACACTGTGGTAATGGAGTTCCCGTTTTGGCGGCAGGAACGTCAATAGCAATTTGTTCGTCAGTTTTGTACGGTAAATGACATCGAAATCGATTTTTCGATAAACGTGTAAGGTATAGGTATTGAATGTTCTAAGAGAGTGGGGTTCACATCCTGGTAAGGTGGCAAGATAGGAGAAATGTCTATCTAAAGGAAGTGTCAACAACAAGAACTCTAATCAGTCAATTAAAGGATACGTCATTTTAGTTAAGCCATCATACCCACAAAAGTATTTCGTTTAAAATTGTTGTTCTTCGAAACAGCCCAGCAATGGAGTTCTGTTATATTTTACAAGCAAAAACCATTAGCCGTCGCATCCTAACATCCAACGAAAAACATTGTTACTCTCCTCTGATTGGCAAGTGGAATGCCACCGCAAGTCTTTAGAGACTTCACTTAGCCAATACAAAAAAGTCGACGTCACAAAGTTTTCAGTCATCCAATTAGAGCCCCCTCTCCCAACTTTTCCGCAACAATTGTCGCAAGTACATCTTTCGATTTTGTTGTCCCCAATTCCCAGTGTAAGTTAATCTCTCACAAAGTTTTGTCGTCAGCCTTCTTAAGGGAATCAAACAATTCATTGTTCCAATGTATGAAAAGGAAACCTTGTAATATCCTTCAGTTGGTACCCCCGGAGAGTTTAGGAAAAAAAAAAAAAAGCCGAAACGACAGCGATAAAGACTGTCTACTGCGAAATCATAAATCCTACAATACTCAACGACTTGAATACCTAATTCAGAAACCAACAACAAAAAGACAAGTCCCATCAACGTCAATCGAAAGTGAAATGAACTCAGACTGCGTTAAATGTCTCACAAGTGTTGCTTTTCAGTAAGATTATCCAAATTGAGTTGAGTGTGATGCTTCGATTACACAGATCAAAAAGAAAGAATCCCTGCGACGACATTCTCTTCCAACGAGTGATTGTGAGCAGTTTCGAAAAGCAAAAATGAATGACTGCCGTAAGTGTTGTTGTCAACTTTTCCTTTTGTTTGTCCTTCAAGCAAAATGCTGCCCTTTGCTACGTGCTCAGACGTTGTTTTACCAATGCAGGTTCCTTAAGATAACGTTTCAACCATCCGAGTCCTTGAACTATCGCCTTTGTGAGCGCAGTTGAAGGGAGTGCTTGTGTATGTGCTTGCCAATAAATTACACGATTCAATAACGTTTCGTTTTGCGCTTTTCATACAATCCATCCATCCCCCCGCATGCAAATACATACAAAATGTCACACAAAGGACATTAAAGGGATAGAGCGACAGACAGTATAAAGTCGCTGACATTTCAAGCAAATGCCTATATGGGAGTTGCGATCCAAAAGGACTGGAATTTGTTTTTCTATCCACTCAAGTGGACTTTTTCGATAAATTGATAACTTGACGTGGTACTAGATCAATAAGAAAACAAATACAAAATGTGGAATTTTTATTTGAAAGAAATGTCAACAGTGAGTCTGGATGTAAGACTTATGAATAAGCTCTGTTCGTAACTGACAGTCGGGTGAATTTGTTACGGAATTGGGCACATTCAAGAATCTATAGTTATCTTAAGTCGACTAGATTGGTCGGGAACGTTACTTTTTCTTCGTCAGCCACATACCCGAACTGTCAATTTAGTACTCAATCACGAATTTCTTGACGAGATTCATCGGCTATCCCTCCATAAACGTCAACTAAAACAGCTGCCCATATGACCGATTTCAGCCAATCAAACCCGAGTTACATCTATTCAGACAGCTGTCAGGCTTACTAAACTAGATACTTGAACGTCCCCATTTATACACTGGGCGAACTCAAAAATTTATTTATCTTAAGTTAAGAACCCTGACGCATAGGCAAGGTTTGTCGCTAACGTCACATTTCCTACGTCAGCCACATACACATACGACCTAAGTACTCAGTCACAAAATTCGTGACTAGTTTTGTCGGCTACCCCTCTTCATAAACGTCAACTGGAAACATTCTTCACGCGACCAATCGAAGCCAATGAAAACAAAAACATATCAAGTCAGCCAGCAGCTTTCTGACTAAGTAAACCAGATTTTTGAACGTTCCCACTTCCGATCAATCTCTCAGGAATGGGTGTGTTCAATGAATCGTAGTATCTAAGGGCACAGAGTAATTGCTGTCAGTGGCCGTTTCATAATTTCGTTGGGGAGTATAATATAATTTTTTTGGAGAGTACCGGGGAGTACAGCACAAAAAATTAAAGTACTCATTTTTAGCTGAGTCTTTTGCAATTGAGACGGACCGATGTTGGTAACCTGTGACGGCCAAGTTGTTCTGATGGTGTTTGTTTAATCTGGTGTTTAATATTTACTCACTAATGCCAAATCCTCACTTTAATTGTAAAACAGCTGCATACCCTATAACTTAGTACTGTAAAGGGTTTATAACTTAATGTACCATAATATTTTATAATAATAAATTGAAATTCAAATGAAATGAAATGAAATGAAATCACTATAAAATGTTACACTTTTGACCAGCACGTCCAAATGATAAAACTTGATTTTCAAAATAAGTATTCGTAAGCGCATACGCTGATCGAGTTGCTCCCATTTTACGGCAGACGTGGTAACCCTTTAAAGTCGACTCTCCAAATTTTGATGGCTAAATACGAGACAACCGGTTTGGTAAATAGTCAGCCCAAAATTGGACGAGGCGGATCCATGTCACCGTGAGAAAACGCACACACAACTTCGACACGCCCTTATTGAAAAGGCTTTTGTGTCAGAAAATTGAATTCTAATGATCCGCGAGAATTTGTTCGCAGCGAATATAAAAAAAAAATGAACACGAAACAAAACTTAGTGGAAAATCCAGAAAGTAAAATTTGTTTAAAAATTTCCTACAAATAGAAACGTCAAGTCAAGTGAAAATAGTTAAATTCGAAATTAAAAATAGGAGTAGGTACATTCGCCTTTGGGGAGTACGGGAGAACGGCCGACGAAAAAGGAGTATTCTATTGTAGTACTTTTGGCAGCACTGGCTGTCACTGCGTGAGAAGAAAAAAAAGCTTCAGAGTTTTTGCAATGCTCAGTTACAGATAACCATTTGTTAAATGGAAATAACGCTGGCCTGTTGGGTTGAAGGCCTAAAAAACTACTTGTCGTTGAACAACAGAATATACCACTAAGTTTTAACGAATTCAATTCGAACGCTTCCATGCTTCTGAGGAAAACCGAATGAAGTTTAAACGAGCCAGGAATGACTGCAATGCCCTCATAAAGCTTGTCAAATTCTTAAATGACCAAAAGTTGAGGCAAAAAATACTACAATGTCCCAAGGGTACTATACTATAATTCGACCTCGTCAGCAATCCCAACGCTCATTTACAATGACACTCCAGCTGTCAGCTCTTTAGACAAAGCTAATCTGCTCGCTGCACATTTTGCAGTCAGCTCTATGCTCCCAGATTGCGGTTTGTCTACACCTGTACTCGAGTGCGTAGAATTTACCATGGGACCAATCCACTTTCGTACTCGTACAGTCGCAAGAGTACTTTACGATCTCAACATAAATAAATCCGCTGGTCCAGATCGTATCTCTCCCATCGTTCTGAAGAGGTGTTCTTCCACGCTGGCAAAACCACTGCGTAAGCTTTTTCATGTGTCCTATTCTTCTGGACTCTTTCCGAGTAGGTGGAAAACAGCATTTGTCCAGCCCGTCCCTAAAAAAGGCGAATCTTCTTCTCCCACCAATTACCGACCCATAGCACTTACGTCCATTCTTTCTAAGGTCATGGAAACGCTGATAAACCGTCGGCTTATGAAATATCTTGAATCACGGAAACTCCTCAATGACCGGCAGAACGGTTTTCGTGGCAACAGGTCCACTGCTGGTTTGATGATTTATCTCACCGAGAAGTGGAACCAATCTCTCCATCACTTCGGTGAATCGAAGATTGTTGCTCGATATTTCAAAGGCATTTGACAGAGTTTGGCATCAAGCTCTTTTGTCGAAAATGCGTGCTTATGGGATCGATGCGTCTCTTATTCAATGGATTAGAAACTACCTTTCTGGCCGTGCAATTCAAGTTTTTTTTTGGATGGTTTCAGTTCTGAAACCCACCATATAAGTGCTGGTGTTCCCCAAGGCTCAGTTTTGTCTCCGACTCTCTTTCTCATTTTTATAAATGATCTCTTGTCTGCAACTTCTAATCCAATCCATTCCTTCGCTGATGACAGCACTCTTAGCTTTTCATATTCTTTCCAGGACTCACGTCCCTGCTCTTCGGCCGTAGAACTGGAACGGCAACGTATGTTAAGCTCATTCAATTCCGACCTTGACAGCATTTCAAAATGGGGTTCAGAAAATAGAGTGGAATTTAATGCTTAAAAACACAATGCTGTCTGCTGTCTCTAAAGCGAAACCCAAATCTACAGCCATTATCCATGAATGGCACTTGCATTACCGAAACCGAAAAACTTTCTATTCTCGGTATGTGCGTTCATGACAACCTTCGTTGGAATGACCATGTACACGAAGTCGCCAAGAATGCAGCGAAATGTCTAGGTTTCCTCAAACGGTGCAAGAAATATTTTACCCCTTCTGATCTGGCTACAATATACAAGGCGTTCATTCGCCCAAAGCTTGAGTACAATTCCCACATCTGGTCTGGTGCACCGAAAACTATATAGCACTTACTGGATAGGATCCAAAACCGTGCGTTGAAACTAATCGGAGACACGCTTATCGCGAATTCTATCAATTCGCTTGAACATCGTAGAAACGTTTCGTGTCGTTCTCTCTCATTGTTTTAACGTTTTTTTACATACAGTGCTGAAATGAAATTGCCAACTGCATTCCTCCCCTTCAGAAATTCAACCGCAATACTCGGCATGCTAGGAAGGCCCATCAGTTTACCATCCAGCCTATCTTCGGACGTACAATGAAATACAGAGACTTTTTCATAAGCCGTACAACGCGAATGTGGAGTGGAATGCCTTGCGCTCTGTTGTTCCTCCCCAATGCAATTTACGGACATTTAAGACCAATGTGCATTGGTATCTCCTATCTACTCTATCCCAATTTCCTTAATGCCCGCGCTGTGTAAAAACAATATAAGAGTAGTCATAACCTCTTTAGCGCGTGTTAATTATAAAAAAAAGAGCGCACTCATAACGCCCAAACCACTGTTGCAAAAAGGCTTACTATTGTACTGATTTCTGTACTATTTGACTTTCCCGAGTACACAAGTACCACTTCTCAATTTTGAGTACTAACTATTTGTACTATTTTTAATTTTTTAAATAAATCGAACATGATGAAGTTATTTTATTTAAGTCCATATTATTCACTCCAACAATTGAGCCTAAGTTCATAATATAATATTCCATAATATTCAGTCATTATACCCGAATATAGGCAAATTTTTTGATGTGTAAACATCTAAGCGCGCGTTATTGGAATCTGGTGTAGTAATTCCACACATTTAACTTGCGGGGACGGAAATGTGTAGCGGAAATGCGTCACTTGGTTTTATCATTGCAAAATTTTTTTGGAATCTGGTGGAGTAATTCCACGCATTTAACTTGCGGGGACAAATGTGTAACGGAAATGCGTCACTGTGTGAAATCAGCCCAACAATATGCAATGCAAGCCGAATGAAATTCCAATGACACTTTCATTTCCTGTGTAACAGCAAACGGGTATTTTCCACTGCATAATTTTAGGAGTGCTTATTGATACGTAAACATCTAAGTGCGCGTTGTTTCACTGTTCGATTTCACTGTTGAATACATGCGTTTCAATAGTAAAACGCAGAAAAATACAGGAAAATAAGTAATTGGTACAATTCCATATTTCTGTCAATAATGCAATGTTTTGCCGTCATTGAAGATGCATTAAAATATTTTTAGATATGGGAAAGCCAGATGCAGAACGTGCGAAATTACAGGGCGCGTTTAGTGGCAAGTAAACCTCTGAAAGTCGGAAAAAAGGTTGGGGAAAACGAGTACTGAACGCTCGCGTGAATGGAGAACTCGTCTCGCAAACCAAACTGGAGCGACTTCAAATGAACTCCAACCGAAAAATTTCAACAACACGATATGGAACAACCATCGATGCTGTCTTCCAGCGTAATCTAGATAGATTAGTCTCGAATGTACATATCTTACTTTAGCTACCACAATCCGATTGTATCTATTCTACCGAAACGCAGCACAGAAAGAATAAATTATTGTTATTTCATAATATATCCAGAATACGGTTATTACAATTCCCATACAGTCGCACCAGTTTTTTTTTTAAACATGTCGGCGTTTAATCCGGATTCGGGGACCAGTTTAAATTGTTTAACACGGGATTGGGTTGAAACTAAATATCATAATACTGACATTTCTTCGTTCAGGAAATAAGTAAAAGTGAAATAGAATGTAAAATTTATCAAGAAGCTAAAAAAAATAGATTTGATTTGTAAAGTGGATGAAATTTTGATTTCTTAGTTAGAAGGTTTTGGCTTCTTAGTTAGAAGATGAATTTATCGAAGAGCTGATGGAACAGCAGATGGTGAACTAACGTCGTCCTCGTCTCCGACTATATCGAATGCACAAGCGGGCTAGATATCGGATATCGTTTATTTTCGGAAATATTTCCGGCTAAAAAAAGAGGCAGATTGGAGGATAAATTCATAATAAATACAACAAAAATTAAAATCTTCGTTTCGTTCGTTCATTCGTTCTACGAATTTCGAAAGCAAAAAATGTACCCTACGACGGATTTTGTGATAGTTCTTTCGGGGTTCGTAGCAAAATTCCGAATACGACGGATTCTGTGATAGGATCGAATATAAATGTAAATTTAAGCCATCGGGTTCAAAAAATTCGGATTAGGGCGTAACATTAACTTAAACCTTATTTACACTCGCACCCCTTTATTAATAAAAAAATGGACACAATTTAGTTAGTTAGCAAACGTCAGATAGCATACAAAATATGACTTTTTTGAATGCAATCTGCGAGGTATTCTTCGGAACAACTGTTCGTTGAAGTGCGATGAGCATGAAGTGCTTTTATTTTTGTTAACTTTTTGACAGCTAGGTTCCGATGTAGTGTAGTGCGGTGCGGTGCACCATCGCAATTGTTTATTTCTCTTCCGCAAATCTGTCTTCTCGAATGGATTTTGAGCCTACGAAAGAGTATGCGTTGCGGATTATTTGCCTTTCCGACGGATACCTCGCTAGGGCCGAAAAACATAAATTTATGGCATTTAAAAAAAGGATGAACTATTTTGATTCACGATTCAGTACTATTTCTTTTCAGATTTTGGTACAATTGAGAAAAGTCGATTTGCATCACTGGCTCAAACTCAGTTCAGCGGTGCTCAGCTCTGAACTAAAAATTGGTTAACAATTGACTCTCTTGGGTAAGGGGTGCCGACGAAAGAGGAACGGTGTTTTGTCAGCCACTCAGTCACCTTTCTTCTGTATGAACTCAATTTGAAAACACCATAAATGAAATGGGCTCTGAGTATCATTAACTTCCATCTAAACCGCCTCTTTGTCAACGTCTTCTTTTTCCTCTTTTCACCGCAACTCCCCATCCAACGAAACTCCTACGAAGAAATTCTTTCCCAAATCAGCCCAAGTATTCCTTTCGGTTTCCATTTAGCTGAAATCGGAATTTTGGTCCGGTCTTTTGTACACGACAAATTTTCCTCAAATGGATTGTCGTGTTTGCCAGCAGCAAAGAGAGTGTAATCACGCGCTTTCCCCACATAAAATTTGTTTCGGAATTTTACCGACCATTTGAACAATTCGCCTTCGGCTACATGACTTTCGCTTGTCATTCCAAATACAAAATGACATCCTCTCCCAAGATGATGAAGACAAGCTCACTCCTACATGCCTGTTGCAACCCATTGATAAAATGCATGTACCCTTCAAACAGGGATTGTCACTGCGGAGAGGCGTATATAAACATAGAGTTACCTTTACTGCACTGTCATCCGCATCATCATCATCATTTATAATTAGTTGGTGACTCACTCATCCATAAATACCTATATAGAGGATATTCTTGATAACTTTCACTTGGCCCGAGTGCCGAGTCCGAGTGCCGAGTTATGTGCTTAAAAAAGAATTTTCTATTTTTTCCATCTCGCTTACTTGTTTCTATTTGTATGAATGCCACGTGGAGAGACAGTTGGCGAAGAGCATTGGGTGGCCATGAAGAAGGTTGCATGCAACCGCTTTGTTGCAAAAAGAACTTTTCTCTTCTTTTTTCTGTTGGGAGTGGGTGTTTTTTTTTTTTTTTTTTTTTTTTGTATATAAATTATGACAATCACAGGTTAAGTGCGGGGTGTTTTATAAGGTCGAGTGGTGGATAATTTAGCTTGCGGGTGAACACAATTTGACTGGCATCCGTGTGTTTCGTGGCCTAGATTTGGGGAATGTCCTTGCGGCGAGAATCGCTCAAAACTAAGCACTTGTTGGGTCAACAGTTCGTGGAATTCAAGTTTTTTCTTCAAGTTTTGTTTTTAAATTTTATATAAAGCGATTGAAACTTGTTTTTTGTTTTATTTTTTCTATTTACCTTTGCAGGCGAAGGAAATGTGGGCGCAATTATCCGACGAACAGAAGCAAATTTATGGCGAGGACTATTATGAGACAGCTATGACCTCTATTGAGAAGTACAGCCATGAGGTAAGAATGCAACCATTAATTGGGCGAAAATATATTTGTAACGTGTATATTTCAGTCCTCCGATATTCAACCGGCTCTTCGTGTCCTCATCGATGCTGTTACGCGTACCTTCCCGATGGCTCGTTACACTCCGGTAACTGGAAAGGAGAAAGTGCAGATTTTCATGGCTGAACATTTGCCCGCGGGACTGTACGAAGCTTTGTATGCAAGGAAATAAGGAGATTTATTTTAGTAGCCCATCGTCGTCGCACTGTGACTTGTGGAAATGTCAAAGGATATAAAATACGCGCGCCAGTAGAAGATGCCGAGCGAGAGAACGATGGGTGAAGGATGATGCTTTGATGTGGTTTATGTTTATTTGCACTTAGAAAAAACGCATTTGTAATTAATTTTAATGGAATAAAAAGAAGAAAACCAAAAATAGAAATCAATTTATTTTTCACTTTGATTTTGAATTACGAACTTACACTTATACGTACTTAGTTAACACGAATTTTATTTTATATTTTAATTTTATTTTCTTACGTTGTTGGTAATTTTGTAGCGACAAAGGAGAGTTAAGTAATTTATTTGTAAATGTTAATTTTATATAGACACAATTATTAATGTATACGTATTTGTTTGCCAATTATGTTTTAACAAATAAATGGAAATTATATACTGGAGTCGATAATTGTTGGAACAAATGTAATGCTTTCATTTTGCGGGGTGTATTGGAAGTATCGTGCGATAAAAAAGGCGATCAGAGTACACAGTGCCACCTGTTTGAGAAACCCCACAAGGCCACAACTGAAACCAGTTGCGAAATTACGAAACAAATACCCGAAAACAGATGTCATAACCGTTGAATTAAATAAAATTAAAGAAACTAATTGGACACATTTAAACATATATTTTCTGTTTCTCTCTCTCTCTCTCTCTCTCTCTCTCTCTCTCTCTCTCTTTCTCTGTCTCTTTTTATTAAAAACGATTTTTTTTTCAGTGGGGGGTTTGTGTTGAAGAAAATAGAGTTGTAAAGAGACGCGCAATCGACGGATCTTGAGAGAAGACGATAAATGAAAAGTATGTCCGCAGCGTCTCTGCGTTTCTCGAGGGTATTCAGGTTAATGAGATTGAGCCGGTCTGTGTACGGTGGTAAGATAAAAGGATCGTCCCAAGCAGCGATGCCAACTGAGGCATAATTGTGCCTTTTAGGCATAATTCCGATGCTTGAGGCATTGAGGAATAATTTTTAGGTAAAAGGCATAATTTTTTATGAATTGTTTTTTACCATCAATTCATAGAAATGCAATTTGAATTTGGTAAATCTGGTACGGTCTTTGATCAAAGTGGCATAAGTAATTTTTATTAACAACTGTGCGTCATGCTTATATTCTAATTCTCTACTGAAATTACTCAAGAATCCCAAGCTTTGGATTACAGAGAAAAAAAAAAGTTTAATTACCTATCGATCGACCTACATTCTGTTAGAAAGTGTTCATCACATTGTAGGTTCGTTTGAAAATATGAAATTTTTATCCTTTTTACCAAAAAGGCATAATTTTTTTGAAAAAGGCATAATTATTTTCGAATTAAGGCATAAAAACTTCGTTTCGGGTTGGCATCACTGGTCCCAAGGCAGACCTCGGAGGGCAAATCGAAGAAAGCGACGTTGGACGCTCTCAATTCTGTGAGCATGAACTCGATGAGAGGGAGACCACACATGACTAGCGTATTCAAGAAGGGGACGAACTAAGGTGATATAGAGAGATCTAGTCACGTAAGGATCGGAGAATTCTTTAGACCATCGTTTAACAAAACCGAGTGATGAATTGGCCTTACGAATTATTTCGTTCTGCTGATTGCGACCCCTTCTGTCTTAAATCATTACAATTTTCAACCAAGTCTCCCCCCTCAACATCGAACTCATTGTGGTGAACTTCTGCTGAATCGTAAACGGATTTTCAATAGCCCATTTCATGGGGCCGCCTACAATTATAGGGCATGCCGATTGTCCAACCCAATTAATTGCCACCCTGCTGTACATAATTGTTTGTAGTTAAGCTCGTAACTTGAAAGTTCCACTCTAATTGCTCCAGCTAAGCGTCACCACGCCATATCGATTCAGTGTATACCTACGATTACAATCCAATTGGATTGAGGTCCACACAATTGCACACAATTTCGAACAGACATTAGCAGATTATTGTAGATTGCAGTTTGCAATGTCCTATTTGCCTGGCATCATAAACCATTATACAGATGTAGAGTACACCTTTTTCACCCACATACGTGTCTTTTGGATTTTTTTTTTTGTTTTTTTTTTCGGCGCGAATTTAATATATGTACCTATTCATTTAGAGAGGGCAGCGTGTGTTTGCTTGAGAGGGACGACGGACGAGTGGACGCCTGGAAATTATTTTAGAGGATATGTGCATTTGTGTTCCTTTATTTTTAGGTCAACAGAAAAGGAGCAACCGCCAGTGTGTTTACTGAACGTCCGATCCTCCCTGGCCGCATCTTATCCAAATGTTGGCACGGCACAACTTGAACGGACTCTGCAAACAAAGAACAGTAAAATGCGGGGGCTCACTTAATCGTGGAGTGAATTTCACCAAGTTAATGAGTCTCATTTAATGCCGCCCAATTTTATAATTTATGGGCGACGAGCATCGTTAAAATGTTGTCTCACAGCGGCGCGTGACTGTGTGACGGAATGCCTAGGGTTGATTAGGTACTTACATCTAATTTGCTATGAGGGCATTTTGGTTAAACAATGTAGAGGCTGTGATTACCGATTTACGTAAGGGGTGGTTAAGTTTTAAGGGCCGATGTTGGTTTTGAATAAAAAACAAATTATTTAGAAAATTATTGTCATTTCTTTTTATTATGATAATATTGGTATGGCTTAAATATGTTTAAAACAAAATATCGGCCAAATGGCCGCCGCGATCCGATGGTCCAAATTTTCGATGACGCTGAGGCATAATTGAGGTTCTATGCCGTTAATGTGCCGAATTATCTCATCCTTGAGCTCTTGAATTTTTGCTGGCTTATCGATGTAAACCTTTACTTTCAAATAACCGCAAAGAAAGAAGTAGGTACAACGGTGTCAAATCACATGATCTTGGCGGCCAATTGAAGTCGCCACCACGTGAGATATCACGGATATCCACTGTTGCCATTTCTTTGCACCATTCTGACCATTGACGACAGTTGAAATGGTCAAGAGGCTTTAGTTCTTGAGTCAATTGCACCTTGTAAGCGCGTAAATGCAAGTCTTTATGCATAATGTTCATCAACGACGAGCGTGAGAGGTGCAATTGTTAGGCACGACGACGAGTTGAGGTGGACGGCTCTTCAGCCACACTATCGCGAACAGCAGCAATATTTTCTGCAGTACGAGCTGTACGAGCATGCACTGATGTTTTCACATCTCCTACAGACCCGGTTTGCTCAAATTTTTGCACGATTTTACCGATTGTACGCACATTTGGACGATTAAATTGACCGAAAAAATCACGAAGTGCACGATATGCATTTTGATTTAAACGCCCATTTTCATAATAAGCCTGAATAACTTTAACGCGTTGCTCGATTGTGTATCTTTCCATGGTTTTATTGAGTTAGTCTGAAATTGAGAAATGTCAAATGAAATGCAGAGAAAAACCTGTGCCTTGATTTTGTGCGGTTTTTGTCGCAATTGCGCTAGGGAACGTTCCGAATCGGATTTGAATGTATGAGTGCACCGCGCACTGGACCAGCGTGACCGTTGTGCAAAAATTTGATACTTTTTTCGAGGACTCTACTACAATTTGTTGGTACTTTTTCCCTTGTTTTAGTTGAAAAAGGAACTTCGCAAATTCTTTAAACAACTGTGATTTCCAAATAAATATGTTTAAAATATAACGCGGTTGAGTATCACAATACTATTATAACGTTAAGCGACCCAATACTTGTGAAAATATGTTGGGGAAATTGTAAAATTTGCAGAGAAGCTTTAGGCCCCAGTAATAGCCATACGTAAAACGGAACCGTACAAATTTTCTTTTGTTTTTTTGACCACTTAAACTTGATAGTTGACCTCAATCTTGGTCTTAAAATGTTGCTTATCAATTTTAAAGTTAGTTTAAAAAAAAAAATAAGCAAATTATCTTCCAATTTTAAAGAAAAAGAATTTATTAATTTTTCTGTTTTCTTACTTTAGAAAAACGAATTTGATAAACTAACTTTATAATTCATAAGCAACATTTTAAGATCAAGATTGAGGTCAGACATCAAGTTTAAGTGGTCAATAAAAGCAAAAGAAAATTGGTACGGTTTCGTTTTATGTATAGCATTTGGACCTTAGTAATATTGCCCTTTATTGTTTCACCGCCCTGAGTGTTAGAGAAAGGTTATAAATTATAGGTAGTTTAAAAAAAAAAAGTATCATTTTCATAGAAATTTTCATAAAAACACATTAGAGATTTTTTTAAGATACCTAGCTCAAAAAATATATGCAATTCGTTTTCGAATGACAAATTTTAAAATGAAAACCTTAAAGCCTTGATTTTGAATTATAAATATAATATTAATTAATAAAACATTGGTTGCAAATATATCAACTCATGCAAGGAAAAATGCCTTTTATGAAGCTCTTCTGCAAATTTAGAATTTTCTCACAATATTTAACAAATATTGCCTCGTTTTAACCGAAAATAGAGTTGTGATAGGGAACACCGTTATATTTTAAGCATATTTATTTTGAAATCACAGTTTTTGAAAACTCCCCGAAGTGTATTTTCCAACTAACAAAAAGGAACAAATTAGCAACAAATTGTATCAGGGTCTTCGGAAAAAGTACCAAATTGTCGCACAATGGTCACGCTGTTGTCAGTTGTTCTCATCCGACATCCTTCTCGCAACCTAAATAGGTTGCGTTTGGGAAAGCGCGCCTGGAATTTTCAGGAACAAGGCTACAATAGAACAGGAAATATTGGAAGCTGTCAGTTCTCGACATCACGCACACATTTATAGAATCCGCCTATACGTGAACCCTTTCCGCAACCGCGATTGCGACAAAAACCGCACAAAATCAATGCACTGACGTCTAAGTTTGGTTCACATTCAACATCGGCGCTTAAAATTTAACCACCCTTAGTATGGTCTGCCCAAGTTTACAAATCCGGTCGACGGACGGTGGACCGCACTGATAGTCGTCCATTAGTCAAGTGTGTTGACTTGTGGTGTCTGACAGAAAAACTCAGATTGTAGTACAAATGCTGCCTTATCATCATTATCATTATCAGTATGGATTTCTTTATGACTTTTTTTTTTGCTTTTCAACGATCATAAGGGAAGTTTATTCTGTTTTTAAAATCTCCGATGAATACAATGAACGCCCCTACTAGAGCATGACATTTTTTTGACAGTTCTTCTAACATTAAAAAAATAATAAGTGGACAGGCTCATGAGAAGATTTCCCTTTTCCCCTTTCACTTTCATCAATTTTTTCATTCAAATCCCCCTAAAAATCTAAATTATCCACGAACTTGCAACACTGCAGGAGTCGTGCATCCCCCGGAGTCCGGTTAATTTTCTGACACTATCGTGTTGAGTGCATTGTCAAAATTACTCTTATACATAAATATTGAGAACTTCAACTAAATCGTATCATCTATGATGGATTTGTCGAGGGAAATAAAGCAGTACGACACTACGACCCCTCTGTCAATGAGGAAATCGGCCCTAGTGAGGTATTGATTTTATATTTTTTTTGTTAATTTTTTTTACAACTGGGTTCCTATGTCGACCTATATTCGACGGAAATTGGTTGCGGAATTTGTTTACAAATTTTTTTATTTCTCTTCCGAAGCCGGACACTTCGAATTGAATTTGAGTCTCCGAAAGAGTAAGCGTTAAGCTAAGATTAGACTGTATGCCAATTATGCATATGTATGCCAACAGGTAAATGACCATATTAGCTCTCAAATTACCAAAATGCCAGGATTATCAAAACTGTATATTAGACTATATGACCAAAATTACCAATATTACCAACATATTTGCCTTGGTGGTCATTTAAGGCATTTGTTATTTTTTCATTTCATATTTGTTATTTTTCCAGAAAAAAGAGAACGAAAATGAAAATAAATCACAATCCCACGAGCTCAAACACCGATGACAACAAAATAATTCTTGTTCCATCAAAAATGCCAGCAATGCCATAACGAAATTTCAATAAAGTGCATATGGGCATATAGGGCTTTATGCTGACATTCGTGCCTATTGTCCGATTACACTATATGCTATTTTGGCACTTTTATCGGTCGAAATCATTAGAGCATATGAGATATGCCCATTACATTGTATGACCATATTTTGACAGGAGAACTGTCAGAAATTGGCATTTTATGACCACTTGGCATACCGCATACCGTCTAATCTTACCTTTACGGAGAATTTTCCTTTCTGACGGATACCTCGCTACGGCCGAATATTCTGTTTATTTATTTTTTTTAGTCTACCATTTTACAATTTACAGACTATATAATTACATAAAGTCTAATTGTTGGACATGTTAATGTTGAATAGAAAAATTCACCAAACTCTAATTGGGAAACACATATTTCTCTAACTTGCGATACTTTTCCATCTGAAATCCACTTTCTTACTTCGTACGAAAAAAAAATACAGCAAATAGAATAATTTGTGATAGAGCTCCAGGAGGAGGAGCTGGATCAATTGATGATAGTTTGACAGTAGGTAGGTATATTCACCACGATAGTGTCACATAGTGAATTATAATTTAATGCAATTAACATCCAGCCTTCTTCTTGTTGTTGTTGAACCTTCCTTATCTCTACCCACATGTCAGTGTCAGAAAATTAAACGAAGATATTTGTTTATGGCAGCTGTCATTTATGAACGCGTTGAATTTAAATACTAATACACTGTGACTCATATTATTTTGAAAACACATGCTGAGCTGAGATTTAAGACTTTGTTTATCCTTCCTTTTCCTCATCCAATTGTCAATGTCAGAAAATTAAAAGGAGATAGGGTAAGTTGGGGTAAATAGAATATTTTTCTGCCTTAACACCAAGAATTGTACTGGTGATCATTGCACTTCTGATCTGTAACTCTGAAGCGCAAAATACTGCAGTTTACATTCACCCCGGCGTTATTTACATTTCCCCCAATTATTTTAAAAATCAAGGGGTAAATGGAAACAGTCCGGTTGATTCCTGTAGACACTAGGGACTTCGGTATGGGGTGAATGTAAACAAGTAAGAACTGGCTATTGATTGATATTGATTTTTTACGACTAAAATTTTCAATGATATATGAAATTCACCGGCGAGTAAGAGGTAAGTGCGGCGACAGATTGGCGGCAATTCAAATTGTTTTTTTTTTTTTTTTTTTTTTGTTTCTTGGCCTACGACAATTAATTTTGAAAGGATAACATTTTTTACCCCAACTGACTGAAATTAGTATTTGACACATGTTAAGCATTTAAATACGAAAACACGTACAGTTAGTATTTCTTATAATTATCTGCTACCATTGCATTTACCACTTTCACATCGAAATTCATTACGACCAACTTCGCTTTCCACAAACTACTGCCACGTTGAATAAAAAATGCCCGCGTTCCACTGCCCGCTAAATGCATAGCGGAATGTCAAACTCCATATAAAAAAAATTACATTTCACAAAAAGTGCCAGACGTCTGGCGCAAATGGTGAAACGTAAATTTTTTTATATGCGGTTTGACATGGCCGTTATTCATCTAGCGGGCAGAGGAACGCGGACAATGTCATACCTGTATAAAACTGTCAAAGACATGTTCGCCTTTTCTCAGCCAGATACTCACCCACTAAAATGACGCCGAGTAAAACGTTGACAGCCGTTACATATTCACTCCCATTCACTCACCTACTGAAACGGAGCTGGAAAATACTGTCCAATTCTTGTCACATTCGCCTTCTCCACGTAATAAATATTCCATGACAATAAAATTCCAATTAAACACAGTTACCGATTAATTTTAATGAAATGTTTATTTACTTTTATGCCTTATGTTGAATAATTCATTTTTCGCTGTTGTTTACATTTCTTTTTTTTGCTTATAACTCTTTATAAATGTTTATATTATTTTTTTGTATACCTACATTATGTTTTGTTTATTATTTTTTACGTGTGTTGTACGTGCGGTTATATCGTAATACAATTTTAAATTTACTTTGACAGTTCGGGTAGTGTGTCAATTATCAATTTTATTTTTATGTTTTCATTTAAATTTGAAAAAAAAAAAACGCCGCACTAGTTGAAATAATTTCGTTTTAAAGACGTTTCTATTGTTTAGCTGTAAATAATACTAATTTGTTTGGAAAATGCGTTTTTATTGGTCTCTATATGTAGGCGAATCACCTAAATCTGTGTGACATCAAACATTTAAATCTAGTAAGTACGATTTTAATATTTTTTTTTTTAATTTTAATTTTAATGTTAATAGTTTTTTTTTTCTGTTTGCATAAAATATGTTACATTTTTTATATGTGCTAGTACACCCAATTGCGTAAGTTACATTTGTTGTTTATAATTTAAATCTTTAGAATTGAAATGGAGTACTTGTGGGGAATTGAATCACTAGGGCAGCCATCCGTGAACGAGCAAAACTGCTTCGGTTGTAAAATCAGAGCACTTGCTCGATCGCGAATGTGACAGGTTTTCACAGACTATTTCATTTTTTTCGTACTCGAATTTAGCAAGTACACCAACCTCTAAATGCATTCCAATAGGTCCAGTCGATTCAATTCGCACAAGTAAACGGCAGCTACTTTTTGTTTCTTGATATTAATTGAGTGTGAGCTTAGTTAAGGAGTAGGACAGTGCGTTACTTGTGAGGACTAGTCTTTCCTCTGAGGGTCTAAGATGCGAGGGCTTAGAATGTGTATGTTTTTGTTGACTTTTAAAATTCATAGGTCTCTGCTTCAAGTCGGAACCCTTTTTTGAACTAATCCTTTCATCTAATTCTCTCTGCCTATCCTCGATACACTCGGCCTTGTTTCTTTTAAACTTAATTTATAGAAATCAAATATTGGCAGTTGTTCTTTTATATAAGTTTTTTATTATGTTTGTCTTAATTCAGTAGGATTATTCATGTGGTTTTACTTGTTCAGCAATGTTTCAATATTAATATTAATAAATTCATAAAAAACCATTAAAAACGTGTCCAAAAATTCTTCTAGTTTTTTTTTTTCTAATCAAAAACTAAAAACAACCCGATGATTATTTAATTTTTATTTTGTTACCTAACTTAAGAAAAATGCTTTATATTTTGTTTTTCGTTTTCATCAATTCACAATTTCTTCTCGTTTTGTTTTTGGAATAACATATCTATTTACGTTTGTTTTTTTTTTTATTATTATTTTCAGTCTTAAAATGTGTTATGTTTGTTTTTTTTTTTTTTTTTGTGTTTCTTTTTATGTTTCGTTATAAATATTATTTTATTTCTAACATTTAGTATCATAAGTTTTCTACTACATGCAATCGTCTTGCTTGTTTAACTTTGGTTTTAAAAAAAAAAAGTATAAAAACAAAAGTAAAAAGAGCCAATAGCTGTTTAAGTGAAATGTGGGAATTTCACTGCCAAATGTTTGGGCAAAAGTAAAATTTTTGAGCTCACTTTGTTAGTTGAGTTCAGTTGCTAGGAATTTCATGGAATTCTTTTCATTTTATGTTCACAGGCGGGCATGACCTGAACCTCAAGTTTTTGCGCACAACGCAAAGTGAAAGAAGAACTTTTCATCTTTAGCAACTTGGTCGCATATTAAATTAACTTTTTCCCGTTTTTCAATGCCCAGAGAGTTGTATGTTTTTTTAAGGAGAGAGATGGCCAGAGGGAAGACAGGCGGAATCTGAGAAAAAGTTTTATTTTGGTCGTTCGTGCTTGTAATTGAAGCATAATATCCGCAGGCATATTTGATGGACTTGGATTCCTGAACACTCAGGAAAATGTTGAAGAATTTTGAACAAGTCTATTTTCGATGATTTCTACAAATGTTAGTCGGAAGTTGGATACGATGTTGAAACGGATTAGAGATTAGTTTCCTTCCGAAGCCAATTCCGGGAATTTATTACCCACAAACTTTTAGTTTTCTGGGGTACGAAAATGAATCAAAATATTCAAACCAGCATGCATTTTACCGCATTGTCACCAGACATTAGTCTGGGATAATTATAGGGAGTTACGATTTGGTCACATTAAACGAATGTTCCCAGTATGCTGCGGAGAATCCATTTCAAGAGGTAGGCGTCCTCTAGGTAGACCACGGATGTCCATATATCAAGTTAGAAATTTCTCCAATATGCTTATGCAGATTTAGAGTCGCTGCCGAGTCGTTGTTGAGACTCCATAAAAGCACCCTGCACCGAGAGGATCCTCCTAATGGAATAGGATGGACATTGAAAATAATTCAGTGAAATACAACTATTCCACTCAAGCGAAAGCGCTACAATCGTACTAGTTGTCAGTTCACATCCCTTAAAACCAAGCGCAAGCGCAAACGTACATGCAATTTCAGTCGCAAAAAGTCACACAGATTTTTTCTAATGTGAGTTAATGCCGTCCATTTGTAACCACAAAACGTCAATTCAAAATCTTATTTGATGCAAATATAAATCATTCGCATGTTTTTCCACTAGATGTCGTTTGTTTGGCATGTATTTTGTCACTTCAACGATACGCGCGTTTTATTGAACATTTATTTCTAAAAAAACTGAACTAGACTAATTCAGAAATAGAACTGCTCCGGTCACATTTGAGCCACATTTTTGTAGAAAAGTGTTCTCAACTGTCATACTTTGTTGTGTGTCTCGACTTTTAGTATGATTTATCGTTCTACTAAATCTCGCTATCTGAAAGTGAATGCCGCTGACAGCAATTTTCTGGTCTTAGTCATGAACCACCTCCAAACAAAGCTGTCAAGCCACTTGGAATAAATATCTAACGTGAATCTCGGAAGTGTCAAGTTGAGTGTAATTGAGATAGATGTTCAATAACAGCCATCACTTCGTAGGAGTGTAGAAAGTGGGAAAACTTTAACCAAAGAGGTATTCACGCGGTTGCAATTAATTTAATGACACTTCTTTTGACACATTTATGAAAAGCAAAACCTTCACTTTTTAAACAGCATTTACATTTATTAACTGATGCTAAATACCTTTTATTTAAAAAAAAAACCTTTTTTAAAAACCCGCAATGGAACGCACATCGATGGTACAACAACGGTCACCTGTCAGATTTCCCATTTACATTTTTTTACACAAGATGGAGTTCTAAAACATCCATAAAGAAACCATCCACAAATCCATCGCACACTCTCCAACGTATTTGGATGGCAACTGACTATGGAAACACGAAAAAACACAACTGGAAAAAAACCAGCAGACAAAAAAAAAAACTAAAACACGAGAACAATTACTTCGCCTAGAAACTCCGCCATCAAATTTGTACACAAGGTAAATCGTAAAATATTTACGACAAAAGTTTATTTCTGTCTAAAGTTTGTAGGTCCCCAGGGTTGTCTAATTGTCACTCATGCGCTGGCAAACTATACCTGAACTTAACTTTGCTCTAGCGATTATAAATGTTCGTATACATTCCCCAGAGTCAGCACCAACACTTGCATAAAAACACATTGTGTCGCGCAGGATATTAAGCAGAAAAATATAAAAAAAAAAATATTCCGTTAATTGAAATGTTATGAAAAGTTTCCTCGTTTTAGGTCTAGGTTTAGGAGCAAACATACTCCCAATGTCACTGTCATAGTTTAGGTTCATTTTCGTGCTATTGCCACTTTGGGGGAGCCCCCCTTTATAATACAAACACGGTGAAGGACTATTCGCTTTAATACAAATCTAATACCATGACCATCATGTATGATAATTCGTCAGATCGATTCGAGTACGGAGTGCATGCATCCGTATACAGATGTAGAGGTATGCAGATGCATCCGGTTTTGGTTTTGAATTCGAAAAGCAATTTTGATTGCCCTGCGAAACCAATTTGGGGAGCTCTAATAGGCGTTTGAGGTGGTGTGCACTCGTCACGCAAATGCCTATCTCAATTTGCTTTGAGATGCTTCCGTGTTTTCAATCCGATACTTCGGAAGGGGTTTATGGGAAATGGTTGCCTACCAGGATACCGATGACATATCTCTGTGATTTATATTCGAAAATAGAGAAAAGCTGCCTTTTCTTTTGGGTGGATGAAATATTTCAATAGCACTTATTTTTTGCGGATTTGTTTTCGCAGATATTGACGTAACAGGAAATGTTGCTCTTTTTTGTTCGAAATGGAACGAGACGAAAGTAATTGCTTTCGTAACGTGCTGCTAATTTGGGATGGAAAAAAGATGGTGATCTAGTACATTTCTTTCAAGTTGGTGTCATAGAAGTCTAAAATTATTTATTTACGAGGTAAGGAAGAGAACCGCACGACCTATGCGAGGACTCATTTACAACCGCACCGTGTTGCTGTGTCGCTGGAGAACTTTGTCAGTTTAACATTGCCAAGTGAATTGGAAAGTGTTCATTGATTTGTACGTATCACAATTTTTTAATAATGGGAGATATCGGACTGGATTGGGGTTGATACCCTCTGGCCACATTCTATATAACCACACGATTTCCCTCGTGCATTGTTCGCTTTATAATAAAGAATTATGTACGACCCATTACGTGTGGCTATGATATAGCAGGGTGTGAGCATAAATGTAACGACCACATACCAGGGGATACACTTTACTGATGGTGGTGCCAACCCAACCGACTGGAAGTTATGAGGTCGTTGAACTTATTCTATACATCAGATATTTTGACTCGAACACCAGCCAAAAAATTTGTCCGAAAGCACCTATAGTACGTTGTAAATTCAAAGGTAAGGTATCATAGTCCTCGCTATGAACGAGAAAGTTAACTCATGAGACTTGTTTTTAGGAACAGTTTTGTAGATATGTTGAGGTCGTCACTAAACGGAAAACAAGACTGAAGTAAGGGGTCGCTCTTTAAGACTAGGAGACGATTTTTAACAGCAGTTTTAACTGACTTCAATTGGCCCCCTCGGAGCCCTTGCACTTTTTTTGTGGCTAACCGTGAAGGACCGATGTTATGCCAACAGTCCGGAAACGATTCAAGCACTTAAGGCCAATATCATCCAAGCAATTCGTGAGCTACAACCCGAAACCATCAACAAAAAAAAAAAAGCCATCAACAAAGTCTTGGAAAATTGGAGTGACAGAAAGCGCTACTGCGAGGCAGCCACTAGAACGACGTTGTATTTCATAACTAAGGAGAATATTTGCTCTTACTAATAAAGCCATAATACATGGACAAAATTTTTTTTTTTTTTTCTTTTTATTGCATTTAATAAAAAAAACATTTATGTGGCCCACCCTGTATATATTCGAGTAAAAGGCGTTTCTAAGTGGGCGTTGGGCTTCATCAGAGGCGCGTTTGCAAAGAAGGTTTCAAATTCCGTGATGTAAGGATAAGTGATTTATTTTCCGCCGAAGACCTGGTCAATCTTGGGCGGGCCGTCCCAGGCTGAACTCCAGCGTGCACTCGACAGTGTGTCATCTTTTAACTATTGGCACCAAAGAAAGAGTATGTCGACCTGACTGTGTAAAATGAACAAAAACAACCCAAGTTCGATTACCTGGTACCTAGTCACCGGCAAAATGCCCCTTTTATAAATCCAACAAATCAAATCAATGACAAACTTGATAGGGAAGAATTCTCATTTTTTTTATATAGAGGTCGCTATCTAAAACTCAAATTTTTTGTTCAGCTCTACTAAAATAAAATATATTCGTCGCAGCTTCGGGTGATATTTCGGAAGTCAAGGTTAGCTTGGATTAGATCGGCAGCCAGCTACGAGAGCCAGCACACTTAGACCATTAGAAGGTCCATTGTCATACTGTTGGATCAATAATCCTAAATCCTCACTCGAAAAACCAATTTGAGCTTAACGAAATAAACTTCTTACGTCGGGAGTCAAATATTTGCCACAAGTGAAAGGAACTTTCAACGTTATGCTCTACCGAATTATGAAACTTTGTCATGACAATTGCGGTGTCAGGCGTTCGCGAGATATGGGGCAGTTGAAAAAGATGTTGGAAGCAATTTATGGGGGCTGAACCGCAAAATCCTTTCAGTGATTTTCGAACCCTCGAGGATCTTTAACTGCTTACTCTGCGACCTGATGAGGAAAGTACGCATCAGTCGTCTAAAATGACTAGGACATGGAGTGCGAGTGAATCACAGAAGATTCATAAGTCGCATATGGGTCAAATTGCTCTCTAAAAAATATAATTTTTATTCAGGTATCGCATACCACTTGTAAATGCAAGGTCCGCCACTTGATTAGAAAAATGCAATTGCCCCCACTGTTTTAATTTGAAATTAAAAATGAAATGAAAAACCCACATCGAAGTCAAAGGATTACTGCCAGCAAATAGTAAAAACTACTTCACACACATCCCCTTCACAAAAGCATTACAACAATAATCCCTTAAAGCCGATTGAAACCACCTGAAATACCTTTATGTATCGTTACGTGGTATCGCTTTAATACAGTCAACAAAATCGCTCGCATGGGCCTTTAATCACCAAAAAGAAAGTGACGCATGGTAATATTTTAATTAAGCCATCACATTTATCCTGCCAACCTCAGTTCTTTTACCAATTGTGTACATGTATCCCATTCATTAGCACTAATTACACCCAGCTACAGACCAAACAATGAGCATTGAGTCAAAAGCCATGCATTTTCATTTACACGGAAATTCAATTCCGTTTACGCTTTGACGTTTACCCATTGATAGCTACAATCTCTCAAAGCTATAGCAAATAAGGCGTATCCAGTTAAGACTGACAGAAAATAAAAACTCCATGAAATCCCAACTTGCACAGCTCTTGAATATACAAAAAAGGTTTAAAATAGGTCCTAACTACAATTTTACTCACATCATGTTATTAACAGAAGGTTAACAGTTGCACTTAAGTTTAACAGGTAATCAAAGAACAAAAAAACGCAAAAAAAAATACTTAACTTGATATTTAGCTCTCTTAAACCTTCTCCTTGTAGACATTCTCGAGATCTCATGTGATTGTGGATATTATTGGTAGTCAAATGTCGGTCTTGGGGGTGGCGGTTGAACGCTTCTGTTGCTGCTGCTCGATTGCCATCGGGGTCGGTATGATCGGTGAAGTTTGACGATTATTGATTTCCAAGTCAATGTCTTCGGCGTCTTCTGGATAGCGTTCCGAACAGAAGATGGCTCCGTCTTTTAGTAGTTTTAGCAGGTTAATTCGGTCCTCAGCGGTTCTTTTTGCACACAATGGTCTGTTTAAAGTTCGGATTTGAAAAGATGTAGATAGAAATTTAATAAATTGGATGCAAAGTTAAAGTAAAGTAAGTGCGGTAGGTAATTTTTTTATTAGCGAGCAAACTAAACGCAAAAAAGGTGTGTGAGGGTAAGAAATGAGCTGGTGTGACCATCAAGGGTATAATAACATGCTAAATGGGTTGGAACAAAAGGAAAAGGGTTTGTTATGTTTCAATGAAAACAACTCCACTCGCATGTAGAAATCGATTCGAAGATGAAAATGAATTCGGAGAATCAGAGGACTTTTACTCAAAACTTTGCGAAGAAGTCAAGGCTGGATCGTGTTTTTCTTTCTATCCATATGTCGGCATAGGCCGTCTCTCTATGAAGCTATACGTTTTGTATGATTTTAAGCAACTGTTCATGAAACTCGCTTTCCTTTGAGCAGGTTGGTCGATTTGATTTCCTTCGTTTGAACTTTCTGTACTTATATACGACTTTTAGACGCAATTACGTTCGCACTCTTATTCGCGCAAGTATTTCTCACCCCGAAAAGCCCTGTGTAGGCATTTTCGAAGGGTGTATTCGTTTTCTCGGAATTTACTACGCTTTTGATTATGAATTCCAAGAAACTGAATCAACATCGAACCGTACTCAATTTATGAATTCCAAGAAATTGAATCAACATCGAATCGCACTCAATAAGCTGAACTTCCTTGATTTTCCTTAATTTTCGTTATACTGGTATGAAAGAAAATTGTTTTCTATGCGGAAATTCGATTATGACAGATGACAATCCAAGCCGGAGCTAGAGTTGTAAGGGGACCTAGAAATTTATCAATAAAACGTCCGACATCCGACTACGTCAGTACGACATAAATTTACGTGGACTATCTAATATATGTTCAGGTTGTTCCCTGAATTTTTTTGTAGATCGAAAACATGTATTTTATACAGGGTGGTCCGGTTTGGGATGCAGATGTTTTGGGAGTTGATTTCCTTGTTCATATGTTATGAAAAAACATCGTATAAAAGGAGAGAGGACTATCTTCAACACATACTGTGCTACAGGGTGTTTAAAAAAGTACCGGCAGCGAATACTAACATTTATTCATTATTCGTGAGGTCTTCGTAAGATTCTTGTGTATAGAATTAAGAGCCCAAAATATATATCTGAATTTTTTGTTCTGTAAGATATCCCTGTTTAAAATTTTAGCTTCCTATGTCTATAATAGGCTCCGAGTTATGTCTCATCTGATGGAGAATTGTTCGCAGAGGAGAGAATTCTTATTAAGGGGGACAACTTCTAATGTATTTAACACAAACGAGGCTCGTTTGAGAGGCACATTTAGACTGAAAAGCATCGTACTTCCACTAATTGACGACTCTGCTGCTACTAGATCTAGATCTGGCAAAAAAAAAATCTGGCAAAACTAGATCTAAATGTGTCTATCGAATGGGCCCATAGTTAAGTTTCTAAAGGTATATCACACTTTTTCGTGGTTCTAAGCTAATTGAATAATTTTTGGTGTACTTATAGCTCGGAAAAGAATTTTTCTGAGCACCCTGTATTCTGTATTGATATAAACCTGTCTCCTCTCATAAAATTTTTTTTCTAACATTAACCAACGAATTAGCTCTTAAGCTCTCTACATCGCAAACCGGACCGAATCGTACATATATCCATAGTTAAAAGGATAAGGGGCCATTTATAAAAAAAATCCTACTTAGCTGTACTATTAACAATAGACTCCATGAGTGCCAGCTATGTCTCGAGGAAGAAGAAACTGCTAAGCAAACCATCTGCGAAAGCCCAGCTCTATTTAGAATAAGAAGGAAGTTCTTCTTCCGGGAAATACTAAGTCCAGAGGCATTGAGGAAATCCTCTGCTGAAAACATTATCAGCTGCATTGGGAAAGTAGCAATGCTGCTAACTTTTTGAAGCTCTTGGTACAATCGATGTTTTTATTACCTGTATTTTTTTTTAAGTAAATAAATTACAGTTTAATTAGATTTTACAGCACTAGCTACCTGGACCTTCGGCTAAGCAATAGATGTTATAGTGTTATAGGGTGAAGTACCTCTTTATCACCTTGTCGAGTCAGAAGTTAAAAAATACTTAATTCTGCGAATCGAATCGGAAAAAAATTCTTATGAAGCTGTCGAAAATGTCACTCAAAAAAAAAACTTGATCGCACTACAACGCAAAAAGCTGTAGTGCGTGACATTTGTATCGGAAAAATTCTTCGAACAGTTATTCCGAAGAGTACCTCGCAGCAAAAATCGTATAAAATCGAAGAATTTTCCATTTTGACGGATACCTCGCTAGGGTCATATATAAGGAGATTGTAGAAGCAGTTGCTTAATGATTAGTGTGTTGGACTACTTAGCGAGAGGTCCCAGGTTCGATCCCCGGAAAAAAGGGATCTGTTCCACATCTCGCAAACATCTGACAAATATTTAAGAGTATTGCTGTCTGTATTGCTGTCTTGAAAAATCTCATTTCAGATTCAGTAAAATCTCTAAGTCCTTCGATTAGTTCCAAAAAGTAAAATAAATAAATTGGAGGTGTGGACACAGTCCTGAATAGAAACCCAAAGCCTTCCCAGAATATGCACCTAAGCAAAACCCCAACATGAGTATGTACGTTGCATTGCTAGTCCACCGGGTCGACAGTTGACTATAACCTAAGACAAAATAAACTGGGCGGTGGAAAGACATCCTTTTTCTTCATTACAATTGCACGGACATCATTTGTCCATTATGTTGCAGCTAATATGGGGTATGATCACAAGGATCCTCACTTGACAGTTTACCCAGTCTTGATTTCCGCCACCAATACTCCAGTATGGGACCATAATCTGATGGTTAACTCCAGACAAAGCTACTAATCTCAAGGCAAAGAGAGCAAAATTCGAATGAAAATCAACAACAGGTGGAAAGAACTCACTACCTGTGAAATATCACGGAAGCTTTGGCCAGAATATAACAGAAGCCGGACCAACAAACTATTACAGTTTGACAGGTCATCGCTATCTAAGTTAGTAGGGACTCTAACTGGTCATAAGTTCCTTAGAAACCACGCAATGAAACTAAATCTCAAAGATGACGATATATGTAGACGCTGCGGAGACGAGGAGGTCCACAAGGACACACCTCACTTCCTTTGTCATTGCCCGAGTCTCTGTCACTTGAGGAACAGAACACTTGGAAGCTATTACTTTCATGACGTACATGAACTTTCTGATGTCTCACTGTCTGATCTTTACAGGTTCCTGAGGACATCGGGATGGCTAGACAGCGTCAGGTAACCGCAAGAGGAGAAGGAATGGAGACCACCGATAACACCAACGGTCAACCCCCAAAAAGGGCATCACAATGGGTCCACGAGGATCTGAGTGAGGTATTGCAGGGCTCACAATGCTCTACCTAACCTAACCTAATCTTAAGGCAATGTCTGAAATACAGAGTCTGGCATATAGGCACGACCAACGTGAGACACGTGAGAAGAGCGCCGTCTTGAACATTCTGTAAGGGTTGAACTGTGCATGAAGGAGTCTATTCGAGTTCCTTGAACTCAACCTAGAAGGGCAAAAACAGATCCTAAAGAAGACGAAGAAGTAAAAAGCGGTTACATGTCTTTGTCTATAGATTCTGAAAACACTTTCTATCGCCCTTTTCTAAGTAAAGAGGAATGAAAAACTAACGAATGAGTCTTTATTTATCCACACAGATGGGTCAAAGACACAGTAGTATATAGGACCGCCCACCGTACCGCTGTAGTCAAAGTGGAACTGAACGTACAGAACTCTACAGCAGTGCCTTCCAAGGGAAGGACATGGAAACCATTATGATGGAAATTATATCATTCTTAGTGACAATTGACCTATCATAAAACAATATGTTCCTATTAAAATAAAGTCCAAGCTAGTTTGGGTCTCAATGTGCAATAAAAATCACTGTCTGGTCACAATGATTCAACTGGGAAAGCGAAAACTGATGAACTTGCAGAAAAAGGATCTGCAAATCATCAAAATAAAACACTTCAAGGGATCAAGTTCACATTCCCAACAAGAGGCGGAAATCGCTCACTACCTGTGATACATCGAATACCCGCTGTCCACGAGCAGACAAAGGCAGAGCAAAAAACATACTTAAAAATGACAGGAAGTCGCTGTCAATGTTGGCAATTGCACTCATAATTGCACTGGCCATAATCTTCTATGAAACTAGACAACAAAATTTAAATTCAACGATGACACTGTACGCAGAGAATAAGGCTATGAGAAGCCTCATGATGATATACCTCACTACATATTTCACTGCCGAAGCCTATGACACTCGAGAAACAAAAGTATAGGAATATCGAACGTACGACATACGTATAAAGCTAAGATTACACATGCCACTTTTTATGTCAAATTTTGACATGCCGACGTCGTTGTGGCGTAAACATTTGTTTTAAATTTGTGACTATGTGTGAACGCCTGCCAAGCGTTTGGAAACGCGGGCTGTCGAGGCACAGTGACCAGTGACACAGTGACCACAGAATGCCAGAATTTTTATGACGTCTGCATGTCGAAATTCGCCACGAAAAATGACAAGGGTAATCGTAGCTTGAAAACTGGCTACATATTGTCTCACTTACACTGCTTTTTACAGCACAATTCGTCCCCAAAGACGCTTCCACGAAAATGAATTCATCTGCGATGTATCACTAGCTACAGACGCGTTGAGCCCTAAATAAGCGAAAAAAGATTTGAGAACTCAAAAATGTAAAAGTATTCTTAACAAGAACATGGAAAATAACTTTCTTCTAGTTCCGCATAGGGCTGGACACTCCGATTAAAAATATGCTCAGCTGTTTCGGATTCCTCAAGGCGGAATTTGCACTCCAGGAAGTCGACTGGGTGCATTTTGGTAAAGCTATCGGTAAGGATATCGCAAACCGGGGGGACTTGTTAGGTACCCTACATCCTTTCTGATGTCGTGTCTGAGTAGATTTGAAAAGTTCTTGACATTATTGTTTAATAGCTCTTTTGGCATTCATTGGGATGTTCTCCCAATATCAAGCTCCCAGCTTTCTATAGCTCAACTGAGAGTTGATTTGGTTATCGCATAAGAAAGGGGTTGTTCTGTTTAGTGGGGTTTCCGAATCACTTTTGGGAAATCGCACAAGAAAGGGGTTTTCCTGTTTAGAGGGAGTTTTCGAACAATTTTTGGCTAGCTCATCAGCTTAGATTCGTCCTGGTACTCTGCGACCAAGAGTATCAACGGACGTTGTCCTGTTGCATATGAATTAAAACTCGCCTATCGTTCCGCCGCTATACACTCCTTCAAAGCTGCATTAATCCAAACCCTGCACAATTTACAAAAAAAAACCTCTTCCGTATTCATCGATCTATACTACATCGCAACGGACTCCATTGAATACCACTCAAATGAAATGGCCAATACCGCCAGGCAAAATCGGCCAAAACACCGGAAAACAAATTTCCTCCATTGAACGCAATCAAAAGTCCATCTCAACTAAACAGTAAATATTTCGTTTTGTTATTATTTTTGCATCGATTCCTCATCATCCATTTTCGAAATAAATTATGCACAAGCACCGCACGCACGCATATATCGGCATATCCTTGTGCACGGATAAAGTTTGTCCATGTTTTTAGAAAACATATTCTCAAATCGTAATCCGATAAATATGCAGAAGGTATATCGAGTTAAGACTGCCTGAGAGGAATTGAAAAACTTTGTAAAAAAATTCAATCTCTCCCCCGCTCGGTTGTGACCTGTGAGTTGTGAATTTCAAAAGGATTTCCTCATTTCATAATTCAATTTTCTCCGTCCATCAAAATGCATCATTTCATTTTCATTTGACCAAATTGAATGAATATGTCCCATAAATTGGTGACTTTGGCGTGCTTTTCCGGTCAGCAAGTAATTGGTCCGTTTTGTGTTGATTTTTTTCGAAATATATCCTGGCATATGGTAGATTTTAAAATATTCAAAAGGCCAGCCTTAAATCTGGTGGCACTCAACTGCATTAGTTTTGCGAACGAAGCCGGATAAAAGGATTTCCATTTTGGACTTATGCTCCTTTTTGATGGGGTGAATTCGCCAACGTTGAGTGCAGCCAATTAAAAGGCGCTCTTGTGTGCGAGTGTACCCTTTTGAATGGGAACAAACGGAACCACGCATGGAGTGGATTGTGCAATGAATGATGGATGAGGCGCTGCATAACGTGGGGGGAATAAATAAACAGAAGTGATCCTCACAACCATTTGCATCTGTGATGCAAATGAAGACCACAGTCCTTGAACTGCATGCCGGGCGAATGCACTAAGTCTCCTCCATGGCAATGTATGCTGAACTCCGATTTTGTGTCGAGGCTTTTAGACACGCGCGTAATGCTGTTGCTATTCCTAATGTCGCCTACTGAAAACCGTTTATGAATTCAGCTTTAAAACCCAAACCACGCGCAGTCCCATTCAACTGTTTCTACTTGAGTCAATGGTTGCCACCCAGCAGTTGATTGACAACTCGAGTTCCATCCAATCAGATGAACAAATTGTGAAAAAAAACAGTGGAGAAATAATTTCCACGAGTCCACACAACACCATACCTAATACTACTGCAAATTTCAATTTCAATTTCGAACCAAAAAATTATCAACAAAAAAAAATAACAGAAAAAATATGTTTTCACAGAGAACAGAAAAAAAATAAATACAGAGAGAAATAACATCGAGACAAAGATGGGTGGGGGAAAACCACCATCCAGCCTCCCCCTAACCTGCCTGAATCCTTCAGCTGGTCCATGAAATCTTTTCCAGTTATATCGACCAGCGAATTGGGGTCCATGTTCGACAATGAGTCCAAGTCAGGGTCACTCATCACAGACACGTTGCATAGGTTGGTCTGCAGTTGGCCAACGAGCTTCTTAATCCGATTTGTCTCAGCGACCGCATCTGTTGTGTCGGCGTACTCTCGATGGCTAGAGATGGTTACGTAATGTGTCGGCTGCAAAAAAAAAAAGAAATGGTTTTCTCATTAATCTGTTTTGTATAGGTAAACGAATATTTGTATAAGAGGAAAAAGGGTTATAATTTAACTTTCGACACTAGAAAAGTGCAAACAAAAGGCACGTATAGACCGCTCTATTATGGTTGGGCTTTTTATTCGGCCCAATCTTTTGTGCTTGCAATTAATTAAATTGTTTTGTTTAATTTGGGTTTTATGTGTTTTAGGTTAGGGGTTTAGGGGTTGTGTTTGTCGAGAGTCAGACTGATTTTTAAATCGATTTTCTCAGAATGTGCTACATTATACGGAGGAGCACACAACATCGACGAACGATAGAGGATAGACAGCTCTAACTGGAGTGAGTTAGGGACTTTGCCTACCTTCACTCTGCTATAAAAAACTCTGAAATTGACACAGAAATCAAGCGAAGAGCAACGTTGCCAGTTTGGGTGTTTTTCAACCAGATTTAGGGTTTTTTTTTTTGTACGACGATGGGAAATCTGGAGGGGGTGGGGGGTATTGTTTTGAGAGGGAACATAGAGAAGTATGGGGTTTTTAAAAAAAAATTCAAGTTTTACAAAGCTTCTTGGAAATTAAAAAACAAAACAAATCATAGGTATAAATAGATTTAAGGACGAAAGGCAATAATGGTAAGGATATTGTTAAGTTTAGAGTGCTCGCTAAGAGCCAGTAAGCTGGAACAAGATAAATGTTAGCGTTAAATAAGATTTAATCGTTTTTGTCATACTATACTAGTTTAATTAAAGATACGAATAAAAATGAATTTAAAATGAAAAAATGGGGTTCTTTAAATTCTATTTTATTTGTATTTCGTTGTAATTTCCTTTTCGGGAACCTTAAAATGAGCTTCCGCAGAAAAATTAATGTTATAGGCCTTCTGTGAACGTAAGAAACGCTGAGCAACTTAATATATATATAAGAATGAGGTATCTAGCGTACAGATTATTCTTCGTTGTGCTCAGGTTCTCACAACTAAATGATTCAAAATTGAGCATGACCATCGAGAATGAAATAAATGTGTGTGTAATCGATCGATCATCCAAGGCTATATTTGCCAGTGAAAATTTGTTGTTCGAATATGTGGGGACTGTTTTCATTTACAAAACAAGTCTTTCAAAAAAAAAAAGAAAAGCTAATACCTACTAATTCCTACTTTTAAGCCGAAGGCGCAGTGGCTTAGTGGTTAGTGTTTTGGACAATTCTCAGGTTTGATTCACGAGCAAAAAAAAAAGCCATCTTAAGTTTTTTTTTTCCACTACGCCACCTCTTGCGAACGTCTGGCAAACATGCGAGAGTATAACTGTCTTGAAAGAGCTTCTCAATTGGCCGTTTGACCTCGGAATAAAATTGTAGATCCCTTCCATTCGTTCCAAAAAATAAAAACTCAATACAAAACCAATGGTAACGAGGAACTAGGCCTAGGGTTCCTTCGGACCTGTTCCGCTAATGTTGACCGTCTGGCAACGCTGGCGAAGAGTTACACTTGCCAGTCGCTGTTTCTTTGGCAATCAATCAAGCAAGGCCCCGTTCAGAAATACTAAGGGGGCTCTTTATAAGGCCCTCATCATACCAGTCCTGGTCTATGGCGCACAAGCATGGACGTAAGTAAAGGCAGATGAATAACTCCTGGGTCGCTTCGAATGCAAAATTCTGCGAGTTTTGTTTGGCCCCTTTGCGTTGAATGGCTTTGAAGAAGGAGATTAAACATAGAAATCTACGACGTTATCAGAAAAATACGTGTCATACATCAGTCATCTAAGAAGATTCTGGCCCGAAGAGTCTTCGATTAAGACCCAAGGGTCAACGCAGTATAAAAAGCCACCGGCCTTAGGTTGAAGAAGAAGACCTCAGCCAACTAGAAGAAGGGAACCAAGTAGAAATTGAATTACAATTTAGGCGCTGATCCTACATTTCAGAAACATAACATTCCAGTCGGGATGCACCGCTGACCAAAGTGGGGAATCAATTTTAGCTCTTTAAATCACTATTTCGGGAAACACACATAATGGTATTTCGGCTATGTTTTGTATCCAAAATATGACCGAACTTTAGTGAGCTGTGGTTGTAAGTTGGTTCACATGAAAAAGAAAATAATGTGAAATAGAAATACTGCGATAGCAATATAAAACGTACACACATAACCTATCCTCTTTAATGGGGATGCTAAAATACCTAATCGAGCACAATGTCATGAAAATGATAATGCAGGTAATATTACCTATGTGAATTTAAGAATTGCATTTCTTCGTACCAGAATGCAAAATATTCAAACGAAAATCAGTTTTACCACAAATATCAGTAAGTTGTAGAGGCAAAAACTCACGCGCTCAAGAAATATTGAGTACTAGCTGACCCGGCTAACTTCGTTCCGCCCAAATTCGTTAAGGTAATGAAAATAATAATTCCGAGCATGCACAATGCACATGCTACTCAATTTCTGTCGTATCAGTCAGCCTTTCGCTTTATCACTAAAGTCCTTTAAATGAATTTCACAATTTACATAAATGTGACCCTCGAGTTACATACATGTAACATGTATAAATCTGGCTACGAATTGGGTACACTCGCACCCAGATGAAACATCATTGAAATCAGGTCAAATGAAAATCTTCCGTTTCTCGAAGAGCGGTACAAACACCAGCCGATGTCTGACGCTAACTGCAATTGGGCAAAGTACGCTTATATGCATATACGGAAGAAAGAAGAAAAACTGATTTACTGCTTACCTGATACTGTTATGGGTGATGACTGATAAGTGTTTGGTTGTGTGTCGTATTGCTTTGTTATTATGTACTTAAGCATTATGTTAGGCTTGATGTTAAGCGGCTATTGACGTGCCAGTTAGTTTTTAGTATAATCTTCAAACGAACAAGTTGTGCATTGTGTTAATAAATTAAAATATATTGTAAGAAAGGTGTTTTGTTTTATTATTATTCTCGGTGGATTTCAAAATATAAGATTTTTAATTTAATTTTTTTTATGGGTGGTGCCACGCCCCTTTGTTCAATATTGACCAATCTTCACCGGTATACTCCTGGGCTAATACGTAAGATTGTGTGTAAATTTCAACTCAATCGATTCAGTGGCTTTCGAAATTTAAGGTTTTCAATGTTTTTTGTTGTATGGGCGGTGCCACGCCCCTTTGTCCCAAATTAGTCGTAACAACTCAGAAACCTTCGCGGGCTCATGCACAACAACTTTGCTAAGGATCATCACATGATCAAATGCATAGCTTAGGATTCTATAAAGGACATACAAACAGACATTCATTTTTATATAAGAGATTTAAAATAGTCAATTTTATTTCGAAGCTAGGTCCTTTTATTTTTTATTAGAATAAGAAAGCAAGCCATTAGCTTGCCATTTGCATTTCTTTAGGAGGGAACACAGGGTGCATGTACATACATTGAGGAAATGTTTTTTTTTTATATAATATTTAAATGATTTATTCTTTTAAATTCTACATTTTAAAGTATATGAGAACATGCAAAAAAGTTAACGAAAATAATAAGAAAGGAATTTGCAAATTTTAAAATATTTTCGCGTCTAATTTTTGGTAGGAACTGCTATTTTGGTTTGCTAAAAGCGACATAATAAAGTAAACATATTTGCATGTAGGTATGTCACGGAAATACAACTAAATAAATATAACGTTTATTTATATGAAAGTTATTGTACTAAATCGGTGCAGGAAGTTTATGATATTTCTAGCATTATTTCAATCATTTAAATAATTGTTTCCAATTCAATCTGCTGGAGTTTACGTATCAAAATTAGAAAGTATTCTCAGTTTTCTCCTACGATAATATTGAAACGTCGAAAGCAGCGCAGCGCACATAGTAAAAGTACAATAAAAAGTTTAATCGATGTTGCACTGTACAATGGCAAACAATTTTCAATACATTTTTTAAAATGAAAATTTATTCTTTAGCAGAAAAACTCATTAAAAGCTATACGAATCCTAAAATAATGAAGTCTCTAAATTACATATTTCGGTTCTTTTTATATAAATTCATTGTTCATCATAAAACGATTCGAGGTGTTTTTTTCTATACCACCCTATAATCGCTTTTAGGCTTGATGCGCCAAAGTTATAGAATTCTCCGTGTACGAAGCATGTTGCATGGGAGCTGTTCCAACTTCCTGTGTGTACATGTACACCTACATCTGACATTTACTGGTAGTATGTGTGAAGATTGTTTGCAAATTAAAGCAGCATTATACTATGGTAACATTCAGTGGTTACAATTTAGACTGTGCGTAGTTGATTTGCGTAGCTGTTATACGTAATGGCAACAAAAATGTCAAATAATTACCATCATATTGGAATGGAGTTTATCGACACAAAACCGAGTCAAAAATACCATGTGGTGAGTATAAATAAATAAATAAATAAATAGTTGGCGCAACAGGTCCGGAGCGACCCTAGGCCTAGCTTCTCACAACCATTCGTTTTGTGTGAGTTCATTTTTGGAACGAATGGAAGGGATCTACAATTTTATGCCGACTCCAAACGGCTAATTGAGAAGCTCTTTCAAGACTTTTATACTCTCGGATGTTTGTCAGACAGACGTACACGAGAGGTAGCGCAGTGGAAAAAAAACATATGTTGGAATTTGGGTTTTTTCGGGATTCGAACCTGAGACCCCTCGCTTAGTAGTCCAACACACTAACACTAAGCCACTGCGACTACTGTGTGGTGACTATAGCTTAAAGTAAATTTGGATAAGAGTCACAAATTTCTACTTGAGAATGGAGAAAGATTTTGTTTTTACCCGACTGGACACAGGGAGGGTTATGTGTTTCGCGCGTATCCTAAGTACGTTCCTACGTGACGCCCTGTAGCCAAAACGGCTTGACAGATTTTAGAGAGTGAGCTGTCACTAGATTCGTATTCTTCCCCGGAGTGTCATACTCATAAACAAATCATACTGAGACCCCCAACTCACAATCCTCTTGCCGCTGGCCCCCTCAATTTCCGCCATTTTGTTTTCCTATCCGTGTACGCCAATTCCTATCCGTTTTGCTTTGCCCACAGTGAAATGTAAAAAGATTAGGTGCGAATGTGTTGGTTGAGAGAATTTTTGACATTTGTCAATACGAATTTCTATGCAACAATACTAGCGCACCTAAACTTTTTGGGAGCGTAAAATTTAGCTTGTAGGCAAATAACTGTTAATCGGTCGAAGTTGGGGCTTGGGGGTCTCAGAATTGTCTCTGGTCATACTGTTAGGGTGTGTAGGTACAGTCTCCGATTGTCAATAATTTGTAAGGTATACATGAATGTAGCTTGTTCATATCTTGTTAGCTCTTTTTTTTACAGTCAGTCGGGTTTCTTTGATTTTTTTAAATTAACTTTTTTTATTATTTGACTGAAAGCCGATTCCATTGTTGGTCGCCTAGGGCACAGTCATCATGGTCATTCCATTAAAGCAGTGCCAACATTTTTCAGATACGACAGTAGCCACTGCCCATGCAACCGTCGCGTCGTTATACTCACAGTGTGCGTGCGTGTTTGAATATGCATAAGTGTTGTAAAAACACCGAACTTGCAAGTCGTGATAACATTGGGCTATCTTTTCAAATGGATCTGGGATGGTTTTACTGACTTCTTGCAAAAGCCATCTGAGTGAGCTACTAATATAAGTGAAACCACCCATTTAGGTAGAACGCTGCAAACTCATTTCCATAATTGGAATCCCACCTTTCTGTTACATGCGAAATACATTACTCGATTCAAGTTAAAACCACTGTATGGGGTTGTGGTATTTAAATTCCCATGTAGCACCCACTGAACATTATAGCTAACCCACATAAGCTCTGTAATTTTCTGCATCCTACATATACCAGCATTCGATACGCCAACGAGAGTCTCCGATTTCCCAGAAAACCGCCAAAAATCCTGCGGAAGACGAATATGACTCGATTGGCTAGGTCGGTCTGCCACACAAATAAATTTAGGACTCTTTCTATATTTTAGTTTTTGAAACTTTTGAAAAAAAAAAATTTCAAGGATAAACTAGTTTTGAGCAGAAATCTGCACCATGGCGGGCGGAAGTGGTAAGAGGGATTTTAATGAGAAAAATTCCCCATTGAAACTCCACGGCACGGTATCCGCTTACTGTTATCCATTTGACAATGTAAACTGAATAAAATGTGAAATATATCCTAAAATGAAAGAAAGGAGGAAAACAGTTTCTCACAATGATAGACATTTCTTTTTTTTTTAGAACTTGATCAGGCTCTGTGTGGGTGCTTTTAATATTTTTGTTGATTGCTTAGATCGAATTCGCATTTCAAAAGGATAATAAGCACCAGATTCCCATCAAAGCTTGAGATTTATGTTCGCCTTTGAAGTGAGGATGGAACAAAATGTTGTTTCAAGGATTGTCCTTTCTTGGGAAATCGATGTAAGTGGGATGATGAAAGGTGATCATCGGTGTATGCAGCAGACTTGGTCGGAGGTGGTGAGATAACAGTAGACCGGAATTTCCGCCCCCTCCCCCTTTTGAGATGATGGAGGGAGATGTCAGCTCGAGTTAATGTTTGCCTTTGACAAGGCTTTATTGGGATTGTACTTTGTGAGAGTTTTGAATCATTTTTCATTACACTGATGGGCTGTTGGTTATGGAAACGATGGTAGTTGAACGAAAAAGGCTTATTGTCAACTACGATTTAGATTTTGCGATATATGTGCAGGCTTTGCTGCTCGAAGGACGTATTTGATTAAGAGTAATGCGAAGTGGCGCAGGGAAGAGTTTGAAAAACTTATGGGGAATCAAATCTAAGTGGTTAGTTTTTTTACAATAACAGTAAAAGTACATCTCAATTGAGATGAAAAGAGATCGGAATCGTCTGAAACAGAGCAAGAGTGTGGTAATCTCATCTAATAAAAAAATAAATATTTGGCGCAAAAGGGACGTAGGGACCCTTGCTTCTCACAACCATTTGTTTTGTGTGAGTTTTTCATTTTTTGTACGAATGGAAGGAATCTACCATTTCATGCGCCGAGACCAAGCGGATAATTGAGTAGCCTTTTATGAAAGCTCTCGGATGGTTGTCAGACGTTTGCAAGAAGTGGCGCAGTGGGACCCTTCGGTTAGTAGTCCACTGCACTATTTTCTTTCTTTTTCATTTTAAATTTATATTTATTCTTTCTTATCCACTAAGCCACTGCACCTCCCTCTATTCCTTGTAAAAATTCAGAATACCTATGATGGTCGGTCGATTGACTTGAATACGCGCGTTTGCTTATGTAAAACTAGCTGTGCCCGCAACTTCGTACGTGGCGTAAGACTGTGTAATTTCCAATAAAAAAGATTTGACCGTTTTCTCAACGGCATATTTGTTTAAAATCAACAGTCTAGCTAAAAAAAAAAGCGGTGAACATTGTCAATGTGAAACAATAAATCAAACAAATCTATTTACCTAAAACACCAATTTAAGAAAATTAAATTCAACAGGGTGAGTACTAAAGTTTCACTTCCTTACTGTAGGTAGGTACAACGTAGGTAATATCAAAACAACCACTAAAACATAAGCCTTAACGGAAATTTCTATCTACACCAACAAAAAATAAATCAAACAACATAATTCACCTATATCATCTTTACTTCTTGAATTCTTCAATTCTTTACTGTAGGTATCAACGTAGGTATCTACTATAACAACCATTAAAACAAAAACCATGAACTCAATTTCTATATACACCACTTCCACCATACGTCATCAACCATCTGCGCATTTCCTCAGAAACACATTGTCGCTGTTTTTTTTTTTTTTTTCATATGAACGATAATATTTGATTTGGGAAATGAATTTATTTTTTTGGTGTTAGATTTTAAGTTGTAGCTCAGCTTCTAGAAGACATAGAAAGCTGTTAGTTTGGTAGTTTGTTTTGTTTGCATTGATTAAGAATTATTTGAGTAATGGCGAGTTAAAGGCAGTAAAGTCAGAAAAAAAACACATTTTGGTCAAAAACGCTCCAAAAGATAGGCATGGCAATGAAAGGGAACAGCCTATGTGTTGCACAAAATCTTAAGGAACATTTTAAAAAAAAGTTGCATCGAAGTCTGTGCAGTAGTTTTCACGCCATTAGGTAACAAAATAATTGCCTACAGTTTTATTATAAGTATAGATTATATTAACAAAACGCCCTATTTTGTTTTCTTGCTTTGTTTGTCCTTATTCAGTGTGGGCGCGCGTATTTAAATTTCAGAAACACACAGAAAAGCAGTTTTGTACCATGCTCCCACCAACGTGATTTAGCCAAAGTAATTTATAAATCACGAAACGCGTCCCCACCGAACTTTAAGTGATTTAGTGTGACATTTACGCCAACTTTGCTATATCAGTGATGGGACTTCTAACACTTAAGTGGTATTTCAATCACTTTTTACACTTTCGGAAATTTTACCAACCTGAACTCGAAATCTACCACCTTTTAACAAAGCTATTCGCTAATAATATTTATTTTCCATCATTAAATTCATCACTGCTACTCGCCTTACTTTTACCCATACACACTCAGCTATCAGTATTTTTCTCGAAGAATTGCATGAGCAAAAACTTACAGTCCAGTATACACCATTTACTGCGCCATTACTTCGTTATTTGACTGTATTAGTGCGAGGGTGTTTTGATATTTTGTATTTAATGATGAGTTGAATCTATGCCATTTTTTTTGTAGTTCTACTTTCAAAATTTTAATTCAAAATTTAAAAGCTGCCAAGAACTTCTGGAGAACGGGGAAGATTTTGAACCCCCGAAATTATTGGTAAAATATGCTTCAAAATATAAATTCACAGACGGTTGCCATACGAAGTAATAATTAAGTTTTTTCTTTTGAACAACAAGTGTGATTTTTAAAAATAATTGAAATTAATAATTAGCAATGACTTATTTATATTATTTATATATTTGAATTAGTATTTCATCGGTATAAATAAATGAATTATTTATCATGGACATTTTTTTTTTCTACCACTTTCATACCACCGTTTCACTTTCCTCAAATCCCATCACTGACTTTTCGTTCGCTGAATGAAGTGCTGAACATAATAGAGGTATGTTCGATTTTAATTTGTGTGGACAGATACGTAATTAAAATTTAAACACGTCTAAATCACGCAAATCTTAATCACGAAAATGTATGATAAATCACGTAATTAATGAGATGATTTAGCTAAATCAAGTGGATTTAGCTAAATCACGTTGGTGGGAACATGGTATAAGGCGTTTTGTTTCATCCTAAAGGCCCTTCTATCAAATCTTAGCAAATGCTAACGATGCGTCTAAAAAAATGGCAAAGTAAGTTATATTTTCCTCCAGAGTTTTCTCTTTTTGATGTCAGTTATTGGACGCAGTTAACAGATTGCCGAGTTTTTTCTGTATTGGACGCAGTTAACAGATTGCCGAGTTATTGCTTCTAAACTCGACCTGATGAGGTATAAGACGATCTTCTTCAAGAATTGATTGCAAATGCCCGAGCGATATATCGTCTAAAAAACTTTGAAAACAAGATGAGTCTATAGGACTTTTCTTCGTTGATTTGTTTGTTTTAAAAATTACTTCTGCAACTTTCCATTGACCGGGAATGTGTTGCATTCTATCGTAGTCGCGGCGTTTAAAATATGAAGAAGCTCAGTCAAAGCTTAGTGAAGTACACCAAATTCCCGATTTGCGTCGTTACTTACGACACGGCGCAAATCGAAACGACGCAAATCGAAATAACAATTCTTAATCTTAAGTTAAACTTCACTGTTGCAAATATGTATTCCTCCAAACAGATTGATTACCTTAATCCTAGGGAACCCAAAACAAAAAATGCCAACTGAAATATTAGTTTCGAAACTTCGCAAATAGGAACGAAGCAAAGTGAAGTTTTGGTGTAATATTATTAAGAGATCATCCGTAATCAGAGTTTTAAGTCAAAAAAATGTTGACCAGATTTATCGGCTACCTAAATAAAGCGTCTTTCAATAGCAACTTCGAACTTTCTGTTTGAACGCACCCTTAAACCGACTACCGAACTGTCAATGGCAAAATATTCAGTAAAACCAGCCCTTTCATCATGATGAAGTACACGAAGGAAAAACGTTCACATGTAGTAGTTTGCATTTTATTTAAAAAAAAAATGTACCTAGTCCTTAATGAAACCCCATTTATCAGCGGAAAAAACTATTCACTTCAGAATAATTTAGAATAGAATAGAATACCCCGTGTGATTCTCGGAAGTGTCAAGTAGAGTGTAGTTGTTGTAATTGCGTGCAGAAGATTATGTTTTACTTAGCTTTGCTAAAATAGATGTTTAATAAAGCACACCTCTATTATTATCAGATACGCTTAAGCATTGAACGGTTTAAAAGCAGTGTTCCCAGATTGAGGGAAAGTGCTCCATTTTTGGCGCTTTTTGAATGAAAAAGGCGTAAAAGAGTGTCACTTAAATAATAAAAAATCACTGTGAGACGTAGGTATGTTTGAAAATGAAAAGTTGAAACGTATTTTCATTTTCATTACGAACACATTTCAAAGAATGAATTGTTTATATTAAACATGAAAGAAAACAGCCCATCGAATGTCTAAGTAAGACTTTTTGTGCATCTGAATGCATTCACTCGTCTTGATTTTATCTCTAGTAGAAAAGGAAATTTTTGTACAACAATTATGTACATTTTTATGTGAAATGTTTATTTTAAGCTTGTGAATGAAAACAGTTACAGTTTTTAAGTTTTTCTTGTGAAATCAAGTGCGAGCTTCACTTAGGGAAGAAAAGGGTATTTTTTTACTTCAGCTGGGAGCACTGTTTAAAAGTTTCCTATATATGTCGCTTTTCGCGTTCAATTCAACTTTGGTTGACCTTATAGGAGGGTGCACTGTGTGTGTCTTTTTTTCTTTGTTTTTTTTTTAATGCATCACAAATTTCAAATGCAATTGCCATAGTTTCCCGCTTCAAAAGTCGTCTCAAAATGATTTGAGTAGGTGCAATACCTACCTTCAGAAATGATAACTAAAGGCCACCTCATTGGAAAAAAGGAGAAAAAGTTATTCTTCTACAAACAAAAAAGTATTACAAAACTTTTCTAAAAAAAAAACAACCATAGGATGTACATATGTATACAAGAAAGATTAAAGGGTGTACCAGGTCTGGTGCTCTTATTTGCATAACTTTATCATGCCACAACAAAATATAACGACAAAGTTTTCCAATTTATGAGCAGAAAGAAACACAAAGCTCGACTCCACCGTTCATGTCCCGAAATGCACATAATTTGTGTATGTATAGTTAGTCATTTTTTGGACCCCCCGTACATTGTACATGTACACCAGTGCGTAAAGCATTCCCAAATTTGTTCGAATTAATTATTTTTAAGCACACAACTTACATCCAACCAATGTTCGCCGGGGAATACGGCTATCAATTCAGTGTTGGGCTCCAGGGTTCTGAAATACTCCTCATCGTCAATTTCCGTTCCGTCCGAGTCCAAGTGTATCGTGGGCAGGAGATCGACTTTTTCAAATTTTTCCGCCACCTTTGTACGGATCTCCTCCAGCGAAGAGGCAACCACTGCCTTCTTAATAACTCGTGTTACATCCTTGACCTGCAAACAGAAAAAAAAAATTCCATTACATTCTATTGTTCATTTGTGCATGTGAATCCTTGTAAACAAATTTTGAGTTTTATTGAAATCCGATTTGATTTGCACAGCAGCAACTATCTCTTTGCACAAACTGAAAGCTAAACAACAACAGAGGGAACAGTGAACAGTCCACTTGACATATTAAGGAGTTGATTGAAAGGGCTCTTCTCGTTTTCATTGCAGTCACCACACAATGGTACACAAACTCTTCATGGATGTGTATAATGTCCTCGTGCACATGTTCACATACGGCTGGAGGAGAGTGTGCCATTCTAGTGCTTCGGGCCCGGTCTTATGGGGCTATTTTGCAATCGAGTGGGTGGTGGCTGGGTTTTCAATTTCACGAACGTGCTAGGGTTAAATATCTAATCGATGGGACTTAGACGGACAATGCCTGTAAGTAGGTGGTGCGGATTGCTGCACTAAAGATAATTGTCTATGTGGTCTTGAAGTTTACGGTTTCAATTTAGAGTACGGTTGGGATTATATATTTTGATTTGGAAACATACAAATGGATGGTAATGCTATAATAGCTGTCAGCAGTCAACAGCGTCGTCAGGTTTGTCCAAATGCTCGTACCCTTTGAATGGTGATAGTCCAAACTGTGCTGTGTCTGTACAATTTGACATTTGCCTCTTCACACATAGTGTTGGGGTAAAATTCAACTGAATGTTCAGTAGTCAAAACCATGACCATTTTCGACATGTTCTCGCTGTCGAAATAATGTCACACAGAGCAGTGGATATAAAGGGTCTTTCATTAAAGACTTGACTACTCATTTTTTAAATAAAATGCAAACTATGTACTTGAGATATCTCTTGTTCAAAAGTTGTATTAAATGCAATATAAATAAATGACGAATAGCAATGTTGATTTATTTCAATCAAACCGCAATGATTTTGATGTGTCGGTCAACCTTCCGCTTTTTCACTAAACTGACAATGTGAGAAACATGGGAAATCAAGATTGATGCCACAAATGCACAAACATCCATCGATTATCCACCTTGCAATAAATTATTTGTCATATTGAAAGCGAGACGCACGGGAAATTAAAGTCGCACGAATGGTAAATCGTTCTGATCGTTCTGTTTGCCTTTGAATTTTCCCCTCAAAATAATCACTTGCATGATATTTGATGTGAGCTTCTGCACCAGAAATCAAATGCGATCCGTTACAAAGTTTCGGTACATTGATGTTGTGCAACAAAATTTTAACTGAGCCGACTTCCAAAGAATTAAAAAAATTCAACTAATCCCAATAACGTTTTTTTTTTTACAATAAAAGGTAGCATTATGCCCTTCCTTCCAACCAAAAATCATAAAAATCGAACGATCCTTCCCCGAGTTATGAGTGCACATACGGACGTCAGTCTCTTTTATATGCAACTGTACCCAACCGGCTTTGCCCGTACCTTTCGTATTAAATCTTGTTCACATTTCGCAAATTGCTTTATTTGGACAATGTCCATTAATAATTTTAATTATACATTTTTAGAAATAGAGTTTGATTTCATTTTTGAATGGGACGTAACACAGTTCGTTTTCTTATCCCGCTTGTGTTTTTCAAAGTATCAACTATAGTGTCAAAAACTATCCGTAATTAAAAACTGGAAGCACCATATCCATCTACAAAATTTTAATCAACTTGGTAGAGCTTTTTCAGAGATCGGCAACAGCGCCACCTATCAGGTCCAAAAGTATCCTATCCTTCAAGCGGGAACGAAGAATATAAATCTACAAAATTTCATTGAAATGGGGTGAGCGGTTTCGGAGATCGACAACAACGCAATATAACGGGTCAAAAATCCCATCTTTTAATTTTGCGTTTAACTTGAAATACAACAATACGAACAAAACAAAAGAAGAATCATAAAAATTGCCTCAGTGGTTATCGAGTTATATCATCATCATTGAGTTTCATCCCGAAGGAATTATAGGTATAAATTAAGAAGATTATTATTAAAGAAAATTTAATTGAACTGAAAAACGACATATACGCCTACAACGCCACATGTTGAGGATTTTCCGACGATGTGCACTAAGAAATTCCTCCTCTTTGACGATATTTGCAGCACGCATTCTGTCAATTTTATGTAAAACGCCATAAGGTTACATCAAAAAAGTTTGAATTGTAAAAGCGCTATGGTTAAACTAGATATAATTTAATATGGTGGTTAAGTAGGTATTCTTAAATTTTCTCACTTTCCGCGCAGTTTTCTTAACATTTCATAAGATTCTTCTCCTGACAATAACAAACACAACAAAAAAAGAATTAGCGAAATCGGTCCAGCCGTTCACGAGTGATGCCGTGACCAAGGGAAATGGGGATTCATTTTTATATATATAGATAGAAGATAGAAGAAAAAGTCTTTAGAGCGGTTATTGAAGTTTTATTGATATCGAAAATGGGGTTTACGAGATATGAGTAGTTTGTAAGATTAGCCTTTTCGGTGAATCGAATTGAAAATTAAGGACGCAATTAATTTAAAAACATCAAGTTTACTCTATGTTTGCATTTTGGTCAAAATCGTTGAAATGAATTTTTGGTACGGTCTATACGCGTTTTCGAGATATGTAAAAATTTCAAAAGTACCCTTTTTCGATTTTCTAGTGAAAAACCGAGTATGTAGTCGTGTTAACCCCACATACTTTTACTCAAATATGAAGTTTTGTTGAAATCGTTAGAGCCATTTTCGAAAAAATCAAACTGGTATGAAAATGTTGTATGAGGAGTACCATTGATATTGAGGTTACGGCGCAAAAAAAAAGGCGCCGACCCGCAAGTAGGGATGCCATCGACGCAAACTTGGTGTTTCGTTCATGAACATCGATGTTTTGATAGCCGATAGCTCGACGGCAAAATTGTCAAACATCGACATCGTTCAGTCATTTCGTTTAACATTGCCAAGATGATGAATTATAAAATGTGCTTGTATTTGTGTAATAGCATTAGAAATGTAAAACCATTTCATACTAGGGTTGTCCCCCTCACACAGTTAAGGTTTTCACAGAAATTTTTATGGTGTATGTAAAAAAACATAATTTATTTCGTTCGTGCTTTTTCGATTGTCGCCGACCGACGTGTTAAGTTTGCTGTGCTCTCGTTTTTTTTCTACAGAACTACTTGCTTTGCTGTTTTGTTGTGTTTTTGCTATTGCAGAGCAGTGGTGGACGTCGTAGTTAGTACCTATTATATATTTCACATTTTGTCAGTACCTAGTTTACAATTATTAGCTATAACAAATACAATTAAGTTAAGTGTTTCAGTTACAATATTTAAATCAATGCTTGCTAATGTCAATTGAGCTTGCTAGTGCGCGTGGATCCTTTTCATGTAGTTTCTTTTGATGTGCTTGTGCTTTCATCCTTTAAATAATGATTTTTGCTGGTAAGATTAGTATATTTTGTTGTTTAAGTAGGTACAGTACTTCGTAAGTATAGCCAACAATTTGTGTAATGGAGAAGATAAATAAACATCAGAAAAACATCGATGTATCGCTGTTGTCGTGGGACGATGTTTTCAAACATCGATATTTTTTAGAATGATGTTGCATCCCTACCCGCAAGCCTCTAATTTACAAATCTGAAGATTAACCGAAATCCGGGCAGGCTTTTAGGCGGTAGGCCTCGCCACAGATGGAGAGACGAACAGAATTTTGCGACTCACTTTTTGGAGTTCGTCTATTAGAATTGATTGATTGATCTCGAATTCGAAATTTTTGATATGTAAACATCTAAGCGCGCGTTACTGGAATCCGGTGGAGAACTTCCACACATTTAACTTGCGGGGACGGAAATGAGTCACGGAAATGCGTCACTGTGTTTTATTATTGCAAACATTTTATCATTGCATACGTTTTTATCATTGCATACATTTATGAGCTGGGGCATATTAATTTCAGCTTTTTGTTGATGTGAAATAAAGCATGTTTTTCATATATGATGGTCTCACATTTCTTCCCTGTGACGGATATTTCAAGGAAATTCGGTGCCAAATCTTTCGTGAATTACCAGGCACGCAGAAATCACAGCTGGACAACAACTAACAAAAATGTCGTTGACCAGCACCTCTGCAATATGCAATGCAAGCCGAATGAAATTCCAATGAAATTTTCATTTACTGTGTAACAGTTGATGTCATTTAACTTGCGGGGATGGAAATGCAAACGGGTATTTGTTATTTCATAAGAATACGGTTATTACAATTCCCTCCTTTCTCAATCACGTGTATCAAGCCACACACATACCGCACGCACGGTGTTTACACATACACATATTTTGGGACTGTTGGATACAATAGCTTTCTCTTACTACGTAATGGAGAATGTTAAAAAGGAAAGCCTGCCTCTTAAATCCTTTCTGGGAATTAGCAGTAGCTAAAAATCCATTATTATCTCCTCCTTATTGGTGGCCCTTCATATGCAAACAACTCACTGCAAAAAATGTGTGTCCTACCACACTTTCTTAGTTTGTACATAAACCATAAACAATTACACAAACATAGGAGTATACCCCAGGCGCAAACTTAAAATACAGATCGCACTCCATTCACCACTGATTGTTTTAGGTCCACTTACCCCCGAACGATGAGCATTAATTATCTCCCCACAACAGTCATGACATTCAATTTCAAATAAAGGAAACAATTTACAAGTCAGTTTGTATCCCCCTGCAGTCCATTCCTTCAAAACCACAGTCATTTTAAATTTCACACACTGTCAGCTCCGGAGCCACTAAGCAATTCAAAACAATAGAAACTTCTGACGACGACACATCTCAAGTGAATGCTTTTAACCTGATTAAAACTATCTGCAAGCAGACTCCCTAAATCCCAATTCCAATACGTTGTACTCCCACTTTAGTCACGTATCGCAAGAGTTATAAAACTTGGAAAGGATTCCTTTTTTTTTATTCATTTTTAAACTATCAAAAGCTTCCGAAACTGTGAACAACAATTGACACTACATAGAAAGGGTCCGGCACACAAAGGCTAAACCCGTCTTTCATTCGAAATAAATAAATCACTTCATTTCCGATAAAGTTTTTGACTAACTTGAGGAATGTGTTGAGGAATTTTCGCCCGGCGAAAGAGGTATCTGCTAAGTCAAAGTTTTAAAATATTATACATTTTGCGTGTCGGAGAGAAAGTTTGAATCGATTTTTTTTCACGAATTTTTTAGCACCCGTTGTGAATGGAGTGGAAAAATACAAAATGTTTTCAGTCGTCGAAAAATTGCCTACTTCTCTTGCATAAGTATCGATCCATTAGGAACATGAAAACTTCGTCGGGTAAAACAGCTACCCCCACAGCAAAATCTCGCATCTCCATTATCGTCGTCATCGTCATACAAAAAAAAAAAAAAGGAACTCCGACCAGCTTAAGTGGCTGCACAACTATTCGCTGCTAACTCCATCCACTCTATCACATCACAAGGATAATATAAAAATATTGCCGCTTCCTCAACACTTTTTCGTCACCGTACAGTGGCAAATGGCAATCTGTAGGGGATCATCGTTCTACACGTATAGTACGCCAGTGATGGGACTTCTACCACTTAACTGGTATTTCTATCACTTTTTACACTTTCGGAAATTTTACCAACCTGAACTGGAAATCTACCACCTTTTTCTTTTCCATCATTGGATTAACTTAAAAATGATTTTACCTATACCTACTAACAATACTTTTACCCATTCAAATTCAGCTATCAGTATATTTGTGCGAGGGTGTTTTGATATGTTTTGACATTTTGTGTTTAATGATGAGTTGAATCTACATTAGGCGTTTTTTCTGTAGTTCTTTTAAAACTTCAATTTAAAATTAAAAAGATGGCATGGGAAATTTTAAATTCAAAAACCTTTCATCATAAATGTTACAACTTTGTATTTACCTCATACCTAGTACATCTCAAAAATATAAAAAATGAGAAAAGAAACAATTAAATACCGTAACTGATTTTGGAGATTTTGAATCCCCGGAATTTTTGGTAAATTATGCTTCAAAATATAAATTCACAGACGGTTGAAATACGAAGCAATAACTATTACTATTTATTAATAACGAACTAGAAGTTGCGGTCGGCCGCTTCGTCAATATCGTACAGAAAGCTGCATGGAATAATACTCCTCACCAGCAGAGAACGTCGAACTATAACTGCGTCAAATACCCGCAGAAAATAATTAATATGGTCAGAACAAAACGAAAAGCGCGAAAAAGATGGCAACAAACTCGAGCTCCGCAAGATAAAGCAAACTTAAATCTACTTACTAACTTGCTAACAAAGTCGATCAATGATTTTAAAAATGACGATGCTAGAAATTACCTCGAAAGCCTAACAGCAGAAAAAGAACCCAATTACTCGCTTTGGAAAGCTATTAAAGCCACAAAAAGGCTGAAGATCGCAGAGCCGCCTATTAAGATGACCCAAGATGTTTGGGCAAAAAGCGACAAAGAGAAGGCGGACGTTTTCGCAGCTCATCTAGAAGAAACTTTTGAGCCGTTCGATAATCAAGCGCTTAATGGAAATATTTATGCATCAGATAGACGAACATCTGGAAATCATATAGTTATAAACGCTACACTCACCGAGCTCGGACAAGTAATAAAGAAAATTAAGCCCAAAAAACCTCCGGGCTATGATCTGATCACGGGTGAACTCCTAAAAATGCTACCTCGGAAAGCATTAACTAAGCTTCTCCACATTATAAACGCCGCGATCAGACTACAATACATCCCGAGTCAATGGAAAATCGCGGAAGTCATAATGGTTCTAAAACCAGGCAAACCACCGAATGGAAAAAAGTCTTATAGACCCATCTCGCTTCTTCCAATTATTTCCAAAGTTTTTGAGAGGATATTACTCAGCCGCTTACAACCAATTATAGAAGAAAACCGTCTTATACCCGACCACCAGTTCGGATTTAGAAGCAAACATTCGACAATCGATCAAGTGCATCGGATAACTGACATAATAGAGAAAGCTCTGGAAGAAAATCAAATTTGCTCTGCCGTCTTCTTGGACGTTTCGCAAGCATTTGATAAGGTTTGGCATGAAGGCCTCAAGTGCAAATTACATAAGACAAATTCTCCCCGAACGGTTATGGAAAATTCTAGAATCATATCTAAAGAATAGACTCTTTCGTGTCAAACACGGAAACGAATATTCGGAATTTAAAGAAATAAGGGCAGGTGTGCCGCAAGGAAGCGTCCTTGGGCCTCTCCTGTACCTGCTATTTACGCGTGATATTCCGCAAATAGAAAGTACTACCGTAGCTACTTTTGCCGATGACACTGCTATACTAGCAGTGGGTACAACGACCAAAGAAACAAACAAAGTATTACAAGGCGCGCTTAACCGGGTCTATGAATGGACAAAATCATGGAGGATCGCTCTTAACGAAACGAAATCGGTCCACGTGGATTTTACGTATAAAAAAAAACAAATAACTTGCCTGTATTTATAAATACGGTACAAATTCCGTTTGCAAACGAGGCCAAATATCTTGGAATGTCTCTCGACACAAAACTAAAATGGAAACCGCATGTAAAGAAAAAATGCGAAGAACTTAAAATCAAATATAGAGAACTTTATTGGTTACTCGGAAAATATTCCAAGCTTACCGTCGAGAATAAGCTTTTATTATATAAGCAAGTGATGAAGCCTATATGGACATATGGTATACAGTTATGGGGCTGTACCAGCGAAACAAATCTAAAGTTTTTACAAACTTTTCAAAACAAAGTGCTAAGATCATTCGTCAGTGCACCGTGGTACATTAGAAATGAAGATCTAAATAGAGACCTCGGAATTCCCACCGTCAAGGACGGAACGAAAATATGCGCTCGAAAGCATAGAAATCGATTATTAGGACATATTAATAGCTCGGTCCGTGAAATTCTCGATGAAACAAATTTATTGCGGCGTCTACAACGAACTAAACCTTCGGACTTAACCCGATAATTTTCAACCGCGTTAAAATTGCGGAACGAGCAGGATTTTTCGCCGGAATGTTGCCTGCCAAACGTGTAAAACTTCGTGATAAAAAATTGCTTGATAAGTCATAACTTAGTTGCAGTACAAAAGAAATTTGATGGAGGTGGTTTTAGTGAGTAAAAATCTCACACCGAGTGTTCTCATAGTGTCTTCTAGAAGATTTTCACCTACCTCGGAGAAAAAAAAAAAAAACCATTTAATTGGCATAAATAAATGAATTATATACCATGAAAAAAAACTTGTTCTACCACTTTTCTAACACCTTTTTAAGCTATCTACCACCGCTTCGCTTTTCTCAAGTCCCATCACTGATAGTACCTACTGCTACAGCGAGCCTGAAGAACATACTCCTTTCTAAGTCGCATCGTGTGCTTTTTTTTTTTTTTTTTCTTTTTTTTCTGCTTCTTGTTTTCTGTTATCTTTGTAGATAGACCACATTTTTATTTCAATAATGCAATGTGAGGACAATAAAAAAACAGCACATTGACTAGGAGCACCGAGCAAAATGTCGTCCTTGCGAAGAGTATGCAAAATGGAGAAATTCCATTAAAATTGTGTTTTTTCTGTGTTCCTATATCCTTTTTCTGTTTTTATTGAAAGCTTCCTCTCTATTAATCCAATTGGAATAGAAGCGCGCACGGAGGCATAGCGATTATGCTGACGCATTTATAAACCCTAATGTCATTTGGAATCAGTCCAATACAAGATTCGAATATGTAGTCATGTGTTGGCGGTTTAATTAGTGCACGCTCTGCCCGATGTTTGCATAAAATGAGAAATTCTGTGCTCTAGTCCAGATCGTCGTGGAGTGGCACGGGGACCTATTGGTGGATGCAGTTAACGAAAAATTACATGGGCCAATACTAACAACAGCCGCACAGACTTCCGGCATGTGGTTAATGAACACAAAGAGTGGATTTAAAATTTCATGGAGCTTAGTGTGTGGTCGGGAAATTACTTGAAAATTGCTCTTACGAATTTATGTAGACCCAAGACTGGAAGGTACATTGTTTTTGCTGCGAGCGTATGAAAGGATTTTCTCTGAGAAATAATATTCTGTATATTTTTTTTTTTTTTCTTCTTTTTTTGTGGTTGGAGGGAGGGTTATAAATATTGCCTGAGGTTGTGGTAACAATAAAGGGGTATCAGGAGTTGTAACCTCTGTCTGGCTGAACCGTCGTCAACCGTTTGACGGCGGTATGGCGGTAACATTTTAACTTTGTAAGTTTCGTGTCAATTACAGTAAGTGGTTTGTGTTTTTGAAAGAGAAAAGTTTGTTCGAAAATATTATGGCGGGCTGGAATTGCTACGGTCTATAGCAAAACGTGGCAAGTACTTGTCAAGACTTGAATACGTACTAGTGCCTATTACAAGTCCAATGCTGTGGATTAAATTTGAACCCGCTAAATGCACGTTTTTATTAACATTTAAATACAACGAACATTCCGCGATTCTAATAATACATTTTAGTATCCAGGATACATTTTTCGAGTTCACAATGGCCTAATGACCTAAAAAAATGTAGTGTGAAGTTTAAAAATGATTATTCGGGTATAAATCTACGTGCAATAGTCTTAGAACAATAAATAACAAAAATGTGTAAAAACTCTTCAAGTTTCAAGCTAGACTTGAAAAATTTTAACGCGAATTTACAAAAAAAAAAAGGCGTCCATCAAGCGGCAGTATAAGAGCCAAAGCAAGAACCAACCCAAAAGGTAGAGCCAATCGCATTTCATTTGCTCGAGTTCCCCGAAAGAGTTCGCCGGTGAGTTCTTCTGAGAATCCCAGGCGATAAATGTTTGTAGTGAAATGGCCGCAGAAGAAAAGAATGCAAAGAAAAAAAAGTGTTTTCGATGACCTGAAAGTATGTGGAAGATTTTTTTTGTAAGTAAAATCGGCTCAATTTCATGCAAATTTAGGACTATTCGGCTCCATGTGCATTATGAAAATCTACTTTGGTTCCATAGTGCTACATTCTAACTTTTACTTTTTACTTTTTTTTCGTTTGTCCCATTATTGGTAGTGAGCTCATACATTCATTTTCGAACACACAGATTTTGGAACTCCCATATGGAATAGCTTTATAAATATATGGCAGTCCAAAGTCTACGGTGTTTCAACATGTGTTTCTTATAAGTGGTTTGTCCTGATATGAGTGTTAGGTTAGGTTGGGTTAGGTAAACAGATAGGTAGAGCAGGTTGAGCCCTGCAATACTTCACTTAGGTTCTCGTGGACCCATTGTGAAGCCCTTTTTTGGGCTTAACCCTTGGTTTTACATCGGTGGTCTCCATCCTTCTGCTTTGTGGTTACCTGACGCTGTCTTTCCATCCCGATGTCCTCAGAAAACTGTAAAAATCAGACAACCAGACATCAAAAAGTTCATGTACGTCTGTTCCTCAGGTGACTAAGACTCGGCCAATGACAAAGGAAATGAGTTGTGTCCTCGTGGACCTCCTCGCCTCCGCATATCAACATCTTTGAGATTTAGTTTCGTTGTGTAGTTTCTAAGGATGTTATGACGAGTTAGATCACCTATACGAGTGTTACTTACATATATCCGTCGTGGACTGTATTAATTAGACTAGAAACCTTGAAGGTGAGCATAACATGTACCAAAGAGTGCTACAGTATCAAAACTCTTGAAAGAACTAAAAAGAACTGCGCTTATAATGACGTTCCACAAGGCTCCGTTACCGGGCCTTTCCTTTTTTTTTTTTTTGTTGTGCGTTTGAAGGCGAAAACTTCAAACTGTTTAACTAGTATTGTCCTAGCCATTTTCTTACCGCTTAAACAGAGTCTGAATCGCACCAATGGCCGTAAAGCATTACTTAGTGAGAATCGAAATTCAAACAAAAATAGGGGCCGCAATATTTTCATATAGGACCCCTATTCTAAACTAAGAAAATAAAGAGAGACAGCTCAAAAGATGGTGCAGTTGATATCTTACCTCGCGATTTTGATTTGTTTTAATCACGGGATGATTTGTTTCGTGATTAACTGGAATTTGAACTATCCACTCAGTGAGAGAGTTCATTACCACTACACCCAAGGCGCCCGCACAGAAGTCTTCAGAACGGCGAACTCTATGATGTTTTGGAAGGAAAAATTCGACCCAAAGAGATCTTCTTTTCACCTAAAATTTGTCTCACACATTTCTTCAAAATTTGATATACATACTCGTTACTCGTATATAAACCGAACTTTCTTGACTTTGTTTTTGACATGTTTTCATAGAAATTCAAGTTCTTAAACCACCACCTTGTTTTGAAAACCTTTGCATCAAATCAAATATTTGCTACAGCCCCAACTTGTCTGCAAAAGTTTCCCAAAGTTGGGAAACACTCGGCAAAGGAACAGAATCCCTGCCATATTATATTCGAGACTATCTATATACGTTCCACACACATACGTAGTACGTATTACGTACGTAGAAGAAATTCTGCGAATGCAATACCCGCCATTGGGCTTGACTTATTGCGACAGCGCCGCCACTATAAACACCCGAAGGTGTTTCACCAAAAAGGCCTTTCTGACTTCGTTCAAGGACCGTGCATCTGCAGAGTCTCCTTAGCATAATTAATGACAAATGCTGCTGCAGCATTTCTATTCTTCAGTCTCGAGTATCTCAAGCTAGAATTTCAATTCAAGTGATTTATGGCACATACACGAATCAAATTAAAGCCCAAAATTGAATGCCCAACCCACATCGCTTAGCAATAACCTTCACAGTTTGTATGCATCGCATTTGGGGCCTCTCCCATATGAAACCAGCAATATCCTTCCGAGGAATTATTTATCTCGCATATAAATGCAAAGCATCACATTATTAGACAGACAGAGTGATCCAAACGTTGGTGTGCCAAAAATGCATTTTGATGAAATTTTCTTAGAGATTAAAACGGATTCGCATTCTCGAATGTTGGCAAGTTCTTTTCAATTTTAAATGTGATATCAATTGTGCATATGTATGCGTTGAACAAAGCTTCAGGCTTCGCCTACTAGCCACGTGCCGGAGAAGAGCTCGCTCTATATAATGTTTTGAGTTTGCTTAGGGATTTATATATACTACACTCCCTGTAGGCTATAAATAGGTCTCCCCTACGTTTGGAATAAAGTATTTTATAGGGAGTGAGGGCGTGTACTCGTTCTTGTAGCTAAGGTAATTAATTTTGCCATTAAAAGCAAAATCCTAGTTAAGTGGTTAAAGGACTACAATTGAATTCTTAATATAGGCATGACTGGAGGCGTGTGAGTTGATTTCTGGAGTGAGTTTTACCTGGCTAAATTCAAGTTGATGCAAAAAGTACTCACTTACACTGGAATTTGCTCCAACTAACCTAAATGGAATTTTTACTCGTAAAAGCTGTTTTAAGATCCACACCCTACCTTTAACGCTTGTGAAATATTCATTTCGACTTCCAGTGGTGTTTGACGATTTTCAAATTTGCTACCCTAAATTGTATTTTATTTTCTTGCATGTATAGCATCTTTAGAAGTAAGGGGTCTTTCATTAAGGACTTGACAGTTTTTTTTTTAATAAAATGGATATACTTATATTTGCTTGAATTATTAAACATTTATGAATAGAAATTGCCTTCGTTCATATATCAACCACAGCGGTTGATACGTTGAATCCAATTTTCGATGACTCGGCCGCACATTTCGACCGATAAGGACACTATTTTTGTTCAATATTGGCTATGAGCCCCTCTAAAATCACTTCTTGGCATTAGACCAATGATTTAATGTAGCTCCATAAAAAAAATCTAGAGGCGTTAAGTCACACGATCTCGCGGCAAATCGAAGGGTCCGTTTCTCGAGATAACACGTTCACCGAATTGAGACTTCAATAACTCGATTTTTGCACCCGCTGTGTGGCTTGTGGCACCGTCTTGTTGGAACCACATATCACTGACATCCTATTCATGCAGCTACTCGAAGAAATAACGTTCCAACATGTAAACGGTAATCGGTTTAAGCGTGCGTACATGTTTGAAGTTGTCAAGTCGCATTGTCAAGTTGAATAATCCATAGATTTTCAGAAAAACTGTCTAAAAATTTGAATGCAGATCTTGCACGCACCCAAGACAGAACCTGATGAAAGTGAACCATTAGTTTCTCAATTTGTTGATCACAGTCGGCCGACTTTAAATACCCAAAAGCATTCTTTTGATGCAAATTTGTCAACAACTGTGTCATGCAATTGGCGAAATTTGGACCTTTTAAATCAAAATCAAAAATACCAATTCTTTTCTTTTGAGTAGATATTCCATTTTGGATCCATTTTGAGGCAATAAGTTCGGTTTAGAGCTTTTAGAAATCTTTTAATATAATAGCAGTTTTTTTCTTATTATCAGCTATGATCTTCGATTTAAATGCACTTACAAAAACAACATATGATCCTGCTTTTCATCGAGATTACGAATCATGATCTGAAATTTTATTCTACTATCCCAATGAGTGGCTTCTTTCATTCTTAAACAACGGGTAATGTGGTTCCGACTGGAAGTCTTATATTCCAAAATGTATCATAACAACGATATTTCTGCTCTCTGAATGGTTTTAATATTTTTAATAAATGTATGGAACAAAAAGTATAAGTTTTGAAACTGAAAACCAGGAGGCTGTATAATTTTGAACTATTTTCAAAACTAATCGACAAACGCATCATGAATTTTTCCCCATTTCGGAGAATTTTTGACTTAATGAAGAAAATTGGAAAATGATATATTGTGATATTGAAATGGGGAATAAAATATACTCATGTTTATTAATTTTGCATAATTTAAAAATAAAACTCGTTTAGGTAACTTTCAAATAAATAAATAAATAAATAAAAAAAAAAAAAAATAGTTGGCGCAACAGGTCCGGAGAGACCCTAGGCCTAGCTTCTCACAACCATTCGTTTTGTGTGAGTTTTTCATTTTTGGAACGAATGGAAGGGATCTACAGTTTTATGCCGACTCCAAACGGCTAATTGAGAAGCTCTTACAAGACATTTATACTCTCGGATGTTTGTCAGACGTTCGCGAGAGGTAGCGCAGCGAAAAAAACCCTACAAAGGCGGAATTGGGTTTTTGCGGGATTCGAACCTTGAACCCCCGCATAGCAGTCCAACACACTAACCACTAAGCTACTGCGACTACTACTTTCAAATAAATACCGAACATAAAAACAGTTCACTAACTGCAACCCTTTTGCAAATTCAATATCAGCTTTGAAGTTCGCCGTTTCATTCGCTGTTCAACGTTATTGGGTTGGGGGTTTAAGGGTTGTGATGTGTTTTATGAGAACACAACCGTTCTCACTTAGCTTCTCACAATCAACTGGCTGGAGATTGGGTATCCAACCCTTTTTGGAAGGTCGTTAAAGGCAGCAGACGAGAGAGGGGGGAGAAGTGTCTTCTCACTAAGGCACTTCCTCTAGTCCAAGACGGCAACGGGGGAATTCTTTTGGTGGAATCAACGGTGGCGTCTACAGTTCCAGTCAGGTCGAACTATTAGTGTTTCTTCCCTATAAGAGCTGCTTCGACATATTCGGATCCCAGGTCTATAGGGATCTCCAATACTTAGCCAGGGTGTTGGAAAGGAGTTGGTGGCGGATGAACCCTTTATGGGCCAACGGCAGCGCTCATATCCCGAAGTGGGTTACTGGAGCCGGTAACTCGGCCCCTCGTCCAAGGGGTATAAAATAAACTGGTCCTCCAGGTTGGGGGTTGTGCGTCCGGGTAACTTCTTCTCGGAAAAACCTTATTAGTTCAGAAGCAACTACAAGCCTCGGAAAAGAACGGATCTACTGTTGACAACCTGCAAATCGAAATAAGGACAACGATATTCGGATCTGTTCGTGGAATAATCGGACATTGAATAGGCCGCGTGCAGCCGAGCAATTAGCAGAGGCCCTCGACTGCTATAAAGCAGACATAACCGCCATCCAGGAAGTGCGATGGGATGGGCCGGGCAAAAGAAGGATGAAAAACTGTGACATCTATTACGGTGATTGCTTTACGGAGTAGAAGCAGCGCTTATTTGGATCTGGATATGTCATACGCGGCAGACTTAGGCAAGAATTCTTGAGCTGTTGTGCCGTGAGTGAACGTGTTATGACAATCCGCATCAGGGCTAAATTCGCCAACATAAGCCTTATGCGCTCATGCCCCGACAGAGGAAAAGGACGACGCTACCAAAGATAGTTTCTACAACCCCTCGACCAGATATACGAGCAATGTCCTAAATATGACGTTAAAATCGTGTTGGGCGGTTTCTCATCTCAATACTCATAAAGGGACATGGTGGTCTCCGGATCAACAAACCGTCAACCAAATTGATCCCGAAAGAATCTTCGCCGACGTTCGAGATGGCTAGGACATGTAGTGCGAATGGACATCAACGCTCCGGGCCGCAGAGTCTTCGATTCCAATCCAGAGGGTCAACGCAGTAGAGGAAGACCTCGCCTCAGGTGGCGCGCACAAGTAGAAAACGACATCAACCAACTAGGAGTTCGCAACTCGAGGCAGTTGGCTAACACCGGGCTAATTGGAGAGGCTTGTTGGTTGAGGCCCTGGTTCACTCCGAACTGTAGCGCCACCAAATTAAGTAAAGTAAGTAATAACTGCAGTATCTTAAATATTTTTTTATTTACATATGTAGTTACCTTTTTAATTTATAATTTACTTTTAACCTGCCTCGTAACGTAGGTAACTACAAACAATTATAATAAGGTTCTCTTATTACCTATGCCGCTTTTTAAATCTATTCAAGCTTTTTTTTTTAATTTAACTCATTTTTTTTAGTTTTTACAATACCTTACTTGAATTCATAAAATTTTAAATTGAAAGATTTTGAATATTATTTGTTTTTATTTACGTTAGGTACTTCTTTATTTAATATTTATTTATTTATTACGTTCTTTGTATGTACATAACTACAACCATATATGACACTGCTTTTTTAATGCATTTTGAATATGTACCTGCAATATTAGATTTGAATAACTTAGTCTGTAGTTCTATACTCAGTTATTTGTGTTGCATTGCATATTTCAACATAAAACCTTAAATTAGTTTCTAGAAAAATTAAATAAAAAAGAAAAACTATGCAAATTTGAAATGGTAACACCCCCGATACTGCAAGTGAAATGTCAAACGAGATAAGAATTCCGTAAACAAAAATAAAGAACGATAAGCAATCGATAGAGCCGCAGATGAGTCGTTAAGTCTTAAGTCTTTTTTGAATAATTTTATTGTTTTGTTTACAAAATAATATTTTTTCTTGAGCCAAAGAAACTGGACGAAGGAAGAAACAAATGTTATTGAGGCTTACAGCAGGATTGAAGTCGAATTTTAGGAAGTGATGAATCTGTGCTTTTTTCTTCGGATATTGAAAAGACTGGATGTGCTATTTTTGTTTATTTTATCATCGCTTTGGAAAAGAAACTTTCAAATAAAGAAATTGATGGCCGGTTTGTTCAGTCTTGGTTATCTTTAATCATCGGTTATTCCAGCTGGTAACCATCGAATGTGTTTGTTAAGACAAATATTAACTAGAGAATCAGTTGTTTGGTTAATAAACCAGTGAAATCAATAACCAGCCGATTTCGAGCGGTTAATGAGATTTAACCACTGATTTTCTGTTATTTCGTTTGTTAAACATTTTTTAAGGACTACGTTAGTGTTCATTTTGACGTTTGCTGCATCTGCTTCAAAAAAAAACTTTTTGTACAATATTGTGCGGAAAAAGAGAAACATTCAAATAATAGAATGAACAAATATATAACGCAAGATGGAGTGAGCCATCGAAATCTTTCACATCGGTTTCGTTGACGTTTTCAACTGACACATAAACATATGTATTTTCGAATAAACGGCACACCAAAATGATGGATGCAAAGTATGAAGTAAGATTATTTTTGAACTTGGCCTATAAATTGAGATAAAGCACACGCGTTATAGGAAAATTATTGAAAGAATGAGAAAATTGCGATTGCCGTTGAATAAATTAACAAGAGTCCTAGTAACAAATTTGATTGGTTTTGGATTTATTTCGATTTTATTCTCAAAAAAATTCTTATTGTCTCACAAAAACAAAGTTTCATTCTTCAGATCTTAAAAAATGTCTGTATTATTTGTTTATGACATTTTTTCTTGTGTTTAGTAAGATTACTAAAACAAAATACATTAATAAAATACCTAACTAAATCAATGGCTCTGCGAAATAAGGCCCCAATGAAATACGGCCCCAATATAAAAGAAAATAAATCCCCAAAAAATTATGCAGGTGTTATTTCCTCCTAAGAAATGAAGTAAGTCCCCAAAACTATTTTTTTATTATTATTTGTTACCCTTCCGACATGGAATACGTATGGGGTCTTATTTCATATTTAAAATTGGGGTATTATTTCATTATTAAATAACGCCCCAAATTTGAGGCCTTATTTCATTTTCTCTTTTGGGGCCTTATTTCATTGGGGCCTTATTTCTTACCGCCTAGATAAGTTACTTATCAAAAACAAATTAACCCGAAAAAACAAAAAAACGAAAAAAAAATGTAACCAATGGATTCGGTCAATCACTGAATGACAAATTAACTGGAAAAATGGAACGACTTGTTGCAAAGCTATGGTTTGGTGACCGAAGTAGAAAAAAATAGTCAACAAACACTCATTGGTTATCACTGATTTATAATCATGGGTTAACCTAAATCTGTGGTAACCTAACCAAGGATTTAGACAGCTGTGACCAGACCGGCCCTAAGTAATTAATTGAATAAAGTACACGTGCCTACTCCTATTGTGACGTCTTATCTGTGTTTTGAAAACAGCTGTTGCCACAACTTAAAAATACAATTTTACAACGATCCATATCTTGTTTTATTTTCGTGATCAGCTTCCTTGGAATCAAAGCGTTTATCAACGGCCAATCGTTATTTTAGACCAGTCCTGAGCTTCAGCTTTAATTTTCCAATAAGCTTATGACAATGTTTGTATGTATAGGGCCTACTCAAAAAATACTCGACCGTTTACGCTGAATATTTAACACTTTCTTTCTCTCATTGCCAGCAGTATTAAGAGATTGGTTTGTATGAAATCCGATAGGTGGCATCGTTCTTTCTACAGTGTTTACCTTTATTGCGCATTCATGTATGACTGTGCTAAACTCGAGAACCAGTAAACGAATTTGGATGCGGATTTCACTTTGTACGAGTACTAACAACATAGTTGAAAAAGGGTTCACATTTTGAAAATATTTCAAAATTCATAAATTTGTTAATGCCATCTGTTGAAGGCGTCAAAATTATGTTTGATATTTTGTAACAGGAATTAAAATATGTCCGCGAAAGTAAATTTACGGAACTGAATGAAAAAACTTTGATTTCTACAATGGAAACCAATTCCGGGCTGCGTTTATCTCGTGTGGAACTTTTTCTCTACTTGATAATAGTTGCTCTGAAAAAAAACGAAAAGAAGATCGCTAGTAACGGGTGATTCTTTAGCTGGTTTGGTTTTGGCAACACTGGTTTTGACAGCTGACGTGTGTTAAGTACCTTGTGTCACTGTCAAACAGTGAGAGTTTGGTTTGCAATTTAACCATGGATCGTCTTACAAATGAACAACGCTTGCAAATTATTGAATTTTACTATCAAAATTCGTGCTCGGTTCGAAATGTTCATCGCGCGCTGCTTCCATTTTATGATCGGCATTCTCGACCTTCTGAGCAGTCTATTCGGAAGATTGTGACCAAATTTCGCACCAAATTTACTTTCTTGGACATTGAACCACCAACACGTTTACGTACTGTGCGTGGTGAAGAAAATATTGCGGCCGTATCAGCTAGTGTGACAGAAGACCGCGAAATGTCGATTCGGCGCCGTTCCCAGCAGTTAGGCCTTTGTTACAGCACTACGTGGAAAATTTTGCGGAAGGATTTGTGCGTAAAGCCTTTTAAGATACAGCTTGTGCAAGAACTAAAGCCAGCCGACCTACCACAACGCCGAATTTTTGGTGAATGGGCTCTTGGAAAGCTGGCCGAGGATCCGCTTTTTTATCGAAAAATTGTGTTCAGCGATGAGGCTCATTTTTGGTTGAATGGGTACGTAAATAAGCAAAATTGCCGCATTTGGAGTGAAGATCAGCCAGAAGCATTGCAACAGCTACCAATGCATCCCGAAAAAGCCACTGTTTGGTGCGGTTTATGGGCCGGCGGCATTATTGGGCCATATTTCTTCAAAGATGATGCGAATCGCAGCGTTACTGTCAATGGTGAACGCTACCGAGCGATGATAACAAACTTTTTTTTTGCCCGAAATGGAAGTTCTTGACTTGCATGATATGTGGTTTCAACAAGACGGTGCCACATGCCACACAGCACGCGAAACAATGGCGCAATCGCGAGGCGAGTTTGGTGAACAGTTAATTTCACGTTTCGGGCCGGTCAATTGGCCGCCTAGATCGTGCGATTTGACACCATTAGATTATTTTTTGTGGGGGTATGTCAAGGCTAATGTGTATAGGGACAAGCCCGCTTCGATTGACGCACTGGAAGCCAACATCCATGCATTCATTCGTGAGATACCGGCCGATATGTGTGAAAGAGTATGCCAAAATTGGACTCAGCGGATGGACTACCTGAGACGCAGCCGCGGTCAACATTTGCATGAAATTATCTTTAAACATTAAATTGCAAGGTTCAAACTATCGATTCAAATAAATATTTCATTCATTTTTTCGAATTTTTTGTGTGTTTTTTTTTTTTTTTAAAAAAGTTCTAAGCCTCTTAAAAAATCACCCGTTATAACCCAAGCTCCAAACGACTTGATGACACTCTCGTAAATAAAATATAAATGTATGCTCTGAAGGGTCTATAGAAGCTTTGGCATCAGCTTTGGAGGAAGTAAGGGCATCAGTAAACCGATACCAGAAAAGTTTGGACGACATGTTCTATGCCAAGGAGGTGAACCTATGCTATAGCGTTCCAGTGGCACTGCTTCACCAGGGTCCAACGAAACGTACCTACATATTTGTGGTGATTGTTGTACAAAATGTTTTGTCTTTACTTTGAGTAAGGCCCCATAAAAAAGTGATTGGTAGCGACCGCTTCAAATGAAAATAAGTAAAACTAACTTCGGGCAATACCCGTACTTAGTATAGCTCTGTCTCATGGACGCGTTTCAGCAGTCCCTGAAGCTATTTGTAATTTTAAAAAAGGCCACGTCCATTAATTACTTAATTTCACCCAAACGCCTCATTTCTGAAGTTGATCCATACGTACGTGCCTAAATTAAATATCTCAATTACGAGAATGAACCTGTCCCATCAGGTGCTATTGCTCATGGGGCACAAATTTTTCTCTGCCAACCTTGAATTAAATACGAAATCTCAGCACTCCCTCTCAATTTTCATTATAGAAGTGACCTCCGCAGTTTGCGCAGGCAATTTTTAATTACCCACACTCGTTGTGAAGTTCCCATCATTATACATGCGAGAGCGGATTTTCCTGATGGCTGGGAGCAATGGGCAAATTGCATACAGCATACAGAATATCCATCAGTCCAGAGTCGGCACAGTTAACGTGTACAATTTACAGCGTATGCGTTGTTGATTGCATTTCAACAGTTGTATTGAGGCACTTGTTTCGCCCTCCAAAGAACGAAAATATCATATGATACAGAAAGCGTAACAACTCCGGCTCTCCGATTAATTTCCCCAGTTAGTTGTAGAGGTCGTTTCATTTTGAATTTTAAAAACTCACAGACTCACACACGAACATTTGTAATCCCCCCGAGAGCAAGGGAGGCCTAAATATTTTATAAGATCACCGTGAGCATACACGAAGTGGTAAGGATGTGACCATGACCTGTGACTCTATGAGTGAGAAATGACTTTTGCTCTATACCAGTGTGGAATAGATGTCCTCCCAAAGGATGCCAATATTTGCTGTGCAAATATTTAAAATTGAATTCCAATTAAAGTCTTGTTTATGGACATTATAATGAAATGGACCCTCTTCCCTGCAGCAATTTAATTAAGTGTCAAAGGGCAGCTCTCAAGCACGCTTATTAAATTATGCAGCCAACAAGTTGGTTTAATTAAAATTGTAATCGATAACTCAAATCAACATTTGCCTACCGACCGCGCACCTATATGACGCTGTTTCGCTCAAGTTACTCGTACCAATTCCCGATAATGCGAAAAGCATGTTTGGCTTAATCGAGGAATCCTTCATTGCATTGGCAAGTGTTTTGTTGAGCATTGCAACACAGAACACACCAACCGGAGTGATGTACTCCCAGTTGGATTTAAATTGTGTTTACCTGTAGTTTCAAATGGAAATGTATGCAGCGAAATAATGGATTTCAAGTAAGGATTTCACATAAGATATTAGCAAGGATTTCGGCGGTCGATGTTCGAATTTATTTACGATTTAGGGTTTGACCTGGAGTGGAATTTCATTACGCAAATTATTCAAAAGAGGCCGAAGGAAGTTTTTGTGTTGCAGTGTAACCAGCTTTACATTTTGACCAAGAAAAGTAAAAATGAAAAACTCTGCAAAAGGACTAGAAGTTCCAACTGGTGTTCTGTTTCTTCTATAGGACCGTTCTATTTATCAAATTTGACTGCAGTTCCAATTTCAGTCTATTGATCTAGTGTCATAATTGTGTAAGGAAACCAAGCAGGGGTTTAAATAAAAATGTTTCCCCTATCCCACTGTGAATGTGCCTTAACTTTGCTAAACTCACAGAGCATTTTATGTGTTGTCACGATTTTTAGAATTGCCGCCAGAATTATTTATAACGAAACTAGGAAACTGCTAAACTCACTCCGACCTGCTCGTGGCATTTCATAGAAACCTCTCTTTCGGACTGTTTTAAATACGTCAAGAATGAATTTATGATTCCAGCTTAAACTTAATAAAATTGCCAGAGATTAATCCAGCTTAAGTTGATGTGCGATTGCATGGAAATTGGTTAGCTTAACCACAGTGGAATTGGCGGTTTATTTCATTGTTTGAACGAACTTAGGCAGGGGACGGAGTGCTATAATTTAGTGAGTCCCGGACAGACTGAATTTCATAGTACACGTTAACTTTTGCGGTATGCACTATAAGCTGTATCAATGCGCACTGGTTTGTAACTTAATTAATAAAAATAATTAATTTAAAAAACCAAAAAACCCGACCGACTGTAAAAAAAGATCTCACTGACATTTGTGCGACAATTCGGGAAATAATACCAAATTAATGACACCTCACTCTTCAGAATCGGTAAAGCAGTTTGGGCTACAGGGCGTCACGTAGGAACGTACATAGGATAAGGGCGAAACACATAACCCTCCCTGTGTCCAGTCGGGTAAAAAGTACCTATAGACCTCTCTCCTTTTTTTACGAGTTAAAAAAACTCCCAGCATCAGACCACCTATGGCCGTTGCTAGAAGGGTTATCGTTGAGAAAACTACCAATAAAGCAGCTACAAGATGGTCACAGCTAGAGGGGCACAGGGTCTCAAAGGCACTGTGGCCCACTTTAAATCGGAAGAGGTCTGAAGAATTAATCAATCTCAGTAGAACAAAGTTAAGATTAACGGTAGGAATACTCTCTGGACACTGCCTTTTAAGGAAGCATGCCATGAGACTAGGTTTGACTAATACGGATACATGTAGGTACTGTGAGGACCTACAAGCTACAGAGGACATCTCCCACCTTCTATGCGAGTGTCAAGCAATTGCTCGGAGTAGAAGGAAGCACCTAGGCAGGTTCTTCTTTAATAACTTAGAGGAGGTTGGTTCTTCAAATAATATTGGGACCATAACCAAATTCTGTAGGGAAATTGATTGTTTGGGCGAATTGGTTTAGGTTTTTAACCGTAATGGTTCCCTGGGGATGGCGATGGGCCCACTTTGGTGCCTGGTCTTTTGTGACGATCTCACAACCCCACCCAACCTAACCTAACCTAACCTAAGATGCATTGAAGAACCCGATAATCACGGTTTTGAGTTCTGTTTACAATGCTTTGTTTCAAAACCGACCTAACGATTTTACCCAAATTGACTGAATTTTAATTTATATTTTATGTACATGGAACCCCACTCAAATGACACATGCGTCCCCCTCCCATGTATACATCAACATCATTGGAAACCTACGCTGTACACCAAAATTGAAGTACTGAATATTTTATGACACTCCAAGGTATTTTACAGGAAAGATGTGCTTGAGCTATAAACTCTTTTTGAACAAAGAAAAAAACCGACGAACAAATTAAGAGTACCTATCCCCTTAAATATTTATACCAGCCTCCGGTATTTTCCTACCATGACCATCAAATATCAGTTTGATATGTTCCCATGGGAGCCAAGTGAAAAACATCTCGTCCTTGACCAATATAGGTACCTAGGCTTGAAATTCGTGATGGAAACGTTCGCAATCGAAATGTTAAAGGTCACCGTTTTAATGAAAAGTACATTTTGAGATATTTTCTCGAGAAATGTCAACATGGCAGACATAGGTACCGAGCCAAAGCGTACATGTGCCGGAAAATCGACCAAAAACGTTCGCCGCACCATCAATTCGTTTACATTCCAGCGCAGGGGTGTTAAAGTGTATCGCCCACTAAGAAACAACGTCAGCCATTTGACGATTTGAAATTAGATTGATGTTCAAGTCGAAGTGTGTTATTGTTTCATCTTGTGGTGGTTCATAAATTTCAACACAATATACGCCCGAAGCGGGGTGGATTGTGTCCACTAACAAGCCATAAATTATACATACCATCACTCATTAGTGCCTTAGACAAAGAACGTGGCATTTGGAAAGTGTGTCAGCAGCCCACAAGGCTCTAATTGAAATGTGCGCAAAGTGAGGTTAATAAATGTCTGTAGATGGCCGTCTCAATATTCAATTTGATGATCCATCCAAGGACGAAACGAAAGCATCCGAGCAGTCACCGCGTTTTGTTTGTAGTTGTTTTACGTGAGCCTAATGGCCGTCGATAAATTTAATTTAACCGTAAATATGCGTACACTCAAATGAATAGATCTGTTAAACTATTTATACGACCACGGATGGCATTTTCTATGAGGCTGCTATTTTAATTAAAACACCAATGCCTCAATTAATGCGAAAAGCACTATTCATTTTCGGTCGCATTATGAGCCATGGAATGTCCATGTACGTTGTGTGAATTATAAACGAACTGTGCACAATCAATAGTGTTTTACAAAGGCTATAGATTATTGTTTTGAAAATAGATTCGGAAATGTGTTTCCGGAAAAGTTGTGATCCGAATGGATGGCTTTTAGGTGTTCCATTACCACAATTGGGAAAAATACTAAATACAATATAATTGCAAACGAATCACATGTCTCGAATACACTTTTATATTTTATTTTAGATTTCCTCTGTACAACATCGAAAGATAGTGGCGCTAAAAAAGAGGAAAAAAAGACCTGGGAAACCGCTTAAAGTGCCATTTCCATACTACGTAGTGTTACATGGAAAACCTGTTATTAAAAACAATACAAGAAACCTAACAATCGGACACCTAGTGGATTTTTTTTCGAGCCCGCAAATCGAATAATGTTTTATACATTTTACATCTAATTTAAAGTTACCCTAGTGTAAATTTTCTGAAAGTGAATGGTGCTGAAAGTAGTTAACCGGGTACGGATATTAAATTCGATATATCGGTTCCAGAGTGAAACATCTTTATAACGAGCCTTCAGGGGAACAAAAAATTGCTTCATTATAAGGAAGTTTTATACAAAATTATAATTATAGTTATACAAAAAATTATTTTTTTTTAACACTAAGAGTGCTTCTGTATATATAAATATATTTTTTTTTAAAGAAAAGTGGTACAAAAAAAACTCATTGTAAAGAAATTTATATCTTTTTATTTTTTCGTTAACCTCATTGGGGCATATTCATAGATCTTTGATAAGCTATTACTATGTTATAACTAAACTAAACCGGGGTTTATGTTATTCATAGACAATTTAAACTCATGTCTAAACGAAAAACTCGGGTCTAACATTAAACACGACAGAACCTATGTTTAAGTTGTTTTTAACTCCATTAAACGTCAAAAGACAAACAGAAAATATAAGAATTTTGCAAATTTTGTGACTTTTGGTTTCCAATAAATACAATAACGTATCGCGAAAATAAATTACTAAAAGAAAGTAAAGGGAAGATGTCGGTAGATTACAACATTGTGGAAGATTTTGAAATTTTGGAGGATATTGCTATGGTACCATCAACTAGAAGACTGAAGCGCTACAGAACCCGCATAGATCCGTTTCAATCATTGACTAATGAAGAATTCTACGAAAGATATCGATTCGACAAAGATACGGCAACTTTTTTAGTCTTTGGATTGGGGTTTCCTTAGCAACAAGTTCTTCTTCGTCCACTTCGTCATATTCAAAAGTTTCCTCTAACAGCGGCTGCAATACTGGATCCATTGCCGTATCTGGTGATGGTGATACATCTATAATATCTTCGCCAGTATTGCTATCTATTAATATTTCATCTTCTATAAAGTCCTCAGTCATCATATCTCTTATCATAAATTCGTCTTGCGTAGGTTCCTTTATAACAACTACATTACCAGTTGCTCTTTGTGCTACTCGCATTTGGCTTACACTTTTCCGTGCTGAGTTCTTCATCCGATGCCACTGGTCTTTTAGCTTCGGGATTTCCCTGTTATATCCAGCAGCTTTCATATTTATTTGAATATCTATCCATGCAGCTTTTTTTTTGAAATCATTTTTATATCGTTTCTTTTATCATCCACAACAATTAAATGCCTTCGGACCAACTCACGCAGCATTTCCTTTTCTGCTTCCGACCAGTTTTGTTCTCTTGCTCTTTTATTGTTTTCTTTGCCGCTCATCTGCAATTTTATAATTCTTGTTCATATCACAACACATAATTATGTTTGCACAAAAATGCATTCCTTATTTTTGTTTACAAAAAACTCCAGAACCAAGCAGAACCACAACAAAACGTAAATTACAAGTTTTAAATCCTTTTGGCTTTTTGCTGTCAGAAAGCATTTATGTAATAGATTTGTAGTAGAATACGCGTTAGACTCGGATCTAATTAAACAGAGCTGCCAATTTCTTTATGAATAGCAGTTCTGTTTAACCTGTGGGTTAACTTTAGATTCGAGTTTAGTTAGACCCAGGTTTATTGAATAACTATGAATATGCCCCATTGTTTAAAATCGTCGACAATGTACTAAATGAAAGACTAAATTTGTCTGCAACATTTTTTTAAGAGTGAAATATAGCCTTGCGCTTCGCCATTTTTGTATAAACATTTGAAGTACCTACCTTTTTTTTTTTTTATAATTTTACTCGCGCTCAAGGGGTTATGAATACCCTTATAATGCGGGGCACAGCGCGGCATTCAAGTTTTTTTTTTTTTTTGGAAGAGAAAAGAGGGATAGGAAAGGGTTTGTGGCGCAGTGGATATTCTCCATGCAGTGTCAGTGTTACCGAAAGTACTCCCATGGGAGTATTGTTACTAGCCGACCCGGCGAACTTCGTTCCGCCCAAATTTATTAATGTAGGTAATGAAATTAATAATTTCGAACTTTCGCTTCATTCTGCTTCATGTAATTCGGTCAATTCAAATTTTTTATTCAGAAGGTATATTAAAATTAAAAAAATTAAAATAAAATCAAATACTTGTCGGCCAACCTACCGCTTTTTCACTGAAATGCTTTATGGTACACAACATTTTTTGTTCTATTTCTATTATCGGGTGTGTACACGTACAAAGCGAGAGCTTTGCCGACACGTGAAATTCAAGATTTATGCCACACACATCCAGCGATTGTCCTTGCGACTTATTAATAGTCATAGCAAAAGCGAGACGTACGGGAAATTGAAGACGCTTAAATATGAACGGCAAATCATTCTGAATAAGTGGAATCCGCGGAATAAGAACATCTTCGCCTTTTTCAATAAAAATCGTTGCTTGAATAGTATTTGATATTAAATTCTTCACAATTAAACGCGTACCGTTACAAAGTTTTGGTTCATTTAGGTTGCGCAACAAAATTATTACTGAGACGATTTTTAGTTTCAAATTGTGTGGAGGCAAGTCCGAAACATCCAAAGAATTTAAAAATTCTGTTGGATAATAGGTGGCTTCGTTTTCATCCATCACGGAGTCGACTGATTTGTATGAATGCAACTCACCAGCGATTTGGTTTTGAATTGCGAAATTCAAATGATCGACGTTCTTGTTTTTCGCAGCCAAAATCACTCTTCTCTTACACTCAGCCAATCATGGTCAATATAATTCTGAGCGATATTCGGGAAAACATTCATGATTAGTTCTTCCGGTGTCGTTGTAAGGTTGCAAAAATTTTGTGGAAACTTAATCAGGCCGGTGATCATTGCTCCACCGAAAGGTCATTACGTAAACGATTCAGGGCCTCCAATGCGCGTTTGTAAGCCATTGTGCATTCGTCCCATATAATAATCTTACATTGCTGCAGTACTTTCGCCATCGCAGTGTTCTTTGAAATGTTGCATGTAGGTTCTTCTTCCACTTGCAGATTCAATGGCAATTTCAATGCATGATAAGCTTTTCGACCGCCTTCTAAAAAAGTAGCCGCTATCCCAGAAGAGGCTAGGGCCAAAGCGATCTCAGATCTCGAACGAATTGTAGCCAAAATAAGTAAAATCATGAATGTATATCCAGTTCCGCAATTTTCGTTATCGACTGCTTGCATCAATTCATCGTACACTTTCTTTTATTCTTGATTCAACATTGGCACATTTGTTCGAACAGCTTGACTCAATGCGATTCGACCGAAGTCCATTTCTCGCTCCAATTCTGGACTAAATGCATCTTGCATTAAACGATTTGGCTGTGGCATCCCCAATATGCACAACAAATTGCCACTCATGAGCAGACTCATATCCTCGATCAAAATCAAAGCTTTGTTTTGCGCATTCCATCCAGCGCTGCCAACCAATTTTGACGAAAAAAAGCCTAACTTGAAAAAAAAAGATGCCTTTTTGAATAAAATAATGCCTAAAATATTTTTTATGTAAATTGGAACAATAAATCAAAATATAAACACAAATATAAAAAAATTAACAAAAACAATTTTTATTTACAAAAAAAAAACTTAAATTATGTATAAATTACAGAAGAAATAGGAACAAAATTCATGATCATGACTTTTTTTGCCAAGATTTTTTAATAATGTTTTAAAAAATAAAAAGTCAGTATACGTTGAATCCAAAAAATATATATATTTGAAATAAAAAAAAAAAGATGCCTTTTTGGAAAAAAAAGAGCCTAAAGCCTTAGCTAATGAAATAATGCCTAAAAGGCATGAAAAAGCCTAGGTTGGCAGCGCTGATTCCATCTGACATCTCCAGTTCATTATCCGATATCACAGTACGAATTCGATGCAAAATATCGTCGGCCATATCATCTTTGTATAATCAAAGTATATACTTCATTTCAAAAAGTTACTTAATGTAACATAGTAAACATAATTTATTAGAACAAACTTTTTAGGTACCTATAGGTATTTAAAAAAAAAACTTTCAAAATTGTTGACAACAACAATTTGGTTGGAAAATAATTAAAATAATTGACAACAACAATTGCTTTTAAAATTTAAAATATTTTTTTTTTGTATTTGAAGTGTCACTACTCGATTTCTATCCAGTTTCTTTTTTTTTTAAGTGTACAAAAATGAATTTATTGGAATGGCGGTTGCGCCTTCTTTCAAAAATTGATCATACTAATATATTAACCTTCTCTGCATGGTCTATTAACCAACAAAAAAAACTAAATCAAAATCGGATGTGTTTGGCAGTCGGTAGGCTGTCACACACACATTTATCAAGTTATTTTTATATATATAATATAGATTTATTAATTATTTATTAACATCATTTACACCAGGCTAATATAATAATTTCTACGCCTCCGTAATCCCGTACTCCTCCTTTCACATTCGTACTCCTATTTTTTTAAAGACCTAAAATATCTTACACTTGCAGCAAACTGCAATTTCAACCCTAATAAAGTTAATTCACAACTTCAAATTTAATGCAAAATTGGCAGCACTTCTATCTTCCAAACTGCTTTCAAAAAGGGAGTTTTCCTCTTTCTAATTTGTTTTTGTTTTCGTTGGCTTCACAGCATCTCCACAAGTCTGCATTATGTCAGACTTTGAAGTCAGACCTCTTAAACGACATTGGTTGGGCAAATCTTGTTATGACATTTCATTTCACAAGATGTCATCAACGAAGAAACAAGTAATGGAGGTTTTCGCTTGTTCAGATCAAATTTGCGTGTGTCTAATCCAACATAAAAGCATCACTTACTCTTTTTTTGTTGATATTCATGCGATTGCAGTACGCGTCGACACCCAGATCGATTTTCAAACATTTGTATATAAACGATTAACAGAAATAGATCCAAACTATGCAATGCGTTTGTTTACAGTTGAAAAAATTTCATGAAAACGTAAACAAACTCCACTAGCTGTTGTCAAACTCAAACGCACTTGCATTGGTCTGAAGCAACTCTGAGAAAAAATAATTTAACAAGGCAATTGCTATATTTTATATTTAAGCCTATATCTTCATAAATATACAATTATACATGTTTATTAAATTTAAAGTAAACCTTTGCGAAAGTCATAAATCAGCCATAATTGAATCATGAATCCCCCCGCAGTTGTATTCCCGAGAATTACCAAAACAAAATGATTTCTTGCTGTCAAACGCTGGTCTAGACTTCAAATGTCAAATTTCAGTCAGTATACAAGTCTGCAGAGATGGCAGAAAAAAAAGTCAGACTTTTGACATGTTCGTAAAGTCGCGGTCTGCACGAGACATATTGTTGTTATGACTGAAGTCTCGACTCCTTTTATCTTCATCTGCCGTACTACAGTATTCCCCAAGGACAATACTCCTATTTTTAATTATTTCGGATTGATCTATTTTTACTATTCCTTGTAATTTCTCTACCTAGTAAATTGCAAAACAAATTTTACTGTCTGTATGGTTTATTAAAATTATTTTCGTGCTCGATTTTGTTACATTCTCGTCGACCAAACCCTTGCGGATCCTGGAAATCATTTTCGCTGACAAACACTTACTTTGAAACTTAAGTCATTGACTAAATAATAATCACCAGATTACAGAGATTCTACCAAAACAACATGTCCACCACACGCTTCCAGTTCGATGTTGGAAGCGTCGAAATCGAAAATCGAAACCGTCTAATTTGAAAAACGCTTAGCCAGAAATATTTTTTTTAATTTTCATTCTATACTCCCCAAAAAAGTTATTTTATACCTATTATATATATTTTTGTTTTGTTTTGTTTAACTAAGTCGACGAGTTGACAGAAACGTCAGTAGAATTTTTCATGCATTTTTATCAATTTTTGCAATATTTTTCTTCTCTTAACTTCAATCTACATTACATACGCTTGTTGTTGTTAAAAATTGATCTGTCTTTGCCTGTACTGTCACTTTTATACGCTATTCACATTGCACCGAAAACCGTGTTTTCGTCGAAAACTGGTCGGTGCATTCACACCGAACACCAACAATAGTTTTCGTTTGACGTTTCAATCAGCTGTAAGAGATACTAGTCGTTAAACTTCGGTGCAAACTACTTTGGTTACAAATTTCGATCGCATTAATAAACAAATAAAATTAATATAGTGCATTAAAAAATAATATTAGCCCATCAGTTAATTGTGGAAAATGTACAAGATCCATGTTGATACAGGTAGCACTAAGAACTGGAGAAATTTTGTGATACGACGCGATACCGTGCAATTGCTGTGCTGTTAAATCAGATTTTACTCGTATTTCTGTTAAAAATAATTATTTCGTATAAGAAGTTCAGAGAAATCGAATTAAGCCTACCCATCTTGAAACCAGACCGTAAAGCTTTTTAAATCCATACATATTTATTCGATAAAATAAAACATAAGTATCTAGTATGTATAAAACTAATGAAAGGACAAAGAAATCCATTTTCATCCTGTAAGTCACAGAAACACTTGCAATTTATGACTTCCCTTGAACATCTGGATTACCCTTAATTACACTTAACCTCCAATTCAGTGACCATCGCAGAAATACAGAATACATACCTATCAACAACATCTCCCCCTGTGCTACTCTTTCTTCAGAAATGTTTGTCCTTCATTCACATTTGGTCAAACAGAAACCACAAACAAAATCCTATCGCCCAAGGATCACGCCATCACGCAGCCAGATGAAATGCTAGCTACTTAAACATTTATGATTTGTTCAGCTCATCACTCGACTTCCAGGACAACATTTTATGGCACCCTCTGTGGGACTTAGCCAACTGATTACAACCAATGAAATAACAAACAAACAAAAAAATGGAATGGGAAAGAATTAGTCGTCCGTCCTTCAAAAAACATTCGCATGCGGGACTTGCGGTATTTACAACCAAATGTAGACTGTTACCGTTTAGCAAGATTTCATCTCAAAGGCCAAGGCCGCTCAAAATTTCAGCGATAATAGGCGTCGGTGTGTGTACCTATAGGTAAGGTGCTTCTGCTTCATACTTACCGAATAATGTAAAGATGGCAGACAGACAGGCTGAACGAATTTGTATCTATGGATACATACAAATTTGAGTCCATAAGAAGAAAATACAGTGCAGTGGAACGCGCTGCAAAGAACAAAGTACACCTTGCCGGTGTGTAATGAATTTTTTAGGGCGTTATTCCTCGCCGTGGGTGGTTTTTTTTTTTTACCACGCTATTTAATTGAACTTGCAATTCGCAAATTAAATCAGTTGAATAAAGAGAAGAAAATGTACTGTATAATAAGAGCGTTAAATTTACTAAAGATATGGAGACCAACAACATTTTTCAACACATCCCTGTCAGTCAGGGACGTTAACTTAAACTAAATGGTTTCATTTTATAATTAATGTTAAAAATGTCAACGCTGTGACGTCTGACGTATGATTTATACTCACACCTGCGATAAACATACGGACGGAGACACCAGTATATTTATCGAATTGACGCAAGTGATTGGTTTGGAATACGAGTTCGAGTACCTAATATTGCGAATGACAGTGATGCGAGACATATCCACCGACAGTAATACGGTTCAAGGTCGCCCCCACCATATAAAATACATATTTACGTTTTGTAATAGGATAGGGACTCGAATGAAATTCAAAATGCAAATATTTGTATGTCATTGTATCCGCACAGCGATTCGCAATAGAGATCATTGTTTGCACAAGCAGAGCAGAATGATTCCGTTGTCTCCTTCAAATCTGAGTTTATGCTTGTTTGCTTATGAAAATAGACTCTATAACTCATAAGTTCTTAATGTTCGCATGTACAATGATGATTTGTTCAAGCGACAGATGTCAGAGGCAGCTTTAGGGTGCATGGTGAGAAGTTGCGGTGCTTTGTGTCTGTGGCAGATTAAGTGGGGAGAAAGAACAACGTCATATGACATAAATTTCCGAAATTTGTCAAGTTATATTCACTTTTTATGTTTGCTTGTATTACGTTACGTGACAGCTGTCTGACTTGATAATGTTTCAGTTTTGATGGGTCTAGATCGGTCATCTGAACAACTTTTCAGCTGACGTTTATGGCGGGGTAGCCAACGAATCTAGTCAAGAAATTCGTGATTGAGTACTAAGTTGACAGTTCGCATATGTGACAATCGAGTTTTGCTTTCAGATTACCGGACCAATCTAGTCGACTTAGACCCGGTTGCTGGTACATACTACTCATAGCGACTTATGCCCAATTCACAATTCGGCGCGAATTAAAACACTTGTTTCTTACTTTTAAAATTAAACAATATTTATTTGGAACTATGTCCTTTATTATTGAAATACTTTTTACTAATTCTAAAAGGAGCTTAAGGCTACTATGTAGTTACAATAAGACTGTTGATAAATTCATCATACAGTCGTATTTATATACTTTTCTTATCTATCTACAAGGAGACCCAAGCGTACAATCGTCTTGCTTGATAATGAAGAAGAGATAATATTCCAACATTGTATACAAACGATATTATCTCTTTTACATATGTTATCATTGTAGCGTTGTGTGCAAGACTGTACTAGAGACTAAAGATATCATTGAATACAAATAATGTTATCTTTTTTCTCAATATGTTTTGCTATGGATACTTAACTCCCCCCCTTGTTAAACGAAATCGTCCCGATTTTTCGACGCTATTTTTAACATTTCTCTTTCATAAGTTTTGTTATATGCGTCAATCTTTTTTTGTTTTTGACGATCTGTTATACATTGTATAGTTTTTATCATTACGTACGTAAATGCTAGAATAACAATCAGTGTTACAATTGTGTATATAGTTGATAATATCGGTTTTTCTTCAAAAGGAATAATTAGTTTTTTTAAAGTATCTATGTTATCGAATTTGTACATTGTATCTTCTTTAATTATTTGGTCGATGTAAGACTCTGAATTATGATTTCTTAATATAACTTCTTTAATTTGCTTATGCATGTTTTTGTATATTTTATCGTCTAGATTTATAGTATTTTCATAAGTAACTAAGTTTATACCATTAATTGTTTGATTATTTAACTTATGCTTACCGCTTAATAACATAACACCGGATTCAATTTCTAAGTCGTAATCGTATTCTTGTTTAATGTTGCATTTTGAAGTTATATTCTTTAAAAGTGGAATAAGACAATTTTCTTCTTCAAAGTTAATTTCACAAATGTTTTTACTTAGATGATTTTGACAATTTCTTGTTCTTAAATAAGTTTGGTTACATAAGGCAATTGTTTTATCTGTAATGATTTTTCCATGTTTTGAATTTAAAGGTGTTACTTTATACAATTTACATGATTTAATTAGAACTGGATATTTATATATTGTGATGAAGAATTCATCAGTTCTAGCTAATAATATTTTAGAGTACTCAAGTATATTTATTATGGGTACTTGAATTATTTCATGTTGAATAATATTTTTAATGTCATCTAAGTCTAGGCTTTCTGATAAATATTCATTATTTTTTGCTGCATTAATTGTTCTGGTCAATAATAATAATTGTTCGTACACTTGTTCTATTACTAAATGTTCTTTAAGGCTCTGACCTTCGAATTGTTGCAAAATTTGTTCAAATCTAGAATTTATAGTTTTTTGTTTATTATTGTTTTCTATGAGATTATTTATACTCGTTTCTATGTTAACTAAGTCATAATGGTCAGGATTACCAAACACATATTTGAAAGCTGTTCCTAAAAAGTTAATTGATCTAGTATGCCTAGTATGTTCTTGTAATTGGTCTGCTAAATTCTTAATTTTACTTAACCAAATTTTTTCTTCTTGTGTAGGTTGATATTTACTAGTTACGATATTTACGTAAGGTTGAAATATCGAAGTCAGGTTGGTGGCATGTAACAAATAAGTTTGTTCTTTGAATAAATACACGTCATCTGTTTGCGTAAGTATAAACTTCTTGTTTAGTAACTCAGTTATTTGAACGTTTCCTTGCCCTTCTTGACTCTGTACAATTCCTAGTAATGTTAGGAATATTAATATTTTCGTCATCTGAAAAATGATAATTCTTTATGTTATCCTTGTGAATTTTTATTCCTTCTTTAGAGATTACAGTGTCTCCTTTATCTTCTTCTACTATTCTTGTTATGTATCTGGCGTTAGATTTCTTTCTAAGACCTGTGATTCTTACCATTATCTTATCTCCTTTTTTATACTCTCTGTGTCGAGTTCCTTTATATAGACGTTCGATCACTTTTTTGGATGCTGAGTTTAGTTTATTTATTATAATTTCACTATTGCTATATTTATTTTGATTAAAGAAAATGTCTCTAGGTTTCAAACCGGTAACTGAGTGTATAGAATTATTTAATTCACGCACTGTTCTAAATATTTCTTCGATAAGTTCGAACTGTGCAGTGTATGCATTAAAAGGCTGATTCACAGTTTTTATTATATCATTAGAAGAACTTTCAGCTGAATGTGCTGTTTCTATGGTAGAAGTATTTATGCGTTGACGTGATAATGCGTCAGCTACAAGATTTAGGTTTCCTGGTTTATAAACTAATTTTGCTCCAAAGTCTTCAATGATTCCCTTCCAACGTTTCAGCTTTGTGTTGGGATTTTTTTCTGATACAGAATATATAAGGCTCTGGTGATCGGTATATATGGTTAAGTCTGCTATACCATATATGTAGTTTCTGAGTTTTTGTAAGGACCATATGATCGCTAATAGCTCTTTCTCGTTTGTGCTATAGTTCTCTTCTGTCTTACTCAGTGTTCTTGACAAGAAGTGTATAGGTTGCTTATTCTGACTTAGTACGGCTCCAATAGCTATGTTGGATGCATCAGTAGTAAGCTCGAATGGTTTACTATAATCCGGTTGAAAAAGTTCGACTTGTTCTTTCAAATAATTTTTTAAAATTCTAATCGCTTCTAATGCTGAATCATTCAGATTTAACTTAATATTTTTACTTTGTTTTTTGTTTACTTTACCGTTATCTCCTCGTAAATATAATGTCAGGGGCTTGGCTATGCTTGCGTATCCTTTTATAAACTTACGATAGTAACCTGTAAGACCTAAAAATCCTCTCAAATCCTTTACCGTTTGTGGGACTGGAAAATTTTCTATAGCTGCTATTTTCTCAGGGTTCGTAGTGATTCTACCATGTCTGATTATGTGACCTAAGTATTCTACTTCTTCTTGAAAAAACTTACTTTTCTCATCAGATATTTTTAATGTGGCTTTATTGAGTACGTCGAATACTTGACTTATGTGCTGTATATGTTCTTCCTCAGATGAAGAATATATCAATACGTCATCAATGTAAACGTGTACGAATTTACCTACAAAGTCTCTCAAAATGTCGTCCACGCATCTCTGAAATATGCTTGGTGCATTTTTGAGCCCGAAAGGCATTCGTTTAAAATGATATTTTGCGCCATTTATAGCAAAAGCTGTTTTTTCTTTATCATCTGTTTTGATTTTAATTTGGTGGAAACCTGACTCCAAATCTAATGTTGTAAAGTACTTGGCTTTACCTAAATTTTGAATTGTCATGTTGACATCCGGAATGGGGTATCTGTCTGTTACAGTGTGAGCGTTAAGTTTTTGGAAATCAACAACCATGCGCCGTTTTGGTTTTCCTTTTTCGTCCAAACCTTTTTTAGGTACTGTCCATATGGGACTGTTATAAGGACTATGGCTTTTTTCTATTATATCGTCATGTAAGAGTTTCTGTATTTCTTTGTTTACGAATTCGTTATCTGCTATGGGATATGGATATTGTTTAACATAAACCGGATTATCATTGGTCGTCCTAATGCTTGCTTCTATAGTATCTGTAAAGGGTAACGGTCCTATGCTGTTATTAATCTTCATCAGTCTATCTATGTCTGCTTTATAAATATTATTTTCCCCAATTATGTAATTAATTTTCTGAATAGATTCGACACTGCTTATGGTAGTTAGAGTCATATTACTGAAATTTATTTCCGCGTTTAGAACTTTAAGTCCTTCATATCCTAATATCATATCAAAAGACTGAATATCCTCTAATTCAAAAAATGTTATATTTTTCTTTAATATCCTAACTACTTTCTTTGTATCTACCATAGAATAACCATGCATTGTTTTTATTTTTATAGGTTTAATTTTAATTTTTTTGCTAGAATCGCATTTTCTATTAATGTAATTATGGGTTGCACCAGTATCAATAAGAATTTTATAAATTTTCTTAGAAATAGTACTAGTTAAATTTAAGCAGGGCAACCCGTCTACTAGTTTAAATGATCTATTCTTATGTTATTATTTACCATACATTCCGTTTCATCTGCTTCTGCATATGTACTGCTGACATCGTCTCTGCGTTGTTGTCGGGAGTTATTTACTCTCTGCTGCTTGAAGTTCTGCTGATAAGATCGTTGCGGTCTGTTGTGTGTGTTGAAACTCCCGCTGTGTTCACGTTTCGCTGGTGGATTATATACATCGGGTTTGTATTGATTCCAATTTTGTCGCTGTGCATGTACAATTTGTCTCGAGTTTATCTCCATCGGCTGTGGTCCTTGATTGTGTTGCTGCATATTATCGTATTGCTTCTGGGGTTGATAATTCGTTGTTTGGCTCGAATAATTTGGTCTTCTTTCGTTTCTGCGTTCATGTGGCATATTTTTGTGGTGCTTATCCTGAGTGAGATGTAAATGCCTGTGCACATTATCATGTTCTATTCTGCGAGCAATTGCGAATGCGTGTTCTAGATCATTTATTGTAGCTGAATATAATGATCCTCTTGTAAAGTTGTCACTCATACCATCAATGAATATACGAACTGCGTCGTCGTTAGCATTTTTAATTAGTCTGTCGATTATATTCGGCGGATCACCTGACATAGTGATTTTTGATATTATTAAATTGAGATTTTTATTTATCTCGTCGTGGTATTCAGACAGTGTGCTTCTTTTTTGCGTGATGGCTTTCATCATGTCTTGTAGCACGTATAGAGGTTCTTGATTAGAGTACGTATAATCTAATCTGTTACGTATCGCCTCAAAATTAAAAATTGTGTTATAATTAGTTAACACATTCGCGGCTGCACCCTGTATTTTACTTTTCACTATAGTCAATGCTGCTGCGTACTTACTGTGTGTTTTGAAGTTTTTAATGCTGTCCATTAATCTGGATGCTTCTTCGCGCCACGACCGATAATTTGATTGATCGCCGTTGAAAATAGGTAGGCTTTTAAATGCGTCTAACTGTATTTCACTACCATCTGTATATGTGGTTCTTATTTCCTCTAGCACAGGTATGTTTGGTACTATGCCTAATCCAGATTTTACTTCATTTAGTTTTGTTTCTAAATTAGTGTTTATTTGATTTTGGTTAGTTATTATTGCTGCTAACCTTGCATTCTCTGTGCGTGTGTGCTCTAGGGTTTGTGTTACTGTGTTGCTCCTGGTTTCTAAAGCTTCTAATCTTGCCATTAATACTGCGAGTTGTTCCATTTTGAACTCGTGTCTGTTGTCGTCGAATTTGTGTGTTTTTTTTCTCCACATATACACTTTCACTGAATTGCTTTGCTGCTTCGTACGAAGAAGCTATATTTGTACCTGCTATGCTAGGTAATTCTTGTAACCGGTAACGCGAGTGTTCTGTTTATACTAGATTTCACTACTTGTTCCCGAGGTCCGCTCGATTGAAGTTAAAAAGTATATTTAACCTCCTGGCAGGATCGCCAATTAAAACACTTGTTTCTTACTTTTAAAATTAAACAATATTTATTTGGAACTATGTCCTTTATTATTGAAATACTTTTTACTAATTCTAAAAGGAGCTTAAGGCTACTATGTAGTTACAATAAGACTGTTGATAAATTCATCATACAGTCGTATTTATATACTTTTCTTATCTATCTACAAGGAGACCCAAGCGTACAATCGTCTTGCTTGATAATGAAGAAGAGATAATATTCCAACATTGTATACAAACGATATTATCTCTTTTACATATGTTATCATTGTAGCGTTGTGTGCAAGACTGTACTAGAGACTAAAGATATCATTGAATACAAATAATGTTATCTTTTTTCTCAATATGTTTTGCTATGGATACTTAACTCGCGCTTTGACACGCTTTATCGAAATGTTACGATTTTAAATGCCAAAGCGCGCGAGCAACAACTTTGTAAAACAAAATGCTGCTTTGAAGCGACTACGCGTTAATAATGCATAATGCCCAATTCACAATTCGGCGTTGAACGCGTGCGTGCGTCGGCGCGCTTTGACACGCTTTATCGAAATTTTACGATTTTAAATGCCAAAGCGCGCGAGCAACAATTTTGTAAAACAAAATGCTGCTTTGAAGCGAATACGCGTTAACAGGGAAAACTTTGACAAACTAAAAGTTCTGTTTGTTTTTTGGCTAAAAAATACAAATTCAGAGCAGAATTAAAATTTCAAGTCTACTCCCTTTTTTTTTGAAGCTGTAATTTGTATGCACGAATTGAAAAACGATTCTCCAAAATACAAGAAAATCATATTTAACAATACATCAAAGCACACAACAACCTTAATACGGATACAAGACTCTTGAAATTAGTACCTAGTAGAAATTAGTAATTGCCCTCCAAAATAAATCGTATTCCTCATTTCCACACACTGAATTAATTAATTATGCTTTGAAAAAACACTATATAGCTTTTTAAAAGTTGTGTGTAACAAACATTAGCGGATCTGTGTCACTCCATCTATACTAAACGGCACATTCTATGACTTCAAATCGAACAATTCGAAATTCTAAAGTTGTCAAACGCGCGTGATAGTAGAAAGTAGCTCTATTCAGGC